>CM073528.1:12744868-14061743 GCA_037074615.1 Leucaena leucocephala | reverse complement strand
ATAAATAGTAAATGATTAAATAAATGTATGATATTTTATCAGTAGATAGTAGACATTACAAGCTTTGATTTGATATATAAAACATATCATTTGGATGTCTACACATAAATATATGATTTTTCAAAGTTGGGACCAGAAATGCTGGAATTAGGGACAGGACGCTGGATGAACAGTAAACTTTGGACATTGACTAACATTGACTGAGTCAAGACATGGCCAACGAGTTTATTTTTTCCCTAAAAGAGCATTCAGTTAGCTTCCTGTACCAATTTGAACCACTTCATTCTAATTTTTCTAAAATTAGTTATGATTTTTTGAAGTTAGGTCACTCTTCTGGAATTTGCATAATGAACAGTATTTGCTAGAGTAAAATTCCAGATTGTGTAATTTGACTTCAGTAACCTCAAAAATGGTTCTAGATGCTACTATTTGGTCCCTAAGACGTAAGAAAAGTATGATGTTACACAAGTCGCAGACTATTGAAGCATGCAATAACATTCCAAGATGAAGAAAAATGTTATAAAAAGTGAACTGAATTTGAGACTTAAAATGCAAGACAGAGCTCGAAATTAAGGAAAAGGAAGAAGCTAACATCCATATCATATATAAATTATCCTGAACTTTGTATTGAGTCTTTCTTGTAGTAGGATTGATGATGGAAACATTTTTTGAAGAAGAAGGTTTCTTCCATTCGCCATCAGAGTAATACTGATAAACATCTACATCTAAAATCTCAACAAAAACTCCATTTCAAGATGTTTTAGAGAGAAAACATAGGAACTCTGTCGTTTGTAAGACATCAATGGGAAAAGTATTTACACATCTATCAGGGGCTACTTGAACATCATGAACTTTGTCTAAGTGAAGCTAAGATGTTTTGTAGCAATTTTCAGTTCTACTGATTTATTTTCTTGGCTAAAATAAAATAGAAGCTAAGTATTGTCCAAACATAATGATCACTAAGAGGTTTCGCAGCTAAATTAGAAGTTAAGAGGTTGAAGAACTAGAAAATAAATTGATTACTCATGTTTGCAAAATCTATTTTCTTCAAACAAGATATAGTTTTGTAGCGAAATTAGAAGCTAAGAGGTTGAAGAACGGGAAAATAAATCGATTTTCCATATTTGCAAATTCAAATAGGATATAGTTTTATAGCGAAATTAGAAGCTAAAAGGTTAAAGAACTATAAAATAAATAGATTACCCATGTTTACAAAACCTATTTTCTTCAAACAAGATATATTTTTGCAACAAAATGGGAAGCTAAGAGGTTGAAGAACTCGAAAATAAATCGATTACCCATGTTTGTAAAACCTATTTTTTTTAAAGAGGATATAATTTTACATTGAAATCAGAAGCTAAGAGGTTGAAGAACTGAAAAATAAATCAATTACCTATGTATGTAAAACCCATTTTCTTTAAAGAGGATATAATTTTGTAGTGAAATTGAAAGCTGAAAAGTTGAATAACTAGAAAATAAATTGATTACCCATGTTTTGCAACCACAGCATTACCTTTCTTCTACATCTGGAATTGGTCAAAATGTTTTTTTTGTGCTTTGTCTTCTTCCTTTGTGGTCTAAAGACCGAGAGAGTTTCCCCTGCTTCTTCTTTGCCACTTCCATCCAAGAAGAAGAAAAGAAGCTAAGTAAAACCGTCCTTGCTTTGCAACTCAATCTCCTTTGGCTCGTCTCAGTAAAGAAGTAAATGAACAAAGCTCTCTACCCCTGTAGCTCGTCAGCCTTTTTAGGTCGGCACCTTCAAAATTGGTCATCTTCGAAACAGTGCTATCTTTGCTATAAGAAACCAAAAAAAAAAAAAAAAAAATATCGGGACGGGACGGGACGTCCCAAATGTCCGACTTTTTTCGTCCCAGTCCTTATCGGGACATATTTGACCACCCCAGCCGAATCTCAGCCTCTCTAGCATCTCCTCCGCCTCGCCCAATCGTCGGTTGGTCCTCGCCTCTCCTCCTTCTTCGTGTTACAGTTTTCTGCTGTAGTGGCAAGCTTTTTGTTTTGCCCCGCCCCCTCGCTCGTTGTCTCTGCTTTGTTTGCTTCTTGTAGTCCTTCGCTACGTGATCGAACTTCTCGGCCGCGCCGTCGCATCTCCCTCTTCGAGTTCGGGTGCTTCTGCCTTCTTGTTCGTCGCCTCTCCAACTTTTCTTGAATTTTCTGCTGTGTTCTGGAGATTCGAACCTTAATGTGCCTCTCAAAGGTGAGGGATTGCTCTTTTGAGTGTCAGTATATTTTTTACGGGAATAATTTGAGTGTGATTGGGTGGCGGGAAAAACTATGGTCTAGCTGAAACTAATGTGACTTCACCAGCCTGTGAATACTTCTATTGTAAAAGTGAAGAATTTAAAATGAGTGACAACTTTGTATTTATAAGAACTATGCTTTTTGTCCCGGAGAATAAGGGTTCGAATTGCCAGATCACGGGTTTAACACAATTGGTCTCCGTAGGTGACAGTTTATAAAACATTGTTGTGTTGGGGTATGTCCGAGAACTCCTCTCTCCTTCTCTGGTTCTTTGTAGTCGTCGTGTGTGTGTGAGTGGAGCTTCAATTATTTTTCTGGTGATTCAGTGAGGATGGTGAAGAGCTTAAACTTTGATTTCTTGATTATTTTAACTTAAATCTTGTTATGATTATGGATTTAGGGAATTTTGTGAGACTTATTTGATGTTTACAGATTGTATGATTGGTATCTTATGGATTATCGAGTTTGTTTCTTGTTTTAATTTTGGATGCACATAAGATGTTTGATGAAATGTGTGATAGATGAATTTTGGTCTATTGTGGCAATTAAGTGTGCGAGAGCCATTGCAGCTATCAAAGTGTTTTTACTTTTACCTTCTCTGTTTCTCTTCTCTAACAAAATCTAGATTATTGTTTTGTCATTTCTTCATTTCAATTGAAATTTGGTATTCTTCGAAGTTCTTTACAATTAGGAAGACTATTGAAGGTGCTGGAAGAAATCTCCATAAGATGAATCAGGAAATTGACAAGTATGCACTGTTTATAGCATTTACCTTTATTGTTTACATGACTTCTTTTTGCGCTGTACCAACTTCAACATGGAGTAATAAAATACAAAATATTTTAGTTCCCATGATTATATCTGACTTGTATACAATATTTAAGTATTTCCCCACATTGGTTTTCTGTTTTTAAAAGGAAAAGGACTTTCAATTCTATGTGAACACACTTGAAATCCCTAATACTTTGCCTCTGCAATGTTGTATCATTTTTTTCAGTTTTTTGCTGGAGTACATTCTTGGGCTTATTTTCATTTTCTTCTGTTCCCATTTTGGGAATTTGACATAGATTCTCTTAACTATTTGATCTGGTAGGAAGGTTCAAGGCCACTGAAGCAGGTATACTACGTGCTGAATACAACAGACTCGTTGAGGGTTTGGCTCTAAGAGGAGACCTATCTGGTAGATAAACTGTTTACATTTTACTGATATTTAAAGGGTGCTTCGTTTATCTTAACTTACCTTGTTTTCTTTGCTTAGCCACGGATGCATGGCTTGCGAATCCAGCTTTGCCTAATGATATTTTGAAGGAGGCTGTACCTGGCAACATTCGCCGAGGTGAACATTTTCTTTATGTTTTACGTAGATTAGTTCAATATCATGAAGGGCGCCTAGAAACTGAGAATTTGGAGAAGGAAAGCCCTATAGCCTTTGTTACCTCTATTCCGAATCATGCTGGAATTGACCAAAAAGCACTCAAGTTCTGTTATGATCGCCTGCATTCATTGATGTTGACATTGGAAATTACAGCTACTGATGAATTTCTACACATCCAAACTATATTTGATTTTGCCACACTCGTTGGCACATATGCTCGTGGTTTTTCCGTTATAATTGAACCTTTTGGTGAGAGAATGCCACATATTCCTGATCCTGTATTGCACGTTAGTATGTTTGTTCCGTCATGCCTTTTTTACTATTACTGTTTTGACCATCTCAAAGGCCATGTCAAAGTTACCCATAAGTTTTTGAGTATTAATTATTCAGTACTTCAGTTAATGATGTATGTAGTACAATGTGTTATGTGGTCTTTCTTTTCTTTAGAAACTATTTATTTAGTAACTTCTTTTGAGATTGAGTTAACTAGATGTTTATGTAAAGGCGATTTCATTACTGGATGCATTTATATTATATTTTCAGCTTTGCTGCCATGACGCTTCACTTGTGATCAAGCCTGTTTTCGAGCGATTTCAGTTTGTTGTGATTACATCCGGCACACTCAGCCCTATAGATCTATACCCTCGTCTTCTGAATTTCAACCCAGTTGTCAGTCGAAGTTTTACAATGTCCTTAACAATAGATTGCATATGCGTTATGGTTTTGGGGCAGGTATTCGAACTATTTTCTCTTCCTTTTTGTTCAGCATGCCTATTTAGTGCATTTTCAATTTCTGTTTTCCATAATTTGTAAGAGTGGGACCCTGAACATCTCTCTTGCACTCCACTTTTTTGGTTCTTTTTAACTATATAATGTGTTATTTCAGTGATCATCTCCCAGTCAGTACCAAATTTGATATGAGAAGTGATCTTGGGGTAGTAAGGAATTATGGGAGGCTCTTGTTGGAGATGGCTTCAACTTTTCCAGATGGAATTGTATGTTTCTTTGTCAGCTACTCATATATGGATGGGATAGTCAATAGCTGGAATGAAAATGGAATTTTGAAGGTGAATGTGTGTCACATGTTCTTTCGATTCTATTCTTATGCTACTGCCAATTTCTTCTGTTTTAATGTCTGGTTGTGCTAAAGGCATCTCTTTGGCAGGAAATAATGCAACACAAGCTTGTTTTTATTGAGACTCAAGATGTAGTAGAAACTACATTGGCTCTTGATAATTAACGCAAGGCTTGTGATTGTGGAAGAGGTGCTGTCTTTTTTTCTGTTGCTAGGTATGACACCGAAAACATATCCCTTTATTTACTTTACATCTCTTAACTACATCGACCAAACTATATGCCATGTTGAGCCAAAAACAAAATGAGTCTTTCTGTGCTAATACAATGAAATGGCAAATATAGCTGAAGGTGACTTGAAGACTTTTGAACTAGGCTTTATCTTGTCTTATTTAGGTTTAAATCATTATTATCATCTTATTACCTTTATCTAGGGCTTGATAAATAGCCCTACAGTTTTCTCATTTGGCAGACCTTTTTCCAATTTAATTGAATTGAGATTATTTGCTATCACATTCTCCTTAAAATTCTCCACTTTTCCCACCATTTTTCTCTTGTGATGTTGATTGTTTACAGAAAGACAATTTTATTCCTCTCATTTACTTACTGGGGGTGGCCTAACGTTGTGATTGTTTATCTATGCACCTGTGAAGGCTAATGAGAATTCAATACATGTGCCTTTTGCAGGGGGAAAGTTGCTGAGGGTATAGATTTTGATCGACATGATGGCAGACTTGTGATCATGTTTGATGTACCTTTCCAATATACATTAAGCGAGTTTCCCTGGATAAATTTGTAAATATCGAGTTGATCATTATTTTTTTCCCTTTCCAATATACATTATGTTACTGGCTGCCTAGAAAATCATGATTGATTTCAAGAGTGCTTTAATTTCAGAATTTTGCTAGCACGCCTAGAGTATCTACGTGATACTTTTCAAATAAAGGAAGGAGGATTTCTGACTTGATGCCTTGGTATGACTTGCCTTTCTCTGCGCTTTTTTTTTTTCCTTCATGCCTATGACTCTATCGATTCTATCAATTCAACTGTCAGACTCCTAAACTCCGTGATTCATTTCATGCTCCTAAAAGCCTTTGTAACATTATTTTTGGTTGGGGCAGAGACAATGTTGAGGTATTTGACCGAAAATGATAGAGAATGAAGGAAGAAGAGGGAAGAGGAAGAGAAACAGAGGGGAATCGGCAAGAAGAGAGGAGCAGAGGGTAACGGAGAGTAGCTACAAGAGAAAGAATGAAATGAATTACTGTATAGTCATATCTGTCTACTTTTACATACATTTGATAGGCTAACTATTTATAGGCTTAGGAGAGAATATGCGTTAGTTAGAAAATAACTAGCTGCCAATAACTAACTAACTAACTAACTTTTTATAACAATACCCCCCTCAAAACAACCCTTGTCCTCAAGGGTTAGAAGTTTGGAACCCTGGAAATTGTTGCTGTAAACTGTAAAGGGAAATCCATGATGCTTCCTCGTCTGGAAATCCTCTCCACTGCATTAGAACTTCAGTAATGATACACTTCTTCCTTCTTCCCACTCGAGTGGCCAATATCTTCTCAGGATATTGAGAAGTAGGGACAGTTGGAAAATCATTAGGAGGATGTCTCTATTTTTGTGAGAATATTCTAATATCTAGATCATTAATATTAGGATATCATTGTCAGAGATATCATTGTTGTTATTAGAAGCATATCAGATTTGATTTAGGTGTAGTTAGTAGGGATTTGATTTTGTAGTTATTAGAGATTTGATTTTATTTTGGTGTACCTCATTTGATTCCAAAGCACTGCGCATATATATAAGGCATAAGTCAAAGCAATGATCATCGGACTATTCATATCCTAAAAGACTCACATGGTATCAAAGCTGCATAGTCCGACAGTGAGCCAATGCGACAGAGAGTTTCTGTTCCCGCGTCTGACGACCAAGCAGTGACGGCGCTCAACCGCCTCCTCGATGAAGCTTGCTTCCGTTACTGTCCAAAGACGGAAGCTCAACGGTATTCTCGATGGCAACTAGCACGTCTAGCAACAAGTCGCACGCTAGAGTCCTTTGTTCCCGCCCCAATAGCGTCTGGTATAAGTTGCTTGCTGTCTGAGACGATGTCTAGCTCCTAGTGTTCAAGACGGTGTCCTGTAACCACCGTCGCATAGTCACTGGCGGCCGACGGTGTCTAGTGCCCTGTATCTGAGACAGTGTCCAGTTCCAGGTGTTTGAGGTTGTGGCATCTAACCTCTGACGGTAGTCAGCTCCAGGCATACAAGACAACCCATTCAGTATGCAGAGACTCTAGACATACGAGACAGCCCAGGCATCTAACCTCTGATGGTGGTCAGAGTGAATCGTGAAGTGCCCATCTTTGTGCAACTCAAAAGCCCCTACAAGGCTACAAACTGTAGATATCCTCACCAATGGACTACTAGAAGCATTATTTGAGCGGCTTCTAGGCAAGTTGGACATGGTCAATATCTATGATCTAACTTGAGGGGGAGTGTGGGAATATCCTAATATCTAGATCATTAATATTGGGATATCATTGTTAGAGATATCATTGTTATTATTAGAAACATATCAGATTTGATTTAGGTGTAGTTATTAGGGATTTGATTTTGTAGTTATTAGAGATTTGATTTTATCTTAGTGTATTTCATTTGATTCCAAAGCACTGTGTATATATATGAAGCATAAGTTAAAGCAATGATCATCAGACTATTCATAACCTAAAAGACTCAGTTTTACACTAGGATCTGGACAAAGCTTCAATAAGGATACATGAAATACATGATGAACCCTAGATTCAGTGGGTAATCCAACCTGTACGCAACTCGGCCAATCTTTTGTATATTCTCCTCCGCAGGTAAAGAAACATGAGCTGAAGTGGTAGAAGCAAAATAAGGAACAAATTCCTAAAAAGTAACATCAGCAGAGACCATGTACCGATTAAGAGACGGAGAGAAACACCTATAACCTTTCTGAACATGAGAGTAGCTAAGGAAGACACTTCAGAGACTTAGGATCTAATTTAGAGTGTACCGATTAAGAGACGGAGAGAAACACCTATAACCTTTCTGAACATGAGAGTAGCTAAGGAAGACACTTCAGAGACTTAGGATCTAATTTAGAGACAGTCGGACGCATATCTGGAACAAAACACACGCATCCAAAAATCTTAGGGACAATGGGAAACAAAGATTTGGAAGGAAAAAGAGCAGTGTATGGAATGTGACCATCAAGAACAGAGGAAGGCATGCGATTAATGAGAAAGCAAGCAGTGGAGACCGCATCGGCCAAAAAAAGTTTAGGAACCTTCATTTGAAACAGAAGGGCACGAGCTACTTCTAATAGGTGACGATTTTTTCTTTCAGCAATGCCATTCTAAACTAGTGTATCCCCATAAGAAGATTAATGGAGAATGCCATGTTGAAGTATAAAAGAGCAAAATGATTAGAAAAATATTCTTTAGCATTATCACTGCGCAAAGTTTGGATAGACATATTGAATTGATTCTTAATTTCAGCAGTAAAGGCACAAAAATGAGAGAACAACTCATAATAATTTTTCATTAAATATAACCAAGTAGTGCGGGAATAATCATCCACAAATGTAACAGTACTTGAAACCAGCTTTGGACTCAACTAGACATAGACCCTAAACATCAGAGTGTACTAATTCAAAAGGAGATGAAGCTCGTTTATTGACTCGAGAAACTAAAGGGAGAGGGTGATGTTTTGCAAACTGACATGACTCACATTCTAAGGACGACAAATGCTGAAACTGAGGATAAACCTTTTTCAAAGGTGATAAAGATAAATGACCCAAACCACAATGTGCTTCAAAAGGAGTGATACCACTCACACAAGCTACCGCACGCAACCCCTGATCATCAAGGAAGTAATGACCGCCATATTCATAACCTCTACCAATAATCTTCTTAGTCAAAAGATCCTATATCAAGTAATGATCAGGGAAAAGTGAGACCAAACAGTTTAATTGACGAGTAAGTTTATTAGGAGACAAAAGGTTAAAAGTAAGGTTAGGGACATTAAGCACATACTCCAAATGAATAGAAGAGGTAGGTTTAACTGTGCTTGAACCAAGGATATGGGATTAGAAACCGTCCGCAATGGTAATGTTAGAAGGGTTGGCATAAGAATTGTAAGTAGAGAAGAGATAGTGGTTACCTGTCATGTGGTCAGTAGCACTAGAGTTTATGATCCATTTGGAGGAAGAAGAGATAAGGGCAGTAGCCTTATTACCTGTTGCAATAGCAGCACTAGTAGGAGGATGCTAGACTTCAATTGAGCATATTCAGTAGCAGAAATGGTAACTGTGTCATTAGCAATCGTGGCCACATGTGCATAATTCTGTCGATTCAGTTTGTTCTGGAGTTTACGACACGTAAGCTTCGTATGACCAGGTTCCTTACAATAGTAACAAATCACATCTTTTGACTCTTGATTAAAACTCCCTGGTGTAGAACCACGAGGATTAGGTGGCCTACGAGTATTATTCTGACCACGACTGAGCAACGTGCTAGTAGGCACAATAGAAGCTAGTGAAGAGATTTGTTCAGTTCTCAATACACGAGAGAAGGCTTCTTCAAGAGAAGGGAGATGGGCCTCAGATAAAATTTGAGAACGAGCAGCCGCATATCGAGACAGAAGTGCAGTAAGAAAACTCATGGTAGCCATCTGCTCTCGGTGAGACACATTGACCTTTCTCTCATCAGAAATAGGCATGAGGGCATTGAGTTCTTCATACATTCCTTTGAAATCCATAAAGAAGGCTGTAAGAGGACGATCATCTGGCATCTCTGCCCGATGGAAAGACCTGCAAACCTCATATATTCAAGAAATATTATTTTTGTCGGAGTATCAGAATGCCAAATAGTCCATTAGTTCCTTAACAAATTCACAGTGAGTAATAGAGGGCATGATCTCACTGTTAATAGAATTACGAATTCGTAAGAGAAGCCGTGCATCATCCCTTAACCATGACTTGCGAGAGGGATCTTTCTCTTCTGGAGGGTCATCGGTCAAGTGATCTTCCTTCTTAATACTTCAGAAGTAAATACGAATAGATTTACTCTAATCTAGGTAATTTTTTCAGGTTAATTTGTATTCTGTAATCTTAGTGACTACTGGAATCATCTCAGAAACTGTTATAGACTTAGTTGCAGCAATCCAAAACAGATTAGTATTAATAGAATCAAACAAACAACGATTAGCCAAAAGAACTGGATTATTTAATTACCGTAGCCTCACTAGGAGCCCCGTAAGAATAAATATTCAAACTAGTAGAGCAAGACCACTTCAGGGGTCAAATAAAATCACCACAACGAACAAACTGATTAGAAATCAGAAACAACAAATCTGCCGCCAAAAAATACGGATTAGAGACGGAAGACCCAGTATGTGACAGTCAAAACTAGGACACGAAACTTTAGAGGTATGCTAAGGAAGATGAGTTGAGCCCAAAGGAGTGAATTGCCGTCGGAAAAGGTCACCGGAGATGGCCTCACGTGCTGGCGTGTGAAATTTTTGGCGAAGCTGACAGTGGCGCGTCACACTCACGCGCTGCTCAGATGGCCACAAAATTTTGGGAAATGCCGATCTGGGTCGTGCGACTGTCCCTAGCTGGCGTGTGTCGTGGCCTGTCGTCGGAAAGTGTGATGCAACGGTGGTGAACAGTGCTGTTAGAAATAGAGACCAAAGAACAACAGAAAACTGACGCCAAAAGCAGCCAATCGTGCACCCAAATTTTAAAGCTCTGATACCATGTTGATTCAGAGAGAGGATTTGTAAAATGCTTGTATTTTATTGATGTGCTGAATAGGTATTTATATATAATAGGTAACCCTAGTCATTAATGATATAATATCATATCGTGTCCTCTATACTGAATACAGAATATTATGTACTAATTACAGAATATTACATATCCTATAATATTGCTACAATATCTCTACAATAGGTATGCAAGTTAACAATATCTCTACAATAGGTATGCAAGTCCACTAGCAACTTGCACATAGGATAGTTCCCCGCCTGAACTTTGCCACCCCATTCGCCTGGCCAACGCCAAATCAAGGAAATCATGAATTCTTCCATTATCAATCAGGATGTAGATGCTCCTTTTTCCTACATTCCCTGTAATCTTCACGGTCTCCTGAGTCTCCTCACCCCTGATTGCATGCAGGGATATAAGGGGAATTGATTCCTCAGAGTTTTCATCTAGGACCTCAGAGCATTCTCCCTCCACGATGTCTTCTTCAAGCATGAGGAAATGCAACTGCATTCTCATGACAATAAAAGCAAAGATTCTTGGCCTTATGCTCTATCTCCTTTTCTGCCATCAACATCTGGAGAGGTCGAGCAAATCTTGCCAGATTCTTGGACCCCAGCGCTGAATCCTTAATCAGAAGCGGCCTAGTACTATTCTGTGACGGTCCCCTACCCTTCACTAGAGCGTCTTTATAAGAATTCCCGGGGGTTACGGACATCGTGGGCCACGCCATTGACCTCCCAGTTCCTTCACTTACTTTCTTGCCCACATGATGATTCATAGCAATTTCTTGCACTCGCGCCAATCGTCTTGCCTTCGCCAACGTCTGAGGATCAAACATCAAGATCGAGTCTGCAATCTCTTCCCTTAACGTTCCCACATAGACTTCAACCAAGTAGGCTTTCGATAAATCGAGTTTGGCCAATATTGTATCAAATTGCACATTAAACTCAGCCAATGTTCCCGTCTGACGGAGATGAGTTAATTCCGTCATGGGTCTCTCATAGGGCGGCCCAAACGTTTTCTTCAACAGCTCCGTATACTCCTGCCAAGTGGGGCGATTGTTCCCCCACCCGCGCTCAACGGTGAGTTGCCATTTAAAGGAGTCCCCGTCGAGGTGTATCGCTGCTGTATCAACCTTTACGTGTTCGGGGGTATTTTCCAATCTAAAGTAGCGCTCATCTCACGATCCACAAGTGTATATTCCGACCGTCATATCGTGGGAAGTCAATCTTCGAGGGTCTGAATGGTCGTCGATCATCTGGGTCACTATTATTCTGGTGATGGCCATTTCGGACGGGCGGGCCGTGCGCGACGTTGCAGAATTCTTGCGCTAACACTTGCACCTCCTGCCTGAAGGTACGTCCCATATTCTGCATCTTGTCGCGGAATCCCAACATGGTTTTTGCAACTCATCGATGCTTTGTAGTCGTTGCTCAATACTCTGCACTCTGGCATCCATCGTTCTTGACTTTTTTTGTAGTTGGGTTTCTACCATCAATGCCTAGGTTTGAGGAAAGGAAGCTCTGATACCACTTGTTGAGGTATTTGATCGGAAATGATAGAGAATGAAGGAAGAAGAGGAAAGAACAGGGAAAGAGGAAGAGGAAGAGAAACAAAGGGGAATTGGCAAGAAGAGAGGAGCAGAGGGTAATGGAGAGTAGCTACAAGAGGAAGAATGAAATGAATTACTGTATAGTCATATATATTTACCTTTACATTTGATAGACTAACTATTTATAGGCTTAAGAGAGAATATGTGTTAGTTAGAAAATAATTAGTTACCAATAACTAACTAACTAACCTTTTATAGCAGACAAGCTGCACAATGTGGGGGACTTGTAATTCGGTCAAAGGCTGATTACGGAATGATGATCTTTGCTGACAAAAGGTTACTATTTTCTAGCCCCTACATCATATATGGTACTGAAGTTAGTATACTTTTTTTCTCTCCGGACAAAGTTCTGAACTTTTTGACTATAACTAACTGTCTACACTCTGCAGGTACAGTAGTAATGACAAACGTTCCAAGTTTCCTGGTTGGATACTGTCTCATTTACATGAAGCTAACCTGAATTTGCATATAGCACGTGAGGTCTGTCTTTGTAACTCAGTAAACTGTTGAGTAGATCCTTTTCCAGCCATCAGATTTATTATTGTTATTATTATATAAAAGATAAGCTTCTCCAATCTTAAATATAATAGTTAAATAATTAATTTATAAAAATTTATAAAAATTAGATAAGTTAATTATTTGTAAAAACAGAAAAACGTGTGTTAATTTCTATAAAATATCTCTTTTAATCATTTATATTAGAAACTATTCTTTTTATAGAATTTTTCCTTAGTATGTGCAGTCAATAAATAGAGAGTTTAGAGAAAAAAATTATTAATTAG
Source organism: Leucaena leucocephala (assembly GCA_037074615.1). NCBI lineage: Eukaryota > Viridiplantae > Streptophyta > Magnoliopsida > Fabales > Fabaceae > Leucaena > Leucaena leucocephala. Next base: position 14,048,833 of record CM073528.1, on the reverse strand, counting down.
AGTAAAGTGAATTGAGGCTTTATACCAAAAGTAAACTTCTGTGCTTGCTCTTGCGGGATAACATGAAATTTTAGAGAAGGATGGAGGTAGGAATTTGTCTTCTTTGAAGTTATGTACTTAAGAAGATTAGTGATAAAATAGTACGTTACACCTTGGTCTAGTGTCGGACTAAGACTAGCTTTCGGTTATCATATTATTAAAAAGGAGGACCCTCAGAGAGCAGCATCGCGTTTTACAAAATTTCAATCTAAATTAGTCTGTTAGATATTTATAATAGGTTTTAAAAAAGTACTGTATATTGTGTGTGGTTGAAAGAGTTATAAAAAAAATATCCCTTCAATTCTTTATATGACTTAATAAAAGAATTAATTTTGATTCTAAATATAAAATATTTTTTATATTTATAAATTTTGTCAAATTAGTATATTGAAAATTTTTGACAATAATTAAGTAAAATAGAAGAAAGAAGTTAAGAAAAATTATTAAAATATTTTTAAAAAATATTATATTAATTAATTTAATTATATTTTTTGATTTAATTAAATTAGTTAAATGTTTTACACTTAGAATAAAGCAGTACGCCGCACTCTGTTTAAACTAAAGTTGTAGGAGCACCAAAATTTTGACCAGAGAATTTTTTGATACAAATTTTTATAAAAAAGTTAAATTTATCTATGATTTAAAGGTATGATGAAGTCTTATTTTTTTTAAGGCGATATTAAAGTTAGGTAGGGTGAGTCTCTATTATTTTTAAGTGTAAATTTAAGTACTTAGGAGTTAGAATATGTCTTTAAATATCATGATTGAAATTATAATAAAATAATATTTTTTAATTGCATGACTCAAGAAAGCTCCCGAAAGCATACTGTGATTGGAATATGGATTGTGGATTTTTCACAATACGATTTCACCAGTTGAGCCCTAAGAAATGTCATACATGAACAATATATAATGACTTTTGAATTTCATGATATACAAATGACGTGATTAAAACATCAATGAATCCAAGGTATATTTATTACAAACAATTCAACAATAATGAATAAAACAAATAAGAAACACAATAAAACAATTATACAGTACGTAGTTATGATGCAATCTCAAAGAGTAGCAAGGGAATTTACAAGGCAGAGGTAAAAGGCATACGAGTTACTGGCAACCATGAATTCCCTCCAATGAAGTTTCCAACAGTGAACTTTGAAGCTTCTGAAGCACTTTTGATTACGTGATAACCTGACCACTTAACTCGATTTTCTGTTGAAGAACCTGAACCTGTGTTCATGTACTCTCCATAATACAATGTCCTCAACGCAAAGTTACCACTCCATTCCATCCAACCAGCCTGGTTTATCAAGCTATCCAAGAAAGTCTTCATAAACACTGTTCTTGAATATTGCTTCCATGGCCTGCCAAGATAGGTCTTCACTGAGCTCTGAACTGGTTTTAAGTCTGAAGCAGCTGTAACCCTACAATTGTGGATGGAAATTCCCGTGTTTTGGTTCGGATCGGTTCGACCTTGAGCTGTGATTGTGTTCACTTTATTCGGAGGGTTCCTGGCAAAAATGTTGCAGTTTTGGAAAACAACGGCTGCGTTTCCAAAGATGAAATCGACAGTGCCATAAATGTCACACTCTCTGTAGAATTGTCTCTCAGAGTGAACATATAAAGTGTCTTGGTAACCTTCAAAGCTGCATCTGTAGAATACTGATAAGTCTGAACCAGAACGAAGGGCAACAGCTTGGTGATTTGAAGCTCCAGCAGTGTTTCTGAATGTGATGCCTTGAGCAATGAATCCATCCCCAACAACAGCTGCAAAATTCCATAACTAGTAGTTAAGTTTCATTCTTTATAGTTGGCGTGGGATTTCTCATCGGAAAGAATAAGGTTTAATAAGAGATATATAAGTTGACATATCTATAAATTCTTAGCATTTATTAGGTTTTGACTTAATATATAATATTGAGCTTAAGAGTTGATGGATTCTTCAACCTATTATATACCCCTTATTAATTCCAATTCAAGTTCGATGGCCTAAGAGTTCTTGGTCTAATGATAGACCATTGGACTACAAAGTGGGCAATAATTACCTGTTAGAATCCACCTTTTTAAAAAGGATTCCTAGAAAAATTCAACCTAATCGCCAAGTGTTGATATCTTGGATTAGTCAGTTATGGCCCAAAGTGTTATAAAATAAATTTCATTTCAATTCCGCTCAAACTTGATAGTTTACAATTCCCCTTAGTTAGTTTACTTTATAATTTGGGTTCAACCCTCTCTTATATTAAAAAAACAAAAGCATGTTGAGAGATTAAACTTGGATGAGTTTTGACTTACCAACGGTGGCTGACCGGAAGGTTGTGGTGCCTCCTCCAACACTTTTGCTTCCTGTGATGATAGTCTTCCCAACGCCATCTCCGACCAACATTATATTCTTTGCCTTAATCTCGAACTGGTCGTTGTAAACTCCAGCCTTCACGTATATCACATATCTCCCACTGCTACTCTTTGGGGCTGCATTTATAGCCTCACTTACAGTTTTGTATTTGCCAGATCCATCTTTAGCCACAACAACGTTAGCCCTAGAAGACGAAGATGATGACTGCAACAACTTTCTATCTCCAGGCTTCACCCATGTTGGAAACCCTTCTTTATAACTTGGTTCTACTTCTTGGTATTGAACTTTGTTGAGAGCCAAAGTGTTGCTCAGCAACTTAGTGACGTTGTTGGCCATCAGAGGCAACACGTAGTCTTGAACACCGAGCTCGTAGAACCCGGCTCGGCATGTGTCGAGGTTGGTGAGAGCCGTGCTGAGCCATGTTTGAGCATCTGTTTGTGAGAAGTTGGTGTTGGGGTTTAGGGTTTTGTTGAGTTTATCGATTGCTTGCTCGTAAAGCTCAATGCAATCAGCCCATGCAGCTTTCTCACGAGAGTTCCTACACTTAGGGCCTAATGAAAGAGTGTTTGCATGACCCTTGAGGGCTCGCTCTTGGGCAAGTTGAAGAGAAAGCTTGAGAAAGTCATGTTGGTGTTTGATGATCTTTCGGCCGTGAATGGGATTGTTGTTAAGAAAATACTCGCATGACTGAGGATTAGGGGTTTGGTTGCACCAAGCCCTAACCTCATTCCATGAGTACCCAGAAACAGAAGAAGAGCAAAAAAGAAATAAGGGAACAAATAACAGAAAAGCTGTCATACTTATAGATTTTGTGAACAATGTGAATGATACGAGAAGTGGGTAGAAAGGGGAAATTGTTGTGTTTGGATGGGTTTTGATGTTGTGATGAGTTGGGCGCTTTATATAGAAGAATGAATTGTTGGCATATTAATTAATTAAGATATAAGGCTCTTCATGCAGAGACGCTTATCTTTTTTTATTTTCGCAGTGATTTTGGATTTGGCCTTTGCGTGTGTGCATGCATGCTTTCTTTGATTAATATAGTAATATATACTTTGTACTGTGTTAAGTTGTTTGTTCATGATTAGCATCTCTGTCTATGACTTGACTTTTCTGCTGTTTCTTTAATTAGCAGCAACTAAGAACGCGTTAGGCCGTCTACCGTTTTTGGCTATTTATTTCCTTAAACTATATATATCGATTACACATATAAAAGATATTTTTATATATTAAGAGGGATTCTAATACAAATAATTAATAATAGTATTTTAGAAAAATTAATACTTTTATTTTATAAATAATTAATTTAATTAATTTTTTTAATATTTATAAATTAGTTATTTAGGTAGGTAGAGTTAATAATTGGTATATGGTGTTTATTCATTATTAGCATCTATGTCTTTGACTTTTGTGTGGCACCTCTCTTGACTTGACTTTTTTCTGTTGTTTCTTTAAGCTGCTAGTGAAAACGTGTTAAGGCGTCTCCTGTTTTTGGTAATTTAATTGATGGATACTAATAGTATTTGAATGAATGAAAATGGTTCAAGCCATTGGAATCGTCGTTTTTATTTCTTAGAAGACAATAAGAATTTTAGTTGTGAAATCAAAAGGATTAAAAATATTTAGTTGAAGAAGTTGGTTTAATTAATGAGTGAAAATCCAACTTTTAAGAAATTAATTAACAATGATTTGACTTTCAAAAGAGGCCCAGAGTTATTGATTTTTGAATCAAGTGGGGCCCCACTAGTTGATGAGAGAATTCCAACTAAGCAATGGGTGCACTTGGGGCACCCATTTACGTAAGTTTGGTTTCAATAAATGTAAACTACAATTTTCAATTTATATTTTATTATTAATTATTAATTATTAATATTCAGAATTTTAATTAATATTCTCAATAATGAAAAATCTACTATGTATGTTAAAAAATAAATATGCTTTTAAATAAACAATACTAGAATATGAAGAACAAAAAGCTTATTAATGATTGAAATTTAAATGAAAGAAGCGGCAATGGAGAATCTGACTTTTTATGGCTAAAGGTTTCTGACCTTAAATCAAGTTGTCAAAGCGTTCCATGCAAATCCATGAGATGATTTTTTTTAGGGACTATCTCTACTAATTAATATAAAAATTAAATAATTAATCTATTATTATAAATATCACCGGTCATCATAGTGATAAAACTCCTTTTTTTTTTTGGATAACTCAAAAAACTTTTACAGTTCTAGCAAAATTTCCCTCTATTTTATGTATTTTTGGGTTTGAATGATGCATACTCTAGATATATAGATAAGAAAAATGTTCATTGAGCCTTTCATATTGATCATATAGAAATTCTTGTTTAAATTATGAGTATCTTGATTTATTTTGAACAACTTAGGACTTTACAAGTTTTTATCACGTTTAGTAAGTTAATTTCAAATTTGAAAAGCTGGAAAGGAATCCTTACTCACAAGATTAAAGAGTTAAAACGAAGCATACAAATTAAAGAGCAAGGAAGGGGCAAATGAACAAGCTGGAATAAGTTGGAGGAACAATGGGAATTAAGAAAAAAGAAAAATCTCTTTGGTTCAACGTTTGCCCCCCCAAAAGCAAATTTTATTTAGAACATTGTTCGCCGTGGGGAATAATGGAAATTAAAGCTGCGCGTTTTGGAGTCTGATGCAAAAAATTAAGGTAAAAAAGGTGTGAATGCAAGGGTAGCCATTCTTGAGCTATAGACTGATTTTGAGAGGAAGCATGGTTTGGGAGTTTTGAAGAACTTAGAGCTTGGGATTGAATGATCAAAGAGATTTGAGCCTTATTTTTTGTTTTTATTGTCTTTATTCCTTTCTTTTACTCATTTGCTATTATGATGAACACGGATATTGTAGAAACCAACGACATCCCTTATCCGATAAAGATCATTGAAGTGAGTTTTGTCTCTCCCATATCCAAGCCCTATTTGCATACCAACTACTTGAGCCAAGTTAATAAGCTTTTCACTGCTATAAAATTGGTTTTCTAAATCAATTGAAAATGGGCTTTTACATTGAACCTTGGTCTAGAGTAGAAACAACATATGTAGAAAGTATGATATTCTACACTAGTTGTACGACCGGTGTAAAACATTAGCTTTTTTAAACCGGTTATTCTATACAACTGGTTTAAAAAGTAATGTAAAAATAAATAAAAAAAATTCAGAATTGAAGTTCTTTCCTTCTTCATCACAAATCTGAAGGAGGAGAGTGATGAAGAAGAATATATACTAGTAAAAAGTAAGCAAAGAACGAAAAATAAGAAGAAAGAAAAAATCATAGGACCCAAAAATGAAAGAAAAAAACCAGATATATACACAAAAATGAAAACCCAGAAACAGTCACCTAATTGAAGACATCACAGAAACGCTATCATAATTCCTTCAGCTTACTTGCTCAAAACTGAACATAAATATATTTGACAAAACCCAGAAAGAAATAAACAAGAAAAGTGGATACCCACCATCGCAAATCTGTGTCTTCTTCTTTGGTGAGCTTTAGAGGCAAGAACAACAGACTTCAACAATAAAGAACGAAGAGCACGGGTATGGGTCATTGTGTATCTATGTCTTCTTCTTCAGCAAGCTTTAGAAGGTGTGTTACGAAGGCGGAGCTTCTTATCACCAATAGGAAGCACAAAAATTAGGGATTTTTGTTAGATTTTTAATAGTAAGGACATTCTACACCAGATGCCATTATATTAAGTGTAGAATATTTCATCTTTTACACCAGTCACGTGTACATCAGGTGTGAATATTTCACCATTACTTGCAAAAAATATCATCGCTCATTTCTTTTACACTGGTCACATGTACATCATGTGTAAATATTTTACCTTTATTTACCAAAAAGTACCTCCGCTCATTTCTTTTACATTGGTCATGTGTATATTAGGTGTAAATATTTCACCCTTATTTAAAAAAATGTCATCGCTCGTTTCTTTTACACTGGTCACGTGTACATCAGGTATAAATATTTCACCCTTATTTATAAAATATACCATCACTCATTTCTTTTACACCGGTCACTTGTACATCAGGTATAAATATTTCACCCTTATTTACAAAAATGTTATCGCTCTTTTTTTTTACACTGGTCACGTGTATATCAGGTGTAAATATTTTACCCTTATTTATAAAAATGCCACAGTTTATTTTTTTAAAATCATTTCTGCAAGAACTGGTTTAAAAATAGGGCTTTAGAAAGTCTATTTTGTAGTAATGTTTAGCCCATTCCTGCCCATACAATTCTTTTTATTTTTGATACAAAAAATTTTAGGTGCATTTAGCACTGGTCCCTCACCAAAATTAGGGTACAGCCCTAAGGTTCATATAGCGTTTACATGGGACTTACGAGATCGCCTACCAAATAAGATATCACAACGACAACGAGAATCAAACTCACGTACTTGTAGAATATAAGTATGTTCCTTACCATATGTGTCAACTCTATTTTGTGATAGGTTGATGCTTGAAAATCCATTTTCTTTAAGTGTTTCAAGAGATTGTGAACTGTTACGTTTGAAAATAGAAATTTGGTTTTGTCTTGAGAGAACTTTGTCAAATGTTTTCAAACCTTAGATAATCACATATCATCATTAATTGTCTAATTGAGAGGATTACAGTCAAAGTTTTATGAAATATAATTGAGAGGAATTAAAGTTTCAAACTATTTTTATTTTAAATCATTTTCTTTGTTTAGCAATACAATTTCAAACTACAAGTTTTTCAAATGATTTCACTTGACCTAGTTGAGAGCAACACTGTTATTGTCCGCTTTGTGGTTAAGCGAAATCGCGAATAGCCACGATAGTGTAATAGTCAGTCCCAATCTCAGATAAATGTGAAGGTTTATGTTAGGCTTTTGACAACTAACGTAAAACTTTGTCAAACCTTTAATAAACATGGATCAATGAAAAAATTGTGTTAATGCAAGTGTGTTGCCATAAAATAACATATTGTATGGCTTGAGTATAGTGACAAATGAGTGATAATTATTGCATTGTCTCCCAAATATAGTGTAAATAAAGGCGGTACTCTTTTAGATAGATGCGGGGAATTAATGAAGTTAGTACATAAGAGCAACATCAAATTTTACACTTGGAACATTATCTTGTCATGCAAAACAAGATTGCAAGTTGACTTCCTTTTGGTTAGGAATCATGACAGAATACTTTGTAAAAATCTTGAAATGATTCCTAGAGATCACATGACAACACAACATAGGGTCCTAATCCTTGACACTACTGCAAAAAAGGCTTTTTAAATCGATTGAAAATGGTATTCTACACTGAACAATGACCGATGTAGAATTAGACTGTATAGAAAGTGTACACTTTTTAAATCAAATGGTTAACCGGTGTAGAATGAGTAGAATTTAAACTGGTCCCTTTTGACATCAGGAGTAGAATTTACTAATATCTACACTGGTTCTCTGAACAGATTAATCAATTTTTTACATTGGTTGTGTTTATACCCGGTGTAAATTAATTAATTTTCTAAACCTCGCCATAAAAACAACTGGTGTAGATGTTGTAATATTTACATATTTTTTCTACACCTATCGGTATTATTTGTCCAGTTTAAATGTATTTTTAAAGAATGACTCTTTCAATATTTCATTAACCTCATCCCCTGAAGCTTTATGAATAAACTGCCCAAATATACACATTTAGAGACAGCACTAGAGACAGAGTTTAAGATGACAGAGACAAATCTTCAATTGCTCATTACATTATTCATTTAATAAAATTTAATAAAAAAATATAACAAATTTGAATAGAAAAATAAAATAATGTATTATGTTAATGAAAAATACTATTGAGAATGAATGATTTGAATAAAAAAACTCAGCCCAAATATTATATATATCCTCAATATCTTATTTGAGAAATAGGCCAGATTGATCAAACATCTTAATCATCAAATTAAAATAGAATAAATTAAGACATTATTAGTATATATTAAATTGACAAGAAATATGAAATAATTAAAAACACAATTTACCTCCTCAGTTAGGTCAGTCCTATTTGACAAGATGATATTGATAATGTGTCTAACCATTTAGAAGCCACACAAGTTACTTTCTTTGGGTTGCCTTCGACTCAGTAATATTAACATGAATAAAATTATGTGTCATCAGCAAAAAACTGTGGAGCATAAGACTTAACACTTTTATTACCTTTGGTGTAATCCATTCAGGGTCCCTCACCAAGTTGGCTTTCTTAAGACCCCTTGCAATTGCAAACGTCCTCATAACCCTATGATTATTGGCATCAACCGATGGCTTGTAGTGGAAGAAGTATAAGAAGAAAATTTTATATGTGTACTTACATAGTATGATCAATTGCCAATGATTGCTGTAGAAATTAATTAAACAATAATGATTATTAGCATTAAGCAAATACAAAATTAATATGAAATAAAATAAAATATTATTATTCTTACTCCTGCATATATGGTGCAAAGAAACAATCAATATCGATTTCACTAAACCTCCTTGAAATGTACTGAAGTTTCAAAGATTGGGAAGTACTTTTTGCATAAATCTGAAATGGGTATAGGAATCTGAACTGATGTTTGCCTTTTAAAACCAACTCAACTTGCATATACCTATAGTTAATGCAAACATGACGTTAGTTAATGAAAACACTCAGCAAACATGAATTTTGTTATTACATATATTTATATTTAAATTAAACTTACATAAAAAATACTTAGATGCACTCGGAGGTTAGTTCATTCCTAGAAGTAATAATAGATTTCACATCTGCATGATCAATAAAGGCAAGTACCCCCGTGTCACCCACAACTGAATCCATAGGCAACACATCTATATGGAATATTTTATCAGATGTCAATCGGATCACACATTACATGATACTCAAATTGGGAGGTGTGGGAAGTTCGCTTGGGGATGACACAACATGATCCGAAACAAGATGCTTTGGCCATAATATGAAAGTTCTATTTGCTTGACCCACTATCTTTACCTCATTAGTGGGAATTAGGACGAGCATATTCAATATTACATCTTCAACTGTCACCCTAATTGATCGCCCTAAATTTAAATGTGGTGAATAGTTGTCCCTAAGATATGGATAGAACCATGTGCCACTAACCTTTTGAGAGGATCCTCCACATATAGATCACAAGGTTTAACATCCTCTGACACTAGCCTGGCCATGCAATAGCTCTTTTTAGTACTAGGTCAAGCTGCATTTGAGAGCAATTAGGGGGACTTGACTCCTTTTGCCTTGATATCTTTATGGACAATATTTCTTCCTTGATCTTTGCAAACCCCTCTTGTAATCATGCCTCAATTGAAACTTCTGCCTGTGCCCTAGCCTTTGCCCAAGCCTCTGCCCTCATAGTGGATAACAATGATTCTAGCTCTTCCCTCGGCACATATGGGGAATGTCGTGGATATTCTCTAAAATAATCTCTTATATTGGCACCTCCTTCAATTCTCCTGACACGGCCCCATGCTCTTGCTTGCCTATAGTAACAGTCAAGATATCATTCATACTATCTGACTTGAAGGAGCCATGGGCTTCTTGTTGTTAAGATCAACTTATAACACATAAAGAGCAAACATAAGAAATAATATAATTAGTATACTAAAATAAAATAATAGAAGCAGTACTTACAACTTTTTCTACAATCATGCTAGCGTGATCACTTGTAAATGATTCGCTCTTTTTTTTATGAGCATACTACCATTTATCTCTATGACGTATTGGAGATGGTGGAGTAAGAGTAACACTAGGATCAGACTCAATATTTTCTTCTAGCCTTTTCCTCTTAGCCCCTAACAAGTCTCTTTCAGCCTTCGCATAACCCTCTCGAGACATTGTGTGGGGGCAATCATTCTTGAGAGTATATTCAATGGCTTTTGCTCTTTTTTCCTATAAGACTTGAAGTAATTAAAATTAATACATACAAAAGGAAGAAACATGGTAAATGCAAGATTTCTTTTTCATGACATATCAACTCACCATAGCTGCTATCGTACTCTGAAGCCTAACAAATTCTTCCCAAGTAGCTTCGTCAATGAATTGATACTTACTGTATGGAGAAGGATAGGGCCAACCATCTTTGTCCTGGCCATGCACAAACTGACAAGGTAGTTGTGTCTTGAATGCCCTCCAATGCTCAGCGCAATAAGACAATGCCTTCTTCTTCAAGACTTTATTATTGGGAATATCGTAAGTGAGCTGCAATAATTTCTATTGAAAGCAAAGTTATCAACAAACAATTATATTTTTTGGTATTGGTCTGCATACAATATACAATAGTCAGTTCCTATACTTGGATAGAGTCCTAAATTTGTTTCTTTAAGCAATTATCAACTTCATTCCAAGTTTGTATGGCGATGTTAGTCTTATTGCATACTAGAAGGCTGACATAACTTATGTACTTGGTCCTGTGTTCACCAATTAGGTTCCAACATGTGTCAAACTCAATCGGTAGTCATTTCCCTTCCTTCCTGTCTTTCGAAATGTCTTTCAATCGTCGGACTTCTGCCCCTCCTTTTCTTAGAGTCACTTGGAGTATCGGTAGCCTCATTCTGATTACCACTACCCCCCATATTCTTATATACACAATAACAAAATCAAACATAGTAAACAAAATTAAACATTTTACCTTTCGTCAAAATACACAAAACTTGTTCCTTTAGCATTTATCAATGGAAAGAAGTGCAAGCATTTATTGCAGAAAACTATAAAACCTAGATTAAATGAACACGTAAATGGCGAAGTACGTACATGAGAAAATAAGTGTCGAGAACACATACACGGCAAAGCACAACAAAGCAAGAATAGAGAAGAATGACTGAGCACAGTGAAGCCTAAAAAACCATAGAGCACGACGAGCGGAGTAATGATAGACGGCATAAGAAATAATACTGAATAAAACCTGAGAAATGAAGAGATGTGCCAAGGGGCGGGCTTCAAAAAGTATTTTTTGTAAGAGTTTTTACACCAGTTAACATTTAAATCCGGTGTAAAAATCATATTTTGAATATGAAACGACTAATATTTTAAATTTTATAAGATTTTCTACACCGGATAACATATAAATCCAGAGTAAAAAATGTGACCTTAAATTTTTCATATCACTTTTTATACTGAATAACATATAAATTTGATGTAAAAATAGTGACCTTAAGTTTTTCAGATCACTTTTTACACCGGATAACATGTACAACCGGTTTAAATATTGGAGTTATTTTTTTTAAATAATATAATCAATCAGAACAATATACTTGTGCTATTATTATATAAAAATAATATATGCAATCAGAATAATATACTTGTACTATTATTACATCAAAATAATATATGCAATCATATACAAATCAATCAGAATCCACTTCTTCTTCATTCAATTTTGGTAAACCTATTGAAAAAGAAAGGGTCTCACAAATTGAATCATCATCATCAACAACCATTTTTTCTTGGAGAGTGATAAACCATCTTTTATTTGCTGGATTAGTTATATATAACACTTTGCTTGGTCTGCCATAATGAAAGGCTCATTCCCAAAACTTGTACTATTCAAATCAACCAGTATAAATTCTAATCGATCCATCATAATACTGTTGTTTATATTAGTCCACTTGTATTTGAACACGGAAAATGTGAATTTGGTATAGTCTAGCTCCCAAATCTCTTTAACAATGCCATAATAAGGGATGGCTGCCAATTTAAGATTGTTGTCTTTTAAATTAGAGAAGTGCATAGCTTCATCCACTAACATAACACTACTATTATGCACGCTACTTTTATCATCTAGAGACTTCGTATAAAAATAATACCCATTGATATCAAATGAATTCTAACATATCACATTAAATTCAGAACCATATGCTAACCATCTAACTAAATCAGACACACAATCATCATTTTCAACCTTATGTTTGAACCAATGTGTAAAAAATTTGTTGTGTTCTCTAATCAGCTTTTGTCTCTGTTATTCTATTATTTTATTTCTGGACAAGCTCTTTATGAACAGCGTAGACACCATGTCATTAGAACAAGAAACTTCATTCATTTAGCTTTACTAATAACTTTACATCAAAAGTATAAAATTTTTAAAATAATATCTATTAGAATATATAATATATTCTCTCTTTTTGTCATTACGTATAAAAAAATAAAATAGGAGGGGTAGATAAAGGTTGCATACTTTCACTCCTCATCAGACTCGGAGGTCTAGGATTCATCAGAGTCGGTATGATCAATAGGATTATACAAGCTATCATTCTATTGATGGCACCAAACTTCTGAGCGAAAAGCTCTGAAACTGTCTTTCAGTCTATTAACTTTTTGAGACAGTTCTTCCACTGAGTCCTCTAGGCCACTGAAGCACATGATGAGTTCCTTAAGGTGCTCCATCAGAGTGACAACCAGGGGAGGAGGAGAAGGAATTACAGGGTGAGGGTCAGGATATTTGTCTTCAAAATTATCTCCCTTTCTTTTGTGCAGCAGAGAAGGAGGTGTGCATGAGGAAGAAGCCATTGGAGCGTTTAGATAGAAGAAAATAAAATAAATAGAGATAAAGTGATGAGACAAAAGGTACTGATAATAGAAATGGTATACATATAGTTGAGGAATAAGAACAGTTTCAGAAAAGAATACCGAAGAATGCCATTGGCCTTCTATCATAATGAGTACAAACATTGAAAATTGAAGAATTCAAATGAAAGGCCTGAGAAGGTACAGAGAAAAGAAACGGGAAACTATAGATAGGAAACTAAAAAGTCAGAATAGAAAGTATATTTAACACCAGTTATATATATTTTACACCAGTTCACTATAAATCCAGTATAAATATTTCATCTTATTTATAAAAATTTCACCAGTCATTTATTTTAAAGTAAGAAACTGAAGAGTCAGAAAATGATACATCTAATCTACATCTATTGATATTAGTATCCGATGTAGTAATTATCTTTTACACCGATTACGTGTACATCAGGTGTAACTATTTAATCTTATTTACAAAAATACCACCAGTCATTTTTTTAAACCGTCTTCGTAAGGACAGGTTTAAAAATAGGGCTTTAAATCATTTTCTTTGTTTAGCAATTCAATTTCAACCTACACGTTTTTCAAATGATTTCACTTGACCTAGTTGAGAGCAACACTGTCATTGCCCGCTTGTGGTTAAGGGAAATCGTGAATAGCCACGATAGTGTAACATATGTCAAAAATATAACATATATACCACTGGATGAAACAGGATGTCCCCAGAGCCATCTTGTGTCCCATCCCATATCGATTCCTTTTTTGTCTCATCATGTCTCGTTTTAATATGAGCGGGACAGATTAGTCAAGACAGGGACAGGAACACCCCCAAATACCACTTCCAAAGATTCAAATTGTTATCGATAGCAAGAATGAAGTGTTCCTAACGATATAATTCATTAAACAAATTAATTGCAATAAATGTTGTCAACAAGGCGATAGTATGAAATTACAAAATAACTTTAGAGTCTATAGTTATCTCAAACAAACCCAATATAAATAGGGTTAATATGATATTTCGTCTTTTAAATATGTTTTTATCATGATTTTAGTCTTTCAAGTTCAACTATAGGTTTTGGACTAAAATATTAGTCTATAATTTAAAACTTGAAGGACTAAAACTAAAATTTATGCAAGTTTGAGGGACCAAAGATTGTATTAAACCCATATAAATATCATCAAACAAGACTTTGAACGATAATAGAAGTAATTTATGTATGATACAACAGGATTAGCAACAAGAACAAATAAAAACAAGAGACACTATTACAGCAATTGCACCTGAAATACACATCATTATTTCCTAGAGACACTTAACCCCTTTTCTTGATTATTTATTTTGGAACAGTATTAATGAATTCGAACCAAATCATATATAGAACACAAGACAATATAGTGATCTATAAAGTAGAAGTGAAAGGAACTTTGGTGGCTGGCAACCATGAATTTCCTCCAATGAAGTTTCCAACAGTGAACTTTGAAGCTTCTGAAGCACTGGTTATTACGTGATAACCTGACCACTTAACTCGATTTGTTGTGGAAGAACCTGAACCGGTGTTCATGTACTCTCCGTAATACAAAGTATTCAACGCAAAGTTCCCACTCCATTCCAACCAACCAGAAGGATCTATCAAACTGTCTAAGAAACTCGTTATGAAAACAGTTCTTGAATATTGTTGCCATGGCCTTCCAAGATAGGTTTTCACAGAGCTTTGAACTGGATTTAAGTCTGAAGCAGCTGTGACCTTACAATTGTGGATGGAAATTCCGGTGTTTTGGTTCGGATCGGTTCGACCTTGGGCCGTGATCGTGTTCACTTTGTTCGGAGGGTTTCTAGCCAAAAGGTTGCAGTTCTGGAAAACTACAGCTGCGTTTCCAAAGAGGAAATCCACAGTGCCATAAATGTCACATTCTCTGTAGAATTGTCTCTCAGAGAAGACATATAAAGTATCTTGGTAACCTTCAAAGCTGCATCTGTAGAATACGGATAAGTCTGAACCAGAACGTAATGCTACAGCTTGGTGGTTTGAAGCCCCAGCAGTGTTCCTAAATGTCATGTCTTGAGCAATAAAGCCATCCCCAACAACAGCTGTTGTAACGTTTCACAAATATATAGTTTTGTTAGGTCTTGTTTGGATAAAGATAATAACCAATTTTTGAAGGCCAAAACCATTTCCTAAAAATGTATCTAAACAACCATATTTTGATTCTTAAATGTCAATACGTTTCTGGTAAGTAGCTCCCACATATTTCGAGTGCATTTAGATTAGCATTGGGTAAAATATAGCTTATAAAACTGATTTATAAGCATAACTTATTGAATTCAAACAGTGTTTAGATAAATTTTAGGAAAATATAACTGCAAAGCGTATAATAGTATCTTATGTGATAACCATGATTTTTCGTTATAGTTGATTTTGCATATACAGGGGTGTTTGGTAACTTATGAAATGACCATGATTTTAGGTTTATATAATTAATTTTTGCATGTATGAGTTCTAAAAAAAAAGTATTCCTCCAATTCTTAATATTATAGGACTTAATAAAAGAGTTGATCTTATCCTAAATATATGATCTATTTTCTATAATTATCTATTTTTTTTTAAATTATCCCTATTGATACCCCTTAATAATAATCAAATAAGAAAGGGAGGCAGGGAATTAAGGAATATGATTAAAATATTTTAAAAAAATATATTATATTAACTAATTTAATTAATTTTTTTAATTTAATTAAATTAGTTAAATATGTCATATATTAAGGAGGAGTAAATTTTTTTTTAAAGAAAAAATTTCAACAAAGAGCCCTTAAGCAAAAGAGGGATTGTGTTGGCTTACCGACAGTTGCAGAACGGAAGGTAGTAGTGCCTCCTCCAACACTATTGCTACCAGTAATGATAGTTTTTCCAATACCATCTCCCACTAACATTATATTGTTCAGTTTGATTTCAACTTGTTCGTTGTATATTCCTTCCTTCACGTATATAACATACCTCCCACTGCTACTCTTTGTTGCAGCACTTATGGCGGCGCTAACACTTGTGAAGTGGCCGGATCCGTCTTTAGCCACCACGACATTCGCCTGAGAAGACGGAGAAGAACTCTGCAACAGCTTCCGATCACCGGGCTTGACCCATGTTGGGAACCCATGTTTGTAACTTGGTTCTTCTTCTTCATATGTAAGCTTGTTTAAAGCCAAAGTGTTGCTCAGCAACTTGGTGACATTATTGTTGGACATCAATGGCAACACATAGTCTTGAACCCCAAGTTCATAAAACCCGGCTTTACATGCCTCAAGATTTGTGAGAGCTGAGCTGAGCCATGTTTGTGTATCAACTTGGGTGCACTTGGTGTTAGGATTTAGGGTTTTGTTGAGTTTGTGTATGGTGTGCTCATACAACTCTAAACAATCAGCCCATGCAAGTTTCTCCCTTTGGTTCCGGCACTTTCCACCGAGAGAAACCGCATTTTCATGGCTGACCAGAGCTCGATCCCGGGCGAGCTGTAGAGAAAGCTTGAAGAAATCATGTTTGTTGGTTAAGGGTTTGTGTTGGTGGGTTGGGTTTTGGGTCAAGAAATGCTCACAGGGTTGAGGATTAGGGGTCTGGCTACACCATAATTTGATGTCATTGAAGGAATAAGCAGAAGCCAAAGAGGAAAACAAGAATGGAACAACTAGAAGAAGAAGCGATGATAATGATAAGATTGAATTGAACACAGTTGCCATAATGGCTTTTTCTTTTTCTCTGTGGCCAAAGGAAGAGTGAACAATAACTAACTCTCTTTAAGATTTTGTGGTTTTAGGAATGTTGGATGATAATTTTGGTGTCATTGCTTGCTTCCTTATATAGCATTTTTGGAACATCGCTTTTTCAAAGGGCGGCACCACTTTTTTTGTATTTTCTAAGTTATTTTTTATTTTTCTTTTGTATTAATTATTTTATCATAAACGAATCAAAATGTAATTGTGTGCGTGTGTGTATGAAACTTTTTAAACATATATATGATAATCGAATACAATATTTTTTAGCGGTCAAAGAGAACAAATTAAAGTCAAATAAACTAAAAATGTAGATACTTCACAAAAAAACATTAAAATGAATCATAGAATTTGAGAGCAAATTCGCAGAAGAATGAAAAGTAATCAGGAAGCGAGACGTAAAAGGTTTATGACTGAATTTTTAGATATTCTTCGTTTTACAGTAGAATCAATATTGATGTCTTAGAAAATAACATTAAAAGTAGAACAAGTGGCCTTTTTGTTCTTTGTATATGTCGGTCTATATACAGTTAATTACTTCATTTGGTACTAATACTAATTATAAGAGTTAGTTTACTTTTTTTGAGAGATTTAAGAACCTAAATAAATAAGTTAATTATGACTAAATTCAATCCCTCCAGATGAATTCATATTATATACACTTCAGTATATCCAAACTAATCAATTAATTTTTATATTAGTTACAATTTATCTATTTAATTTTATATATCTATAAAAAAATTAATTAGTTCTTATAATTAGGATGGTATAAAATAGCTTTTTATGGAAATGGAATATCCATTTGACCACCAAGTGGGCGTTTGCCCTTTTGAAAGAGCTTCGACAATAATTGTATCCGATAATTAATTATTTATATAGGAACTTACCCTGTGGAAGTACATAAAAAATAATATTATAAAATATTTTGACAATGGGAGGCAGCTAGGAACTGGCTACATACAAATATGTCAATTTGATGGTCATAAACGTTAGAGGGTTTAATTTAATTTTAAATATAATATCTCAATCTAATTTTAATGAGATTATAATATATTTATTATAATTAAATAATTTATTTAATATTTTTAATTATCTAAATTAGTTAAATAACTCTTAAATTATAGACTGGAGGAATATAATTTTTTCTTAAACTCTCTCTGTTAATTTCACATATTAAAGGAATTACTCATCAATAGAGGATTTATTATCATGTTAATGATTAGAAATAATACTATAGATAAACTAAAAAAAGAACTTATTCTATAACATGCTACATTGATATCAGGGGTGACCCTTTAGAAATTTTATTTTCGATAGATAAATAGGAATCAATCTAAAAGGCGTAGTAATAAAAAGAACATAAAAAAAAAAGAGAGAGAAAAAAAAAAAGACAGACAAAAACACGAAGAGGAAACGGTAACCATAATTAATATGAAATTAGCTTTTTAATGGAATAGTTTAAACTATACATATATTTATATGTATATGTATTTATGTGTTTATCTGTAAATCAAATGGAGTACTCCTAATATATTGCCGTATTATATTGTATTGTTCGTCAAACTTGGCAAAATATAATATAATTAATTATAACCACAAATATATGCATAATATGACCATGAATTGGAATTAAAAAAAAACCATGAATATTCTTACCATGCAAATTAAACATGGCAGCCAATAAAGTAGTTGCAAATTTATCAACCACAAGAGTTGACTTTTGATAATTATATACTTAATATAGTACCTATTTAACTAATTTAAAAATATTAAAAAAAATTAAATAAATTATTTTAAAATATTTATATTTATCATTTTTCTCTAAACTAATTTGTCTTACTTATAAATTAATATATAATATAATAATACTTAACATATATTATAATTAAATTAATTTTTTTAAAAATTAATCAATTAAATTTTATATTAAGTAGTGGATGGAATATTTATTAGATTGCAAAGAATGAATTTCTGTAACAACAACTTTTGATAGAGAAAGTTATTACATGTTGAATAAAACAACGATTTGTCTTTTTATAATAGGCAAAATGATATTAATAAATAAAAGAATACGTTACAAAGTACTATAAATATGAGGATGTAGGGGAAGAGATTAATAAGAGTATTAAATAGGGGAGGAGAAGCAGTAAAAACCGAAACATTTATAAACAAGAGTGTTAACGAATATATAAGGGTTTAAATACATAAAATTCCGCTTAATTTTGGGTTACTTCCATATAACTTTCTTAACTTTTAAAAATTTAAATTAAAGATATTAATATTTCATATTTTGATTATCAAATTCCTACTATTAAAATAAACAGTTTCTATCATCTCATAATTTTTATATTTTTTGTTATATACATCATCATTTAAAAAACATTTGAAAATTTAAAATAGTTTGTATTTTTTAATTTAAATAATTTATAGTCAAATAATATTTTAAATTATTTTTTAAGTATTTTATATTTTTAAGTATTTATTTTAAGTATTTAAAAACTACTTTAAATTATGACAAATGTTAAGTGCTATTTAAATATTTTTTATTTTCAGCATTTAAAAAATTTAAAATTATATTTCAAGTGCCCTGTATTATTTTTTAAATAATATTATATATAACAAAAAATATAAAAATTATGACATAATAAAAACTGTTAACTTTAATGACAATGTTAACGGCAAGAACTTAATAATTAAAATATAAAATATTATGGTCTTTAATTTAAATTTTATAAAATTAAAGAGATTATATGCAACTGATATAAAGTTTGGGGGTATTATGTATTTTATCAATTTATAAATATACAAGAGAACTCAGTACGTAGACTTAGTGATATGAGTTAAAACGATATTTATGTTAAAGACGACAATTTAGTTTAAAAAAATATATCACCTCGCTCACAATATTGTGACGCTTGAATGTAATCACGTAATAGTCAAAGGCAATATGTGTGTGTATATGTATATGCGTATATATATATATATATATATATATATATATATATATATATATATATTTTACTCACCTAATTCATCGGAGTTTTATCTTGACTATATTCAAATTCGACCCACGTTATATACCTGACTATGGTGGGTGAGTCTCCCAACAGAAATTTTCTACATACGCCAAGATTCAAATTTGAGACATCGCTTAAGTAATATTGAGCCGTTTACCACTTGAATTAATCCCTATTAGTTATATATATATATATCGGTCTTCAAGCAAAGTGAAAAATTTCGGACACCGGACCAACAACAATATAACAAACTAATATATGAACTTATAAAATCTCATTTAGACAGTTGAAGTAACAACACTAACAATATAGGGAATTTAAATATTTTAATTCAATCAGAATAATATGAAAAGGGGGGGGGGAATTTAAAGGTTTTGCAAGACTACTATTTGGGAAAATATCTATTACTTTAAATATTTTATTTATTTATTTATGAAATCCTGATTACTTATGTTTTACGTGTCAGACTTATGTGTCAACCTAAGTTGAAACAAGGAATCAAATACAATTAACATAATGATTCAAATTTGAATGAAATATATATATATATATATATATATATATATATATATATATTACACACACCACACGTTTTAATTAGCGTTTTGATTTCATGCATGGACACGTCAAAAAAGACAAGGTTTTGGAAATCAAAGAAAAAGCACAATAAGGCATATTATGATGAATTTTATAGATTAAATTAATATTTATAGATTAGAAAATTAAAGGGAATATTAATGTTTTAATAACTCCCACAAAATCCGCAACTGAGGAACTAAATGGAGAAAATGGGGAGTTGCAATATTTATCACGGCTTTAGAATTTATGTAACACCTCATCTAAACGACCCACCATTCAGTCCATTTATATCACTATTCAGTCCATGTATATCATTATGTCCATTTACTTACTGTAATACAATGATTAATTTAGAGGTTTAACTTCGAATAAATAATATTCATAAACTAGAATATTTTATCATGCGAAAATAGTGTTAGGGTCACGAAAATTAAATATAAAGTAACATCATGTGCACGACAGAGCCTCCAAGACTCACTCCTCATATGCCTTCCCCTGATTCCTACTTGAACCTTCACATGGAAATGTTAATATAAAGGAATGAGATCTAACGTCTCAGTAACTTGTGGTATCATAACACACACAAGCAACCGTGCCCAATTACATGTGGAAAGGATTATAATCATAGTTATGATTATATACATATCATGTTTCTGCATTCACTTTCATCAAAAATCAGAAATTTATTTAAATTCATCATGCTAGTCTCAGGTCCTACCACAGCATATATTATATATATAAAAAAAATGCCATATACAATCTCCCTTATATCTCTGTTTACCCTTTTAGAGCTATAGGCTAACACATTGTCCAATAAGGTCAATCCATATAAATAGAATGACATAAGCTCACACAGTACTTGAGATACACTCGGCCAAACGTATAGAGCTTGAGTCCGGACTATGGCTCCCCTCCTTAAAATAGAACAAGGAGGTGTCACATATCCCACAACTCCAATGCAATCATGGACAAAGAAAAGCATGGAAGAATGGCCCTAACAAGTGTCACCCAATGGGAGTATTATTTTATTATGGTTATAGTCATGATGCTCGCTTTAGTTAATATTAGTATCGTCAACAAGAGAGATTTCATCTTATACTTAGATCGTAGATGAGCCCAACCATTTTCTAATTTTTTTTTTAAAAAAACACAAATAGATATAAGAACGATTCAAACTCAAAGTACTGTAAATCAACTCCCCACGTATTATTCAACATTACATTTGCAAGCATGCTTGAAAAGAGAAGAGCTACCTAATAGTTTATAAGATATGGGTCATAACATAAGATATATTAATCAATACATCAATTGCTTGATTGAATTGTAATACAAGGAAAATAAATTGTGAATTCACCATATAAGGAATTATGTAGATTTATGTATTATCCACAATATAATTGAACACAGTTACATGTGTATGGAAGAATTCTAGAATTACATGGTACTCATCGGCTTACAGATAATGACAACAAAGTTATTCCTGAGCTTTCAATAAATCTACAACGATCATTAAACATGATTATTTATTAATATACCATTCAAATACCACTTAAAAGTTACTCTAAGACTACCCTATGACCTTAAAATTATCCAAAACAAACAAGATATTATAATATATATATATATATATATATATATATACATACATATATATCAGTTTAAGCATTTACCACTGATTGCTCTCTGCTCACTACGTGGCTGCATTGGTTAAGATTGGTTAAGTTAGACTTAATTATCTTATCTTTCCCTCCCATAACTCTTATATGATAATCATATGAATGTTTAAAATAAAAATGTTTAATTTTTCACTATTATGTGACGCATTTCATAGGAATAATGAAATGAAATAATTTTCTTAAAAAAAATAAAAAAGATCCTCCATAAGCGCTGCCCCCATATTCGGCATTTCCTTTAAAATAATTGTTGTAACTTTATTTAATTTGAAACAATTTATTTAGTTATTCCATCAGATTATCTCACTATTCCGTAACTGAATATTGTTGCTTGATTTCTGGTAGATCATTATCTGATTAGTATAGCTCTTGGGAAAAAAGCCTCCCAAGTTTCTGCTAGTATATCATTCTAACAAGAAATGATTAGTTATGGAGGTAGTGAGATAATATGACGGAGTAACTAAATAAATCGTCTCAAATTAAATAAATTTACAACAATTATTTTAATTAGTTAAACAATAAACATTTTTATGTTAAACATTCATATGATTAATCATATAAGAGTTATGGGAGAGAAAGATAAGATAATCAAGCCTAATCCTAGCCGCCTCGCAATTTAAGCATTTACCCCTTGCTTAATGGAGAGACCCTTGCCGGAATTTCCAATAACTATATTTTTGCATTTACTTATTATTTTGTAAACATGATAGACTATATTTTTAGTTATATTTTGATACTTGGAATTATCTTTTAATTTGTATTGTCTTAGAATAATTGTTATCATTTATCACTTCTTCCTTAAATCATTATATAAAAGACTTATTGTGCTCGTTAGCTAGTTGCATATCGCTCTTTTTTGAGTTCATATTTCTAAACATATTCTTGTGAGCATTCAAGTCTAGCATAACTTTATCTTTATTGTTCAAAATATAAAGATATGCTTGCATCCCCAATTTGCGAGATACGCCCTTTACTTTGGCACCACGAGTTCCCCTACTTTTTCTTCCCTAGTCATGCCAATATTGAAGAAGTCCAACTTCCTTTACCCCAATAAGATATGAGTTACAAAACTCAACTACCTCCTTAACTATATGCCTTTCAATAATTGATGTCTCAAGTCAATAAGAAATTTTAGAATACCCTTTAAGGATTTTCATGTATATCTCAAACGGGTATATCCACTTCAAACACATAGGGTCACAAAAACTAATATCACGTATCATGTGAGCAATCAAATGGACCATGACATCAAAGAATGCTAGAGGAAGTGTATCTCCAACTGGAAGAGGATAACATAACATTCATTCTCTAATTCATCCAACTCAACAAGGTCAATCACTTTGCTGCATATAGCATTAAAGAACATACAAAGTATAGTAATAGTGCACCTCACATCATCTTTCACAATACCTCAAATAACCACTGGTAGCAAATATTACTTCAACATGTGGCAATCGTAGGACTTCATGCAAATCATCTTCAAATCTTACATTGATACAAACTTCCTAAAATTCGATGAATACCCTTGTGGCACCTTAATACTATGCAAACACTCACATAGGCTTATTTTTTCATATTTGGATAACGTATATGCTACTTGGTACAAATAAACTCTCTTACTACCTTCTCTTTATTTTGGATGTAGAGGTTCTTTTATTCATATTTCAGATAAGTCTCGTCTCTCATTGACTTTATCCTTACTCTTTCTATTGATATACAGGAGCGTGCCAACAAGGCTCTCACACATATTCTTCTCCATATGCATGACATCTAGACTATGTCTTACTTCAAGACTCTGCCAATATGAAAGATCAAAGAAGATTGATATTTTTTCCATATATTCCTTTCAAGTGCCTTCTTCTTATTACTTGAACATAAGATAACATGAACACTCTATAAACGTTGATACACTTCTTCTCCAGTTAAAGGAACAAAAGCCAGTTTATATTCCTATGAACTATTAAATGCCTTCTTCAACCTATGATAAGGGTGGTGTCTGCTAAGAAATTTTCTATGGGAAAGGTATAATGTCTTCCATCCATGCTTGAGTTGCATGTAATTAGTGCCTTCTTCACATATAGGATATGCTTTATGCTCCTTAATACTATAGCCAAACAAATTTCTATACTATCGGAAATCATTTATTGTGATGAAGATCATGGCGCGGTGTTTATAGGTGTTTTGTTTGTATGCATCAAAGACATCAATACTACCCTCCCACATTTTCTTCAACTCATCAATCAAATGCGCCAAGTACATGTCTATATTATTTTCTAGTTGTTTTGGCCCCGAGATCATTAAAGACAATATAATATATTTTCGTTTCATACACAATTTGGGAGATAAGTTGTAAACCACAAGAAGAACTGGCCAAACACTATATGTGTTATTGAGATTATCATATAGATTAATTCTTTCCGTACAAAATCCAAGTCAAAGATTTCTAGGCTTAGAACCAAATTTAAGAAATTTCTAATCTATTGTTTTCCATTGAGGAGAATTAGTTGGGTGACAAAATTGTCCATCATTTATTTTTCCATCAAAATGCTATCTCAAGTTCTTTATATCTATGACGTTAGCAAACAAACGTCTAAATCGTGGTATTATTAGAAGATACCCTTTGGTATCCTCATCACAATCATCATCGTCTTTCTTCATTTTATATCTTGAAGTACCATATTTAGAGCACTTATTCAACCCGTTATACTCATTTTTGTATAATATGCAGTTGTTAGGGTATATTCTTATATGACAAACCCATCAAACACAATATTTTCTTTGTCTCCTACATTGATCTTAGTAATATATTGCCTACAGGAAGGGCATCATTCTACAACTTGAGCAATTTTGTCAAACTAGAATCAATCAACCATTTCTCAATTTTAAATTCATCAATCACAACACAAATTTTAATCTTGTGTACTTATCTTTACTCCCCGAGTACAATAGAGTCTCGGCATCATTTAATAAACTTTCATATATAAGAGAATACTTTGGAAATGATTTGACTCCAATATCATGAAACATATTCGGAATTATATCTATAAAATTATCGTTCACAACTTTCTCACGTAAAGGAGTCCTTCTAATCTCGCCGTGCTAAATCCAATTTGTATATCTTAAACTTATCATATCGCATATAAGATGATCTCTTATATCTAGAATAGAAAACTATAAAAAATTATATATATATATATATATATATATATATATAGAGAGAGAGAAATATAACGTCTCAATCTCTGTTTCTAAATTCATAAAGAAAATCTGTCTCAAATTAGTTTCTGAAAAAAAAAATGATATTTAATTCAGTATTGAGAGGGTTAGTTTAGAGATAAAATTTGTTCATGTCTATACTTGTCTCTAACTTTTTATTTTTTAAAAAAAAAATTAATGCATAATGATGAAATTCGGGATGGATACAGTTCGGCTCTATTTTGTTGAATATATTTCTAAAATAAATCAGTCTGTAAGTTTATAATCAGTTTCAGACTTTGTCTCTAGCTATTTTATTTTTTTGTACGAAAAACAAAACAGCTGAAGATAATATTAAAAATAAAAAAACATTTATGATGTTGTGGAATGTGGACTTTGACACCTCCCTATCAACAAAATCTAAGTGTGAATATTTCAAATAATAATTAAGTTCAACTTCTCTGTCAAAAACTACAACCCCAAGAGCAGTCAAAAACTTGTCCAAATTAAATTCTGTAGTTACTAGTCAGCACCTATAAGATTTTTCAGAAAAATACTTATTTTCAATTAATGCTTAAAAAATTCATCTAAAAATTATTAGTTGTTGAAAAAAAGATAAAGAACTACAGTTGATATAAAATTATCCTATAAACGTGTTACTCTTTTGGTTCTAAATATATATATGAGCTATTTGACTTTGTTAAAGAGATTAAATAAATTAAATAAATTAGTTAATTATGACTAAATCTAATTCTTTAACATAAATTTATATTATATATTTTTTAATCTATTCAAATTAGTCAACTAATTCTTATATTATTTATAATTAACTGATTTATTTAGTTTATTTAATTTATTTGAGCATGTCAATTAGCTCTTATATTTAGGATCGGGTATAAACTAGCTATACTGTATTCTTTTTTGCCTGAATTAAAACTAGGCATGTTTGCCAGTATTAAGATAAAACTAGACATGCTTTTTATATACATTATATGATATTTCTAAGAAATGAGAAACACTATTTGTAGTTTTATGAATAGCATGAGCTATTATAAATTTGATTACAATTGACAAAATTTCCAAAATTATGTTTTTTGTTTTCCTTTTGTTTATGTCATGCCACTTTTAAATTACGTATATTGTATGTCATCTTTAATGTTTGTTAGAACCTGATGATGTGTTTTACTTTAAGGTACGTAGTGGTTACAACGACAGCAACATTTATTAGTAAAATGATAAGGATTTTCTATTCATTAATTACGATAATTCTATTGAATATAATTTTTTTAAATAAAAATATTTTTTATAAGACCAATTGTTGGATTTTTCCATGTGTCCCCATCACCTAAGCACATTGGAATTCACTAGTTTTTTTTTTTCGTTTGACTCAACACAGAATTTGACCAAAATAAAAGAAACATAAAAGAGATTTATGACTTAGAATTATATTCTTCGTTTTTATAATCAATATTGATGTCTTATAAAGATATTACAAGTAGAACATGTTGGCCCTTTTCGTTATACACAGTAATTAGCTTTTTGGGAATGGAATATTCTTTTAACAGCGAAGTGGGCGTCTACCTCTGAGATATATTCAACTATCAATTTGTAAAATATTATACATATAAAAAATATTGAAAAAAATAATATAAATCCTTATAGTTTATCTCAATTTTAAATTATATCCTGGTATTTTATTTTATTTAAATTGGACCCTTATAATTTGATCTGTTATAGATATTTATCTTTCAATATATAAAAAAAGTTATTTTTATTTATAGAATTTCATGTAATTTAAGAAATTATCTTTATTCCATCTAACACCGTTTTAATATCCTGTGCATTTTTATAAATAAAAGTTCATAAAGGCTATAAATTAAAATTATTGGATCAAAAAATAAGAGCCCAA
The DNA here is from genome assembly GCA_037074615.1 of Leucaena leucocephala. Classification (NCBI taxonomy): domain Eukaryota; kingdom Viridiplantae; phylum Streptophyta; class Magnoliopsida; order Fabales; family Fabaceae; genus Leucaena; species Leucaena leucocephala. The sequence goes on along the minus strand of CM073528.1, from coordinate 14,021,754 downwards.
TTCAAATAAAATATACTATAGAAACCTTATTGCCGTTTTAGTATTGAACTTATATGACCACGTAGATGGAACTGTCAAAACCAGATAACAATACAAGAAGAAAAACGAAAAGTAAAGACAATGGAATTGAATTAAAGCCTTTTTGGTCATGATTTATGACCAATATCTCTGTGTGTGTGTGTGTGTGGAAGGTTCAACCCAAAAAGTAAAAGGTTTGAAATAGTTATTAATCCTTAGTTTTAGTTGAGTTATAAAAACAATTAAAACAACTTAATTAAAAATAATATAAAATTATATAAAGATATAATAAAAAGAAAAAAAAATATAAAAACCTGATTAAAATCAGAAGAAATTATAAGGACTTGATAAAAAAATTAATCATAATATATTTTTCATATAGAACTTTTAAGGGGCTATAGGTCTTTTGATGTCTCGTATCTTCTAAGTTATTTTTGCTTTTGCTTTTACATGTTGGATTTTTTTTTCTTGTGTTTACTTTAGGCAATAGTGCACCGTTAGTCATTGAATTTCACTCAAATTTGATTTTGGTCCTACAACTTTTTAAAATGTCTTTTCAGTAATCTAATCCTAATCCTATTAAAAAATTGCTAATATTTAAATTTTAAATGTTGATAAAATATTCTGAAATGCTAACATATTAAGTTAAATTTTAAAATAATAATAATTGTTACCTACAATAATAGTAAATTAAACCATTAATAAGTACACACACATTTGGCAAGAAAAATTAATTGAAGTGGAAGAGAAATGTCCAATCCAAAAAATTTAAACTAATCTAAGCTTTACTAAATTGAGCATTTTTTTTAAAAAAAATAAAATAAAATTGTATAAGATAATTTCAAAGCAATTACAAAGGAAAGAAATGGATGATTTGATACGTAATCATGCCTAACTTTAAAAAGGTTTATCATTTGTGACCTATAATTATTCTTAGTTTTCCCCATCAACAATATCATCCACGGAAATCGACCTTTAATTAAGAAAAACATCAATAAAAACAGAAGAAAGCTGCCCTTTTGCCGTTGCCTTTTGGGAAAAGAAATACTAGTTTGACAACCGCCTGGCATACCTGCTTGTTTGAGAGAACTTCTACCTTTTAAAAGAAATAAAATATTAATATGCATGTCTTTCTTTTATTTCGCACCGTTTTACCACTTGTACATTTTCATAAATAAAATTTTATAAAATATGTAAATTAAAATTAACGGATGAAACAATAAAGAAAATGGGACTTGCAAAGGCCATGATATGCCGGAGCTTTTAATAATTTGTTAGGATTATATAAGTATTATATATTTCTGACTTTTAAAATTTGAGCAATCTTTTTTCATATGATTATCTGATTGAGTCAGATTTAAGTATTGTTAGACTCAATAGGGATAGCTCTCATAAAAATATTTTTTATATTCACACATGAACTCGAGGCAATTTATGCAATCTTTAAATTATACATGTTTCTATTTTTTTTTTCTCCCATTGTATATAAATCCCGGTTTCACCCTTGATATCTAAGAATATATTCTTCCCACAGGAGCAAAAGCCAAAAGAGAAGATAATAAAATTATAAAGCAAAATTAAAGTTTTGAAGATAATAAAATTAAATTAATTAATTAGGATGTTGTAGACTATATATGAGAGTCACCTATCAACTCAATGTAAACGTGAGTATTTGAAAGCCTATGGCCTGGTTAGATGGTAAGAAAACTAAGATTATAAAAGGGTTTCTAGTCTAAATCATATGAGTTTTTCTTCATTCTTTTAACGTTACATTTGTTTGAATTTCTTCACCATCTTATCATTAGGAACTTGAAGAATTTTAATAACAAAAGTTATCTAGATCTTCAACTTTTTTGCCAGATATATAATTTTTTTTCCAGATCTAGTCCAATACTTTTAGTGAGGCTGACCGCAGTGGGTAACAGTGAGTGGTGATAGATAAACCTTATTGGAAGGAGTTTGAAGAGTTTTAATAAAAGAAGTTTTTAGATCTTTAGTTTTTTCACCAAATCATTGACTTCTCTCTTGATATGGTCTTATGCTTTTGATGAGTATAACCAAAGTAGATGATGGTGAATGTAGGCTAAGAAAAACTAAAAAAATAAAAAATTCAAGCAATTAACTTCTATTTTTAATAAATAGCATTTAACTATTTCACATTTCACGGCAGTTTTGACATAAAACCGTCATAAAAGATTACCTTTAATGGCAGTTATAAAACCGCTATTAAAAGATAAACTTATAACTATTGTAAAATTTACACTACTCTTAAAACTACTAGAAAATATTATTTTTAATCGTTATTATAAGTTTTTTTCTAGTAAGTAGTGTTGGTATAAAATTATTCGACAAATGTGTGTTAGAAACTAGATACAGTGTAAGAAAGGAGATATATTTTGGATACCCAAATTCTTGATAATCCCTTTCTCTCTTTCATGGCTTAGCTTGTGGTTATGTTATGTCATTCACAAAGAAAAAAAAATACGATATATTATTTATAACTTACTAATTACATATGACGACTTATTATAAATTTGATTACAATTTATAGAGAATTTTTAAAGCGTTCTTCCACCTTTGTAGTTAATTTAGGTAGATATGATAATTCTATTATTGATCACTCTCTATGTATTAAAAATTCATAGAGCTTGATCAAATAAATAATTTTTTAAAATAAAAAACTAAATTTTTATTAAATCAATTACTGTAATTTTCTTGTGTCTCCATCAAATCATACACGTTCGTACATTGGATTATGACTTTGTAGTTATCTACTATTGAAAATTGGTATTTAATTATATGCCTTGAAGTAATTGTTTAGTGGCTCACCAATTCTTTAACGGAATTTGGAATAGTTAAATCAATATTCAATCAATAATTTTTATAAAGAGTATCATTATGCTCTACGACCACATCTATGGAACGATCAAAATAACATATATGTGTGTAAAGTTATCAATCTTATGAATTTAAATAAACTTATAATAATAACGTAAATTTAGATGGTGAGCTTAAATAATAAACTCGTAAAAATGCATTTTTATCAATAAATAAAAATTAAAAATATATAATTAAATAATTAAAGTATAAAGACTTTAATTTAAATATATTTTGAATTTAAATAATTACAATTAATTCTATCAATATTTACAGTTTATCATACTCAACAAAAAAAATCTATAAAAATCATATATAAAATTCCTAAATATTATCGAATTTCTAAAGCTAGCATGATTTTAAAGGCAAATTGATATGGATTTGTAAGTTAAAAACACCACAATGATAAATTCAATGAGTAAACTCACTTTTCAACCTAATTTATTGCTAACATGAATTTAAGCAGAATTAATATAATTTTATAAATTAAAAATATAAAAAGCGTTAAAATCAACTTACGAGCACTACAAAAAAAATGAGTTTCAGCGGCGACATTTGTCGCCGCAGAAGGTATAAAAGTCACCGCTGAATCACTATAGTGGCGACATTTTGTCGCCGCTAAGTCGCCGCCTATGAGACTGTCGCCTATACATATTTGCGGCGACAAATAAAAGTCGCCGCCTAAAGATGAATTAGCGGCGACATATCATATTGTGGAATTAGCGGCGACAAAGATGTCGCCGCCTAAAGGTCATTCTGCGGCGACAAATATGTCGCCGCCTAAAGATCAATTAACGGCGACAAAACTGTCGCCGCCTAAAGATCATTCTGCGGCGACAAAGATGTCGCCGCCTAAGGATGATTATGCGGCGATATTGTGTCGCCGCCTAAAGATACAAAAATGAAAATTATTTTTTATATTTTTTCTAATAATTTCTGTAATATGAAAAAATATAATATAATAATAAATAATTAAATAAACTCTAATATAATAATATTAATAAATATTTTTATTATCATCTAAAATATGAAGATATTTAAAATTATAATAAAATTGTTTAATTTATACATAAATTTTATGTAGAAGGTTCAATACTATGACTAGAAGTAGCCCCATATGGTTGTCCTTTCTGCATCAAGGCTGCGAATTGAGCTTGTATTCTTTGCTCCATTTGTTCCATTAGTCTTTGCTCGAACTGCACACGTTCTTGTTGTATCTTTTCACGTTCTTCTTCCATCTTTGTACGCTCAGCCTCCAATTTTTCTCTCTCCTCTTGAAATTTTTTATCAAACTCTTCCTGCAGTTGGGCACGCACACTCTCCACAACTGAACTATCAGTAGATTGAGGGCGATTTCTCTTCCTTGAAGGTTCCGCTCCATACCCTTTCCCTCTTACATACCCTGACCTCTCACCAAGAACTGTCGCCAATATCTCCTCTGACGTCATTCGAGCATCACTCTCTAAATCTTGATCTTGTTGTTGAGAAAGTTCGTGCATACGACTCTATAATAAAAACATAAAACTGTTAGATTATTGATAATAGTAAATCAAAATAAGATATTAAATAACAATGCGTACATGAAGCTGTTCAGAGTGTGGATCAGCCCATACTACTTGTCCGTCTAATGTCTTCCTAGTATGCGTTATCTCCCACAACTGGTCAGGAGGAATAGGTTGTCCAGTAGTAGGATCTCTCTACAAAATAATAACATACGAGAAAATGCAAAAATTAGATTTAAAAAAATGATTGAAAATTTAAAGTATAGTGATGATAGATTGAACTTACACTAGCATACTCAATCTCTGCAAATGATCGAGGACCACAAGTATGTTTAGTCATTTGTTTTTCTCGATTTATCGTGTTCCTTATACTTTTATTCTACAACAAAATGTAGTAACTAATAAGAAATTAATAAGAATTTAATAATTAGAAAAAATATAATTTGTTTAGAAGGATAGTGAGATACCTTAAATATGTCAGACTTAAAATATATTAATAACCACTCCCAATCTTCAAAACTAATAGTTTGAGGAGGATCAGCCAACCTATCCTCATCAGTCTCATATTTCTTGTAGTGAGAGTGCAAATTGTTCTTCCAATTTCTGAATGCATTTTGTAAAATAATTGATATAGCTGTATGAAACTTTTCTTCACTAATTTCATCAGCAGGTTCAAACTTATCCTGTAACAAATAAATGTAAACACTTTGTCTAATAATAAAAATAAACTTAAATAAGTATACAAATTTGACATAAATACCTTTATTTTTAAAATCATATCCTGACCATATTTTTCAAAAATATTCTTCCAGCTACCTCCACCATCCCTGAACGAGATTGTGGTTCTAAGAGTCAAACCACAATAATTAGAAAAGTCTCTTGCTTCTGGACCAATTGCTCTTGACATTGAATCTGAAAATTTGACTCGAATCTTCGTTCCTTGTGCAGTCTTTAAATTCACATTAACAGACTTGTAAACTCCTCTGCGCTTGTTCATTGCAGTAGAAGAGCCTAGCATTGAAGTTGAATTAGAACAATTAAATGTTACAAGCGATGTAAATCAATTATTACAAAATTGAAACAAACTTACCTGCACTACTATTTTGAGTATGGGGAGTAGGAGGAGAGTTGACAGGCATTTCCTGAAATTGCTGTTGCAGTAGTAGAGGTGAAATATCAGGTCTTGATTGAGGTGTAGAGCATGTACCTCCGCTATTTGTGTTGTCATTAGATCTAACAGAAAGACTTTTCCCACCTCGACCTCTCTTTAATCCTGACATATCCTACAAAAATATACATTTCATTTAGAAAAAAACAATCAATCAAACAATAATCAATGTAGATAAAATATACCGTATCAATTAATTTGATTCATTTGAATCTTCTATCGCACTGTCACTTTCATCGATGTCTTCTGGTTCATCTGTTTCTTCTATTTCAATGTTTGTGTCACTTTCTGCTTCAGTATCACTATCAAAGTTGTCAAGCAAATCCTCTTCATCACTAAAACCAGTATTTATGGCATTATGTTAATGAATTTGTGATGATTCTCCTTAAGCTAAGGTATGCGTTTGTTCATCTTCTCCATATAAGTCAATGATAATATCATCAAGTTGTGTTGGACTCGCACGATACACGTTTAAGTCTACCACCAATTGCTGATAAGGTTCTGTATCAACCATAGGATCATGAACCCCACCATCATCAATAGCATTGCCAGTTGGTACATTAAACAAGTCGCGTGGGTTTGTTTTGACAACAACGAGCCAACCGGGTGCAACAATGTCATCCACATAAAAAACTTGCTCAGCTTGAGATGCTAGAATAAATGGCTCATTTGTTTGTAATGAGTATCACGTATTGATACTTATGAACCCGTACTTATCAACCTTATATCCTTTGTCATAGTGAGCCACATCCCACCAATGACACTTAAACAAATATACTTTTCTGTTGCCTATGTAAGACAACTCATAAATATGCTCTAACACACCATAATATTCTTTGTTAGCATTAGTGTCATCACCCTTAGCTAGAATACCACTGTTTTGGGTTCTTTTTCCTGTTGCATGGTCTTTTGTGTGAAAACAAAATCCATTGCCTATGAACATGGAATAGCGATTCACCATCGTCAATGGACCAATTGATAAACTTATGAGTTCATCACTAACATGGCTCTGTGTGGACAATGATGTCACCTTTTAGGACAAAAGTTATATGTTAGATATTTCATATAAATGTAATTGCTAGAAATACTAAGGCTCAAAATGTTATAACTTACTCGTGAACGAAACCATTGAGGAAACTCATATTGGCTTTGCTCACTCCTTAATCCATGCGCATCAAGCTCTGTTACATATTCCCTACAATATATGATAGCAGTAAGATAAAAATGCAATATGACAAGTACATTTTTGTGCTAGTCAGGCAACTTACTCCATAAATGGCCAAACTTGTTCACAATTTTGTAGCACATACATTCTTGCTTGACAATATTCTTCATGGGGAAGAGAAATTGACTGACAATGCCCCCTAGCTTGCCCATTTATCTTAAATATTGTAAACTCAGGGTTCATATCATCATTGGTGTCATCATTCCTACGTGGCACATTAAACTTTGTAGGAAAATTTTTCAAATATCTTGAACAGAATGTAAGACTTTCATCTGCCAAGTATCCTTCTGCAATTGATCCTTCAGGCCGAGCTTTATTACGAACATACAATTTGAGTGTCCACAAATACCTAATGCATTAAAAGTAATCAACATTCCATAAATATGAATTATAAATATACAATGCAATTAACGAATGTTACCTTTCTATTGGATACATCCAACGATATTGAACTGGTCCAGCAACTTTTGCCTCCCCTGCCAAGTGTATTGGCAAGTGAACCATCACATCAAAGAAAGCAGGTGGGAAGACGGTCTCCAACTTGCATAATGTCAATATTATCTTACTTTGGAGTTTGTCAAGCACTTCACAAGATAACGACTTCGAACAAAGATTTTTGAAAAATCTTCCCAACTCTATAATTGGTTCACATATCTTAGAAGGTACTAACCCATGTATTGCAATTGGGAAGATCTCTTGCAATAACACATGGTGATCATGACTCTTCAAACCAAACAATTTTTGCTCCTGAATGTTGACACATCTTGAAATATTAGATGAAAAAGTATCAGGCACTCTTACGTTAGCCAAGAATTGTAAAAGGGATTGTTTGTTCTCAGGAGACAATGTGTAAGGAGCAAGAGGAATATAAACATTATCACCATCTTCAACTGGGTGCATATCACTCCTAATACCTAAGTCCATCAAGTCATACCTACTTTTAACTGTGTCCTTCGTCTTTCCAACCAAATCCATCACCGTGCACACAATGTTCTGAGAAACATTTCTTTCTACGTGCATCACATCAAGATTATGTCGTATTAGCAAGTACTTCCAGTAAGGCAACTGGAAAAAAATACTTCTTTTTCTCCAATTGTAAGCATTATTCTGTGTATGACGCTTTTGTTTTATACCCTTGCCAAATGTCACATCACCTAAGTGTTGAAGTTGCTTGAGCACTTCATCTCCAGTCAATGCAACTGGTGGATCCATATGCTCTTCTTTACCATCAAATGATATCTTATTTTTGTGCCATGGGTGATTTTGTGGAAGAAAGCGTCGATGCCCCATGTAAGCCAACTTGCTCCTTATCAAAATACAATGCGTGTCTTTGTGGCAGCATGGACAAGCAAGTTTACCTTTAGTTGACCACCCTGAAAGGTTTCCATATGCGGAAAAATCATTTATAGTCCACAATATAGCGGCATGCATGATAAAATTTGATTGACAATACGCATCATACGTCTGTACCCCTAATTCCCACAATTGCTTCAACTCCTGAATCATAGGTTGAAGATAAACATCTATGTCATCACCTGGACACTTTGGACCAGGAATAAGAAGTGTCATCATGAAGTATGGGCTTTTCATACAAAGCCATGGTGGCAAGTTATATGGCACTAACACAACAGGCCAGATACTATGATTGGCACTCATATTCCCGAATGGTTGAAATCCATCACTTGCTAAACCCAGTCGAACACTTCTTGGATCAGCAGAGAAGTTAGGGTACTGGTTGTCAAAGTGTTTCCAGGCTAGAGAATCAGCTGGATGCCTCATTACCTCGTCATTTGAGTGTTTCTCCTTGTGCCACCTCATTTCTTTAGCTGTGTCTGTTGACATATACAGTCTTTGTAGCCTTGGTGTTATGGGAAAATGCGCAAGACTTTATGTGGAACCTTCTTCCCTTTCTGTTTGTTTAAATTCCATCTAGGCATCTTACACTTAGGACATGATTCTGCATGTGTGTGCTCTCCCCAATACAATATGCAATCATTCTCACAAGCATCAATTTTATGGTAATCTAAACCCAAGTCACGAATTATCTTCTTTGCTTCATAGAATGAAGTTGGCACTAAAGCCCTCTCTGGGAGAACTTCTTTTAATAAGCCCAACAAGACATCCATAGATTTATTACTCCAATAGTTAAGGCATTTCACTTGAAGCAACTTTACAATGAAAGAAAGTTTAGACATCTTGACACAACCTGGATAAAGTTCAGTTTCAGCATCTTTTAACAAGTCAAAGAACCTTTTAGCCTGTTGATTAGGCTCTTCGCTGTCACAATGACTAGTATTTGTATAATCCACACATGGAACTCCATATGCATCGCATATCATCCTTGTAAAGTTTTCACTAGCAGTAGCATTCTCTTTGTCATTACTAGAAGTTCTAAAATCTGTCTGAAATCTTCTAATTTCCCCATGCAAGTCCCACACCGTATAACTATTCCAAAAACCCTTGCTCAATAAGTCTGTCCTGACATCTCTTCTCCCTTTAAATATAACATTCATGCATCTTCTGCAAGGACAACGTATTTGACTTTCCACGCCAGGTTGACTAAATGCCCATTCTAGAAAAGCATCAACTCCTCTAATATATGATAGGTTGCCTCTATCTCTAATATGTAACCAACTTTTATCCATTTATATTCCCTAAACAGTTAGACCTAGGATACAACAACAAAAGCCAACAAACATATCAGTAATATAATGGGGTCATGGATCCACGCAACATCAATTTAATATTATAATAACTAAGCTTTATTGATTAAATACATCGTTTCTCCATTAAGAAACAACAATATTATTCAACAGTTAAATAAAAGTAAACACAATCATACCTTGAAGACTCAATCAAAATGCAATTCGTAAAATCCATGATCAAGTCCAACCAACTAACTTGAAAATAGTCTGTTACAATTCCATTTTACCCCCTAAATAATACCAGTGGACAAATTCCCACGCTTCATGATTACTCCCCCATCACTACTCCCTCCAACTTACCCCCTCCTCGGCATCATATGGGATTGGATTTTTGCACTTTTGGTAACACTTGAATTGATTCCGTTCTCATCACTAAACCTTTCATTTTAAGGAAGGACATTGAAGTACATAATTGGTGAAATCAATAAACGATCTGATGTTATGTTTGGATTAGTAGGATTTGGATTTAGACCAAATCCAAAGCATTCTTTCTATTACCATTTCTTTGGAATTTTAAATATATAATCTGCCATAATTCCGAATACATGGACAAGTCATACATAGAAGTAGGAGATTCACGGTACAATGACATAATTCCGAATACATGGGCAAGCAGTTTTCTTGAAGGAACAATGACATAGTACGCGGCAATGCAATTCACGGCAAGCTGTGAAGAAATTCATCAACAATGACGCGGCATTACAGAACAGATGGCATTACATAGTCGGCGGCATTACAGAACAGGCACAACATAATGCGTGTATTTCCCAAATTCACAAAAATTTCCCAAATTTCCCAAATTTCCCGACAGCGAATGAGGTGAAAATTACTGTACTTACTGTGAATGACGCCGATGGTCTGAGGTGATCAACAGGGAAGAGACTAATTTTTTAGGCGAAGCGACTCTGAGGCGCGACGGAGGAGCGCCGTGTATTTCAGCCTCAACGGAGCGCCAACTGCCAACGGTGAGGGGAACTCGCACTCGTCAAGGAAGGATGACGACTTGCACAATGACAATGAGAAGCGACTTCGCGAACGATGGTGACTGTCGACTGGGAGCACGACCACCGCCTGCGAGAGGAAAGGAGCTCGCGCGACGCCGCTGGGTTTCAACCAAACTGATGCAGAAATGAGTCGCGAGGAGGGGCAGGGGAAAGGGTATTTAAAATGTATTAGCGGCGACTTTGTGTTGTCGCCGCAGAAAAGTGTAAACCCAATGGCGGGTATGTGAAAAAATTTTAAAATTTATGATTTAAAAAAAAATAGTATTTATTTTTACTTTTTTCAAATAAAATTTAAATTATTAATTGTAAACCCACTGGTGGGTATGTGTAACAATTTTAAAATTTATGATTTTAAAAAAAATAGTATTTATTTTTACTTTTTTCAAATAAAATTTAAATTATTAATTGTAAACCCACTGGTGGGTATGTGTAAAAATTTTAAAATTTATGATTTTAAAAAAAATAGTATTTATTTTTACTTTTTTCAAATAAAATTTAAATTATTAATTGTAAACCCACTGGTGGGTATGTGTAACAATTTTAAAATTTATGATTTTAAAAAAATAGTATTTATTTTTACTTTTTTCAAATAAAATTTAAATTATTAATTGTAAACCCACTGGTGGGTATGTGTAACAATTTTAAAATTTATGATTTTAAAAAAAATAGTATTTATTTTTAATTTTTTCAAATAAAATTTAAATTATTAATTGTAAACCCACTGGTGGGTATGTGTAAAAAACCGAGAACTTCTAGGGTAGAGTCAAAAAAGCTATTGGAAATTGAATTATTTTAAAACCATGGTTTCAAGACTGAAACCATGGTTTAGGTGTTAGAATCGATTTTCAAAAAAAAAATTAGTGTTTGGCTATTATCATTATTAAACCATGGTTTTGTTGAAAATCTATTTTAAAACGCTATGCCAAACACACACAAAATTTATTTTCACTGCTTCTGCGGCGACAAATAAATGTCGCCGCTGAAAGTGTTCTCTTCAGCGGCGACAAAGTAAAGTCGCCGCTAAAAGTCCTTTTTCCGTGGCGACTTTTTTGTTGCCACTGAAACTCAAGACTTTCAGCGGCGACAATTAGAGTCGCCGCTGAAAATGTTGAATCAGCGGCGACTTTTTTTGTCGCCGCTGAAAAGTCGTAGCCAAATCTATATCTTTTTGTAGTGGAGTGACAATTATATTTATATAATTCATATGGAATTCGTTATTCTATAGTTTTAGTTTTTTTGTTATGGTTTTATTTGTTTGTTTAATTATTTTTGTCGACAATACGACTGTGATGGCCGAATCTTCAAGTTTAGATAATAATTAAATTATTAAAATATACAGTTATGTTTTTTTTTTTTGCAGAAAAATGTATCCGAACATAAATCTCGTTATTATAATTAATTTTATCAAATGATTTTTTTCACAAATCGACTTTTGATAAATAGACTTTTGACAACCTGAAAAATAAATACACACCACGAAGAGAGGTATTAAACGTATAAGTTATTTCCCGAGTCAACACAGAGACTCAGTAGCACAAGTTCCAATGACATTTCTGTTGAGGATGACGACTTCATATCTCATTTTCATTTTTTTTTTCTTTCTTTTTACCCTTTTCTCTCTTCTTTTGTTTTTTCGGGTTAATGTACATAGTATTCTGAATTATTTTTCAAATGCATTCATTACTTTTAAATATTTTGTAATGTAATTTAATTTGATCCTTAAAGTATATTTTTCATGAGAAATTTTAGCCTAGTTGTTAACCTTTTAAAAAGTTAACGAACAACATCTAGGCCTCTAAAATAATTTTTTAGCATCACTTAACATTATAAAATAATTTTTTTAGGAGTTAATAATGAGGTTACTTTTGGATTTTATTTGGTTCCACTTAAAGAGGGGAGGGGAGGGTTTGGAAGGATATATGAGGTTGTAAATTTTGTTTGGTTGGAGGATAGGATAAAGTTGGGAATGATAGATTTATTATTTAGTTCAAAAAGAGAGGGAAAAAAACTAATTAGAAGTTGATAAATATATCATTATATTTTTATTTAGATTTTTTCTATATTTTTTATAATATTTATATTAGAATTATTATTTTTTAAAATATAAATATTAGAAAACCTATTACATTATATATATATATATATATGATAAAAATATTTGTATATGCACTTCAAAGCATAATTTCATTAATTATAATATATTATCCCATTAATTTTAATATGTTTTTTAGTATCTTATAAAATTAAGAAATTAAAAAATATGAAAAAATATGTTAACATTCTGCTATTAGTTTTATAATTATAAAACATATAAATATATTTATAATATATACATACTATTTTTTGACAATATACTTACCTTAAAATATATATATTTTTGCATTAATTCTATATAAATTTACCTAGAAAAAAAGAACATTCTTAATCTATACTAGTAATTTAGAATATATATATATATATATATATATCTAATATAACTATTTTACCTAATAGTGTCAAAAAACATAAAAAAAAAAACCGTAGTGATGACGATGGTATACAACATAAAAAATAGTTTTAAGTGAGAGAAATAATAAAAAAAATATTACTAATTTTGTTAATGTTAGAACAAAAGTTTCTCACACTTCTAAAAATTCTCAATTTTAGAGGGAAGAGAGCCTCTCCTCTCCTTCTCTTATATTCTATTTTTTCTAACCAAAAATATTTACATCTTATCTTCACTGTCTTCCTCTATCTTTTCCTCTAAAAACTCTCAACTAAACATTATTTTACTATCTTGAAAAACAAATATAATTTTTCATTGAAAAATAATCTAGAGTATTAGATGGACCTTAATTATTCTTATTCTAATGATTTGACACGGTAAATGCTAAGTACATAGGTTTTTGCTCATCACTCTGGATGGTCCAAATTTATTTTTTTTTATTTTTTTTTGAAAAATGTTATTTTATTAGGTACAAAATCTAAAATAAAAAGAATCTCATAGCTGTTAGTTTTTCTTTCCACATCATAGTTTGAAAAAAGTATATCATATTCCGATGAACATGAGGGTACATGAGTGAAGAAATTACGTACGTAGTATTCAAAAATAGAACAAAAAAGGAGATTACGTAAAACAAAAACGGAAATTACGTAATAGTCAAAGCAGAAACTTTATTTGATTCTTATTTTAATTATGAGAAATGAAAATAAATCCACTTTTGTTATGATTTTCACTTATCACACACACACACACACACACACACACACACATATTTGAAATTTATATAAAATGAAAAGAATGAAACTAATCGTTTAGTTGTATCTCATGCATAAAAGAGTAATAATAATAAATGAAATATGAATATCTTTGATAAACAATTAGAGCGGTAATAAGCTTGCTTCAATTCAAAGTAATCTGAAATTTGAAATTAAAAAGATTAAAAGAGTTTATTAGAAGAAAAAACTTTATATATGTATTAATTACGCAAATTTATATATTTAAATATATTATTTATTTAGTTATGAAATCCTGATTCCTTTCATGTTTTATTTCGTGACCAACCTATGTGCCAATAAAATGAATCAAATACAATGAGCCTCGACAAATTGAAGAGAATAAGCCAAATGAGAATAAAATTTCACGTACGTGTTTTAGTTGCCTTCTTGCGTTTTGATTTGATGCATGCCCCACTTTTCAAAATCAAATAAATACGAAAAAGTAATTTTGTGTCTGCTTAAAGAAAAGTCTCCTTCCTAACTTAACTACAACAACAACAACAAAGACTTACAAAGTTGCAATACATGATGAATATTGACAATCATGGATAAGATTAAAAAGTAGTTTCTGACTTTCTGTTATATTAGAATAATAGTTACTCCCAATTTTTATTATTAATGGCCTATTGTAACTACAAAAAAAGTTATAATTAGTTTTTTTTTATTTTTTATATTGTTAGGTCTAATTAAGAATAGTTCTCTCAAAGATATTTTATATACTTATATATATTTGAACTCAAAACCTTATGTTTAGGTTATCAAAATCCTTTTTATTATAATCAACTCCTGTTGGATAGTGAAAATTAATGAAATGTGAAGAAATTTATAATTAATTAATTTATCTAAATTAGTTAAATAACTCTTATATTAAATATCGGATAAGTATAACATGTATTGAAAAGCAGAAAAACGAATAAGACTTGGAAAATTCTTTGCTTCAACCATATAGAGCTTTTATGGCAGCTTCCTATCGATGACTAGACTAATAATATGCATCCTTGAATTTCCAACAACTACGTTCTTGGCACTTCTCTATAAAAGGCAACCACATTGGCACATGAAAATTCATTCATACACAAAGCAACTTAGTTCAAAATCCGCTTTCATATCTTCACCACTCTCTCTCTCTCTCTCTCAAAATTGCTTAGAACCAAATAAGCAACTATGATAGCGTTTCGCTTTTTCATATCTCTCGTACTTGTTCCCATCTTAGCTACCAGTTATTCTGCAGATGACATTAAGTTGTGGTGCAACCAAACCCCAAATCCTCAACCATGTGAGTATTTCTTGAGCAAGAAACCAACTTATGAACTCAAAACCATCAAACACAAAGATGATTTTCTCAAGCTTTCACTTCAACTCGTCCAAGAGAGGGCTTTGATTGGCCATGCAAATACTCTTTCTCTAGAATCAAAGTGCCATAATGCTCAAGAAAAAGCTGCATGGGCTGATTGTATTGAGCTTTATGAGCACACCATTCACAGACTCAACAAAACCCTAGACCCCATCACTAAATGCTCTCAAGATGACGCTCAAACATGGCTCAGCACGGCTCTCACCAACCTCGAGACATGCCGAGCCGGGTTCTACGAGCTCGGTGTTCAAGGCTACGTGTTGCCTCTGATGGGCAACAACGTCACTAAGTTGCTGAGCAACACTTTGGCTCTCAACAAAGTTCAATACCAAGAAGTAGAACCAAGTTATAAAGAAGGGTTTCCAACATGGGTGAAGCCTGGAGATAGAAAGTTGTTGCAGTCATCATCTTCTTCGTCTTCTAGGGCTAACGTTGTTGTGGCTAAAGATGGATCTGGCAAATACAAAACTGTAAGTGAGGCTATAAATTCAGCCCCAAAGAGTAGCAGTGGGAGATATGTGATATACGTGAAGGCTGGAGTTTACAACGAACAGGTAGAGATTAAGGTAAAGAATATAATGTTGGTTGGAGATGGCATTGGGAAGACTATCATCACTGGAAGCAAAAGTGTTGGAGGAGGCACCACAACCTTTCGGTCAGCAACCGTTGGTAAGTCAAAACTCATCCAAGTTTTAATCTCTCAACATGTTTTTGAATTTGTCAAACTGTCAAGTTAGAGAGGAATTGAATGAAATTTATTTTATAACACTCTGGGCTATAACTGACTAATTCGGGATATCGAAGCTTGGCGACTATGATGCCTCTTCTTAGGAATCTCTTTTAAAGAGGTGGGATTAGAACACAGTAATTATTCTCCACTTTGAATTAGAATTAATAAGGGTATATAATAGGTTGAAGAATCCATGAACTCTCAGGCTCGAGATTACATATTAAGTCAAAACCTAAAAAATGGTGAAACTATAAAGAATGAAACTTAACTACTAGTTATGGAATTTTGCAGCTGTTGTTGGGGATGGATTCATTGCTCAAGGCATCACATTCAGAAACACTGCTGGTGCTAAAAATCACCAAGCTGTTGCACTTCGTTCTGGTTCAGACTTATCAGTATTCTACAGATGCAGCTTTGAAGGTTACCAAGACACTTTATATGTTCACTCTGAGAGACAATTCTACAGAGGGTGTGACATTTATGGCACTGTCGATTTCATCTTTGGAAACGCAGCCGTTGTTTTCCAAAACTGCAACATTTTTGCCAGAAACCCTCCGAATAAAGTGAACACAATCACAGCTCAAGGTCGAACCGATCCGAACCAAAACACTGGAATTTCTATTCACAATTGTAGGGTTACAGCTGCTTCAGACTTAAAACCAGTTCAGAGCTCAGTGAAGACCTATCTTGGAAGGCCATGGAAGCAATATTCAAGAACTGTGTTTATGAAGACTTTCTTGGATAGCTTGATAAACCAGGCTGGTTGGATGGAATGGAGTGGTAACTTTGCGTTGAGGACATTATATTATGGAGAGTACATGAACACAGGTTCAGGATCTTCAACAGCAAATCGAGTTAAGTGGTCAGGTTATCACGTAATCAAAAGTGCTTCAGAAGCTTTAAAGTTCACTGTTGGAAACTTCATTGGAGGAAATTCATGGTTGCCAGCCACCAAAGTTCCTTTCACTTCTACTTTATAGATCATTCATTGTCTTGTATGCTATATATATATATATATATATATATATATATATATATGATTGGTTCAAATTCATTAATAGTGTACCAAAATAAATAATCCAGACAAGGGGTTAAGTGTGGCGACTAGTAAATAATGATGTGTCTTTCAGGTGGGGATTGCTGTAATAGTGTCCTTTTTTTATTATTCTTGCTAATGTTGTATCATACATAATTTACTTAAATTATACTATGGTACTATCTATAACTCATTTTTAGCATATTTGAGAAAAATTTAAACTTCATTAATATACATTATACCTTAAATAAAGTCAACACAATAATAAATAAAGGGTAAAATTACATATTAAAATAGAACAAGAGAAGTAGCGCAAAGCTTTGTTTCATGATATTCATATTGTGAGCAATAAGTATGCTTGTGGTTATTGGAAAAAAAATACTTTAGGAATACAATTATATTAAAAATTATTTTAGGATACTGGGTACTCTAAAAAAAATATTTTGAGATACTGAATGCATAAAAAATTAGTTTTAGATACTATGTGCTACTAAAAATTATTTAAAAACGTTTTTTTTTCAAACTAACGTATGAAGTTGTCATCTTTAACATAAATGTCGTTTTAACTTATGCCACTAATCCTATGTATTGAGCCTTTTAGTGTATAAATATTTTGTGTTGAATCAGCAGGTAACTTACACGTCCCTATCAATTGAATTTTGAACGAAGTGTAATATGGCTAAATTACATGTTCTGTTTTATAAAGAAAAAACACAATTATTTTATTTTTGAGTTGAAAAGGAGATCAAACCAGTCCTGTGGGGATCAAACCCTCCACCTCCCCTATATATATATATAAGGGGACTATGTCACTAGGTCAATGCACACCAAGTGCACAACTATTTTATTTTGGCGGGGCATAATATTTTTATAGATTTTTTAATTAATAATGTAACTTATAGAAATTAAATATGATTGATATAATATTAAAATAATAAATTTATCCTACATTTTTTCATGTTTTTGACAAACCGTGCCACAATTGCATACTGAAAAATTGGGACAGACTCAAAATACAAAATATTTATCCCACTTTAATTATTATTTTATGATATCATCAATGAATAATTAATATTTTTTAAAATTTTACCATTTACAGATAACTAAAATTTGGTTCTTGAATATTATTCAATCACATAAAACTTGAAAAATATGGAAGATACAATAAAGGTAATTTCGAATAATTTCTTCTGCAGAATTTGGAAGTACAATAATGATGGAAGAAAGACGTAGCAGCTATGAACATAACTATTGGGGTTGCAGTTTCTGACTGAGCATTGAATTCAAGTACAAAATCCAAAATACTCACGTTTGCATTGCGTCCACAGGTGGCTTTCATAGTCTACAACATTATAATTGTTTTTATAATTTTATTATCTTCTAATAATAAACTTTAATTTTCTTTATAATTTTCTGTCTTCCTTATAATTGTGTTTAATTCTATAATTTTAATTTTAATGTTGTGGCTGTGTTTAGTCTTTTAAATACAGAAAAAACTTCATTGATGAAAAATAATAAATAAATAAATAAAACTGCATTTTGACTCTCACCAAATTTGTTACTCCATCAAATTATAATTATAAGAACTAGTTAAATTTTTAGATAGATTAAGAAAGTTAAATAAATCAGTTAATTATGATTAAATATAATCTCTCGGTATAAATTCATATTATATACTCCTTGATTTATCTAAATTAGTTAATGAATTCTTATATTAGTTATAATTAATAGTTTTTTTAACTTCTTAATATATTAAAAAAATAATTAACTCTTATAATTTGGACAGGAGATATTATCTATTTTATACATTTGTTCCTCTCGTTCTTTTTTTGTTATTGATGTTTCTTTTTTTTAGGGTTTTGACTGTTCCATCTTCGTGGTCATATATATATGTCCAAAAATTACACAGTAATGACTAATGAAGTGTTTAAAGAACTTGTATAGGGTACTACATGATGACATCTACTTTATATGGATTATATTTATTACTACTCTTTTAGCCACGTATAATAATTAATTCCTGCTTTGACTATTCGTAATTCCGTCTAAAGAAGATTTATTGTGCCAAAAACAAAAATCGTTATAATTTTATAGTTTCAACAGAAGTTGTTGTTTCAGAAATTCATCGCATTCTAATAAATATAGTTACCAAAATTCGACCGTTGGGGTTGATAAATTTGGATCAATTTCTTTGGCTGCCATGCTTTAATTTGCATACAGTCAGAATATTATGTGTAGACGTATGGTTATAATTAAGATTTTGACATATAGAATTAACACAGCAATATATTAGGAGTATTTCGTTTAACTACAGATAAACACATACACACACACATATATATACACACACACACGTATGTATGTATGTATGTATGTATGTATGTATGTATGTATGTATGTATGTATGTATGTATGTATGTATGTATGTATGTATGTATGTATGTATGTATGTATGTATGTATGTATGTATGTATGTATGTATGTATGTATGTATGTATGTATGTATGTATGTATGTATGTATGTATGTATGTATGTATGTATGTATGTATGTATGTGGCTTAAAATATTTTATTAAAAGAAGATAAGTTAATATCAATTGTGGTTTACCGTTTCCTCTGTGTTTTTGTCTGTCTTTCTTCTTCTATTTTCTTTTCTTTTTTTTAAGATTAATTCATATTTAGAAATGGGGAATAAAATTCCTGCTCAAAATTATTCCTAAAGGGCCACACCCTCTGATATCAATTTAGTATATGTTCTAGAATAAGTTCTTTTAAGTGCTATGTTCTCTCTTTAAAACAAGGACTTGAATTATAAAAGTAAAAATCCGTAAGCAGAGCTATAACGAGTAGCCAATTCCTAGAGTTGTAGGACTAATTTTCAGAAAGAAAAGTCTAATTTAATTACACTATCAAATTGGCATATTTGTATGTAGCTTGTATTTAAAATCACAGCCCGGTCAATCAGTTAGACCAATAAACTAATGAATGAGCAATCCTCTCTTAGTCAGTTTACTAAGAGTTTTCAACATGTTGATTGATGTGTTGACTTTTATATTTTTTTCCCTCCATTTACTCAACTTGAAATAATTTTGTTTTGACTTAAAAAATATATTTTTTATTTAATTAAAGATTTAATCTCTTTTGAGATTTAAAATGTAAAAGGTTTTCACTCCTCTCTACAAGTGTGCTTTTTAGAATTTGAACTTGTGTTTAATGACTTTATTTTGTTATATGATATATATTTATACATAAAAGTTTTATTATTTTTATAAACAAATATTTTATTTATTTGTGTATTAATACTTTTATTATTTAAATATTTTTCTTTTTTAAGATTATATATTATTTTTTATATATTTTAATTAAATTATATTATTTTACCCATAATTGAGTTGACCCCAATTCAATCATCGTTATACCACTCATCCTTAAACCACATATGACTCTTTTCGGTTAAAAAAAAAAAAAGACATTGGGACAAGTACTTAGTGATCCCATAGAAGAGAACTAATTACAATAAAGTCTAATGACAATTGAGCAATAAGTAATAACAAGTCACACGATATAGATGATGACATGTTTATACTTCACACTTATTATTAGAACTTTTTAGGAATTAAATCTTTTATATAGGACCTCTGAATAATTCTCTAAAAAATATTTTATAATTAATATTCCTTTTTATTTGCTTCTACAGTATAATTTCCTATATAATTAATTAATTATCGGATACAATTTTTATGCATCTCTTGGACTCAGGCTCCCACTTGGCTGTCAAATGAATATATTCCATTTCCATAAAAAGCTAATTAACTACAGCGAATAAAAAGGCCACTTGTTCTACTTTTAATGTTTGTTTTTCTAAGACATCAAAATAGATTATACTGTAAAACGAAGAATATATAATAATTCTAATTCTAAGTCATAAACCTTTCACGTTTGGCTTCCTGATTATTATTTGTCAAATCATCTAATTTTTTCTATTCTTTTGCTAATTGCTCTCAAATTCTATGATCCAATTTTAATGGTTGTTTTTTTTGTGAAACCTCTACATTTTCACGAATGAATGTTTCATTAACTTTAATTTCTTTGTTTTTCCACATTCCATATATGTTTAATCTACGACCTTTATTTCGGTCCAATCATGTGTGTGTATTTAAGAACTCATATGATGATTTAATTTCAACGACTTAACGAGTTAGTGGTTATGAGCTGAAGATTCCAGCAGCAAAATATCAATAATTTCATTAATTAGGGTTTTCTTGGGTTTTCTCCTACATCTTTTTAAAGCACTCCAAACTATCTAATCTACCATATTTTTTGTGTACATGACTGAATCATCTCAAATATTTTTTTATTATTCCTCTTTGTACTGTTTGACTACTAAAAATATCGTATTCATTCATCACACACAAATATTTAAAAAAGGTTAATCAAAACTAACTTAGAAAATACAAAAACGTGGTGCCGTCCCTTGAAAAAGCGATGTTCCTCATGACAAATACAAAGGCATTCACCTATTCTAAATATGCTCTATATATTTAAAAAGTCAGATATTCTCGATTGGCCGCTTCTTTCATTTGAATTTCAATTATTAAAAAGCTTTCCTTCTTCATATATATAGTCTATTACTCCATCGGTATTTAATATAAGATATAATTAACTAATTTAATTATATTAAAGAAGTTAGTTAATATAATATTTTTTCTTCTAAAACACTTTAATCATATTCATCAACTCCCTCTATTATTCTCTTACATGATTATTATTCACAGAATATTAATAGGGATAATTTAAAAAAATTATAAATATAAAAAATAGATCTTATAATTAAGATAAAGATCAACTCTTTAATTAAGTCATAGATTAAATATTGGAGGAATATTATTTATTTAAAAGCATAATCTACATAGTAGATTTAAAATCATAATGTATATAATTAGGACTAATATCAACTCTATTATGAATATTAATTAAAATTTTGAATATCAATATCAATATCAGTATTAATAATTAAAATGAAAATTGTAATTTTCATTTTATTGAAACAAACTCCTTTAAAACTTAAATGGGTGCCGCAAGTAGCCCCATTGCTTAGTTAGAATTCTCTCATAAAATAATGGGGCCCCACTTGATTAGAGAGTCAATAACTATGGGCCTCTTTTGAATGTCAAATCATTATATTGGTAATTAATTTCTTCAAAATTGGATTTTCACTCATTAATTAATCCAACATCTTCAACTAAATATATAAAAAAATTGATGTGCTAAATATATTATAGCTAGCACCATTAATTTCACAAGTATCATTATAATTATTAGCCTTTTTTCCTTTTTTTAATCTTTTTAATTTCACAACTAATTAAAAGTCTTGTCTTCTAAGAAATAAAAAACGATTATTCCACTTGTTTGTTCCATTTTCATTCATTCAAATACTATTAATTTCCATTAAATTTCCAAAAACAGTGGACGTGCGGCTTAGCATGCTTTCAAAATAGCTGTTTAAAGAAACAACGGAAAAGACAAGGCAAGAGAGGTGCATGCCACGTAAAAGTCAAAGACATATATATATGCTAATCATGAACAAACAACATACTAATTACTACTATTAACAGAATATACTAATTACTATGTAGCACCTGTCCTTATTTTGTATAGATTAAAAGAAACTAATTAAATTAGTTATTTATAGAAAATGTGTGTTAATTTCATTAAAATAGCTTTGTTTATATATATATATAAACCCATACACAGTACATTGTAATTAATAGAGATAACTTAAGGTCTATTTGGTATAAGGGAGTTGGAGGGGAAGGGAGGAGAAATTTTAAATAATTCAATTTAACAGAAAAGGATAAATGAGTTGTAAAATTTTAATAAAGAGTATATGTAAAATAAAAGGGTAAGAAAAATTAATTAAAAGCTTTTAAATCCACTTCTCCAATTATTATTATTTTTAAAAATCAAACTCGTTAAATTAAAGATTCTAAGGAAATAAATTACCAAAAACAGTATACAACTTAACGCGTTGTTACTTGCTGCTAACTAAAGAAACAGCAGAAAAGTCAAGTCAAAGACAAAGATTCTAATCATGAACAAACAACGTAACACAGTACAAAGTATATGAATATATTAATCAAATAAAGCATGCCTGCATGCAAAGGCCAAATCCAAAACCACTACGAAAATAAAAGAGGATAAGCGTCTCTGCATGAAGAGCCTTATATCTTAATTAATTAATATGCCAACAAATCATTCTTCTATATAAAGCCCCTAACTCATCACAACATCAAAACCCATCCGAACACTCAAAACAATTTTCCCTTTCTACGTACTTCTCTTATCATTCACATTGTTCACAAAAGCTGAGTATGAGAGCTTTTCTGTTATTTGTTCCCTTATTTCTTCTTTGCTCTTCTGTTTCCGGGTATTCATGGAATGAGGTAAGGGTTTGGTGCAACCAAACCCCTAATCCTCAGCCATGTGAGTATTTCCTTAACAACAATCCCATTCACAGCCAAAAGATCATCAAACACCAACATGACTTTCTCAAGCTTTCTCTTCAACTTGCCCAAGAGCGAGCTCTCAAGGGTCATGCAAACACTCTTTCATTAGGCCCTAAGTGTAGGAACTCTCGTGAGAAAGCTGCATGGGTTGATTGCATTGAGCTTTACGAGCAAGCCATCGATAAACTCAACAAAACCCTAAACCCCAACACCAAGTTCTCACAAACAGATGCTCAAACATGGCTCAGCTCGGCTCTCACCAACCTCGACACATGCCGAGCCGGGTTCTACGAGCTCGGGGTTCAAGACTACGTGTTGCCTCTGATGGCCAACAACGTCACTAAGTTGCTGAGCAACACTTTGGCTCTCAACAAAGTTCAATACCAAGAAGTAGAACCAAGTTATAAAGAAGGGTTTCCAACATGGGTGAAGCCTGGAGATAGGAAGTTGTTGCAGTCATCATCTTCTTCATCTTCTAGGGCTAACGTTGTTGTTGCTAAAGATGGATCTGGAAAATACAAAACTGTAAGTGAGGCTATAAATGCAGCACCAAAGAGTAGCAGTGGGAGATATGTGATATACGTGAAGGCTGGAGTTTACAACGAACAGGTAGAGATTAAGGCCAAAAATATAATGTTGGTTGGAGATGGCATTGGGAAGACTATTATCACGGGAAGCAAAAGTGTTGGAGGAGGCACCACAACCTTCCGGTCAGCCACAGTTGGTATGTCAAAACTCATCCAAGTTTAATCTTTGAACTTATGTATTCCTTATTAAGCTCAATTCTATATGAGACTTCCAAAGCCAACTATCAAAACCCCAAACCAACAACGAAAATTAACTAGTTATGGAATTTTGCAGCTGTTGTTGGGGATGGATTTATTGCTCAAGGCATCACATTTAGAAACACTGCTGGAGCTTCAAATCACCAAGCTGTTGCACTTCGTTCTGGTTCAGACTTATCAGTATTCTACAGATGCGGCTTTGAAGGTTACCAAGACACTTTATATGTTCACTCCGAGAGACAATTCTACAGAGAATGTGACATTTATGGCACTGTCGACTTCATTTTTGGAAACGCAGCCGTAGTTTTCCAGAACTGCAACATTTTTGCAAGAAACCCTCCGAATAAAGTGAACACAATCACAGCTCAAGGTCGAACCGATCCGAACCAAAACACTGGAATTTCCATCCACAATTGCAGGGTTACAGCTGCTTCAGACTTGAAACCAGTTCAAGGCTCTGTGAAAACCTATCTTGGAAGGCCATGGCAACAATATTCTCGAACTGTTTTCATGAAGACTTTCTTGGATAGCTTGATAAACCAGGCAGGTTGGTTGGAATGGAGTGGTAACTTTGCGTTGAACACTTTGTATTATGGAGAGTATATGAACACTGGTTCAGGTTCTTCAACAGCAAATCGAGTTAAGTGGTCAGGTTATCACGTAATCAGCAGTGCTTCAGAAGCTTCAAAGTTCACTGTTGGAAACTTCATTGGAGGGAATTCATGGTTGCCAACAACTAGTGTGCCTTTTACCTCTGCTTTATAAATTCCCTTCAGTACTCTTTCAAATTGCATTATAACTATATATATATATGTACTATAATTATTTTATCTTAGTTTGTCGTAATTATTTGTTTGTACTTTAAAGTTATTTATTGTGTTTGTGATTTGCTTTATTCATTGTTGAATTATTTGTAATAAATATAGCATTAATTCATTCATGTTTATTGTATGTCATGGAATTCATAAGCTAGTATATATTCATGTATGATATTTCTTTAGGCTCAACTTTTGAAACCATATTTTGAAAAATCCTCAATCCACATTGCAATCACAATATTCCGTGAGCTTTCTCGGCAATAATTTATTCTTTGGTCAACATATTGGTGCCCCTGCGACTTTAACTATAACACCACCAATTTTTTTTGTTTTTAATATTGGTCACCAATTTTTGAAGTGTTGGTGGACAACACCTCTCTGCGACTTCTGAATTACATTTTGGCTTGGAGCCTCTAATTTATCGTTCTGATCTAATTCTATCTAATGACCTTTATATCAATATCCTAACTTCTTAATTTATTTTTATTTTTATTTTGATCATTACATTATACATGAAATTAGTGACATTTTAACATCTTATGAGCAAAAAATGGTGCTGTTTTGAATCTTTTATGATTTTTTTAAAAAAATACTTTTTTTCTAAGCACATATATTTTTCTATTGGAAGCAATCATGTTTAAGACACAATTGGGAATTAAATATAAACACCTCTCTTAATAGAGATTTAAATTTTAGTTTACCATATTGTGAGAGACTTTTGAATTGTGCAGTTTTGATTTATGTTTTTAAAAAATTATAAAAAATTCAAAACTACACCACTTTTTACTCATAAGATATCAAAGTGTTAGTACTTTTATATAGAATCGCATGATCAAAAGAAGAATGAAAAAAATTAGAAAGTTGGGATATTATAAAGGACAATTAGAGAGAGTAAGAGAAAGGTACATTATTAGAGGCCCCAAACCCTCTTTTCCTTCACCCTTCTAATGTGGTTTGTGTGTGTGTGTGTGTGTGTGTGTGGTTGAAGGTGATAAGAAAATTAAATATGGCATATAATAGGGTGGGAAGGATTGTGAAGATTGATAAAGCAAGTCATGAAGTTTGGGGATGCTCATGGATATGAAGAGTTTATTTGAAATAGGGAAAATTAATTTATTTAATTATTTTGATTTAATATCATATTAAATATATATAAAAAAAGAGTTATATTGAATTTTGATATTGGCTTGATAGTATATATAGTAATCAATTCAACGAAAAAAATTAAACAGCAATGCATTGGAAAATAAAATAAGCGAATGGCACTTTTCATACTTTTGGGAAATATGAAAATTAATCTTTTAATTACTATAATTTTAACTTAGTTATAACTCAATCTCTAAATTTTAACTTATTCCAAGACATTTTCTATATATAATATTTAACATTTTAAAATATTAATCCTATATTATTGAAAATATAGGTACTGAGTTTTAATTGAGTCAAAATTATAAAGACTCATGAATTACATTAGTTAAAATTTAGGGATTGAATTATAATTATGTCAAAACTATAATGAAAAAAATAATAATTTTCCCAAAATAATTTAACATTAACACGTGTTTTAATCTTCAAACGTGGGATTAGATCAAAGCTAAATTAATTCCCTAGAATCATGTGGCATTGGTGGAAGGCAGAGCAAGAATTGTGAGGTTAACAATTTCTTTGTGAAATACCAAAAACTAAGGATTACCACATGACCTTTTCCTTTCTTTCTTTCAACTTTCCCAGAAATACACTCCTTCAATCCTTCTTACCATCTTTTCAATTCTGCAAAACTTGTCCCTCTGTTCTAATTTCATTGTTCCATCTCACTTCTCAAACACTTACTCCAACTTCATACTATTCTATCGAACTATATCTTCGCGCTCGATCCTGTTAGGGTTTTCATCCTTGTTTTGTTCAATGTTCTATATAGCTATTGATTCAATGGATCTATGAATGGTATCTTCATTTAATTAATTAATTTGGCCATTGGAGTGTTCCAGTGTTTGAGAAGCGTATCATTCTAAAATGGAATCGGATGAGAATAAGAAGGCCGGCGAAGTTTCGGAAACCAAACACGCTGCCACCGATAATGAAGTGAGCGACGACGAAGTTGGAGCTGGGAAGTTTAACTCCCACAGCCGCCAGAGTTCTGTTGCTGACGACGACGATGACGACGAGAAGGCTAATATTGAATTGGGTCCACAATGCTCCTTGAGGGAACAACTTGAGAAGGACAAGGTTGCTTCTTCTCTTTTCTCCATTATTACCTCTTTACTTTCTTTTTTTTTAATCTTAGGGCCCATTTGGATTCATATCATAATCCACTATAAGAGCCTAAACCTTTTTTTTTTCTTGAAAAATATTCAAACGCCACTATATGCACAAAAATATCAATTATGATAACTCAAAACTAAGCATCTTTTTATACATGTCAAAATCAATTATGTACCTAAAACTAGGTAGATTCATCTATTCCTTTGAAAGAAATTCATAGAACTGGGCTACATTATATTGTTGGCCACTAGTAGGCTAGTTATAGATTTTAATTATATTTGATGTTAATGGATATATAATTGTGTACTATATGTTTACATATAGAGAATGTAAGAGAAATTAAAGGAAATAAATATACTATCGAGTTTGAATTGGTTAATGATTTGAAAATGTTTGTTTAAAACTCATTCTTTTTATATTGCTTACATTTTTTTTTTTGTTAATCTATTATCTATGTATATATTGTACCAAATATTTTGATGTTTTAAAAAGTTATTAATATTCTCTTATCATAGCCCGTACACAATCCTATATACGGTATGTTTAGATAAGATATTGAAAAATGGCTTATAGAAAAAAAAAATTTAGACAGTTTTTAGAAATAAGATTTTGAAAAAGAGCTTATAGAAAAAAAATTATTCTGAATAAATGAGTGTTTAGATATTTATTACCAGAAGAATTTTTTGTAATTAGAAATTACTGGAAATTGTATAATTTTATTAAAAATATGAGAGAGTGGAAAAGAGATAGGAGAGAGGATGTAAAAAAAAGTAAAGATAATATAATAATTTGGTAGTACATAAACTCTTTTACTATTCTAGAAACTAGTCTGAGTAGCTTATCAAAATTTTAGTTTTAAACTATAGTTTATTTTAAAAGTACTTTTAAACAAATATAACTGTTTGTTTAAAAAAAAAATCAAACTAAGACTTAGGTCAAAAGTTATTTTAAAACTATAGTTTTGATGTTTGCTAAACATGCACATAATATATATAAAGTGTCATATAAAGACTATGATATATGCTATGATGTGTTAGGATGATGAGAGCTTAAGGAAGTGGAAGGAACAACTTCTTGGGAGGGTTGACATCAACGCTGTTGGAGGTATATATTCACTTGTTTAATTTATTTTTTTATATGCCTATGTAAGTGGGTTAGATTTGAGCATTTGTCAAACCTAATTAAGGATAACTCTTCTAAAGATTTTTTTTTTGCATTCACAAGGGATCGAACTTGAGATCTTTTGTGTAAGCAGCAAAAATCTGTTCCACTAGGACCAAAGCATGCTGGTCATTTTTAAATTATTGAACTATATATATGATTATGATTTATGTTGATAATAGTGTAATTAATTCGAATATGTATGTATGTATGTAGAAACCCTAGAGCCAGAGGTGAAGATTGTGACCCTGGCAATAAAGACAAATGGGAGAGATGATATGGTGCTTCCGATACCAGAGTCTGGAAAACCTGAGGGCCTCTGGTTTACTCTGAAAGAAGGAAGCCATTACAGGCTCATGTTCACTTTTCGTGTTGGTCACAACATTGTTTCTGGTCTCAAATACACTAACACTGTTTGGAAAACCGGTATCAAGGGTATGTTTTTATGCTATTTCAGCAAAAAACTCATGTAGTGTTATTCATTGTTATTTTGAAAAATTAAACTTAATATGTCAACATTTAAAATTTTATTGTCCCTACTTTTTTGTTAATGTAATTATTGGTGTTAGGGCTAGAGGACACAGAATACATTTAATGAAATTAAGGGACTAAAATAAAAATTTGTATAAAGTTAAAGGATCAAATGTGTACTTGAGCTATTATTTCTCTATTAATTTTCTTCCCCATAAATTAGGGTTTTGATTATATCTTTACGCTTCCTTTTTTTTAGTGAATATTTTTACCTTAATTTCTTTGATGATGCCTAGCTAATCCCAAATGAACTCTCCATTTCATTTTCTTTTATGATTAAGTTATGCTAATACGAGTGCTAAGTTTTTTTCTCGGTTGTTCCACTTGATATCAATGATTATATCCATATAAAATCAAGGAATCAGGTCTTAAAACATCAATTTAATAACAATCTGGTCTCAATTTTTTTGTTAAAATGCAAATATCATTTTTTTGTTAATTTGTTTTGCAACTGAAACTCCAATATTTGTAAATGTCTGAATACGATATTTGTAACCTAATCTTTGAACAAAATTTTTTAACTATCATTACATTAATCTTTTGGGAATTGAAGTGTCATTCCTTCATACACACACACACACCCCTGTGCATGCATACATACATTTATATATACACTCCTCTTGCTCATATTTATAGAGTAGAGAGAGAAGAAATTCTTTAATCCTATTTATAATTCACATCATTAATTTTTTATATGAATTTACAATTTTATCCTTCATTTATTATTATATCGACTTTGTTCTCATGGGATATAATATATATTAAATTGAAATAAATTAAAAATTTGTTAAATTTTAAGAAAGAATTAATGAAGTTTAAGATTTTTTTTTTATTTATATAAAATTTGCTGGAAGTGACTTCTTTTTCTCTAAAGAGATGTTATTACAGTTGACAGCGCTAAAGAGATGATTGGAACATTCAGTCCACAGGAAGAAGCTTATACACACGAAATGGCTGAAGAGACCACACCATCTGGCATGTTTGCTAGAGGCACTTATACAGCTAAAAGTAAGGTAATAATTTTTTTATATCATTTATTAATTATTTCACCTCTCTCTCTCTATATATATATACATATATGTTTATATCATCATCAATAATATAATAAAGCATTTTCATTCTGCACTTGTTTAAGATTTACTAATAAAGGTTAATATGGATAAGGAGTTGGTTTATATCATACCACTTCATGTCTCACTACGTACAAACGTAAGAATCTCGATCTTAATTATTAACGTATAAGTATTTTGTAAGCATTTTTCTAAGTTGTTATGAACTTTCAAAACTTACCAATACCTGTTTCTGTCTAGTAAAACAAATCGTCAGGGATAGATTTGTCATATTAAAAGTTGGTCGAGTTTGATAAAAAAATAAATAAATATAATTTAATTCAAATATACATAATAAGGATCTTGTTGGTAACGAACTATAAATATTTTATAAGTATTTTTTTATTTATTATGACTACCTTTCAAAATCGAGCTTAAAGTTAATAATTTTTTTCCTGTAACTAAAGGTATTATGGAAGGTTAAGGTTTAAATTTGTCTAAAAAAATTTCAGTAAACAACAATGTTGCCCTGAAATTTTTTTTTTTGGTTCATAGTTTCCCATAAGGGTTAAAATATAACAATATTACCCCTTATTCCTATTTTTTAATGGTCAACGTCAATTTTTTAATAGTCAATACTATTTTTTAACAGATTAGGGCAACATTACTATGTTATAAAATTTCAGATGTAATTTTAAACCTAAAAGATTTTTCGGACAATATTATTCCTAAACAAAAACTTTTATAACAAATTTACATCTTAACTATATTATATAACTGATTTCTTACAATCATCATTGTTTGTTTCCTTGTGTGTTTCAGTTTGTAGATGATGACAACAAATGCCACTTGGAGATCAACTACACTTTTGATATCCGAAAGGAATGGAATTAATTAATTAATTAGGAGTCAATTAATTAATTGACTTCTTCGTCCTTCATCGTTAATTGTTCTTCTGGTTTCCAACGCTCTTGAGAGTTATTAATTACCTATTTCTTTTCAATATTGCTTATTTGTTTTTGAGAGAATAGTAATCTTAACGATGATGAGAGGATCGATCTTGAGGCACCGTTGATTATTCATTTGGTAGATATGTAGTTTTCTTTTGTCAATAAAATTGAGTTCTTCCAGTTTTCTATCACAAGTACGGTTTTTTCTTTTCTTGTTTAAATACAAATAGGTACCCAAATTTTATTTAATACTGATAATAGGTTTTAAGAGATACTTGTAAATATTAAATGTTAAATTTAACTTGTAAATTACGCAACTCAACTTAAAATATTAAATAATTTGGACTTATTAGCATTAAATAAAATTTGAGGGACCTATTTATATTTAATGTTTTTACTTAGGACCTATGAATAATTTTCCTTGTATATGAAACTAAATTGATACCGTACATAATATGTGGGATTTAAGAATTTTTTATTAAGTATATATCTTTTTATTATAGCCAATTTTATTTAAGAAACTATTAAATATTAAATGTAAATGCTTCCCTCAATTTGAATGTTAGTTTGTCACATAGTGAGCAACATGGTAAACTAAAGTTCATATTCACATTAGAAAGATGCCCACATTAGTGTTCGGTAATATTTTGAACATAATTACTTCTAATATAATGATAGAGATGCCCACGTTAGTATTCGGTAATATTTTAAACATGATTACTTACAATATAATGATATATGTGCCTCCTCCTAAAAAAAATGACTTACTTTGCTTCTATTTACTATTCCAGTTACGATTTTTGCAATCCAACTCACTTTTTTTTAAATTGGTTTAATGGGCACAAATTGTATGTAGGGGGCATATCTAGGTTTTGCGCATTTTCTAAAGTTAATCTATTTTTTCAAAAAATAATATTATAATTGAAATATTATTTTTATTTTGTAATTTATTTTAAGATAAAAATAGAAAATAGAAAAAATTCATAAAGGAAGTTATAATTGTTTAATATTGCATTCTCTCATCATACAGATGGCTCACCTATGATCTCTACTGGAAAGTGAGGAACAAATCTATAATCTGTCATTCTTGGATCTCATTAATAGAAAAAATATTTTTTACAATGCTAATTCACAGCAGTTATACGACGCTAATTCACTTATCTCACTACTATAAGGGAAACTTTTGCAGGATTTTTAATGGGCAAGCGATTTAAGGGAATTTCACTTTTAACTATTTAAGTGTTTTCATTCCTCCCTTTATTGGGTTGTTAATTCTCCTTTCTTCTCTTTTGGTAATCAGTCAATCCAACATGTTGGCCTCCATCAAACTATTTGCTTAGATTGACAACTCGAGAGATGCAAGTAATGAAGTTATTTTGAAGGAGATCGTCTCCTTTTGCCAGCTGTTCTCTAGTCAATAGATATCATAGTAGTTCAGACTTCTCATTCTGTATTTTCTAAATTTCCTTCTTTTTATTTGTTCAGTCTTGTACTTATAATGCTATATTTCCTTTTATTAATATTATTTGATCATTTTCCACCAAAAATAATGTACAATAATTACAACAAACTTTCTCTCACTAAGAGAGATCTATGGATTGTACAATATTGACATTTTTATAAAAGACTCCATATTATCTGATCTAATTTTTTATTAGTATCTCTAATATACGTCTAAACTATTTTAAGTGATTTTTCCATTATTTTTTCTTTATTAAACACCACACCAACGAGAATTACGTCAATCTTAATGTTATCATCTCTATTATCTAAACTATATATTTTTATTGTTCCTTTCAAACTCAACATTCATTCGTATTATATGGTGCTGTTGGTTTTTACACCAATTTGATAATATACATCAACCATGGTTTACGCACTCATCCATCGGGCATGATTTTTTTTTTTTTTTTTGCCTAATGTGCTGGGGCAGTGATGGGAGGGTTGTGCTCTCAAGTAACGTGAAGTAGTTAAAAAATGTCTTGGAGGAGGATTTTAATTATTGGAGGAGGATTTTAATTAAGTTTATTTTTTTAATATCACCCTATTAAAGTTATTAACTACTACTCCTATCCTAAATATATGATTTAATTATAAAGTTAATCTTAATCTAAAATATAAAATCTATTTTCTAAATTTATTAATTTTTTTCAAATTATTTTAGTGAAAGAATTAAGAAAAATGATTGAGATACTTTAAAAAATATATTATAATAACTAAATTAATTTTCTTAATCTAAATATATTAATTAAATAGATCTTATTTTAAGAATAGAAAAATATAAGAGAGGACATAATAAAAATCTAAATAATTTTCATTTAAATATAGGTAAAATTAGAAATTTATTCTATTTTTAAACAAATTAATTATTTAACCATTTATCATAGATTCCCTTGAAGAAATTAAAAGTGTCTTATATAGTGTGTTTGGATAAAATTTTAGCAACGGGTTTATAAAAAAAACAGACGTTTAAGTAGCTTATAGAAAAGAGTTTTTAGAGAAGAGTTTATGAAAAAAAAATTGAATAAATAAGTGTTTAGATAGTTATTTTTAAAAGTACTTTTATTATTGTTAAATTACAAAACATGGTATGAATATTAAATGATGAGAGATAAGAGATGAGAGGAGAGAGGGTGTAAGAAAGAAAAGAGAAATGGTGTAAGAAAAAGTAGGAGAGAGGGTTTAAGAAAAAGTAAGAGTAATATAATAATTAATTAATTCATAAACTCTTTTACTATTTCATAAATTACTCTGATCAGCTTATCTAAAACCTCAGTTTTAAACCATAATTTAGTCCAAAAACTCGTTTAAACAAATATGACTATTTATTTTAAAATTTCTTCAAATCTAAATTTTGAACCAAACCTAGATTACCAAACAAGCCCATAATTATAGATAGCAAAGGAGTATATCGAATTCGAAATAGTCAGTGAATAGGATTTTACTAATAAATTAATACTCACTCGTGTCTTGATGAATACTATTTTTTTGTATCTTTATATTTGTTATGTAGAGTACCAAGATGATTGTACCCTATTAGTTGAGATTTTCTCAAAAGAAAAGAAGAATGTGTAAAAAGAAAAAAATTAAGGGTTAATATACAAAAATACGTATAATTTTTTTACGAATATGCGCCTAACACTATAATTTCTATTTAGATACAAATTTACTCATGAACTCTTTTAAAGAGAGCAAAAATATCATACCCGCTAACCTTACAAACGCCTGTGACCTTTTTAACAGTAGGCCCCACTCTCTTGTCCAGACGTGCCCAGTTGTCCAAACTATTGTCCAGGTCACCTTTTAAACCCCACCATCCTGGCCCCACTTCGCCTCTCCACTTCCCACTCAACCTTCACATCTCACTCTCCACTTCATACTCATCTTTCTCTAAACATAATAAAACACCATAATAAACTGTATTTATTTAAATTTCTAGTTGATGGATTTATAATTCCACATCCACTTGATAATTGCTGGCTAGAACTTCATGAATTAAATATAATATAATGATGGTATAATGTAATATTCTGATATAAAAAAGAGAATTATTATTTCTGACATCCTCATATCAATACTGACACTTTTAACTTTGAATGCATGCACTCTTACTTGTCAGTTCTCCCTTGCTAAAAAACTGATGTAAAGTTATGACAAATATATATTCTGATTTCAAGCTACATATTCTGATCTTACATAATTTTAAGTTACATATGCTTATTTATTTATAATGTGTTATAATATTTTGATCTAAAAGTGAGGAATCATTCGTGTCACCCTCACTTTTCAATACAAGCATATAAACCAATGAATCAGTGAACCAATCTATCAATCAGTCTAATCAATCAATAGTTTTAAAGGTGCATCCATCACCCTAATTTATATTTTTGGAGGATCCAACATCTTAAAGTACTTTATGATAGTTCATTCAACACTCTAAAATGGATGCACCATAAAATATTTTTTCAAGTCTAAAATCCTAAAGTATTTTGTTAATCCATCCAACACACTGAAATATTTTTTCTTCAAATGCGCTGAGCACTCAAAAATATATTTTGGTTCATACACCACCAAGGCACAAAAATTACCTTAGGTACTAGAAACACCTGAAAAATAACCACAAAATACTTTGAGATGCTCGATGTACATGAGAAAATATTTTAAGATGCTAGATGCAACTTTAATCCTTAAACATATCAACCAAGTTGTATTTTATATTCTTTTTCCTCCCCTTGTTGAACAAGGCCCAACTTGACTTGCATTAGATATTTTCAGGAAATTATGTTGTGATCGATAGATGTCAAGCTGACACGTACACTTAATCCCTACCCCAAGAAACATGAAGAAAGCATGTTCCTAACAGAAGTCAGCTTTTATTAAATTGTACCAAAAGTACAAAGAAGTTAAGCAATGATGAGGACAAACCAACCATCTTCTTGATTGTACAGTAACAGCAACAACGACAAACTCTCACCCACCAAGTGTAGAAACAACAGGACTGTCTTTAATGGGGTGATGGAACAACCTTGCCACAGCAGGTCCCAAACCCAACCTTGTAACCATTACCCTGCAAAACAAAAAAATTTCAGATATTTTCATGGCCAATCTTGATAATCCCTTGACCTATACTAGAAATTAGAATGATAAGATCATAAGCAGAGGGACCATTACTTGAGATGCATCAAACATTACAAAACGTAGCATCAACTAGAATTTGAACATGTCACTAGCTTATAGCTTAGTGATATGAAAACTCCCCTATAAATGGGAGGTCACAAGTTCAATTCTACTTGTAATCTCAAGCCATTAGTGCCTGCCCCTTTAAATTAAAAAAAAAAACTACAATTTTAACATTGGATTTAATAGTCCAAGAGATTTGATTCAAATGCTAATACTTCCCCTAGATACAAGTATCAACAAGTTTTAACGCAAGTGGGTTTCAAATCCTATCCTGCCCTTTTATCCATTCCTTGCTCCCATCCCAAGCCCCAGTGGCTCCTTGTAAACGAACAAATATTTTTATTATAAACTTCCCAGGATATCATTGTTAAAGGGTCAGGATAACATTATTGATAGTCAATGGATAACTGCTAAAATAATGTCCAAGATTATATCATGATTAGCTAGTGGAGGATCCTAAGACAAGATCGGATGACTTTTAAACTAGGCAAAATACAGAATTAAATTTGCTACGAGGAGTGAGACGAATCCTCTGCAAGAGGAACTGGCAATAATCAAGTTCTTTCCTATAGAATATGCTAAGCAGTAATGGAAGACTCAACACTAATAAATCAGCTCTCTAGAGTAAGCCGAGCACAAGCAGCTGTAAACGAAATGTTTACAAGAATCTAGTCATAAGGGTATGAGTTCTGAAGCAAATGTATATGTATTAGCAGTCATTTAGCTATATGTTAACCTGTCATAGTCTTTGTTCGCCCCAGAGGATGGTGCTAGTGCGTGAGTTTAAAACTAAATCATGCATGAATTCCATAGAGAAAAACTAAAAGAATGAGTTAAGTATTTAATTGATTGTAACCTGGCAATATCCAGTAAATATGACTTCATCTCCATCTTCAAGGAATTTCCGTGTTGCCCCATTCAATGAAAGTTCCTTCTGTCCATTCCAGGTTAACTCGAGCAAGCATCCAAGGGAGTCAGGCTCCTATAGTGAAAAATGTGAAAATCAATTAAAAATATACACTTATTGATCAGTAACTGATGATGAATCTTTAAATTTATTAAAAAAAATCAATCTTACAGGTCCACTAATTGTCCCAGTTCCAAGAAGATCCCCTGGCCTTAGGTTGCAGCCATTAACTGTATGGTGAGCAAGCTGCTGAGTCAGTGTCCAGTATCTGAACAACAGAGAAAAAGGAGGAATAAGTAGACTGTAGACATGTCCATGTTAGACACTCATATCAAACAGGATGCAATGTTTTATTTCACATGGATGATAGATTTTGTTCTCATGGCACCATTTACATATCTGGGTCAATACCCATGCTTCTTAGGAAAAGGGTAAGCATTAATGTCATGAACACTACAAAACATGGGCAAATTAGATTTTGCTGTGTCATGATAACCAACACATCCAGACATTATATTACAATCAAATCACAATCAGCCAGTGCAATAGATTTCAAGGCTAGTTGACGAATAACTAGAGAAACTCCTTACAAGTGCTTCAAATTACTCCGTGTCACCAATGATAAGTCGTCGTCTGCTGGTTTAATACGAACCTTGCAGCAAGAAAGAAGTTTTAATCATTCAGGAAAAAGAAAGAACATTAAATACCATCAGTCGGGATTCTGGCATACAAAAGTAAAGAAGACTTGAATGAATAAGTAAAAAGGTGCCAGCAGCCATATCAGTATTACCTCCAATGAAATATCGTAGTTTTTGGATACTTTTTCAGCCAAATATGGCAGTGGAGGAGGATCCTGCATTCAAAGGATAGATCAGATAGAATGCCACAATTTTTTGTTAAACTTAGATGCAAGATGGCCAATTGCAAAATAACTACAATAATAATCTTCAAAGAAGTGGTCCAGATACCTGTTTTGGGGCATCAGTAGCAAAAGGTTCTAAGGCATCTAAGGTCACAATCCAAGGTGATATCGTGGTACCTAATTAATAAGGAACCAAAATGTTAGGCAAACTCTGAAATGAGCAACTTAAACCTGATAGTTTCTCACTACAGATGTACAAATGCAATCATCCATGTTCTAACTTGTGCAGCATAACAACCACAAGATCTAGCTTCTCCTATAGGCCTTAAAAATACGAAGCCAGCACTCTAAATTCCTTACCAAAATTCTTGCCAAGAAAAGGGCCAAGAGGAACATATTCCCATGCCTGAATATCTCGCGCTGCCAAGATCAGTTCAATGAACATTAAAAACAGGGGAGGAAGTTGAATCAAAATAAAATTTTGAATTGGATAATTACCACTCCAGTCATTCATCAGAACAAGTCCAAAGATATGATCTGCAGCCTCATTAATATCCACAGGTTTTCCCAATTCATTCCCAGGTCCAACGATAGAAGCCTGTAAAATATTAGTGTATCCATTACCAAAAGAATGTGAACTTAGTTTCCAGTTTTCCAAATGGAATGTTAAATGTATCACTGAGTCAAATGGCCAATTATGCTGTGCATAGAGAAATGGCTAACCATTTCTAACTCAAAGTCCAGCTTTCGTGATGGACCAAAATAAGGTGTGGAGCCATCAGTTGGAGGACCCTGACCTCTGAATAAGCAAAACATGGCATAACATTGTGAGATAGAAAGCATAGCAACTAAATTCATAATAGTTAGGACCATAACCTAGTAATGTAGATGAAGTTGACTTCATTTCACTTATAATGCATAAGACATAAGAATCTGCATACTAATTTTCTACAATTACACATATCCATATCGGGATGAATTAGAAAGGCTCATGCATAAATGGGGAAAAGCTATGATTCAATATATCCTAATAGGTTCATATATAGATTTTGAAACCCTCTTAAGCAGATCAACTCAAGATCAGCAACAGCTCATAGTCAGCAGTAAACTTCTAACCTTGGCCGGACAATATCAGTCCCAGAAATAACAACGGAAGAAGCTCTTCCATGATAGGCAACAGGCAAGCGAAACCTATGACATAAAAGACAATTTATAAGTTAATTGTGAAATTCACTTTTTTTCTAGGTAATAATATCACTCTAGATTTGTTAAACCTTCCAAATGAACACACCAATTATCGAGAACAGGAGTCTGTGGCCCACGAAATATGATCCCACAATTTTTAGTATGATGAAGTGATGAAAAGAAGTCAGTATAGTCCCCAATGGCAACAGGAAGAAGCATTTCTACCCTGTTCTGCATATGTAGAGAAAACAACGTTAATTAGGGATAAAAGAATGACGATGCATTTTCAGGTCAACCAAATAAACAAGATTATTAATGTGTAATACCATTGGCACGAGGCATTTCTGCCTCAAAGCTGCATTGTCCCTCAAGGTCGGTTCATTAGCTGCATCAATGATCAAACAACACCATTTTTACCAAATTAATCTAATCAACCTCCAAAGCATCATCCTACTTAGTACAAATTGCACAATTGTTGCGGAGAAAAGGACCAGAACTGCATCTCATACAGAATTTAACTTAAATATACACAGATGTTTAGTCATTTACAATTTCTTTGCTTATAATTTATTTAATAGGTGAGCATTTATTAAGGAAGAACATGAAGTCCGGTTCAACCTGATAAGAGCTTTTGAAGTGTAGCACGAGCTTCCTTCCAGGCTGGCCGTCCCAGGGACACAAACTTATTCAGATTAGGCTGTAACCAGACAAAATTAAAGCAATTAGTATGAATGCTCCGGGAAAGTCTATTAGAAAGGCAAAATATGACACTACCTTCGGAAACAGTAACAAATAATGTAGAAAATTACTTAAAATGAAAGCCCATGCTCAGAAATTATCTCTAATTGGTACTATCTAAGTGCAAAGAACGTGTCAATCTTGCTAATCCGGTGTTGACTTTCACTTCCTCCCTATTTCTTCGGGAAAGAAAAACACCATGACAACTCAACGAATTACGATGTCTAGGACAAAAATTAGCAGAACAACTCGAACCAACGAAGGTTTCAGAAATCGCCCAAACGCATCTTAGAATTTTAATTCTTGATCATTGTCATGATAGAAACTAACAATAATAATTAAAAGAAGAAGAAGAGTGCGGGTGAGAGACAGGAATGAGGAACCTGGAGGAAGCAATCGGAGTTCTTGAGGAGAGGACCGTCAAAAAGACCGGCAGAGGAAAGCTCAGAGAGGTCCAAAACGTAGTCGCCGATGGCGACTCCGGGTCGAGGAGACGAACCGAGTTCGGGCTTGAAGACGCCATAGGGAAGGTTTTGTATAGGGAAGTGAGAGTCAGGGTGAACTTGCACGAAAGATAGCAGAGCCATGGACCAAAACGCCGTCGTAGAGGTGGGGGTTGTTGCTGATGAAGACGACGACGAAGTAGAAGAAGAAACAGAAGACAGTGCAGTAGGAACAGCGATCTGGGATGTACGATTGAAGGATAATTACGAAACAGATATTTCAATATTTATCTGCAGAGCTCTTTGTCTTCTTTTGACTTTGTCCTTGCATGCATAATTAATTAATAAAATGTATTTATTTATTTTAATCTATTTTGTATAATTGCCTATAATAATTAATTTGGCAGAATGGCACAAAAATACCTCTAAAATATGCAAATCTTATACTAATACCACAAAATAGTATAATTCATATGAAGTCTAAGGAACTTCTTTCTTTGGCTTATGGCTTTCACTTTTGTTGCAAAATGACTATATTACCCTTGTGTAAAACAACTCCCACCACCGCATATGGATGAAGCTCCGGCACCCGCGATTGAAGAGTTATTGAGAAAGGAAAATCTCGAGGGAAATGACTATTTTACTTTAAAAAAATAATAACTTTAATTATATAAAATAACAGACAAGAGCTTGAGCCATCACAACTAGTATTTATAAAATTTAGATTTAGATTTTAAGTTCGAGTAGCTACCTAGAGATTAATAATTACTCTATTTTAAAAAATAATAACTTTAATTATATGGAATGATAACAAAAATTTAGATAGTAACGATTAGTATTTTGAAAAGTTAGGTTTGATATTTAAATATTCAAATGTTTAAGCTTTTTTTTTTTTGTCTATTCATATAATTTTTTTGAGCAAATGTATCTATTCATATAATTAAAGTTGCTATTTCATAAAATAAAGTAATTATTAATTTCAATATCACCTCTTCATAATAATTCTTTGATCGTCGACTGCCAGAGGGAGTTGATTTTTCTTTTCTTTTTAAAAAGGACAATACGGTCATTTTAGAACAAAAATTAATGTAAAAATGTTCCTAAAAATTTTAAATTTCGTAGTCTTAATATGAAATTTGCATAATTCAAAAGTGTTTTTGTGTCATTCTCCCAATTATTATGTATCCAAGTTAATGGTGATTAATATTGATTTAAAATTTCAATTTTTTAATTAAAAAAATATAGCTGTTAGCCAATAATATAGCTATATGCTTAGAGGTCAATTCAAAGGTCAAAGCCTTGTTAATTAAATCATAGTGCAACGAATGATGTGATTTAATTAATGTCTAAAGAAAATCTAGTTGTGGAAAATGAGTGGATGAATAATTGATTAGGGCAGTCGATACGCCACCTACCCTTCCCCAAGGCTCCTTCGTCCGCTTTGACAAGTTAGGCGGGGATGGTGCTCCTTCTTTGATGAGTTAGATGTGAATTTAAATTCCTGAACTATACAAGGTATAAAATTGAGATGAAATCATGAAATGTTTTGGGCAGATAATTTGTTATCCTCTCCTCGTCCCTTTTTTTTCTCATTTTATTCTCCACATTTATTATTAAATTAAAAAATAAATAGTTGAGATTTAGTATTTATAAAATCATTATTTTTTTTCTATTTTCAAATTTAGTATTTACACGTCATTATTTAAAATTTTATTTGTATAATTATTTTTTAAAAAAGATCTAGTAAATGAAAGAGATTGAGAATGAGGAAGAGATAAAATCAAAAGAGATATTTAGGGTTCTGAAATTGCCCCTCCATGAATGCAAAGACTAGAGTTAAAGAGCACTAGCAGATATGTCGTCTACCTACATCACCGGAATATAAACTCTAAAAATCGACCAAAAAGAATCTCAATCTCTTTTATTTATTAGATTTTTTTAAAAAAATAATTATACATATAGAATTTTAAATAATAACATGTAAAACAAAGTTAGATGAAGGGATTTAGTCATTTTTTTCATACAATTTTTCAAATTTTATTATTAGATATTTAATTTTAGAGTATATAATTTTTTTTTATAATATAGGTATTTCTTTTATGATTCAAACTCAAATTAAAAGGATTTAACAATTTTTTATACTGCTAGATTAACTCTAAATTAATATATTTTGTATTGTTATTTGTGTTAAAGAGTAATATATATTATATTATATTATATTTTCTATATATTTGTTATCACTCAATAAATTTTTTACTTA
The DNA here is from genome assembly GCA_037074615.1 of Leucaena leucocephala. Lineage (NCBI taxonomy): Eukaryota > Viridiplantae > Streptophyta > Magnoliopsida > Fabales > Fabaceae > Leucaena > Leucaena leucocephala. The sequence continues at coordinate 13,979,740 of CM073528.1, read as the reverse complement.
TTATTAATCATAAAATATGATCATTATTTTCGAATACTTTTTGAAGCAGTCCCTCTAATACTTTTTCAAGTTTGTAGTGCTCATTTTTGTAAGAAAACAATGAGTTAGAGACTTAGGGGTTTGTTTGATTTTTCTTTTAAGAATAATTTTTTTGTTCTAAAAATTTTTTGATAAATTGTTTTTAGTAAAATAATCTTTAGAACAAAAGAATACAGTAGTGTTTCATATAACAACAAAACTATTGAGACATCTTTCTTCTTGTTTTGTCATATTTTGTTTTGAAGAGTTTTTTTTTTTTTGTCTAAACACACCTATTCTTCTAGTAGAAATAGCCATATTTAAAAGATTTTTAAGCATTAAATATTACGAGGGACTAGCACATTTTGCTAAACTTTAACTCTATTAATTTGTTTTGTTGTTTTGTAGAGTTGAAGAGAAAGAGGAGGAATAAAAGTTTATTATTATTTTTATATGATTATCTGATTAGGTTATATCAGAGTCTTATTAGATTTGATCCAAAGTATTTTTTTAAAGATATTTTTTTCATTCGCAGACATATAAATTTAAAATCTCATATTTAAACAGTCAAAACTCCTTCCATTAGGATAAATAATTTTGGAAATAATTTAACATCACAACCCAACTTTTAAAAGTTTTAGCAACCCTAGCCATACTTCTTTCCCTAGTTGTCTCCTTCGTTATCTGTTTGTCAAGCAATGTGGTCCAGTTTGTAATGGAAAGATATGGGTTTTGTTAATTACTTCTTTGCCTTTATGTTGCGTTTATCATACTTTGGGGATGATAGATAAAGACTACTAAAATATGATTTTAAAATGATATATTGAAATGACCTAATTCTTATGGTACGGGTGGTCAAAATAGGATTCGATTCTACCACCTTTTAATTAACAAAAAATCATATGATCATTATTGCCACTAATATTTCTTAATGGTATAACGAAAAATATTATATAAGATAACTATCAAGCATATCAAGTTATATGAAATGATTAGTTCACTTTGGCGATGAAGAATTTTACCTATATGAAATGATAACTATTATCTTGCATTCAGTTTCTAGGTTTTTGAAGTGTTGGTAGATCAGATAAATATTCTGCTTTGAAAAATAACAACTTAATTTATATGAAATGACAACAACAATTTCATCATTAAAAGTTACTCTATTAAAATTCAACTTCTAAGTTTTAAAGTATCACAATAAATACTTTATTTTAAAAAATAATAATTTTAGTTAAATGAAATGCCAATAACAATTTCAGTGGTGAGAACTATTCTTTTAAAATTTAGCTTATAAAGTTTTTTAAGTTTTCTTTTATATATATAATAATTTTTTTAAATATTTTAATCATCAACTATACTCTTAAAATCTTATAATACCCAATTTATTTAAAAATAAGTATAGGTCGATCCGACTCAATACTTTTAATTCCTTTGTTTATAAGCCGTAGTCAATAATCTCAATCCGTGATCTTATTTTGATATTTAAAAGATTTCAATTCCTATGCATAATAATTAATTAATAATCTCATTAAGCGATTCAATAATATTTTAAATTTCTAATTATAAACTTTATACTTTCAATTTTTTTTGTCTATGAGCCCCAAGCAATATTATAAATCAATAATTATACTTTAGTCTTTGAAAATTTTTAAATTTTATAATAGTAATTAATTAATAATTCTATTAATTATTTTTGTGATGCTTCAAATTTTTTTCTATAATAATAATTCATGACAGATAGAACCCACTGTGATATTTGAATCGATATTGTTGGTGGCGGTGCTTTTGCCTATGCGACAACAAAGATGTGGTGGTGAGTCTCTCATGGTAGCAGATGAATTGTTAAAAGGGATGGGACCATTAGGATGTTTATTTGAACCCCATCCCTTGCTTTGAACATGATTTCTGGTGATTCTTCACTTTTCCAGCGATGGTAATGGCAGTGCAAGAGTGTTAGGTTTGTGTTGGCGGTATTTCAAATTTGCCGTTTACTTTAGTTTTATTCAATAATACAAAAATTTTTATCTAAAAATTTTTATAATATTTTAAATTCTATTATAATTTATAATAATCATAAATAATTAATAAATTATAACATACCCTGATGTAATATGGGAAAAATTATAATTTCATATGCAAAAATGCAAAAATAGTAGAGAGAGGGGTAGGGGAGGGAGGGGATGTGTATTAATGAGGAAGGGATGAAGAAGTCATGGAAAATCTTGCATTCAATGCTTTTCACTAAAACCATATCTCTAATGAAAGAGAGATTATAATGGATCATGTATATATCGTTTAAGTAGGGGTATTTTTGGAAGAAACTTTAAATTTTAAACAAATTAATCAAGTTTAGTAATTTTAAACCAATTTCCTAATTCTGGTAAAGTAGATTTTTCTTTTTATATTAAGAGGATATAAAAAAAGGATATTGGTTTTTTTTTACGCCTATTCTAGACCCTCTCCATTGGAGGGACTATTCACACACGCTTCCTCCATGTATTGAGCACTTGGGAACATTTGGTATGATGAAATAATTTTTTATAAAAGTGGAATTTAAAATAGTATTAGGTTAAAAATAAATTTTAAAATTTTATTTAGTAGGATATAAATAAGTATGTAATTGATATATATATATTTTATAACTTAGAATAAAATATTTTAAAATATTTTTTTATAACTTATGAAGGTTTAAGGTTATCCAGAAAATTTATCTTTGAATAAAATGACTTAAAATATTTCACTTCCACTTCTATCATCTTATTTTCTATTTTTTTTATGAAATTTAAATGACATAAAATGTTAGAATTTGAAATGACTTCTATGGTATGTTTGGTATGATGAAAGTAGAATTGAAAATAGAAGTGGAAGTAAAATTAGACTAGAAATGAGTTTTAAAAATTTGTTTGATAGAATGCAAATGATTATGAAATTAATATATATTTTTTATAATTTAAAGTAAAATATTCTAAAATATTTTTTTATAACTTAATAATAGTTAAGTTATCCAAAAATTTTATAAATGGGGTAAAATTGTCAAACAAAAATTTCACTTCTACTTTTACTTCCACCATCTCAATTTTTAACTTTTCTAATGAAATTAAAATGGCCTAAAATATTATAAATAACTTCTATCATACTAAACGAGTCAATTTCCACTTTCACTTATCATCTACCGAACATGCCCTATTGCATCAAGTAAGAAAAATAGAATATTTTATTTCTCCTTCCACTTTCCCAACTCAATTTCCATTGTACCAAATATGACATTGGGGATTGAACCCCCAACCTCAATTAGGTGATGGAGGGCATGCCCCTTGAGCCAATGCTCCTGGAAAAAAAAGTTATTGATATGCTTCATAAAACAACCTATTGGTATTAGCATATAGAAAAAGTTATTGTTCTTTAAATTAATGGTGGAAATTGTGTAATATTCGCTTACTTAAACTAAATAATTAACAATTAAATAACAATTAGCAACTCTACTATGATAGGAAAAGAAAGAATTTATTTAAAAGGCTACACTACTATAGTATAAAAAAAACAATTACAGGTGAAAAAGATTAACTATGATAGAGAAAGAATTTAATTAACTATCAAAATTACTCCTCTGGTTAAAAAAACAGACCAACCATTTCAACACTTTAACCGTGATAGAAAACCACAATTTTAACTTTAAAATGCACTACAAAATAAATCACTTTATAAAGGTTAACTATAATAGAAAAAAATAAAAGTATATCAACAAATATTATCATAGTTAGAAAAAATACAAATATCTGATTGCAAACATAGCATATCCTCATTTCCAAACAAACCTTATCAATAGTAGAAAAGAGCAAGCTAGGGAATATAAATACTATCATGAATACAAAAGCTTATCACAAAATGACATATCACATCTAATCATCACAATACATGGGGATTTATGGTACAATAAACAAGAGGCTCAAAGCCTAACCTAAAATTCCACATTTCCACTACAATTAATACAAGCATAAGGACCCCGGGCATAAAGGTTATTAATGATATTAAATCCACCTACAAGTCCAATGACACACATTAAGAGTCATGGCACAAATGTCATTAAGGGCACAAACCCCCAACAAGTCTATTATAACAATTCTCTAATCACAAACAAAACATAAATATTGAATAATACTGCAACCTAATCATTAATCAAAATGTGATCCACAACAAGTTGCATGCATAATTCTATGGCCTCTGGCTATCTAACAACACTAGTCCAATCAAAAGAAATTTAGGGCACATAAACATTATCTAAATAACAATTAACAAAATATATGGTGACCTCTATATGTCAATATACAATACACACTATTACAAAAATACATTAGGCTATCAATTCCTAGATTTCAAGCTCCTTCCTTTCGAGGCATTAAGCACTAAAACTTTCACATGAAAATATTGAATAATCACAGGGTGAGACATAAAATTTCAATAACTAATAATTAATTTAAAACGTATATATGAATAGATTATAAGTCAGTAAAACAATTTCATATTTTTATAACAGTAAAAATCTAATACAAGTAAATAGTATAACATAACAAATAATAATAACCCACCATCCTTACTCATCATTATCACGCAGTGATGTGGATTGAAACCCATTGTGTACATAAGGTCTCACATAACACATTGAGTCAACCGGTCTCCCTTTTACTTCTTGCCTGGGTTTAGGTTTAAGAGATATTTGACCATTCCCACACGAGCTGAGCCTGAACAGTGCCAATCACTATGATCGATAGTGAAGGCTGCCGCAAACTTCACAACAACAAAGAACTTCCCTTAATCACCTAACATCTCATCACATCCTAAAATAGATAACATGAAGCATATAAAGTGAAATTCTAAGATGATAATAATAATACAATGTCATAACCCAAACAAATAGTTTATTAACAAATAATATATATATTAACATACTTCCCACCTCAATAAATTTTAAAAAATATATATAGTTCTTTTATAAACACTTTATTAAAATATATATTTGAGATATTAATATATAACATCGTCATAATCTAATATAAATATATTAAATAAATTAACTATAGTTACTTCTACTCCAAACCTAGCCTTACAAACTTAAAACAAAAGCACAAATCATAACTCTAAACCAACCAAGTCAATATTCACACTTAAAATATATACAAATCAAAATTCAAGTTAAACAACTCCCTAACTTGTTTCAAACATAATAATAAAGTTCTTAAAAACTCACTCTAAAATTCTAAATTTCTCACAAAGAGTTGAAACATTTAAACCAACTATACATTATATCTTTCCTAAGTCTCAATAACACATTTAATATAACTATTAATTGCCATCTACACTTCTATAGTAAGATATTGTTAAAACTCAAAACTTACACTAAATCCTAATCCCAAAAATTTCTCTGATCATCACAATAATTACAAAGCTAAACATGAGTAGAACAATATTCATGAAGGAAATTTAAGGAAGAGAAATAGATTTGAGTACCTATTTGATCCTCAAAGCTTGCCAGACCCAAAAATGGAGGAAAATGACGCTGCCGAACAGGACCCTCACTTCTCTCCTTTGGCTTCGCCACTGTCGTTGAATGAATTATACCCTTGCCTGACTTTGGGCACGTGGCCCTTTTAATTTATTTGTTTATATTTTTTTTTTCATTTCATTTATTATTTCTTTTACAGCTTTTCTTTCTTTTTTTCCTTTTTTAGTTTTTCCTTGTTTTTATTTTTTCTCAACACCTTTTTTTAATATTTTCATTTCCATTATTATTTATTTTTTAACTCCAATTCTTTATTATTTCATAATTTCTTTTGCTCTTATAAAAATTTATATTGTGTAAATTATCTTTGCTTAAATAATTACATGATAAATCCCATTTATCATGAAATACTTCTTTCTTAATTATAATTAAATTCTAAAAATAAAATTAGGATGTTATAAATTGGATGAGCAAGTTTAGTTAAGATAAGTTTATCCTTTACATCCCAATCTTTGTTTTGAAAATCAATTAAAATTACACAGTTTAACTAGTTGGATTTGAACTTGCTATTATCTTAGTTTGTATCAGATTGAGCAAGTTTGAACTAGAATTGAATTGTCATTGAGTCAGAATCTAAATTAGATTGAATCTTATAACGACTTTTAGATAACCTGACAGATTTTGGGTTGACAAAAAAAAAAGATTTATGATATATATTCTATGTATATAATTGGTTTTTAATAAAATTTTATTTAATTATTATGTCATTTATTTGATCATTGATCTAACAAGTTAATCTATAAAAATTAAGACCACCTCCTTTATTTTTTGTTTAAAACGTCTGGTCTAATTCTTAAAATATTTGTCTAATGAAAATGAGCATGATCATGCTGTTAATAGAATTCTCAAAAAATAAAGAGAAAAGCTTTTGCTTCTTTTGTTTTTTTGTGTTCTTTGCCATAAAGGCAAAAGCATCTTTTACCTGCCTCAGCTTGTAAAGGACTAGATGCTGTTAAAAAATATATTTTGATAAATAAAAAATTTTCAATAATACTAAGATTATTTGAAAGATAATAAAATATTTTTATTTGATACTATCAAGATAGTATATACCACATAGTGAATATACTTTGACAAATGATGATTTTGAAGAAACAATTTAATATATTTATTTATGTGCTCAAACATTGTCAAAAAGAGATTTAAAAAATATTTTTGTACTTAAATGCTATTAAAAAAAGAAGTTAGTCAAATTAATTGTAACTATTCAATTAATGTAAAGATAGCATTATGTGTTAAAAATAAACGTTAATTAATCAATTAATGAATGACTATTAATTGATTAAGTGTTCGATTAATATTGAGAGCTTACCTTCTAGAAGAGATTTGATAAGACAATTAATCAATTGGTTAATCGATTAATCTATTGAGAATATATTTTTCATAGAACAAAGATATAGCTATTAATCGATTGGTTAATCGATTAATTTATATTAATCTATTAACTGTTTGATTAATCAGTACTAATTAATCGATTGGTTAATCGATTAATTTACATTAATAGATTAACTATTCGATTAATTTATATTGAAATAATTTCTAATTTACCTTTTCAAGACATATTAATCGACTAAACATTCAATTAATTAATATTAATTGTTTAACTAATCGATTAAAATTGAAAAATTTAAATATTCTTTTATGTTTTCATTGAAACTGAAATTAGATCTCTTTGATCTATATTTGTATAATAGATGCTTAAGTATGCTTAAACTTCACACCATTCTTCTTAATAAATTGTTTGGGAAACTTTCATTATTGAAATAATTTATATATGTTTGAATAATTAAGATCAATGTGATACTCTATTTTAGTATTTCATACATTGAACTAATTAATCGATTAATATAATATATTTTAAAAAAAATTATCTAATTAGAACTTGATCTTTATAATATATAGTAACTGTGAAGAAGGCATTGGATGAAGAAGGCATTAGATGAAGAAGGAAATCAAGTTCAAGAATCAAGAAATTTATTTAACTATTGATCGACTAAACAAAGGAGTGAATGAATAGCAAATGAAGAAGATTATGATCGATGAAACAACTCAAATACAATATTTTTGCTAAATTAATTGATTAATTACAATTAATCGATTAACTAATCGTTTAATTTTTCAATTTCCAGTATGTTTTACTCAACTTCGACATAGGTTGAGTATTTTGACTATATCTCAAGATATATTTATTCGATTGAGGTGAAACTTGATTCATATAAAACTATACTCAGAATGCGGTTCAATGACACCAATTTCATCACCAAATAGTCTCATATGAAGGAGATATGCCATTTTTAATATGGAACATAGGATTAATGTTTTGGCCATAACCTCTACTCACTAAATTAATCATATCTTTTTGTCTACAATGAATTTTGAAGTCAAATTTAGTTTATTAGAAAGCAGATACAGACACTGAGATATTTCTAGAGATAGGTCATTTCCTATTTTTTTAGTTAAATAGAGAAAGTTACGAAAATTGAAAAAATACCATTATTTCTCAACTCAGAGATAATCAGAAGATGGATACAAATTAAATGATAAACGATTATTATCAGAATTTCTCTTGATTGTGCCAAATTTCATTTAAGGTATCTAAAAGACATGATTATAATAAGATTAGATAAAGATTAAAACCAATAGACTCTTAATAGTAAAAAGGCACTTTGTGTTATAAATTTCAACGGCTAGTTTCAATAGTTATATTCTCAATAGAACAAGAAAAACTCAACAAAGAAACATATTATGCTTAATAGTCAAAATCTTAAACTTTATATATAAATTATAAAGCATTTAAGAAGATGATACAGAGTTAAGAATGTATCATCATAATGCTAAAATATTGTTAGCCTCCAACCCTCTATTCTTCATTATTTATCTTCATCATATTTAGAGAGAGAAAAATATCATGTACTATAATGTATTATTTACTTTATCTTAAAGAGTTTTATATTTTATTATTCTTATCTAAATTTGAGAGTAAGCCTTAAAATCGAGGATTCAATATTAGATTTACCCTTATTTTTGCTAGGGGAGTGTCGTCACAGAAAGTGATGTAACATTAAGGTTGAGGTAGTTTTCAATTAGCTGAAACAAGTTAACTTGTAAAGACTACTAAGAGCTCATTATAATATTGGTTATAGTGGATTGAAAAATCTCAGTAGAGAACTGAGAATTGGACATATGTCAAGGAACGACCAAACCAGAATAAATCTCGTGTGCAATTTCTTTCTTCTTCAACTCTTTAATTTTCAGTAACTTAATTATTTATAATTTCTAATCAAAATTTTCAAGTTAATTTATTTTACTGATCATATTTTAAAATAGTTGCAAAAAAAATTAAAATCTATCAAACACATAATTTATCCCTATTATATTATCTAGTTTATCCATCTAGAACTAACATATACTTCTTTAGTAAGAATAGGTTTTTATTATACTTTTAAATTTTAAATTAAATATTGGTTAAGCACGAGGAAATTATTTCAGAAATAATAATACTTTCTCAGTAGATGTTTGTGCAATAGTCAGCCATCACTGTCTCTTTTAACTACTGTCTCTTTAGGTTGCCATTATCATTAAATTAAAGTATTTTAAGGTATTAAATAGTAAAAAAATAAGTTTATATTTTGTTACTATTTTAATAACTCATTTAATAGAAGATTTCATAAATTTCTTATAAATATTTTATAAGTCTTAGAACTATATTTTAATTTTAATAGATAATTGGTGTCAAACTCATCTAATTTTTTTTTATAAAAAAATATTTTAAGGCTGTTATTTTATTTAAACTTTTTGGCTACAAATTTTGTTTAAAGTATATGACTATTCTGTTGTGACCGTATCTACACGCAGAATATCGTCATACATGACATTCTCTTGACTAAAGAAAAACATGACAAGTTAAAAAATTTAGGCCATAATATACAAACCCCCAACTTTAGACTCATTGCATATACCTTTGATATTTAGAGCATAGCAAAAGTAAAATATTAAAAGATCTTTTTTATACTATTTTTTAAATCTTTTATTAGTATCCAATTTTAAGATTTATAATTAACCATTTTAAAATATATATATATTTTATAGTATTTAAACTCGAGATTTAAATAGATCTAATAGGATCTTATATCATTAGATAAAGTTCTATTTTTTTTTAATTTCTATCCTCATTTTTTTATTTTTATTTAATAACATTTGAATATTTGATTTTACTTAATTAAACAATTTTGCTTGATCCAACTGTAGTTAATTCATAGTATGTTTGTAAGATTTAAGGGCAATCAAACTATGTTGCTCGGATTTCTTTTTGTGAAATATTGTAGGTGCCTAATTTTAGTTTAAATATACTTTTAAAATACATGCATCCTTATATATTACAAAGTTTTTTTAATAAATTAATATAATTTTTAGTCTTTTAATCTTTTTATTTTGAATTTAATTTCTCAAATTATAAATTATAAATTTTAGTTCTTTAATTTTTTTATTTAAAATATTATTTTTTATAATTTAATAAAAAATTAGATTAATTTATTTTTTTAAAAAACTAAAATTTATAATTAAAACTTTTGATAAATACGTGGGAAACAAGGGGTGTGGGGAAGCACCCCATCGGCCATATCATTTTTAGAAACGCAACTATGATCTTAAAAGCATATTTAAAAGAACCACCTGACTATCGTCGTGAGGTAATAAAGGGCATCAATATTGGCAACAACAATACGTGTGTATTTATAAAAATACAAGACATTTAAACGGATTTTTGGTTTAGTTTAATTTTTTTAAAAATAATAAGTTATATTTATTTAATTTTTTTAATAAAATTATAGTTTAAAATTAAAATTTTAGATAAATTATTGAGACTAGTTTATATAAAAATACGAGTTTATGGATTACTTAATTAATATTTTATTTTTATTTTTTCTTATACTATTTTTTCTCTCTTCTCTCCTCTATCTTCTTTATCCTCTCTTATCTCTATCCTCTCTTCTTCATCTTCTTTTCTCTATCATCTATTTTTCTATTATCTTCTCTTATATTTTTAATAAAATCATATACTTTCTGATAATTTTTCCATTACAAAAGTCTTTTTTATCATAACTATCTAAACACTCATTTATTTATAATCAATTTTTTCTATAAATTCTTCTCTAAAAACTCGTTTACAAACTCTTATCCACAATTTTTTTGATAATTTGCAACACTAAGTGTGTGTTTGGGAGCAATTTTTAAAAATTAATTTTGGGCAAAATTTTAGTTTGGGAAAATTTTAAACAAACAGCCATTTTTGTCCAGAATTATTTTTGCTAATTACTATCTTACCCCTACTTTTTTTTATACCCTATCTCCTATCTCCTCTCTCTTCTATCATCTCTCTTCTTCACCCTATCTCCTCTTTCCTCTCTCTTCTCTATACTCTCTCATCTCTCATACTTTAATCAAATCATACACTTTTTAATAATTTATCAATATAAAAAGTGATTCTACTACTAATTATTTAAATATTTCTATGTTCAAAATCTGTTATTCCTAAAATTTATTTTCCAAAATTTATTTTTCTAGAATCTATTATCTAAAAGTTAATCTAAACATGGCATAAATCTTACCACCAAACTTGTTCAATTGAACCTGTCAGATATGTTTAAAAATACAATAAAGCATGTTTAGTTTAACTTCTAAAAAATGAATTCTAAAAAAATTAATTTTAAAATAATTTTAGAGAATAAATTTTATATAAAAAATAATTTTAAAAAAATAAAATAGTTGTTATTAAAATAATTTTTTATAAATAAATGACTAGAAAGTATATAAGAAAAAATAATAATTACATAAGAGATAGAAGAGATAAGAAGATAACAAAAATTTTAAAAATTAAAATTAATATTTTCTATATTTAATATTTAAAAATTATTTAAAAAGCTAGTGATTTTTCCTTATTTAAAATTATAATTTTAAATCGCCCAAACTATAGATTTTGTAAAAAATACTTCTATCACTAAAATAGGTGTTTTGGTGTTTTAGAATAGTTTGGGTCTAAAAACACTTTAATTTTTTTTAAACCGAACATGTACTTAGAATTTGTTTATAATAAAAAACGAAGGATGCGTGACATTTTTTAAATATTAATTAAAACACAGTGTAGAAGGCAAGTATCTAGTGATCTCTATATACAGCTACTGTTACTACATTATGCTGCAACCTGCAAGTTAAAAAAAAAAACATTATTTTATATAAAAATTATATCAAACGGATTTATATTTTATTATATTTGTATTAAAATATATTAATTTATAATTTTTTTCTTAAACACTTTTAATATTTTTTTTATATTTTTTAACTAGAGAAAATATATATGGCATACTTCAAAAAAGAAAATTAACATGGAAAATTTTAGAGAGAGAAATGACAAAATTATAAAAATAATTAATATGCATTGTCCAAAAAGTAAAGAGAGATTTATCTGGTTACCTATATAGATTTGTTATACACACATATAAATACTTTTAAAATTTAATATGAATATTTTAAAAACTTCAGAAACTTCCTGAAATTTAATAACAACTTTAGACTTCCTTTTTTTTTTATTCAAGATAAAATGATATTAAGTAAACATGAGTCTTACAAAACTTAAAAGATCATTCCTAAAGAAGTCTTATACAATAATTGTAATGTTATTGATACAGTTTTTTTAGTCTAAATTTGATAGATTATGGGTCGTTGATGTAATTTTGGGTGAAAAAGCCAATTCTTTAGAGTCAGTTTTGATTATTTAATTAATTTAGATTATCTAATTTTATTAATAATTATTTTTAATAAGAAAATCAAATCATTTATACTAAAATTAATGTATAATAATAGGACTATAAAACAAGGAGTATATTTATATTAAGGTTTTTATATCCTCTAATCACATTTTATATTTTTTCATGTGAGATTAAGTTAAATAAAGAAATATTTACATACTCCAAAATTATCATAAGAAACAATTTAATATATTTTAATTTTAGTTAACTGATCATTCATATAAAATAATTTATATTTTATTTATTTTTTTAAATGTAAACTTCATAATTTGGTTTAGATATTTTTTATTTTTTTAAATTAAAATGTTTATTTTTTAAAAAATAAAATAAATTGTGATTTTTTTTAGAGGAGTGATAAGTTGAGATGTATTTTAATTTCATAGAGTTTAGATGATATATCACTCATAAAAAATGTAATTATTTCTTAGTTATGAGAAGATATTAAAAAAAAATGATACATGATAATGACAAAGTAAAATTGAAAAATGTGAGGAAATGGATATAAGGAATTTAGTTTTAGTTTTTCCTTAAACAAATTAATATTTTTAACATCTTTTAATTTAAGTTTTATAGAGTTTAAGTCTTTGTTCGCCAAGAAAAAAAAAAAGGATAAACGTACAACTTTGGCCCCTAATTTTATATAAAATTTTAGATTATTCCTTTAATTTTATTAAATATTTTTTAATCCTCTAACTCTAATGGCATAAATCTTAAAATGATAATTTTTTGTATTAATTAAAAAATTAAGCTTAATATCCACATTTAGAATTTTAATATCAATATTTTTGGTTAATTATACTGATAGTATTAGGATTAAGGACTAAAACTACACTTAGATGAACTATTGTGTAAACTGTAAAGTATAAAAGATGCATTTTGAAAAAGAAAAAAAATAGTCTTTTAATATAGTTTTTCCGTTTTTTTCTTCTGCTCAAAAGAAGTAAAGAACCCAATTCTAGTGTCACGAAGAAGCCTTTTCCCGTTTTTGCTTTGCTCGTTCCTCTTCTTTGTTCTTATTCTTCTCCATCCTGCCTCTTCATATTCTCTGTGTCGCACTTTCGCCTCCTCGTTCAGCTGAACGAAATAAGGTTTTGCACATTTGCAATCTTTCTGTTTCGCTTTTTTACTGATAGATATTTCTTTTGTGGATGTTCATGCCGGCGCTTTCAATGTTTTTTTGTTTGATTCTATGGTTCAAGTTGTGTTTCCCTCTGATTGAGATTTGACTGCAAAGAAAGTGTTTCTGATTTTGAATCTAGTTTCCTCCTTCACATGTCGTTTCTTCTCTACAATCTGTCACTGAAAATAATTTTCTTCCTTCTTTGTTCATATCGTACGCATGCTATTGATGTATAGAGGCTTATTCTTGTTAGCTTCTTGTAAAGTCTTGAGAACTTTGTTTCATTTGGGAACTAAGTGTAGAGGGCAGGAGTGATGCATAACAACTAAAAATATATTGACTTTATAGAAGTTCAAGTCTGAATCTGAATTAGGCGGAGTAATATTTCAGGGGTGGTTATTTATTGGACAGATTCAGTTATTGCTTGGAAGAAGGTTCTGCGAGTTTAAGTCTATCTAATTGATGGTGGATCATTTTGATTAGGGGCAACGGTTTACAGGGATTGTAATCATCTAGATTAGGAAGTCATAGATAAATTGACGACAACTCAGGCGATGTTTGTGATCAATTTTAATTCTATTCTTGTGACTATAAAACATATAATTCATTGCCGGCACCCTTAGGTTATGTCCATAGTCAAACTGTGCAATTCTTTCAATCTTATGAGAATCGCCTCTGGGTTTGTAATTCACTAATGGATAAGACAGTTATGAGGCATATTTTATCTTTATAATAAGATGAAAATATAGGCTTCAATGTGTATTCCCAGTAAAACTTTATCCTCCTACTTGGCATTTGTAGTTGAAGCTTACAACAATTTAACATTGATTTACCAACATTTTTTCCCAACTTATTATGTATACAACAATAAGAAGCCTTATCCAACTTAGTATCTGTCTTAAACAAAAATGTAAAATTAAGGAGGACTTTGAAGGACTGATTTGATGAAACATAAGTATTCATAATTTTTCATGTAGTAGGTGCCCTTGAATTAAAGTTGTATCACTCTATCAAATACTAATTATAGGTAAGGTTATGACAGAATAAGTAGGATCAGGAGTTTTTTTTTATTGGCTCGTAGCATAAGGATAGCTGAATGTCGTTCTAAGGTGGATGAATGATCAATTGTGAAAAGTTAGAATAGATTTATATCAATATTTGTACTTATTCTTAAAATATTAAAGTACTTGGGGAAAATGCAGGTTTGAATTAATGATAATTAAAATTAGGGAAAATCATTAAGATCATCGGCTGTTAACGAATTTCATATGGATTTCTTAGGGTAGAAGAGTATGATTGGAGTAAGGGGATGCAATGCCCTGTTATGATTAGAATGACAAATATGGATGTAGATGCGTTAATTTGCTGGAGTATATAGCTTTTTGTTGATTGAAGAGAGAAAGAAGCTGGATTTATACAATACACTCACCCAAGATACGTTTTGGGATCTGATGTTATGCTTTGTTTCTTAAGGGCATCTAGTTAACTTATTAACATAATATGCCTTATAATTGGACTTTTGCTCTCTTTTCTCTTGCTCTGTGTAGTTGACTACAAATTTAGCAGGTCTCCTTATGTCTGAGTTTTGAAATATACTTTTAGGTATGCCAAAAGGCTACATTTGTGTTATTTATTTTGCAGATCGATATCTTCTGCCTTCATATGTCCCTTCTACGTTGCCTTTGAATTAGCTAAAATCTTATTACAAAGCAATGCAGAAGGATACCAGTCCCCATGCCCATGCCCCATCAACCCCCAGTGGGCGGGTTAGGAATCAGAAAAGCTCAAATGAGGTTAGTTGTTTTGAGTTTTGCATCTATCTCTTTATTTTTTTTAATAAGTGCAACTCATGTTGTAATTGGTTTTGCCTGCACTTGTGGGTATAGTTGAAATGTGAATGAAAATTGAAATATTATCTAGTTGTTCTGAAATTCTAATTGTGGAAAACAATTATTGGAAACCAATCATAAACTTTTTGGCTTTTTCTTGAAAAAAATAATAAGCTTTTTTTTTCCAATTAGTTTTACGCTCCTAATTGATGTTGCCGTCTCTACAAACAACATTGATGTAATTATAACTTCACTAATTATTGCCGGTATCTTTCTAGGAATGTTACTCATACTATCTGAAAATGATTAAATTCAAGATATCTTTTGCCAGGCCATTCCAGAAGTTGGCAAAGCAAATGGAAATCATTTACTTGTTAATGACAAGAACAAATACAAGTCTATGTGGATTCGTGCATATTCAACACTTTGGATGATTGGTGGCTTTGCTTTAATCATCTACATGGGTCACCTCTATATTACTGCAATGGTGGTTGTTATTCAAATCTTTATGGCAAGAGAGCTTTTCAATTTACTCAGGAGAGCTCATGAAGATAGGAAGCTGCCAGGATTTAGGCTACTAAATTGGTATTAGTCTCAAGCTGGTTGTCATCCTCACAAGGGTTATTTGTTCTTGTCAAGATAAACTAGAAATCAAAAGGCCAGAAAGGACAATAAAAATAAACACAAGAAGCTGTTTTTCCCCCCTCCTAATTCCTAATGTGCTGTTTACATCAATTTTAATACAATGTTTTTTATTCATTTTTTGAGCTATCTCAGGCATTTCTTCTTCACTGCAATGTTATTTGTTTATGGACGAATCCTGAGTCAACGTCTTGTCAACACTGTGACGTTGGACAAGTTTTTATATAAGCTTGTGAGCAGCCTTATAAAGTATCATATGGCAATCTGCTACTCCTTGTACATTGCAGGTGACTTTTGAATAACAATTTTATGTATTAATATGCATTGCTTGTGCTTGTGCAATCTCTAACAGATACGTGACCAATATCTTGTCAGTCGATATTTATAATTGTGGTTTTCCTAGTTGCATTACCTATCCTTTGCTTACTGATACTTTTATTTCCTTCCCTTCTCTTCATTGGTCAGGGTTTATGTGGTTCATTCTCACTTTAAAGAAGAAAATGTACAAGTATCAATTTAGCCAGTATGCTTGGACACACATGATTCTGATTGTTGTGTTTACACAATCTTCCTTCACTGTGGCGAACATTTTTGAGGGAATTTTCTGGTAATATTACCCTGAAGGAAAAGAATGTTATACTATGATATGTTAACAACTTCCTTCACTAATTTTTGACGATTGTCTTTTACATGGCGCATACAAATTGATGTCTTTCTTTATCCCTATGAAGTACATTTTAAGCTGGGTTTATTGAATGTTACATTATCACTGTACAATAATCTTCATTGTTTTAATTATTTGACCAAAATTTGACGCTGCAGCTATCAACTATAGGCTTTGTTTGCTGAATATACAGATAGCTATCGGTTATAACTTTAGATATGGATTTGGGCTGGATGATAGGAAAGATGGAGGATAAAAAAGGAATAGAAGTAAAATTCACAATAAGTTTACCAAAGTGTAAGTGTAACCAAGATAAGCTATAATTCATAAAATAAACACAAAGAACAAACTCCTATTATTTGAGAGAACAGGGCTCTCCCAAAAGGCACACACTTAACCATCACAAAACCCCTCTTCCCATACATATGCAGCAAACAGCTGCCCATATCTATCTCACACAGTCCACATGAATTTGCCTTGGCCCATTAGGCCCTTTGGCTATAGGTCCTACAGAATGACAATATTTTTACTTACCTTGGAGGTGTTCATATATAAATATGTTTTCACGTTGGAGAACAATGGGACAATAAATTTAAAGTTCATTCTTAAAACATGACCTCTCTCAACTTCCTACTTCACCCATTGTTTTTCTTTGTTTTGAACATTGCAAACTTCAATATTTCTCATTTAATTACCTTTGAATATGAAAGATGGGATGGATGAGTAGAATTTTTTTTTAAACAAATCATCAAGGAATGATACTCTCTCCATTCCAAATTTTTAGACAAGATTTTGTAGGGTGAGGTGTTCCTATAAGACAATCTACAAACTCTAGGAGTAATTAATATTTCTTTTCCTAAAATGCCCCTAATCGATAAATAAAATGACTTGGTCCACATTGGAGTAAATATATATGCAACCTTCTCCATGTAGAAAATGCTGAGCATTGAGGGTAGAGGTGGAAAGATGGAGAAAAATTGAAGACATAATTAGTTAAAGCTGTTTTTTTTTTTGGGTATATATAAATTAAGTAATTTGGTTTTATAATTAGGAACAGAAGGGAGTATTATATTACTCTTTATTTAGATAAGTGTATCCTCATCCCGCAAAACTATATCACAATCAATTTGAACTTGGTTCTTCAAGCATGACTTCTTGACAAGGTTTTGCTGCCGTGAAGGGAATTGAGTTGAGTTCAGTTGTTTAATCCTTTATCATAGTTTTAAGTGCTTGTCCTCTATAGTTATGTGCATCCACAAATATAAGCTAGAATGCCAGTTTTAGCAAGGGAACAAATGAGTGGGGAGGTTGAGTTTAGAGCTTTAGTTCTAGACTTCTATTTTAGTGTGATTAATGATGCCGTATCTTGACTGCCTTGTATTTTTTAAAATGAAGCCAGGTTGAAGATGGGTGTTAATGTTCTTGTTAAGATTGAAAGCTCATATTTAGATAGTGAATTTTTGATGCTGTTTGTTCCTTCATCTTTTGCATTAGATTATTTCTTTGTAATATAATCCAACCCTATTCTCCTGCTACCACTTTCTTCTCCTTTTTTGTTTGTTTAGTTGTACATGGTATGATATATGTATTTTCTCCATGGTAGAATTTTGTTTTTGTTTTTATTTGCTGTTTGCTTTTTGTGGCCTGAAGACTTGTGTTTTTGAAATTGTCAAATAATTACATGATGATTTTGTTTTGTTTGTATTCTCTAACACATGAACTCACTATGCAGGTTTCTTCTTCCAGCAACACTTATTGTCATTAATGACATTGCTGCTTATATCTTTGGTTTCTTCTTTGGAAGAACCCCATTAATCAAGTTATCTCCTAAGAAAACTTGGGAGGGTTTTATTGGAGCATCCATTGCAACCATAATTTCTGCATTTCTGGTGAGAATGACTAACAATTTGGTCATAATGATGCTGAAACTAAGTACTTGCTGTCTTTCATATTGTTTCGGAAAAAGATCATGAGGTGTCCTATCTACCAAATGTCTTGCCACACACGCACTGCATTTTTGGTGGGAATGACTACCAATTTGGTCATAAAGATGCAGGACTCAAGTTCTTGCTAACTTTGATGATGCAGGAATTAAGTTCTTGGTGGATATGCGATTTTAAAATAAACACACACACACACACACTTGTTTCGGTGTGAATGTGATTTTAAAATAAATACCCATTGACATTTTCTTTATCTATATCTGCAATTTTGTCTTGATGTGTCTTCCTCCCAATATCATGCTTTTAAGAATTAGGTGTTAATATCATTACATAAAACTGCTTATGCAGCTAGCAAACATCATGGGTCGTTCCCAGTGGTTAACCTGTCCAAGGAAGGTAGCTCTTTAACCGACCAATAGCTAATTGATATTTTAAAGCATCGTGCAAAATCCAGGCAACTTATATTTCATATCTGGCTGGAAACAACATGCAGGATTTATCAACTAGTTGGCTTTCCTGTGATCCTGGTCCACTGTTTAAGCCAGAGTCTTACCCCTTACCTGGAACTATTGCTCAATGGGTGAGCCGCTTAACAATCACTTTGAATTTGAAATCTTTCCCCCCTTGAATTAATGCCTGCTTTGTTATGCGAGATAGGTTAATATTAACTTACATATAGGGTTGCAAACAAGACATGACAACATGTTTAGTACCTGAATGGCTTTGACTTTATATCTCCTATTGTGCAGCTTCCTTGGAAAGAGATATCAGTCCTACCAGTTCAATGGCATGCTTTATGTCTTGGCTTATTTGCATCAATTATTGCACCCTTTGGAGGTTTCTTTGCAAGTGGTTTCAAAAGAGCTTTCAAAATAAAGGTCTGGACTCGTTACTCAGCATTTGAGCGATTATCATCACCCATATGGGTTGCTGGTATTAAATGTTTTCTCTGTATTCCCTATCTTTGAAGGACTTTGGTGACAGTATTCCAGGACACGGTGGAATTACTGACAGAATGGATTGTCAGGTAAACTCTCTTGATGTTTGATTTTAAGAAAATTATGTTGAATTTATAAGTGATATCCTAATGACATATTCATTTATGCTTTGTCCTGAACTCCCCCCCTCCCTTATTATTATGGTTAGAATTAGATTTAGCTCACCCTACATTCTGTCTTAAGGGCCAGTTTGGTACAAAATAGGAATGGGAAAGGGAGTGGGAAAATTCTACCCCGTAAACATGGAAAGCTTTCTTTCTGAATTGCATTTTGCCTTCCATCAAATATGAACAACAACAATAACAAAAGCCTTATCCTACTAAGTGGGGTTGGCTTTATATATCACACAATGTCATTGTGTTCTGTCTGAAACCAATTCTTCCAATAAACCATTAACCAAGAGATCTCAATTAATGATTTCTTTAAGTGTTTTTCCTGGTCTCCTTCTACCTCCTTCTTTGCATATGACTAAATCATCTTAAATGATTTCTACCATTTTCTCCTCAATATATGCCGCACTAAATTATCCTCTTATATGATCATTATGCATGTTATTTTTTCTCGTATGACTACACATTTATCTTAACATCATTATCTCTACTACCCACATTTTATGCTCATGTTGCTCTTTCAATGGCCAATATTCATTGCCATATAGCATCATTGGCCTTATGGTGGGTTTGATAAAATTTTCCCTCATTTTTTACCTTTCTTCAAATAACTTATCCATATGCCAAAAACACTCTAACAATAAAGACGATCATGGACACTAAATATACGAATGGCGGGAATGCTAGGTATATTCTCTTAATTCTTTCTAGTGTACAATTGAAAAGGTTAATTAGTTTATTAGCTGCTGTTTGGAACATGAGAAATTTAGTTTTCCAAGTGTTGAGAAACCTATTTATGCAATGTTTGAAATAACAAACAAATATGAGAACCGAAAACTGGTGCTGTTAATTTCTAAATAGTATAAGAATGATGAAATTTTTAATATATGTCATTTTTTTATAGGTATGTGCCTGGAAAATTATTAGAATAAACGAGGACCAAATGCTGCTTTGATGTTAGATGAACTTGTGCTATTAGTATGCCTATGTATTTTTTTGATAAATATTAGTATGTCTATGTAGCCCATCTAATGGATAGGAATAGTATGCATATGTTTATAGTATTAGTGTATTTGCATATCATAATGAAGTATTTTGTTTGAAGGTGTCTTTATCTAGTTGTATCTTTTATTTGTTTAGTAGATACAGTATATTGCATATTCTTAAGAGGAGTGAAATTTCTAGAGAAAATGACATTTTATTATTCATAGCTCATAATATTGGCAGTTAAAGACCTTGAAAAAATTTTCTCCTAGGACCATTGAAATAAATGGTCATTGGTGTTATTGAAAGGTACAAGTCATGCTCCTTGAAGTCTATAACCTTGTCTTTTGATGTCATAAGAGTATTTTGAATTTGTTACTACTACTCTGGACCTTAATATAAGGGTTGTTTAACTAATTTTAGTAAATTAAGAAAGTTAGGTCAATTAGTTAATTATAATAAATGTGATTTGATCTCCTTAATACTTTTATATAAATTTTTTAACTATTGTTCAGGGAGTATCAATAAGGATAGTTTGGAGAAAAATGATAAATATAGAAGATAAAAGGGGATTGAGGTTAGGACCAAAACCAACATTTAGGATAGGAAGATTATATCTAAATGAAAACATTCTTGTAACGTTTGGAAGTATTATAACTTTAAGGAGCATGTGTTGTAAATGTATGAAATATTAACTTATTCTTATACTCCTTGTCAGAATATGTTAATTTTTAAAATCCTTAACTGTTGATATTCATCAACCCAAATTTTCATCTGCTTGTGGATCATATTTTAGTAGAGATTAAACTTTATTTTATTTTTTTTCCAATTTGCAGATGGTGATGGCAGTTTTTGCATATATTTATCATCAATCATTTGTTCTGCCGCAAAGTCTGTCAGTTGAAATGATTTTAGACCAGGTATTTTTCGTATTATTATTATATCATGAATTATAAATCAAATTTTGGTACCTTATTTTTTTAAAAAAAAAATTATCGATATTGTTGCTGATGTTTGCTTCAGATATTGATGAGCCTAACATTTGAGGAACAAAGAGATCTTTATACCAGGCTGGGTCAGATGTTGAGCGAAGGTATTCAACGGAAGCGTTAGATTTCTTCTACTTTGTGATTTCATCATCATTAATTAATGGAGGAGGATTGAATATGATAGAGCATAATTTGTACATGCTTGTTTTAATTTCTTAGAGGATATTATTTGCAAAATCAAGAAGGTTGTCACAATGTGTATAGTATATCTTTGACCATTAATAATATCAGCAAACTTTATTCTATCAGGTGAGTTAGTTATCTTGACCACTAATGTTCAAGTAAATTTTTTCTTTGGCTCTTGAAAGATTATTGTTGTCTTTTTTTTTTTTTTTAATTTTCACTCAGATATTTTTCTTCAGATCATCTTGGTCTTTTTGAAAAGACCAAATTGAGTTTTTTTTTTGTGCTAAGCATAGGTATAATTCAATTAGAGTTAATCTTATTTAAAATACTCTCTAACATTAAATATAGGTATTTCTTCCAGTGGAGATTCAGACATAGGGTCACCTTACCTCTTTGGTCAAATTGAGAAAGTTTCACTGATTTGAGCAGGTGGAATTAGAATGGTACTGAGTGGGCAAAAATTCTTGAGAGCAGAAAGGATTTTATATTTTTGGAGAAATTAGTTCTCACCCGACATCTCGTTTTGGTGATGATGGGTTGAGCAAATCATTGAAATCAAATTTTTGTCAGAAAAAATAAAGAGCCTATAAGGTGTCAAGGTCAAGCTGTTAAACAAGAAATTTGAAGTACATATTATATTTTAACAAAAAATTTCAATATTGATGGATAATTATTATTGTAAAATTACTTGTAAATTTGTTGTTTCTCTCAAGTTACCCTTATTAATGTATATAATTAATAGAGATAATTGCAATTTTAAATTATAAAAAAGAATGGAGATTTAAAAAAAATATATTTTTTTATAAATAATTAATTTTATTTTTTAATATATATGATTTAGTTATCTAACTTTTAGATTTAAGAATAAAGGCAATATTTTTAAATTTCCGTTAGTTATATTATAAAGAACTAGACTTTCTCGTTAAATCTAACATTTGTTGATGGATTGAAGGCAATATTTTTTTTATACAATTTATTAAATTATATTATTAAATATAAGTATTTTTTTTAAGAATCAAACTCGAGTTATAAAAATATTCAATAGAGCATACACTTTTAAACCACGTTGGTTGGATTGGAGGCAATATTCTTTTCTTGTTATAGAATTTTTTGAAAATGGTTGGGCTCACCTACGATTTAAGGGTAAGATAAAATTTTTATTTTTTTAGACGATACTAATATTAGGTAGAATGAGTTAAGGTAATATTAATTTTAAAGTAACTATACATAATCAATATATTATACTCTATATTTCATTGTAATATGATGTTTATTTAGATTGATGGCCCCAAAAAAGGGTAAAAGGAGGGTGAGATTAGAGAGCCAAAGGTCAGAAATTTATACATACTGTGCGTCACCTTTCGAACACTGGTAAATTAATTATAAGTAAATAGATCAAAAAAGAGTGTTCAATATTAGACTGAGGGTACTTATGATTAAAATAAGATGTATATAATCAAAACAAGCGAGGTCAGGCAAATCTTAGCCTTAATAAGTTAGATATATTAAGTGATAATTTTATCTAAATTTAACCTATAACTTATTATAAGTTATTTTTTTAATCTAAATTTGAACTGTAAAAATATATAGCGTAAACTGAAACCTATTAAGAAAGTTACGTTGACGTAAAACTAGTACAAATATTCTGTATTTACGCATGAAAACTTGGGAAAATATTACAAATGAAACGTGATGAGTTGTCGATCCTTGAAACAAAGAGTAATATCATGATTTAATTCCTCTGTTTCTACGCTATCAACCAAAAGTTATGAGATAAAAGCACTACAAGTTAAGGTAAAAGGGTTTGCAAGATTGATCTTCAGGGTGACCTCCAGATCTACCTCCTTCATGCTTAGGGTTCATATGATATGGTCCTCTTGCAATGACCCTGCAAAATTAATCAACTTTAATTAATCCACCATTGATTCAGAAACCCTAAATTATTCAGAGACAATCCAACACTCAGACTGATAAATTTCCCTTTGAATTCGAAAGTAAATTTAATTCATTGATCAAAACATGAACAGGGAGAAGTTTATGAACAAGGAGACGTTGAGTTTCCGTATAGAAACATGTAAGAATTCAGTTTCCTTTGAACTAAACTCTACCTTGGACAAAGTAAAAGTATTTCACCGGTACTTTCATGTAACTAATATGTGCAGAATTTAAATCGCCGCGCCCTTGATAATAGACTAGTTTTCTACTAGCTGAGGAAGAAAATCCATAGCCGAAGGACTTAGTGTGAAATTATAGGATCTAAATAGTCCGATGAATCGATGATTTTCTTTATAGTTCAGAAGTGATTAAATAGAAAACAAGAAAATTTGAATTCTGATACCCCCAGATTTTCTCCTATAATACTATGATTTTATCTTCCTAATATCTCTCCCCATATCTGCTAATATCCTACAAATATTATATTTACATAATTAACACACTCCTCATCAAATTGGATCATAAATATTGATTATGTCCAACTTGCTTACAAAGTGCTCAAATACATCTTATGGTAATCTTTTAGTAAGGAAATCGGCCAATTGTAATTTGGTGGGAACATATGACAGATCCATAATCTCATGTTCAACTTTTTCTCTAATGAAGTGTCATTCCACTTCAACATGCTTGGTCCTATTATATTGGATAGGATTAGAGCTATACTCAAGACTTCCCTATTGTCACAGTAGAGTTTTAGGGGATAATTAAACTGAAAGTGTGCTTCCTCTGCCACTCTCTTTAACCACAACCCTTCCATAATGCCTTGAGCTAAGGCCCTTAGTCTGGATTCTATACTACTTTTGGCTACAACTCTCTATTTTTGACTTTGCCATGTCACCAAATTGCCCCATGCAATAACCTAATGTAGACCTACTATCATCATGATCTCCTGCCCAATCTGCATCTATAAAGATTTTAACATTCTTGACATCACATTTTTTAAAAAATAGTCCCTTACCAGGTGTACCTTTGAGGTACCTTAGAATTTTATATGCTGCATCCAAATGCTTCTTCTTAGGAGCATGTATATGTTGACTAGCTATACTTATTGTAAAGGCAATATCTAGCCTAGTATGCGAGAGATATATAAGCTTACCAACTAGCTGTTGATATTGTCCTTTATCTGTTGCTGTCTCATTTTTCTCTTGTTGCTTTTTATGTGCTGCTTCTTTCTTTGTTAGTTTCTTCTTTTTGGTACACACAAGTACTTTGCTAAGATAACACTCAAGCATTCTTGTTCCTTGAGGAGATCAAGTATATACTTCTTTTGAGAGACATAGATCCCTTTGTGAGACCTTGCTACTTCTATTCCTATGAAATATTTTGGTTTTTCGAGGTCTTTTACTTTAAACTGCATATTGAGAGCCATTTTATCTCTCTCTATCTCCTTGATGTTATTCCCTGTGAGAATAATGTCATCCACATATATAATGAGGATAGTTATCAAGTTACCACTTTTTAACACAAATATGGTGTGATTTGACAAACTTTGTTTGTAGTATTCAGTCTTGAGTACTGTAGAGAATCTATCAAACCAAGCCTGTGGAGATTGCTTTAACCCATAGATTGATTTTTTTCAGTTTATATACCTGACCATTCTTCCCTTTTTCAAAACCTGGTGGGAGATTCATGTAGACCTTTTCCCTTAATTCTCCATTCAAAAATGCATTTTTTATGTCAAGTTGTTGGAGTGGCCAATCATGATTCGCAGCAATGGAGAGTAGAACTCAAATGTTACTTAGCTTAGCAATTGGGGCAAATGTCTCATTGTAGTCAATTCTATAGGTTTGAGTAAACCCCTTGGCAACTAGCCTTACTTTGTACTTGTTTAATGAACCATCAGCATTAAACTTTGGTATGAATACCCATTTACACCTTACTAGTGTTGCTCCTTTTGGTAGTATAGTGAGTTCTCATATCCCATTCTTTTCTAATGCTTTGATTTCTTCCATTACTGCATTTTGCCATTATGGGCTCTCAAAGGTTTCATACACAATTTTAGGTGCTTGAATCTGATCAAGGTTAGTAATAAAGTTGTAATGGTTATAAGAAAGAGTGGAATAAGACACATACTTCTGAATAGGATGCTTTGTGCATGCACAAGTTTTCTTCTATAGTGCAATAAGGTGTTCTACCTCACTTGTCTATACTACTCAAGTATGCTCATTATTGTTTATAGGACCTTCCTCCAAGTCTGGGAGTAGTACATTCTCAGATATATTGGGTCCAACTACCTGTTTGTTTCTACGTGAGTAAATATTATCAAATTGTTGATCTTAGACCTCCTGCCGTGGCATAACACTTGGTATAATATTGGATGGATTACAGAGGTCCGTGTAGAGCTAAATAGGGGCAGATGGGGGTTATAGGTTCTGGAAGACAATTAAGCTGAAACTCACTCCAATTCTCCCCTTAAGTTTAAGGTTTGGTGAAATAGTGCTCATTTTCTGCAAAGGTAACATCTCGACTGATAAAGAGGTGTTTAGTGATAGGATCATAGCACCTGTACCATTTTTAGGAGTTAGAGTAGCTTAAGAACACACACTTGACAGATCTTGGGATGAAATTTAGATGGTGGGTGATGTTAGTGGACAAAGGCAGAACAACCAAAGACTCGAAGCGGTAAGGTGTAGTCAAGCTGAGTGACAGTATGAGTTTCACGAAGTTTATCCAAAGGGGCCACATAGGACAGAACTCTGAAAGGAATTAGAAGACACGCAGCGGAAATTAATTTAAAAATTTTTCCATTCCTTACCAGGATCTACCGTATGTGTTTAAGTCAAGTGAAAAGAAGCATTA
The DNA here is from genome assembly GCA_037074615.1 of Leucaena leucocephala. Classification (NCBI taxonomy): domain Eukaryota; kingdom Viridiplantae; phylum Streptophyta; class Magnoliopsida; order Fabales; family Fabaceae; genus Leucaena; species Leucaena leucocephala. The sequence continues at coordinate 13,953,100 of CM073528.1, read as the reverse complement.
CCCTCAGTGTTCCTCAGCGATTTCCACAGCTTCTGGTCACGACGTTTACAGCTTCTCTCCGCGGCTCGTGCTCCCTTTCCGATCACAAGAAGTCGACGACTTAGGTCAGCTTCCTCTACTGGTATCCACACGAACAGCGTTCCAACCACGAACGACATGCTAGCGTCTCTTGTCCCTCCAGGGCTTTCTCAAGAATTTGTCCTCTCCGTCTCTATTTTGGCAGTTTCTTATCTGCAAACCTTTTGCAGATTCCCCTTCGGCCTTTCTGTGTTCTCTGTGTGTCTTGCTTCAAAAAATGCAGCTCCTAAAATCAGATATATAGGATGATATGTGTTTTTCTCTCTACCAAATTGGATTTTGGAGTTAATCTTATATTAATTCTGAAATTAATACAATATCATATATTGTATAATTTTATAAAAAACTAATTAAATAAATAATATTAAATCCGTCTCACAGATTTAATTACCTATTTATTTAACTTTAAATAAAGATGAGACTGAACTATATTTGATTTATTCTCATAAATCAAATTTGAGATATCCTATCAATTTGAATTTTAAATTCAAACATGATAGGGATTTAATTTATCATTATAAATTAAATCTTATAAATATCTCTTATATGAGATATCCTATCAATTTGAATTTTAAATTCAAACGTGATAGGGATTTAATTTATCTTTATAAATTAAATCTTATAAATATCTCTTATATGAGATATCCTATCAATTTGAATTTCAAATTCAGACGTGATAGGGATTTAATTTATCCTTATAAATTAAATCTCATATATCTCATATATATAATATATATATATACGAATATAAATATAAATAAATATATACATCTATCCTGGATCTTTCATTGAATCTGGACATGTCTTAGATTCAATGAATATGAACATCATAGCTCGTGTTGGGCTATTTTGTATGCGACCCTGTAGGCCCATATGAAGTTGGTAGTGGGCCATTTGTTATGCTGGCCCACAAGTCACAAGCGGTCTCTAGCAAGATATAATGACTACCCAAATCATATGAGGATCGTTAAACGATGTAACCTTTTATACAACCATATCATGTCTCTTTTATCACGCGATATTTTGGTCATGGTTGAGGCATGGATAATGTCATCCTCCTATTCCTGACCGTTACTTTCTCGATCCTTGAGTAGTCTGACTGTAGAAATGGAACTACCTTTCCATTATAGTATGGCCATACATTTCTCAGACTCACTCATTGAGGGGCCCAGTAATATCTCTCTACGAATGTGAGGGACAAATTCCATCTTGACCATTCATATTCCTCCGCATGAAAAACCACTAAACCCCGAACATAGTCTTTATGATCACTCGGTCAAAAGTGACTTTTGACTAGGTCAAAACTGAGCATTTGTCATGTAGGAATCCATGATGATCTCAGGTCAAAGGGCATATTGACATGGTTTGTATATGAGAGAAACTTATGACGTTACCCATGCAGTTCTCTCATAGCGGGTCGGTCCAACACTTTGTACTCTTACATGTGCTTATGACTCTAATTTATATCTCTATATATCTTCAAAGTCATACTGGTCTTATTTCATCTATGCTCCCGTATAGATGACCGACCAAGGACATTTAGGATAAGATCATGAATTATCTAAGAATGGTCATCATAGTAAACATGCAAATAATATGATAACACAATTAATAAATTCATAAATCAATAATGTTCATAAGACAATGATTAGCCCCTAGGGCACATTTTCCAACAAACTCGACTAAGGAGACAGTTAATTAAATGAGTAGCGGTGAATATGACATCTCCCTAGAAAAAATTTGGGGTATGACAGGTATATAACAGTGCACGGGCAACTTCAAGCAGTTGTTTGTTTTTTCGTTCTGTAGTCCCATTTTATTAAGGACTATAAGGACAATTGCTTTTGTGAACAACACCATTAGTTTTAAGGAAACTATCAAACGGTTGGTTAAAAATTATGTCCCATTATCTGTGTAAAAAACTTGTACTATGGTATTAAATTGATTTTTGACATAGTGAAAAAACTCAATAAACACTGAGAAAATATTGGACTTGTCTTTTAACAGATAGACCCAACACATGCGTGTGTGATCATCAATAAACATAACAAAATACTTGGAACGAGTACGATTTGGATATGAGAGGAACCTCAGACATCGCTGTGAATAATTGCAAACGGACGAGTAGACTTATAGGCAGAAGAAGAAAAAATAGGACAATAGTGTTTGGCTAATTCGCAAATATCACAATATATAATTGTACGTTTTTTTTGCCCACCTTATTCAATGGAATTTTGTCCCGACTACATCCAAATTTGACCCACATTGTACACCTGGCTATGGTGGGTGAGTCTCCCAATGGGGATTTTCAGCATACGTCAAGGCTCGAACTTGAGACTTTGCTTAAATGATACTAAGCCGTTTATCACTAATATCATCTCCTGTTCGTAATAGTACTTTTGGTTAGAGGTAAATGTGCAACAATTTATGTAAGTAACAGAATTAGGCTCATCACCTCTGCCTTTGGGTCAGTCTTCTTATCACGTTAGTACTGGCTTATAGGATGTTGTCAGTCACAGAAACAATGACTCATTACTTTCCGTGAAACTGCTGTTAACTCACAGTAGAATAAAATAAAATAAAAATTCCACAATTAGAGATCACTCATGCTCAGTTTTTCGAAACGACAAAGATCATGCTGTCTGTCTCAGTCCCTTAGCCGTCATCATCATCATCTCCTCTGTTCCAAGAGTCGTGAGTAGTAGAAATAGCAGCAGCGAGGTAGCCTAACAGAACCAGTGACACCGTGATAGAAACAGAAGCAGTAGTGACAGAGAAGACATAACAATGCACAGACAGATATCACAGTAATAATGGTGAACAGAGAGAACCAGTGAGGACAGCAGGTGAGACTGGAACCAGCCGCAATAGCGCAGTTTGACTGTCTGACGCACAGGACACTATCGGGCACTAAAGAATGGACGCTGACCTTCGCGAAGTGCAAGGGCCTCAGTTTGTTTGTGTTCTTTTGTTTAGCCCAGTGAGCGATAGCGTTGGCTGGATATTGGTCAGACTATGATGGTAGTATCTTGGCTGCTGGCTTTGATACCATGTAAAATTATAAGATTTGAATAGTCCAATGATCTTATTCATGCTTCAAAAATGATTAAATAGAAGAGAAGAGAATTTGAATTCTAATACCCCAAGATTTTCTCCTATAATACTCTGATTTTATCTTCCTAATATCTCTCTCCATATATCCTAATATCCTACAAATATTATATTTACATAATTACCACCCTTAGTTTCGACGTAGCATCAGATTTTTCCAGGGATGTTAACAAATCTATTGTAGAAGTTGGATTTCCTGAACCAAACAAATTAACAAGAACTCATTCAGGAACATTCACCATTCTTATTTGTAACTCGGGAAAAAACGCGAACATTTGGTGAACAAAAGCCAAGGCACACAGACCAACATGAAACCAAATATACCGCTCGGTTCAATTTTTCCGCACATTGCAAGGCTCAGAGCACCAGAACTACAAGAACTGGCTTAAGAGATTGCAAGTCTGGGAGAAATTGGACCTCTCAGCCGGCTTCCCAACCCTTCGGCTATCCGCCGCAGCGTCAGAAAAAGTCGCCATTCTTATCAAAACCCACAAAAAAATCTCAAAACAAGATGAGAGAGCCTTGACGAACATTGTTGATAGAAACTTTGAATTTATGGTTGAATAGTGGGAGAGGGGAAGGAAGAGAATAATATATAGGAGGCAGGTAGTTTCCTGAGCATGTTACTCAAACCGAGAAGTAGCAGTAGAGTGAGCGGGCGACAGTGAGGACAGAAAAGTGGATGTGGAATTGAGTTTTAGGGTTAAAATCAATTGTTTGGTTTGTGACGTAATTCTTGTTAAAATTAAAGACAAAAATAAAATTAACAATAAGATAGATTAATCTAATAGTTTAATTTTTATATTGTGTAGATAGTGTATTTGATATTTATTTATTATATTTTTATATTAAATATATTTAAAAAAATATGGGTAAATTATATGATAGATCATGTAGGCTTTTTAAATAGTCTCATTTTAACCTTTTAAAATAAATAGGTGAGTTGAAATATTTTTTAAACGGCGGCCGAATGCCAGCAGGTCACATGCTCTAGCTTCATTGGAGCTCTTGATAGTTGCTGCGGGGGAGAGAAAATCAGTGGCCAGGGTCAATATTTGGTTGAGATCGACTGGGTAAAGCTAAGGGTGAGGGAGGTCGGTGCAGCAACGTTGCCGTCGTCTGAAATTTGACGGAGAAGAGGAAATCGGCCCAGCAGATGACAACGGTGCGATAGATAGAAAACTTTGGGTTAGAGTGCGCTGGAGGGAGAAAAATTATTGCCTTCAAGGTTCCGATTCCATCCACCTAAATCTTTAATTTCATCCAGTCCTTCAATGATGCGATTATAGTGTTTTATTTTGCTATTATATTTTTGTGGAGCAAGGATTTTGGTTTGAGTTAGAGTGGACAATTTGCGGATTTCAGCTGTGCAAATCTCCTATGCTTCTTTGCAATTAATTCTGTTAATGAAAAGGTTGAGAATATTTAAGTTCTTTTTATCAATCTATGCAATTATTTTAATGTTCAACGTATGCATATAAATTTTCGTTTTGTCCCACTTCTTTTTGCGCAAATCCAGTACAAATGCCTCTTCGTCTATCTGTTTACTGTTTCTTAATGGGTAGTTCAGTAAATTAGGAAGCTGGAAAAAATCTCTTCTCCGTTTGAAGGAATCGTTTTTCGCTAGCTTCGGCACTGTTGTCTCCTTTTCTACAATCAAACGAGGCTGGTTTCCATTTCCTGTGCTAAACTTTCGCCCAACCAAACCGGTCCTTAGATTCTTTAAATTTCCTTTTTACATATTGTGATCCATTTGTCTCCATGAAAGGAGACATTTCTGTTTATCAGCTTGATTTTTGGGTCTAGACTCTAGTAAACTTGATTGCTTATTGTTGGTTGATTACTCAGATTTGAGTGAGAGATCTCAAAGGTGTAGTGGCATCAATGGATTCACAGGGCCAAACAACTTCATTGCAGCGACTCCAGAATGTGGAGAAGGTGATATTTGAAACCTTTGGAACATTGAGGGAATGACAAATCCTCACAGTTTGCTGTGAACATATTATTGATATACATGTATATATATAATTTTGTGCTAATATGTAGAGAGTTGTCAAGGTTTTAGAGTTAGCAGGAGGAGTCATGGATGAGCTTGCAAGTTCTACAGGTCCTAGGAAAGATGTGGTCCAAAATCATTGCCTGGAATTCATGCAATTAATCAAGGTACTTCTCTTCTACATTTTTGGAAATCTAATTATTTATTTGTTGACAAATGTAGAGTAAAGAACTTAGGTAGCTTTTCTTTTTAGATGTTGGTAATCAAGTTATTCAATAACAAAATGATAATTATTGTGCAAAAACAAAGTAGACTAGAGATTTTATTTTACAAATTAACATTGAATGATTAGTTCATTTAATAAAGTTTTTTCACATGTTAAGATTCAATTGAGAAACCTAATAACAAGCATCTAAAAAAACTTTGCTGACATCTTTTCCAAATATCAATCAAGTATGTGTTAATCCCTGCCTCCTTGTTAAACATTCATATACAGTGAAACAGCAGAACTATCCATTAGAATATCTCGTGTTCAAAATACACAAAATATGAAGATGAACGCTGACGATGGCATAAAGCATCAGAAATAGTAGCCTTCTAGATATGTTCTAGGAGGCTAGTGTCCATTTTTATGGGCTAATTGTTGAATTGTTGAATCTTTGATTTTCCTCTTAATTACTTCACTATCATAAGATCTGACCATTTCCTTTAGCGCCTAACCTAAGTAATAACAGCTCGTTAAAATTAGTTGCTACACATTCTCCCAATGATTTTATATTTCATTATTTGCTGTCACGGACTATGAACAACCAACTACCTCAAATTCCCAGCAAAACTGCCTTTAGCTAATTAGGGTGCAGTTGTAGAAATGAAGATTGAATTAAATGGACATTGATCTGGTTGTGAGTCATTATAACTATTGTTTCAGAGAGAAAATATGATGAAAATACTTGTTCTTTATTAATATTCTGAAGGGATATACATACACATAATAGAGAATCCTAAATATTAATGAAATAATATCTTATAATATCTCTACACTCCCCCTTAAGTCGGAGTATAGTTGTCAATCATGCCCAACTTGTTACAAAGATATTCAATTCGAGCCCCATGAAGAGTTTTGATAAGGAGATCACCCAGTTGATCACTGGATCTGACATGTTTTATAGAGATGAAGTTTTTCTTGAGTTTGTCTCAAATGAAATTAATCGATCTCAATATGTTTCATATGTTCATGGATCCTGAATTAGAAGCTATGTGTAGGGTCACTTTATTATTACACCACAGTTTCGCTGATAATGAGGTTTTAAAGCTAACCTCTTTCAATGACTGATATATTCAAACTATCTCGCATACAGATTGTGCCATGGCTTTGTATTCTGCTTTTACACTCGATTGTGACATCACATTTTGTTTATTGCTTTTCTAAGATACCAAATTTCCTTCTATAAAAATATAGTATTATGTAGTAGACCGTCTTGTGGCTTTTGACAACTATGATCGCCATCACAAAAACATTCAATATCTATGTGACTATGATTCTTGTACAATATCCCACGACCTGGAGATTCCTTCAAGTAATATAACACATGTTCTTAGGCTTCCCATTGTCGGACAGTTGGTGAGACCATAAATTAGTTAAGGAGACTTACTGAAGAGGTGATATCAAAACGGATCACTGTAAGGTAATTTAATTTGCTAATCAATCTCCTGTATTTTTTTGGGTTACGACTTGATCTTAGCAGTTTCAATAGGATTTTCATACGGTATACTACCATCATCATCAAGCAGAGGATTATAAACTATAGGAAAGCTAGTTGGGGAAGCTTTTAGTTTTCCAGTTTCTCTTAGCAAATCAAGAACATACTTTCTCTGAGTAAATAAGATGTCTTTCATGCTCCTTATGACTTTAATCCTCAAGAAGTGCTTTAATAAACCCATATCCTTCATCTGAAAGTCGGAGTTAAGGAATGACTTAAGTGATGAGATCCCCGAAGTATCACCCCCCTTAATCTCAATATTATCGACATATACAACTAGTAAAATTATGCCAATACTTGTCTTCTGATAGAACACAGAATGATCACATTTACTCTAGCAAAGGCAAAAGTATTCACAACAGTATTAAATCTGTTAAACTATGCCCAAGGATTTTGCTTTAAACTGTATAGAGATTTTTAAAGCGATACACTTTACCACGTTCCCCTTGAGCAACAAAAACATAGTGGTTGCTCTATGTACACTTCTTCAAGAAGATCACCATTCAAAAATTCATTTTTTATATCTAGTTGAGATAAATCCCAACCATAAGTAGTAGCCAGAGAGATGAAGAGACAAACAGAAGAGAGCTTGAACATAGGTAAAAAAGTCTCAGAGTAGTGAACACTATACTTCTAAACATAACCTTTGGCAACAAGACAAGTCTTAAGGTGTTCAAGTGTGTCATCAGCCTTAGTTTTAGGGGTAACGGCCGCCATCTCCTCCTCCATAGCAGAACGCCAACCTAGGTAGGATAAGGCTTTAGGAAGGGACTGAGGTACTAAAATAGTGTCTAAATAAGCAACAAATGCACGAGAAGCAGTAGAGAGATGATTATATGAACTAAAAGAAGAAATAGCATAGGCACAAGTACGTTTACTTTTGCGGAGGGCAATAGGCAAATCAAGGGAGGGATCCGGATCTAGAACAGATGTTGCAAGTCAAGAACCGGGTTAGGCTCAGCATGAGTAATGATTGCTACATGATATCATGACGAAGTAGACAATGGCAGAACAAAATCTGGAGCAATAGCAGTATTGATTTTCTTCAAACATCTGGCATAAATCTGAGATAAAGGTGGCTAATCAGGTGACGGTGCTAGTAAGGAAATGATATAATGCACCAGAAGAGTGTCCTCCTCCACAAGTGGAAAAGGAGTAGCAAAAGTGTTAGAGGCAAAATATACAACATATTTCTGAAAAGTAACATCTGTAGAAATTAGATAACGATTAAGAGTAGGAGAGAAACACCGATGACCTTTCTAAACGCGAGAGTAGCCAAGAAAATGTACTTGAGGGACTTAGGATCTAATTTAGAGACAATATGGCGCGCATCTTGAACAAAACACAGCCAAAACTCTTAGGATCAATGGGAAACAAAGATTTGGGAGGAAAAAAAGTGTTGTAGGGAATGTGACAATCAAGAATAGAGGAGGGCATTTGATTAATGAGAAAGTAAGCAGTGGATACTGTATCTGCTTAAAAAAGTTTTTGAACCTACATTTGAAATAAAAGTGCACGGGTTACTTTTAATAAATGGTGATTTTTCCTTTCGACAACACTATTCAAAGTTGGTGTATCCATAGAAGAAGATTGATGTAGAATTCTGTTTTGAAGCATGAAAAAGCGAAATGATATAGAAAAATATTATTTAGCATTATCATTATGCAAGGTATAGATAGAAGTATGAAATTGATTTTTAATTTCAGCAGTAAAGGCACAAAAGTGAGAGAATAATTCAACGATTTTTCATTGAGAGAATAACTTAACGATTTTTCATTAAATATAACTTAATGAGGGAATAATCATCAAACAAATGTAACGAAGTATTTGAAATTAGCTTTAGATTCAACTGGACATAGACCCCAAACATTGGAATGCGCTAACTCAAAAGGAGACGAAACCCGTTTATTGACCCGAGATACTAAAGGAAACCGGTGATGTTTAGTAAATTGACATGACTCAATCTAATGACGACAAATAATGAAACTTAGAATAAGCCTTTTTTTAAAAAAATAAAGATAAATGACCCAAACGACAATTAGGGGTGTCCATGGGCAGGGCTGGGCAGGGCAGCCCCCTTGCCCGGTGCCCTGCCCAAAAAATGCATGGGCTGCAAAATAATAATGAAACTTAGAATAAGCCTTTTTTTAAAAAAATAAAGATAAATGACCCAAACGACAATTAGGGGTGTCCATGGGCAGGGCTGGGCAGGGCAGCCCCCCTGCCCGGTGCCCTGCCCAAAAAATGCATGGGCTGCATTTTGCAGCTCGATGCCTGGCCCTGCCCGGTAAAAGCCCGAACAATTTTGGGCAGGGCATGAGCGGGCTGGGCATGGGCGAGTTGGGTATGCCCGAGTCGTGATGTCATGCTCATGTTGTGAAAAAAATCTGTAATTATGAATTTCTAAAATAATATCATATTCATGTGTCTTTAAGAGTTAAATAATATCTATAATTCACTAAGAATAAGAGAACAAAAGATAATAATTAAAATCTTGAGATCCATTGCATATAAAAAATACGCGTTGGAATCTAAGTAGTTTGTAATTATAACTTTGTATCAATCTCCCTAATATTGACAAAGATAAAGCATCTAAAAAAATAAAATAAATAATTATAATTTGTAATGTAATTATATGATAATTAACAAAGTTAAAAAAAATTAGTATAGTTATAAATATTAAAAGATACAACTTACCTACTTATATTTCTAAAATTATCTTATAATTACCAGTAGCTATCATATTCTCCCTTTTAAGATAGAGAAAAAATAAAAAAAATAAAAGAAGGGGTGCTCATGGGCAGGGCAGGGCAGCCCCTATACCCGGTGCCCAGCCCGAAAAATGCATGGGCTATATTTTGCAGCCCGATGCCCGGCCCTGCCCGGTAAAAATCGGGCTGGGCAGGGTATTTTTCTTGCGGGCTGGGCAGGGTATAGCGGGCCATGGGCATTTTGCACAGCCCTAACGACAATGTGCTTCAAAAGGAGTGGTAGCACTGGTACAAGCCACCTCACGAGACCCCTGATCATCAAGGAAATAATGGCCGTCAGATTCATAACCTCTACCAATAATCTTATTCGTCAAGAGATCTTGAATCAAGTAGTGATGAGGATAAAATGAAACATAACAATTGAGATCACGGGTGAGTTTGCTCGAAGAAAGAAGATTAAAAATCAAGGTCAAGTGTATGTAGCATCAAAGGTAACTGAATAGAAGGAGTAAGACTTACTATGCCATAACCAGTGATACGAGAATAAGAACTATTAGCAGTGGTAATACTTAAAGAAGAATTGACATGAGTCATAAGTAGTAAAGAGATGACGGTTACCTGCCATATGGTCAGTAGCACCTAAATCTATTATCCATTTAGAACTAGAAGAAACCAAACATGTCTCAATATTACTTTTCGTGATAAGACCACTAACAGACAAAGTGGCATGCTTTTGCAACTTCACAAGATGACTATCATCTAGAAAATACCATGAGAAGATTTAGAGAATCAAACAGAATGCTTAAATCAAAAGAGCTGAGCTAAATGTCACACCGAGGACAAATAATCAACGAATATGTAATCCATGAAAAATATACTATACAAAACAACAACCACACAAAAACTTCATTGGTAGATAGTATGAAGCACAAACACTTCATAATAGATAATAGCTAACAATGAAGAGAGCCCTAAACTGGAGCATAAATAGCAACCAATGGCCACACCAGGGACCATATAGCATAGAAGACACCAAACCAAAGAGCAGAAGTTGTCTCACAGAGACAAAGAAACTCTGGAAATGCAAATGTAAGGAGATCCAAACTAGAATGAGGGCCTAAAAATAGTAACAGACCCATATTTGTAGACATGAAGATAGGGCTGGAAACCACAAACGCAACAGAAATGGAGAGTCGATGTTGGCACAAATGCAAAGAAAAGCCAAACCAAATAACTTCTAACCACGAACAATAACGCAAAGCAACCAAACACAGAACGTCCAATAGTGGCACAAATGGAGGCAGTAGGGTTGTGCAAAAAGTCTAAAGCCAGCAGAGCTCGTCTGAGCCCGCACAAAAAATGCCCTGTCCAGCTTGATAAAAAGTGGTCAAATGTAAAATAGGCAATTTCGGGTAAGGCCAATATTCGGGTAGGGCTGAGCATTGGGCAGGAGTTGTTGTCCTGCCCATTTGGCCCTACCCAATTGATTATTTTTTTATATATCAAAATTTATAAATTATAGTATTTCACATAGAACAATATGATGGATACTGATGATTAAAGGGTAATTTTACATGAGTATTCAAGTAGGTAATTGCATCCTTTAAAATTTATAACTAAATTGATTTCTTTATTTTTTTTAAACTGTGATAACCGTCATATATTTTTTTTCAGATGTTTCATCTTTGTCAATTTTAGGGAGATTGATGCAAAGTTACAATTGCAGACTACTTAGACTTCAATACATTTTTTTATATACCATGAATTTTAAAACTTTAATTACTATCTTTTTGTTGCCTTATTCTTAGTAAATTATGTATATTATTTAATTCTTGAAGACATATGAATATATTATTATTTTATAAGTTCATAATTGCATTTTTTTTTCACAATATGAGTAGGGTATCACGACTTAGGCATATTCAGCCTGTCTATACTCAGCCTAAAATAGTTAGGGCTTTTACTAGGCATGGTCGCGTATCAGGTTATAAAATGTAGTCCATATATTTTTTGGGCAGGGGGCCTAAGACATAAACGAAAGCATGGGATCGTGCGAAATCTAGCTAGAATATGCAAAAAAAACACATAACACCAATGAAGCTTCTGACAACACGAGCGTCATGCTCGACTCTATTGACGACGAAACTGTCGTTAGACATAATTGGAAGAGATGCTGAGAATACAGAGAGAGCAGTATTTGAAAAGCTGTATATTCTCTATATATCTTTCACATGTTACACATATCATATATATACACATATGCATACAACGGATCCCAAATATTATGGGATTTACAGCATGGAATACGCCGTATAATCAGACAATTAATCTCCTGATTGATTCCTATAATATTTCTCATTTACTTCTAATATCTCCCTCATTTAATCCCAACATCTCCTACACTCCCCCTCAAGTTGGAGCATAGATATTTATCATGTCCAACTTGCCAATTAAATACTTAAATTTGTCCCGAGTCAACCATTTTGTAAGTGCATCTGCTGTCCCTTCTTTTGAAGGGATATATTTGAGATCAATGGTCCCTGCGTCAATTTTTTCTCGAATGAAGTGTCTGTCGATTTCCACATGCTTTGTTCGGTCATGTTGAATTGGATTGTGTGACATATTAATCGCTGCCATATTGTCAGAATACAGTCTAATGGGTAGGTCTACTCGCATCTTCAATTCCTCCAGTACCCGTTTTACCCAGAGACCTTCACAGATTCCGAGAGCTATGGCTCTAAACTCAGCTTCAGCGCTGCTTCGAGCAACCACACTTTGTTTTTTACTGCGCCAAGTGACCAAGTTCCCCCAGACATAAGTAACATAACCTGAAGTGGATTTCCGATCATCTTGATCACCTGCCCAATTAGCATCAGTGAGCATCTCCACATTCCTTTTATTGGATCGTTTGAACAGGAGACCCAACCCCGGGGAGCCCTTCAAGTATCTCAGAATCCTATAGACTTCATCCAAGTGTTTTTGCTTAGGGTCATGAGAATGCTGGCTCACCACACTAACAGCATAAGCAATGTCTGGTCGGGTGTGTGACAAGTAGATTAATTTTCCAACCATACGTTGGTATCTTCCTTTATTAACAGCCTTCCCCACATCTTCATCCGCACTGATTTTATCAGTCCTGATAGGGGTATCACTTGGTCTACACCCCAACATACCTGTTTCTTTGAGGAGATCAAGTATATATTTCTTCTGCGAGATACTGATTCCCTTCTCTGAGCGAGCAACTTCCATACCCAGAAAATATTTCATTTCTCCTAGGTCTTTAACCTGGAATTCTCTGTTTAGGGCCCCTTTTATTCGATTGATTTCTGTTGGATTATCACCTGTGAGAACAATGTCATCTACATATACTGCCAAGACCACAATCTTCCCTTCTTGATGTCTGAAGAATAGGGTGTGGTCACTCTGTCCCTGTGTATATCCTTGAGCTTTTAGTACCTTGGTAAACCTCTCAAACCATGCTCGAGGGGATTGTTTTAAGCCGTACAATGATTTCCTCAGTCTGCACACGTGGTTGGTTGTCTTTCCAGGGAATCCTGGAGGCATTCTCATGTATACTTCTTCCTTTAGTTCCCCGTTCAAGAATGCATTTTTAACATCCATCTGGTGTAGGGGCCAATTCAAGTTGGTAGCAAGAGAAAAAAGAATTCTGATGGTGTTTAGTTTAGCAACTGGAGCAAATGTCTCAGTGTAGTCCATGCCATATACTTAAGTGAAACCTTTTGCGACCAGTCTAGCTTTATACTTATCAAGACTTCCATCAGCACGATATTTAGGGGTGAATACCCATTTACAGCCTACTGCTTTCTTGCCTTGAGGTAACTCAACCACTTCCCACGTTCTATTGCTCTCAAGAGCATTCATTTCTACCATAACTGCTTGTCTCCATTCAGAACTGGCAAGAGCCTCATTTATGTTCTCTGGTATCCGGACCTGATCAAGATGAGATATGAAGGCAAGGTGTTTTGATGATAAGGCTTGATAAGAGACAAACCTTTCTATAGGGTGTCTGGTGCATGTCCTGCGTTGCTTCCGTAGTGCTATTAGGAGATCAAGATCATCATGGTTCGGACCCGCTCCTGGTTCAGACTCTTGGAGTGTGTCAGTTGCTTGAGGTGTATTACCTGTCATGTCCATGTTACGACGAGTATAGACTTGAACCCACCTGTTAGTGTCTCCCCCTGACTTGGTATCCTCTTTATTTGTTGTAGGCACTGATTCCTCAAAAACATAGATTCGATCAGGTTCATGTTGAGGGTATGTGAAATCAGTGTCTATTGGAGTGTGGACCTTATGATAGAAGTCAATGAAGGTTTGGCATACCTCAGTTTTATCCTTTAAGAGGAAAACCCAACTGACACGGGTATGATCATCAATGAGGGCCATGAACCATCTGGAATGAGTACGGTTTGGAATACGAGATGGGCCCCAAACATCGCTGTGAATAACTGAAAAAGGCTTGGATAGCCGATAGGTAATACTAGGAAAAGATGTGCGATGATGTTTGGCAAGTGCGCATGATTCACAATAAAATTCAGATTCTTTATTGGAGCAAATTGAGGGAAACATCTTACACATATATTGAAAGTTTGGATGTCCTAATCTTTTGTGCCATACTTCCAACTCAGTAGACCGAAGGGGAGACACTTTATTACAAGAATAAGAAACAGCTTTATGACAGTCATTCAGATAATACAGTCCATCAAACTCCTTAGCAACTCCAATCGTCGTCCCCGTGAACAAGTCCTGAAAGATACAATGAGTGGCAAAAAAGTCAGCATGGCAGTTTTCCTTTTTGTTCAGTTGACTTACAGATAATAAATTGCATTTTAACTTGGGAACATGCAAGACGTCATGAAGAGTCAGTGTAGCAAAAACGTTAATGGTGCCACTACCAGCTACTAGCGAATCAGAAGCGTCAGCAATTTGAACAGTAAGGTGAGATGTAGCAGGAGTATAAGTTGAGAACAATGAGATATTATCAGTCATATGATCAGAGGCACCAGAGTCTATTATCCAGCAAGGCCCTGTACTCTTACCTTTAATGGTAGCAAGGGCTTTAAAGAAATTACCTTTTTGGACCACACTAGCAATAGGTTGTTTACGTGTTTGATTTTCAAGAGCAGTCAAACGTTCAAGAATAATAGTCAACGGATCTGATGAGTGCATTGGGCCAGGAAGGGAATGCATTGGTCCAGCAGGAAATGGGCCAACGTGTGATGATGGGCCAGCAGGAATTGGCCCACCAGACTGAAGTGGCTTCCTCGTGTGTGATACAGGATTTGGGCCATCATGAATGAAGCCCATTTCCTCAGCGTGTGAGACTTCAGCTAAGTGACTCCTGGATCTGCGTTTGTCTTTGGGCTTCCAGTCTGCTGGCTTCCTGTGGAGGTCCCAGCACTTGTCTCTCGTGTGCCCCAATTTCTGACAATGGTCGCACACTGGTCTTTCTCTTCTGGGTTCAGCTACTCGAGCAGCAAGAGTAGAAGTTGTCGTCTCTGTAGGGGTTGGTCGCGGAATGACGGAGACAGGGAGCATGACCTGACGACGGTTCTCCTCGTCCCTAAGGAGGGTGAATGCCTCAGGTACCGATGGCAAGGGGACGCGGCTGAGAAGTCGACCCCGGATGTCATCATAGACGGATTCTAGGCCCACCAGAAATTCATATAGTCGCTCTTCTTCCAAAAGACGGCGGTATTCTGAAGCATCATCAGGATCGCGCCACACCCGATGTTGGAGAAGATCGAGCTCCTGCCACAACGCTGTCTTCTCGAGGTAGTACGAGTTGAGAGGTCTCGAGCCTTGTTTGACAGCCCAGAGTCGAGCGCGTAGATCGAATAGGAGTGAGGCGTTTGGTCGCTTCCCGTAGGCCTTCTTCACGGCGACCCAGATTGCCTTGGCAGAGGTAAGAAACATGAAACTCCTTCTGACGGCGGGAAGCATTAAGTTTAGAAGCCATGAAGCAACCAGAGCGTTATCTGATTTCCATCGTCGACAGGTATTGGCATCGGCGGCAGGGGGCTGGTCGTTGTGAATCATCTCCAGTCTGTCCCGTCCGTCGAGTGCAAGCAGCATAGACTGGCTCCAGTCTAAGTAATTATCGCCGGTGAGACGTTCCGGCACAATAAGGATGGCTGACCCTTCAAGGCCGATGATTTTTGCAGAGTTGGGATGGGACGGTGCCATCAGACTCCGCGGCTGAGGAATGTGCAGATCGTATCGTCTGCTCTGATACCATGTCGTTAGACATAATTGGAAGAGATGCTGAGAATACAAAGAGAACAGTATTTGAAAAGCTGTATATTCTCTATATATCTTTCACATGTTACACATATCATATATATACACATATGCATACAACGGATCCCAAATATTATGGGATTTACAGCATGGAATACGCCGTATGATCAGACAATTAATCTCCTGATTGATTCCTATAATATTTCTCATTTACTTCTAATATCTCCCTCATTTAATCCCAACATCTCCTACAGAAACTCTGGGGGTTGGCTGAATAGAACACTGCGCTCCTTCTTGGGCAATGTGTGTTGTCATCAAAGGCCATGAATAGGGAACCCAAACACAGTCTATAGTGACTGCCAAAAAGAACATAGCACAATTGCTAGAAAGAAAGAAATAAGATGTCTAATTAATTTGGCTCTGGTACCATATTATTTTAGAGAAAACATATGATGAAAATACTTGTTCTTTATCAATATTCTAAAAGGATATAGATATACACATAATAGAGAATCCTATATATTAATGAAAAATATCGTATCTTATCTTATATATTAATTACAATATATTTATATATATTATAATATCTCTATAATAACTAAATTTAATCTTATAATATCTCTATAATAACCAGATTTAATGAAGCCTCAATTTTATTTGGTTAAATGAAGGATGCCAAATGTACGTAGTTGTTTTAACAATTTTTTTCCTTCTAAAAATCTTATAGGACATCCAGGTGGCATTGCGTGATGAAATTAAAAGTGCTTGTGAGTATCGTCCATTTGAGAAGTGTGATTATGGTTCAAGAATAGCCAATGAGATTTGTTTGAAGAAACTGGAATATGTTATATTGCAGTTGGATGGAATGAAACAGACAATTGATGAGTATGACAAAGCAACCTGAGATCTACATAGGAGGTTTAGTTCCTCAGAAAACCGCTAGTTTGGAATTCATTGATTTGGGGATTTCTGTATCTAGTTATTTTAATAGCCTCATATCCAAATAGAATGACCTCCATCTGATTCTATTATTCTTGTTTGTTCGGTATAGCTATGGCATGAGGCGCCTTGTGGTGTCATGTTTGGATGGGGTATCACTTATATTTATAAATGGGAAATTGATGAAGAGTAACATATTGAGGATATTGGACGTATTATTTTTTGATAGTGTATTGCTGCATGCTGAGGGTTCATTTAATTTTAATTTGTAGATGATATATATATTATAGCATTGTATTGAAACTGAGCAACTTGACCAATTGGACTATAAACCGGTCACTTGGTTGGTCCGGTCAAGCAATTAACCTGGTTTTGCCCAGCAAAACCTGGCCTGTTGATCAGGTTTTGTGGGTGCGTATATATTTGCATTTCTTGAGCCTAAATGGTGTCATTTTGATTTTTTTTTTAAAAAAAAGAAATAATAACTTTTTTTCTTTTTAAGCGTGATTATAAATGAGTTTGATTATTTTGAGAATTGAACTTTGTTTTGTAATTGAGTTTACTCATTTGAGTTTTAGCAACTCTGTTTTATTCATTTAAGCCTTAATGATTTTTTATTTGAATATTACTTTTTTATAGTCATATAAAAATATTTTTTTATATATTTTAATTAAATTGTATTAATTTAATCATGACTGGTTTGATTTTAGTTTGACGCTGGTTGAAACAGCGACTCATGAATCACGTTTTCGACCAGTTTGACCGGTTTGGATTTCAGTACCTAGTATTATTGAATGTGAAACTTACTTTCATTATTAGTGGCATCGCTATGAAGAGGAAAGAAAAAGCCTTATAAGTTGCATTTACATAATACAGTTGGAGGAAACATTGAAGCATGTACAAGCTAATGATATACAGATTTAAGTGATATATATATATATATATATATATATATATATATATATATATAATGTATGAGCTTACATGTGGAAGTGGATAAATCAGGCATGTACAGGTATAGAGGAACTCATGGGCACACAACCTTTTAAGCGTCGAATGATGACATTTTTACTGACGAAGGCTGAATAATGAGTGAGAGGTTGGCCCTCCTTGATACATTCATCATACTCTTCCAAAACAGACACAATCTCACTGAAATCCGGCCGCTTCGAGGGATTCACTGCCCAGCAACGCTTTATCAGATGTGCAAGCGCCGGCTGACAACTTTCTGGCAATGGTGGCCTTTGGTTCTGCTCAAAAATAATTCAACCCCATATATATATATATATATATCAGTGAACCAGATATAGTAACACTATCTTTAGGTTTTTATTTATATGCATAAGCATGTAATTGTTTACCACGGTTAAAAGGACTAGCTTATGGCTTACAAAAACTATCCCTATTTCTCATGCCATGTTCTGCAGTTAAGATAAAGATCTAAAGCAATGTCTAGCTTACAGGTCAACTAATTCCTTGTTTCCATACCGGGAATTCTTCCAGCTTTATTTAACATGAGGAATTCAAGATAAACATCAACAATAATTAGAAATATCATATTAGTTGGGGTTGACTCGAAGGAGAAAGTTTGTATTAGGTTATCAACAACCAATTTAAAATTTGACAAACCTATTTTTGCTTTAACTTCATAGAAATAGGCTAAAATACATTTGTTCTGTAAACTTCATTAGATATTATAATTAAAACTAACATCTAAACGCCACTTGATTATCATTCAATGCCCTCTTTGTTTTTTGGTTATCCCACTTTTTTAGATGTTTCAAGACAATCAAGTTACTCATAGTAACATTAATTTTAACTATGTACTCCTCCAGTCCTAAATATATAACTTAATTAAAGAGTTAATTTTAATCTTAAATATAAGATATAATTTTTAAATTTACTAACTCTTTCTTAAACTACCCCTCTTGATACTCTCTCAATAATAATCAAATAAGAGAATAAGTGAAGAAGTTAAAAAACATAATTGGGTGCTTTAGGAAAAAATATTTTAATAATTAATATCTTTAATCTAATCAAATTAGTTAAATAAGTTATATAATTAGGAATGGAGAAGTAACTTGTCGAATTTTTGTCATAATTTAATTCAATGGAGTAAAATGTACTCATAAGTTATTAATATAAGACATATTTAACTAATTTAATTATATTAATAAAGTTAGTTAAGTTAGTTAACATATCATATTTTTTTCTAAAATACTCTAATTATCTTCTTTAATTCCCCTCCATTTTTTACATATTTATTGTTGAACAAGTATCAATAAGCATAATTTAGGGGGGGAAAGGAGAAAGATGTAAAAGATGTTTTATATTTAGGATTAAAGTTAACCCTCTAATTATACCCTATTGGAAGAGGAGTTCATAAACTAAAATTGTTACTAGGTTGTAGTTCAAAAAGCTATGGTTAGTTTACCCCTAAGAAGAAAGAAACTTTGGCAGAGTCATCTTACCTTCTCTGAAACAGCAAATGCAGCTTGAACAGGAGTCATTCCTTGGAAAGGAAGTAAAGCGGTTGTGAGCTCCCAAAGCACAATTCCAAAACTATAAACATCAACTTTCCGAGTATAGTGTTTTTCCTTGATCATCTCCGGTGCCATCCAACGATATGTCCCCATGTTTCCTTTATTTTCCTGGCATCGAGTTTCGAGGCATGATGTGCCAAAATCTGCTACCTTAACCCTCATCTCATCATTGAGAAGCAAGTTATTTGACTTGAGGTCCCTGTGAATCACACCTTGTGAATGCAGGTACTCCATTCCCCTAGATATGTCAAGAGCTAATCTTAGTATTGTTTCTGTGGAAAGAGAGTATGGCTCTTTCTTGTTCAGGTACATCCTCAGATTCCCTTGTGACATGTATTCTGTTATGATACAGTACATTGGTGGTTTTTTACAAGCTGCAATAAACTGTAAAATTAAGAGTAATTTAAGGATCAAGTCTTCTTCACGCTTCTGAATAAACGAATTATATCAGATAACAAGCTTCAGCAAAACGAATGTGGGGTTGTAGTTGACAATATATTAAAACTCTCAGATAAATAGCAAATGACCAAAGCCTTAACGGCTCAATAACACCAAAAAGAAAACATCATAAACCGGAGATGTTGTGACTTCAAACTATCCGTGGGTTGTGGAGAGTATGTGAGGTTCTTTTTTCTACTGATAGAGTGTACATATGTAAAATAGGAAGAAAAAAGGGTTAAAATACAATTTTGTCGAAATTTTTTAATAGAACTATAGATATCTCGAAATGTTTCTTACATCAATATTACCTTACGTTTTTTTTAACATTTTTGGAGAAATATTGATCCAAAACAACTTTCGGACATACATAACTCTTGTGTAAAAATTTCTGGAATAAAATTACACAACTTTTGTGTGAAAACTTCCAGATAAACCTTAACCTAAAAAACATGATAAATACCAAATCAATTCATTGGCTCTTGGCTCTTCTAGTACCCAAAATATGACAGAAAGTAAACTTTGTAAATGACATCAAGCAGGTATTGAAAATTATGGGAAAAAGTTTTAGATTTCAGAAGTTTATCTCTCTCTCTCTCTCTCAGAATTCACTGTTAGACAAGCAAACAGCAACAATCTTGCAATTCTTACAGCCCACTGTGTGTTATGATTGAGGGTTAGTTCTATAGAATCAACCCCGAACCAATTTGTGCTTTCTAGCATGTTCTTAGAATTTTGAAATGTAAAAAGGAGCAAACCTACAAATTTTCCTAAACAAACTCCACGAGAAAAGGAAAGGCAAATTAAATAAGAAGGCTTCTCATAATTAGCTTCTAATTGGGATGAAAACACGTTACCTGCACAATATTGGGATGAAAAAGACGTGAAAGTAAAGCAACTTCAGATTTAAATTGCTGCTCCAGTAAAGTTCTTTTGTCTTCGTCCTGAGTCGGAATTCTAACCATTTTCACAGCAACGGCTCTCTGTTTGTAAATTCCGCGATAAATCCGACTGTGAGCGCCGGAAGCGAACCTGTTTCCGATAAAAAGCTGAGAAAGATCGGCTGTCCATTCTTCCTGATCCTCCTTCGAAGCCTCCCATGTCTCCAAATTCTCATACTCCAATATCATCGACCATGATTCCAAGCTATCGAATCTCTTCCTTTCCAAATTCTCCTCATCGCAATTCAACTGCCTCTTCGACGACGACGTTGAAGAAGAAGAAGACGACGAAGCCGCTGGTAATAACGTTTTCCTCTTCCATTTTGGTAGTCGAAGAGGATGAAAACACAACGCCGCCATCAAAGCTCAGATATGACCTTATTACGAAACGTTATATTGATATTTACTATCAAAACATCCTGTCAAAAGAAATTTGAATTTGAATTTGAATTTTCCTTTGGATCGTAGGAAGTGATTCCGAAACATGAGGGTTTTCTTTCATCAAACTATCAAAATCGATCTGTTCAATGAGTTGAAAGCATCCACCAGAAAAACACAAACCGAAACACCAGTATTGCAATAGATCGCACGAAATAAGAGAGGAACCAAGTACAGGGGAATTCAATTTGAAGGAGGAGGAGAAGAGTGAGGATTAAGCATCGATCATAGGATGAAAGAGGAAAATTAGGTGAATTAGGACCATATAGAGGAATTGAAAGGAAGAAGACGAAGAAGTTTCATCAGGTTCAGGGGAGCCTCGTGAGTGGGAGGTTCAAAAAGTGGAAGAAGGTATATGCATGTGTGGGAATGGGTTATAGGCTTTTTTAAGGATACGACCTCGGTACCATTTTTTTTTCTTGCAACGTTTACAAAAGCAACGTTATATATAATACATTCAAAAAGAGACAGAAGAACCGTTGCCCGAAGGGAATGGGATTTATCTGTTTAAGCAATATATTCCTCCTGTTGGGCTACTTAATTAATTTTAATTAATTAATTAATTATTATAAATATAATATAATCTCTTTAAAGTAATTATATATAATATAATATTATATATTAATTTATAAATTAAATAAATTAATTTAAAAATAATAATAAATATTAAATATTAAATATATTAATATTTTATATTAAAGGTTAAATATAATTATATAACTAATTTTTATATTAAAGATATAAGAGAGAATGTCTTCCATTTGATTCTAAAAAAAATTTATAAAAAATTTAATATTTTTTTATTATACACAAATACCCTCTTATTGAAAGAAATACTATTTGACATAATATCAAACATTAGATATAAATATTTTAAAATTTATTATATTATGAGAAATTAACACTTCTACGATCCTAACTCTACTTAATAACTTGATATTAGAATATGAATTAATTAGTAGCATATAATATTAAATATAGTTATTTCTTTTGTCTCAAAATATGAGTTACTTTCAATTAACTCACCAAAATAAAGAATAGCATTTAAGTTATTAAATCACCTTAAATTGAATTTATTTTTTGAATTTTACCCCTAATAAAGAATTTATATTCTCTCTCACTTACCTCTTACTCTCCCTGTAATTAAAAAAGGGATCAAATTAAAAAAAAAAGTATTTAACCACTTTGTAGCTTATTTATAGTATGCATCAATAATTTCTTCTTGACAAACTTCATTTTAGATTAGTTGGGCAGGGTTAAATAAACTTAATATTTTATATATAGTTTATTCACCAAAAAGATATTCTAAATGAAATTTTGAGTCCGAAATTATTTTCAAATTTAAATTATTGAGTAATCCATCAGGGAAGAAGTGGGTACAGTGCATTAAACTGTTGGCAATTGCATTCTGGCATCCATTGCATTGCTTTGGGACATATCCCCTTCCCTTCTTCTTTTTGACTCTAAAGGCCACATTGGTGGGACCCAAATAAAGTCATGCAATGTTTTGTAAGTGTGGCAGCTGGCAATCACAAAATAGTTTCTAAACAGTAAAAATATAATAGGTTGTTGGTTTATTCTTATTTATAATCTTAAATTATTAATTTCAAATAAAAAATTAAGGTTTAATTTTTTATTGGAAATTTTCATATAGGAGCAGTGAATATTTATAAGCTTTTCTGGATTAATATTCTCATAAAAGTGTCAAAAAAGGAAAGTAAAAGTATCCTAATAATTAAAAAACTAACATGTTGAAGGTAAAAAAATATTAATATTAATTGTTAATTTTTTAATAGTTAGGGGTTAAATTATTTTTTTAATATTTCTAGAATGACATTGATCTAAAAAGTTCAAATATACACAATTTCTATACGATAATTTTTAGAGTAAAATTACACTTTAGTCCTAAAAAACTTGACAACCATGCACAAAAGAAAATTACCTTTTCTAACCCATTTATCTCTTAATCTAATAAAAATTCTGTTAGCTTTTCGTTTCTTAAAAAAAGATAGAGAGATCTTTCATATTATACATTGAAGTGACAAAAATTAAAAATCTGGATGATAAAATATAATTTTATTATTGATGAAAACAAAAAAGAAATAACAAAATTAAAATGATTGCACATACATAGCCTAGCTTAATTCATGTAGCTAACCCACTTGTGAATATTAAATAGTGTGACTATTGATATTGATTATTATTAAAAAAAAAATAACTTAGTGTTCCAGGTTCAATAATAGAATAAAAAAAATATAAATTCAAAACTGAATCAATTCTTCCAAAACTTTTAACAAATTAGGAGAATATATAGTCCATTGATCAGACATACCAATTTATGTTATGTTAGGTTTTATTAGCTCTAGTATTTAATTTAAGATATATTTAATTAATTTAAATATATTAAAAAATTAGTTAAGTTAGCTAGTTATAATAATTGTACGTTAGTTTTTTTAAAATATTCTATCTAATTATGTGCATTTGAACTATCATTAATATATGTAATCATATAAAAATATATTAGAGGAAAATTATAATTTTATGAGATAAAATATATTGATGTCTTATTATATTTAGGATCAAAATAAATTTTTTATTTAATTTTTATATTTAGAATTGAATAGATAAATACCATAATTTTTAACAGCCTAAAGAAAATCACCATCCACTAAGCAATTCTTTTCATGTACCTTGTTCAGGTTTGACTACTGTCAAAAGAAAATTGAGATTGCACCGATTCACGACCCCTAGAAGGAGAAGAAGGCTCTTTCTTCAACTGGGCTCTACTTCCCCATCAACATCCGCACTGCTTTTATGCTGATGTGGATGGATTTGGGACCACGTCAGGAGAGGATTGGGGTTTGGCATTTCCACGATGGTATTGGCCATCACAGCTCCCTGTGGCGTTTCTTTTTTTTCTTTTTTTTTTCAATGAACGGTGGAATTTTATGATTTTTCTCTGATTGTTGAACCTAACACTGTTCGATTAGAATTAAAAATATAGGAGTCAACCATATTTATATTTTAATAATTTTATTTTTAATATGAGATTTTTTTAATTATATACTTAACCTTATTTAGTTAAAATCTGACCTAATTTATTTTTACTTTTAATTTAATCACTGATCCTTGAATCAATTTGATTGATTTAACGACCGACCATTATTTTTATAAGTGTTTGGAGAATCCATCATTAATCTTGGTTTGTTGAAAAAGGAATTTTGTGTATACCATCCATTGAGAAAAAGAAAAAAGGGGATTACAAGTTAAAACGTAG
The DNA here is from genome assembly GCA_037074615.1 of Leucaena leucocephala. NCBI lineage: Eukaryota > Viridiplantae > Streptophyta > Magnoliopsida > Fabales > Fabaceae > Leucaena > Leucaena leucocephala. The sequence continues at coordinate 13,928,610 of CM073528.1, read as the reverse complement.
AGAATCATTTGGTAAAAGTGATTTGTATGTGTATTTTGTAATCCAAGTTATTAATTTTGTATATTTTATTATTCAGAAAAGTGGAACAACTATGTCCTTAGCCCTTAGGTACTATCTGATAGTACAAAAGGTACAGTACCTTGTGATAATATGGCTTTGGGCGTCCTGTAAAAGACATAGTGAGGTAATGGCTTGATATTCTCTTTGAAAATATGAAAGAACTAAGATGAAGATTTAGTGCCATGGACCTTTATTCCATATCTCTATCTATTAGGTGTAATATATAAACTAAAAGTATAAGCATATGATAAAAGGAAAACATGATGTTGAAGCCTTTTTAATGTTAGATATATTTTCCTAATCCTATCTTCATTTAGCTTCCACCGTATAGGGCTTGTTTGGATAAGGTCAAAATTAAAGTTTAAAAAATGATAAAAAAAATTAAACAAATAGCTATTAAATATTTAAAAAAAATTATAGATTAAACTATAGTTTTTGATAAAATTGTAGGAATATCTTATAGATAGTAAAAATACTTTTGAGATGTATAAGAACCATTTTATCTCTATATATTTCTCTATCATTTTACTCTATACATTTTTTGTTAATTTACCTATAAAAAAATTATTTTGATAATAATTATATAAATAATTATTTTTTTATAATTACTTTTTTTCTAAAAACTCCTCTAGAAACTATTTTTCAAAATCACTTTTAAATATTTTTTTCTATATGATTTTCTCTACAAATTATACCAAAAGGGCCCTATAAATTTTATTTTGAATTTAAATTATACTCACTTACATTCTAAACATAGGGGTTTGATAACTAATTTATAAATATTAAAAAATTGGTTAAACTATTTATTTATAATAAATATGTGTCAGTTTTTTTAAAATGCCTCATTTAATTATTATCCCCTTTAATAAAAAAAAATCTATTGAATATATGTAATTAATAGGAATATTTAAAGAAAAAATTATAATTTTTTTTAAAAAAATAAATTTAAGTTTTATATTTAAGAGTTAGGAATAAAACACACCCCTTAACTGGCTCGTCATTTGAGATTGGAAGAAATATCATAGATAAATAATTGATATTTTAAGTTAGTTAGTCAAATATGTACTCATTTAGTGCCTATATGTATCTTGTACATACACTTCATATTCATTTGCCATATTGCAATTTATGGAACATTCATGCATTTTTTTAAAAAAGGTTAATATTTAAATAAAAATATATTAATATAATGGACTATAATATAACAAAACAGAATAATTGCAATTTATGGAACATTCATGTATTTTTTTTAAAAAGGGTAATATTTAAATAAAAATATATTAATATAATAGAATATAATATAACAAAACAGAATAAGATCACATTTGATGGACTACTACTTTTTAAACTCAAAATAGCATTGAAGGCTTAAGATGAAGAGCAAAAAGTATAAAATTCAATATGAATGATTTATCTAAAACTTTTAATTGAACCGATTAAAAGATGGTTTCATTGGTTCTTTGATGTGATCCGCTAATCCCAATTAAATTTTAATCCCTTGATATTATCCACCGAAGGCAAATTAATGGTGGTTAGTTAGGAATCAAAGGTTTAAAAAAGAAAAGGAAAGAGTGAGTGCGGCATCAGATTAAAGGCTCATGAGTTGATTGATGATGAGAAAATAATTAATTTGCTTTCCGTCCAAAACTTCTTTAGAATCTATCATTGAATGCGATCCCTCTGGCCCCTATAATGACCCATTTAAATTCACTTTCAACCGTACAAATGCAAAATCCTTTAATTTGCAAATTTTTAAATGATAAATTTATTTACTTAAAAAACATTTTTCAAAATTATTTTTATTTTAATCCCTCTTGAGCTATGGAAGATAGAAGAAGGTAAGCCTCTCCAATTAGGTTTTCTCAATGTTCAAGAGAGCTGGGATTCAAACTCCTGACCGCTTGTTAAAGGGATGAACATTACTCCTTTTATAAAATTGATGTACTCTAACTTTCCCTTCTCTAAACCCTGTCATTCCAATTTTAGTTGTATAACTTTTCATTTTATATAATTGATCATTTTATAAAAAATAAAATAAAACCATTTTGGAATTTTTTTAATTTTCAAGAGAAAAATATTATTATATAGGCTTAATTGGCAGTAACTATTTTAAAAATATTTTTTATATTCATACAAGTTCAAATTCGATACCTCATAAATATGAGGTCAAAACTTTTTCTATTAAGATCACCACCTTATAAGCTTCATAAAATCCTATTGTAAAGTGGAAGACTCAGCAAAGTAAGATGCCAAATCCAAGTATTTTTCAATGTTGAAGTCCTATGGAGATAAGCATAGCGCCCAAGAAGATAATTAGATAAGCATGAGGTGAGGGCAAAATATGGCCAATGAATAATACCTTATTGCTCAATAAGATCCCGGCCTAACAATATCAGTGGAGGTGAGTGGTATTTGGTAAGCAATTTAGTACTCTATTGAGCACGGTCTTACAATCAAGTTTTTTAAATATAATAATAAAAAAAAAAGATAATCTTAAAACTCAACTCTAGTAAAACCAATAAACCGAATAATCAATTTTTTAATTGATTAAGTCAAAATTTTTAGACATATCAGTCTAATTAGATTTTATATTTTTCTCCCTTACTATATAGGAAATGTCATCATTTTGAGTCAAAAAATAATGGTATGTTATATTTATAACTTAATAATTCTTTTTAGCTAGATTATGTGTTGTTTACACATAGATATTTTATTTACTTATGAACTAATATATTTTTATTTAAATATTATTCTTTTTTAATGTTATATATAAATATTTTCATATATTTTAATTAAATTATATTATTTTATTAAGGATTGAGCCAACTTCTATTTAACTATGATTGGACTACTAATCTTTAAGTTTAAACTATTATTTCAACCAACTAAATGATCAAATATATAAAGCGTCTTATGACTAGCTGTTTATCTTTAAGTGGAGATTTAATGGTGAGAGAATTAATCGCTGTTATCGGTAGTAGGTACGCTAATTTATATAAAAAAAAATAGTATTTTGGAAGAGATTTTCTTAATTGAGATATGATCCAATCCAAATCCAATTTAACCGGTACCAATGAATAGAATACAAGGTGATTCGTTAAAAGATGAAAAGAAAATCTAGCCTATGCTTTCTTCTTAATGATTTTTTTGTCAGCCACGTCAGTAGTTTTCTGTTTCTTTTGAGCTAAGGGCTATATTGGCTCCTTCCCACATCAATTAGGCCCCATATTGGCCCAGTCCCCCCCCTTTAGAAAAAGCAGGAAAAGTCATTGAGGATGTTTATTTTCAAGCATGCTAGGATAAGGACTTAGGAGTGGATCAATTTGCGTTCAGCGGTGATTCCTGCCTATAGGCTTATGCTAAATTGGAAGTGGGATCGGCAATCCAAAATGGTGATAGTGGCTGTGGTGGCGCTATTAAGAATGCGATGGGGAGATAGATTTTGCCATTTTGGGCTTCTGTTGGTTCCTCTAGCTATTGCTGAGATGATTAGAATCATTAATGGCCCCAATATGTGTTGGTGGGATAGAGGGTTTAGAAATATTTTATATTAATAAATGACAGATAATAAAAAAAACCTCATATACTATAAAAATACAAATTTGATTGTCGCTACTGCCATAAGAACTCATTTAGTAGGCAATCTCATAAGTCATTTGTAAACTGTGTATTGGTTTTAGTGGGATGTCAAACCCAACTAAACTTTTTTATACAAAAAAATAGTATTTATCCATTGTCCAAAGGTTCAACTAGCAAAAAGGTGAGACATGTGACTATTTAGAGCATACTCGAACATTAGGGAATACTACTTTTTTATTGTTCTAATTGCGGCGCTGGGGAAGTATTCTAGCTAAAGGAAATTTTACCTACTCTTAAATTATATGTGAGCCTAACTTTTTTCTAAAAATTTTTTGTAAAAAAAAGGAAGATTTAAGTATTTATAGGGATTTATAGGTTTCAAATTTTCTTTACATAGCAACCATTCACATTGTCATTATTGAGATTCTAAAAAATGCACAGATTCACTTATACAGTAAGAATTTCTTTAGTGTGTTTATGTATATATATACATGTTTTGAATTATGTTAGGACCTTATCAAAACTATATTTTCGTATTCTTATTGTTTGATTATCCCAAATTAATTCATTAATAACTGAATACTAACATATAAAGAAATTAAAAATGGCGCCTAAGTAGGACTCCTATGAATTCTGATCACCATCTTCTGTCATCTTCATTGCAAAAGCCATAACATTTTTGCCATTAATTTTGTGATTACTTATATACAAAATATTTTTATATTTAATGTCCAAATAAACTATAGAAAAATGTATTTGATTGTCAAATTCAACTACAATTCGTCTTATAAATTTTGAGCCATGATTTCATCTATTTAATGACTTATTGATTTTTAAAAATATTAATAATTAATATACTATATTGAAATATTTAGTTTTATTGATTTGAAACGTTTATTTTTGAGAAACTACAATTCAACAAATTACTTTCCCTTAAAATGTTCATCTACAAATTATTATATAGTATTTCTTCAGTTTTTAATACAAGATTTAAACAAATATTTTAATTAAATTATATTATTTTAGTTAGGATTGAGTTAACTCCAATTCAACTATGATTGGATCATTGCTTCTTAAACCTTTGTCTCAACTAATTTAGTAATTGGTTGGATGTATAGTACTATTGCTAATGAGAGTTGATACAGATGGTAATAAAAGGGCTCGTACCATAAGGACGCGAGTTACATTCCCATTGTTATCATGAGGGTTCTTTTAGTATGTGATCTCGTAAGTTCTCTATCAATACTCTATGAACCTTATAATTGTGCTTTAACTTTAATAGGGGACCATGCTAAATCTATTTAAACTTTTTTATATAAAAAAATTAAAAGAGTTTTTCTTAATTGAGACAAAAACACATCAACAATGCAACAGGGCCAAAGTGAGTAAATATGGAGATAAAAACAATAACAAAAGTAAAGACAAGAAGATAAAAGCATAAACAAATAGACAATTTGAATTCGAAACACACCAACAGCAAAAACAGAGTCAGTAGAAACTTAAATAGGCATGAACTCTTTTTATTGATTTGCACATAGTAAAAAAGTTTTATCAAGAGATAGTTATAATGCACATAATTATGAAAGGTATTATAGAAAAATTAATACACATTTATTATAAATATTAACTTAATTAATTTTTTTAATTTACTTAAATTATTTAATTTTTATATTAAGGAGGGAGTTGTAATTAATGCATATTAAGGACATCAAACACATATCATATATGTTTTTTGATAAGAAAATTTTTAAAAAAGGGTTAGGCTCACCTACGATCTAAAGGTAGAGTGAAGTCTCTCTTCTTCCTAGGTAATATCAATGTCGAGCAGGATGAGCCATTTATTACCCCCAGATATAAACCTAAATATTCAACAGTTAGGATATTTCCCCAAACACTATTATTAAAATTATAATAAAATAATATTTCTTACAAATTGAATACATATCATATTTAAGGGCGCCACTTGTTTTACTACTTCATCAATTAGGACTCCTAGTTTGCGTGGCCCATCAAATTGGGGGTCTCACGAATAGGTTATTGTAGTGATCGTCCTCACTTGGTTTCCATATTTGGTAATGGGCCTTCAAATGGATCTTGGGCCTCTTGGTATAAGTACAAGGGGCATTATAGCTCTTTTAAAGAATCATTTTATTATGATTTCAATCATAATATTTAAGAAAATATTTTAATTTTTAGGTATTTAAGTTTATGTTTGAAGGTAATAGATAGCTCTTCTTGCCCCGACATTGATATCGCCTAGAAAAAAAGAAAAATTTTATCTTACTCTTAGATCATAAATAAATCTAATATTTTTTTAAAAATTTCATATAAAAAAAAGTACAAGAGGTTTGTACCCAAAAAAACAGTACAAGAGGAAATCCAATGGAGTGAAAAGGGCTAATTCTCCATTACCTGATAAATTAAAATTAGAATCCAGTTCAGTTATCAAATGTATTTGATTATTAAATTCAACTACAATCATCAACTTTATTCTTAAAATACTATAATACCTATTTTAATTAAAAATGAGTCAAAATCAATGTGACTTTATATTTTCAATTCTTTTATCTACAAACATCAATTAATAATCTCAATCAATAATCTCACTTTGAATTTTAAAAGATTTTAAACCATATAATGATAATTAATCAATAGTCATATTAATTGATTGTATGATATTTCAATTTTTAACCATGATAATATCAAAGTATAACATATTATTTCCTACACCCTACAATGGTAAATATAAGTTATAATTGATTAATTATTTATAATTATTGTGAATTATCATTATGGTTAAAAATTTAAAATATCATAGAATTAGTTAATGGAATTTTTGATTGATTATCATTATAGGGTTCAAAGTCTTTCAAAGATTAAAATAGTTTATGATAACTATAAATTATTATTATGTTTAGAAACAAAAAATATTATAGAATCAGTTAATGATATTACTAATTAATTATCATTATGGGTTTCAAAATCTTTTAAATATCAAAATGAGATTATTAATTGTGATTATTGATTGTGACTTATAAATAAATAAATTAAAAATATAGAGTTAAATTGACCCAAACCTATTTTTAACTGGATTAACTATTACAAAATTTTAAGAATAAAATGATGACTGATATCGAGCTGATAAAATTGGCTCAACTGGCTGGTTGAGCTCGTTTTACCACAAAATAGGGTAGGCTCGAGTTGGTCAAAAGCTAGTATATTTGGTGACGGGCTACACAGTCTACCCCTCTCAGCTCACGAGTTATAGTGGGTTGATCTATTTGTAGTTCGATTTTTTTCTTTTTAACCTTTATTAATATTATCATTTATTTTATTTAACTATTACTTTAAATATTACTATTATCGAAGATTAATAAAGATAATTACTTATTTATTAATATGTGTTAATATATTATAATTTATTAATATTATGTTAATGATTATTTATATTTATAGTTGTAAAATTTAAGATTTTTTATAAAAATAAAAATTTTTAAAAGTATAATATTAATAATTTTTTGATTATACTAATATGATATTATAATTTTTTTACTATAATTTTCAAAATTTATAAATATTTTTTAAAAAAATATTAACTTTTTTTAGAAAAAGGTAGCAGACTACGTATATGCTCAGACTGGCAATTAACTAACCCCTTTTATGATGGACTAGACATTTCCTACCTCTAGATTAATATTAGAAATATTTTTTTCGTAGAGTAACATTCATTTTTCACAATTTATTACCTACTATATAGCAACTAATTTTCAAAATGTGACATACTGGTTATTAAGGATCAAAGGTTTTTAACTGAAATTTTAAAATTTATGTCAAAATAAAATTAAATTAAAATTTTGGTCCCAATTGTCATTGTTTAAAAGAATAAATTTATTATATAAATTTTATTTTATATTTTGGTGTATGGACGATAATGCGTGGCTTTTGGGCAAAATCTTTCAACAATGCAAGAGACTATGAGCCGATATGGATAAGATTTAAAAAATAGGTTTATAAAAAAAAATTTAGATACTTTTTAAGAAAGAGTTTTTTTGAGATGGGTTTATAAAAAAATAATTTTAAATAAATAAATGTTTAAATATTTATTTTTAAAAGTATTTTTATTATTAGTAAATTATAAAAAAATGTATGAGTATTAAATGAGTAGAGATAAGAGATGAGAAGAGAGAGGGTGTAAGAAAAGAGAGAGTGTAAGAAAAAGTTTGAAAAAGGAGAGATAGTGTAAACAAAGTATAAGAGAGGGTATAAGAAAAAATAGGGGTAATATAATAATTAGTTCATAAATTCTTTTACTGTTCTGTAAGTTACTCTGATCAGCTTATCTAAACTTTTAATTTTAAACCATGATTTAGTCTAAAAGTCTATTTCAATAAATATAACTGTTTATTTTCTAATTTTTTAAAATTTAAATTTTATCTAAATTTAAATTTAAAACTTAGATTGATGGCATGTACAAGAAAATTCATCTTAAAAATGTCTAAATTATTAAAAGTAAGCAAACAAATAAAATAAAATTGGATTTGCAAATTTTAAAGCACGAAGAAAGGACGATGGAAGTTTCCACAAATAAGGCCATGGCCCTGCCATAAACTGGTGTTACGGGAGTCTGGATGCGCACCGACTTCCTGAGGACACTAATTTACAGTTTTGCCCTCCACTTCACAATAACGGATTACCACTCATCTTACCGTCAAAATTTGAGAGCGCTGACCCATAACTGCTTAACAGTTAACTAACTAGCACACAGCCTCCTCCTCCTTATTTTTAAGACAATCTTCTTTTTTTGTCAGGGTTTTACAATTCAATTTTACTTTAATCCTTTATTTTTATAAAATATTTTTTTAATAATTTAATTTATAATTTTAACATATTAGTCTTAAAGTAAAAATTTCTCTTATACATTGTATGTAGAATAAAAAGTATGTTATAATTAATTAATTATTTATAATTAGTATAAATTATTATTATAGTTATAAATTTAAAATATCATATAATTATTTAATGATATTATTAATCAATTACCATCATCACACTTAAAATATTTTAAATATCAAAATATTTTATAATTAATATAAATAATTATTATATTTAAAAATTTAAAATATTATATAATCAGTTAATAATATTTTTAATTAACTATTATTATATGAATCAAAATCTTTTAAAGATTAAAATAAAATTATTTATTGATATTATAAATTATAATTTATAGATAAATAAATTAAAAGTATTAAGTTGAATCGATTGAATTTTATATTAAAAATTTTTAAAAGTAAAGTTAATGATTGTTGATATTTTTTTATAATAATAATAATTATTATTTAAAACCTACGTTAAATTTCAACTAATCCAAATTAACTTAGGTAGTGTGGGCCCAAAATATTTGTCTAAGGAGTAGATCTCTCTTTTCAAAGTTTTAGGGTAGGGTACTTATACTTTTATTGTTAAACTAGTCATATTTTCTTCCATTGTACATAATTTTAAAAAATAAATTGCATTATTTATGATATAAATTATAAATTTTATTATATATGTATTGGTATTGAAGTATTGTTTTAATTAATATATACAAAATTATATAATTCACTAATAAAAATAAAAAGGTTTAAATTTTAGAAATATAATTTAACGGTATGATTTGCAATTAAATCACATATTTATCATGTTATTAGCGAAAACCATGTATTCCTCATATTGTTTTCATAGGGTGACGAGAGGTGTGCGCAAAGGCTTAAGAAAGGAATTCAACCATTTTAGGTCAATCGGCAATTACTAGCAATGTGAACTTTGAATTTGCCACCTTAATTTTCCTAATTCTCAAAATTCTGTTCCAATTAAAATTTATTAATTAATCCTATTCTTAAAATTTTATAATAAATATTTTAATTAAAAATATGTTTAAGTTAATCTAGCTAAATAGAAGTGTTTACGGATGAGACTTAGGGTGTGTTTGGCAAATGGAAGGGAGCTATTTTAATAAAGGAAAATGAAAAGAAAAAAATGAGAGAGATTTTATTATTATTTTATTGGGATTAATATTAAGGCGTTGTTTAGTTGGGGGTTTTGGAGAGGAGAGGAGGATAGGGGAGATATATATGTATTTAGTTGAAAAAAATAAAGGGGAGATGAGGTAAAAAAATTTGTCCTTATGTGCTCACCTCTTCTCTAAAAGTGAAGGTTTTTAGAGGGGAGAGAAAATTTTTATTAATTCTTGACAAAAATACCATTTATATTATTTTAATATTTCAATTGTATCCTTATGAGCTAAAACTTTTTTTTTATTCTCCTCACTTATGATTTTTGCTTTGATTGATAAAGTCTAATAAATATGGTAAATAATTTATATATTATATTAATATATATAATAATTATAAAATTATTAAGAAATAATGTTAAAATTTTATCATATTTTTTATGTTTTTTAATTTTATTATATATATAAATAAGATAAAATTTTATTGAGATTTATAAATTAAGAAATAATAATTTTAATATGAATATTATAAATAAAAAATAAATAAATTTAAATAAAGAGATGAGGGTATATTTGTTAACTTTTAATTAACTTTATTCCCCTCCCTTTCTGAATCAAATAAAAAACATCATCTTTCCTCCCCTACTTTCACATATATAACTTTCCATACCCTTCCCTACACTCATTTACATTAACTCGACATACCCTCTCCTAAGTTAAACTAAATAAAGCCTAAGAGAGGGGAGTGGAGAGATTTTCATGTTACTTTCTTAGTTTAAAAAGGGAAGAGAGAAAATATTTTATATAGACAAATTTATCCTTATATTATTTTATAAAATCTTTTAATAAAATATAATATATGAATAATATTGAGATATTAAAAAAATTATAGATATATTAATATTATAAAATAAAAATATTATTTTTTTCTTCTAAATTTTTTTAATTTTAGAGAAGAGGTAAAACTTGAGAGGAACATCCTATAGGTTTTAAATATCCAAACAAGCTCCCCTTCTCTCCCCTTTCTCTAAATACCAAACTAACCGTTAGATAACTCTATCCCAATAAACAGATGAGTTTTTCCCAGTCCTATTCTTTTGTTTACGATTGTTAGATCTAGAAAGAACGCATTTGTGTGGTTATCATCATCAGATCTCGATTTATAAGAATTGACGTGGGAGAAATGATGGCGGAGGCAACGGTCAAAGGTGAAGAGGCTGTAAATTGGTGTGAGGTTGCGAGCTACCACTGTGAGAAGACCAGAGATGAGTTGAAGTCGAGGACTTTGGGAGCAAAGGATATTATACAGAGAAAGCAGATTAGGCATTAGGGTTTATGTTATTGTATATAATGTGTGTTTTAGATACGAGTTTATAAAAAATAGAGGTTGTAGGTAGCTTATAGAAAAGAGTTTTCGAAGAAGAGTTTATAAAAAAAATAATTTTAAATAAATAAGTATTTAGATATTTATTTTTAAAAATAATTTTATTATTAATAAATTACAAAAAAGGTATGAGTATTAAATGAAAAAAGATAAGATATAAAAGGAGAAAGGAGAGAGGGTGTAAGAAAAAAAAATAGAGAGGGTGTAAGAAAAAATAAAAGAAATGAGAAAGGGTATAAGAAAAAGTAGGAGAGAGGGTATAAGAAAAAGTAAGGGTAATATAGTAATTAGTTAATTCATAAGCTCTTTTACTGTTCTATAAGCTACTCTGACCAGCTTATCTAAAATCTTAGTTTTAAACTATGATTTAGTCCAAAAGCCCATTTAGACAAATACAGCTATTTATTTTAAAATTTCTCAAAACCTAAATTTTATTAAAACTTAGATTTTATGTGTTTCTAAACATACCCATAATGTATTTTTAATTAAAGATATATATATTATATTATATCAATGTCTGTATATTATAACGTAATAAATTATAAAATAAAACTAATAAAAAAATAATAAAAAACCTTATACATACCGATAAAGGATAGGGCTATCTCATGTCATATCCTATTTGAGATAGATTCATCCTGTCCCAATATAATTGAGATTTGAGATGTACTCAAACATCCCTACAACTAAATACTTTAACTCAATTATCTAATAGCCACAATTAATAATTTTAATCAGTAATTATATTTTAATTTTTAAAAGAGTTTAAACCTTATAATAATAATTAATTAGTAACCCTATTAATTAATTATATGATATTTTATATTTTTAATAATAATAATAATTTATAATAATTATAAATCATTTTGATATTTAAAATATAAATCATTATCATAAAATTTAAAATCTTTTAAATATTAAAATGTAATTATTGATTGTGGCTATTAGACAAATAAATTAAAAGTATTGAGTTATATGGTAATAACTAATTAATAATCTTATTAACTAATTCTATGATATTTAAAATTTTTAATTATAACAATAATTTATCATAAGAATAAATAATTAATCAATTATAATTTATTTTTTTTACTTTCTCTTGTATGAGAAAAATCTCTAATTCCCTTTATAATCTTAAATATAGTTTGCTTCTAATTATTTTATGAGAACTAAGGGAAGATAATTAAATTGTCAAAATTATCTATAAATGAAATGAATTTCTAAATTAATGAGTTTAAAAATAACAACATAATTTTAAAGAGCATCTTTTAATATACTTTCAGAAAGTTGGAAACAAGTTTTTTTTTTTTAAAAAATGTTAATTAATATCCTCTTTTTCTGTTTACAAAGGGACCGATGTATAAGATCATTTATTTATTTTAAAGCATGAAAATCAAATGGGACCAAAGGATTGTGTTCTCTATTTTGTAAAATTAAAAAACATTTTAATTAAGTACTTAATTTTTAGGGAGTTACAACTACAATGAGCTCTCAAAAATTAAGAGTCACTATCATGGAACTAAGATAAGAAAAGCATATAACACTTTACAAAGCATATGACTCTCAAGCATAATTCGGAGGCTATTATTTATATTACTATGATCATTGGAGAATCATTATGGCTGGGCCCCATCAACCCGTGATACCCAAAATGCCACTTTTTTAAATTTAGGTAAAGAATATTAAATTTAAATCTTAATATTTTATTTTGTTTGATCACATAAAAAATATCCTATTTGTTTATAGACTAATATTTTTTATTTAAATATTATTTTTAAAATTATATATAGATATTTTTATGGTTGGATTGATCTCAATTTGATTTCTAAACCTTGAATCACTAATATAACCATCATTAGGGAATTTATTAATTAGCAATTAAGGATATGGGAAAAAAATATAAAGGATATGGAGCAAGTTGAAGATATGATTTGAATTTATGAACGCGAACAACAGAAAGGGTAGAATTAGGAAGGTCAAAGACCTTTCAACAAGAATGGAAATGAAAATATTAAATGATCTCTAAAATATATTTTTTGAATTCGGTTATGAATAAATAATATAAATATAAAATCTACACATTCATATATAATAATATTTAAAATTATACGGGTAATATTTATATTGAGAAAGACAATTTGCGCCCACCCTTCACCGTCGGCACTGAGATTTGAAGAGGATATAGGTGTCATTATAAGAAAAGCTCAAACCCATTTCCGCCATTCCAATAAAACTCGTTGCCATTCACGCTCACACAAACACACCCGGAACCACCTTCAGTCCCTGAACAAACCAGAGTAGAGGAAGAAGCTCTTAACTGTGTCACTGTTACTTGTGCTTCTCTCTCTTCCCTAATGGGGACTCGATTCCCTTCGCATAAGCTTAGCGGTGGGCTATACGTTTCGGGCCCACCGGAGCAGCTCAAGGAGCGACAGCCAACAATGGCGTCACGCGCCGTCCCATATACAGGCGGCGACATCAAGAAATCCGGTGAGCTCGGGAAAATGTTCGATATTCCACTCGCTGATCCATCTTTAAATGCTTCTTCTTCGTCTAAATCCTTGCATGGTAGTGTAGCAGCATCGCGCTCCGGAACCGATTCGGGTGGTACCACGGGGAGGCGACGTGGGTCGGGTCCGATGCCGAAGAGGCAATCGTCTGGCCCGTTGTCCCTGCAGCCTACAGGACTTATCACGTCGGGTCCAATAGGATCCGGCCCGATTGGACCTTCGGGCCGTGGCGGCGGGAGGAGGTTGGGTCCGCTTGAGCAAGCTGGTTCTGGTTCAATCGGGAAGGCGGTTTACGGCTCAGCCGTTACTAGTTTGAAGGACGAGGAAGTGAAGGTTGGGTTTAGAGCTTCGAAGGCGGTGATATGGGTTTTGTTAGTAATTGTAGCAATTAGCGTGCTAGTTGGTGTGTTTCTGATGGTCGCAATGAAGAAACCGGTGGTTCTGGTGGCTATAGTGGCAATTATTGTCCCTGTAATGCTTTTCATTATTTGGAACTTCGCGTGGAAAAGAAGAGGGTTATTAGGGTTTGTGAAGAGTTACCCAGATGCAGAGCTCCGAGGCGCCATTGATGGACAATACGTCAAGGTTACCGGGGTAATGTCTCCTTCCTACTAAATCTTCAATGTCATGTGTCGGTTTATTTGACTAATTATACTTCTATTTTTTTTTCTATCATAATCTTAAGAATTTAATTATAGCTGATGAGATAATAATATTTTTACTTCGATCAGTGAATCACTAATGCAGGAGAATTATATTCGTAATTAGTTATGCATTTGAAGTCATGGCATTGTTTAAGCTGCCTCATTACTATTTCGTAGAGTTTGCAATGATTGATGCTGATCGTTGTCCTTTTAATGAATATTTCTGTTTAAATTAAAATTAAAATTAAAATTATTTGTTAGGTATGGGTTTGATTGTACGTGACGAATACAGTTACTTAGCGATTGTGACTCCCTCATTTGTGATTATCTCTTGCATTGAAGCATAACTGTCTCGCTAATTTAACTTGTAAAAATGGTAATTTTTCTAAAGATGCAATTAGGGATTATGCGTTACGGTATTAAAAGAAGGCTAAGAAGGGTATAGCTGAGTAAGCTGATTTTTTAGACTACTTATTATTGTGCAAAAAAATAATAATAATGAAAATTTGGCTACCATTATAATCTGAAATTGAATCCTTGTTTTTCCTTCTGGCTTCCTGATTCATAATGCATTGTCGTGTTTTGTGAAGTCTTATTTTCACAAGTGAAAGCCACAGAATTTGCTCATCAGAGCACGTTGTTTTCTGCTTCTCTGTTTCTCTCATTTGTCTCGGTGTTCAATGCAAGTTTTGGCAATACTTTATTGTCCAATTTAAATTGATGCCTTTATCAGGCTGCACAGAAAAATATGCCCTGGTCACCAGGGATATTTTTTTTTTATTTGGTATTACTTGCACACTGAGCAAGCATGTGCTATGTTCAAGGCATGAATTCTGAACGTCTAATGCAACTTTTGGTGCATTCTCTCATAAACAACACTTTACAAATAATTTAGAAAAACATAATGTTAAAGAAGGACCCTGATTAAGACACAACTGTGAGAGGATGCACCAAAAGTGCTTTAGAAATTCAGAATCCGTGCAAGGCATAAATGAGACCTGTAATATTTATTATATTGATTTTTTTGGTAACATTTATTATATTGATTTTTTTATCACTTGACAATAATTATCTCCTGCTGCTACATTTTTTAGGGTTTCAAGGGTCATTTCCATGTAAAAATACTTTTTCTTTTTAAACCTCCATTGCATTTCTGATCCCCATTACACTTTTCATGCCAAAAAAATAGGCTCTGCTCCTTTCTTTGTGTTAACACTAACGCAATTAAGAAGATCATTTTGGGTAAAGTTGATCAAGTGACAGAAAGATATATGCAGTGTTTTAGTTTGCTCATTTTTCAGAAAGACATCTGAATTGCGTTGCGATTTTTCTTTGATAGAGCTGTCTTCATTGATATAATTTGGTGATAACTCCAGTGAATAAATAATCTGGGATGCCTCTTGTGAATATTTAGTGACTGATGATGTATCCTCTCTCTTCCTATAGATTGTGACCTGTGGCAGTATTCCTTTGGAATCTTCATTCCAGAGAGTACCTAGATGTGTATATGTTTCCACAGAACTATATGAATATAAAGGATGGGTTGGTAAATCAGCAAATGCTAATCATCGATGCTTCTCCTGGGGTTCTAGATTTTCTGAGGTTAGTTGTTTGAACTAATGTATCAAATATTAATCTCATTGATAATCCTACGAACAGGCCCTTTACTACATTGATTCTATCAAATTCGTATGGTATGTAGAATGCAATAGAATGGAAAGAAGAATGAAACTGGGAAAATTATTGCATGAAAGATAATATGGTGCGATGGAAATGTATTATCTTTTCATTGCTTTAACAAGTTTCACCCTGAGTGTTCATTAAGATTTTGAAGATTGGCCAGAAACAAAAAGGCGGATGAGGAATATGAGATATTTGTATGAGGGATACAGTTAAAGAGCTTAACAAAATTAAAGGAACAATAATGAGATGAAGGAATAACAAGTTGTTTGTTAGAATCATACAGTTAAAAATCCCAATAAAATTAAGTAGAATTTAGAATTCAGGGCTTTGTTTGATTCCCCTTGATTATTAGATTGACTAATACTTGCTAGCAAGCCTACATATTGGTTTCCATGATTTTGTTTATGACATTGCCCCATCTTGTTAAAAATAATAATAGTTTATTGCTTTGACAATTTTGAGGTCAAACCTTTTTTTCATCACCCACAAAAAAAAAATCTTTGTAATCTGTCTCAGCAAAGCAATGGATCAAATATATCCTAAGTTGAAGTCTCAAATGGTGCCCTCTGTCAGTTAACCTTATCCAGTCTGTATTACTGCCAAAATTATGGAAAGTGACCTAGTGTACTGATTTACAATTCTTAAAATTATTTAACTATTATGTTAACATTAATGATTGAAATATCTTCTGTGATGATCAGTAAGATATGAAATAATCAACAGTAGGAACCAGAAGAAAGATACAATTATCATCATCAGGATTGCAGCATTTTCCATCACTTGAAGTGTGCTTGCCTGCATAAGATTGCAAGCTTCTGTCACAATTTGTCGCTGCTATGATTACCGATTCATTGTACTTTTTCAGTTAGTGAATCAGTAGACAGATCTTATCAACTTAAGGAGCATATCTGATTTGCTTTATCCTCTCTAATTGCATGATGATGGTTTATGGCCTCAAATATTATTTTCCCTTGTTTTGCATTGTTTTCATCTTTCTTCATTGTCAACAATTTTTTGTTTACTGTGGGCAGAAATATGTAGCAGACTTTTACATATCAGACTTCCAGTCTGGGCTAAGAGCGTTAGTGAAAGCAGGCAGTGGTGTTAAAGTTGCTCCTTTCGTTAAACCAGCTATTGTAGTCGATGTAAACAAGGAAAACAGAGAGTTATCTCAAAATTTCTTAGGCTGGCTCGCAGACCGTAAACTGTCTAGCGATGATCGTATAATGCGCCTCAAGGAAGGGTATGTGGACTGCATTATTTTGACTTACAGTTTTCTTTCAAGTTGCATTTCTTCTTTCAATTTCCTGCCGCATTATTTGAATAAGTGTAATTGCTTGTGAATATAATCTTCTGAAGTGAAAATAGAAGAATCACGAAGCACATACACACTCTCACCCACTCCCCTGGGTCTCTCTCTCTCTCACACACACATATACAAACAACAATAAACCTTATCCTATTAGACAAGGTTGCCTATATGAATAACACGTCGCCATTGTGTTTTATCAATAATTATAAATAAATTGTTAACTAATAGATCGTATTCAATGGATTGTTAACCAACATGCACAAGCGCACGCTCTAATTTGAATATTCTCCATTTATGCTATTTGGGAGGGAGAGTGGTGCAAGAAAATGTGGTTAAGCATGGGATTTACGTCTCACTATTACATGCACTTGCCCTTTTTTATTCTCTCCATCTTTAAACGAGCCATGTACATCTATGCTTCAAAGGATTTTTGCAGTAACAAGTAAATTTTGGGAATGCCAGGTACATCAAAGAAGGGAGCACCGTTAGCGTGATGGGAGTTGTCCGCCGGCACGATAATATGCTCATGATTGTTCCCTCTACAAGACCTGTACCAATAGATTGTCAATGGAAGCGATGCCTTCTTCCGATGTATGTAGAAGGCCTTATTTTGTTATGTGAGGATAATCAGGATGCTGATGTGATTCCTGTGTAGAACTTGGGAAAACCAGGGTCAAGAATCTGGAGGTTTATCATATTGGAAGATGCAAATTAAAGCAGAATATAATGATAATGAGGGTATGATCATGTTAATGATTAAATATGATGTCCAGATATTTATGGAGATCCATGAATGCTTGACTATGAAGGAAGCTTGAAGATGTCGTATAGGGTCACGCAG
Source organism: Leucaena leucocephala (assembly GCA_037074615.1). Classification (NCBI taxonomy): domain Eukaryota; kingdom Viridiplantae; phylum Streptophyta; class Magnoliopsida; order Fabales; family Fabaceae; genus Leucaena; species Leucaena leucocephala. Next base: position 13,910,605 of record CM073528.1, on the reverse strand, counting down.
TTTCGTCTTTCCTATGATTTTATTAATGTAAATAGGAGAACATAATATTCTTTCGTTTTCAGTTGATTCTAGCAGCTAAGGAGTTTTGTCGTTTAAATATAAAATTGTTTTGATGATGGCTAATATTGTTGCGAATATATGGTGAGTAGGACGCAATTTTATATGAGCTGTACAAATTTGGAAGTTCTCAATGCCTAGTAGAATGCCACCACCATTTATTGCCAATACTTTGCATTCATTTCCTGATCATGTTTAACTGCTTCTTATTCTTCTCAAATTTGGAAATTGAATATCTCTGTGCCTCTCTATGTGTGAGATCTTCTGTTTTATTAGAATTTTGGGATGAAAGATGTAGCTTAACAGTTTTTTCAGAATGATTTTTTTTTTGTTACAATAAAAGTTTAGATTCAGATGAGTTGAATCCTGAGGCAAATAAATTTAAGTAGGCTTGAAATTTACCTTGTGATATATATGTATTTTAAACACTTTCTTTAGTCTAGTTTTATAAAAAATAATGATACATTTTTCATATTACTTATTTATTTATAAAAATAAATTTAGTAGTATTTGTTGCAAGTGAAATTTTCCACTTCTACTACGTTATGTTTGTCTATAATTATTATCAATTTTTAGTATGAAGATAAAAAAAATATTTTATTCTCAATAAGTTTTTCTAATTCCACCATGTATTCAATTTTATGCACCAAACACACACACATATACATGTACAACACCCTATGGTCATGTTTGGTACACTGACTTTCATTTTGATGGATAGGGAATGGGTTTAGGATAGGGAATGGGCTTGGGATAGGGAATGGGCTTGGGATTGAGAGTGGGATTGGACAATACTAGGGGGATGGTGGTATTGGACAATCCCATCTAAGTGGCATTGGACAATCCCAAGTATTATTTAGTCCATCATACCAAACATATTAAAATATCCAATCCTAATGCCAATGCTAATCTCAACCTTCTCAATGCTACGTACCAAACGTGGCCTATATTATTTATCATCTTAGCAATCATGGATCTTATGGTCCTTATGGAGCACGCTCAGTTTGCTAATGACGTTCGGCCGATTGCAGTCGAATGTTCTAATGTTAGAATTGATTCTCTTCACTGGCAACATGAGCCTTTTCTTTGAGCTTGATGGATTGATGGAGTCTTCTGTCAATATGGCTTCAATGAGCCGAGTTGGGGAGCTTTCAACTCCAATGGCAATAATGTCTTCATTGCCACTCACTTTTACCATGTTGCCCAATGACCTTTGGTTCAGCATCCACCTCTCCCTATAGAGCAGAGGTCATATGTATTTGTGTGCTAATATATATTGTGTGCGCTTTCACTTGACTTGTAAAAAAATGTCCACGTCGAATCAAAATAATGCTTCTATTCCATACTAATGGGTATAGAAGGTGAAGGAATGGGGTAGCTGATTATATACCACTTTATCCTATATTGTACGTAGGTTCAGCTAGAAAAGAGGTTAAATATGTTATTTTTTAGAACGTGTTCAATCTTTAGAAAATATTATTTTATTGTAATTTCAGTCGTGATATTTGGGGAGGTTTTATAGTTCTTAGGTGACTATGTTTATATTTGAGAGTAATTGTCAGTTTGCCCTGCCTGATATTAGTATTGCCTATGAGAAAGGGAGACTTCGCTTTACCCTTAAATCGTGAGTAAATTTAACTCTTTTCCCAAAATTTATTCATAAAAAAAATATACTACTATGATTTTATATATAAATTATTTGTACCTTATTTTTACATATTAAAGAATACATTTGATTAATAATTAATAATTTTTTTATATTTTCCATTATTAAAAAAAATGTATTGATAGAAAAATACGTTGTATATTTTATCATCTATTTCCTTGACTGAGTTGCATATCAGACCAAAGTGACAAATTGATATATATTCTTCCCCAGATTTAAAAGTTCTTTTTAAATAAATTTAATAAATGTTATTATTATTTACTTAATAAGTAGTTAACTAAATAATTTAATGAATCAAATGTTTTTAATTGTCTCTCTTTGTTTGGGTTTAAGTTTCATTTGCTTACAAAAAATACTTACTACGTGTATAATAAAAACCTAGACCTGTTTAGTCAACCTCACTTATTTCTGCCATGAATTTTAACTTTTGCTAGTTCTGAGTTAACTTTTACGCAAAGATTAGCTGCATATAGATTTTTTTTTATAGAAACAAAAGTAAAAATAAAATTTAAGTTAAAAATAGATTTTAAAAGTTTATTTTTGGTTGATTAGAAATGAGTATATAATTGATGTATATTTTTTTGGTCAAAAATATTCTTTTTATAACTTAGGAAAAGTTAAAATTGTCCAAAAAATTTATAACTTGGGATAAAATGATCTAAAATATTTTACTTTCACTCCTCCCATCTAATTTTCTAGTTTTTTTAATAGAATTAAAATGGCAAAAAATATTAGAAGTAGCTTTATTCTACTCCCACTTCCTTAATTCTATTTCTATGCTACCAAACATACCCTAGTTTCTGGTTCATTGATTTTCCAGTTAAGCTGAATAGTTTGGTCCAAATCTTTACAAGCATAGTGTAATTTCTTTTCTTTTCTTTATTTTTTTTGTCTAAAGGGACTATAAATTTTTTTAAGGTAATATTAGGATATCTAGTATCAGAATCAGTGATTAACTCCTCACACCATAAATTTCTTAAAGGAGTTTTAGTGTTGGCTATGAAATATTCTCCATATACACTATCAAGTATTAAATCCATGATTAAATACTTAAAAGAATTCAATTTAGTGTCAACTATGTTCAGTCACATTTTTTTTTTATTCAATGTGACAATTACTCATAACCACCCATTTACAATCCTCCGATAAGGATAATTTACACACATCTCCATACCCCACTGGGATTTGAACCAGCAGCCTTCCCTTTTTGGGGAGGTGCTTAATGCCAGAACCGATTCTCACATCTACCCTTCATGCCTCTGCCCAAAACTACATCGTCTTAAGTGTAAAATATGATGTGGAACCCTTGGTTTTTTCAAAGTAGTATCTAACCTTTTGAAATACATTTTTAGTAGTAATGAGTGTAAAATAATTTTTAGTACATTTAACATATTAAAATATTTTATCCTAAACTAATTTTTAATATATCCAACACCTTAAAATATTTTTTTAATAACCTTCAATATCTTAAAATAATTTATAGTATATTGAGCATTCTAAATATTTTTCCAATAACAATAAGCACCTTACACTTAGTATATTATGTGCTATTGAAAAATATTTTAAAATACTAGATTACTTAAAAATTAGTTTAGAATACTAATACTAATAGAGAAAAAAGAACTTTAAAATGCTGGATATTAGATAATAGGTATTACTAAAAAATATATTTTATGACAGCTAATTACTGATGTCTATTTGATTGGATAATGAATTTTATATTATAAACTAGTAGTTTATTTAAAATTATGATTTTGACTAAAATTACTTTTAGACAAATATAACTATTTATTTAAAATTTTTTCACATCAAAATATTGTCCAAAAAGACTTTTTAAACTATAGTGCCAACACACGCATAAAAGTGCCTATACCATTCCAAGCATCACCTAAAGTGCTACTTTATAGTGTTATTATTCCAACAGAATGAGCATAACTAAAAGCAACTAAAATTAGCCATTATCATTTCCTTTTTGAAGTATGATTCCATAAAAATAAAAAAAAAAAGGCATGAGACCAAGCTTGTACTAACCCAACCACAGAAGCACATCATGAAAACAAATTGAAGCTAAAGCCTGGAAGGAGTTCCTCCAGCAACGACCACAGTTTCTCCTGTTTCATAAGACGCATCATCCGACACCAAAAAGGCGGTTGAAGCTGCCATGTCTTCGGTCGTCCCAAGCCTTCTCAACAATGTCTTCTCTTCAAGATCATTCCTCTGCAGTGGCACACCGTCCCATCGTATGATAAACAACAGATAAGGGGACTTGGAACCAGAGGATGAAGCTATTTAGGGCTGGTTTGGCACATAGAATGGAAAGAAATAGAAAAAAAGTGAAATACAACGGAAAAACTTATATTTTAGATATGATACTACCTCCTATCCTATCCTTAATATAAAAATTAATTAAAAATTAAATTTAGTCATAAATATAATATTTTAACCTATTTTATAACTAATATTTATCATTTTTTTCTCAAACTAATTTACCTAACTTATAAACTAATATATAATCTAATATTATATATAAGTATTTTGAGAAAATTATATAACTGATATATAATTTAATGTTATATATAAATATTTTAAGAAGATTATGTCATATTTATTATAAATAATTAAATTATTTAATTTATTTAATTTATTTAATCTATCAAAATTAATTAGTTAAATTTTATATTAAAATCCAGAGCACGTCGTTTTATGTCTTCATATGGAAAAAAGTACTACAAAGATAGTTACTGTAACGTAATGATAATAGAGAGATATTACATTATCAATTCTTGTGCCATTTCCATTAGTTTTTGTACCCTTCATTTTTGGTTCAAAATACTCACCAAAACTTCATTACTGGTAAGAAAGGAAGCAAAATTAGTTGGCACAAAACTGGGAGCAACACAATTAACACGAGTGAGTGTTCGGGGCCATCTCAGCTGCCAGGGCCTAAGCAATGAATTAAAAAAATAGCATATAAATATTTTAAAAACAAAACTCTATTTATCAAAATGTTGATAAAACAAGTGAAGCCGAAGTACCAACCTTAGTAAGTCCAAAAAGGGCCGTTTTGGTCACTCCATCCATAGCCCAATGCAGCTGGCGGCTTATAACCAGCGATAGAGGAAATAAGAACAACAGAAGAACCCCTCTGCAAGTAAGGAACTGCATCCTGCAAAAAACACGAAGCAGATAACACACAGTTCGATAAAAGAACAACACACAGCGTTGGCAAAAGGGAATATGCTAAAGCAGATTTTTCAACTTCTTTCGCAGTCTGGTTTTGGCACCCTGTCACTAAAATTACCTTCAGAAGAATTATAGAGTCTTTGACATTTACTTCCCACAGCTTGTCAAGGACGGAGTCCCAATATGGTATCAACAGAGGGATTTGTAGCAGGCAGCATTGGACACAATATAACTTTCCATATTTCCGTAACAAACCAGAATGCTTAACCACACCTTACAATGTAATACAAGCATTTACGAGATTGATTTATAAAGAGATTACAGAATTAGATGCACTTAGAGAAACATAATATAACTCAGTCCAATCCCCAGGGACAAGATGATCCTATAATTAGGAACAAATACAATGACAAAATCTCATCAGATTAATTCTTCTGTAAAATGCTGATCAGTTCCTAGATTGTAGTAACACACTGACATATATTCTTAAAGTGAATAAATAAAATAAAAATATTAACCAACTTAGAGTAGCAGAATTGAAATCGTTTTGAGAATTCCATTTTACAAAATTTTCCAGTGAATGAACTTTGTAGTCATCAGTTAGCTATTGAAGGAATAATTACCTGTACGGTTTTGTCTATCAAATTCTTCCTTTGTTGTGCATTTGAGACATGGCAAACAAGAGCCAATACTTCAATTCCTTGAGCTCTGAGCTTCTCAGCAGCTTCATCTACATTTTTCTGTGCTGATTAAACCAAAGAGAAAATCATTTCCGCAACATGAACATCATTGTAGAAGCATTATAGCTTATCTTTTATGATCATATGAAGTGTAAACACAATAACAGAGATTGTCTTTTCTATCTACGCAAAGATAAATCAACAATAAAGAAAGCTTCACCCTTACAGTAGATATACTAGCGGGAGCGCATTCGGGAAAACTTTTAAAAAAGTTATCATCAAGTTCTTCAATGGGAAATGAAATGTGAAATTTTTTACATCTAGCTTAGCAGATACAGTCCTTGCAAAAATTTCCAAACAGAGTAATCAGGTAAACAAGTTGACCTCCATCCTAATAATTCAGTACTATTTCCTAACTGAGGCAAACAAAACTTGATCTAAAATCATTTCAGTTATGAAGGAGAAATGAGAAATCCAAACCAATAATTGGTATTCTATCAATTAAACCCACAAAGCAATAAATCTGTTTTCCTCTTCTTCCTCCATCATAAAGCATCAATCAACATATCAATTGCAATATTAAATACAGAACACAAAATCTATAGCAAACTGCAATGTTCACAGGTGGTAAAATAACACGAATTATTTTTTTCTGTAAATTGACGGAGATAAATCAGGACTCGTATTCAGGCAAAGAATGCAAACAAATAAATGAAATTCAGGAAGCAGAACAAGAACATGATTGCAATCGCAACAATTTGATTTGAAGATTTTTATGCTAAAAGAGAAAAGAAATTGTTCTGGTTTCACCGCTAACAAGAGTTCCACAAGCTAAATAAGAGCTGCTGTTATCATGGATTAACAAATTGTTCTCACCTTCGTTGGTCTTGTTCGTTGCTATATTGTTCGTTGGAAAGGTTACTCTGACACATATGATCATTGAAGAAGAGTTTTGTCATATCAATTCCACTTTGCTAGAATCTTACTAGCCCTCTACCTCTCTAGAGGAGAATTCTTGTCAGGAGTGTGAATAGATGGGAATCGAAAAAGAAAAAAAAAGATACCAAAAGGATTTCAACTAACACTTGATCTTTTTCATTTATCATTATTTTATTTTAAAGGCATGTTTGGGAGATCCCCAAACCTAAATTTTAAAAGGACTTCAGGTCTAAATTTCAGGTTAATTTTTTTAAAAAACAAATAGTCATATTTATCCAAAAGGATTTTTGGATCAAATTATGGTTTAAAATTAAAATTTTAGATAAACTACTAAAATTAGCTTTTAGAATAGTAAAAAATCTTATAGACTACCTATTTATTATTTTACCTATATTTTTTATACTCTCTCTCCTCTTCTCACTTCTCTCTTCTCTCTCTTCCTCTACCGTCATCTTTCTCCTCCTCCTCCTCCTCCACCACCACCACCACCACCACCACCATCTTCTTCCTCCTCTTCCCCTTCAGCCACTTCTCCTCTTCTGTCTTTTGCCTCGTGCATCTTTCGGTGAGAGAGGGATGGAGAGAGGGATGAGAGAGAGAAGAGGAGAGATATAATAATTTTTTTCTCATACATTTTTTAGTAATTTATCAATCATAAAAATCCTTCTAATAATAACCATCCAAACACTCATTTATCCACAACCTCATTTTTTTACAAACTCTTATCCATAAGCCATTTTCCAAAATCTATCAAAAAAAACTTTTTTCATAAGTCATTTTCTAAATATCTATCCAAACACACACTAATTATGAATCTTGATCATTTATTATAATTGCATTTAATTTAAAAATATTTTATTATTACACTACAAAAAATATGTATTTTGTAGCGATTATTTTATAGAGCTTATAGTAGTTTTAACAGTTAGAAATTGCTTTTCTAGTGGTTTGGTAAACTGCTAGAAATTTAAGTGCTAAAAAATATTTTCTAGTGGTTCTAGGGAGTAGCTACTCATAGTAGTCAAAACGCTAGAATATTTCTAGCGGTTTAGTAAAATGTTAGAACAAACGTGGTAGGAGAAGTCAAAGAGATGATATTAGTAGTAGGTGAGAACTGCTAGAAAATATTGACAGTTGGGGAATATTTCTGGTAGTTGGTGGAAAACAAAAATTTCAAGATAGTGCCAAAATTTCTTACGATTCGGTGCCAAAATTTGAATTTTTTAAATTTTTTTCATGCTTAGACACCAAAATTTGAATTTGAGCAAATTTTTTTGGGTTTGTTAATTTTTAACTGTTACAAAACCGCTAGAAAGTTTATTTCAGGTGAAAATAAAATATAATTTTTTATTATTATAAAATATGATATTATTAATTAGGAAATAATTAAATATATTATATTAGATGATTATATTGATATGTGTAATTAGCAATGTATTACATGTTGTGTATAAAAATATATTATGATAAATAATAAGTAATTAAATTATGATTGTATCATATAAGTTTAATTTAATGTGTTAAGGTAATTGAGTTAGAGATATATAATTAGAGATAAAATAATTTATAATGTTGAACTTCAATTCATAAGTTGAAAAAGTGGTTAGATTAGTTGAGATGAAGAAAGAAAATCTAAAAGAACATTAAAATATAAGTATATTAGTAAATTATAAATGAAGATAAATAAAATAAATAAAGATCTATAAAATAAATAAATTCTTACAATGTAAAGAAAAAAAGAGGAAGAGGAGAAGAGAAGAAGGAATTTTAAAGAAAGATATGAATGAGAGGAGAGGGAGAAAAAGAAATATAGGAGTAGATGAATGAGGGAGTGATGTGGTATTTATAAAGGAATGAGAAGTATTTCTAGTGATTTTGTGCATCTTGTACGGTTTTATCTCTGATACAATTTCTAGCGGTTCTCTGAACCCTTAGAAATGCTAAAAATTTTAATTTTTAAAAAATTGAAACACTTTTGATTTATTTGTATATATTTAATTTATATATAGAAACTAATTATTATATTAGTGATAGAGATAATTGATTCTGTTATTCTTGATCATCATCATATTTAGAAGGAGAAATTAAAAAAAATTATTGTTAAGATTATAATTAAATATATTTAGGAAAAATATTTAGTACCATATAATTTAATAAATAACATATACCTAACAATGGTTAAATTAACGTCTTATTGAGGGAAGAAGTCTTTAAAATTCATTAGTTGGAAGGACTAACTATCATAAGTAATGTCACAATCACCCATGTCATAAAGATCCCTTGGCTTAAGGTGGACGATCATATTCGAGTCTTTATGCTTCTAGTCTTAGACATAGTAAACCTGGTGTGCCTCGGACGCAAGAATATATGGCTTGTCATCCTCAGATTCCCTTGTATGAATGAGTATAGAGAAATTAACAGAGATGATGCCCAAGTGGTTAGTGGTGAGTCCTCATGAAGTTGTCATATTTTCCTAAGAGCATTTAAACGGAGTTACGGTAAAAAACTGGTAATTTAATGATGTCAATTAGCTTTCCATAGTAAGTGACGCCTCTAAAACACATGTCAACACTACTGCTAGCATAACATCTCTTCCTGAATGTGCCATAAACTCCAGAGTTTTGTGAGAGTAATCCCTGATCACGTGCAACCATACATAACTTAAACTCCGTTGACATTATACAATGTATACCTTCTTACATGGTCTAATGGACCGAGGGAAAGGATTCACAGTTTATTTGCATACAAGATGACATTATTATGTATTCGACATGTGAACCATCTAGGGAACTCTGTGGAATTTATTATCAATCATAGCAAAATGTGCAAGCCCTCGTAGTTGTAGCTTGGGATAATTTCTAAACTCACTACAACGAAGTGTAACTTGTTAGAGTTAGTGATGAATACATATAAAATGTAATAGTTAGTGAGCACATAATACTTACTACATGAAGGATTCAACTTGGTTGTAATTTTTCAAAACATGCTTGTGTGCTTGGAGTTTCTCCGTCAGAGTGAGTGTAAAGAATTCACATCCTCCAACTTATTTTCCCATAGGAGGAAATAAAGTTGATGTGGAAGGATCAGGAGGACTATCATCAACGCAACAAGGATGGTTAAAATATGTATCCATGTTATAATCAAAGTACTTTGAACAAAAAGTTAGGACCTCGTCTCGAGAATAACCTTATGCTATTGACCCCTCTAGCCACACCTTATTTTTAACATATGGTTTTAATTTTTCCAATTACCTACAGGTTAATATTCCATTAATAATTTTGAGCAATCGAAATAAAAAAAATAGAATTGGAAATATAGGGATAAAATATTATTTGGTATATATCTATAGGGTACATCAATCGATATTGAACTGGCCCAGTGACCTTTACTTCTCATACAAGGTGGATGATCAAGTGGACCATGACAGTGAAAAATTATGGAGAAAATACCATATCTAAGTGACAAAGTGTAATAATTATTTGATTTTGCAACTGATTGAGCTCTTCAAGTACCAAGATCTTCTCACATAAGTCTTGAAAAATGAACACAGCTCTAGCAAAACCACTGATACATCAGAAGGAAGTGTGTTTCTCAAAGCCTGTGGGAGTAACTGTTGCATAAGAACATAGGAATCATGATTTTTTAATCGAGTAACCTTTCGAACTTATCGATACACCTTGAGATGTTACTAGAATATCCATCAAGTACTTTTATACTATTCAACGTCAAAAGGAATATATCATTGTTTTGCTTCGTCAAGGTGAATTTAGCTAGCTGGAACTTGTCATTTTTTTCAGGCCAAGCCTCTTCATGAATTCCTTAGGCCTCATAAATCTTTTCTAACTATGAGATGGTCTTTGAACTTTTCAGCTTCATTGAGCAATGTATATATCACATTATCTCACATATTCTTCTCAATGTGCATAACTTCCAAACTGTGGTACAACAAATTAGGTTCCCAATAAGGAAGAGTGAAAAATATGCTTATCTTCCATCACTGCATAGGATGACCATAAGATGTTCCACGAGAACATCATCCTAGTTATTCAGTATCCTTATTCTTGCCAAATTCAACATTAATATCTTGTAATTGCACATGCCTCCCTACCAGACAAAGTAACAAGAGGATCTCTCCTTTCTCAGTAACCTCTTGGAAAAATTCTCACCCTACCTCATCCCCTAATGCTTGTATAAACTCCTCCCCCAATCCTAAGATGATCTCGTCTAAATTCCTTAGGCTCGTAACTCAGGGGCTTTGGGGTGCTTTGTTCCCATGCTCGTCTGGTAGGATGCCACTACAGATTGAGAGGTCCTTGATGTTTATGAAGGACCAACATTAGTGACACGGTGGGATCCAAGGTGAATCGCTATGACTCCTGTAGCTTGGTATCTACTAGAGCCATGTGGGCCTATCAAAATTAACATAGGCTAATTAATATTAAATATTTAAACTTAACTATTATAATTTAATTAATCAATATAATTAATTATATACCGTCATATCCTTAACCTCAATTGCCAATAGAGTCCCGTATTATGTCATGTAGAGCTAAGGCCACATCTCGCTGTATGAAGGTGTGACCCCCACTCCTGTCGAAGCTTTATCCTCTGTACATTAAATAGAAATAGTAATTATTTATAAATTATATATGCAAACACAATATATAAATTATAATTTTAATGTACTTACTATTTCATCGTAGGTGATAGCGAAGCTCCTGGACCCTAGCCTATGTTACACTGTTTGCTGCCTAACACTGCCCACATTTCTCTGGGAAAGGGTCTATAACAAATGTAATAATATTAATAAAATTTCAAAAAAAATTATAATTAATGCAATAATATTAATATCATATGTTGCACTATGATAGGGCAGCATAGGATCTGCCCTATGTTGCAATGTTTGCTGCCTAATGCTGCCCACATTTTTCCGAGAAAAGGTCTATAACAAAATGTCATAATATTAATAAAATTTTAAAAAAGTTTATAATTAATGCAATAATATTAATATCATATGTACCTTATGCTCAAGTGAGATCCTCAAGTAGACTTAGTGGGCCCAATCTTACTCTGGGACTTTATCGGGTACATCTGCCATAATCTCTTACAAGGGCCTCATCCTATCGTTGTTCTTCTTACTCAACATACCACCTCTCTAGTTCTTCTACTATGCCTCTATCCTCTTGAGGATATCCGCCTTCAACTCTTCTCCTACTATGAATTTTCTATGTGATTAAATAAATAACAAATTTTTATTCATTATATAGATTATGTACATTTGATATAGATTACATATAATCTATACTAATTCATTATATAGATTATGTGCATTTGATGTAGATTACATATAATCTATACTAAATCTATATATAATATCTATATTAAATCTATCTAAAAATCTATATTAATATAGATTATATATATTAATCAATCAATCAAATAATTAACTAATCATATAAATAAATAATTATATAGTATAATTAAATAATTAATCATTTTAAATAAAAAAAATATTTTACCTTAATTATATCTCATGCTACGTCCTTATCTTGTGCCTGGACATTTTTCAAATCCTTCGCATAAATCGGTAGTAGGTTCCACTACTTATTGACTAGGCACACGTACTTGCTATAAAGCTTGTCCCCTATCTTTTTGAGGATATCCGCTTCAGCTCTTCTCCCACTATGAATTTTTTATATAATTAAATAAATGTTAAAATTTTATTCATTATATAGATTATATACATTTGATATATATTACATATAATCTATACTAAATCTATATATAATATCTATATTAGATCTTTCTAAAAATCTATATTAATATAGATTATATAATTAATCAAATAATTAACTAATCATATAAATAATTAATTATATAGAATAATTAAATAATTAATTACTTTAAATAAAAAATGTACATTTTACCTTAATCATATCTCATGCTACATCCTTCTGTGCCTAAACATTTTTCAAATCCTTCGCATGAATTGGCAGTATGTTCCACTGCTTATCGACTAGACACATGTACTTGCTATACAGCTGGTCCCTACCCCTAGTAAACCCCCAAGTCGCATTGTGACAGTAGCATGTAACATTCTAATTTTTATTTTAAAATTCAAGTAGTGTTATAAAGAACTAATTCATAGTAGATAAATTTTTTTAATCAACTAAATTAAGAGAATTTATCTAAAGTATAAAAAAATATAGAGAGAGAGAACAAAACAAAATAAAAATGAAAAAAAGAAAGAATTAAAGAAAAAGAAAGAAGTAAAAGAAGACAGCCATGTGTGTCCAAGAGAGGAAAAAAACGAATATATATATATATATATATATATATATATATATTATAATGGTAAATAACTACACAATTATAATAACACTATTCACTCCTCCCTCTCCCTCACGACTTCATTCCTTTCTTCTTCCTTCGTATTTTCTCTTCTCAGTTGCTAACAATAGCACTTCTTTCCGCCATACAAAATTTTAGATATTTTTGGAGTTTCATCCTTACTCCTAAAATCTTCTAACTACAATAATTAGTTCCCAAATATTTCTCTATTTAATGAGAGCTCTTTTGAAATATAAATTTTGTTAGGAGCAAAGCAAATTTGAAGATTAAGGTTTGGAACAAATGTGAATTTTTAACAAATGAGAACCATATAATTGTAGAGGTAAGTGAATACTTGCATTTAATCAATTTAGAATTTTTTATTTGCATTATTTAAGAGATTTAGAGTTAGGGTTTAAATGTTAGAGAGTAGAGATGATTTAATATAAAAATTTTATTGATTTAATTTGAGTTTAATGATTGGATTATGTTTATTGGAGGTATAATTGATATTTAATCAGTTTAAATTGTGGCTAGAGCTTATAAATTAAAAATAGATATTTTTGTTGAAACCCTAGATTAGATAAATTGGAGATTTTGATCAAATTAAATAATTATGGGTTAATTGATAGTGTAAATGAGTTATTGAAATATAGGAATAATGTGATTTAATATTGAAATGAAGATCTGAATATTGTGAGTTAGATTTAGAAATTAGAGGTAAAAATTGGGAACTTTAAACGTATGTAATTAAATTGATTATTTGTTTAACAATTTGATTGGTGATAAAACTCAAGGTTTAGTATATTGAATGTGAATTATAAGTTAAGGGATTTGATGATTTTGTATAATTGGAGGATTTAGTGGTTGACTTAAGTAAATTAAAGTTAGAGTTTGATTGAAAATTATGAATTATGATTTTTTAGGTTGATTATGAAATGTAAGCATTGAAAATTTTGGGTAAAGCTTTAAAGGTTGTAAATTTGAGATTTTTGGATTGTTTGAGGAGTTTGATGTTAAATGATAATTTATATTAGTAGAATCAAGTTGAGACAATATAGTATTATCATTGGAATGATAATTTGAAAAATAGATGTGTGATTGTTATAGAGAAATTAAGTTATGGTATTAATAATTTTTAAATAAAATAAAGTTAGAAAAGAAATGTGAATGTTTATTTAAAAGAATATATTGTGTCAAATTAACAATTTATTGATACACACTTATACAAATATTGTAAATTGACTAGTGAATTGTGAACTAAGCACGATACTTCTTATTTATGGTACTTTTATTAACTTTGGCGAAATGTAACCATTTTCCATTTATTATATGTTCTAATATGATGTTTGTGAGTGATTTGATATATATATAAATTTACTGATGATGATATGATTATATTAAGAAAAATATAATTGCTAATTTTATTGAAAATAGTCTTGTGAAACTTAAAGTAATTTGAAAAGTTTAAATGGAGATTAAAAACTTATTATATCTTGAAATTTGAATTTGAATAAAGTTATTATTTTGAGAAAATTCATATTGTGATATTTATTGAAGTTATTGATTATCGATCTATTGATATTTGGATTAGTATGATTATCTTGATAATTATATATGTGGTGATTGGGATTGATGATGATAAAGTTGTCTAGTTGCCATGTGTTATAGCCTCTATTGGAGCTCGATGGTTGACTTTTGTCCTATCAGTTTATCGAGGGGTTGCGACGTCCCCACCAGTTTATTAAGGGAAAATGAATCCATGGTCAAGTCTTGTGCTTTGTGAATTTTGGCAAATCCATGACACTTGATCGATTAGCTTTTTGAGTTGACAGTCATATGGTAGTCATCATTAGCCCATGGGTTCAGTTGGCAAGTATAAGGCGGTTCAGTTAGTTTGATAGGAGGAATTGGGGTGGTATTTTTATTTGATCATATTATGATAATGTATTATTGTCTATCTCGTGTGTTTTATTAAATATTCTACTTGACATCTCATGAGCACATGTTAGTACGTATGATGAGTATAATTGTTGGTTATTGAGACGTTTTCTCACCCCATGGTTATTAACATTTTTCATGTGATAGTCTCATGCTAGGATCTCAAGGAAGACTTTGGAGACTTGATTGATGTTATATCAATTGTATACCCTCTTCCTCTTGATTTATGTGTGAAATAGTTATATATTGCCACAGTATAACTCACTTTGCATATCCTGATATAATGTGAATTTTATTTTGATTTGATGTTAGGAATGCGTGTTGGTAATAGGCTTGAGGCTCTAGACTGTTGCTTGTGATTTGTTGATTTTGAATCCACTATTTGAAATGTGAGATATTGAGAATTGATTTATGAATGAGGATTATACCAGATCTTAGTTGTGAAGTGGGTTTATGTGATGTTATTCGTGAGTTTGATACCCAGAGGCCCATTCAAGATGATTGTGAGGATGACTTTGATAATGGTGTTAATCAGGGGCTTAAACCCTGTAACTATGTTAGTGGGGTCGAATCCTTTCTAACATGGTGTTATATACAATTATTGTGTGAAGCTCTTATATCCATGATAATATCCTTATATAAGTTTTACTCTTTTCTATTATGGATAACCTTTTCAAAATAAATTTATCTCTTTTAACCATGATACTGCTTGAGGGTATCTTTATCTTTTTCTATCATAGTTTACTATTTAGAAATAAGTTTTCTTTATTTAGCCATGATAAATTTTAAATTATTAACAAAACTTATTTTCATCATGATTAGTTTATAACTAATTTTGGTAAAAATGATTTAAAGTGGTTTATTATTGTTATTAAAAGAAGAATTTTAAACAGCACATGTCCACTAATAATCATGGAAAGCTATTTAACAGTGAGTCTCTTATTGGACCTGTGGCCCTAGGGGTTTGCAACATATGATTTAAAATTTAATTACATATAAATTAAATATAAATAATTTTTTATATAAATAAAATATTTACCTTCGAACTCCATAGCGAAGCCAGTCTGGCACCTTGGAGGCCGATGTAGCTTATTCTGGGCCTGCTGATCCTCATCCTTCTTTTGGGGCTACTCATTCTCCTGATCCTTCTCCTCCTAGGCTTGCTTATCATGATGATGAGTTACATCTCCCATGAAGTCTAAGATCCCCTCCTCGCTAAGATTGTAGTCGTCGATGTAATATCTGCCCAAGACTAGTACCACCCCTAGAAGTACTGGCCGTAAAAAAAGGATCCTAATGGGTGTGTCAAGATCAACTAGCTTTTTCCCATATCATCAACTCATCTTGATACAATAAATAAATAAATAAAATAATATCAAATAATAATTTTAAAAACACAATAAATAAAATAATATCAAATAATAATAATTTTAAAAATACAATAAATAAAATATAACTTCAGAAAAATTCAGAGTTAAATTTCTATTATTACCTTAAAATGTAGAATACTCATAGTTCTAGATCTAGATCTTATGTATATAGAGAATTTGCACTGCTAAAAAAAACTTTTAACAATAGTTAAAAGTGACATTTTACTGCGATTTTGAGAGCGACGTAAATTATACTGTTGTTGTAAGTCTATTTTTTAATGGCAGTTTTATAATCGTCGTTGTTGCTTTATTTGCACATCGATTTTAGCCAAATTGTGTGTGAAAAGCTAGATTTTTTTAATTTTTTTTAGCTTTCCTCAGCCTTCACCCATCATCAGCCACCTAGGTTATACTTATCAAAAGTATTAGACTAAATCTAGAGAGAAGTCAAAGATTTGGTGAAAAAATTGAAGATCTAGCTTTTTCTATTGAAGCTATTCGAGTTCTTTCTAACAAAATCTATTTGCTACCACCCACTGTTAGCTATAACTGTCAGTCTCACTAAAAGTATTGAAGATCTTTAAGTTCATTCTGATACGATGGTGAAAAGATTCAAACGAATGCAAGATTAAATAGAAAATAAAATTTATAAGTCTTTAATATATGGATGATAACTCATATAATGTATTACAGTTTATAAATAATAAAAAATTAAAAAAAAATAAGAAAAATATGTAAATGATGAAATTAAATGATGACTTATGACTTTTAAAACAGAAGATGCGATGAAAATAACAGAAAATGACAAAAATAAATACTAAAAATAGAAGAGAATACTAAAAAATAACTTTCGTATAAATATATCATAGTGAAATAAAGGAACAAGACCTCAAACTATTTTAAAAAATAAATATAAAATTATAATTAAATTTTAAAAATTTTAAAATATTTTTAATAATTATTTTTTTTTAAATCGTCATTAAAAATCTTCTATTTTTAATACTTTTATTTTACATGAGTAAAAAGTTTGGGTAAAATAAATTTTTAAAAAAATTGCTAAGAGTGCCTAGTACTAATAGAGGCAGATAAGATGTATGGTCTTTAACCCAAGGAGGCAGAGCGCGCAATTAATGAAAATTCAATAACAAGCCAGGTCGGCATGCATCTGTCAAATCCACAATTAACATGTAAGCAGACAAATTTGTTTTCAGATGCACATAGAGATAGAGAGGAATATTATATATATAGCCTCCGTAGTTCTTTAATAAGCAAGGGAATAATATTGCACGCCTTCTTTTTATTAAGAGAGAGAGAGAGAGAGAGTTTTGTATTTCTAGATATATGTGCTTTCTTTTTATATATTATATGCAACTAAAGTTACGTACTGAACTGAAAAGTAAACACAATCAAACCACCATTGATGGGAGCTAGTGAATTTATCACTATCAAATGATGAAACAAAATATGAATTCTCACAAAAAGCGTTCTCTACAGCATTCATTAATCGTCATCGTCAAGAAGTTATCACTTGCTCACTTTTAGCTGCGGTTTATTAAAAACAGCATTAAAATTGTCTTACTTTTAATACTTCTATTTTACCCGATTTTTTTAAAATTCATATAGAATATTTTTAACAGTAATTTTTATATAAATACTATTAAAAATATCTTTTATAGTGGTTAAAATCACCACAAAAAATATTTTAAAATAAAATTTATTTATAAAAATATTATTCTTTTTTCATAATTTTATTTATAACTGTTATTGTGAAATAATATTATAATAAATATTTTTTATAGTAATATTAGTAGGGTTTCACCTCATAACTCATCAAAACTACTAGAAAATAAGAGCAGCATTATTTATATATAAATTTACATTTTTATTTGTTCTTACTAAAACTGCTAAAAAATATAACCTAAAGTGAACCGCCTCTTACTATGTGTCATAAACCCTCGGTAGTTATGGATATTTCTAGCGGTTAAAGGGATAACTACTAAAAATATTATAATAAATTTTTAATAATTATTTTTTAAACTACTAGAAATATAAATCACTGATCTTATTATATGTCATAACCATTAGAAATATCTATAAATTTTTTTAATAATTTATAGAAATGCTAAAAATTATATCGACATTTCATATTCTCTAATGGTATTTATAGAAGTTAGTACTTAACTATTAAAAAGATAGTTAAAGGGATTAGAATTTTTAATGGTTAAGTGGAACATTTAGAAACTAACAGTTACTAAAAGATTTTTTTTATTGTCGTAGTGTTAAAACAGCAGTTATCTTTAATACAATAATACATAATTGCTATAACCCCTCCCTCCCTCCCTCCCTGAGGTTTTTCTTCTTTCTTTGTCTCTCCCACCTCATTGGCCTCTCTATTCTCCCTCCCCTTCCTCATTCTACATCATCAAAGAGGATAATAAGATGTGCATAAAGAGGAAAAATAGATTTTGTACAGTCGCACTCTTTTGAATCACTTTCATTTTAAATATATAACCTTACATAGAAGATCCTAGATATTTTATATTTTAAACATAATATTCATTTAGGATAAGGAAAAGGGTTCAAACTGTTTTCTAAACGAGAATATCAGTATCACCCTAACTTGGTTACCTGCATCAAACTAAATTTACATACATACATACATACATACATACATACATACATACATACATACATACATACATACATACATACATACATACATACATACATACATACATACATACATACATACATACATACATACATACATTTATATATACATATATATATGTATATATATATATATGGTTAAACACCAATTGTCTTGTTAAGTAGCCAAAGGGAGAGAGCTAACTGAATGGCGAAAATGGAATGAAGCCACGTTCGATCAAGCATGAATCCAAACATTGTGATTCCTGCCCTGTTGTTTTCCATGTATGTCACTGCATCAATTCATATTCACAAATTAGAAAAGAAACAAAACCTATATCTTAATCAAATGCAAAACCTATAGGCTTTGGTTGGAAAGGCCTACTTTACATTTTGTCACAAAAAAAAATGTAAGATTTGCGAGTAATATAAAGAACTGTAGGTGTGTAGGTACATTTCGTTTATTTACCAACAGCCTTGTTTTTTGTTTTTGTTTCTACCTATCTCCTACAACAGCTCATGCAATAAATTAAAAATAGAACAAATGTGAAAAAATACTCATAAACTTTTGAAAATGGGTGCAAACATACTAAATTCTGTTAATTTACCATTACAGAAAGAACTCTTAAATATAAATGTTAACATAGATGCAGATATGGCATAATTATTTCTTAGATGACATCAATGACGCTAGAATTTGGGGAGAGGTATTAAAGAAAAATCAGAAGAGCGAGGAGAAAGAGAAAAAATGAATAGAGGTAGTTTAGAAAATTACTCATTCTTAAAAAAATTTAATTTTTAAAATAATAAATTAATATTAGTTGATAAATAGTGGATAATGCCAATTATAAAATAATTATATTATATCCGTGGCTATGTCAACATTTTGAGTAAAAAAATTTCTTTTTATTGATCAACTAACAATAAACTAATAGAATTTGATATTTTTACACCTTATTTTTAAACATTGAGTATTTTTACACCTCCAAATACATTACCTTTAGGTAAAAGTTGATGGGTATTTTTAGACATTTACCTTTAAAAATGTATACACCGTTTGTAGAGTAAACTAGCATGATCTATTTTTTGTTATAAATTTAAGAAAAATTTTAGATAACCCTTCCAAACTTTGGATCATTTGGTAATTTTGTTAACCTTTAAAACTTTACAATAAACCCCCCTAAATTGCTACATTTAGGCAAATAACTTTCATACGGTTAATTTTATATATTATTTAACCACACACAATTTAAAATTTTGGAAAATTGTCACCATATCAATCAAAGTTTGAGGGATTATACACACAAAAATAATTACCATACAATAAATTAACAGTATATATATCATTTATATATTGAAATATTAGTAGGTTCTATTTTTTGCTATAAATTTAAAATTTACCACGTGTGCACATACGTTCACACGCATGCCCACATATACATACGCCTCCACACACATTAATCTATAAATGCTATATATATATATACACACACAAACACTCGATAGAGAAGTCAATTACTATAAACAAACTGGTTATGACGTTAACCTACACCAATTACAAAAGTATTTTTTTAATTGTGTATTTTGCTATGACATAATCAGTATAAAAAAGTATTTTTCTAAATCTGTTTAACAACTGGGGTAACAAAACCCAATGATTTCTACACTAATTATATCTATATTGGTTGGAGACCAGTGTAAAAAGCCTTTTCTTTTAAACAATATAAAAAGTTCTTTTTTACTTGGTGCATCAAAATCATCAAAGTGTAGTAATCATTATTTCTAAATTCTAATGAAGCTGATGACGCATCCACACATGTTGATCTAAGTGTGTTATTAGCACCATAGTTAAAAAAAAAATTGGGCAAAATTTTAATTTAGAGAAATTTAAAACAAACAGTCATATTTGTCTAAAAGTAATTTTAACAAAAATTATTGTTTAAAACCATAGTTTTGAATAAACTATTTAAACTAACTTTTGGAACAGTAAAAAAACTTATAGACTATTTAATTACTATCTTATCCCTACTTTTTCTTACATCCTCTCTCCTCTTTCTTTTCTCTTCTCCACCCTCTCTCCTCTCTCCTACTTTTAATCAAATCATACAATTTTTGGTAATTTACCAATATGAAAAGTGATTCTACTACTAATAATCTAAATATCTCTATTTTTAAAATCTATTATTTTCAGAATCTATTCTTCCCATAATATATACTCTAAAAACTAATTCAAACACGCGTACATATGATTTGCTTTATAGAGAAGTCAATTATATTTAGTACTCCTTTCCATCCTTATTATATAATAAACTAGCTCTTAGTGCAATTTGCAGTACAATCTAATTTATTTCTTATATTAAGGATTGCAAGTGTTGTAAAATAATAAATGGAGTTAAGAAGAATATATATATATATATATATATATATATATATATATATAAATGTAGCAGTCATTGCTAATTATCAGGAAATTGGAGTAATTAATAATGAACTTACCTAAAGCTTGCCTCTTATGAAAGGAGATAGTATGTGTGAATATGGGAAGCACTTTGGTGTTATCTAATTCATCATCCTCATCTTCTGACTCTTTGTCGTCTGAACTCCAACTGGTAGTAGTAATAGCAGTATTAGTAACAGCAAAAGGTGTGGTCTCTCCATTATCAATATTGTCAAATGAGTTTATGGTGCAAAATATGTGCCACTTTGCTGCAAGGCTTGTCACCGATTGTGCTTTGTGTGTTATCTTCGTTGCACTTCTCAGCATTATGAACAGTCCACTCACCAGAGTAATTGCCACTAACTGCATGCATTATTTTTCATCCACAATCCAACATACATATAGTTACTCTCTTTCTTGCCACCAAAAATAACAAAGAGAGACAGTCTTTTATATATCATATATGACTACTTTATATAATATAAATATATATGGATTTTTATAAAGATATTATTATCCAAAGCAAGGTAATGAAAACTAGACCGATCATTATAAACTAGTCAAAGTAGTGGTTTAAAGATTAATAATTTAATAATAATTGAACCAGAGTCAACTTAATCATAATTAAAAATAATAGAACGTTAACTCAATCATAATTAAAAATAATAGAACTTAATTAAAATATATAAAAATATTTATATATAATTATGAAAAAGGTAATATTTAAATAAATAAAGAATTTAATCCACAAGTAAATATAACATTTCTATATAAATCACATATAATCGAACAAATAAGAGTTACTAAAGTACAAATATGATTGACTGTTATTTTTTATTCAAAATGATTCAATTTCCAGCTTGACAAGGGGATAAAATAAATATAAAATTCAATATACCAGTCGCCTATTCAAAACTCTTAACTAGACTGATCAGGAGATTGATTCCCTAGTTTATTGGTCTGACCAACCAACCTAAATTGGATTTTAATATCATGATCTATAGATAATAACAAATTTAAAGTATGTTTTTAAAATATGAAATATTTAAGTATACCTTCAGAAAGTAAGAATAGTGATTTTGAGAAGAACTTTATTTGCAAGAAGTTTAGTATTAAAGATCACTGGTTATTATTACAAAAAAAAAGGATAACTAATTATTATTAAATTAATTTCAAACTGAGTCATTACTCATGAATTTTTTAAATTATTTGACCCAAATCCAATCCAAATGGTTAAATTAAAACTCAAACTAAATACAACTTAATTAATTAGGTTTTGAGAGAATTGGTAATTACCACAAGCTCGCCAGCTTTAAGTATATCAACATCAGCACTAGTTCTGATAGTGAGGAGCAAAAATATGAATTGGCTAGCAGTGACCAAAATGAGAGAAGCCAAAATAAAACCTCTGAAACGATGACTAATAATCCTCAAGTTCCTTCTGATTCTGAGATGCTCCATTAATATTGATCCAACTTCAGTTTCTTTCTGAAACACTTGAGCAAAATCTTCAAGCCTCAGAATTTGAAGGTAACATATGAGACGAAAGAGGACACATACTAGGAAGAATATTGAAGTTCGATACAGCCATGAAAGTAACTCAAGCATGCACAATGTTATGTCGCTTATGTATATATCACCATAATATGGTATTTCATGTGATCCTGTGATGTACCACCATATTTTGTAACCACTTTCTGCTAAGAAACAAGGTAGCCCCCAAACCAATAAGAGCTTCATGGTTTTCTGCAATCATTAGCGAGTTAGCATCAAGGTATTGAAAACTAGATTACCGATCAATATATTTAAGAGTAAGTAGTCTAACTGTAGATGATTTGGTATAAATTTAACCGTAATTAAAAATATTCATATATAGAACCATGAGTAATATATAAATGAAAAATGTATTAATCTATATGTAAATAGAATATTTATGTATAAATCATACATAATTTAATAAGACAGAGTTAGTAAAGTACACATATAACAAATTGTTATTTCTTTCTTTTTTTCAAAATGATGTTGATTGTGCTGAGTAAGTAACAGGAGAAAAGAATAAAAAATCCAACTTAGTCAATCTTTCAAAAACTCGAGTCTTGACCAAATTGGTCGAGGATCTAATTCACTAATTTACTAGCTAATTTAACCAGCCAACTCGAATAGGATTTTAATATCATTGTAGGATTAGTGACAGATTTAAAAATTTTATATCATATATAATAGATTTAAAATAATTTTACTATAATTAATATTATGTCCTTAACACAGTTAAAACTAACTGGAAATTGTGAGGTATAATATAATTTTAAAGCAAATTAAAATATATTCTAAAATTAAAAGAGTTATATTAAAGTCTCATAATTTTAGTCATTAAAAAAATAAGAAAAAAAAAAGAATTTCCAACAATGTAAGAAGATGAAAAGGTGTGAATAAAGTCTTAGAAAGAAGAATCAGGAAATATATATATATATATATATATATTACTTTTTAAACCTCAAATCAATCAAATTTAAGAAAATTAATAAAATCAAAACATAAATATATGATATGTAAAATAATTGTGATATATATATAAAATAAATATATGTGATGTGTGTACATTAATTTGTAGTAATATGTGAGAAAAAGTGGGTGGCATTGAAAACAATACTATTAATTATTGGGGGCAATTAGTATACATCATATTTTCATAATATTGAGAAAAGAAAAATTAGCGGGTGAATTGCCCCCACAATAATTAAAGTAGATTGGCCCTTGGTTGGGACTTTTCCGGGTGGGGTTTAATTAGACTAAAATGTTTAAAATAATAAAAAAAAATCTCTCAAACCAAAATATGTGGAAGTTTTGGTTGCATGAGTGCAAAATGCTAAGTTGAGGAAAAAGTATTGTGGGATATTTTGCTGGGCCATCATTGATGGTTTGATCTTATCATAGAATTCTAAATACATTTAATTATTAACTTTAATTTATTAATTTATTTTTTCTATTAAAATTTTTAATCTAACAATTGTGAGAAGTAAATTTTTCTTACTGTCTAATAGTTAAACCATATAAGAGAAAAACTAATATTCTACACTCTAATCTTAAATATAAAAATTAATTAAAAAATTTATTTTAATAATATATACTATTAAAAAAATATTAAATCTTATTTCATTTTATTTTAAAAATTAATAATTTTTTTATTTTTTATTAATTATATATATATTAAAAAAATTTATATCAAAAAGATTAAAATTGAATATAAATATTTAAAAGATATTTTATGAAAACTAACATATAATACCGTAAAAATTTTGCTTACTCTCCTCTCATAGTCTGGTTCTATATGTATTATCTCTCTAATTCAACATAACAATCCAATTTTACTCTGTATATGGACTGAAAGTATTTTCCCAGTAGATTGATTATTCTCAACTTTACCCTTTTTAAGAACATTATCGTCTCCTATCTGTTGTGTTTTCTGCAATGTATTATCTATTGAATTCAAACTTTGTGTAGAATTGAAGTATTAGTTTTCACGGAACAGATTCGTTCGTTCTTATTCAACCAGAAGAAGATTCCAGAAGCAACGAGAAAAGATTTCAGAGAAGAATAATAATCCAAGACACGAACCTGAAGCTGTTCGGAATAGCCTCGCCGGATCTTGAGACTCTCGTCGCCGACTTTATCGATGAAGAGAAACTTACGAATTCCATACTTGCGATCCCAGCGAGAGAGACTTAGAAACGAGAGAGTGGCGAAGACTGAGAGAGAAATCTGAACTGGAATGTGATAGGGACGAGAGTGATCGGAGTCGCAGGTGGAGGAACAAGCTAAGAGAAAGTGAGAGAGAAGAGGGACGACGAAGGCCAAGAAGAAGAAAAGAGCCCATGAAAGAGCTGTTCTGCAGATGTTTGAGTGATCAACATAAACCCATCGAAGGTATGATCTGAAGCTTCGCATTTCAACTCCATCGGGGGGTAAGTAAGATCCAGAAGAAGAAGAAATAATCGACTTCTTGTTGTTTGGGAGGTTATGATCTTGAGTTGATGATGTTTCTGTTTCATTTTCCATGGAAAAATTTTCTCTTCTCTTTCGCTTGGTTTTGGTTGGAGCCAAGAAAGGTAGGTGTGGACAGAGAGGATGGGTTGTGCTTCAATCAGGATGAGAGTAGCATATCTCACTCAGTAAGGGGAGCACAAGTTTAGATGGCCTTTATATGTCTCTCTTGCAATCTTTTTATAGTTTTAATTTTAATCAGGGGAATTTTTTTATTAATCTGAAGTAGAATAGTGAGCAAGTCTCTTAATCAGGCTGAGTTTTAGATGTAGTCGAATTGAATTTTATTTTCTCTCTCCTTCCTGAAAAGTTAAAATAAGAAGTTAAATTATGAGTGATTATAAGTTTTTTTTGTTAAATTATATTTTTTTAAGTTTTAGTTAATTTAAAATAAAGTAAACTCTATAATTTAATATTTTTAATTTAATTATTTATCTTAATTTTATTGATAGAAGCTTGTCAAGGCCAAACTTGGTATGTTTTTTTATTACATCAATTTAATACTACTATTTCGTTTACTTCATTAAACTATAAGTTTTTTTTTTATTTCATCAGTATTAAAATTTGGGATAGGTATAATTGATATTGGATCTATTTGAATAAGAGTTTAGAAAATAATTTGTGAAAAAAATTAGACAACTGTTAAAAAAGGGTTTTGGAGAAAAATTTTAAAAAAAATAGTTCTGAATAAATAAGTATTTAGATAGTTATTATCAAAAGGATTTTTGTAATTGAAAAATTATCAGAAAAATTAATTTTATTAAAAATAAAATAGATGAGAGAAGGTGTAGAGGAGAGATGGTGGAGAAAGAATAGTAGAGAAAATAAAAAAAAAGTAGAGAGGAGAGAGAGTGTAAGAAAAAGTAATGGTAAAATAGTAATTGAGTAATCCATATGTTCTTTTATTATTTTAGGAGATAGTCTCAATAACTTATCTAAAATATTAATTTTAAATTATAGTTTAGTCCCAAAGATCTTTTAAATAAATATAACTGTTTATTTTTAAAAAAAATTAAACTAAAGTTTGAGTTAAAAATTCTTTTAAAATTATAATTTAATAGATTATCATAGAGGCACAGTCTAAGAATAAATATATTTGCAATCTCTTATTTAAATAGAAATTTTTGTGCCACTAATTTATAAAGTTATTAATTTTTTAATTATTATTTATATCTTATTTTATATATTTTTTAAACTAATTTAGGGACTATTTAGTATGAAGGATTTACAGAGGAGGTGAAAAATTTGTGTGGGTTAGATTTTGAAAAATTTAAGAAATATAGTTGTAAAGTTTTAATAAAAAGAATATATAGTATAAAAGAATAAAAAAACTAATTAAACTTTTGACTCCGCCTCTCCAATATATTTTTTAAACCCCAAAGTACAAGGCAAGGCTTAAGTGTAACATGTCTTACTTTTAACATTATGAGGAAAACTTATTTGTTAGATTGTAGTGTCAATTATTAAATTTCAGTCAATTTTAAAAACTAGTTGAAATAATTGTTAAAATATTATCAAATTTATGTAATTGCAATTATATCAATATCAAATAATTAATCAAATTTTTATTCAATCTTATAAAATTTATTTAATATAATAGAAGAATTTTTCATCTTTTATTTTTTTTTGCTATATAAAACATTAACGGTAAGACATAGTTTATTATTTTTCAGTTATAAATATCCAAATTTTAATGTCTAATACCCTATAAATAGTTTGATTTGTATAAAAACAATAATCAATTTTTGCTCAAATGGTTTTTAGAATAACTCTACTTTCTAGGCCCATTTGACATGTGTAATTTATTTTCAATTATGTCTAGCAATCTGTACTTGAAGTCTTTTTGTTTTTATTATAAAATTAATTTAATTCCCTTCGTTAGAGAATTATTAACGCATCCTATCAAATTAAATTGATAAGATCAGCTGGATAGTAAACCTTGTAAATTGGCTGGAGGGGGAGGAGATACTTCTTTATTTTTTTAATTTTCGAAAAGAAGAAAATGGGCAATAAATAATGGTAAAATTATGATTATCTCTCTCACACGTGGCGTTCTAGAGCAAACATGCCAACATAATCAAGCAATGTCCATCTAGTGGCTTGACCCCATCATGTTTTAATGATTGCGAAATCCCAACTTATTTTAAGTGCCCCATATGTCAAAGAAAACAAATATTTTATGGCCAAGCCTATTGTGATTAACTCTAAGTTGTCATTATACCAACGTAATTTTACTTATACATGTTTAATTCAGATTAATTATAAGGTTGCCTGAATTTTTTTACATGACAAATGAAAATATATATTATATCTCATATATTTAATATAAGATCTAACTATAGAATTAAATTTAATTATAAATATAATATTTTAATCTATTTTATATTTTATATTTATTATTTTTTTTACTAGTTAGGGTTCTTGCACATCATCAAAATGGCTAAGACTTGACCAAATTTTATAAAATCTAATGAGTTATTAGAATTAGAGTAAGTGTTTAATCGGTGTAATTTTAATTATATTTTATTTTGGTAATATTTTGAATTTAAGGTTTGATAAAGTGATAAGATTTTAATGATTTATGGTAATGTGGTGATTAGAAATAGGTTTTGGTAATTGGGTTATGTTATTATAGGTTGAAATTGAGGTTTAATAGGTTTAAAAAATTGATTTGGATTAATATTCTAAAATGGGTATTTTAAAATTAAAACCGTAAGTTTAAAATTGGGACTATTGGATGTTAATTGATTATTCCTATAGGTTAGTTAAGCTAATTGGATATAGAATTAAGTGCTGGATTTCTTTAATGGAAGTTAAGGTGAGTTTTGAGGTTGATAGAGAGTTTTAGAATCTCTTGCATGTTATTAATTAATCAACTAATAGTTATAAACTAATGGCGATGATGATATAATTGTATAGATTGATTATTGATTTTGACTATATGGTTAATCTTAGTGTTAATTATCTTTAGTTTTCTCAAAAATTAATTATTTTTTACTTGTTATATATGCTGTTGGTGATTGTGAGTAATTTTAAAATGTGATTTGGGAAAGGATTATCATGCTTATAGTTATATTAAAATACTATGATATTTGATTTGTGAAATTGAGCATTATGTTTGATAATATTATAAGCAGTTTAAAAAAATTATATCCTATTTATTATAATTATTTAATTTAATTATTTTTTTAATTTATTTAAACTAATTAATTAAATTTTATATTAAATATATAAACGAGTATTTAGTATTGTTCAGGTACTTATGACGTGGAGAGACAAAGCTGGACCTTCAAGTTAACGAGTGATATGTAGATAGTGTTAATTAATAATCAAAATTAACATTAGCTATTGTTTATAAATTTAAATAGTAAAAAGGTGAGATATAAAATAATTTAATTTCTAAATAGTACTATTTTATTGTAATTCGAGTTATAGTTCTTAAGGAGACTTTAGCTTCTATATGCTTAAATTTATATATGAGGGTAATTGATAACTCGTCCTACCTAATATTAGTATTGTTTAAGAAGAAGTGAGATTTCATCATATTTTTAAATTGTAGGTAAATCTAACTTCTTTCCAAAAAATATTTTATAAAAAATTAACATTATTTAATAATAGGGTTATATTGTTTTTAACACTTTTAGATACTAATTGTTCCTTTGCAAATACTTTTAGGTAAAAAATGACTTTTAACGCCATTTCTAAAACTGTATTTAATATAGTTAAAATATGTTTTTAGTAAAATAGTCTAACTATATTTCAATTTTATCTTAAATACACAGACTTTCCCCTATTTTGAAAACTTATAAACATACTTTAAAATTAAAATATATATTGTACAAATCTCCTTTATATATTTAACTTTAATATTCTATTTATATCGACCCAAATTAGTACTTAATTATTAAATTTGACTTTTAAATTTTATTTTGATCAAAATACCTCTATTTAACATGAGAATTATTTAAAAATTTATTTTGTCAAAAACATTTGTAAACAAAAAATAATTTTAAGACAATTATCAATATCTTTAACATGAGTTATATTATTATGTAATGGTGAAAATTTTTAAAATTAAAAAAATAGAGTGCCAATGACATTTTATGATGCTGTAAAAAAAATTTCAAGGATGAAGAAGAGCTATTTTTATTTCTAAATTTGCCAATGGTCAAAAGCAAATTAGGGATTTAGTATGAAGGGTAAATTGTAACAAAAATTATTTTAATATATAAAAATATATTTTTAGAATTCTTTTAGAATATTTTTAACAGAGTTAATATGTTGGATTTAAATGCATGTTTTCAAAATAAAAAAGAGGTATGTGGAATTAAGAAAAAATAGAATAGTGGTTAGAGTATTTTACTATAATTATTTTTAAATTTTAGATAAATTTAACATATTTTAAAATTTTCTTTAATTTTTTAAAAATGCCGAAAGTCACTCATTATAAAATCGGAGCAGACAACATCCCATACAAGGCAAGGTAACGAGCCATCGGCTTTTCCAAGAGCTTATAGCTTATGTGGCATCTCATACCTCCTTTCATATAGGGAGTTTTTGGGGGTTTAACTTGTCTCATCCCTGCTGACTTGGCACAATCCTAACTGTATTCGAATGAAATGAGTCTATACTAAAAATTTTTAAAAAGAAAAAAAGGATGGGGATGGGATAGATGGAACAAGACGCGAGATAAAGTGTCCCCATCTCGTTCCATCTAGAATATATTTATATATATTTTTAATTTATTTATCTATATATTAATATATCTATATATTATAATATTTATATTAATGACCTATTTCTTAAAATGACGCTAAATAATTGTTTTTATGGCCTACTTATTTTATTTTGCTGTTATTTTTTATTTAGGTTTAATTTTAAAAAAAACATTTGGACAGGATGTCTAATCTTTATCTCATTCTGTCCGGGATCAGAACACCCTTAGGATGGATGGGATATGACACGCGAAGAAAAATTCACTCCATGCCTATTTAGCAAGATGGGCTTATCATGGTCCCGTTATATGAACAAGTGTATACTTAGGAGTCATTTTTAAAAATTAATTTTAAGTAAAATTTTAATTTAAAAAAATTTAAAATAAATAGTTATTTTTGTCTAAAATTAATTTTGGCTAAAAATATGGTTTAAAATTATATTTTTAAATAAGCTACTGAAAATAGTTTTTGAAATAGTAAAAGAACTTATAGACTATCTAATTACTATTTTATCCCTATTTTTTTATACGTTCTCTCCTCTCTTATCTATCTCCTCTCTCCTCTCTCTTCTTCACCCTTCTCCTCTCTCTTATTTACACTCTCTCCTCTACCTTCTCTCCTATCTCATACTTTAATTAAATCATATTATTTTTGATATTTTATCAATATAAAAAGTAATTATACTACTAATCATCTAAACATCTCTATTCTCAAAATCTATTCTTTCTAAAATTTATTTTTTTTAAAATCTATTTTTTAAAATCTATTCTTTTTAAAATTTATTTTTAAAAAATTAATCTAAACACACCCGAAGCCTAAGGTGTATATGTGGGTCTCTTCCCCTATGTGGGTCCCCTATATGATGTGTTACAAGTCATTGACTTATTTCCCCTTGTGGCTAAGAGCAAAACCGAAGAGACGGAGCATGAGTAGGGGGAAGGGCAATGTGAAACGTGTAAAAAAGTGACAACACAACACAGGAGTTTGGACATGTGAGACCCGTCGCTGTTATATGGCCCTCAATTTGCCTTGTTAGAGGTTAACTTTTTATTATTATTATTATTATTTATAGTTTAATGTTACTCTTTCAATCAATTCACCACCTCCTTATTTGTCGGTTCTTTATTGAAGTTATCAAACTAATAATGCTTTCAATCTGTTAACAAAAGCTTACATAGACAGCAAAGCACATCATACTAATAATAGTACATATGGTAAACTTTTCTTCAAAATGTTGTAATTTTTTTAATAATTTCATTTTCATTTTTTCTAAATTCAAACATGTTTGATCGGAATTATTGACATTTACCTTTGCTTGGCAAAGGAAAGAAGTGAGATATGATAGAAAACAATAAAAGGAAAACTGCATTTTTTAATCCTTACATATAGAGAAAAAAGTGAGAGGGAGAGATAATAGAAAAAATATAACATGTGGGGCTTAGTGATTTTAGAGGAAATTATATGTAGGTTTAAAGAAAGATAAATTATTGGTATTAGGTCTTATAAAATTATCATATTTATATAAAATTTTAAGAGACCTATAGGAGATTTATTAGAATTGTAAAAAAAATAAATTTATATTTACTTATTATTAGTAGCACATTGACTATTTAATTGTGACAACCTAACTTGTTATTGTTGATATTGTGACTTATCATGTCCTAATTTGTTAGTTATGGTACCCTAATTTATTGTTAATAACATATTGATTTGTCAATTGATGTGGCCTGATTGATCATAATAACACTATGACTTGTCTCGTCTCGACTTATCATTAGTAGCATATTAGCTTGTCAATTGAGATCTTCTGACGTATTATTAGTGACATCTTAACTTGCTTGTCAATTGACAAATCATGATACACTTAATTTTTCACAATTTAATAAATTGCTTATAAATCTTTTGAAACTTCGTATCAATTTGATAATTTTATGAGAGTTAATAGTAATAATTTGTTTTCTTTAGCACCTTAGTGTAATTCTTCCTATTTTTTTTTTACTTTTTTGTCTAAAGATTTTGGACAGAAAATTGTCCTATTTATTTTTTTTTCAATTAGGAAAAGGTAAACAATAACATGAGATTATAAATAAAATTAAATTTATGATCACCCATTTATAAAAAAATTATTATGTCAATTGCAGTTGACATCTCTCATTCTAAATTTACTCATCGATTTTTTCACTCTCCTGCTCTCAGTCCTCCCATCTGCCTCCTATTCAAATTTTGTCTGGTGTACGAGGCATCTTCCAGCTCTCCATTTTTGTCAAATTATTGCTTCTTAATGTAAAATTATATATTCTCAAATTTGAAATTATGTTAAAATTTTTGAAGTCTTCATTCAAAAATAATTTAAAAAAATAAAAATATAGATTTGCAAATTACAACTTCTTGTTCTGCTTTTATATGAATTTTTTCAAAATATATAAATTTATTTTTCAAAATTGGAAATTTTCATTATTTTTTTCAAACATGACAATTAATTTGACAATTGAAATATCTTAAATTCACTAAATATACGTGGACAAAAAATCAATGTATATATTGAAATTTCAATATAAATTTAAAAATTATATTTATATAATATTTAAAAAATGAAGGAATGTCATAACGACATTTTCTAGATTTTTTTTAAACTCTAAATTCATGAATTAAGATTCAGTTTTTGTGAAATCTTCGGAATCACGAAAAGTCGCGGTGATCTCTTGAATGCTGCGGTTGCTTTGTCTTTTAGGTTTGATAGATACTTTACAGACCTACATGAAATGTCTTCCACACATCATAGATTCCTCTCCAAGTAAGATAAGAGGTAGATCATTTTTTAACAACACGCATTGGTAGATACCCACATTTATATTTAGTTCTCAAGACATTAACCCACAAAGAACATCCTTCATCAGCGTTGCACAAGCTGCCAAATTCAAGAAATTCTTTTTCTAACATGATAATTTTCTCTGGGTTTTATACATAATGGTAGCAAAGAGAACATAGGAAACCCTCTTATGGATCAGAGGTATACCCAAATACTCTCTAAGGTCACTAATAAGGGCACTACCCATACGATGACTTCTATAAACAACTCTAGAGAAATGAACATTCTTGGAAAAGCATATTTTTGTTTGACCTCTATTCATCCTCTGTCTAGATGCTTCGCAAAACTTATTAATGCATTGCACTGTAACACCAACTTGAAAAGAAGATGCTTCCCAACAAGAACCAAATCATCATAAAAAAAGCGAAAGAGCTGAGAGATTTGGGGACCTCTTGCACTAAGCTTGGTGGGTGACCACAAACATTCATCAATTGCATCCTTAATAATATGACTAAGTTTCTCCGGTAACTAAATTGTCAGAACTCATGTTTTGATGATAATAAAACTCGAGAAGAATTGATTTTGCCTGATATACATATTAGTTCAATACTCTGTTTTAGAAGTTACTATGCCTAACCTAATGAGTTTGAACTTGAGTCATGCTTGAATCTGTATTAATGGAGGTAACTTGAAGTTGTATAGTTTCATGTCTATTGAGTTTCTAACCTTTCATAAACTCGAGTTCTGCATGTCCAAGTTTTTTTTTATATCAATCTTGAGAAACTCATCTTTTATATTGAGTGTTATCTGTCCTCTATTCGTGCAAAATATACTTTTTAAGGCCCTATTTTTAAATTGATTCTTGCGGCGACCATTTTTAAAAAAAAAGATCGGTGACATTTTTGTAAATAAGATAAAATAGTTATATTGGATGTACACGTAACTAATATAAAAGATAATTACTACACTAGATACTAATATCAATACGTGTAAATTAGCTGCATCATTTTCTGACTCTTCATTTTCTTGTTTTAAAACAAATGAATGGTTACATTTTTATAAATAAGATAAAATATTTACATCGGATTTACAATGAACCGGTATAAAATATCTATAACCGGTATTAAATATACTTTCTATTATGACTCTTCATTTTTCTGTCTATATTTTCCCGCCTCTTTTCTCTATACCTTCTTATGCCTTTCATTTAAATTATTCGGTTCCCAATGTTTGTACTCATTATGATAGAAGGCCAATTGCATTCTTCGATATTCTTTATTGAAACTGTTATTATTCCTCAATTATATATATACTATTCATATAATCATTACTTTTTGTTTCATTACTTTATCTCTATTTTCTTTTCTTTTCTTCTATCTGAACGCTCCAATAGCTTCTTCCTCACACACACCTCCTTCTCTGTCGCACAAAAGAAACAGAGATAATTTTGAGGACAAACATCTAAACCCTCACCCTATAGTTCCTTCTCATCATCCTCTAGTTATCACTTTGATGGAGCGCCTTGAGGAACTCATCATGCCCTTAAATGGCTTGGAGGACTCAGTGGAATAACATTCTTAGAAAGTTAATAGATTGAAAGACAGTTTCAAAGCTTTCAGCTAGAAGTTTGCTTCCATCAATAGAATGATAGCTTGTATAATCCTATTGATCCTACCAACTCTGATGAATTCCAGATCTTCGAGTCTGATGATAAGTGAAAGCCTGCAACCTTTATTTTTCTCTCCTATCTTATTTATTTATTTGTACGTAATGACAAAAGAAGAGAATATATTATATATTCTGATAGATATTATTTTGAAAATTTTATACTTTTAATGTAAAGTTATTAATAAAGCTAAATGAATGAAGTTTCTTGTTCTGATGATATGGTGTTCTTTTATTTTTCAAAAACAAAAAAGTGTAATAGATTTAAACTGGGCATGTCAATGTCAATGTCATGTGTAGAATATAATGTCCAGTTTAGAAAAAGTTATTTTTACATCGGTATTCTATTTCATCTAGTGTAGATTTATGCAATTTATAATATTTTACACCGGTATAAAAAGTGACCTATGTAGAATATAATGTCAGTTTAAAAAAATTATTTCTACAGTTGTGTTATATTTTATATAGTGTAGATTTACTATACACTTTAAAAAGCCCCTTTGCATATCCTATCTGTCATTTTTTACTTGTTCGCGCATTTAAATCTTCTCGACCCTTCAGCTGGTGAGTTTTGTTTTGAACTCCTTGTCTCGAGAACTGAAGATTTATGCACTACTGATGGTACCTTTTATTATTATTTG
The DNA here is from genome assembly GCA_037074615.1 of Leucaena leucocephala. Taxonomy (NCBI): domain Eukaryota; kingdom Viridiplantae; phylum Streptophyta; class Magnoliopsida; order Fabales; family Fabaceae; genus Leucaena; species Leucaena leucocephala. The sequence goes on along the minus strand of CM073528.1, from coordinate 13,875,482 downwards.
TGCTGGATTCATTGTTGTTATTTACTTATTTCATTTGGTGAGTTCTTCCACTTATGCGTGATATATTTTCTCCCATAATTAGCTGCAAGCTAGGTTTTCTTGTTTTCTATTTTCCTAGTTTTTGAGTCTTCCATAAATATGGATCATAGTTGGAAAAATACTAAACGAACAAGTGTTGAGTATGCTGAGGGGGTAAAGGAGTTTTGGATCATGCTAAACAAAACATGATGATGACAATAGAAGGTTTTATTGTCCCTGTGTGAGTTGTTTGAATGAGAGAAAATAAAGTCCTACATATATGTACACTAATCTAATTTGTGAGGGGTTTTTCAAGAGTTACACGGTATAGGTTTGGCATGGTGAAAATATAGAAAGGTCAAGTATATCTGAACAGTTAGAATAAACCTTTGATGATGACATAGATACTGATGATCAGGTAGAGGACATGACTCATAATATTAGAGAAGATGCTTTTATGCAGTCACATGCATAGAGTAATATATGCAATAATGCAGAAAAACCTCTATACCCAGGGTGCAGAAAATACAACCTGTTGAATGCGGTGTTGAGATTGATAAGTGTGAACGCATGTTCAAAATTGCTTGAGTTGTTGCAAGACATGTTTCGAGAAAAAAAATGTGTTACACAAACACTACTATGATGTTAAGAAAATAATATGTCCTTTAGGCAAGCAGTATAGAAAAATTCATGTATGCCCAAATGATTACATATTGTACAGAAATATTTTGAAGATGAGGAGAAATGTCCAATATATAAGACACCAAGGTACATATCAAACAAGTCTCATGCAAAGATGTTATGATATCTTCTAATTATACCAAGGTTTAAGAGCCTTTTTGCTAATGAAGATGATGCAAAAAAAATATTATAGCATGCGACTGATAGGATTTGTGATGGAAAACTTTGTTATCCAGCTGATTCTTTGCAATGAAAAAAGATTGATGACTTATTTATTGAGTTTGGCAATGAATCAGAAACAGAAGGTTGGCATATGGTCCTAAATTTAATGTGATAGGTTGGCATATGGTCCTGAATTTATTTTCTGAGTTCGATAATGAACCACGACTGAAGGAATAGTTCAAACAGAAAGTTAAAAATGATGATTGTGTATATGATTCAGTTAGATGGTTGGCATGTGGTACGAAATTTAATGTTATATATTAGAATTCATTTGATATAAATGGGTATTCCTTTATAGGAAGTCCCTAAATGATAAAAGTAGCGTGCACAATAGTGGAGTTATGTTAGTAGCTAAAGCTATAAAATTCTTTAGTTCAAAAGACAACAATCTTAAATTAGTAGCCATCCCTTATTATGGCGTTGTTGAAGAGGTTTGGGAGATAAACTACACTAAATTCACAGTTCCTATGTTCAAATGTAAGTGGTCTAATGTAAATAATGGTGTTATGGTGGATCGTTTAGAATTTATACTTATTGATTTGAATAGTATAAGTTTTGAGAATGAGCCTTTCATTATGGCATACTAACAAAAGCAAGTGTTATATATCAATGATTCGGCAAATAAAAGATGGTATATCGCTTTCTAAGGAAAAAAGGGTTGTTGAAGATGATGATTCAATTTATGATATCCCTTCTTTTTCAGTACGTTTACCAAAATTGAATAAAGAAGTAGATTCTGATTGACTTGTATGTGATTGCATATATTGTTTTGATGTAATAATAGCACAAGTATATTGTTCTGATTGCATATATTGTTTTAATGCAATAATAGCATAAGTATATTGTTCTGATTGCATATATTGTTTTGTTGTAACTTACAAGTGATGGGTTAATAATAGTTGGTTTGAAAAAATAACTCTAATATTTAAATCGATTGTACATGTTTTGCCAAAAGGAAGAGGCTAGAAGAAAATAATGAGTATGATCCTAGTGTTACTCTTGCTCCCCCATCTCCAATACGTCGTGAAGATAAATAGTTCTACACTCACCAAAAAATGAGCGGATTATTTATAAGCGATCACACTTACATGATTGTAGAAAAAATTGTAGGTACTACTATTATTTTGTTTTAGTAGACTAACTATATTATTTTTTTATATTTGTTCTTTATATGTTATAGGTTGATTTTAAACAATAAGAAGCCTATGGCTCATTCAAGACAGATAGTAAGAATGACATCTTGATTGTTGCCATAGGCAAGCAAGAGCATAGGGTCATGTCAGGGGAGTTGGAGGAGGTGTTAGTATAAGAGATTATTTTGGAGCATCTCAATGACATTCCCCATATGTGTTGAAGGCAGAGCTAGAATTATTGTTATCCACTATAAGGGCAGAGGCTAAGGCAGATATTAGTGCACAATCAAAAGCTTCAATTGAGACATGATTACAAGAGGGGTTTGCAAAGATCAAAGAAGAAATAGTGTCCATGATGACATCAAGGCAACAAGAGCTATGTGCCTCTAATTGTTCTCAAATGTAGCCCGTCTTAGCATTAAAAAGAGCTATTGCATGGCTAAGCTGGTGCTAGAGGATGCTAAACCTTATGATCTATATGTGGAAGATCATCTCAAAAGGTTAGTGGCACATTGTTCCATCCATATCTTAGGGGCAACTGCCCACAATATCCTAATTTAAGACAATTAGTTAAAGGTGACAGTTGAGTATGTGATAGTTGAAGATGTTATTGTCCTAATTCCCATTGATGAGGTGAAAACAGTGAGTCAGGCAAAGGGAACTTTCATATTATGGTCAAAGCATCTTGTTTTGAATCATATCATGTCATCCCCAAGTAAACTTCTCATAACTCCCAATTTGAGTGCATACAATGTGTGATCTGATCGGCGTCTGACAAAATGTTTCATGTGGATGTGTTGCCTATGGATTCAGTTGTGTGTGACACAGGGGTATCTACCTTTGTTGACCATGTAGATGTGAAATCTATTATCACTCATAGGAATAAACTAACCTCCAGGTACATCCAAGTGTTTTTGATGTAAATCTAGCTTAAATATAAATATATGTAATAACAAAATTCATGTTTGCTGAGTGTTTGCATTAACTTTAGGTACATGCAAGCTAAGTTGGTTTCCAAGGGCAAACAAGGTCAGTTCGGATTCCTATGCCCATTTTAGATTATACAAAAGGGACCTCCCAATCTTTGAGACTTCAGTACATTTCAAGGAGGCTTGGTGAAATCGATATTGATTGTTTCTTCGCACCATATATACAGGAGTAAGAATAATAATATTTGATTTTATTCCATACTAGTTTTGTATTTGCTTAATACTAATAATCATTATTGTTTAATTAATTTCTACAGCAATCATTGGCAATTGATCATACTATATAAGCACACTTATAAAGTTTTCTTTTTATACTCCCTCCACTACAAGCCATCAGTTGATCCCAAGAAGATTATTAACATGTGAGTCTTGTTTCTTACAAAACAATGGTGTTTGTAATAAACATGGTCTTCGTAATAAAAGGGTTATTAAGTTCATAACTTTGGTCATAGGGCTATGAGAACGTTTGGAATTGCAAGGAGTCTTAAGAAAGTCAACTTGGTGAGGGACCCTGAATGGATCACACCGAAGGTAATAAAAATGTTAAGTCTTATGCTCTACGGTTTTTTACTGATGACACATAATTTTGTTCATGTTAATATTACAGAGTCGAAGGCAACTCAAAGAAAGCAACTTGTGCAGCTTCTCCATGGTTAGACACATGATCAATATCATTTGGTCAAATAAGACTGATCTAACTGAGGAGGTAAATTGTGTTTTTAATGAATTCATATTTCTTGTCAATTTAATATATATTAGTAATGCCTTAATTTCTTTTATTTTAATTTGATGTTTCAGATATTTGATCAATCCGACCCATTACTTGAAAAAGATATTGAGGATCTAAGCAATATTTGGTCTGAGTTTTTTGTTCAAATCATTCCTTTTTAATAGTACTTGTCATTAACAGAATACATTTTTTTATTTTTCTATTCAAATTGTTGTACTTTTTTTATTGAATTTTATTAAATGAATAATGTAATGAGCTCTGTCATCTTGAACTCTGTCTCTATTGTTGTCTCTGAGTCCATATATTTGGGTAGTTTATTAATGAAGCTTCAGGGGATATGGTTAATGAAATATTGAAGAGGTCATTTTTTAAAAATATATTTAAACCATACAAAGAATAACGGCAGGTGTAGAAACAATATTGTAAATATTACAATATCTACACCGATTTTCTTTATAGTGAGGTGTAGAAAATTGATTAATTTACACTGGGTGTAAACACAACTAACGTAAAAAAATTGATTAATTTGTTCATATAACCTGTATAGATATTAGTAAATTCAACTCCTGATTTTAAAATAGATCGATTTAAATTCTACTCATTCTATATCGGTGAACCGTCCGATTTAAAAAGTGTACACTTTCTACATGGTCTATTTCTATACCGGTCATTGTCCAGTGTATAATATCATTTTCAACCGATTTAGAAAGCCGTTTTGTAGTAGTGCTCGTTTAATTATTCTTGCAAATCTTGGTTTAAATGCTTCATTCTATCAAGCTTCATATTCACATTGAAGAGTAACTCCAATAAACTAGAAGTTTATAGCATTAGTTGCTATTCAGAGTTAGTAAATCGAGTCATCAACTCGAGTTATATAATGTTCATGACATTTCTTATTCAAAGCTTCCAGATGATCAATTTACTTCATAAATGAGGATCATCTTGATATTCACCTTGTTCTATGATATGTAGGAATTATATGTTAGGTTTTGGGCACACTGGCAATAGAGTATAATTAAAAAAAATTGCCATAACCCCCAACGTCAATCAGTATTGTTTAAATCGAATTAAGAAAGAGACTTACTAATTGAACTCAAGATCCGACATCTAATATTTTGTTTGGTAATTTCGATTATTAGTACTGTTCATCCAACAAACACGTTCTACTGGTATCCTCACGAACGAGATCACCAAACTCAAACAGTGTGCTTAATTTAGATCATAGGTACTAATCCTCAAACGAACACCCGCCATCGGTATTTACACGAACGGGATTGCAAACATGAACGATGTGCTAGCACACGAATTGTGCTTGGTTCTTACTATCCAAGAAGATCACACTAGGGGTGTTCAAGATTCCCGATGCCCGGTGTGCTCGCCCGAGCTCGCAGAAAAATAGCCCTGCCCAGCCTAAAAAAGTTGGCCCAAAATATAATTGGGCAAGTTTAGGATGGTCTAAATTTAGGGCAGGGCAATGCACCAGGCAAGGTATGTTGCCCTGCCCATTTTGGCTCAGCCCAAAATATATATTATATATATTTGATTTTAATTTATAATACCTTTACCTTTTACCTATCTATTCATATTTCCTGGCCAGTGACTGTGAGTTGCCCTAATTCCCAAATTTGGACTCCAGGCTCCAGCTCTCTACAGCTCTATCTGCCTCTGTGTGCACTTCGCTAGTCGCTACACCCATTGACTCCAGGTCTCTAGCTCTTCATGACTCTGCTTCTATGTGCGCTTCGCTAGTCGCTACACTCATCGATTCCAGGTCTCTAGCTCTCTGACACTTCGCTACACCCGTCGACTCCAGCTCTCCGCTCCTGCTCCTGTTCCTGAGACACTTCTGTGGTTACTTCTGCTCCTGCTCCTGCAAGTCTCCAGCGAGGTAGCGGCGGCGTTGTCCATTATTTTCCCAATGTTTAAATCTTCAAAGAAGGACACTTCTTGCTTCTGCTCCTGCTCCTGCTCCTGCGAGTCCATTGTTTTCAGGTTAATCTCTATCTCTATGTAATTTCATTCTTTAATTTGATTTCCTTTAGAGTTGTTCCTCACAAGAAAGTGGGAAACTATGAGATTTGTTTGTTCTGGAAATTTGTGGGTCTTGCTCGGCTCCTATGTGCAACAGTGCAAGTATCGTTAAATTCTGGCCCATTGTGAATGCATATGAATATCTGATATGAATAATTGTTTTTGGGTTGAACTCTAAATATCTGATTATGCCTCATGTTTCCCATTCTTTGATTTGGAATCAATTTTCGTTTGATTCCCCATCTCAATTCCTGTCGTTTTATTCTATCAAGGCTGTGAGTGTATCTGCTAAGGTTATATTCTATCAAGGCCGAAAGATTATGAAAATTCCATTCACACTCTGTGTTTTTTATGTGATTGCTTCCTTATATATATACAATCTAAATGTTGAAGTTTAAACACCTAAGGCGCATTGTAAATTTAAATTATTAAAAACATATGCACCTAATCCGAAGAAAAGCATGGAACTCTAGTATTTTTTTTAAACAAATTACTCGACATCTTTACTCCCCATAGTCTAATAAGCAAGGCTAAAATGATGAAATAATTAAAATAAAAAACATACACATGCATACATATATGCACTTGTATGCATCAAGGGTATATTGATTATAGGATATTTCCTGTCCAATCATACAACAGATTTGGTTAAATCTCAACACAAAGAAGATTCATTTCTCCTTTGAATATCAATGTGGACATTTCAAGACATTAATCGCTTCTGTCAAATAAAGACATTTGAAGACATTTCTCCTTGTTACTTATCAATTTTTCAATCACTCATTATGTCAAATAAAGACATTTGAAGACCTTCCATTTTTCAATCACTTCAGTTTTTCATTTGTCTCTAAGTAATATATTGATGTCATTCACTAACTATGGTTGGCTAATTTATAAGGTTTCCATGGCTAATTTTAGGTTGAAGATACTTTGTTTAAATGGATGATCAAGCTTCTAAAGTCTCATCATCCTCTCTTGAAGATACTTCTACTTCAACCGCTTTTAAAACTTCTATTGTATCACCAAGCCCTAGTCCTATCCATAATTATCCTAGTGCAACTCTTACCCCTGGACAAACTCCTATGCCTCCCCCACCTACCTCTTAATCTCTCCTCACCTATCCCCACCCTCCTACTTCTCATGCTCCCACTGCCACCACCCAAACACAAACAGAATTTGTTGCACAAGAAACAAATGTGGAAGGCAAAGCTACAAAGAGAAAGGAAAGAGAAACCATGCACACATCAGAGGTGTGTGATCACTTTGTTAGATTGATATTAGAAGAAACTAATGGTGAGCACTTAGAAGCTTGTAAGCATTGCCATACGACTTATAAAGCTGATCCAAATCGCCATGGGACACATTCTTTGTTGAGGCATATCCCAAAGTGTAAAGAGAACCCAAACAAGGCCACTACATATAGAAGGCAATCTATGTTAAGTCTCTTGTCTAGGGGGTCGAGTAGTCAAGGAAGATCAGTGGTGGCACATGTATATAATGAGAAGAGATATAGAAGGGCTTTAGTTAAATTTATTATATCTGATGAGCAACCATTCAGAATTGTTGGGAAGCCTGCATTTAAGAAATTACTAAATGAGCTTGAGCCCCGCTTTCCAATCCCTTCAAGAACAACAATTGGAAAGGATGTGTGGCAGTTATATCTTGGAGAAGTTAAATTATTGAAGAAGTTCTTACAGCAAAGTGCTAAGCGTGTTTGCCTTACCATAGACTGCTAAACATCATGCCAAAATTTCAATTATATGTGTTTGATAGCACATTTTATTGATGACGATTGGAAGCTTCACAAGAGGATCTTGAATTTTGTTATGATTGAAAATCATAGAGGTGATACTATAGGGAAAACCATTGAGCAATGCTTGTTGCAGTGGGGGATTGAAAATATCTTCACCATAACTATGGATAATGCCTCAGCTAATGACATGGCTTTGGTATATCTAAAGAGGCGTTTAAGGAGTTGGAAGGGGTTACTTTGTGATGGGGATTATATACAATTAAGGTGTTATGCCCATGTCCTTAATTTAGTGGTTAATGAAGGGATCAAAGAGATGAAGGATATCTTTGAAGCCATTTGAAGTGCTGTTAGATATATTCGTTCTTCTCCTTCACGCTTCTTGAAATTCAAAACTTGGGTTGAAGCTGAAAAACTAGAAATTAAAAGCCTTGTTTTCCTTGATGTAAATACTCGATGGAACTCATCATACTTGATGTTGGAAGCTACGATGAAGTTTCAAAAAGTATTTGAGCGGATGCGTGATGAAGATAATGACTATATTTCCTACTTCAACTCCAGCATTTCAAGCTCTAGGCGTGGTGCTAGGCATGGCCAAGATGACTTCTCTAGTCCTATTAGTGATGATTGGGATAATGCTAAGATCTTCATCAATTTCTTAAAGGTATTTTATGACATTACATTGAAATTTTCAAGCTCCCTTTCTGTAACTTCAAATGAATGTTTCCACCAGATTGCACGTGTTCATAAAATGTTGCAAAATAATATTATGAACAGAGCTAATAGTTTTTTGGGAGATATGAGCATCAGTATGCAGGCAAAATATGACAAATATTGGGGTCAAGCAGATAATATGAATCTGTTATTATTTGTGGCTGTAATTTTGGATCCTCGTTATAAACTAGCTTATGTCAATCATATGTTTGACGTCCTTTACATTGACCCCAGAGTATGTTCACTTATGAAGGAGAGGGTAAAAGATTGTTTGTATCGGTTGTTTGATGAGTACTCTACAAGGGTTTCTATTGAATTAGGGATTGTTTCAACAAGTGCAACTTTATGGCCTTCTTTTGATGATGATACTGAGGATCTAGGTCATGAAACTTCTATAGATCCTCAAACTGAGTTAGATAGATATATTGTAACTGACTCAAGAGATAAAATCCCTTCTGCATTTGAGTTTGACATACTGTTATGATGGAAAGCTAATTCTCAAAAATATAAAATTCTCTCCCATATAACACGAGATGTATTGGCTATTCTGGTTTCTACAGTTGCTTTTGAGTCCGCTTTTAGCACTGGGGGACGTATAGTTGATCATTACAGGAGTTCTTTGTCTTATAAAATGACAGAAGTACTAATTTGTAGTCAAAATTGGCTACAAGCTGGCCAATCTATCAATGACTTAGCTGACAAGCTTTGGGAGTTCGATAATTTTGATGAAACGGAAAATGTCATTCAGCTTGCAGGTAATATTTTATTTTGAAGCTCATAAATTCTATTATATATTTTACTTCATAATATGTAACAGTTTTTCTTTTATTTTTTTCCTATAGATGCAACACTTGGAAGGGAGAATATAATGATTACTGATGACTGAAGATTATTTTAATTGTAATAGATTTTAAAACTTTAATTATCTTCTTGTCGCCTTGTTTTAAGTTGATTATTACTATTTTTTTAGTCTTTAAGACATAAATATGGTATTATTTTATAAATTTATGATTTTAGATTTTTTTCCCCATAATATAAGCAGGACATCATTATTTGGGCATGCCTAACCCGCATATGCCTAACCCGAATTAGTTAGGACTTTTCTGGGCAGGGCACCGGGCAGGGGGCTACCCTGCCCATGCACACCCTTAGATCACACATATTATCAATAATGTGACTCAAGTGAAAAAATTGCCCTAAACTCTTTTCATAGTTATGTTACTATCGATAATTTCTGATAGTTCATTGGCTCTTAGAAACTAGATCAAGTCGGTCACCCTAATCACCGAGATATCATATTATTTAATTTAAATCTCATATTTAAATTAAATAATAAATTATATACAAATTTCATGTCTTAAATGTATATAATTCATCCACCACCGATAGAAAAAAGATATTATATTTATCTTGATTAAAATATCTGTTTAAAAATCATATATGTTATATATACATTGATTTTCAACTACCAATATCTTTAATATGATTATTATTCTATTTAATTTAAGATATACAATCTTCAATATAAAATCTTCTAAAAATATCATATTTTAGAATAAATATTCTAAAGAATTCAATCCTAAATTAAATATAATATTATTATTTTCTCAAATAATAAGATAATATTATTTCACCATGAATAATATTATATTCTTCTAATCCATATTAGAATATGTTCAAGAATTTTCTTATCTCAGAATAAGAAAATTTCTAAATTAAATGGAGATATTTTATATTTATTGAATTTGAATATTTTTAAATTCAATAAATTTGGACATCTTAGCTCATATTGGCCCATTCTTGTGTGTGACCTTGTAGTTTTGTCTCTATCAAGACATTATAACTATCCAAATTATATTAAAGTCGATGATATGATTTAACCTTTCAATTCATTTTTGTCATACGATATATAAATTGAACATGAGACATGGAAATATTACTCTCTTATTGCTCAATCAAAGTTTCTCGATCTCCGGGTAGATTAACAAGATAAATGAATCTCTTCATTCGAGTACGGTCAGCGTTAACATTCTCACTCGTCAAGGGGCATAGATATACCTCTATCATAATGAGAGGGACAAATTCCTTCTTCACCACTCATTTTCCTCTATAAGGATCCTACTTGACTCAATCACGACCTTTATGAGCACTTAATTAAAAGTGACTTTTGATAATATCAAAATACAGTGTTCCTCATGTAGGTGTCTTTAGTTATCTCAAGTCTATACTACAAAAAAAATATTGTTGGCAGTGGTTAGTTTCTAGCGATTGACACAAATCGCTAGAAACTAATAGGATTTATAGTGGTTATAGAACTAATTGCTAGAAATTCTAACTGTTTTGATCAAAATGGACGTGGACCCTACAACTTTCTAGCAGTTTAACCCCAACTACTAGAAAATGACTACAACAAGTACATGCACCATATGGTGGGAAGTTGGTGCCATATTTCCAATGGTTTGTTTCTAGCGGTTTGGTTAAGGAAACTGCTAGAGAATGCGAATGGTCGCCCTTTTTTCTAGGGGTTTAGAAACTGCTAGAAATGTATTAGTTTCTTGATGAATCTTGACACATGGCAAGAGAAAGGGTGGTCGGGGACAGTGATCAACATTTCTAACAGTTATGAGACAACTACTAGAAATTGTGGATACATTTCTAGATGTTGCTAGAAAAACTACTACAAAATACACAAAACCGCTAGAAATCATTGCTAAACCACTATAAATACATTCTTACCTCCTCATTCATTCACTCCCTCATTTCTTTTTCCTCCTTTTCCTCTCCTTCATTTGTTTCCTTAAAATTCCGTCTTCTTTTCTCCTCTTCTTCCTTCTTTTTTCTTTATATGGTAAAATATTATTTATTTTGTATATCTCAATTTATTTTATTTATCTTCATTTATAGTTTATTAACATATTTATATTTTTTTTCTTTCATATTTTTTCTTTATCTCAACCAATCTAACCACTTCTTCAACTTAAGAATTGAAGTTTAACACTACAAACTATCTCATTTTTAATTCTTGAATCTCTAATTCAATTACCTTATCAAATTAAATTAAATTCATATGCTATAATCATAATGACATTACTTATTATTTATCACAACAATATTTTAATATAACATGTCATACATTATTAATTACACATATCAACACAATCATTTGAGATAATATATTTAATACTTTTTTAATTAATAATATTATATTTTATAATAATAAAAAAATTGGAATTTTGTTTTTTCAACTAGAATGAATTTTTTAGCGGTTATAAACCGCTAGACAATTACAAACATGGGAAATTTTTTGCCTAAATTCAAATTTTGGTTAACCATTGGCGCCACATTTCTAGCGGTTTCTAATAGCTACAAATTATAGCGCCATTCTAAAAATTTTATTTCCCACCAACGTAGATGTTCTGTAAGAAATTTCTAGCAGTTGCTTTGACTGCTACAAATATTTTTTAAATTTCAATTCCTGCTTAAACATTTTATAGTAGTTGTTAACTACTACTAACATAATTTCATTGACCTTCTCCCATCACATTTTTTTCTAGCATTTACTTGAATCGTTCAAAAGGTTTTACAATTTTGGGTAACCGCTAGAAAGATGTTTCTATCGTATGAGATTTTAGAGGTTTACCCAACTGCTAAAAATTCTTACTCTAATGGTTATAACCGCTAGAAATACAATAAAATAACCGTTACAAAATACCTATTTATTTATATTATTAAGGGCATAGTGACATAGTTATAATGCGATGCACTTATGACACAGTCTATGTAGCTATTTCATTATGGGTCAATCTAACACTTTGGTCTAGAACAAGTGCCTATAACTTTAATTTCTATCACTATACATGAACATCAATAAAAGCCATACTAGTATTAATTTATTATTGTTTCTATAATAATAATAAACTATGGACATTTAGAACAATTATTCAATTATTCATAAATCTTTATTATAAAGAAAATATGCAAAATAATATAATCAATATTTATTTAATAAATTATTTATTAAATAAATTATAATGTCTATATCCAATTGATTGACTTAGGGTACAATCTCCAACATTGTGCCTATTTGGTAATCCTGGAAACTAAGGTTTTAAAAGGGCTTTTGGCCCAAATCTTAATTTTTAAAAATTTTAAAATAAACAATCATATTTGTCTAAAAGGGCTTTTAGACCAAATCATAGTTTAAAACTAAGGTTTTGAATAAACTACTGAGAGTAACTATAGAATAGTAAAAGAGCTTATGAACTACTCAATTATTATTTTACCCTTACTTTTTCTTACACCCTCTCTTATTTCTCCTCTCTACCTTTTCTCCTTTATCTTCTCTCTACTATCTCATCTCTCTTTTCCACCCTCTCTCTTCTCTCATATTTTTAATAAAATCATACCCTTTCTAGTAATTTTTCAATTACAAAAGTTCTTCTGGTAATAATTATCCAAATATTTATTTATTTATAACCACTTTTCTTCTATAAACTCTTCTCCAAAAGACCTTTTCTAAAAGTTATCTAAAAAACTTTTTTTTTCATAAGTTATTTTTCAAACTCTAATCTAAACAGACCCATTATAAGTTACTCCAATCCTGTCCTAAATATGTTTGCATCCTAACTTGAAGTAACTGGGAGTCATTTGATTGGTCTTTGACCAACCTTTATTAATTTGGAAACATTCTCGACTTAGTTATTCATAATTGTAGGATATGTAGATCACTAGAGTCCTTAACTGGAAGTTACATGTCCCTTGTGATTCCTATGAGTTTGCATTTCATTCTAATTCCATTCTTTCCAAACTCAAATTAACTGGAAGTTACGCGTGGTTAATGATAATTAACTTTTACACAATTGGAAGTTTGTCACGAATTTGCTTTTATCCTTAGGAAATACCCTTTCAAATTCAAATATCAACTAGAAGTCAATGTGTTATCTTTGTACTTAGTATGATACGATTGTAAGCAAACCCAATTCATCTACTGTTGAGTATTTAAAAGGGAGAATGTGCACCATGTACACCAAACGAATTTTAGGTCTAATTAGTACCCTAAAGTAGTTTTTTGTGGTACAATTAACATTCTAAAGTTTTTTTTAATGCAATTAGCACCCTCCACTAACAAATCTCAAACTTTAGTTTGAACCCTTCCACTTATTTTTTTTTTACATGTCATTATTTAAAATTCCACTTGTATAATTTTTTTTAAAAAAAACATATGTACACGTGAAAGAGACGGAGAACAAGTAAGAGCGGAAAGTGATTTAGTATTTAGGGTTCAAAAATGTCAACCCCAGTTACGTGCGAGGAAGAGCGAAGTAGAGATGTAGAGTTATGAAATTGCTCCCTATACGTGTCAGGACTAAAGCGAAGGAAAGATTCATCGACAAAGACGAAATCATCAACAGAGTTGATCGCTGGGGGAGATTGACGGAAAAAATGTTGATGCGGAGGAAAGTTGTCGACACAGTATGGAAGCTTGACAAGGTCATAGGAGTGATAAATGGCAGAGGATCAATCACGACTAGGTAGGGGTGAAATTTTTGTTCATTAGAGTGTATGGCAAAACAGAAGTTTAAGTAATTATATATATGGAATTTTAAATAATAACATATAAACAAAATTTAGGTGGAGGGGTTCAGATAAAAGGTTGAGATCTGTTAATAGACGATGCTAATTGCACACAAAAAAAAACTACTACAAGGTGCTAATTACACTACTAAAATTAATTTAGTGTTAAGTGTACATTTACCCTATTTAAAATTCTTACTCTAAAAAGGGATTTTCCACATAATTGGGAATGAATAAAAGGTTTTGAGGTGTTCAGAATTATAAATTCATTTGGTATGTTTGAATTGAAATTATGATATATATTGGCTTTGTACTTTATGATAGGTTGTGTTGATGGTATGGGGCTCGAAGAGTATTATATCAAGACGTTTGTTTTGAGTTGAATTATGAGACTCTTCACTTTAGGTTGGGTTTGGTTCACCTTGGGGCTTTAGCACTCACCCTTGAAATTTCTGATTTTGCCATTCTAACTTAAAGGGTCAAGTAACTGAGTTTTTCTTCTCTTTTATCCTTAATTTATCTTCTTTGCATGATGATCTATTTTTCCAAAAAGTTTGATATGATGAAAACTATTGAAATTTGAAATAATATTAATTTAGTTTTTAGTTTTCTAACCAAATTGTAGAACATTGATAACCACGGATAGTTTTGTTAGATTGGACTAGATAATTATAATTGTTGGTTTTTTTCTTTTTTTATTATGCACATGTATCCTCCTATTTATTTAGAGGAGATTATATTTAAAATATTATTAGGTACTAAATATAGATAATTTTCTTAATATAAATTTTCTACGTTATTAGGGATTTGTCCATTCATTGTCTCTTATTCAAAGGTTATTTGTTTCATTATTGGGCCTCATTAACATAATAGAAGCTCCTTCTACTACAAGGGGCCCTTTGAATCTATATGTGGCAGGGGTCCTCAGGGCAGGATTTTGAATGTTTGCTTCAGTTTCTAATTGTTAAAAATTCTAATATATACTCCTCAGGTTTTAGGGCACTTTTTAGAAATATTCTTTGGTCTATATAATATAAATCATTTGAAGGTTAATTTATTGTACTTAATGCTTAAATGTATCTTTTGTATTTTTGTTCTCCTTTAAAACCTCATTAATATGGGTAGAGTTAAAAAAATTATTAATTTAAAATATATTTAATAAGTTTGTATGAATTAGTTAAAAATATTATATAATAGAGACAAGAGGGAATAATTAAAGTCTCTTGTATTTATTAGGTCATATAGTTCTTGTGTATGTTAAGTGGAGGGGTAAATATCTCATTACTCTTTTACAATAAAATACTAAGAATTTTAAAATTTCAAGGGGAAAAATATAACATCCTAATTTTATTATATTGTAGGGACTAAACGGTAGCATCTGGAACCACTTTTAAGCTTACTGAAGGCAAATTACACAATCTAAAATTTTACTCTATCGAGTACTGTTCACTGTACAAATTTTAGAAAAGTGACCTGACTTCGAAAAATCATAATTAAATCTAGAAAAATTAAAATGAAGTGGTTCAAATTGATATACAAAGCTAACTTAATGCTCTTTAAGGAAAAAAATAATTCGTTGACTACGCCTTGACTAAGTCAATGTCGGTCAATCCTCCAATTTTACTGTTCATCCAACGTCCTTCCCCTGATTCCAGCATTTCTGGTCCCAACTTTGAAAAATCATATCTCCATGTGTAGACATCCAAATAAGACGTTCTATATATCAAATCGAAGCTTGTTATGTATACTATCTACTGGTAAAATATCATATATTTATTCCATCATTTACTATTTCTAATTACAGCTCAATTGCCACTGACTCACCACGAGTTACGCAAATTCCAGCACCCAACTTTACATACATATGCATAACATACATCAATGATATATCAATTATGCTAAATAATTCTTAACTTTTCTTCATGCATCTTTATCTTTTCTATCTTGGGAAGACCTGCTGTAATTGGATTGATATGGCATGGGTGAAATTTCTGGAGAAATCTAAGTAGCAAACGGAAACCATATAATATATGCAACTATATGCTTGATGTTACTATGTGTGCACTTAATGATCATGCTCACATAATAATAAAATATATGCTTTTATGTTACTTAATTATAACATATGGCCATAGCATAAAAAGAAACAGAGCATTACTTAATCATACATGCTTCACATCATCAAAGTAAGTAAACATCATATAAAACATCCAAGCAACATAAGCATACAAGTAGGTAAGTTTACTACCTGACATGTATCATTTCCTTAGTCCTTAACCTTTGCTCTGAGGTTCCTTCTTTACATAGGTCAGAACCTATACATAGCATAATAATATCTTCATTATTATCCTATCCAGTATAGCTCTACTTATCTCAAGCTTAACTTGAAATAATACCCTTAATCTGATAATCCCCTAACTTTCTTTATATCCACGGCTAACCTTATCAAGAGAGAGATATTCTCTATTCTAAATATTAAATTCATAAGAACAATCCTCTAATTTAGAGCAGGGATTAGAATAAATTACTTACCTTATTCCTAAACTTGACAAGTCCCTAATCTCCTTGGATTGCTCCTAACTCCGCTAGAACTCTTCATTTTTCTTTCATTTCTTTCTCTTCCTTTCTTTCTTTCTCTCTTTATCGTTTTCTCTCTTCTTTATCTTCTTTTCTTGCTCTTGACCGTGGATGACTTGAATGGAAGGGGAATGGTCTATTTATAAGTGGAGGCAGGTGGAATGGAGGTCCAAATCGAATCGCGATGAACAGCTCAGATAGCTTAGCTTCCTCAAGAAGCTTTACCTACATCATCACAATGACATCATCATCCTCAATGACTCATCAAAGTGACATCATTCATAGACACCTCACATGCTTAGGTGGTGCAATGGTGGGGCCCTTAGGACACCTCACCAGCTGACTTAGCGTTTCCAAAGAATTCCAAAGTCATGTCCCCAGAATGAACGGCTAAGATCGTGCCACGTATTCTTAGCTTTTTCTTCTTTCCCTAGACTCATGCCATGTGGCACCTTGTAGGTCCCATGAGGACACCTTTCATGCCACCTAATGGTTCTGGATGAGTCTAAAGCTTTATCTGATCACTTTTTCCAGTTCTATCTTTAACTGGATAACTATGCTTTATGAAAAAGCATTAAACTATTACTTTAATGCCACTTAAACCTAACATAATCATGGGGCCATGTTTTTGGACCCTTGGAATGTTATCTTGGCCTCTAATCAAGCTCAAACACTCTAGTGGCTCGATTCGCAAGAAACATCCCTTAGCAAATTATCAAAATGCCATTAATTTCTCTTTAATAATTCTAGGGGCATTATTATCTTTTCATACCTTGTCAGAGTATTTGCTGACCTTGGTCAACTATCTAGATAACCTTCCTTGACTGTCTAACCTTAAGCAAATGACCAAAATACCCTTCACCCATTATTTAATTATTCTACAATATAAGGGGTATTTTCGTCATTTTATACTTTTTTTGGACACTGGCCCCTTTGAACGATGAACTAATATCATGAGTTTGAGCCTCACTTGGCGTCATCATGGGTTTCTCTGTGACATCATCTGAGCTCATTCAGCCATAACTTACTTACTGCTAAGTTTCATAATTAGATTGTGGGCGTTCGTAATCTCCCGTCAAAATTTATTAAAACGTGAATAACTTTCTCTATATAACTCATTTTCAGGTTCTGTCAGATCCATGACATTTGGCGCCATAGGATATACCTTCCTATAACTTTTCACTTATATCTAAGATTTATAAGATCTGATAAAATTTCAGATAACTTTTAGATTATCAGATAAATATCTGCTATCTAGAACTCTAATAAAATTTATATATCATGCTAGATTAACTAGAATAACTTTCTCTATCTACTGATGAATTTTAGGACTAAAATGCTTTTGGGCAGTTCTAAGCCTTTTTTGACTGAACTTTCTATAATTACAATTTTGCCCTTGGAAACTTTTAGAAATTACACTTTAGTCCCTCAACTTTTCATAATTATATTTAATGGCCTGAACTTTATGTCTACTTCCTTTTGGCACCATTAAACCTTTTAGACTTTCCACTTTAGTCCATTTCTTTTTCAAAATGACCATTATACCCCTAGGGACTTTCACTATTTGTAATCTAGTCCCTGAACTTTCACTTACTTGCAGTTTAATCCCTGAACATCATATATATACTTCTGGGACTTCTGCTCCATAGGGCCTAGTAGCATACCTTTCTTAGGCTACATACTAGACTTCTATGTATAAAAATCAGGATATGACAAAAAAGATAAGAAAAGCCCATGTGAATTTAGAAATGACAATTTGGTTATCTAAATATCTAAAAAGACAGATTGGCCAGAAGTCCAATATATGTTTTGTAAATTTGAGTGAAAATACCAAATTACCCATGGACTAAATGACCATACCGATGTCACAAGTGTTTTCTCTTCCTATATAATTGAAGTCCACGACCACGTAGGGCTAGATACGATTTTGGTGTTAGGGTGAAAATTAAAAGACATTGCGGGTCCTCTGTCAGAGTCTTCAGCGGCTATTCTATTGGTGGCAACATTCTTTTTAGTTATGAGCCCAAGTATGAATCTTTTCAACCACCATAATCACAAACTTTTAGAACCAAATCAAGTTCAATTTCTTCCTACATATAGAACTATTTCAGATTTAGACAAATGTTGAATCCTGATGTATGATAAAATAGGGATTTCTGTCCATCAAATGATGCTGCTTATGGAGCTTAAGAAGTGTGTGGAACTTGGATATCTGCCTTTTACTGAAAAAGATGTGAGAATTTACTTCAATCATTTAGGAAATTAGAACCAGAAGAGGAAAGCATAGATTTACTAAGAATGTGCAAAAATATTAAGGAGAAAGACCCTAATTTCATAGTTGAGTTCACTGTTGATTCGAACAACTATTTGGAGAATATAGCCTGGTCATATCTTTGGTTATGCAGTAGTATTTGATACAACGCATCACCTGACTACATTTGACATGCCATTGGGTATATGGGTTAGATGAATAATTACAAAATGCCTTACTTTTTTGGCTGTGTACTTCTACAAAACATGCTGAAAGAGTGTAGTTATTACAAAACATGGTTTCTACTCTTATCACTGAATCTACCAAGTTAAAGGAAAGATTGGATATTGTAACAGAGCAAGTTTCCCTCCTTCTATCTCGAGTAAGGGAGCAACCAATTTCATTACAAGGTGTTGGAGATATTTCTGTCATTGGTAGGAATGTTTGACAATTAGTTGTTACATATAGTAGAATTGGCAGTGTATGATTTAGTGGTGGAAGAAAAGCAATATGTGGATGAGAAAGCAAGTAGATGGGGCTTGAACTTTGTAGTGCTCGAGTGAAGCTTTAAAATGACCCATTTCTTTTTTGTGTGAAGGGGAAAGAAACTATTTATGGGTGGAAGTTATTCTGGCATGATAATTTGGAGATTATTAAAAGTGAGAAGCTACTTTTCCAATAGGTATTATGAAGCATCTCTTTATTCAGATATTGGTATTATGCGTTAAGAAAGTTCAAAGCTTGCTATTGGTAGAAATCAGGCGGTGTGATTGTGAGTTCAAGATGAATACTCAGCAATTGTGTTGAAGCTTCAGCAGTTGCTTGTTGATAACTAAATATTGTAGGTAGTATATTCTGCAGGTCTTCCATTTGATATAAAGTTAATTTGAGAAGAATATTCACAAAAATACTTAACTGAAACCATATTTTTCTATTGCGCCATCTTTGTTTATAAGCTAATTCAGAATTGTTACTCTTTTCTTTTTCAATGGCTTGTGCTCTAATGTTTCAATATGAGCACAACGAGAAGAAGTGTGTGTGTGTATGAGGGAGAGAATGTATGCAAACAATCTTAAAGAGAGTACTCCCTTTTGGTTGAAAAGGGCTTCCAATTTCTCAAAATGTCACTAGAAATTATAGTAGAGGATAAGGGTGTGAATTTTTATAGGGATGTTAACATTTTTCTTTTCCTTGTATGCTTACTCTATATATGCAACAACCAAAATAAAAACCTTCAAAAAATGAGGAGTGTATATTGGTTTAGTCTTTCAGTTATTATTATATTTATCCACTATTCCAATGTATGGCTTTGAAAATATTACTTATCGATTATTAAAGCGGTCTTATTTTTGTTTATTTAGTTTAACTCTTCCTATCCTGTAATTCCAGTATAAACTAACATGTTAAGTATCTTTCATATAATCCCAATATGTATGAACAAGTTATATGGATTTGTTGCTACATCTGCTTATATAATTAACTATGGAATGGTTGTCTATGCAGGCGAGATTGTGGGGTGCATGTACTAATTTGGTTGACTAAATAGGATCTGAATGTAGCAATTGGTTATGATGATGAACATGTTGTAGAGTTTAGATGAAACCTATAGTGGTGGCCAGTAAATTACAAGCTCAACTCAAGGTGAGAATTTGTATTAAGTCTATTTCTACAAAGCGAGACCACCACATTGACCAAATGATGTTTCAATTTTTGTAACGTCCAACTTTTGTAATGTTATATTTTTGAAAAGTTAAGCCATTGACCAAATGATATTCAAAGTTAGTCAATCCCTTTTCAGTGTTCGACTTATGTACTGTTAAACTTTGTAATGACTACGACTATATTTTGTAATGACTATGTACATGTTTTCCCTTCCGCATTTACAACAGTGGAATTGCAACATATTGCCTTCAGGTTTACAACTTCAACAATGGTATTTATAACTCATCTAATGAGGTTTGTAAGTCCTATAATGGGGTTTGTAACTTGTCTAATGAGGTTTATAAGTCCTCCAATGGAGTTTACAAGTTCTACAATAGTGATGTATTGATAGAGGTTTCATTTTGGAGTAGTGTTATATTCAAAAGCGTAGCTAGTAGGATGGCATATTTCAACTCGTTACTCAATGAATTTGACTCTAAGGGGATAAAAATATATTTTACTCAATCTGTCCTTTGCAAATTTGGAAGAGAAGACTAAATTACCCTTAAAGTATTTGAAGAAAAACGGGAGCATGAAGCTCAAAACGCAACCTATTACTAATAGGATTTCCAAACTTGTGGAAGAAATAAGTAATTGAAAATGAATTAGGGAGGTGAACAAAATATGGAGAATGAAAGGATTTTAAATTTGAAAGATTTGGTGAAGAGGGGAGAGAGAGGTTGGGTTTTAGAAACTGATGAATTGACACAGTTTGATTATTGACCATCTTCTCTCTCTGAAAGACTCTATTTTTCTATGTCATTTTGAGGTTACAAATCCCATTGTTGAAGCTGCAAATCCTATTATAGGAGTTGCAAATCCCATTAGCAATATGTTACAATTTCAATTGTAAATGTCATTGTTAAAGTTGCAAATCCCATTAGCAATAGGCTACAATTTCAGTTGTAAATATCATTGCAAGAGTTACAAATCATATTGTTCAAATTACAAAGCCTATTAGATGAGTTGCACATGTCCTTACAGGAGTTACAAATCCCATTAGTAATAGGTTACAATTTCAGTTGTAAATGTCATTGCATGAGTTGTAAATCACATTGTTCAAGTTACAAATGCCATCAGACGAGTTATAAATGTAATTACAGGAATTACAAATCCTATTAGCAATAGGTTACAATTTCAATTGTAAATATCATTGCAGGAGTTACAGATCTTATTGTTGAAGTTACAAATCCTATTAGCAATATGTTACAATTTCAGTTATAAATGTCATTGTTGAAATTTTAAATCATATTCTTGAAGTTGTAAATTCTATTACAGGAGTTACAAATCATATTAGCAATAGGTTGCAATTTCAGTTATAAACGTTATTGCATGAGTTGCAAATGTCATTAGACAAGTTATAAATGCTATTACAGGTGTTGCAAATACCATTATTAAAGTTGTAAATTTTATTAGAGAAATCGGAAGCCCTTTTCAACCTAAAGGGAGTACTCTCTTTAAAAATATTCGCATATATTCTCTCCCTCACAGATACACACACACCTCTTCTCATTGTGCTCACATTGAAATATTGGAGCACAAGCCATTGAAAAAGAAAAGAGTAACAATTCTGAATAAACTGCTAAACAAAGATGGTTCAGTAGAAAAACATGGTTTCAGTCAAGTATTTTTTTGTAATGTTCTTCTCGAATTAACCTTATATCAAATGGAAGACCTGTATAATATAATACCTATAATATTTACTTATCGACAACCAACTGTTGAAGCTTCAACATAATTGCTGAGCATTCACTTGAATTCACAAACACACCAATCATATAACCATCACAGAAACTTACCAGAATTCAAAAATACATTTCCAATCATAATATGCCATATCTTTATTAACATATATATATATATACCAAGATCTCTGTACAATACAACTGACATAAACCTCAAATGGCCTTCTTCTGCTTGTACCATATGGCATAAACTAAATAAATCAACAAATTTAATAGACTAATTCCAGCAATAAGACATAAAAAGTAATGGAGATGACCCTCATTCATGTTATCAAGAATCCATCCAGGTTGTCCTCCTTGTGTTATTAAGTAAAATACCATTATAATAATGAAGGAGCTCAGGTAATTTCCCAAGGAAGTAGTTAGTAACGACAAGGTACTACATAAACTCCGCAGTGTATCAGGAGATTGATTGTAGGAGAACTTGAGTTGCCCTATGAATGTGAATACCTCTGCTGCACCAAACAAGAAGTACTAAGGGATTTGCCATAAGATACTAAGGGGCACAACAACGGCTTTATCAACAAGGTCAAGCTCTCTTGCAAGCTACAACCGCTTCATCTCCACAACATCAACCGATAACATGCTCATAATTGATATGAAGAGGCCAATTCCCATCCTTTGCAACTCTAAGAAGCCCTTTCCTTACTAGTAAATTTTCTTACAATTAGAACGATTATCCTATCATAGACGGGAACCCAAAAAATAACACTTAAGACATCAAAAATTGATAAGGAGGCAGCAGGAATGGTGAATGAATTGATACTTCTATCCATCATTATTCCTTGTTCCACAAATATTGTTGACATCTGAGCATAAATAGCAGAGAAAACAATTCCAATAGCTCAAATTGGAAACAACAAATCAAGATTTTTAATTCCTCCACCTATGTCATAGTATAAAGTCTCTATAGACTTGAATAGTCGCCTTTCTTGCACTTAACATCAGAAACTACAGTTGCTTTATCAAGGAACCTTCATTGAAAACAATGGGTTTTTCTTGTCATTTCCCCCTTATCTTTGGTGGAGACCCCATACTTCTCTTGCATCCCAGAAATCTCTTCCTCCTTCTTTTTCTGATCAAACTTCTCGCCCATCTTCGCCAACTGGTAATAAAGCACAATCAGGTTCACCTCCGGGGTAGCCGAGTGTTACCTTTGTGGAGGCTGATTGCCGCCTTGCTTTTTGCCTACCAGTGCTATTGAGATTTGGTGGCTCTACGTTCAGATGGTTCTGATGAAGGAAAAGAAGAACGACTCGTTCTTTACATTCATGGCGTAGTATACTCTTCATTTAGTCTGGGATAATTTAGTATTTTTATCTAATTTTATATATGATAGATTGAGCCTCCTGCCCAATATATTATTTTAGATATTCATATACTCAAATTATTATTTTAAAATTCACATGGAATTTTTTTATCTTTTTCCCAATTTCAAGTCTTCAAAGTGCAAGCTTCTACTAAAATTCCGAGAAGTTCCTTATTGCCTCAATGCTTTTTTCTCTCTAAAAATTAGGTAGTAGCCCTTAACTAATAACTTAGAAATTAATCTTTTAGAGGTATAAATTTAATATATTTTTGCTCAAAGCAAGGTATCTTGGGAGGAATTCCTTATTTTAATTAATATATTACTTTACTTGTAAAGCATCCCTTAATTTATTTTTATTTTTTTACAGATAATCACTTAATTTTATGATAGAGTAATCCCTTAAACTTTAAGAAATATGCAAATACAACTCGTGTCATGTTATATATTATTAGTTAAATTATGAAAAATGACGGATAGAGAGTTATATATGTAAAATAAATCTCTAGACCACTTACTCAAATTCACCGATTGTTTTTTTGAAAAATAAAAATATTTCTATATTGAAATTTATATATAATTAATAATAAGATTGCATTTAAATTAAAATAAAATAATCGTGGACGACATTGAATTATACTCTATTTGGAATTGAAATACCTTTAGTCATGATTAAAATAAAATAATAGGGCGAAGGACATTGAAGAATTTCCAAACATTATTCAAAATAAAAGGACAAAAATTCACTCATTAAAACAGGCTCAGTCAGGTGGCCTGTGCAACCAGTCACGAAATGGGGTTGGCTTTCTGCCCTGCTTAGGTGGTGGCTAAATTGCTAGCCTACCATTTATTTTTTAAAAAAATATATACTGATAAAAAAACTCTTAACATTATATTAGTATAATAAAAAATTATTAATATTATATTTTTAAAATCCCTATTTTTATAAAAAAATCTCAATATAAATTTAAATAAAAATAATAATATAATATTAATTAATTATAATATATTAATACATATTAATAAATAAATAATTATTTTTATTAGTTTTGGATAATAGGATCATTTAAAATAATATCTAAATAAAATAAATAATAATATTAATAAATTAAAAAAAAAAGTTAATGGGCTAGATGGGAGTGCGCCACTAAATATTAACATGAGTCTATCCTATTTTATGATAAAATGGTTTATGCCGGTTGAGTCCATTTGACTAAGTCTATTGAATGTTAGCCTCCTCACCTTCATCCTGCTTGTTTAGCTTTGTTTTGGTCCTTTGTGTTTTGTTAGTTATTGTGATGTTTGTTGTTTTGTCAGACCTTTGTCTTCAGTCTCTGTTCTTAGACTTTGTTCTTGTGTTTGTAATTTGGTTTTATTTAATGAAATTCCCCATTCAATAAAATAAAACAAAATGTAAACTAAGGACTTGGCGTTATAAAAAAGAATTATTCCGACTAACCATGAAATTCCTCTGATATTTAAGCATATCAATGAACACAAACTTCATTAATATAATATCTTACACGTGTATTAAAATTATCACATGCTATGTTTTGATATGAAAGGTTTTTTATACTAAAAATAAATTATAAATTTCATATTGTATATGAGTCCCTTCTAAATTAATGAGAACAAATATGTTAAATTCACTCATAATTAATTTAATATATTTTTTTTATAAAATACTGAACTTTTTAGACGATGATGTGAACTTTTGGAGAGAGAGAAATTCTGTAAGGCTATATTGCCCTAATGCTAAGATATATGTAAAATATTATCATATCTTTTATTATTATCATTATTTAATTTTTCTTATTTGAGGGTGAAAAAGATACTGTATTTTCTATCTATATAATTATTTTTTTAATTTTTTAATTATATTCCATTATATATGTACAAAACAAGTTTTAATATTTTATTTATTTTAGAATTTGAATAGCAAGATGACTTTAAAGAAGTAGAGCAGTTAAAATGTTTTTTCTTTAATTGAAGATAAAATGTACGTTGTAAAAGAAGAGTTACATTCCTTAAAAATAAATTATATATAATTTTTTAAATAAATTTCAGATATACTTAAATAATAAATTTTGTATTAGAGAATATTCTATATGCCTTTTAATGTATTTGCTTTATTGGAAGGAAAATATTGGTGTCATCCTCAGTGGGGGGCGGATGGCTGTCTTGTTCAACCTCTCTTATTATTTTTTTCGCAGTTTCGGCAAATATCGCACCTTTCGGTGACCAACTTCTTCTTCCATAGCTAGACAGCCCCTTTAGTACCAGAGTTTTACTTCCTTTCGTAAACTCACCTTGATTTCATAAGTTTTCCGGAGGGAGAGTAAGGCCTGCTTTGTGGGATATCCTTTCCTTTATCAGACCACTATTCGAGTTCAACTTTTTCTACCGGGCAGAGCTTTAAAAGTGGCTTCACCCTCCCTCAAAAGGAGGGGTATACTTCCGTCCATCCCTGACTTGAGTAGATGGGAAGAATAGAGCTATTCCAATGACACAAATTTAATTTAAATATATTTAGAATCCAAATAATTCAAATTATCAATCTTCATAATCTATTATTCTTAATAATTTTTTTTTTATAAAGTTCAAAAGTCACTAAATATAAAAAATTTATAAAGTTATAAATTTATGGGTAAGTTAAAACAATTTTATAAATTAAAAATATAAAATAATAAAATTTTTAAATAAAATTTTTAATTTAATTATATTTATTGTTAGTATAAATTTAAGAATGAGCTGACATAATTTTATAAATTAAAAATATAAAATAAATAAATTAAGAGAATTAATTAGAAATATAGCAATCATTAATATTATTTATTAAATTATATTACATAATAGGAAAGAGCCATTTTGAAAAAGAAAAGAGAGGAAGGAGGTGAATATTCCACACTTTCTTTATTTTATTTTACAGAAGTAGTAATTATTTAAAAAGTTTAAATTATTATTATATACAAAATAATTAAAATAAAATTTTCTTTTCACGTTCTCCTTTCTGGGATCTACAAACAATCATACCAAACGTACCAAAACATCACCTTATTAGTTTGAGAGAGAGAATAATTTTAGAAGCTAAAGAATAAAAAATTTAAAATATAAGTAAATTTTTAATTTTTGGACAATAAATTTTGTAAGAACAGATTTTTCGTTAATTTTGTTTTTGGTAATTTTGTCAATGGTTTCCGATGAGAGCATACCCCCGTGTTTCGTTTCCCTGCACGCCTCTGTCTGCAGTTAGCGGCCACCTCAGTCCCAAGCATCTCATCGAAGATCCTTTCTTCGCTTTTTCTCATTCCTCAGAAACTATAAATAAAGCCACCTCAAAGGAAGCAGACACGGATCAGGTAGATATTTGATTCTCTGAATCCTCTTTCAATATTTCTCTCTCTCTCTCTCTCTCTCTTTTTCCCCTGTTGATACTTATCAGCGCCCAGAATATGAAGTTGGAGAGCTCTAACGGGGAAATCTTCGCTGAAAACAATGCTTTTGAATCCCTCGTCAGCTTCTCCGATGGTCTTCAGTCTCCAAATTCTGCTACGGCAAATGGGGCTGATGTCGATAGAGATGGGGAAGAGATATTTGTGCCTCCTCTGAACTTTGCCATGGTCGATAATGGCATTTTCAGGGCGGGGTTCCCTGATTCTGCCAATTTTGGGTTCTTGAAATCTCTTCGCCTCCGCGTGGTTATGTGAGTTCAATTTCTGTTTTTGTTTTGTTCGGTAACCGAAATTGCTGTTGTTCTTCATTTTGTATTCTGGTTTTTTTATTTTGACCCGGTTCTATATTTTTTTCCCCAGATGTTTGTGCCCTGAACCATATCCAGAAGCGACTTCCGAATTTTTGAAGGCTAATGGAATAAGACTTTATCAATTTGGGATCGATGCCTTTAAGGTTTTGTACTGTTTCTGATCCACTGCTGACTTTTTTTTAAAAAAAATTATATTATCTGTCTGTTCGTAATTATCTAGAATTGGTTGCTTCTAGCATGTTTGCATGATGCTTCTGAAGTCATCCAACTGTGTTAACAATAGTGGAGGCATGCATCCAAATGCTTTGCACATAATTTGCTTTATCGCATTCATAAGTGCTATGACATTTTATATGTGAGATTGATTAATTTGAAAACTACTAATCAGTCTAATTGATAAGAACATTAAATGAAACAGGGGGAAAGGTATTTGATTAGTACAGTTTAATTTGGGCATTAAGATTTATATGTCTATGTCAAAAGTCAAACTTATCAAGTCCATTAAAAATTCTTTGGAAGCTGGTTGGCGAACTAAACCAAGTAACTTCTTGTTCTAACAGAAGCTCAGGGTCTTTTTTTGTTAATTGACATTTATAAACTAATCATCATTCATCCTTACGGAAGTTAGATATCTATGGACAACAAACTAAATGACTGTAGTTCTTTCTTAAAATTTCATCGTTTAACTCAAATAGTATTGATTATTAACTTAGTTATATTAGTTACCAGGTGCCAATGTGGAAACAAATGAAGAAGACAATCTCATAGGATTCTGTTATATTAAATGATTTTTGCAATCAGATATGGCTTTTATATTAAATGCGTCATATATGATATCTTGGCACTGGTAAATAAACCTAAGCAAATTACTTTTCCTACAGCAAAGGATTATATTGGTTGTAAGAGGTGTGAATTTACCTGTCCAGCCATTTTTTTTCTAGCCCAAGCGTTGCTTACTTTTACCACATGTTTTTCTTAATTCACTTTTGTGGGTTCCTTGATCTTCTCTTCCTTTAGAAGAAATAAAGAGAGAGGTCTAGAAGTGATGTGAACTGATGTCCTTCAATTAGCTCTGGAAGTACTTTTTGACCTGCATTATGTCCTTCCTTATCATTTTCATATTCTCCTAGATGTGAATTCTTTTTCTGGTGACTACTCCAACTTCATTTTTAAAATAGAAATGAAGTTAACTTGAACTCGCATGTTGCATGCCATTGCCACATGTTAGAGGGGTTTTCTAGTTGATTGATCATTGCATTATGGTCAGATTTTACATTTGTCAATTGAAAAAAACCATACTGGTGCTTATTACTTTCAAGCAGGGTGATTATTTGACCAAGGAGATCAGCAGCCATGCTGTGTAATTCTAGGAGAATGGGATGAGTAACTTATGTATGAGAGTTATATTCAAAGCAGTTAACCTTAGCTAACAGGATAGAATTATTCAAAATGGTCACCAATGAGTTAGTTGATGCACCTTTCAAGTTCTGCTTTGATGTAGTTGTCTTCTTTACAACTTCCCTTGCTCAGTCAACCGAGTTTCTCATAATTTTCTGTACCTGAGATCAAATCGTGTGTCAAGAATTTTAAACCTGGCGCCTATATTGGACTTGGCTCCTATAGAAGCTTTATGCTCACACGGGGAATCCTTCAGGTGTATTTATCCATGTAATATATACTCTTTTAGATGCTTCCTTTTTTGATGGTATCTTCTTGGCAGCAAATGCCAGGGGAAAGGGGAAAAGTTGACTAATCTGGGAGCATATTGTTGTATATCTTCCTAAGAATCATGCCTTTTTGTAATCATTGTTGAGCCATAATTGGTACCAGAAAGCTCATGTGACTTGATTTACTGACATGTTCGAAAACATTGTATCCTCCACTTTGTTAACATGTTTTGTGTGGGCAGGAACCTTTTGTTAACATCCCAGAGCATACAGTGCGTGAGGCGTTGCAAGTAGTCATTGGTATATAACCTGCACTTTAACTTCATTAATGTATTCTGCCTAAACTAGGAAACCTTGTTCAGTGGTTTATTAACTTCAAATCTTGTCTGTTTTATCTTGCACCAGATGTTAGGAACCACCCTGTGCTAATTCATTGCAATCGAGGAAAGGTAATCAATGGATCTTTTCTTTTACACTTCTTTTGTTTGAACTTGATCATTCATTAATGTTCTCTGCTTTTACCTTGAGCAGCATCGCACTGGATGTATCGTTGGATGCTTAAGGAGACTGCAGAGATGGTGTTTATCGTCTGTGTTTGATGAGTACCAAAGGTTCGCTGCTGCCAAAGCTAGATTGTCAGATCAGAGGTTCATTGAATTGTTTGACATTTCTAGCTTGAAGAACAATCCAATGTCGTTTTCATGCTCAAAGAAGTAGAAACATGATGGGCATATCTGAGAAAGCTATGGCGGCTTCCTCCATGGAAACTTTCCGTGATGAAGAGAAGGCGGAAAGTTACCTTATCTTTCTGTCGGTTTCAAGTATGTTAAATAATGTCAAGTATGCCTGTTTATAATAAAAAAGCATTAGAGTTTGGCAATTTACAATCTTTAACCTTATATAAAAAATACATCCATGTTGCTTTCTACCAACTTTAGGTTCTTAATATTATATATTATAATCATAGGTGGTTGCTTTCCATTATATAGGGTTTGATTACTTTTTATGAGGACCCTGTTAGGTCCACAATTCAAAGCTATACATTTTTTTAAAAAAAATAGCGGGTAAAGGCCTATAGTTTATATTTCTGTTTTTAATATAATATTTATTTTAATAAAAAATTTGAAGTATAGAATAGGTACTAGTATTATATTAACAACGTAAGGAGTATTATTTATAATTTAAGATATTAAAAAGGAAAAATTGGAAAAAAAATTGCCACTAATTTTTTAGGTGAGAGAAACTTAAATTAGAGTATTAGTATAAAATTTAGAGTACTAATATTTTTTATATATAAAACTTATTAAATTGTTTAAAATAAAATTTTTATTAGAAATTTTTTTTCTCGATTTTCTCTATAAAAAATTAGAAGTGTTTTCAAAATACTTTAGAATTAGTAATATTTCAAAGTTGCCCTATTTGTTCATTCACTCAAGTAATAACTTAAAGAAAAATCATATTACTATAATAACTTAAATATTATCTTTCTGTCGGTTTTAAGTATGTTAAATAATGTCAAGTATGCCTGTTTATAATAAAAAAGCATTAGAGTTTGGCAATTTACAATCTTTAAACTTATATAAAAAATATATATAAAACTCTCTAAACTTAGGTTTGGATAAAATATATATTTTGAGAAATTTTAAAATAAACAGTTATATTTGTTAAAAAAAACTTTTGAATTAAACTATAATTTAAAATTAAAATTTTAAATAAACTGGTCAGAGTAATTTATAGAACAGTAAAAGAACTTATATACTTACAATTACTATATTACCCCTACATTTTTTACATTATCTCTCCTCTCTCCTTTCTTTTCTACACCATCTCTACTCTTTCATCTCTCTTCTATACCCTTTCTCATCTCTTATCTTTTTTTTACATTCTCTCTCCTCTTTTATCTCTTATCTCTCATATCTACTATATTTAATAATCATATATTTTTTTCGTAATTTACTAATAATAAAAGTATTTCGCTATCCAAATACTCATTTATTTAAAATTATTTTTTTTATAAACTCTTTTTTATAAGTTTTTTTTAAAAATTATATAAAAAAATTATAAGTTATTTTTTAAACTCTTGTTGAAACGCGCGGCATTTTGCCTCTGCTGTTTTTTATTCTCTCCCTTCATTAATCTTTACTGAAGCTCCCTCATCGGCCGGCAGCACAGGGACAACAGCGGCGACGACAGCCGATGTCCTTTGCTCCCACCACCTTCCACCATCGGTTCCCTCCATCATTCCATCTTCCGTCAGTTTGATTATGCAGCGAGACTCATAGAGCAGACGACAGAAACAGAAGCAACTGACGCCCATCATATGGGGGGCGACGACAGAATGCAACAGGAGGTGAATAATGGTAGAACCAGAACAGAAGCAGAGAATCAGAACATAACAAAAAGCAACAGAAGCAGAGAACCACACCCTTTCTTTGACTCCATCAGATATGGAAAGGTTCAAACAGCGGTAAAGAAAGAAGAAGGATATGACGACGGAAAGGAAGAATCAGCTGGTGACGGCGTTGGATCTCATCAGAATTCATGCTGAATTTTGCGAAGGCGGCGATCAGGGCAACACTAGGGGAGATAGGGTTGTATGTGAAGTGCGGAAAATGAGAATTGGTTGAACCAAAGGGGGCAGTGACGAAGTTAATGCCATTGTCGATGGCGAACTTTAGAAATATGTGGGGTTTGAGTTCCGAGGATGAAAGTGCTAACAACTTTAGCACGAGCGAGAGGGGAAGAGGAAGAAGACGAGTAAGAGAAGGAGAAAATAAAAATTAAATAAAAATTAAAAATTATATAATTATTATTCTATCTCATATTCTTTATAATAATTTATAAATATCTATTTATTTATAATATTTTTTTATATTTTTTTTAAATTATTTTTTCTATAATTTTTTCTCTAAAAACTAAATTAAACTTTCGTAATCTTAAAGAATATTGATAGTAACTCATTTTTATGTTCCTTGATAAGAATTTTAGTCTTTAAAATTATTACTTGTTGATAAAAATGAAGAACGATTGACTATTATTATTTTTTCTAACATTTTACATGATTGAATGTTGATATAATTAATTAATGATAACACTACAATATAAATAACCGGTTAAAATTGGCATTCACCCTTCTAGAACTGTTGTAGAAATAACTAATTAAAGACTTTTTATACCAGTTGTTCAAGCGATATAGAAAATAACATTTCTACACCTACTAACGTCAGTCTTTGCAAAAAGTTTGTTTCTTTAAAAGAAAAAAAAAATTGTCTTGCTTCTTTAAAAAAATTGTCACGTTTCTTCCCTAACTCCTATTTATATTTGGAAAACACAGACTGAACAACATATATAGCACAACTAGCTGACAATTAAGAAACAAACGAGCTAATTAAACTACAAGTTCTAATTCCATATAGTGCGCCAACAACAAAGAAACAATTTCAATTAATTAATTTTTTTGGCCAAACTATCCCTTGTGCTAATTAAACCATAAATGCTTTTGAGACGGGTAGAGGTAGCACTCTTTGTGCATGATCATGATCAGCAAACGGTATCAGTGAACAACTTTTTTTTTTGGTACGAGTTGACTCACTCATGGTATAAGGATAGGATGAAATCTCTATTTTTTTTTATCGATACTAATATTTTGTAGGGCGAGCCATCTATTATCCTCAGATATAAACTTATATACCTTTGAACTAGGCTACTTCTCTAAATGCCGCGACTAAAACTACAATAAAATAGTACTCTCTATAAATTAAATATGCTATAAATAGTTATTTATCTTATCATTTTACTAGTTGAACTCACAAATAATAAGTTATAAGTGAATAACTTAAACCTAATGAGAATGATATATCAAGTACATAGTGTGTGAACTTCACATAACCTTTAGCTTATGAAATTGAACATCCCAAGCTGTAAAGTAGTTCTCTTCTTCTGGGCCAATGAGCTCATTACTTAGAGCAAATTCTAAGAATTCCTTCACCCCATTATTGTATCTACGGGTGTTTAAAATTGTCTTGACCCTTTTAAGACGAGTTTGTCTAATATTTTAGGATGAGTCTATCCAGTATTTTGGGATAGGTCCGTCCCATCCCTTAAAGGATTAGGACGGGAATATATCGAGTTCGGACAGAATAGGTCTCAGTCTAATCCTTGGGGCTCCCGTCCCGTCCCAAACATATTTTTTAATAAAAAATAAAAAAAATATTTATTTATTTTTTAAAAAAATAAAAAATAGAAAATAATATTAATTATATCATATTATTTGTTTTATTTATTAGATAATGTTATTTTTCTCTTCCTCATATATCTTTATTTCTTTACAGATGAAGTAATAACTCCAGTTGGTGAAATGAAAAAATTAAAAAAGTAGTGGTATTTATTACTTTAAGTTAGTAATCATATTAGGGAGGATTTAATTTCTTCTATTATTTTTTACATTTTGATTATATGTTACTGATAGACAAGCTGTATATAAAATATATAATAGTCTAATTTTTTAAAAAATAATAAAATAAAATTTGGGAATTTTCATCCCATCCCAAATTCATCTTAGTCCCGTTTGAGACAGGACATTCTTGGGACGAGACAGGATATGGGATGAGGTTATCCCAATCTTGACTTGTTATATGAACACCCCTAACTGTATCCATCACTTATTCTTCTTGTATCTATATATCCAGCTACAATCCATCTTTGACTACCTAAATGAAGAGGCATAATAGAGAAATTTAAGTTAGGGAATACTATATATATAAATTTCACTAGTGTATCCCCTTTTCTTTTGGACCACAAATTTCACTAGTATCCTAAAACTTAGAATAACAACTATGAAAATTCAAACCAGATAGTTTAAATTTGAGTATTATATTCTTGATATTGATAACTTTCTTGGTATGTTTTTTCCCTGTCTATCATATTCAAACTCGAGCTATTACTCCAACCATCTTAAAGTATACTAATCAAAGCATCAACTATTATATTTATTATATTGAAATGCTTCTGCCTAGTTTTCCAAACGAAAAGTGATTCATCAGTCAGTGACATGCAATTTCCAGTGAGAATATACCACAGTATCAAAAAGAGACTGAAAAGCTTACCAAATATATATAAAAAAAATCCATAAAAAATTTTAATTTTGGTACCTGAGATGAAGATGATTGTGTTGCATGATACTGGGTGCGAAGACACACGAGTAATAGACACAGAGAAATGCATGAACCACCCCTAGAGACATGAGCTAAGATGCAACGGAGGGAGACGAAGATGTGAGAGGGAGAGAGCTGCGAATTGGTTATAGGAAGAAGAAGGAGATCGATGTGACACTGGGAATGAGCATACAAGACAATTTTTGGACATCTTAAATGACTTTCTACAACAGCTGTAAAGAACAATAGAGTAGAAAGAAAACTTTTTACACTTGGTAAAAAATAACAAGCGGTGTAGAGAGTAATTTATTTTTTAAAAAAATTGATAAAATACCTCAACGATTACATTAACAAACAGTATAAAAAGTCAATAGCATTGCTTCTTATTTATAAAAACTAGTCTTTAACTTAGGTAATCGGCAATGCATTTATGTTTCTGCAAACAAACAAACAAAAGTACAGTCATATAACAATATAAAGGAAATGATAAAAATGATCAACATGTAAGTTGGCAATAAACAGATCACTAACCATCATGTAATTAATTTTTTTTAAAAAACTAATAAAACACTTTCTACACAGATTAAATTAACAAACAGCATAAAAAAATAAATAACCTTGTTTTTTATTTACAAAATTATTACTAATCATATTTTATACACCATCTCCAGAACAATCAATGTAAAAAAGCTGCCCATTATGTCTTTCTAAAACATATATATATGTGTGTGTGTGTGTGTGTTCGTAACTTGATAATACACCAAGTTTTTAAAAGAAGAGAGAACTTGTAAATCCGCATTAAAAGAAGATTAATTAATTAATTAATTAAAGAAAAAAACCGTACGGATCAAGACCCAGTAAAGTGGCTTTAAGCGGCATTATACTTTCCTTATTGCATAATATTATTATAATCATAAATCATAATAAATCCAAAAAAAGGAATATATATTATGAGAGAGTTTCTTGCAAAACTGCAAAACGGGTACGTAAGACTTAGTAGCAATTACTTTCCAAAAATAAGTACAGCAAATGACACTAATAATGTAATTAACCACCACAAAGGCTTCACTCTCACACACAATTAACTTATTTGACCTATAAACTACAGACTCCCATAACCATATCTTTATGATAGAAGCATTTATCACTATGCTTGGATGGGAAAATACTTAGGAAGGAAAGAATTTTAAAAGAGCAAACTTCTTAAAATGGTAAAAAAAATTTACCATTTTAATTTCTCTCTAGCATTCCCTCGCTCTAGTTTTTCCTCAATATTCTCTCTATCTAAACATACTACGATATAATGTTTCCTTAAGCACAGTATCACAGAGCTGGTGTGGCCTTCATGGCTTCAAATCTTGGTTCTTTAGCTTCGAATTTATGGTTAATATAATGCTTCATGTAATCATCAAACACAAATTTTGGGTACACTTGTTGATTTATCTTGTCATCTTCCTTCCCCAATAAGGATGGGGCTGGTGATATAACGGCGTCGTTTCCTGGGTTGTAGAAGGAAGCTATTGACATTCTGTTTCCTTCTGTTTGAGTAACCACACGGTGCATCACACTTTTATATTTCCCATTTGTAATGACCTGATACAATAACCAAAAAAAAATTAAAACAAATAGGATTTTTAGACTACGAGAAAAAAGAAAAAAAAAAGAAGAAAAATAGTTATATACCAATTATTTCTGTAAGTGCCAAAATATATAGATCAGACTTAACTAACTTGAGAAGAAAAAAATAGAACAAAAGGAAAATATGAGTGTCTAAAGAAAGAAACTAATCTTACCCTTCAAATGTACAGCACTAGAGAATTTAATCATGTTGCTAAAAATTGGATTAGTAATTAAACCGAGATAATAATTTAAATATTAGTAGTTTAATTGTAATTGAAAGGAGGTCAATCCAATCATAATTAAAATAATATAATTTAATTAAGTTATACAAAATATTCATATATTATCTTTTAGAAAGCTAATATTTAAATATGAAAGACATAATTATACAATAAATTAAATATTTATATATAAACAAACCACATATAATCATACAAAATACCATTACTAAAGCAGAAATATGACAAATGACTATTTTTTTATTTTTTTCATTTAAAATGATATTACTTCAAACTCAAGATAAAAAAATATAAAATCTAACTGATTGACTTATCCAAAATTCTTACTAAATTGGTTACAAGTTCGGTTAACTATAATTTACTAGAATGATCAACTAACCTAGGTTAGAATTTAATATATATTCAATTTGATATCAATGTATATACCTCAAGCTGGTCACCGAGGTTGACGACAATGGTGTGGGGCATTGGAGGGACATCAATCCAGTCATTATCTTTGAGAATCTGAAGTCCACTGACCTTGTGATCTTGGAAGAGAAGGATGATGCCACCTGCATCTGTGTGGGCCCTAAGTCCCTTGAAGAGCTCTGGTTTGGGACATGGAGGGTAGTTACTCACTTTGGTACCAAAGTTAGGTCCCTTTGTCCCATTGAATACCTTCTTTAGGTAACCTTTCTCTAACCCAAGATTCTCACATAACATGTCCAAAAGTAACTCTGCTAGTTTCTCCAATTCAATACCAAATTCTTTCATTGCCATCCTGCAAAAGAAAAAGTTACAAAACTTTAGTATCCTATTCATGTCTCACATAATTGAATACATTTTTACCAGAGAGAGAGAGAGCACTCCCAAAACTACTATAAAATTATAAGGAAGATATATAAGAACTACCTAAATATGAAAATCTTAAAATAATCCCTCAAAATGACTTAATTCTAATGAAGTCCTTAGGAAGCTTTTTATGAAAAGACCTAATAACCCTCATGTAAAAAAAATCTCTCCATTACCGGTCGTTGAAGCTCCAATTGCTGGCCACCTGCTAAAACTCCAGCACTGACTAATAGCGTCTATAACTTTAGCAGTTGAGGGAGTTTTTTTCCTCACATGAGGGATTAGATCATTTCACAAAGAAAATTAATTGAAAATTATTTCTTAGGGACTACATAGGAATTAACATTTCAAGGATCATTTTCAGATTCTCATATTTCAATGGTTTTTATGTCTTTCTCCCAGAAAATTATGCAGTTTTAAGTTATTCTTTGTTTGAAAAATTCTATAAATGCAAAACTGTAATATCTCATGATTACCAGATATATACATGTCTTCTATTTCAAATATAAGGATTTTTTTTTTAAAAAAAAGAAAGTCATATGTTTTAATATGTAAAACATTTTACAAAATATTAAAGTATATGTTCGATCATTTAAGGTTACTACAACTTTTAGTTTATATTTTATATTTATTTCTATAATATGAAAAATATTATCTTAAATAATTAGAATTTAACATGTTTAGTCCATATTTTCGTGTTAATGAGATCAATAATATTAAGACCAAGGCACTGAAAATATATTTTATAAATTTAAGAGATTAAAATAAAACTTACTTTTAAGCTTATCGGAAGGAAGGTGTATATATATATATATATATATATACTTTAAAAAAGTATCAATAATTAATTATTAATTATTTGTTTCTAACGGGAAGGCAAGTGACTTTGATATACTCTACCTGTAATCGTCATGAAGATCAGGGATCTCAGAGATGTTGGAGAGAGGAAGATGGCGGATGAAGAAGGTGCTTTCCCAGTCAAAGTCGTTAATTTCATGAGATTGGGAATATTCTAATATGCCTTTGGTTGCCATCATCTCATTGAACCTTTGTTCCATACGCTTCTTGTAGTGTTCTTTTGTCATCCTCTCCACTGTGTTCATCAGCTCAATTGGCATCCCATGATTCACCAACTTCAAGAATTCAGAGACAGAGAAGAAACTTAGAAAATTGATCAAAGTGGAAAGATTCGAGTGATTTAATTGCTAATGGAAGAGAAAATAATGAATAATTTATATATTACCTGAAAGAAACCCCAGTTCTCACAAGCATCTTTTATTGTGTCCATGGCTGAAGCTCTCTCTTGAGTGTTAAGCTTCGCCATGTCAACAACTGGAAAGCTCTCCATTTAGTCTGCTTCGATCTCTCACTCAATCTCTCTCTCTCTCTCTTTCTCTCTAAGATGTGAGGAGTGAAGTGAATGTGAGGTGCAATTTATAGGCCATGGAGGAGGGCATAACTGTCTCAAAGAATAAATTTAATATGAGAGAGAGACAGAGAGGTGGGCCATGGATTTCACATTTTAATTTCGCGGATTCTTTCACTTTAATTTTACTTGGACTTAAATTTGATTTTTTTTCCTTCTATTATCCTTCATATCAGGAAAGAACTCGTACACATATGATACTGATAGAGGGTTCAGCTCCCCATATCACCTATCACCTGTAAGTTCAACTGATGAAGGGGTAAGATATATGACTATTTAGAGCGTATTCGATCTCTGAGAAATACAATTTTATTGCAGTTCCAGTCGCAGTATTTGGAAAGGCATCTTAACTCTTAGATATCTAAATTTATACATGAGAGTAATAGACAGTTCGCCCTATCCTACATTAGTATCGCCTAGAAGGAAAGGAGACTTCACCCTACTCTTAGATCATAGGTAAACCCAACCCCTTTTCAAAAAAAATTATACCAAAAAAAAAAAAAAAAACTCCCCACCTCATGGTTAAAAAGAATTTGAGGAGGTGCTTGGTGTTGACTCAGAGGGCCCTAATGAAACGATTTGAATGGGTCTTTATGGGGAGGGAGTCTTTTCTCTTCCCTTCCTATCTTCTCTCCTTTTTTTTTAAAACGTTAGATTGATATTATAATTATTTAAATTTAGATTTATCTACTAATATTTAACTCTACTAATAATTGAATAGTTTAATTCACAAAAATATAGGCTCACAGTTGAGGAGAATCTCGCTATCTCTAATTAGTTATTGCGGTTACATATCTAGAATTCGAACAAGACAAATTAATGGTTTAAATTTTAATCTTTTTAAAGTTATTATTAAAATGTCAAGTTATCAAGAAATAAATAATAAAATAAAAACTACTAAAATGTAATCTACAGTTTAAAATTGCCCTAAAATAAAATTTTAAAAACAATTTTATAAATTATATAAAAAAATTAAAATATGAGCCATGGAAAATATCAATATAATGGTTAGAAAATGAAGAGAAGGGGAAGAGGGAGACACCTCTACTGTTTTCATGAGGGTATGAAATTTTATAAATAAATCATATTACTAACAAATTATTATAAAGAGTAGTATGATTTACTAATTGCAAAGAAATATAACATCTTATAAATTTTATAGTTAATTTTAAACGTCATAAGCTTGAGTAGTATTGGTGTTAAAATATCATAGTTGGGCGCGCAATTGAAGTTATAATAATTTTTTTATTAATAAAAGTGCATATTTGGCTCTCTAATTTCTCATAATGTTTCATTTTGTTCTCTTTAATATTATAAAATATATTTTTAATTTTCTAACTCTAATATTTTTAATTTTATTAGTGAAAGATATTTTGATATTAAAACTTTAGATGTTCACAAAACATTTACAAATATTAATATATAAAATTTAATTTATTAAAATAATAATTATTGGTATAAAAATATTGATTATTTGAGATTAATAATATTAGGGTTAAATGATTAAAAAAATATTTTATAAAATTAAAGATAAAAATATGTTTTATATATAAAATTATAGTATTAAAAAGATATTTTTTTTGTTATTTTATCAATGAACAAGTGGATACGTGTATCATGCTTACCTGTTCCTATTGATGAATGATGGGTAAGTTATGAAAGAGGAGATAATTGAATCAAAAGGCCATGGACCCTACCTATCCTGAAATCTTTTTCTTCCCATCCAAAGGAAATATCTCAGTCTCCCCTACCTACAATTCAGAATTTTTTGACGCAAAAATAATTTATCTATTAATGAATTATATGATAAATAATATTTTCTCTAATTTTAAATAAAAGAATTAATTGATCTTTTTAAAAAAATTAAAAAAAATAAATGAATCAATTAATTATTATTAAATCTAATATTTTATTATGAATTTATATTATTATATATTATTTAATCTAACTAAGTTAATTTATTAACTCTTATATTAGATATAATTAATTGATTTATTTAATTTTATTTATTTATCTAAAAAATTAACTAATATTTATATTTATAATGTATAAGTATATTATTTTAAGTAGATATAACTATTCACATCACCTAAATAATTTAATATTAATTAAAAAATTTAAATTAATAGTCTTAATGACAATTGTCGATATTGCCAATTTGAATACAAGGAATATAAGAGCAATTATAAATCCGAGGTATAATATTTTTTCAAAAGATTTGTATTTATCACACAGTAGGACCAAACTGACTCTATTTTTTTTAAAGAGTATATATATTCGGAGAAAATTGATATTGAAAGAGCTTTATAATTATATCTGGCAGCTTTACTTGATATTGATTCAGATTCGAAAGGACTCGGTGTAGCTTTTGAAACTCAATGTAGCTTTTGAAAACTAATTGTTATTATGACGAATCATAATATTAAAATCCAACTTAAATCCTAGTGAACATTAATCTCCTACTCAATTTAATCAAAAGTAATAGACAAATCAATGAGATTAAATTTTATATTATTTTTCTCTTATTAAACTTGAAATAATGATATTTTAAATTAAAAAAATAGTAGCCCACCAAATTTATACTATAATAATTCTATTTTGTTAGATTATGTATAATTTATTATTTAAAATATTTGATTACTTCCTTTTTATTGTTAGATTATTGACTTTAAACTACTACTTCAATTGGTGCAATAATCCCTTTGATTTTCAACATCTTATAAAACATAACTACTATACTTTCTATCTTTTCATTTTTATAGGTAAAAAAAAGTTAAGTTCAATATTAGAACTCGTTAAAGTCAAATAAATATGTCTTTAAAATTAAAGGGCATTTAAAAAAATATTTATAAATTATCTACTAATAAAATTTTTTATATATATTGACAATAGAATTTAAACTCAGTATATTATAGATAATGAACCAATTTGTGCTAACTATATTAACTTTTTGTAGGATATATTTTATCTATTCTTTTTTTAAATATTTTCTATATTGAAATATTTACATTGTCAGAACATTTAAGGGGAGAAAGTTAAAAAAATAAAGGAAAAAATGCTAACTTGAGCAAACCTACATTTCTATATATATAAGAAAATAAAATAAGCAGTTTCTTGGCAAAGTCATTTCCTAAACTATAAAAACAATGAATTACTTTATAAAAGGGAAAGTGATCTTTTTTAACGTTATATAATATTTCAGTTCAATCTTTTAATTTTATAAAATATATTTTTAATTATCCAATCATAACACTATCGATCTTAATTCTTAAATAACTTTTTTGAGTGAATCATTATTATTTTCAAA
Source organism: Leucaena leucocephala (assembly GCA_037074615.1). Classification (NCBI taxonomy): domain Eukaryota; kingdom Viridiplantae; phylum Streptophyta; class Magnoliopsida; order Fabales; family Fabaceae; genus Leucaena; species Leucaena leucocephala. The sequence goes on along the minus strand of CM073528.1, from coordinate 13,834,054 downwards.
AATTAAACTTAATATATCAATATTTAAGAATATTTTGTTAAAATTTAAAATGTTTATATCCACTTTTTTTTTTGTTAATGTAACGATAACGGTGAAATGTAGTGGTGCATAAGCCAATAGGGGCCTTACAACAAATGCTAGTTATTCTGGAGGTCAAAAGAAAGAGAAATCCAACAAGGCCTTGGTAGGATCTCATTCTTCAGTGGGAGAAAGATATGCAAGGAACATTCAAATGTATGAGAGTTTAACTAATAAAAAAATAAAATATATAATTATTTAGAGTATATTTAATTTTTATAGAGTATTATTTATTGTAGTTCTAATCACAATTTAAGAAAATATCCTAATTTTTAAGTGTCTAAATTTATACTTTAGGATAATAGACACCTTATCCTGCCGAATATTAATATGACTTAGGAGAAAAGGAAATTTCGCCCTATTTTTAGATTGTAGGTGAATCCAATCTCTTTTTAAAATTTTTTGTATAAAAAAATATTAAAATGTATGAATCTCAAGATGATCATTTTATATGGCTTAATTTTTATAAAGTTAATAGAATTTATTTTGAAATTAACTTGTTTTATAAAATGACTTAATTGCACTCATTAACAAAAATTCATTTCACCATTGGAGCTTATACGACCAATTGAGCTATTAATACTTCATAATAATTGAGTGCAAAATAGTATATAAGATAATGATCAAACTTTCAGCTATATAAAATTAATTGTTATTGTCTTAGTTGATGATGTCGCTTCATAAAGCAAAAGTTATTATTTATTAAACTAAAGTTTTCTTTAAGCTAATAACACTTTTAACTTGAGAAGCTATATGTTTGTGAAATTAGTAACCACTCCTTTAGTTGTTATCATTTCATAAAGTAATAATTGTGTATTTATTAAACCTTAAAAAATCTTAAAAAATTTTGGAACATTATGCTCATCTTCCTAACACTAAGACTCATGTGTGGAAATATTGTACTAAAATCTTACATAAACCAAAACAAATAGTTCTCATATTTAAAGAATTAAAAACAAACAAAATTGCATGGCTGCTGATAAGAACTACTATTATAACAACTTGTGAATATCATAGCTTCTTAGATAGTCTTTCGATCCTTAATATATAATCTAATTAAGAAATTAATATTTATTTTAAATATAAGATCTATTTTATATATATATTAATTTTTTTTAAATTACCTTTATTAATACTCCCTCAATAATAATCAAGTAAGAGAATGAGGAAAAAAGTTAAAGAAACTGATTAGTGTATTTTAAAAAAAAATATATCATATTAATTAATTTAATTATTTTTTTAATATAATTAAATTAGTTAAATATATCATAAGTTAAAAATGAAAAAAGTATTTTATATTTTATAATTTATAGAATTAATGTTGACTCTAGAACTTACCTGCCACCAAGTCACCAACTATATAAAATATACAGTTTATATGTGGTAATCATGGAAGTTAGCTACTTGGCTTTTTCTCTGCATGTTTGTGAGAATTGGTAAAGCGATCTCTGCAATATATATAAAGAAACAAAGAACATAAATAAAGAAAGAGGCTTTTTTTGTGGTCAAACTAATTCAAAAGCCTGGACCTTCGATTCAGAGTTGTTGACACCAGAACTTTGACTCACCAGCTTTCGGCCTTCTTCCACATGCGATGTTGCTTTTTACATCATGGCTGAGACCAGTTTGTGTCGGTATATTCAAATCGCTTCATATGAAATTTAACTTTTTAGTTAAAGCTATTATCCTAAAAAAAGAGTTTATATATTATACTAACATAAATTTAATTTTTTTTATTTTTATAATAATTTTTTAATAGACGATTTTATAATTTTTTATAAATATTTTTTAAATTTTAAACTATATTCTAATTTTATTGAAGGATTTATGGTAATTTTATCTATTTTTTTTATAAAAGAAACTTTTTGGTTGAGTCCAATGGTAAAACGATTGGACCGAATAGTTCAACCTGTCAGATAGTTAATTGGACCCCTTAACACCTTGGTTTGAACAATAAAGCTATTTTTATAATTGAGCCGAGTGGAACCACTATTGAATTGCCATGGAGCTAGAACTCGAAATCGAATCCAACGTTTGAAAAAATTGGACGGTTCTTTACTTTTTTGACCTCCCAGAAGAAAGGCTGAAAAATTAAAAAAACTTAAAACAATTGACCTCTCTAAAAGCTCAATATATTATCAAACCATTTATAAACTCTGATTAAGAAACCATCGCATCAAAGTTTTAAAAATATTTTTAGTCTAAATTTTAATTTAAAAAACTTTTAAAATAAATAATTATATTTATCTAAAAGAATTTTTTGACTAAATTATAATTTAAAACTAAAATTTTAAATATACTACTGAAACTAATTTATAGAATAATAAAAGAACTTATAGAATATCTATTTACTATTTTACCTATATTTTTCTTATATTCTCTCCCCTCCTCCTCCTCCTCCTCCTCTCCTCTATAATTCCTCCATCTTCTTCCTACATTAGGAGAGAGAGAGATGAGATAGAGGGATAAGAGAGAAGATGAGAGAGATAATAATTTTTTTATATTATATCTTTTTTAATAATTTATCAATCATAAAAGTTTTTCTGGTAATAACCATTCAAACATTCATTTATCCATAATCATATTTTTTCTATAAATTCTTACCCAAAAGTCATTTTTTAAAACTGCCAAAAATTATTTTTTTTATAAATTATTTTCTAGGAGTCTATCCAAACACAAACATAATTATATGGTTGTTATTTTTATTAAAAAGCTTTATATATATATATATATATATATATTTTATAACCTTGAGCCACCCATAATTCAATATTTTTTGTAAATCATATTATCAGATATATGAAAAATTAATTAATCTAAATTGAGACTTTGTAACTGTGATGCCTCTCCTTAGGGCTCTTATTTAATAAGGTAAGAATCGAATATCAGTCTCATACTTTATGATCTAATTAGTTTATCACTAGAGCAAATACCTTCTAAGTTAACGAGTTAGAAAAGGTAATAATTTATTCTTGAAGTGTTAACTTTCTTATAATTCAATCTCTGAAATTATAATTGAGTTATAAGTAAATAAAAAATTTAAAGACTGAGTACATTGAGTCAAATTTTAGAAATTAATTTATAAATGAGTCAAAATTTTAAGAATTAAAATATTATTTTTTCTTAAAGATATTTTTTATTGCTATTATTATGTTGACAATTAGATTTATTATGAATTTATTTCATATATATATATATATTATTATATATATAATTACTTTTATTAAATTTTTATTTAATTATTACATCATCAATTTAACTATCAATCTAGCTTATTAAACTACAAAAATTGAGACCTACCTACGTTTTCAATTTGGCATCCCGTCTAACTTTAAAACATTAGTGTTGTTAGGGAATTTTTAAGTTTGTGTTTGTTTAGAATTACAATTATTCAAATTTCATCTATTCATCATACATTTTTAATAGGCGTATTTTTAGGTATAAATAATTTAGTTCAAGTTCACCTTGGTTATACTCGGAATTAGATCCAGCACAAGAATGGTTTTAATTAGAAAATCGGTAGGTGTTTAGGTCTTAAAAAAAGACTGAAATTTTAAAAAATTATAAAAAATAGACTTATCTAAAAGCCCCATATATTTTTAGAGCATTTATAAACAGAGTGTTATTTCATTAAAAATTTTAGATATTGCACTGTTATTGTATTGACAATTAGATTTATTATAAATTTATTTCACATATATATTAAGTTTAATATAATCTTTTATCTCTCAAGTAAAATTATGAGTTTTCGTTTCTCAATTTTTTTTAAAACATCATTCCTATAATTTAATAAAAATTTAAATTATTTTATTCTTTAAATGACTAAAATTAAAATTTATACAAATTTAAAGGATTAAAAATTATATGAATCCTATATATTATTATTATATATATAGAGAGAGAGGGTAAATGTGCCAATCTATCTATAAAAGAAGAATGGCATCTAAGGAAATATATTAGAAACTAACACGAAATTTCCCCTAAACTTCGGGAGGTCATTTTTCATGGTATTCTATTAATCGTTGAATTGGGTAGAGAAGAAAGAATTTGACTCATTTCCATCAAATCATTACTATCCAATCGCCGAAATCCAAGTTAAGTAAGTTTACATAGCATCGGATCATATCATTAATGATAAGATTTAGTGGATTTTATTCTATTCTCCTAATCATAGATGTTGAATATTTGAATGCCTTTCAAATTATGAACAGTATGAACTCAAATAAGTCAAAATTGAATCATGATTTAGTAATTAGGCATTCATTAAGAATGTGACCTAATATTCTTGCTTGGGCTCTAATTTTGACATCTTGGCATGACTTCCAAAGTTTGTATTCTAAATTATGATCGCAAGGTTTCACCAATAATTATGACTTGATTTTATGTTTTCATATAAACTTTGTATAATGCACTGAACCAGTACTAGTTTTTAGCTAAAAATCTGTACAAAAATAAAGACACTGAAAAGTGAATTGATCATCAAACTAGTCAAAATAGTGGTTCAAATATTAGTTGTATTACCATAGTTAAATTGTGATTAACCCAATCATTATTAAAATAATAAAATTTTAATTAAAATATATAAAAAGATTCATATATAACCTTAAAAATAATAATATTTAAATAAAATATGCATTAATCTCACAAATAAATAAACATTTATGTAAAAGACGCTTGTAATTTAACAAAATAGAATTATTAGAAATACAAATCTATACATCCAAAACTCTTAATCAGACTAATTAACGGGTTAGTTTATCGGTTCATTGGTGTAACATGATAACTTGGGTTGAATTTTAATACCATGACAAAAATTACTATAATTTATGTTTTGGTAAAAAAATATATGGCAAACAAAAATAGTTAAAATTAGGAAAATAATTTCATATTATGGTTAAAAGAATGTTGTTTATTAACTACTACCTCTAATCCTAATTATAAGAGTTAATTAATTTTTTTAGATAGATTTAAAGAGTTAATTAAATCAGTTAATTATGATCAAATCTAACCCTTAAGATAAATTTATATTATATACTATTCAATAGTAAACATTAGTTGATTTAATGATCATGAGATTTTTATACCATTTTGAAACATCACATGCATTTTTACACCATTTATTTTTTGACTATCTTATTTATTAAATGCTTAATGTTGGTTGACTTAATAATCATAACTTTTTTTTGTGTCACCTTAAAACTTTCATATACTTTTGTATTTAAGAAAATTTTATGATGTCAGATGCATTTGAGAAAATATTTTATGAATAATTTTATACCTTAACTCTCTAAAAAGAAAAACGCATACATTCCAATTTTAAAACTTAAAGTTAACATTCACAATTCAAGTCTTATAATATATATTTTTTCGCATTAAAATTTAAATTCTAACATATATTAATTATCCATTGATTCCATTGAGTTTTATTTTTGGTGAATCCAATGAGTTTTTAATTTATAGTGTGATATATGGTTGTGATGCAGGACGACGTCGTAGCAGTGAACCGCAGCACATGCATGAACAGACAGCATTTAGTGGATGCCCATGAATTTGTTTATAAATTTAAAGAACCCTTCACTCGATATGCTAATCTTTTATAATGGATTCTCTTCTTAATTTTATACTCGCATCATTAGTGCTTTTATTAAGGGATTCATGTTCACATAGAAGATTATCCATACAGGGTTCTGATTGGCAAGAGGCGAAGTGTCATGGAATGGAATCATCGGGAACTTCAACTCTCAAATAAGGATACATTGTTATAACTTATGAGTCTTACATCAGAAGATCTCACGAATGAAATATGACTTATAAATTCAAAAGAGCTTTCTCACCCAACAATACTCACTATTCATATGCCCATTTGATGAAACATTGACCTTTACCATAGGTAAGACCGTACTATAAAAGAGCTCAGTCTATTCATCAATATTCTGCTAAAAGTATATTCATTCACAAAATTGGTAAGTAATAGCAAATTCTATCATAACATATAACTCCGTATAGATTCTAAGAAAATATAAGTAAATTTATATTTACATGTTTAGTAAATATATACATATTAAGGAAAAGTTATATGAATATATATATTATTCATAAGATGTAAATAATATAATTCATTTCTCATATATACTTTATGCAATAGAAAACATTTACATCATGTTTTATATTTAAATAATATTTTTATTAACTTTATATTTTTTTACCCTGTATATCAAACTTTATATTTAATAAATATTAAAAGAATAATTTGCTCATGAATCATCACGATGGTTAAACATATGAACGGTGCATGAATAAGGATTTATATATGGGACACTTGCAAAGAGCTAGCTATAATCACATTCGTTTCTTTGCCTCTAGTGTGGATTCCAAGGAAATGTTTCAAAAAATAAAGTAAGATTTCTTTTGGGGGAAAAAAAGCTAGATTGAACAACCAAACCAGTGGAAATATTAATCAGATTTGTTATCAGCTCAGTTTAATTAAAAAAATCATTTTTATAGTTGAGTTAGGTTAGATTGAAGTTAAGTCCCCATTAAATTAGATTCCAAAATTAAACTGAAATTCAAAATAGCTTTTAGAAAACGAGATACATTTTGGAATGAAAAAAAATATTGAAAAATTAAAAAATGTCAAAAAAACATTTATCCTCTTAGAAAACCAATAAATTTTCAAACCATTTATAGCTACATTTAGTTATTTTATAGAAAGCTTCTTTTATACATTGTGGTGTTATTACGTTGACAATTAAATTTATTATAGATTTATTTCTTATATATGTACCCATTATATTATATATGCATATAATTACTTTTATAAAAAAATATTTAATTATTATATAATTAGTTTCGACTGTGGATTTAACCACTTCAACCATAAAATCTGAAACCCACCACCAACTGTTTTAGTTTAACATTCGCTCAAACCTTTAAAACATTGATTCAAACCTTACTTCTTCTTCTGTGGAGTGTGTTTAGATAAGATTTTAGAAACGAGATTATAAAAAAAAAAAGAATTTTTAGGCAGTTTATGGAAAAGAACTTTTAGAAAAGAGTTTATAAAAAAATAGTTTTAAATAAATGAATGTTTAGATAGTTATTTTTAGAAATACTTTTATTATCGGTAAATTATAAAAAAATGTATGAATATTAAATGAGGAGAGAAGAGATATAAGAGGAGAGAGGGTATAAGAAAAGAAAAGATAGATTGTATAAGAAAAAATAGGATAGAGGAGAGAGGGTATAAGAAAAAGTATGAGTAATATAGTAATTAATTAGTTCATAGACTTTTTTACTGTTCCATAAGCTACTCTGACAAACTTATTTGAAATTTTAGTTTTAAATCATAGTTTAGTCCAAAAGTTTATTTGAACAAATATGACTATTTATTTTAAAATTTTTTAAAATTTAGAATTTACTAAAATTTAAGTTTAAAATATAAGTTTTTTATGTTTTCAAACACACGCCCATGGTATAAAACTTTACTATTATACCTTAATTCCAGAAGATTCTGGTGCGACCAATTCAAATCCAAGTGTATCTCTCAAGCGGACGAGCTACACGTGGATCCGAACCTTCTACAAGACTTTGTAGATTCAATATTTGCTTCTCCTTTTTCCATTACAAATAATATTCTTACATTATCTTACAACTAAAATCCCTATTTTTCTCTCCTTAAAAAGTAATCCATCTCTTTCCTAATCTTTCCTAATCGTTAACTTCTTTTCTTATAGAAGAAAATGGTACACTAACGCAAAAAATAAATAAATTTGTGATTGAGATATATATAAAAAAGATCATTTGATATATCAATGATGATAATAAATAAATTAGTATAAAATAGTTTAAAAATAAAAAAAAATAAAAAATATATTTAATAAAGTTATCGATCAAATCCTTTTAATTAATAATATAATAAAAAAATGATTATTGATATAATAAAATGGTATTATATGATCTATGGAATCGATTTTATTGAGTAGGATAAGTTTTATAGTTATTTCTAGTTTCACTATATCATATAAGTCTATTAAGGAATAAGTTAATTAATTACAAAGATAATTATCTAATTAGGAAAAAACGCGATTAAGGAATGAATTTCATTTACTCTTTTGTTATTAAAATTCAGTCACCCTATCATATTTTGACATAGGAGGTATGTTACAATGAAACAATCAAGAATTCAATTGCCAAATTTAGTTGATCAAGGGACAGCCATCAAAGTGAATCAATGTTTTATTTATTTCCGCAAATGTTTATTTAAGATACATTGTAAAATCTTACATGCTTGAAAGAATGCAATTATTGAATAAAATAGCAGTTGTAAGTCAGAAAAGGACACAAAATTCATATTAAATGCGATGTCTTATTGGACTCTTGCTTTTATTTTTAATATAAGATATATTTAATTAATTTAATTAAATTAAAAAAATTAATTAAATTAATTAATATAATATATTTTTTTAAAATACTCTAAATATCTTTCTTAATTCTCCCACTCACTATCTTAATTATTATTGAGTAAATTTCAATAGGGATAATTTAAAAAAAATAAATAAATATAAAAAAATTAAATTAAGATTAACTATCTAATTAAATTCTATATTAAAAATTAAAAAAATAATAAATAGAGGCATGCTTAGGGACATTGATAGAGAATATTAGAGGCTTTCTACGTTTTTATAGAAATTGCCCTCCTTGCGAAGTTGAAGAATGGGTTTTGCTTAAGAGAATATTTATCACTCGGGACCATAGCTTAAAGAGTACCCTCTCTTATTTTAAATATAAAAGTTATATGAGTAATTTTTTATAATTTTAAATATAAAATTTAAATCTATTTTATCCCTTAAAATTATAATTTTTTTAAAATACCTATATATGATTATATATTAAATATGTTTGTATTAAGAGTAGCCTAAATATATATATAATTAAAAATAATATTTTAAAAAAATTAATATATAATTATTATAAATAATTAATTTAATTATTTTTTTATTTATCTAAATTAATTAAGTATATTTTATATTAAAAATATGAGGTATTATTATTTTTTAATTTGATTGCAAACTATTGGAGGATAGAGTCAATAATGACACAACATCCAAGTATATATGTGTTTACTTTGGGTTTGCATAAAAGAAATGACGAGACATGACTAATCTATTCTTATTCCGTATATTTCTAGAAAATCAAATATGGTTGGTAATATTATTGTAAAGCAAAGTCATTGTAGGAGAAATAACTTGTATATTGATTGTCTCTTGTATATGTTAAAGATGCTATGCAAAATGACATCTTACGTAAATTGTCAAACTTATGAGTTTAAGTAAATTTGTGACAATGGCATAAATTTGAAACATGAACTAATTTGGAAGAGATTATTTTTATTAATAAATAATCATTAAAAATATATGATTACATAATCAAAATGTAAAAATGACTGACAATTTAATTTAAATATATTTTAAATTCAAATAGTTAAAATTAAACCAATCAACATTTATAATTTATCATAACTAATAAAACAAGTTATATGGATTTTATATATGAAGTTATTAAATATAATTAAATTTAAAATGCTAGCACGAGTTTAAGAATAAGTTAATATGATTTTGTAAATTAAAAATGTAAAAATAATAAACTTAATGAGTAAATTTGTAAGTTTAACTGAATTTGCCGTTGACAAGAGTTTAAATATAAGTTAATATATTTTTATAAATTAAAAATATTAAAATGAGAAATTCATGAGAGTAAGTTTGACAAAAATAATTTTAGAATATATATAAAAAAGCCATACTTCATTACAATTTGACAAAACAGTTTACTAAAGATATGCACTTTTCTTTATACATAATTTCTTTTGCCTACATTTATACACAAACTCTGTTTTTTTTTTAGTAGTACATTATATTTTATTTTTTTAAAATCATAATTTATAGGCACACTTGTTTTGGGAGTGATTAATTAAGTAAACTAAAAATCTCAAACGTGTATGGGTATATAATTATATTTGTTTCAGTTACGATTAAGCACCCACTATGAATATCTCGGTTCAAAAAAGATTTTAATTAAATAGGGTATAATTAAGAAATAATCAGGAATCCAATTCAAAATATGATCCTTGTTTGTCACGTCACATCAGAATCGAATCATACAATGAAAATTTTAATTTTAAGCATACCGCCTGTGAATGTACTTTTCAGGCATCACACATTGGTTATTATTACAAGGGAATATAATCGCGCCAACCCATAAAGGTTACTCAAATCTCAAAGATTATTACTAGATTATGCTTAAAACACGCTCACACTGACGTCCCGTTTGGTTGACTGAAAATTGAGAGAGGAAAAAAGAGAATTTAAATTTTTCTTTGGGGACGATCGTTTAGTTGAAAAAAGAGGTAGAAAGTGATTTTTTTTAGTGCATAGAAAAAAATAAGAGCACACTTATTTTGGTAGGATTGATTTTTCTAGAGCTGTACACAATATCTATAGCTCACTATATCTTGTACAGCCCGCAAGAAAAATACTCTACCCAGCCTGATAAATATAGGGTAGGGTTGGGTACCACGCTGTAAAATACAACCCATGTATTTTTTGGGCTGGGCACCGGATATAGGGGCTGCCCTGCCCTGTCCATGAGCACCCTTTCCTTTATTTTTTTTATTTTTTCTCTATCTTAGAAGGGAGAATATGATAGCTACTGGTGACTATAAGGTAATTTTAGAAATATAAGTAGTTAAGTAGGTAAGTTGTATCTTTTAATATTTATAACTATACTAATTTTTTCTTCTTTTTTAACTTTGTTAATTATCATATGATTATATTACAAATTATAATTATTTATTTTATTTTTTTAGATATTTTATCTTTATTAATATTAGGGAAATTGATACAAAGTTATAATTATAAACTACTTAGATTTCAACTCTTATTTTTTATATGCAATGGATCTCAAGATTTTAAATATTATCTTTGTTCTCTTATTTTTAGTGAATTATAGATATTATTTAACACTTAAAGACACATGAATATGGTATTATTTTAGAAGTTCATAATTGCAGATTTTTTTCACAACATAAGTATGACATCACGACTTGGGCATACCCAGCCCGCCTATGCCCAGCCCGCTCATGCCCAGCCCAACATTGTTAGGGTTTTTATCTGGTAGGGCCGGACATCGGGCTGCAAAATACAGCCCATATATTTTTTGGGCAGGGCATCGGGCAGGGGGACTGCCCTACCCAACCCTGCCCATGCACACCCTTAGATTTTCCATCGCTCCCAAAGACAAATTTATCCCTCAGCAATATTGGACTCTCATTCTAGAGATGAATAAGGTACACATAACCTGATGCATCTGCTCATAATTTAGTGTCATTTTACCCATTTAAACTCACTCAAAATATGCCTATAACAGGAGGGTTTAAACAAATTCAAATAATAAAATATATAGGCGGGTCATTGGTTGACTATTGGGTAACTCATAGTTCACCTATATATTTATTTAAATTTATTTTTATTATATTCTAATATATTTTTTTAAATTTATTTTGTAGAGTTAGAGGCAACTCCGTCTATAATCATCACAAGTGAATCTGATATAGATGATGTATAATCATAATTCAATTGAATAATAGAGATTATGAATTATTATGTTATATGAGCATTGTACACTATGTAGTTATAAACTTATAATTATTATAGTGTTTTATTTTCTAATTTTAGGATGGATAATCATATCATGTGTGTACTGTTATTTATTCTTATTGTTATTAGAACTTTAAATGGGTTTAAATAGAAAAATATTTTTATTTTTTATAAATAGGTTACCTATAACCATTGTAGCCTAAATGGGTTCAGCCTAACTTATTTAATACGAGTTTAAACAGGGACACTAATATGGGCTAACTTGTCCCCAAAAATAAATAAATAAGTAGAATACAGGTTGACTATCAAACCAATCTATTTTACCTATTATTTAAGCCCTATCTTATTTTTATTATTATTATGGCATTGTTCTCTTTTCTTCTTTCTTCTTGATTTTTCTCATAAGCCTTTTAACTCATCCTTGCTTCATTATTTCCGTCTACTTCGAACCAGTGACAAAGCAATATGAGGGGAGCAAGGGCCTAACGGCTGGAACTTCAATTTTATCTGTAGACTTCTTAGAGTCACAAGTATTTTTTTTAGTTAGAACAGTACTTTAATTTCATGATTTTTTTTATTCTTCTTCTGTTGCTGACAAAAAGTAGATAAACTATTGTAATATCTCAATTTTTATTTCTAGTATTATTATTAGGATATAATTTTTAAATAAACTTGAGATTTATAATTTTAAAATTAAAAATTAAGAGATTAATAAAAATAATAGAATATGATTAAAAATTTATTTGAGTAAAATATATAAATAGAGTTTGATTATTTCGATTCACAGAGAATTTTGACAAATGGTGATTTATAAAGTTTTTGAATCACCATGACCTTGTAAGTCTTTCGGCGAAGATAATTAAAACTGATTTTCATTTGATTTTTTATTAGTTTATCACCTCATTGAATTAGCATTGATCTCATCGGTGACTACAATAATAATTAAAAGAGTTTTCTTAGCAATAAATATTATAAAAAAAGATTTACAAAATAAGATAAGTGATAAATATAGTTGAATGATTTAATTATGTGTTATCTTGAATAAGAGATATTTGTCAGAATTGATGAAAAAAAATATATTTTGCTATGTTTTCAAAATAGGCAAACTTGCAAGATTCAATTTTCTCGTTACAGTTGTTAATTATATTTGATATTTTGTATTTAAATAATTATATTTATAATATTATAGTTTTATTTATTCATCTGAAAAAAAATTGTTACTCCTATCCCAAATTTTTGGTTCCATTACTACTTCAAACATCGTTGTGTAGTCTTCAAAGTTTTGTTTTGTCCCATGTTAAATCTTTTCTTAAATAAAATATTGCCACGTAACGAGATTGAATGAAGTTTGTTGAAGACCCATAACAATTTTGAAGAAAGTGATAGAGAAATGCTTCTATTATCAAAAGTGACCTATCATGACATCATATGTTATGTGTATATTTAGATAGAATTTTAGAAAATAATTTATAGAAAAAATAGTTTTTAAGTAGCTTTTAAAAAATAGTTTATAAAAAAATAATTTTAAATAAATAAATATTTAGATAGTTATTACTAAAAATACTTTTATAATTAAAAAATTATTAAAAAGGGTATAATTTTATTAAAAGTATAAGAGAAGAGAGAGAGTAGAGAAAATAGAAGAGAGAAGAGAAATCATATATGAGAAATACTTGAAAAGATAGAAGAAAGATGAGAGAGGAGAGATAGTAGAAAAGATAGATGAGAGATGTTGTAAGAAAAAATAATGATAAAATAGTAATTGAGTAGTTCATAAGTTCTTTTACTATTTTAAAAATTACTCTGATAAATTTATCTAAAAATATAGTTTAGTCTAAATTTTTTTTGAATAATTATAATTATTTATTTTAAATTTTTTCTAAATTAAAGATTAAGTCAGAATTTTTTTTTAAAATATAGATTTAGGGATTTTTTAAATAGGCCTTATGTTATTGTCACTTTATAGATGGGTTTGAGTACTCTATTATTGTTGTAAGGTTCCAACCATTTTTAGGCTTCACAAATAAAGAGCTTATATATAAGAATGAGAATGAGTCTGAAGAGATATTTGGTCTAATTACATACTCATCACTCGATGAAAAAAACCCTATAAATTTATATAACTTACAAATCTTTAAACTCACTTTTAGTTTCATCTTTGTTAGTTAAGCTTATGTATTTTCTTGTAGTTCATGACTACCTCTATTTATGAAATAAGAAATAAATTTTAAATTAGAGCAATCTATTTTAAAGATGGATATAACTCTATCAATTTAATTCTAAATTTTACTAATAACTTATCATTATAAAATTATTTGAGTCCAGTTTCTAAGGAAATAAGGCCCATTTGAAAATTTATTATATTATAAAAAATATAATTAAAAGAAGAAACAAAGGTCAAAGAATATCTCCACCATTTTTTAAAAAGTATATCTCCTTCATATAAAATTTTTTATATTTGATATTGACGTTATTAAACTGTATTTAAAATATAATTTCATATGAAATAAGTTTTATATTAAATATATTTAGAGTTTAAGATATATTTTAAAATAACTAGAGAAATATTAAAATTCGTGAAACACATAGCATATCATAATTAGAAATAGTTAGTTGAAATAAATTTTTCTCATTTAAAATTGCTTTCTCACTCTAAAACTCAATTTAGGTTTAGTTATATATTATATTGATTAAATGAAATATTTTATCAACTATAAAATCAATTATAGGGAGTGAAATCAATTTTATTTATACAAAATATATTTAGTTACGTAAAATTGATTTTAATTATTATATTTTTAAATTATTCTATTTTACCCTGTTTTACACTATCGAAAATAGAGAATTTTTTTTGACAAAAACATGATATTAACATGATAATAAAAATCGATTTTCTTTACAAAAATTTATTTTAGTGTATTGAAATAATTTAACTTCATCAAATCTATTTCTTTTTTTTAATAAAAATAGATCGCGAGTCATTTTAAAAATGATTTCATTTATAAAATGTTATTAAAGAGTAATTGTAAAGTGGGTTTTTGAATTTTAAAGAGGGAGTTATTGCACGATAGTACGGAAGAGAGTTCTTTATGATAGACTATCGAAATTAAAACCACAAGAGTCACACTATTTATTTAGAGATTTTCAATATGTTTGATTTAATTTTTTATTTTATTAGTTTCAAAATAAAATAGCTTTAATTCAGTATCTTCACAAAATGACGTCTTGACATTATTATTTATACTATTTAGTTATTATTTTTACTTAATTATTATTTTAATAATTTGATATCTGATTATGAAAATCTATAATGATATTTATATTTATTTAAATTACAATTTAAATTTTATTTATTTTATTTTTATTAAATTATTGTATTAATTAATAGAATTTTAAAATTTAAATATGAATTTATTTAATATTTATATTTATCTATTTAAATTATAATTTTTATGAATTATTTATGAATAATTTAAATAATTTGATTTTTAAATTAGAAGATGAATTTATTAATAAATACTCATTATGAGTAATATGGTCATTTGAATTTTTCTAACCTAATTTTTATCACTTTAAAAACCAACCAAGCATAAGATTTTCTATCAAATCATTTCATTACAATTTTCTTTTTTATTCTCTTCCTTTCCATTCCATTCCTTTTTATTCCAACTATTTCTATGAACCAAACGGCCCTAAGGTTGGTGAAGAACGATTATGAAAATGAAATGATCTTGACTTTCTTTTTGGGTAAAAATGGGATTATATAAAAGGTAAATATATAAGAAACTAAAAATTCATGATAGTGCATGAAATTAAATTCATAAAATAATAAATCCTCGACCAACGGCTAAGTGCTAAAATGCCTAACCCGATAAATAGTATGATATTTATTTCCACAAATAACTTTTAAAAGCTTAGAAGAGATGAGAGCAATGGTGGAAAAAGACCAAATTATATAACATTTTGGCCAAATAAGCTTAAATTTATTTGGTAGGTCACAAAACTTACTCTATGTTTGAATAAGAAGAAAATTAAAAAATGAAAAAATTAAGAGAGAAAATTCTAAAAAGTAGTAAAAAAAATTTATCATTTTAAAAAAATTTCTTTCTTAGTATTCTATCCCCTATTTTTCTCTTAATTTTCTCTTCATCTAAATATAATATAAGGTACCTAAAATGTATATCATTCTTTCTTATTTAATTAAAAGGTAAAGTAATACCTAATATCCTGATATTATTTTCTTATGCGACCAATATCCTAATATTACTTGTAATATAATTTCACCTATAATATTTTTAATTTAAGGGTAAAGTAGCATATAATATATTAATCTTATTTCTCATATATAGTCAGTATCCTAATATTATTTGTAGTGTAATTTCACCTATAATCTTTTTAATTTGATGCAATTTCACTCATAATTTTTTTCTTTGATGCAATTTTATCTATAATCTTATTTCTTAAGTACCAATAATTATATCAAATTAAAAAAATTATGAGTAAAATTATACTAAATTAAAAAAATTATAAATTAAAATTATACCACAAATAATATCAGGATACTAGCTATATATAAGAAATAAGATTAATATATTATATGCTCCTTTACCCTTTAATTAATTTAATTGCTTAATTATGAAGCTTGCTTATTTCCCAATTAAATAGTTTGACCCAATAAGGGCGGATATGTACCCAAAATCCAACACTACTAATGGCTTAACCTAGTATGTTTAAGGGAGGAGAACATTGACTTTTTTTAAGTCTTTCCCATTGCTTTTAAAGACTTTAAATAAGCTTTAAGTTTGATTCTTACAACAATAATACTATAATTATTAATTTTTAGTTTTCCCCTTAAATTATATATATTAACTATTAATAATATAATAATTTATTATAATACATGTATATATTAAAATTATAGTTTCAAAAATTATAAATAGTATTTTGGAATAGACGAATAATAACTTTAAGAAGGAAGTGATAACTTTAATTCTTCACTAAAATTTTAATGCTTTAATTATTTAATTAAATAAATAATTCAATTCCACATCCAACGAAATGTTGGCTAAACAAGTATTTTGAAATTATAATTTTGAAGCTTCGGCATTTCTTTCCTTCTTCAAATACAGATTTCACCTGATTGCAACTACTTTCAATCTTTTCCCCCATTTATAATCCAACTAAATTAAAAACAAACTGAAGATTTTTGAAACATTCTTTGAGTTCCTTTAAAAATAATTACCGGATTTGAGAATGAACATTATAAGGATGAAAACAAAGGAATGGGACGAAAAGCAATGGCCCAATATTTATATATCTCATATTGGGCCTTCTTTGCCTAAAAATGGGCCTACACTAATATCCCAATGGCTATGGAATTACTAAAGACACCAATACACATATGTAAGTTTAATTAGTAAATAAATGAGACATTCGATTATTTATAATATATTTGATTTCTAGAATATATTATTTTATTATAATTCTATTCACAACGTTTAGGGAGATATCTTAACTCGTAAGTATTTATATTTATGTCTGAGGGCAATTGGAGGCTCATCTTGTCTAAGATTGGCATCACCTATAAATAAGAGATATTTTGTCTTACCATTAGATAGTAGATGAGCCTAACCTTTTTTTAAAAAAATTTATATTAAAAAAAGACCAATGACACCAATAGAACTAAGAAATAAGACAAAAAATACTGAAGACCACGCACAATCTTTATATCTCTCATATTAGGCCTTCTTTGCCTAAAAATGGGCCTACACTAATATCCCAATGGCTATTGAATGGCTAAAGATACCAATACACATATGTGGATTCAGTTGGTAGATATATGAGATATATGATTATTTAGAGTATATTCATATCTAAGATATATCGCTTTATTGTAATTCTATTCATGACGTTTGGGGAGACATTCTAATTCCTATATACTTATATTTATACTTAAAGATAATTGAAAACTCGCCCTATTCAAGATTGATATCGCCTATGAGAAAGGGAGATTTTGTCTTACTATTAAATAGTAAGTGATATCAACTATTTTCTAAAAATTTTTGTATAAAAAAATACTAACGACTCCAATAGAATTATGTTTAATAAATGGGATTAGTCTATTAAAATATGATAAATTAAGATTTAAATTCTACAAATTCTCTTCATGAAGTTAGGACTATAAGAATCAAACGGGAAATCAAACTCTTCATTACATGTTCGAGGTAAAGTCTTGGTAAAAAAAATAACAAACACCTCCATTTTTTAAGGAAATCCATAAACACATAACAAGCTCTTAAATAGTATTTAAAGACCCAACAATTCTTACAAGTGGTATTCAAGACAACCTAATTTTGGATTCCATCTTCAACACAAAAATAATCATTTGAAAATGGTGGAAATCTAGTGTAGATGGAGGATTTGATCTCACCTTTGAATTTTAAAGTTTGGAATTTATTGGATTTGACCCTAAAATGCTTAAATATTCCCTCCCCTTTTGTTGCCCGACTTACTCCCTCCACTCCTTATTGTAATGACCTCTGCATGTGTCATAATGGTATTGTTAATTAGCACGGATTTATATTATCTTAAATGGATATATATATATAATAGATTAGAAAATGATGTAAGATATTCCCTACATTCTTAAATATAATAATTAAATAATAAATTTAGTTAATTATTTGTAAATAAAATTATATTAATCTTCTTATAATATCTATTCGAATCATCTGGATGAGAAGTTATGTTTTTGATAGAAAATTCTTTTAATATATACAATCAATAAATATATTTTAAAAACATATAAATTTATAAAATAAAATAGATTATGATCATATATTTATAATCAAAATAAACTATATATTAACTCTTATATTTAAAATTAATAAAATATTTTATTATCTATATCTCTTCATCAAAGAGAATATGTATCAAAGAAGGGCCCAAGCGTATATATATGACCTTTTTTTTACTAAGCATATATATACTTTTTTATTAAAAATATATTTATTCAAAATATTATCAAATATTAAATCCATACATATCTCTAAACAGATTCAAACTTTTATATATAGGACCTTTTTGATAAAAAACAAATGGCTTTGAAAATGGATCAAACTAAACAATGACACAAACTCTGGGCCGAACTTGAAATTGATATTCTTAAAAAATCCACAATGATATTAGATAACAAGAAATGACATGATTTTTTTTTTATTAATGAGAATTGGATTCAGTAACTTTCAATGTTTTACAAATCCTATTCCCCATCAGAGCCTTATCATCGTAATATTTAGTGTAGATACTAAGAAATCGTACTCATACACAATATTATCAAAAGTCATTGCTGATGATTTAAATTTTAGTTCCAACGGCTATAATGATAATATATTATTCACGGTCCTTCTATAAGAGCAACTTCATAATCTTAGAAGAGAGCACCTTAGTCCTTGCAATCCGAGCATTGCAAAATGGAAGAATTAATTATATCAACAATGAAATCTCGACGGAGACTAGAGAGGCTGATACCGTAGAGAAGAGCCACAATGACCACAACAACATCGATGTAGAATGAAATATCCTTCTTTTCTTACATCTTAGGGACCAAACGATAGCATCTGAAATTATTTTTAAGGCTATTGAAGTCAAATTACTAAATCTAGAATTTTACTCTTAGTGAGTATTGTTCACTATGCAAATTCTAGAGAAGTGATATAACTTCAAAAAATCATAACTAATTCTAAAAAAATCCAAATTAAGTGGTTCAAATTACTACACAAAACTAACTTAATACTCTTTCAGAAAAAAATAACTCGTTGACCACGCCTTGACTTAGTCAACATCAGTTAACATCTGAAGTTTATGGTTCATCTAGCGTTTTCCCCTGATTCTAGCATTTTAGTTCCAACATTTACACTATCCAATCCCTAGCTTCTCTTCATACATCTTCAATCCTCTTCTAACATACCTGTGGGATTGGGATTTCATGGAAGGGGGTGAGATTTCTGAAGAAATCTCAGTAGAAATAAAAACTATACAATGTATGCAACTATATGCTTGATGTTACTATGTGTGCACTTAATGATCATGCTTGCATAATGATAACTTACATGCTTCAATGTCCCTTAATTATAACATATGTCCATAACATAAAAAGAAATAGAGCATTATTTAATCATACATGCTTCACATCATCAAGGTAAGAAAACATCACATAAAACATCTAAATAGTACAAGCATACAAGTAGGTAAGTTTACTACCTGGCGTGAAGCCTTTCCTTCCAGCTCTTAGCCTTTGCTCTAAGATTCCTTCTCTTCCTAAGTCAGAGCCTATACATAGCATAATAATATCTGTATTATTATCCAGTATAACTCTACTTAACTTGGGGTAATATCCTTAATCTGACAATTCCCTAACTTTCTTTCTATCTATGGCTACCCTTATCAAGAGATATATTTCTCTATTCTAACTACTAAAAGTAATCCTCTATTTTATTAGAGCAGGGACTATAATAACTTACTTATCTCATTTCCAAACTATGTCTAGTCCCTAAGCTCCTTAAACTGCTCCTGGCTTCACCAAAACTCATCCTTTCTTTCTCTTCCTTTCTTCCTTTCTCTCTTTCTCTTTTCTCTCTTCTTTCTCTTCTTTATGCTATGCTTGGCCATGGCTTTCCTTGAAGGGGAAGGGTCTATTTATAGATGAGTGGAGGTGGAATAAATGGTTCAGATCGAATCGCGTTGAATGGCCAAGATCGCTTAGCTTTCTCAAGAAGCTTTGCCTGCATCATCACGATGACGTCATCCTCCTTGATGACTCACCAACATAACATCATCCAAGGATACCTCAGGGAGTATGTGGAGTAAATGGTGGGGCCCTTGGGACACCTCACCAGCTGACTCAGCATTCCCAGAGAATTCCAGAGTCTTTTCCTATAATGAGCGGCCGAGATTGTGCCACGTGTCCTTTTTACTTTTTCTCCTTTTTCTAATCTCATGACATGTGTAATTAACTTTTCTTCTTTTCCTGTAATAATGCCATGTGGCACCTTATGGGTCCCATGAGGATACCTTTCATGCCACCTCATGGTCTAAAGTCATATCTGATCACTTTTTCCAATTCTATCCTTAATCGGGTAACTTTACTTTATGAAAAAGCACTAAAATATTATTTTAATGTCTCTTAAACCCTATAACTACTGGGCCTACGTTTTTGGGCCTTTAGAATGTCATTTTGAGTTTCTAACTAAGCCCAATCACTCTGAAGGATCGGTTATCAAGAAACACTTCTTTCTTTTCCGTTATGCCCACAGGGACTTTCACTATTCTCCTTGAATTTTCACTTTCTTGCAGTTTAGTCTTTGAACATCATCTGTATATTTCTGAGACTCCTGCATAATAGGGTCTAGTAGCCTTCCTTTTTCAGGCTACATACTAGGTTTCTAGGCCTAAAAATTGGGATATGACATAGAACACAAGGGTGAGAAAGCAACAATAAAATGATGCCATGAAGCGCTTACTTGAGTTAGTTGTTCACCATGTTGGCCAATCGCACAAATATTTTTTGATATAAATCCCAAGATTTTTTTCTACTTTACTATATGTATCCTTTTATTATGGATAATTTTATTTAAAATATTATTAAATATTAAATATAAATATATCTCTTAATAAAAATTTAAATTTAAATTTATTATCTTACGAGGGATTAACTTATTTTTTTTTAAATAATACCTGTTAGTCAAATTTTAAATTCAAAGAATTAAAAGAACTATTTAGAATTTATTTTTGTAGAGTTTAAGAGGTATTTTTTAACTGATAGTTAGAGATAGATTTATCTATCATAACAAAATATTTTTCATACATATGACATGATTTGAAATTATGACATTATATTTAAAGAATCAAACTATCTATTAACTATATCAAGCTTTGATGGTGAAAAAAAAAATTAGGTTTTTCGAGCAAGAGGAGGGATTGACTTTCTTTTGTTTTTCTTTAATTGCTTACCTGGTTCGCCAGAGCTTTATCTCGACTACATCTGAATCTGATCCGTGTCGCACATTTGGCTATAGTGGGTGAGTCTCCTAATAGAAATTTTTAGCATATACTAAGGCTCAAACTCGAGACTTTATTTAAACGATATTGAGTCATTTACTACTTAAAACTAACTCCTGTTAGTTCTTTTTTGATAAAGAGGAGGGATTGACTTGTTCAAGTTTAATGCAAACACAAATATGGGCCCAAGTAAAACTTAGATAACTGCTTCTTTTTGGGTTTATAAAAGCGTTTTTGAGTTTATATAAAGTTTAAGTCTAATAAAGAGGTACCAATGTGTGTTGATTCGAGTAATAAACGGCTCGATATTATTTAAGTGAGATTTTAAGTTTGAACCTTGTCGTATGCAAAAAATCTCCATTAGAAAACTCACTTACTATAGTCAGGTGTGCCATACGAGTCATATCTTAATATAGTCGGGGCAAAGTTCTGATAAATTAGGTAAAAAAAATCTAATAAAAGAGGTTAATTCTTCATATATCGAATTAATATTTAAATCTCTATCGAAATAGATGTCTACATTTAATACTCGACACTATTTTAAATAATTAGTTCTAATAGAAGTATACTTATCTTTAAAAAAAAAGTGCTATTGAAAATTTGATATTCTATTAATAAAAAGAAAAATGCATGCAACAATTAGCATAAAATATCAAAGGCAAGAATTGATATGAACCGAAGCACAACAAATAAGAAGGTTCTAGAGAAGCTACATATGGCTATACCTATAGAACATGATCTCCTACACTCGCATTAGCATTCACATAAAATGAAACGTTTCGCTTACCCAAAAAAAAAAACCATTATTGGGGAGAAGAGACAACAAGAAGAAGAGAACTATTTGGCTACCTCCCTCCATTTCCTTGTCATTTTTGTATTCTTTCTCATTCCAACATTTTCTCAACTCAAAATCAACTACCCACGTGTCCTAATTTTAGACGTACAAGCCTGTGCAATTTAAGGTGGACAATAAAAAAGGAAAAAAAAAAGAAAAAGACCCAATGTTCACATAAATTTTAATTGAACCTTTAATTTTTTTCCCAGTAATTAAAGCATTCTATATGATAGATTAATTTTAATTCGTTATTACTTTAAATATGTCTCATTTTTTTAATATAATTTTTGGAAATAAATTTAATTTTAACCCAAAAATAATTATTTTTTATCATATTAAGAATAAAATTATCTATAAAAATATTTTTGACTTGTGTTGAAACATAATGTTACAAATAAAAATAACTACAATAGAAAACTTGTATAAAGTTTTATGTATCCATTTCATTAAATTTTTTAATCTTATTTTATCATATATTTTATTTTTTTAATATTTTTATTTAATTTAATCTCATATAAAAAAAATAATGCACATAGCAAAATATGAATGGAGATATTAACATATTAAATATAAAAATTTGATATGAGTATAATCCTATTTCAAATATCAATCGAAATGAAATGTTCTCCCCACACATAAGAAAGAAAGCGTATTATTTTCTTTTTTTTATTATTATAATAATACAAATATGTAAGAACAAAAAAAACCAATAACAAATATATATATATTTGCTACAGATAAAAATAAAACGGGACAGACCCATTGACTGTATTGTGTTTTTCGATGTGTTTTTTTTTTTCATTTTGGGAACGGTGTTATCTTGGGTAGGAAAATACCGAGGATAAAATGGTCTTTTCACCTTAACTCAAACCTTTGCCACGCTATTTAAATGATGCTGGACACCTTTAACACGCTCGGTACGAAAATATCCGTCTTTCTTCTTTTTCTTAGCTGTTCTGATTGTGAGCTCATCTGTTTTTCTCTGTTTCTACCTTCTAAATTCGAGATTGAAACTATGTCGTCTTTGTCTCATACCAACCAATTTCGCTGTAAAGCCGTTTCAGCTACCCCTTCGGCTTCTAATCTCATGCCTAAACCTTTAATTTCTCTGCCATGCGTGGTTGAATTTTCCGGTCAATCCATCAGACAACCTAACAATTCGCCACGGCCGCTTCTCTGTGTTCGAGCAGTGGTGGACGACGACGAGTGGGGTCCTGATAACAAGGAGGAGGAGGATTCGGCGGTGGCAGTGGCCGCGGCGGAGGAGAAGGTAATGGAGGAATTGGAGACTGATCGGCTGAAGAAGTCGTTGGTGGACTCGTTTTATGGGACCGATCGAGGATTGAAAGCGACGAGCGAGACGAGAGCGGAGATTGTGGAGCTTATCACGCAACTTGAGGCCAAGAACCCAAACCCTGCGCCTACTGAAGCCTTGACACTCCTAAATGGAAAATGGATTCTCGCGTAAGATTTCCGTTTCCATTATCTCTTAAATTGTTTTTGGACTTTGTTTCGTTTTCTGTTTAGTTTTAGAGAAAATTCTAAACTAATCTAGAAAATGTTATAATTTCTGGGCTCACTGGAATATTAAGATAATTACTTGTTATTAGGGTTTGATCGCGTTAAAGTATGACTTAAGTGTCTATGATGAAAATAAAGTCACGATTGAGTTAATAGGTTATAATATTATATGCGAAAAGGAATTAAAAGGTCATAACATACCAATTTCGGAAGATGGAGATTCTGCAAATACAAAGTAAAAGTGATTATAGGTCAATTTGTCTATCTTGTTAGTTTTGTTTTTAAATAAATAAATAAATATTCATATACTGGGTATATTTATTTACTATATACAAGATTGAGTTTCTTTCCTATATTTATATGCATTTAATTTAAAAGGTCCCATATCTTATTAATCATGGGATTTAGGATGAATTGTCTTTATATGTATGTGATTAAATTAACAGTTTGATTGTTGAATTGTTAGATTCATTTAATCTTAAATTTTGAAAATTAATGAATACACCAGTCCCTACAAATAATAAATTCGTCATATATCAAACTCTTATCAGTTGACCTCAAATATTAAGGGAGAAAATGACAGACTTATAATGAATTTATTCTTTTAAAAGGTAATTTATATATTAATTAAGGGTTAATGCAATTTTTGGTATCTCAAATTTGTTCTTATTTTAGTTTTAGTCCTAAGTTTGAAATAATAGGTTTTGGTCGTTCAAGTTTCTTACTATATAAAATATTAGTCCCTATAATTTAATACAAATTTGGATCATTTTGTTCTTTGATAAACCAAAACCCATGATTTGAAACTTGAGGTTCTAAAGATTATATTAACCCATTAATTAATTTCAACTATGAAAAGGCTAAAATTACTTTTTAACTAAGTCTAACCGTAATTGAACTTGTGGTAACCTCTCTATTTGCAGTTTTCGTTAGGTCTATAATACATAGGATGGCGAGAAGATTAGTTTGGTGACTTAGTCAGAGATTTAGGAATATATAGGTTGGCATGTGGTCCTGGGGCATTAAAATTGGCATTAGATGAGTTCAATATTTGAATTTGGAAGAGTTAGGTGATTTTTACTTGAAAAGGCTAAAAAAGCATTTAAAGAACTTAAAATAGTCTTCTCGCTTTCATGCATACAGGAAGCAATATGATATATCATGCATATATAGGTTGGCATGTGGCCGTGGGACATTAAAATTGGCATTATATGAGTTCAATACTTGAATTTGGGAAACTTAGGTGATTTTTACTTGCAAACGCTAAAAAGGTATTTAAAGAACTTAAATATTTTTCTCACTTCCATGCATATAGGAAGCCATATCATATCTTGCACCAGCAACTGACTCGGAAATTCTAACTTCATACTTGATTCTTAGAATAATCATTAAAGTTAAAATTACTCCATATCAATCCCATACTTCTCTACTTTGAAATAGCACTATACATTGCACATAGCTCTAAGAATCAAGTCGTATTATTAATAAAAAGTTAATATAATGTTTGGTCTTTGTTCTCATTTTGATTTTAGCCTTTATTGTTTAAAGCATAGGTTTTAATCTTTTAAGTTTCTTTCTATCTAAAATGTTAGTTCCTATATTTTAACAAAAACTTAGACCATTTTGCCCCTCGAGAGACTTAAAATCTATAGTTTGAAACTATAGGGAACAAAATCAAAATAAGGGTAAACTATAAGGACCAAAAATTGGATTAACCCATTTATAAATTATGAATTGTGCATCTTGTTCCACATGTAGGATTGTGTGCACAAACACTGTAGCATGCAAGAAAGTTTCATGATAGGTTGAATTTCATAGTGATCATGGGGTATTTGTGGTTGTACAGGTACACATCTTTTGCAGGTTTGTTCCCACTATTGTCAAGGGGAGCACTGCCACTGGTGAAGGTAGAGGAAATATCTCAGACCATTGATTCCCAAAACCTCACCGTTCAAAACTCAGTTCAGTTTGCTGGGCCTTTGGCTTCCACCTCAGTTAGCACCAACGCCAAATTCGAAGTTCGCAGTCCACAACGTGTCCAGGTTTGCCTTCCTTCTATCCTACGATGTTTTACGAATTTCGAGGGGCTAAAGTCCTATATAGAAGGATGAAAGGTGTACTTTTTTTCATGAAATTCTATGATAGCTTACAAATTTTGAGTCAATGAGTACTACACAAGGATGGATTCAGTGTGACTAACGTGTTGGGTGTATTTATTTTGGGAAAACTATTTTACAGGTAACTATTTTTTTTATCAATTTTTAATTTGTTATTTGTGTATTTTTTACTATTAATTAAATACTTTAATTTTATTAAGTTAATATCGTTAGTTCCTAAACAAGAGCTAATAGTACTAATAGAGGAAATTTACAATAACTAATGGTGTTAACGCAGCAAAATTAAAGATTTAATGAAGAGAAAAAAACAAATAGGTATCAAATTAAAATTGAGAAAAAGTATAGGTACATGTAAAATAGTTTTTTCTACTTTTTTTTTTTCATGAACCTTGTTGTAAGTTTAAGATCTTGACCAATGAAATCCTATGTTGTTTTACAAATTTTGAGGTACTAAGTCCTACAGAAGGATGGATTCATTCAAGAACTAAGGTTTTACGTGTATATATTTTTCATGAACCACATTGTTATAATTTTAGGGTCTTGACTAACGAAACTAGTTTCCTGCTTTTAAAAATTGTCCAGATCAAGTTCGAAGAAGGGATCATCGGTACGCCACAGCTGACAGACTCGTTAGTGATACCGGAGAATGTCGAGTTCTTGGGACAGAAAATTGACCTGACACCTTTCAAAGGAATCCTCAACTCTGTGGAAGACGCAGCCTCAAATGTTGCCAGAACAATTTCCAGTCAGCCTCCATTGAAGATCCCAATCAGCAACAGCAATGCTCAGTCATGGTTACTGACTACATATCTAGACCACGAACTTCGTATCTCCCGGGGAGACGGCGGCAGTGTCTTCGTTCTCATCAAGGAGGGAAGCTACCTCTTGTCGAGCCTAAGAACTTAGTTTTTTTTTTTTTTTACTTTTAGCTTCTCTTATAAATGCACCCTCACAAGTAATAAACCTAATCTTAGGCACAAGGTTTAAGTTCGTACGAGTCTGTGGGATTTGGAAATGCTTTGTGCTTATTCATAGTGTATAGACATAATAGTGTTAGTATAGTAAACAAGAATGGTTTATCACCCAAAAAAAATGGTCGAGTTATAAACTTTAGCTGAAACAATTGCAACCCGGAGTACTACAACATTTAAATTTTATTTTATTAAAATATAAAATTAATTCTATTTTAATTCTAATTAACTAATAATTTATTAAAATAATTCATATTTTTTTTAACAATAAACATCTTAATATAATTCTAAATTTTAAATTATTTTTACTAATAGTATATATTAATATATTTTCATTAATAAATTTTTGTAAGGTAAATAATTAAATAACATATTTTAAAAAAATTAATATATTTTTTATAAATAATTAACTTAATTAATTGATTTAATCTCTATATTCTATCCAATTTACACATACAAATAAAAATATTTAAAAGTATTAAATTTGTTATAAAATTTAAGTAATTTTTAATGAAAAAAATGCATATACCTAATTTAAAATCAGATACCAAGAGTGATGAATTAATTTACCCTTTTAAAAAACAACTTGGATTTAATAGAAATCATCTCAAAGTACAACGCCATAATTATATGCGGGGACTGACGATACCAAATAAGTGCGATTTCACACACGCTGTACTTTATAACCAAAGAAGGAAATTAAATGATACAACTTGTTAACAATCAGCTAATGATCTTGTATCATAATGCCATAAAAACTCTTCCGTAAGAGGATCAATCCGCTTGTAATATCATGTTGTTACTGTCTAACCCTCTAATTGGTAAAAAAAAAAAAAAACCCGTTCACAGTCCACACTCTGACAGTTACATTGGCCAACAGAGGAACCTAAAATGACAGAAAGCTCAATTTTCTGGGTTTCTCTCCCAGCCGTCTTTAATAATGGACAAAATTCACTTACAACAAAAACAGGTACAAAGAACCAATCAAAGGCTACAGGCTGAACCAGAATTGTCCCCCTTTTTTCATCCTGTTGGCATCAAACAAAATTAGGAATTTATAGAAAAAGAATTCCTAAAAGCAAGGAAGAACATGTATAGATATCAGAAGTAGATCAAGGGATAAAAGAGCCAACTGAATCTATGCTTGGGACAAAAAACTAGCATAATAGAGAATCTACATTAAAAAACTTCAAGAAAAAATATGAAAGATTTAGATCCCAATTGGTATTTTGTGGCACCAAACCTTAACGCAATTTTTTTATGCGTTTGGAGGGCCGCAGGATCTCTTTTCTTGAATCCTCTGGAGGTCTCAAGTCAATGAATGGCTGAAACAATCCATAAATAGGAAAAAAGGTGTAAGCATAGCGTATAAACCAGCTTAATAGTTACAACTCACAACAAAAGAGTTTTATAGGGATAAAACATACGATCTCCATGATGTAATCCATGTAAGAAGAATTCCAACGAAAGCAATGAATAATTATCCCCCATGAATAAGCAAAAGGAAGTATCAGTGCTCAATTCAGATATGATTATGAAGGGTTGAACTAGAGAGTAAGAGAGAAAGAGACAAGTTTAGAGAATTAGAGATGGAAAGGGATTCGAAGGAGGAAGAGAGGACAAGAGGGTAGAAGACAGAAGGTAATCTGAACATTACTCTGATTATTCAATCATCAAGGCCAAAATCTGTATAAATGAATTGTTTAGGGTGGTCCTATTTATAGGCTTAGACCCTTACCTACCACTAACTACCCTTCTAATGGCTATTATTCAAATAACAAACATTTAATCAATTAACGGCTAGTAACTGACAGTAACTAATATTTACATTCTATATTCATTCCATAACAGTTACACCACCAAGCCCCTCTAGTCAAAAGGTCATCCTTCTTTACACATTCATGATTGGAAGAAAAGAATCTTTCTAATGGCAATTGTGGTCCTCATGGCTTGAGTCTTAACGTGGGAGACTGGCTTAGAGGATCCAAGATCGAATGCTGGTATATTAAAAAGAAAAGAATCTTTCTTTCTATAACTCACATTCCCACGTCTAGGATCCTAAATACAGAGTCCTCATTTTGACAGGTACAATAAAGCTTCATTTTCACTGAATCATTCACTAGATGTTTGATTCTAAGCTAGTGTCGAATATTACATAGATTTAACGTCTACAAAATCGGCTCCTCTTTGACAAGACAATCATAAAGACACAACCAAATATCCTGCCTTAAAATGATGCAGCATTCATTTGGAGAACAACACTTATGTTAGGTGAGCTATTAAAAATCTCACAATGATGTTACATTACACAGTACTTTGTGAAAGACAAAATGAATACAACATTGGGTTTCCATTTTCATCTTAAGCTATAATTGTGAAAATGAAGTTTCGATCTATGTAATTATCAGCTTTTCCCTACTGTTCACATCTCACTCCAAGTTTCTAAGCTCTTAATTTGTGCCTTAGGGTCTATCCATAGGAAAATATCATACGTTGCAAAAAGGAATAAACACTTGCACCGCACTCTAGACATGAAAGGGCTTTTTATAAATATAACATTTCCAATTGTTGATTCATCTCCTAAATCTCCTAAATTAGTCTGAAAAAATATGTTAATAATTATAATTCTTATGCCTATGTAACCACTTTCAAACCAAATATCTGTCACCAGCTAGATGTTATTATTGCAATTTGCACCTGTTGTCCTATTCTTATAAATCTCTCACTGATTCATGAAGATGAAAATAAGACTACATTGACTAAACTGTCAGCAAGAAACTTCAGCTAGAGAATCCATCCTTGCTGACATTTTGTCTTGTAAAACTAAAATATATTGGCCGCAACAGGTTCATTTAATATCAAGAAGGAATGCTCATCTAAGAATGTTTCAAAAGTAAAACCGCAGATAGGATCTATCAAACTTCTTATCCATTGGGTTTCTCCCTTCCTATTGGATTATGCAGCTTGAGAGTTAAATGAATTGTAATAATAGCAATAAAGATAATGCTCATATCTACCAGTTTGTCACCAGAAGCAAATGTCAACAATGAAATAGCAAGACCTGTCTAATTGAGATACAAGTAATTGTATAATGCGAAACTGGAAAACAGGAACTGCAACTGACCTCTTCCCATTTTATTTGGAGTTCCAATAGTTCTTGACAGTATGCAAGGCATTCCGTATGATACACAGCAGCTAATTTTTTTATCAGGGCCTTCCTTTTGATGATACCAACCACTACAACGATAAAAGAAGGCAGAATAGCCCATAAAAATTGAGAGTCATTTTGAAAAATTTGATACAAATCAGCAGTACCTAGAAAAACAAATGATATCCCTTATTTCCATAGTGCATAATAACCACAAAACTACTTTTCAGATACTACAATTAAAAAGACAATTTGAGGCTTTTACTGTTCATGCCTCCATAAAGCACCAGCAAGCAATTTTCCCCATATAATAGTATTCCTTCAGTCTTAATATAGGAACCAATTGACTTTTTTGAATAAATCAAGATAGCCAAATAAATCAATTAATTATAACAAATATAAGAATTAGTTGACTAATTTGGGTAGATTAATAAGTATATTACATGAATTCATCTTGAGTGATAGAATTTAGTTATAATTAACCGATTTATTTGACTTTTTTAATTTCTCAAAAGAGTTTATTAGGTCTTATAATAATAAGGACCGGAAGAGTATTTCTTAAGGCTCACTGCAAGTGGCCCTAGTATTTCGTCAACAACACACATGAAAATGCAACTTAGATTTATCAATTTATTAGGCAATAAACCCATTAGACAACTATAATACGCACGTCTATTATCAATAACAAGCATAGCCATATAGCCACAAAGGAAGCCATATACCATACAGATTACTGCAATTTCCCCCCAATTATACTCACTAGACAACAAAACCCTGTTCCACCCAAATCGAAACCCTAAAAGCCATGTCGATCACCACTGCAGTGACCAAATCCCCACAATTTTTGCATACATCATAAGCAAAGCAAACAAATAAGAAGAAAGAATTTGTAAAGCGGGCCATTCTCAAGCAACAAGCAATTATTTTGCATAAAAGTTTATGAAATTCATTCAAAAATAAAATAAAAACAGGAAATATTTTGACCAAAACAAAATTAAAAACAGGAAATACGAAGAGACGAAAAGGTGAAATATAGAATTCGTACTTCGACTGGGATCAAACGAAGGATGAGGAGCTACTTGGGGCGGAGAATCGGATTCTGACACTGTACAGGAAGGCTGAACAGGAGGAGCATCTTCTTCCATGTTTGCTAACAGGGCCCTCACACGGTATGAAAAATTGCTGAAGAAGGGTTTTGCAAAATTTATTAATCTACTCTAACGATACATGCGCATATATATATATGGATACAACTCATTTTAGCGGATATAACTTTTGTGCAATATATTTTTAATTTTTTAAAGAAAATTTCATTTAAGAACTCCTGTAACAATTTAATATTAATTTCTCTAAAGAATTCTAAAATTTTATTGCATCTCAAAGAACCAATATAAAAAATTAAATGGAAAAATAATATATGGGTCCCATTGAAGCAAATGAATGACAAAAAAGTCCTACCAAATATTATAATTCATTTCAAGTCCCATGGGACCTCACATGAACTTTTTGTAGTTGTAAAAAGACTTAAATGCCCTATTGAGAAACCAAATGCTAAATGCCTTTCTCATCGATCACTCTGCACAATTGAGAAACTTTTGCCCTAGTGAACATCACTCTACTCCTCTTCTCAAGTTGGCTTGTGCTCTCTTCTCCTCATTTATGTGTGGTCTGTGCATTGTGCTACTTAGCTCCGACTTGCACCTCCTGCCGTCAGTACTTGTTCGTCGTCGACATTGTCATCGCCTTTCATCCTCTGTTTACCCACCCTTTCTGTGGTGATTGTGGTCACTGGCACCCGATCGTTGTGCCGTATTTCCTCCTCTAATACTCATCAGTTATACTCCTTCAATTAGCTAGACGTGCTGGGGTTATTGTCGCTGCCGCTACCACCGCCAACCGCCCATCCTGCTTCATCGTCCAAATCATCATCACCTTTCCTCTTCCTGCGAAAGCCCTTGGTCTAGGTAATATCATTATCGCTTTAAATGCGACTACTATCTTTTTTTTTACATACAGAAGGGAAGCATTGGCTTTCCGAATACAATGGTGCTTTCCCCTGCTTATTTTTTAGTGTCACGTTACGTACATTTGCTGTTAGGCCTTAGTCAGTCCCTTTTTTGGAGTTTAATTCTGAGCCGATAATGAAGACAAAGCAAACGAACATGGGGTTGTGATATAGGAATAGAAGTAGGAGTGTTAACATAGATCAGGAAGTCCCAAGTAAGATTGTGGATATATAAAGTCAGCGTGATAGAAAGCTGGGTCAGGTAAGTGTTGTTGAAGTAGTTAGATATTCAATTGGAGGCTCATACAGACGTTTGACATAGAAGCTTAACTCTGAGAATGAAAAATCTATTGACAGTGCCATTTTACGAATAGTAATAATTCAGAATGAAAAATTGGGTGCTTCTGTTCAGAATGAAACATGATCAATAGGAATTCTGTTCAGAATGCTATTTTGGCTTGAGTTGAGTATAAAATCTCTGTGTGTGGGTACTCATTTTGTGTGCTTTGTATGTATGCATACGTTGTTGTTGCCTTGAGATGGAAAAACCAATGTGATTATACTGCAGTCGTGGGTGAATTTAGAGAAGGAATTTGTCAGGTTTGGTGCTTTGGGTTGAGAATGAATGGTGTATATGACTTGCTTGGATGGTTGAGTTGCATACATTTATATATTTATGAAATAGTGTGAGAATTCTGTTAAAAATTGTATGAGGAAACAAAAGCTGTGTTTGTGCTAGTATTTGTTGTCGTGTGTGTGTAAAATTGTCCTGGTGGATTAGGAGTTGTTGTTGTGTGTATGCAAGTGAATTGGCGGGAGGATTTGATTTTCATTTGATGCTTCTACATTTGCAACACTCCTATCCTAATTATTTGGATTGAAATATTGAGTAATAATTCATTGTATTGATGAAAGTGGTTATTATTGCAGGATAAAAGATGTCCAATATTGGAAAAAGTAAAGGCGGACAAAGAAGTTACAACTTCTCTGGTTATGCACTATTCGTTGAAGAGCAAAAAAATACCAACCCTCGAAAGAAGATGTCACTACAAGCTGTCGTTGCATCATTGAGGGAAAGTTGGAATAAATTGGAAGAACATGAGAGATTATAATACAAAAGCAGGGCAAAGGAATTAAGAGGTCCAGCAAAAGGGAAGAAATATATCGTGCCCTTCTACACACGATGTTCCCCGAAGCAATTCATAGATGTCTGCAAGGTGTTGAAGGGGGGCGTAAAACAATGGAGAGGTTGAAAGTGATTGGGTTTGATAAATTAGTCTGAATAAGTTGCTCACACATTCAGCGAGACTTATGTGGGGTGTTTATGCGTGCTTTTGACCCCCCGACGAAAGTAATTTCAATTTGAGGGAAGATGTGTGAAATGGATGCAACAAATGTGAATGAAATAATGGGATTGCCATTTGATGGGTATGAAATAATGCCAACAACGTGTGATGAGGAAAGGTTTAAGGAGATGAAGATGGTGTATGGGAAGGTGCCATACACAATAATAGCTTGCTGGTTGGTTGATGAGAAGGAGCATGCTGATTTAGAGTTCCTCTTTGTAATATACAGCGTAGGGATCCTCTTAGATCCTAGCGCATGCATATATGTAAGTGACAAGGTGTTGAAGGTAATAGCTTTAACCAATGATGCGTACAAGGAGTTTGATTGGTGTACCTTTGTTCTTAATAAATTAACAGACTCTATAAAAGATTATCTGGAAGAGTTCAGGAAAGGGGATGCTGGTGAGAGAAAGAACATAGGAGGCTGCTTACACTTCTTCATGGTAAGTGTCTTAAATGTAACATTCTTTTTGTGTGTAAGAACAATTAATTGTTAGTGTGTATTAAAATATGTTCGTAACTTGTGCATCATGTGAAATGTAGATTTATTGTCTGCAAATGTTTCCACTAGGCTGACAGAAAGCCTCTGAGGTCAGGGATGCTATTAGTTATTGGAATGATGAGTAGGTCCAGGCAAGAACACGACTTGAGAAGGAAAGCAAGCAAGGTGTTCTACATGGTAGCACAAGTAAGGACCGGCCGTAAGCTTCAACGTTTAATCCAGACGTTGATCTTACTCACCTGGTACGTATGACGCTAATTGGTTTCATTTGTTAGTTTAGTACAATTTATGTTATGTGCTAAATTGTTTGTCTTTTCAACTAATAAAGGCAACTTATGGTAGAATCATGAATATGGTGGGGAAAGAACTGTTGGCTCTTCAGCATAGGCTCTTAGGGAAGCTGAAGGTGGAGATGTCAATGAAGCAGCAGATCATTATGAAGAAGAAGGAGTAGATGAAGGAATCCAACGTGATGAGAAAGACGGGGGTGAAGGTGAAGATGAGGGCAATGGAAGTGGTGATAAAGGTGTAGATGGAAGTAGAGACGAACATGGTGAAGAAGGTGGTTATAAAGGAAATGAACATGAAGGGGAAACACATGTAAGAAGATCAAAGAGAGAGAAAAAACATGCTGTTAGGTCTCCCTACTTTGTGGAGACAAAGGCGAGGGTTGCCAAGAAGAGGAAGAATGTTGATGACAAGGAAGCATTGTTCAACATGTGCACAAGTCAATGTGTCAGTTGCGAGGAGCAAGAGTAAGTATTTCATTGTCGTTGCATGGTGAAAATCTTATTTCCCTAGTCAAAAGTGAGTGGCTGATTTTAGTTTTGATTGCTATAGGATTTATATGGAGATGAATGGGTTTCATGTCACTCGGGGTGAGCTAGGTTGCCTCCGTAGTAGATCATGGATGAGCACCACTGTGAGACAATTGTCCTTATCAACTGTGATTGTTGTGCACTGTAATGGTGGTTTGCTGATGGCGAAGACATTGGTGCAGGATGAGAAAGACAGAACCAGTTCAGTAAGAAGACACATCTTTTCTGCACATTTCATGCAGAAAATGTTGGTGAATCCCCTGCGGTGGTCAATTGAAGGCAATGAATCAGAAATATTGCCACAACATGTTAGCTATAATATTGGTGATTATGACTTCATATTTGGACCTGCTTGCGTAATGGACCACTGGTTCTGCTATGTATTTGACGTCAATAAGATGCAATTTTGTGCGCTTGACTCGTTGGTTGATACTTTAACGTTTATACGCTTGCAAAGGAAGTAACATGAAGAAACATCTGAGGAGGACAGAAAAGGTAAGCGCAAGAAGAAGAGGACTAGCGGGCAACATATATTCAAAGAGAAGCAATGGATGGCAAATGCCTATGTATGTATTTGTTAATCTACATGTCCCTACTCACATACGTATTAGTAGTATATTTGTAATTAAATTTATCTTGTGTCTGTATTGTGCATATGCAGAAGTGTTGCTTCCTGAAAATACTTCGTACATTGAAGCCACAAGTTTTTGGGCAGGACGATCAGTTTGAAGTGAGTTGGCCAAAATTGCATCTCCAAACAGACACGTGATCATGCTAACACATCTACTTCATTTTTTGCTTTCCTTTTCCTTCTGACAGAGTGAATTTATGGTCTTTAACTACTGCACAATGTGTAGGTATTCGTGCGGGATTATTGTGTTGTCATGGCTGAAGACTTGGGATGGCAACACTATAGATGACAAAGGTTATACAATGCCAAAATACTTCATTGAAGACCTTCACCAGTTAAGGGTTGATTGTTTGTGTTGGCTAATCAATCCCCTCAACAATTCACAATGGGAACGCATCTTGTCCATACTATCAGATAAAGACTCGAGGCATAAGAGAAAATAATGACTAATTAGGTGTCTTTGTCATTGTAAATTTTATAACGAATATGTGTATTTGTACAGTTTCAATTAATGTTAAGATGTTAATTTGGATTCTTGCATGTCTTCACTGTGTGTCCAACCTCATGGCATCTTCCATAATGATAAGTCTTTCTATTCTGAAATTGAGACTCAATCCTTTTTCTCTTTGGCCTTCCCGGAGGCCTTCTAGTAATTGGAGGGTCAAGGAATCTTGCTTTTATTAGTTCGAACACTGTCGGGTCGTTAGGACATGGACAATCATTTGTAGCAATAGGCCTCATGACACTAGCATATATTTTCTCCTGGGCAGATAACTTGTAGCAATCATCCACAGATATTTAAACACTTCTTTGCATTAGCTTTATTGCAGCACATGCATGGATACAATGTAGTCCACTCATTTACCAACCTAAACATGTGCATTTACGTGTTTGCAGATCAACAGTAAGTTTAATAACTCCATGGGGACCCTAAGTCTCAACCTGGACAACGTCATTTCCCCAATATTAAGCATGCATATTTGTGGCCAACCTAACTTGTTGCATCAATTTTGCCTCAATATTTGGCCCAACACCATTTTTTCAATTGACCATTGATAATTTACTTCTCAACAACTTCTGGGCCAACTTCTCTTGATGATCAAGCATTATAATAGACACATTGTGCCTCCGCTCTTGTAAAATCCATGCATTGAATGACTCTGCGAGATTAGTGGTGATATTGTCCCATAGTTTGAATGAGAACTTACTCATAGCCCATTTTGTCACGTCCCCTTGGGTCTGGACCCATTGCACCAGCTGTGGACAAAACTCTTGTAGCTTTCCCATTGAGACATTAAAATCTCCCTCAAGCCTTGCATATGCAATTCCATCAAGCAGGTTAAGTGCATCCTCCTTTTGGACCCCTGATGCTCGTCCCCTACCTCTTACTATTTTGAGGAAAGCAGCATTGTAGTTTTCTTTCACATGCCGGTAGCAATAAGCATGTCTAGTACAGGAAAAAATAGTCTGAACAGCAATGATGATTGCATTGTTTTATTCAGACACAATTATGATATCTAATGATCCTATGAACTCTTTAACATTTTGGAGAAACCAAGTCCACTCATCATGCATCTCACCACTAACAATAGTATATGCCAATGGAAATAATTCATTATCTGCGTCATATGCATTAGCTGTAAGCATTGTTCCTCTGTATGGACCGCTAAGAAGACATCCATTTACATACAGTATTGCTCTGCACCCTTACAAAAACCCTTCAATTGAGCATCCATATGCATTGAATACCCTCTCAAATATTTTGGACTCTGAGCCTACCCATCTACTAATAGTTCTTAGATTAGTTTCCATAAGCCTCTCACATATCCAAGGAATAATCTTGTACGAATCCTCTGCAGTACCATGTATTTCCCTTAATTCTTGTTCTCTACCCCTGTACGCTTGCCTATAGTTCAATCGCACACCGTATTCTCTATACTAGTCTTTGTTGATTTCTTTTACATTCTTATTGATATTACTCGTCAAAGCATCAATCATTCAAGATGATGTTAAGCTTGCCTTTCCATGGTGAGTTACAACTAGGTCTTCTTGTGCATTATGCATGTGCTGTCTTGTGAAGTTTCTTATACTTAACAATTATGCATTTTGATGTTCACCCAAACAATATGCACCTATGTACCATAGGCATCCATCTACCTTGCACTTCACAATGATTTTTTGTTTATTGTTTTTGATAAATTTGTACAAAAATCTATGCGTGATGCTACACTTGTATAGCTGTTTCTGAAGAACCCCTGCATTTGGAAATATTTGACCTTCTCCAACAATCAAATCCTTCCACTTTGTGCAATTCATTTCAGGTGTACTTGTTGGAATCATTTTGTCAGCACAAGACACTAATGGCAACACTTCATTCTTATTTCCCAAAGTAGGTGGAGACATAGACTATACATTCTCACTTCCAAACAATTCAACAAATCTACAGAAAATGACAACTTACTATGTCAGTAATAACAACTACCTCCAATTGATATGACAACATATATTGCAAATTATATAGGACAACATTTTGTAATCAACACACTATATTACTTACACATCTTCCTCCTCAATTATATCATCCATACAAAGTTCTGTGCATTCATTGTTTGCTTTCTCTCCTACGTACACATGGCCACTTTCTCCATTGAACATTATTAAATGCTCAATTCCTTCATCATTAAACATGTCAATAAATGTGTATTTATCAAATCTAACAATGAATTTTATCAAAATTTCATCACTTCCTTTCCCAACCATTAATGCTACTAATATTTTAAACTCATCGTATGTTGTGCCTTCTTTTATGGATATTGTTCTTACTTGACCCCCAACATATGTATGACCTTCTACATCATCTCCAAACTGTCCTCCCATATGAACATAATAGAATAGATGCTTTGCAGATGAACTCGCCATCAACAATGACAACCTGTACCAGACATATAACATTAATAACTCATGCACTTATATTAACAACTATGTCATACTATAATAACAACTCTTATTGGCCCGCATATAAACTTATGCTTGTCATTCACAGTTTACAGGTACCTTTCCATTGTTCATATATTGTTACTACACTCAACCAAATGCACCATAAATTCCTGAAAACTAAATATAACTTTTTAAACCCTAAATAAACTCATTTAACCCACACCTCAAATGATAAAAAAACTTATAGAATGAACACAATCTCCATATTTATGTGGGTCTTTTTATACCTTACTTCAGCCACACACTATCATATCATATGTAGCAGGAGGATGACGAGCTACCTATTTCCCTGGGTTTGCTATGTCTGTCATTCACGTTCTCATATGATAGTCAGAGAAGATGAATATACAGTACTTCTGCTTCAACATCCAGCCACGATGATGCGTAAACCCACCTGCTAACACAACGTCAGAGCCATTATGAGTTATGGTGTTCTGACCGTTCTCTTATTTCACATAGCAAAGCCTGCCAACTCTAATTTCTTTCTTTAATACTTTTTTATATCTCAACAGGGCATTTAAGTCTTTTTACAACTACAAAAAAGTCATGTGAGGTCCCATAGGACTTGAAATGAATTATAGCATTTAGTAGGACTTTTTTGTCATT
Organism: Leucaena leucocephala; assembly: GCA_037074615.1. Lineage (NCBI taxonomy): Eukaryota > Viridiplantae > Streptophyta > Magnoliopsida > Fabales > Fabaceae > Leucaena > Leucaena leucocephala. The sequence continues at coordinate 13,794,769 of CM073528.1, read as the reverse complement.
CATTTACTTCCATGGGACCCATATGTCATTTTCCCAAATTAAATTCTATGAGTGAAAAACATGCTTGCCCCTCTTTTTTTTCTTTTCTTAATTAAAAAAAAGTTAACTATTATCAGAACTCTAACCACCGACAATTGATTGGACTTCCGTCGATTGATGATCGAAGAAGAACTAATGATTGAAAAATATGATTATTGTTAATCACTTAATTTTTATTATAATTTTTTTATTTTGTTTATTAATGCATATATATTTATATTTATAGAAGTTATTAATTCTCTTATTTTTATTATAAATCACCCTCTTGCACTTGCTTTTTTAATAGAAAATGACAAGATCAAGTATTGAAGTTTACAGCAAAGAAAATAAATAAACTACAAGAAGTCTGCCCTCATCTAAGCATAGCACTCGGGGTTGGTCATGTAAAATAATTGAGTCTTCAACTAGAATGTATGCCTCTCTGGCAACGATATCTGCAAGCAAGAATCAGTGTAAGCAAATTATATGTTTCTAGAGTCAGTGTACGCCAGAATCTTCTTGAAACTACTTTGTTGACAAGTTTGAAGTCCTATTAAAAGACCCATCAATTCTGCAACACTTGATGGCAGAAATCCCAGTTTTTTCTTGAATCTCATAAACCATTCTCTAGTGGAGTTGCGTACTAACCTTCCACAAGATCCATCAGTGTCCGATCTACAAACTCTTCTGGTGGTGGAGTCCATTTGTATTCCACAGCAGTGATGAAACCAAATATTTGATATTTGATTTCACCTTGATTTGTATATTCCATGAATTGATGAAATAATTTGAAATATTTTAACTATTGTGAAAAAATATGTTAAAGAAAGAAATATTTTTCTTACGTAATTTTTAGTTGTAAAAAGATGTGTTAAAGAAAAAAATCTTTTTAACATAACTCTTGAATCTAAGGGACATATGTTTAAAAAATAGGTCTCATATCCTTTCACATTCTATAAAAGTGATATTTGAAGAAAGAGGAAAAACATATAGTTGTTGAGTATCAACATAATATTGTTGAGATCTTTCTCCTTGTATATAATTTGTTATGTTGAGTTCTATTATTTTCTATTAGTTATGTTACCCTATATCATTATAGAAAGAGTTCGCTTAATCCTGGAGAGTGTTGTTTCCTAATTTGATGAGAGCTCATAGAATATCGTTTAAAGATAGTGTCCCCTGACATGACTTGAACTATATTCTTTGCATTTTACATATTTCGCCAACTATCTTAAGACATAATTCATGCAAATATTAAGAAGTATTTACATGGATCACTGGTTTGGGTTGTGTGATGAAGAAATTGAGAGAATAGGCAGAAGAGTACTAAGAAGTAGGCTTGGAGAAAGTGAAGCAGACAGTCTTTCTAAAATGTTAAGAATGAAGTTGTTCTGAAAGGTTGAAGATAAACGTAAAGTCATGGACTTGGATATAGAGGTTTCATCAAAGAAAGACGTGTGTGTATATAAAGTTTAACGCTCATCCAGTAACATGAGCGAAAAACCCCCAAACTTACAAAGTTGGAAAATTCAGAAAGATATGTTTGTAATAACATATAGAGAGAGTAGAGACACATATCTTTCAGCCTTAAAGATCATAGCTTTTTAGCAGGGATAAGTCTGGGTAGTAAGGAAGATTATGAGTTTGCCCTCATGGAGGGTCTCTGGCTAATATTGGGGTATTATCTAGCAATTCAACCTTGGAAATATGAGTTTGAAAGTATGGATAAATTAAATATAGTTTTAGAAATTAAAATCATAAAAGAATAGCAATGATATATCATTTTGAAAAACATTAGTTCCATATAAAATTTATGAGTTGAAAAATTACATGTCTTACTCATCTCATTTTATAAATATGAAGTTATGTATTAAAAGTTGATTAAATGGAGGCCTTGTTATTTATTGATGAATGCAAATTTTATAAAGGCTTTGTTATTTGTTGTTGAGAACAAATTTGATAAATAATATAATTTTTTATGTTACTTGAAACAAGCATTTTGAGGACGTGAAAATTTGATCCTTATCTAGTGGAGAGATGTATATGTTTTAAATTTTCATGATTTGTGGATATATATATTTATCTTAGTATAAACATATGTGATATGTTTAATGTTCTGCTGCCTCAAAATTAATTTAAAAGCATGGGTTGAATCAAATATGATTTTAGGTATTGAAATTATAAATGAATATATCACATATTGAAAAGTATTTTAAAGTTTGGTTTTGAGAATCATAGTGTGAATATTCCTTTTACTCAATTTGTTTGTGCACAAATTATGAGAATTTGATACATTAATATTAATTTCAATGACATAATGTATGTTGTGTGGAAGATTGAGTATATACACATAAAATTCAACCTCATGAGGAGAATAAAATATTTGAGGGGTACCATAAATGTTGATATCATGTATGATGAATTCCCGTTGTATTAAAATACACACATGTTAAGTGATGATTTATCCAAAATTTATCACTCTATAGATTGAGGAGACATAATCCTTATCCAAACAGTAAATATTGGGATGCTCTAATAAGGTTATCGAGATACCTTAGAGCCACCATGAATTATGGTACACCTTGTAGTGGATTTCTTGCAGTATTATAAGGATGCAGTGATGCGAACTGGAAATTGGATTTAAAAAGGTCAAAATCTACTAGTGGTCATATGTGTATTCTTGGTGGTAGTGCATTCACATAGAAATCATCCAAGAAAATAATTCTAACCAAATCCTTAAGGGATTATGAATTTGTTGCTATGGAATTAGCTGGTACTAAGGCTACGTGCTTGGAAACCTTTTAGTAAATATTTTGATATAAAGCCAACACTTAATGTTGATAAATTGTATTTGCCAAATGGAAATTATCTTTGTTAAAGAGAACAAACATGTGTAACACTTAGTGTTGATGAACTGTGTTTGTCAAATGGTAATAACATTTGTTAAGGAGAACAAAGATGTGCAATACTTAGTGTTGATGAGTTATAATTGCCAATTGGCAATAAACATTGTTAAGAGAATAATGGTGCAATCGTTTGAGATACTATGTGAATAAGCATGCTTAATAAAGAATTGTGGGTTATTTCAATCGATTTTGGTGAGGTAAAAAATAGACCTATCGAATCTGTTAACAAAAACCTTGTAGAGAAAACAAATTGTTGAGACAACAAGGGGAATATGACTAAAGCCAGTTTGATTATGACAATGATGCCAACTCAACCTTTGTGATTGGTAATCCCATGAACAAGGTTAATAGGTAAGAAGAAATTGCTTGTTAGTACTGCTAGCACTAAAATATTAATACTTGTCATTTCCTATAGTGTGCAAGAAAGTGTTAAATTATATAGAGGAGGATGAGCAAAAGCTCTTAATGATTTCAAATCATACGGGATGGTGTATTATGTGCAGATAAACTTAAAGAAATCACCTATATGAATAGGGAGGTGGGCCGCTCCTATAAGATCGTGGCAAAATTCCTAGAGGATTCGTTAAAAACTAGAATACACACATAGCAGCTTAACAAGCAAAACGATTTGGTAAACAATGGAAATATAGGGTATAATATAGATGTTAGTACCTATGGTATACACCCAAGAGGTACTAGTTCATAGTTAATAGGACCACTGGCAATCTTTGTGTACTAAGTATTATCGGTCCAGGTATGGTTCATTGTCCAAATGACTACTAGATACAATAATTTTATCTATTTGTGTAACTCAGCTAATGGTATTTCTTTGACCAATATAGGGAATTGTTAGAAATATTTTAAATATTGTGAAAGGGTGTGTAAAAGAGAGAAGTGTCTTTCTGACATGACTCTTAATTATGAACGGGTGTGTTAAAGAAAGAAGCGTCATTCTAACATAACTCTTGAATCTAAGGGACATATGTCTAAAAGGCATGTCCTGTATCCTTCCACACTCTATAAAAAGAATTGTTTAAGAAAGAGAAAAAACATATGGTTGTTGAGTAACAACATATTATTGTTGAGATATTTCTCCTTGCATATAATTTGTCCTACTAAGTTCTGTTATATTTCACCAGTTATGTTAACCTGTATCATTACAATAAGAGTTCACTTAATTATAGGGAGTGTCGCTTCCTAATTTGATTAGGGGTCATGGAATATCTCTTAAGGATAATGTCTTTGAATGCAACTGGAACTACATTCTTTATGTTTTGCATATTTCGCCAACAAAAGTCCTACATGCAAAATCTCATTCGCTTGGCATCTCGAACCCTCCAATACTCCCTTGCACATATTCTTATAAGGCAACCAGTAAATGGAGTTAAACACTTTGAGCCATGCCCATTAATAGGCTATTATAAAATCATATCGATTTAGAATTTTAAATTGCCTACCACTTTCTCCATGTTCTATCTAAGCCATACCTGCAAATCAAATCGAAAGAAAAACTAAAAAGAAAGTTAGGATGTACTATATTCAACTAGACCATTCTCGCTATCTCACAATCTCTTAGAATGTGTAAAGTGTTTTCCTCTTTCATACACTTAACATAACACTCCTCACTGGAAATAATTCCTCTCTTAGCTCTGAGTGAATTGGCATGTAATCTCTCATAGATAACTTGTCAAAGGAAGAATTTGATTTTTTTAGCCATCGAAAGTTTCCATATCCTTTTCCATTGATCCCTGCAAGTTTGGTCATGTTTTTCAAACACCATTTTGTAAGCAGATTTTACGTTAAAATTCCCATCTGTCACATCCTGCCACAAAAAAAACAACCTCTTATCTTATGGGTGGTTTAATCTTTGCCACAATATGAATTACCCAACATGGTAGGAAGTTTCTTCATTTTGATAGATTCCAAGTGCCATTAGTTAGAATAAAGGAACTAACTTTAGCACTAGGATTAATTAGGTGAACATTTTGCTCAACATAACAAATAAGAGGCTCTTCAAGAGGTGTGTCCAAAGATCCCACTAGAAATTAGTTTGTCCACCATTATGAATATGTCTACCAACACCTTTATAAAATTGCTCCCACGTAGTCATGATGTTCTTCGAAACCCATGAGGAGCTCTGTTTACTTATTACATTGGGTATAAATTATCTCCACACCTATAATTACATTTAAGGCATTGAACCCATAATATATTAGATACAATGAGTAAGCCCTAACAAAGTTTCATGATGAAAAGCGATGTTTTCACATTGTAGGTCTTTGATCCCAAGTACACATTCACTTTTAGCTTGTTTAATTTGATCCTATGCAATTAAATGCATCTTTCTCGCCTCTTGCCGTTGATTCCACAAGAACTTTCTGACATATTTCTCAATATCCTTGAGGCTACTTTTAGGAAGAAGCACACATAGTTTGCATTTAGTAACTTGGACACGCTGACAGAACTTATTTAATCAAGGTAGTTCATCTATCCATGGTAAAAAAAATCTACCCTTCCATACTACCTATCTCTTATGCTCTTGTTAGATAATGAGAGAGAATGTTGCTCTGGTTACTGTCTTATGGATTAGGTGAACTCCAAGATATTTGCTTAATTCCTAGATCTTGACTTAGTTGGTTGGCTCTATTGAAGCAAATATTGTTTGAGAAAAAACACTTTAGATTTGGCTAATCTTACCTTGTGGCCCAACACTGCATAGAACAAAGCCATGGTGTTTCTCAAAAATTCTATTTGCGCCATTAAAGCCTTTCTAAACAGTAGAAGATCATCCGTAAAGAATAGGCATGAGATGACATTACTTGTTTATTTGAATTTTAATTCTTTTCAATTACCATCAGTCACTTCCTTACCAATAACTTACCCCAATCTCTCCATGCAAAGAAAAATAAATATGAACTAAGTAGGTCACCTTGCAGAACCCCATGAGACGGGTGGAAAGGCTTGGATATCTCACTATTCCATAAGATTCTCATAGATGCTAAGGAAGTACAAGCCATGATTATATTTACCATATCTTACTGAAGCCCAACACTAGCTGAAGTATCCTGTAAGAAATCCGAATAAAAGCAATCATAAGCTTTCTCCATGTCCAATTTGATTGCCATAAAGCCTTTTTTTACCTTTCTTGTTTCTCAAGGTGTGTATTGCCTCCTAGGAAATAATTATATTATCAGTGCTTTGTCTGGCAGCAATAAAACTACATTGTTATGGCTGGATCATGTAATTCATCAAGTTCTTCATTCTATTCACAATGGTCTTAGTAGTAATCTTAAAACTGACATTGCATAATGATATGAACTGAAGTCTTTGAGGCAAGTTGGATGATCTATTTTGGGGATAAACACTATGTTAGTGTAATAAATCTCCTTGATCATGTCTGGGTTCTTCCATGCCTTCATAATAAAGAAACCTATTTTATTACCAATATGTTGACATTATGTATGAAAAAAGTGGGCTTGTAATGCATCCGGTCCTAGAGCTTTAAAGGCCCCATCATGAACGCAACATTCTTGATTTCCACCTCAGTCACCTCCTTATAGACAAAATCTATGTCAGAAAGAGAGATAGAAGGAAATATGACCAGACAGTCAAACTTCTACGTCACACTATTGTCTTTAGAATAAAGTTATGAGAAAACCCTTGCCATGCATTTCAACTCTTCCTTATTGGTAATCCAGTTACCTAAATCATCTTGTAGTGCTTCCATAGTTTGTTTCCTTTATCTTATAATGATGGAGGCATGAAAAAATTTAGTGTTGCGATCTCCCCACTGAAGCCACTTGCATCTAGATTTTTGGTACCAAATGACTTCCTCTTATACCACCAATTTTCTATGTTCTAGCCACAACTTTTGTTCAAGTTAAAATAGTCTATTGCCAGACTATTATGCTAGGATTTATCAATGCCTTTAAGACGGGTAAGTATCATTTGCTTTTTTTTAAATATGAGCCACTACTGTAGCATTCCACTTGAGGGCCTCTTCTTTAAACTTGGAAATTGCCTCACACTATCATGTATTGTTCCACAATGGACAAACCACATCCTCCAAGCTTTCTTTTAAAGCCCAAGCTTATTGATATTTGTCTCACTTTGCATATTGGTCACAACTGCTACTCTATAATCTGATTTATACTTGAGGTTGTGGATAGACTTGCTTTGAGGATTTCTAGTTTCCCACAATATATTACTAAAGTCTTAATCAAGTCGCTCTTTCACACCTCTTCTCCCAAGCGAATTTTTCCCCCACTACAGGAATAGATAATAGCTTAGACTCCCTAATACATTCAATAAAGTCTTCCATTGCCAAGTGAATAGGTGTAGAACCTCCAATTTTATCTGAGGGATCTAGATACACATTAAAATCCTTAATGATTAACCACAATTCATCTGTCACTACCACAATTTCCTTAAGAGAATGCCCATAAACAAAAGTAGTAAAAACATCATTTTTGTTTTAAATTTCAAATTTTGTAGTGAATATGTTGAGTAATAGAGAATATGTAGTCAACAGGAACTAAATCCTTGGCCCAGAGCACCCAAATCCCACCTACAAAACTAGCGACTTTTAATAGAATCCAATTATTAAAACCGAGTTGACGCATTACTTTGTCTGTACTTGTTCCACTTATTGTAGTTTCCAAAAGATAGAACATATCAATCTGATTCTTACATACAATTTCTTTAATAGTGTTAGGAAAATTCTATTCCCTGCACCTCTACAATTCCGTGAAGCAACAATCATGATGAACCAAAACATAATAGAGATTAAGAGGAAAAACTTACCTATCAAAAGTGTCATCCTCCATCTAAGTTAGATTTAATTAATCCTGGAACACTGAAAGTTCCTTCTGTAGGCCCTATTCTTTATTCTCTATCATTTTGCTCTACACTCTGGGATCTAAAAATCTCTATGAGTATTATAAAGAGTCCAGGCAAGGTTGGGCAAAGAAACAATAGGTTATATTTTGCAGCTCGATGCCTGGCCTTGCTAGGTAAAATCCTTAATTATTTCGGGTTGGGCATAAGCAGGTTAGATTAGGCAGACTTGCATGCCCAAGTGGTGATGTCTTGCTCATATTGTAGGACAAAAATATGCAATTATAAACTTTTAAAATAATACCATATTCATATGTCTTCAAAAGATAAATAATATCAATAAATCATTAAGAATAAAGTAACAAAAAGATAATAATTAAAGTCTTGAAGTTTATTGCATATAAAAAAAGCATTGAAGTGTAAGTAGTTTGCAATTACAACTTTGTATTAATCTCCCCAAAGTTCACAAGAATGAACCATCTAAAAAAATAAAAGAAATAATTATAATTTATAATATAATCATATGATATTTAGCAAAGTTAGAAAAAAATCAATATAGTTATAAATTATAAAAGATGCAATTTACCTTGACTATTTATATTTGTAAAATGACTTTAGTCACCAGTAGTCATCATATTCTTCCCTCTAAGTGTAGCATCTAGGGAAAAATAAAAAAGTAAAAGTAAGGATGTGCATGGGTAGGGTTAGGTAGGACATCTTTTTGTTTGGTGCCTAGCCAAAGAAATAATAGGCTATATTTTGTAGCTTAATGCCTAACATTTTTTAGGCTAGGCAATTTTGTTTGTAGGCCCGTACACCGAGTCATGGGTTTTATGTACACCCTTAGTTAGGAGGCAGCACTAGGTTTAGCCATTAGATTCACAGATTCCAGCTTCTGACTATCGTTCTCCTAAGGACCCTCAAGATACAATATTTTTCTATTATTCATGAGCCCATTTGTTTGAAGCTCCCACTTACAATAATATGACTTCGCTATTAGAGCCCAAATTCTTTTTTTTCACCCACATGCCTCTTAATCATCTCACAGGTATATGCTTCTTCTATAATAGTTTTGGGCTTTGTCATGGTCATTGGTTAGGTTGCATATTTTCTTTCTCTATAGGTACCTCTAACCTCACCACCAGGAATAGAAACAGCTAGAGACAGATTTCAAAGGGTTGTGGTCTAGCCTATATATAGTTATAATTTAATCTATTTAAAAAAATATACATATTTAAATTTGTAAAAAAGTATGTTTTTCTTAAGAAACTAGACTCATACTCATTACAAATCCTATTAGGTATGTTATTCAAAATATATTAAACACAAAAGTATAATAAGTAAGTATCAAACCTACTATATATTAAACACAATATAAGAATTAGACTATTAAACAAATATATATTATTGTAAATTTTATTCTTGAATTTAATTTTAAAAAGAATCAGTAGATTTTAACATACATATGATACCATGGATTTTAACCCTAAATAGAACCAACTTAATTTTCTCTGCTTTCGCCATATCACTTCGATTACTCTCCATACCATATTGAACCTCGCTTCGCTCACTCTTTAGTCTCCAAATTCACCGCTGGTACTCTCTAGTCTCCACTCTCCATCGCGTCGCATCTTTGCCCTCGTCAGTTCGCCATCATACCTCCAATATCCACCTTGTTCATCACAGTTTCCTTGTCTAAGAGTCCAAGTATTCACAGATGTCTTATGTATGCTCATTTCCATCGCCACCCAGGTACTACCTTGGTGTCTCAATTGCTTGCTTTTACTCCACAAAATCCAATATGCGTGACAAAATCAAAACATTATTCCTCATTATCACTTCCTTTTCATCTCTTAAAGACCTCAAGCACTCTTTGAAATCAAATGGAGTTTACCTCTCTAACGATTTAGTTGACATAGTTTGTAAAGGTTTAGATTCAGTCATTCCAACTCATTGCAAGCTTTGGAATTTTTCAATTATACTGGCAAAAGGAGAGGGCTTTTTCACTTTACTTTTTCCTTGGATATTATGCTTTATATTTTAGGATGAAACTGTATGTTTGACCACACTTGGGACCTATTGCTTAAAGTAAGATGGAAAGATCAATCCATAATAACCCCTTGAACCCTTATAGTTGTCTTAGCTAGAATAGCTAAGGTGTGCTTGGTGAGGGAGATAATGGAATTGTTTAGGAGGTTTACAAAGTTTATTCCATAATTCAATACCACCTGTTTCAATGCTTTTGTTGATAACTTTGTGCCAAGAGAATCTTCTCTAATATGTGCTCAAACTTGTCCATTACACTATTAGAAGTCAAAATTTTTTTCTGATTTTGTTTGCAATTCTTTTTAAAAATGAATTATGCACCTACTTGAGACGGTTGCATTCATTAACATAGAAAACTTTGCTTTTATATGCTAGTAAGGACAATTGCATTCTTGGAGTTCATTGTTTGTTATGTTCATATTTCTACTTATGTTGCTTTTTGGTATTTTCTTGTGTGATTTTCAAACTCTATCTAGTGTTACCTAGAATATAAGAACTTACAAAATGGGGAAAAGTTCCCCCAAATAATATACACTTTTACTTGAATGATTTTTTTGTCATATGAAGTTTCTATCTTAATAGGTTTCAGGTTAGGCCAAATATTTTTACAGGTCAAGATTAAGCTAAAAAAATAGTCTATAACATACTACAAGTTGAATTGTCATATAACAGGCCTAGTCAGTTAAGGTCAAGGCCTAGATGGCCTAAGATATTTCTATGCCTACTCATCACCTTTTGAGTTTCTTTTTTGTTCCCCTTTCCTTACATTGTGTACCTTTTTGCAGCTGTACAAAATTTCTTTCATCCTTAAAGCTTTGTCCTTATGTGTTCACACTCGAATGTTCAAGTTCTACACTTCCATAATAAAGTTTATGTTCTAATTCACAATCTTCCTCATTGAGATTTGCCAACGATTCTAATATAGTTTGATAGCCTCTATTCTTTTTCTACTTGACACTAAGCTATCCTTTCTTGTGATCTTCCCTCTTATTCTTTTTGTTTTCCTTTCTTAGTATCTGAGCTTTCACATGATTTTTTTTACTAGCATCCACTCACCAAAAGTTCTTCCCATTTCTTGGCTTTCTTCTTCGACATCGGTACCATCGTGCTTTGCGAATGGGTTGTGTTTGTTGCTTCCTTACCTTCTTGATCTTTAGCATGTACCCATGGGTAGTTTTCACGCTTATGCCCATACTTCCCGTAGGAAAATTAGATTAACTTTAAACCTTCATATTCTACATTAAACACCTGATAAGTATCCAAGACCCTTAGGACCAATGTCTTTTGCAAGTCTAGTTCCACACATACTCAAGCATATTGTCTATGCTCAATCTTAGAGGCTTCAGCCAAAAATTCCATTAGGGTATGCCTTTCAACCTTGAGGATTTTTCTAATCCCATTACCCAATCGTGAAATTAATGAAATGATTTAACATTATATTGGGACATTGGGTATGCATATCCAGGTTACAATCCAACCAAGTGGGTTACAATAAGGATCAAAGTTAGGATTCCATCTCTAGACCAAGATGATGTGTTGCTACACTACCCAAGGTCTTTCATACATAACTCTTTTATAGAGGTTAGTGCAACCCTCTCTTTTTGGAAATATGATAATAAAGTAGTTGTTAGGGATGTCTGTGAGGTCAAAATTAGTGATACACCATATTCTACTAAGATACCCCTTAAGATTGTAGACATTATACTTCCTCCCCATCACCATGATAACAAGAGCAGCATCCCACGACTTGCATTACTCACTATATTTCTTTAGGGTGATAGGAATAACTTGGTATTGGCTCATACAAAGTGTTATTTCTTCTGTTAACTCGGGAAAATCTCATTCTTTGTTTAACACATCAGATAGCAATTCATCTTTCTCCACATAACTACCATTGTTTGCCACACTATTAAACCCAAGTAGAGAGTCTTTGTATGAACTTTGAGATGAGTTAGAAGTGTACCCCCACATTCATTTTCTCCAGCATGCTCATGGCATTTTCCATCATTCAGAAGAACTACCTCCTCCATCTTTTTTAGACATCAAGGCATTATTCATTGGCGAGGGAAGAGGCATATATGTTTCTTCTTCTTGTTACTACTATTAGCCAGTGTGTTTGAAGGTTAATCTGGTGGAACTTTCTGGTGGTTTGAATTCTTGTTATAATACAAATTGTGTATAGTTTATGTAACATTTTTAGGGTCTTATTACGACTTTACCATTCATTTTATTCCTGTATTTGTGCTTTTATGGTAATACGTGATTATGCTTGGCAATATGCTAATTAAAGGGTAAAATGGTAAATTAACCCTTCCAAACTACATAAATATTGTTCTCTATTGATTTGAACTTTTACAGTGAGCTTTGGTTTTAAATTACAGATATTTTGGGGGAGAACTAAGGACTAATGTGAGCAGAAAAAAAATCACAAGACAAAGAAAATTAGATCGCGTCTCTGTGCTTTTTAGTTGGGACTAAAGTGTCCACAAGTCGCGACCTCATTTCTTCTGGGAAGTTTCTCTATGTTTACAAGTCGTAACCAAAACATGGATCTGAAGCTGAAAAGGAAGCTATAAAAGGAAGCTGAAGCTGTAGATGTCGGGGAAGCTGACTTTTGACCTGATTAGGCTAAGAAGCAGTACTTGAATCCTCTCTATACTTTCTTCCCAACCTACACACTTATCTTCCATCGTTCTGGACATTTCCACATAATCTCACATCTCTACACCATTAACCCATAACCTTCTCTGCTTTATTCATGGCATCATATCTGGACAGTGATTATAGCACAGTAGGAGTTATAAGAGGCTAAATCCTTAGTCTCTTGGTGATAGATATGATATCTTGAGCTCATGTATTGTACTAGGGAGTTTTATGTTTTAATCTGTACCTATTTCATGTTTTAATGCTACTACATCTAGGGTTTTCATTATATTAACAAGCGATTGAATATCGATTGATTATTCTCATATTAGACAACTGTAATTTACTTCAGATAATTTGGATGTTGATTTTTAATATAGTATTTCAATTTCAATTTTAAGATAGTTAGACTATTATCAACGATTGTTGTTAAATAATTCAATTGCTTGAAATATATGTTCATCGATTGATGATCATTCAAGGTTTAAGAATTTTTAATGCTCTGGACTCAATAGATCTATTAAGGTTTTATTTAAAACTTATTGATTTCAAAACTCCTATATTAAATTAAGAGCAATGATAGATAAGCCCCCATCATCAATAGTCTTTCATAATATATTTCTTTCATAATCCACTGAATTTCCATCTTAATAAAAAATGTAAAGAATATTTACTTTACTGCACCCTTATTTTATTGTATCAAAAATCAATCAAACCCTAAAACCCATTTTACTTTCACTCAGGTCTTCAATAGTTTTGTCACCTATTTGCTAGGTTTCCAATAAAAAGCTCCTCGAGAAGAACGATAGGGTTGTGCCTTATACTACATTAATATGGTACAATTATGTTTGTTTTTATGAGTCAGACGACGACAATTTGTGCTTCAAACCAATCCTCCATCGCTGAAGTTGAAGAAAAACACAAAATCCAAGAGAGAATAGTCAATCACTCAGAGCTATTTAGCTAAGATACATGGAAGTATACTTTTACCTTATTTCAATTGTTAGCATAGACATTGATACTTGTATTGTGGGAATTATTAATTCCCTTATGTTTATTGTTAATCACATTATTTTTATTATAAATCTACTTATTATATTTGTTAATGCAAATCTAGAGATAGATACTTGTATTTATGGGAGGTATAAATTCCCATATATTTAAAGACCACTATAACATGATTTCTCACATATATCATGAAAATTATAAAGTGATAGTGTTAAGGACCAGAAGAGTACCCCATTTTAACTATGCTTTCATACACTTGTCCTTTATAATACTTATTAATGCAGTATCACTATCTTTTTTTGGTTACAAAAATATTTAGGTGGGTTCAACATCAGTCCCCCACCAAGGCTAAGGTACAACCCTAGGGCTCAAAGAGCTCTTATAGGGGACTTACGAGATCACCTGCCAAATGAGCCCTCACAATATCAGTGGGAATAAACTCACTTCTTTGTGGGAATTTATCAAGGCTTTGTTCCACTCAAAGGTATGGTTCACAAAATCAACTTCTAGACCATCCATATTAAATGGTCCACTGCTACTCCCTTTTCATCTTAAATGTAGGAGTTAATAATTCAAATGTTTGTCAGGTACTTTGGTACTATTTAAAGAATTTATCTAATTCTATTTTTATTTTGTGGGTAGTATTGGGAGATTTTAATGACATCCTTAAGCATACTGATAGAATTAAGGGGTCAGTTGTTCTTATAATAGAATTAACTAGTTGCAGTATAGGGATAGGGAATGTGGGTTTACGGATTTAGGCTTTCAGGGACTAAAATTCACATGGAAGGGTCTTACAATTGCTGGTTGTTCTAGATTATATAAAAGATTAGATCGGGCTTTAGAGAACACTCATTTTCTAAATAATATATCATATTGTTTTTTAAAAGTACTTCTTTGAACTCAGTTTTATAATTATAATCTTCTTACACTTCAATTTCTAAATCATTCGAATTTGGGAAAAAATAATCCTTTTCATTTTAAAGTCATGTGGCTTACTCATGGAAATTTTAAGGATTTTATTTCTACTGCTTGGCCTGATTGTGGTGATTTTAATAAAGCTTTGCAAGATTTGGTTGTTTCTCTAATGGAATGGAAAAAATATTTTTGGGTTTGTAGAAAAGAAAAAAAGGTTTTGTTTGCCCCTTTTGAGAGGAATTCAAAGTTCAATACCTTATTTAAAGTTTTTAAATTCTCGGGAGAAGAATTTGCATGATGAGTTAGAAAATATTCTGAAATTAGAAGAGATAAAGTGGTTCCAAAAAGTTAAGACTGATTGGATTAATCAAGGTGATCGTAATACTCGTTATTATCATCTTAAAACAAAGATGAGAGGAAGAAAGAATAAAAATATAACTCTGAAAGATGATAATGTAAACTGGATTGACATTGAATAAGATCTTATACTTATGGTTATGAATTATTTCAAGAAACTTTATGATTGGTCTGACAATATTTATTGTAATTTATATACAAAGACACATTTTCCTGTTGTTGTTAAATCTAGAATCCTTAATATGTCTTATCAGCCAACTGTTATGGAAATAAAGGAAGCTCTTTTTTCTATAGAGCCTCATAAGGCTCTTGGTATTGATAGATTCTTCCCAATTTTCTACTAGGCAAATTGGGATACTGTCGGTAATGATTTATGCAATTTTGTTAGAACAACTTTTCAGAAAGGGACAATTGAGGCTAATACAAATAAAACTTTGATTTCCTTTATACCGAAGACTAATCATCCTTAAGAGATTAGGCATTTTAGACCTATTACCTTATGTAATGTACACTATAAATGCATTAATAAGGTGTTTGTGAGCTGACTAAAGCATGCTATGATGAATTAGTTTCTCCTTATCAATCTAACTTTATTAAAGGCAGACATATACATGATAATATTATAATTGGCCAATAAATGATGCATATTGTGAAGAAAACCAAAGGAAAAAAAGGATTATTAGCTTTAAAGGTTGATTTACACAAAGCCTATGATCTTATTGGATGAGATTTTATTCATCATGTTTTTATTGATTTGGGATTGGATCATTCTTTGATAAGTCTTATTATGAGATATATTACTTCAGTTTCATATAATTTATTATGGAATAGTTCTCAAACCGAATTCTTCCATCCTAAAAGAGGTCTCTGACAAAAAGATTTTATTTTATCCTTTTTATTTATTCTTTTTATAGACATATTATCGTATATTATTACGGACGTGGGCGATTCAAACAAGTGGAAACTGTTTGTGATGACTAGTAGAGGGCCATCAATCTCTCATATGATGTTTGCATATGACGTTTTTCTCTTCAAAATTGCATTTGAGAAGCAATAAAAAATTATGATGATGGATTGTCTTGATAAATTTTGTAAAGCTTTAGGAGCCAAAATAAATAAGACTAAATCATCAATCTTTTTCTCTCCAAAGGTAAATGTCAATATTAGGAAAAATATTAGCAATATTACAGATATGACTATTTCTGCTGATATAGGAAATTATTTGGGCTTTCCAAAAATCAAATGGAGGAAACCTAAAGATACTTTTAAGTATACATTGATAAAGTCAAATCTAAACTTGTTGCTTGGAAATAAAGTACTCTTTCAATGGCTGGACAGATTATTTTGGTAAAATCTGTTTTAAGCTCTATACTAGTGTACCCTATATAAGTTGCTAAAATTCCTGTGTCAATTTGTCTATAGGTAGATGTGTTATTACATAAATATATGCTAAGGAATGAAGATAATCTACTTGATGCTAGAAAAGGAGATTCTATGCTATGGAAATTCCTCTCACAACAGTAAGATACAACTGATCTGGGTACAAGATGACATATTAGGAATAGTCAACTTGTGAATTTCTTCACAAATAAGTGGTTGTTTCAGGATAAGAAGTTAAAAGATTTATGTCTTCGGCCACTTACTGTGAAGGAAGAAAGTAGTAAAGTGACATATTGGATTTCTTATGGAACTTAGGATTTCTAGAGAATTGCTACTATTAGGCCAAGTAATGTAGTTCAGAGATTAATTGGTGTAACACCTTACTTTTGTACATATTAAGGACCATTATGTAGCATTTAGAGCCACTTATAAGTCTATTGAAGTTCAATTACAAAATCTAGAATTTCACTTTGTATGAGTACTGTTCATATGGTAATTCCAGATTAATAAACAAACTTCAAAAAATCATAACTAATTCTAGAAAAATTGAAATGAAATGGTTCAAAAAGCTACATGAAGATAACATTTTAAAATATAAGGGAAAAATACTTACTTAGACCAATTGACCAGTTAATTGAGTCAACTCTGACATCAAAGTTTAATGTTTATTTTAGTCAAATTTTTGGAAAATAGTTTGTGGTCCCAAACTTTAAAAATTTCGTTCTCTTTGTATAAATATCGAAATAAGGCATTCTTGATGTCAAAATGAAGCTTGATATGTTAAATAATTACTGCAAAAATATCATACATTTATTTGGGCATTTACTATTTTTAATTATAGTAACTATTGTGCTACTGCTAGGCATACATTACATGCATACATCACATAAGTCATACATAATATAAAGTACAATTAATCATGCCACCTATCCTCTAACTCCTCTTCTTGCATCTTCATCTTCTTCCCTCTTTAAAGAACCTATTGGTGTGGGGGTGACATGGAGGGGTTGAGATTTTAAGAGAAATCTCAATAGCAAATAGAAACCATACAATATATGCAACTATATGCTTGATGTTAATATGTGTGCACTTAATGATCATGCTTGCATAATGATACTTACATGCTTCCATGTCCCTTAATTATTACATATAGCCATAACATATAAAAATAGAGCATCACTTAATCATACATGCTTCATATCATCAAAGTAAGTAAACATCACATAAAACATCAAAGCAACATAAGCATACAAGTAGGTAAGTTCACTACCTCATACTCCTTACTTTCTTTATCCTTTTCCTTTACCTCTTGCTTCCTACTTCTCCTTGATGTGTGACTGCCCTCTTTGAGCATGCCAACCAAATCCTAACATTGCAACACCATTAACTCATTACAATTCAACTTCCTTGAACATTGAACTTTATCTACTAAAGTAACTTTCTTTAATCTTTGTTAATTAGTTTGGTCTTTGAATCAATTGATGTCTTGACTTTACCATATACAATTTGACCTTCTGAATCCATTTATGTAATTAGAATTCACAAATTCTAGCAGTTGTACACTGTTCTAGACAAAATTGCATAACTTCACCTTTTCTTTTAAAAATTCTTATTTTGATTCCAATGCTTCCAATACTTGTTCCTCTACTTTATCTCACACAATTTTTCATTTTAAAACCATTGGAAGTATCAAAATCATGCAATTCTAATCACTATTTATACTTATGAACAATAATAGAGAATACTTCAAAAACTATAACTTTCAATTCTAATACTTCTAAGGTTTCAAACCTATCCAATCATACACAAAATTCATCCTTTAAATTCAATAAAAGCATTAGATAATTGAAATTCCATCTCCTCAAGAAAGAGCAAAGTCAAGAATATCAATTCAATTCAATAACCAACCATCAAACTAGCTTGTCTAAGTGTTTTCTACTTAATTCTATCTTACTTTTCTTCTTTCTTCATTTCTGTCCAGATTTGGACATCACCATTACCAAGATAATATCTTACTTTTCTTCTATTAAAACTTAAGTTTCGTCCTTTCAAAATACTTATAAATAAACTAGGAAGGATTACATACCTTAAGCTCTAGCTAAAGTTCCTTGAATCTCCCTTTGTCTTGGCTTGAGTTTCCAATTGGCCATAGTTTATCCAAGGGTTCCAAGTTCACATTTTTGTAAGAAAATGGAGGGGTATTTATAGCTAAAACTTTGACATCTTGGGACAAGAATATCCCTCCTTCAACTAATTATTACAACTCCCTAATCTTGAATCTTATTAGTTACTTAATTCTTTAATCTTTATTAACTTAATTATTATATTATTTAATAAATTTCAGCACATGGGATAAGGTTTCTCTCTTCTTCTTAATGCCATATGTCCCTTGATATGGGTCTCACCATGTGCACCTTGACTTCCTCTTGAATTCTCTTGATTTTCCTTTGATTTTTTATTTAAAATTTATAAAATATCCAAAATTGGGTTAAGCTACAAGACTTGATATTGGGCTTATTGGGCTTCACATTGACACCATATTGGGCCTCTTTTAGGTCTAATAGCTAATTGACACAAATCTCAAGGTACTTTTCTTTTACCGATATTCTTAAATCACCCTGATATTTAAGATAAATGGTAGACACCTCTTTTAATGGTTCTAACATTTTTATAATTCATTCTAATATAAAATGAATTTCCTACAAAGTTTTATAATTTGCTGAGACCCAGATGTCCTGATAAAAATTTCCTACATTTCCTTTAACCCTTTATTGGTGTCCAATTTCACCTTAAATTTCATAATTAATTCTGTAGGACTCATTTTTAACTTCTGCTATATTCAAATCAAAATTCTATGTTGTGTTAAACTGATCAGAATATTTTTCTCTATTTTATGGTAAAATTTAAGACTAAAATGATTTCGGGCAGTTTTTGGCCTTTTCTGACTTAACTTTTTATAATTACCATTTTATCCCTAGACTTTTAAAAATTGCACTTTAGGCCCTCAACTTTTAATAATACACTTAATATCCCAAATCTTATATCTACTTCCATTTTACACCATGGAACTTTTAGAATTTCTACTTTAGTCCCTTTCTTTTTCAAAATGACAATTATGTCCTTAGAACTTTCATTAATTGCAATTTAGTCCGTAGATTTTCTCTAAATTGCAATTTAGCCCATTTTCTCTTTCTTTAGTTTAAATTATCTTAATCATTGTCTTATCTTCTGATTACCATCATAATCCCTTTATAACTTCTTTCCTCTATCATTCTTATACAGATAGGAAAAATTTGGGTGTTACAATTGGCATGTTACCACCTATATCAGAGGTGTGTAGTGATTTGATGGATTGGAAAGCTACAAATAAAGATACATTTACTATTAAAAGTGCTTACTTTATTATTGAGAAAATTTCTACACATGACTATAATTCAGTATACAAAGACATGGAAATGGAGAGGTATTGAACGAATTCATGTATTCATGCAGATAACCTTTAATAATGGGTTAGCAACCAATACTTGGAGAAGCAGGTAGTCCTCAACTGATGCAACATGCCAGTATTGTGGTAATGGTACAGAAGATATTTTGCATTACTCTATGATTGTTACTATGCTAGACATCTTTGGCTAAAATTAATTCATCCCATAAATTTCTCCTCCTTCTTTATAGTACCATTATAGGATTGGTTTGCTATGAATATCAAAAGATAGCTTGAAGTTGATGGAGATAGTAATTAGAGTCTAATATGGGGGTTTCAATTTAGAATCTATGGAAGTGGAGGAATCAAGCTCTATTTGATATCCATTTTTTGAAGCCATTGGAACCCTATTTGGTCATTATGCAAACATGAAATTTTTTTGTACAGGTTCAGGACGTATATCTATCTAATAACTTAGGTTCATCAACTTCATCTATTTGGTAACCTCCCCTTCAGAATGGGTGAAATTAAATGTTGATTGAGCACTTACAATAGCCATTCTAAGGCGAGTTGTGGTGGAGTTATTAGATATTATAATGGAAGTTGGGTTATGGGATTTACGAGTGTTCTATGGTTATGTAGCATCATTAAAACAGAATAATGGGCAATCCTTAAGGGACTAAAGCTGGCCTAGGAGTTAGGATTCAAGAAAATCATACTAGAATCATATGCCAAGAATCTGGTAGACATGTCAATGAATTGACAATGCATAGTTGTAGCTTATTAGTTTTACATATACAAAGAATGATGAATTTATCTTGGAAGCTAAAAGTACAACATGTATTTAAAGATCAAAATCAACTGGCACATGCTTTAGAAAATGATAGATTAAGGACAACAAAATTGTCGTCTTTATGCCCTCCTCATTTAAGGGCTCTTGTAGACAACGAGTATTTAGGATTTAATCCCCTTATGAATTGATTTTTTTTTAATTTAGGATGCATTAGCTCTTTCTTGTAACAAAAAAAATTGTACAAAAACAATTATTACTCACAAGCTCACAAGCACTTGTAGTCTAAAACAACACACTAGGAATCCTCATAACACATTGGAAGCTTACATAACAAAGGTCATTGGCCCATCAACAACAATATAGGTGATCAGAGGGACATCCTCACAGCCGATAGAAGCAGAATGCTACTGAAGCACTGACATAGAAGCTTCAGAAATGGGTTAAAGCAAGTGTTACTAATATAGTAGCACAGAGAAGGGATGTGTTGGGTGTCATCACTGTCTTCTCAGATGATGGAGGAAGGCCATCAGGGATGGTCTTAAAGCGAAAGTCTAGGAGGCCATCAAGAGCATTAGGCCCTTTGCTCAAAGCAATTGCTTATGGTTAAACTCGTTGTGGACAAAGGTAATGAAGAAACCTCTAGAGAAGAAGAAGCTAGGCGAGCTTTATCATGGGATTCACATGGCCTTGAGAAGGATATGTAATAAGCGCATCATGTGGCTTCATGGATTCATACATGGAATCCATTTCTCTCCTCAGTGTGTAGGTGTGAAGGAGAAAGGAAACAGAGAGAGAAGAAAAATATAAAGAAAGTGACAGGTGTTAGAAAACGTGCCCTAGGGGCCAATCATTGTCTTATGAACATTATTGATTTATGAATTTATTAATTGTGTTATCATATTATTTGCATGTTTACTGTGATGACCATCCTTGGATAATTTATGATCTTATCCTAAATGTCCCTGGTCGGTCATCTGTACGGGAGCAGAGATGAAATAAGACCAGTATGACTTTGAAGATGTATAGAGATATAAATCAAAGTCATATGCACATATAAGAGTACAAGGTGTTGGACCGACCTGCTGTGAGAGAGTTGCATGGGTTACGTCATAATCTTCTCTCATATACAAACCATGTCACTATGCCATTTGACCTGAGATCATCATGGATTCCTACATGACAAACGCTCAGCTTTGGCATAGTCAAAAGTCACTTTTGACCGAGTGATCATAAAGACTATGTTCGGGCTTAGTGGTTTTTCATGCGGAGGAATGTGAATGGTCAAGATGGAATTTATCCCTCACATTCGTAGAGAGATATTACTGGGCCCCTCGATGAGTGAGTCTGAGAAATATATGGCCATACTCTAATGGAAAGGTAGTTCTATTTCTATAGTCAGACTACTCAGGGATTGAGAAAGTAATGGTCAGGAATAGGAGGATGACATTATCCATGGCTCATCTATGACCAAAATATCGCGTGACAAAAGGGACATGATATGGTTGTATAAAATGTTACATCGTTTATCGATTTTCATATGATTTGGGTAGTCGTTATGTCTTGCTAGAGACCACTTGCGACTTGTGGGCCAGTATAGCAAATGACCCACTGCCAACTTCATATGGGCCTACAGGGTCGCACACAAAATAGCCCAACACGAGCTATGATGTCCAGATTCATTGAATCTAAGACGTGTCTAGATTCAATGAATGATCCAGGGTTGATGTATATATTTATTTATATTTATATTCGTATATATATAAATTCGTATATATATATATATTATATATAAGGGATATATAGGATTTAATTTATAAGGATAAATTAAATCTCTATCACGTTTGAATTTGAAATTCAAATTGATAGGATATCTCATATAAGAGATATTTACAAGATTTAATTTATAAGGATAAATTAAATCTCTATCACGTTTGAATTTGAAATTCAAATTGATAGGATATCTCATATAAGAGATATTTACAAGATTTAATTTATAAGGATAAATTAAATCTCTATCACGTTTGAATTTGAAATTCAAATTGATAGGATATCTCAAATTTGATTTATGAGAATAAATCAAATACAGTCCAATCTTATCTTTATTTAAATTAAATAAATAGGTGAATTAAATCTGTGGGACAGATTTAATATAAATATTATTTATTTAATTAGTTTCTTATCAAATTATACAATATGTGATATTGTATTCAGAATTAATATAGATTAATTCCAAAATCCAATTCGGTTGAGAAAAACCCAGAGCATCCTATATATCCGATTTTAGGAGCTACATTTTATATACAACACATAACACAAAAAGGGCCGAACGGAATCTGTAAAAAGATTTGCAGATAAGAAACTGCTGAAGTAGAGACGGAGAGGACGAACTCTTGAGAAAGCTTTGGAGGGACAGGAGATGATAGCACGTCGTTCGTGGTTGGAACGCTGTTCATGTGGATACCAGTAGAGGAAGACGACC
This sequence comes from Leucaena leucocephala, assembly GCA_037074615.1. Lineage (NCBI taxonomy): Eukaryota > Viridiplantae > Streptophyta > Magnoliopsida > Fabales > Fabaceae > Leucaena > Leucaena leucocephala. Next base: position 13,771,961 of record CM073528.1, on the reverse strand, counting down.
TAAGGAGTCGACTTCTTGCAATAAAAAAGAGAGCACGAGCCACGGAGAGAAGCTGTGGACGTCTCCTTACGATCGGAAAGAGATCACCAGTCGTGGAGAGAAGCTGTGGAAGTCACTGAGAAACACTGAGGGTAATGCTTCTTCCCACTTGACTTAAACACATACGGTAGATCCTGGCAAGGAATGGAAAAATTTTTAAATTAATTTCCGCTGCGTGTCTTCCAATTCCTTACAATAGGCACTCATATAATACTCATTGATTCTTAATATATGATCTATTAATTAATTTGATTAAATTAAAAAAATTAATTAATATAATATATTTTTTACTAAAATATCATAATCATCTTCTTTAACTTCATTCTTCCATCTTTTACTTGATTATTATTGACAAAGTATCAATAGGGATAATTTAGAAAAAATAATAAATATATGAAATAGATATTTAAGACTAACAGGTACTCTATAATTAAATCATATATTAAAGATTAGATGAGTATATCTATAACCTTTCAAAATATTTGCAACATTAAAACTCAAATGAATGAAGTATTAATTATTTTTTGGTAAACTTATATGTTACTATTGCTTACTGACGACTGGTGATTGCCACCGCTATCATGCTCTATTGACTATCGCCCTCCTCATAACCTCCACTGCTAGTGACCATTTCCTCGATCACTACTATTATTGACTAATATTTTCTCTATCTCTTGCATTCTTTTAATTGTTAATTCTCAAAGTTTTTTTTGATACATTAATTCTCAATTTTATAAACTAGGTCAAAAAACTCGAGGGTGTGCTGTAGTCTACCTGTTTATTTATTTAATCTGTTCAGGTTAGCCTGAACTTGTGAGTGACCCATTTAGGCCCAAAACTAAACCAGTTATGCTATAATTTATGGGTTCAAGTGGGTTTCAGGGAGCCGATTTATTTTTTTTACAGTATAGAGTAGATATAAAGGGGAGGCACCGATGAGACTTAGAGGAAGAGATCATCATAGACAGATAAAGACTCAAATATGTGGAGGGGAGGGGTTGAGGAGACAAAGTGGAACCTTTAACCATATGGTAGTCATTGGAGATAGAGGCGCCGATGAGACATGTCGAGGTTGACTGAGATTTGACGAAGAAGAGAAGAACGAATTCGATGTTAGAGGAGACCTAAACACGTACGATGAGAGGCACTAAGGTAGAGAAGCTTAACTACTTAAGTACAAACTACGATGGATGATAAAGACATAGGGGAAATGATCCATGGCGAGGAAAGATAAGAGAGAAATAGGAGGAGGGAGTCATAGTGTGAAATGGATGAATAGGGTAAAGGGAGTGAGCACTGAGTACAATAAAGGCTTGTAACTTTATTTTTTATTTTTTATTTATGAATAAAAATTAGGGAAAACCATTATTCAAGAAGAGAGTGAAAGATTTGGGGATAAATCCATTATTCAAGAACCTGATCTCAGTGACAATACGAGATTCATCCTCACGATCAGAACGAAGATTATCCAATTTCTGAGAATTCACTAAACGAGGATTTGAACTTGCACAAAGAAGATTATAGAAACAAAAATCCTGAGATGGATGAAGAATCCATTCAAGAACATGGCAATAATAATGAAGATAAATGCTATAATAAAGATCTGAATAATGATGAAAATAAGAGTGATGCTTTAAACTTGCATTGTTACTGATCTCGACAAAGAAAATCCTAATGAGATGGAAATAAGACACAAAAGTGTTGTTGAATCCATTCAAGAACTTGGAAATGAAGGCGATGAAAGCTTTGAAGAACTAAAAGAAAATGTTGTTGCTTTTGCTTCTGATGATTTTGATAATAATAAGAGCCATTCAATAATAAACTGGTAGTATTTTCTTGATGAAGATAATGTAGTTCCTAGAGAGATGGAAAAGTTATACATTATTCCCAAACAAAAGCACAAGAATAAGTATGAAGAAGCAGTGTTCAAGATTATTTTGGAGATTGACATGGTCATAACGGCTGCGTTAGCAGCATATGAACGTTGCGTTGAAGTGAATGACAACATTATTGAACAACACTTTAGGGCTACATGTTTATGGTGCATTAAGCGTGTGTACACAGATTATACCAGTCATGTTCTGGAGGCTATACCCAGGGATCCAACTAAGGCTTTGCCTATGATTATATATATTTTTTTGTACAATTTTTTTTGAAAAGGGGTTGGGTTTACACATAATTCAAGGGCAGGGTAAAGTCTCCCTTCCTCCTAGGCGATATCAATATCAGATAGGGTGAGCCGTCTATTACCCTCAGGCATAAACTTAGGCATCAAGGAGCTAGGATACCTCCCCAGACGCAGCGACTAGAATCATAGCAAAGTGGTACTCCCCAAGAATCAAATACGCTCTAAATAGTCACACGTCTCACCCCTTCGCCAATTAAACCCATGGACGATAGGTGCATGTGATTATATATGAAACACCCTAAAACATAAATATGAGGAATGCTGTCAGTTTCGTTCAGAGAACATAAAGGTTTGTGCTTAAGTTTATGCTTAAATCTTCCACAAATCTCTTACTCATCCATAATTGTTGTCATAGAATAATATAATTTTGTCGAGTAGGAAAAGGTTGAAATTTAGGATATTTTGTTCTTGGAAAAGTTGTTTTTAGAACAAGGTGTCATCTTTCAAAGTGCATATATATATTCACACACACGTGATTAAGAATTGAGGTGAACTAGAATAAACTTTTGAAAATTGTGAGCATTTCCATTTGAAACGCATAATTCTAGAAAAACCCGCCAATTCGTATATGGTTCATATAGTAAAGCAAGATTTTACAGTTTTTCCTTCTCCACTTCAAAAATTTATAACTCTTGGTATACACATCCAATTAAAGCAAATTAGAACTTGTTTTAAAACTTAGGATATATACAAACTAACTAACAAAATTTTGTGAGCAGAAGATGTCATTTTGACCTTTTTAGGGATAATTTATCCCTGAATGGAACTTTAACTTGATAATTTTTGCCTTACTTTGCAATTTGCATATTCATATTCTAGCATGCATAGGCAATTGTCCAACATACACAACATGTTTACAGTTGGAAGTAGTTAACTACTCCTCCATTCTTAATATAAGACCTAATTGAGAAGTTGATCTTGATTCTAAATATAAGACTTATTGTCTATATTTATCAACTTTATTTATAAATTACTCCTATTGATGCTCCCTCAAGAATAATCAAGTAAGAGAGGGAGGGAGGAAGTTAAGGAAGATAATTATGGTATTTTAGAAAAAATATATCATATTAATTAATTTAACTAATTTTGTCATATCCCAATTTTTAGGCCTAGAAGCCCAGTTTGTAGCCTGAAAAAGGTAGGCTACTAGACCCTATTATGTAGGACAGAAGTATACAAATGATATTTAGAGACTAAACTGCAAGAAAGTGAAAATTCAGGGAAAATAATGAAAATCCATGTGGGCATAAAGAAGAAGTAAGAAGTATTTCTTGGGAACTGGGCCACCAGAGTACTTAGGTTTAGTTAGAAACTCAAGATGATATTTAAAGGCCAAAAAACGTAGGCCCAATAGTTATGCGAGTTTGAGAGGTATTAAAATAATATTTTAGTGCTTTTCCATAAAGTAAGATTACCCGGTTAAGGATAGAATTGGGAAAAGTGATTAGATATGACTGTAGACTATGAGGTGGTATGAAAGGTGTACTCATGGGACCCACAAGGTGCCACATGGCATTATTACAGGAAAAGAAGAAAAGTTAAGGATACATGTCATGAGATTAGAAAAAGGAGAAAAAGTAAAAAGGACATGTGGCACAATCTCGGCCGCTCATTCTAGGAAAAGGCTTTGGAATTCTCTGGAGAGGCTGAGTCAGCTGGTGATGTGTCCCAAGGGCCCCACCAATTATGTCACATATGCCCTGAGATTTCCTTGGATGATGTCATGTTGGTGAGTCATCAAGGAGGATGATGTCATCATGATGATGCAGGCAAAGCTTCTAGAGGAAGTTAAGCAATCTGGGCCATTCATCATGATTTGATTTGAGCCATTCATTCCACCTCCCTCCACCTATAAATAGGCCACTCCCCTTCACTTCATTCCCACAGCCAAGCATGGCATAAAGGGGAGAAAGAAGAGAGAAAGAGAGAAAGAGAGAAGGAGAGAAAGGAAGGAAGGAGTTCTGGCAGAGCCAGGAGCATGGGGACTGGGCAAAGCTTAGGAATGAGGTAAGTAAGTTATCTAGTCCCTGCTCTAATAAAGTAGAGGATTGCTCTTAGTGGTTAGAATAGAGAAATATCTCTATTAATAAAGGTAGCTAAAGGTAGAAAGAAAGTTAGGGGAATGTCAAAATAAGGATATTATCCCTAGTTAAGTATGAGTTAAGTATAGCTATACTGGATAATAATAAAGATATTATTATGCTATGTATAGGCTTTGACTAATGAAAATAATGGACCTTAGACACAAGGCTAAGAGCTGGAAGGAAAGGCTACACGCCAGGTAGTAGACTTACCTACTTGATGCTTATACTGCTTGGATGTTTTATGTGATATTTTCTTACCTTGATGATGTAAAGCATGTATGATTAAGTAATGCTCTGTTTCTTTTATACTATGGCCATATGTTATAATTAAGTAACATGGAAGCATGTATGTTATCATTATGCAAGCATGATCATTAAGTACACACATAGTAATATCAATCATATAGTTGCATACATTATGTGGTTTCCGTTTGCTACTGAGATTTTCCCAAAAATCTCACCCCCTTCCATATAATCCCAATCCCACAAGTGTATTAGAAAAGGATTGAAGAAGCATGAAAATAAGCTGGAGATTGGATAGTGTAAATGTTGGGACCAAAATGCTGGAATCAGGGAAAAACACTAGATGAATAGTAAACTTCAGATATTTTCTTATGTTGACATGGTCAAGGCGTGGTCAACAAATTATTTTTTCCTAAAAGATCATTAACTTATCTTCGAGTAGCAATTTAAACCACTTTATTTCAAATTTTCTAGAATTAGTTATGATTTTTTAAAGTCAGGTCACTCTGTTAGAATTTACATAGTGAACAATACTCACTAAAAGTAAAATTTCAGATTGAGTAATTTGACTTCAATAGTCTTAGAAGTGGTTCTAGATGTTACCATTTAGTCCCTAAGATGTATGAAAATGAGGATGTTTCAAATTTCCTTAGTCTAATCAATTTTTTTTTTGCACAAAATTTTTTGGAAAGGGGTTAGGCTCACCCACGATCTAAGGACATAGCGAAGTTTTATTTCCTCCTACATGATACCAATGTCAACCAAGGCGAGCTGTCAATTACCCTCGTACATAAACCTAGGCACCCAAGAGTTAAGATGCCTCCCTAAGTGTCGCGATTGGTACCATAACAAAATAGTACTCCTTAGAGATCGAACACGTTTTAAATGGTCATATATCTCACCCCTTCGCCAGTTGAACCTATGGGCGATAGATTAATCAAATTAGTTAAATATGTCATATAGCCTCCAACAAAATAGGCATACAAACATTTACTTTCCAAAATAAAAGTTATAAACGTGCATTTAAACATATGCCCTTCATTCTCACACTTCTTTTCCCTTGCTCTTTGATGTACATGGTCATAGGTTAAACATATTCCTTAAAGCTTAAACGTTGTGCATTGGAATGGCAATGAAAGAAAGCCAGAAAATTGATCTTCATTATAGGTTTCTTTGTTGGCTAATGTAATTCATTATAGGTTTCTATTAAATACATTTAAGCTGGTAGTATGGAGGTTTAAATGGATAAAGGTTACTAGTGTTATTTGAAATCGAAAAGTACTTAGTAGGGTAAAAGAAAAGTGACATCATATTATTATAAGATTAATAATACTTTATGGTAGTGAATGTTAGGCTTTAAAGGGAAAATAAGAGCATAAGGTTAGAGTAGTTGAGATGACAATATTGAGATGAATATTGAGATGGATGTATGAACATACAAGAAAATATAGATTCATAACGAACATATAGAAAAGAGTTGTAGTGGTATCTATTAAGGAGAAAATTGTAGATAGTCATCTAAGGTGGTTTAGGCATATACAAATAAGGCCATCAAATGCTCTATGGAGGAGGGTAGACTAAGTAATATGGAGTCATATAATAAGGAGTAGAAGAAGACTAAAGAGAATGCTCAATGAGGTTATTGAGCATGACCTATTAGTCAACAACTTATCTAAAGACTTAGTTTTTGATAGAACGTAATGGAACTGTGCCATCCATGTAGCTCGACCATATATAGTAGGATAATAATTCTTTGTATTATAATTATTACCTCATTCAAGGTACTAAAAATAAGACCAATCATATGAGACAATAAGTTGAGGGCTAGTGGGTTAGAATATGGTTGACTAGGGGTCAAATTGGTAATATTTAAAAATATAATTTAAATAAAATGTATAAAAGTATTTCAATAAAAGTAATATTTAAAAATACACTATTAAACCAAATATATATATAGAGAGAGAGTATATATTATAACAAAGTGATTGAAAAAATTTAACCCTCGGATTGCTTAATTCAACTATCAAATTAGGTCACTTGGTAACTTAGTTGAAAAAATTGATTACAAACAAACATCTAAATTCTTTGCTAATTTTTATCTTCTTTTTTTCCCTAATCACAAACCTAAAATCTAAAAATAAATCCCAATAATTCTAATGTGGATTTATCCAGGGAGTTTTCTACAATTTTCCCTAACCATAAACCTAAAGTCTAAAAATATAAGCAATATTTCATTACAAAAAAAAATATAGGCAACATTTGATGTCTTTGATGGAAACTAATCTCTTTGAATGAGTAAGTAAATCTAAATGTTTTTGAGAAAAGTGAATGTTTGGCTAAGTTTTCACTTGATATCAAAGTACTAAAAACCAAACTGATCATTAAACAATTTATTCAAAGCCATGAGACCATGGAACTTAAAAATCATATTTGATTCTAATCATCATTTATTCTTGCATTCAAATATAGCTAGCATGCATCCATTTTTGCACCAAATTGAAAAGAGGAATATGAATCCATCTTTTCTTTTTCTCCCGAACAAATCTTCTTATTTACGATTAACATCTTATGGTGTCCTTTTTGAGCGAATCTATTTCTATAGAAAAATAGAACATTTCGTATAAGTCTTTAATAAAGATTTTCCGTCCACCCTATGGTTCTTCAAAGAACCTTTCATTCATTATGTTAGATATCAAAGAAAATCCATTATGGTTTCAAAGAATACACCTTTTTTGATAAAAACAATGGAAATACTATCTTATCCATTTATGGCAATGTCATCAGTTATAAATTATTCATTTTTTCTATATTTATCAATTACAAATGAAGCAATTAGAATGTGATCTTTTAGTTAAAAATATATTCAAAATTTTAGTTATTGGTAGAAGACAGTTATGCAATCTGTGTGGTTGATCTTACCTAATGTGATAATACTTGTTATTTATAGGTTTACAGTAAATTCTACTTTTCTCCTGCACATTGGTATTAAAAAAGAATATACTTTTCTCCTAAGCTAATGAATTACATTATATTAGCCATTAAACCCTGTTATAGATGTTTTAATAGAGGAAAAAGGGAGCAAAAATTATATATTTTTCTAGATTAAATTAACCAGTAATAAAATAAAAATAAAAATTAAACAAACCCCATTATATGAATGTCATGAAAAGCTGGCATATATATTCAGAAACTAGACAATCTAATAATTAGTTCAATTGAACCATATTATAATAATCTCCTTATTTTCTCTCTCTTTTCAAGAACAACTAAACATATATAACTTGTCTATACAACAATATGTAAAAGAGGAAAGAGAACAATATAGGGATGAGGAATAGGGCTCTCTTTGAATTAGCCCCAACAACAAAGCTTTGATGATGATCATAACAAGCTTCTTCAATGATTGGCTCTAATTTTGGTAAGTTCATCAATGAACCTTTCTGCTGATGATGATAAGTTATGAAGAGAGAAGGTGCAACCTCACCACATAAGTTATTATTCTGATGAATGCCTCTCAAGCTCCCCTTTGCCATTTTCCTTTTCTTCTTCTTTGATCTTTCTCTGATCAAAGAAACACAAAAGGAAAATGGTTGTTGGGCTTGAGAGAGCTTGCTCACGAATATGTTATTATGTGTTGGAGATATGTAATAGCAATATGGAATATTATATATATATTCAATATATAGAGTCTGAATTTAGTAAATGAGATGGGAATTATCCCAAGATGGCAAAACTGCATACTAAATAATTAATGGTGGAAATTAGTGCCAAATATTAATGGTTGAAATTGAAAAGGTCTATCATCACAAACAAGCATTTTACGGGAAAGGATCTCTTTATTGCAAGCATTTTCCATTATCTCTCAATTATTTGTATCATATTACTAAGATATTTAAGTTTTAGAGTTTATGACTACCCCTTCGAGCATAGGTATTTTCTCTAAAAATTAAACTCAAGATCTAGAGGAATATAACAAAATCTTACACCGCTAGACTAACTCTATATTGGTGTTACATATTAAGAAGACCTGCAATAATAATAATAACTTGAATAATTTGCATGATTTTATTTTTAAATATATGACATTAGACTTGTATTTAGCATCTAAATAACATTTTAAATAAATGGAGAAGGCCCACAATGAAAAAATTCCTTTCCCCATTTTACTAACATTTTTTCTTCTTGTACTTGTTTGTATATGGGAATATAGTTAAAACTCAACAACCTAGAATAAGTTCTACAACAAGATGCTGATTAATATTATGAAAAAATTAGTCTATTATTATTGAAAAGTAATAATAATATTTTATTTATTCTAAGATATTATATTTTAGAATATTTCACATAACAAAATATTATTTTAGATTAAATTGAAAGATAATATCTTATTAAAATTTAAAGGTATTGGTGGGTGAAAATTTATATATACTTCTCTTGTTCCATTTATAAGGAAGAGAAAGAAGCTTTATTTTAGTCCTATTTATAGGGCAGAGAGAGAAATTTTTTATATGAATAAATCATTTTACCGTTCATTTATTTATGTTGACTTTGTTTTCATTACGTGTAATGTATAGTAAAGTTAGAAAGTTGTTGAATTTTATATCATGGTTCATGAGGTTTAAGGTTTTCGTTAGTCTGTGTGAAACATGTTAGAAGTAACTTATAAATAGGACTAAAAGAGTATTTGGTAAGTGATATATAAATAATTTTCAAATATATTTTAATATTCTCTATTATATAATTGGTCGATGAATTATATATATAGAGAATTTGTAATTAATATAAAATTTAATTTAAATGTTATAGTAAAATTAAATTAGGTTGTTTTCTTAAAAACATAATTTAATTTTAATATAACAATTAATGGTGGAAATTAGTGCCAAATCATTAGTGACTAAAATTAAATTGAAAAGGTCTATATAGGAAAAATTAATCTCTATGTCCTTGTACTTCTCATCAGTTTAGTTTTAAATTAGGTCCTTATGATAGTTTGATTTTTTTGAATTGGGCCCTCATACTTTAACCTATTAAACTCATTACTTCTTAATTAGGCCTCTCACACCGTTAAAATTAACTGAGTTGACTAACATAATGATGAGTTGGTAGTTGGCATTAGATACAAAAATAAGAGCCCGAACTAAATCGCATAGGCAGAGAGAGTAGTAACATTGTGTCATTGTCTTGTTGCGGTACGTTGGGAAGTATTTTTGATATCTTAATCACTAAGGTAAGTGTTCTAGCATTATTATCCTTTCTCCCTTAGAGTTTTAGAATTTGAAATATTGGAAGTTGGCGTTTATGAATGATTTTTGAACTTTATAATATTCTACCGATTGGCTTGTGGGGTTTTGAATGCGTTTGATGGAAGTTGTGTTAGGTTATGATGATTTTACCAATTTAACTTGGATTTAATAGTTAGGTTAAGTTTATCTAAGGTTAAATTAACAATTAATCAATTTAGTTTATTATTTGAGGTTGAAATCCACATATGGATACTTTGGGATGAATCCTAAGTTGAAAAATTTGGGGATTTTCATGTAATTGGAGGATTTAATGGTAAATTGATGTTTTTAATGAGTAATTAGGTTAGAAAATGAGTTAATTAGGATTTAATGGTAAATTGATGTTTCAACAACTATGGAACTGATGCAGCAACAAACAACTCCTTATTTTTAGAATATACCAAGTGAAATCACTTTAGCAAGTCATATACTTCCAACTTTTCTTATGTGCAGTATTCATTAATTAAGGATGGAATTAAAAGAAGTAAAGAATTTAATGTATATATATGGGGTATAGTTTGATCAAGAGAGTTTTGAAAGAAATGCCCTTATCACATTGATAATTCCAAGAGTTGATGTGGTTTTAAATTAAAGATTAAGATAAGTTATGCGAAATTACCTAACTATATGATATCACATCATTTTTAGAAATATATGTTGAGGCTCAAAATCCTTCTATCTAGATTACTCACCCTAATCCACTCACCAAGACCAAATTGCATCAGTATTGAACTAAATACATAAGACTAATCATTCATGAAGCACAATTTCCAATATCTAATCAACGAAACAAGCAACTCACACTCAACAAGTTTCATCAATATTCGAAAAGATATGTGTTCGAAGTTTAATTTAATTCCATGACAACTTTTAAAATCAATAAATAAGACCACAATTTACATGCTTAAATCCATTCTCCCCATACTTATTTTTTGCATTGTACTCAATGTAAAAATCTAATTAGTAATATGCAGATATAGGAAATAAGTAGAACATAAACTGAGTCTAATCCATGTGAAATAAAATGTCTATTTACCCCTATTAACATGGTCTCCTCCCTAACACTTAAGTAAAACATATCAGCTCAAATAGTGTAAGAAAAATTGATTAAAACAACTATTATAAGAGGGGAAATAAGGAAGGAGACAATCTAAATTTTAGGGAGATTGGAAGTTCTCACTATACAGTTTCAATAAATGACCATTAACCTGAAATTATGTACCATTCTCTTCATCCAACAATTATGTAGTTCCATAATCATAGACCTTAGTCATCACATAGGGACCATCAGATATCGTAGCAAGTTTTCTAAGTTTGAATGTATGTTTAGCTTTAAATCTTAAAAATTTGTCACTAATTGGAACTTTTTACGCATAATTTGTTTATCATGAATAAGCTTGACTTTCTCTTTGTAGATCTTAGAATTCTCATAAGCATCTAGCTTTATTTCTTCTAATTCTTGAATCTACAACATTCTTTTTTCTCCAACAGTATCAAATTCTATATTGCAAGCCTTGACTACTCAAAATGCTTTGTGCTCAAGTTCTACTTGTAAATGATATGTTTTACCATAAACCATTATATATGGATATATTTCAAGTGGGGTCTTATGCACTATTCTGTATGCACACAAGTTAACCCCCATACCCCAAACACCTCATAAAACATATAGGATACTGAGGCATTTCATACTTTTTAGTTAATCCACCAAAATGTTAGCATCTATCACAAGTTTTAAAAAATTCATGGCAATCCTTAAATAGATGTGGCCAGTAAAAACTAGCATCAAGGTTATTCCTTGAAGTCTTCTTAGCACTAAAATAACCTCCACAAACAAAGGAATGTCGTGCTATAAGGATGATGTATATTTCTTCACTTGACACACACCTTCTTATAACTTGATTGCTACAATTTTCCAAAGTGTAGATGGTTCCCATATGTAGTAATTCGCCTCATGCTTAATCTTTTGGCCATGGAAATGAATAAAGAAGGTAAAATCATAACAATAATAATATAATTCACTATGTGGAAATGCGAAGGTGCAATTGCAGAAATCATAAAAATAGAACAATCTCTAAATTCATCACAAGTTAGTTCAGATTTTAGTACTCCCCTTGTGTTTTTAGGTAGCCTACTAAGATGATTAGTCACCACATTCTCTATTATAATTTTATCACTTATTTCCACATCAAATTATTGGATTAGCAATATCCATCTCAAAGCCGAGGTTTTGACTATAGCTTTTTAAGTAAGAACTTTACAGCATGGTGGTTAGTATATATAATCACTTTAGAACTCAAAAGATAATATCTGAATTTGTGAAGTGAAAAAACAATAGCAAAGAGTTCCTTTTTAGTAGTAGTATAATTCTTTTAAGTACAATCTAATGTCTTAGATTGTAACACCGTCTTATTTAATGCATCACATGAAAGCTCAAAATATAAATGCAATTAGGTGCAGCAAGTATGGGAGGTGTGATAAGCATAACTTTAAAAATGTCAAATGTTCTTTTACAATTATCATCAAAATAGAATTCTACATCTTTTTGCATGAGTTTAGAAAGTGGAGATGCAATCTTGCTAAAATCCTTTATAAATCTTCTATAAAATCATGCATGGCCTAGAAATGACCTTAGTTCTTTTAAAGACGTGGGATAAGGACGAGAAGAAATATCCTCAATCTTTTCTTTATCTACTTCAATTTTATTCTTAGATATTAAGTGTCCTAGAACTAAGCCTCTATCTACTATAAAGTGGCATTTCTCAAAATTCAATACAAGTTTTTTTCTTAATACACCTGGCTAAGACTTTCTCTAAACTTTATAAACATTCATCAAAGTCCTTACTATGCACTGTAAAATCATCCATGAATACCTATATGTTGATTTCCAAGAACTTTATAAATATTGATATCATACCTCTTTGAAAGGTTCCGGGAGTATTACACAAGCCAAATATCACCATTCTATAAGCATATGTGCCAAATAGACATGTTAATGTAGTTTCTCTTAGTCTTTGGATGCAATTGGGACTTGAAAATACCCTAAACATCCATCCAAAAAGTAGTAATTAGCTTTTCTAGCAAGTCTTTAATTTCCAACATTTGATCTATAAATGGTAAAGAAAAATGGTCATTCCTAGTTACATCATTCAATTTTCTGTAATATATACACACTCACCATGGATTTTGCACTTTAGTAAGTATTAGTTCAGTTTTTTATTCTTTATCACAGTTACACAACTTTTCTTTAGAACCACATGAATTGTATTTATCCTTTCACTGCCTAAAATAGGGTAAATATGTCAGCACTCAAGAGTTTAGTTACCTCTTTCTTGACAACATCTGATATCAAGGGGTTTAGCGTTCTTTGTTGACGTTTAATAAGCTTGGCTCCATCATCTAACAAGACTTTGTGTGTGCATACAATAGCATCTATACTGGGTATATCATCTAAGGCCTAACCTATTTCTCTCTTATGTATTTTCAAAATAAAATTAACCTCTCTTCCTCAGAAATAGAAAGTGAATTAGCAATTATAAAAGGTAATTTTTCTAAAAACACATATTTAAGATTTCTATGAAGTGGTTTAAGTTCTAACTCAAGTGGATGGACAATTGATGGAACCAACTTCTTAGTTTCCAAATCTGTAACTATAACATCTCAATTTTTATCCCTATATTTAAGTAAAATTCAAAATATTAATTATCAATAATTTAAAAAAATTATCTAATTAAATTATTATAGTTTATTATTTTTAATAAAATATGATATCTGGATTTTCTTAACGTAGGATTTTATGGTTTGATTGTTATTATTAATTAGAGAATTATTAGGATTTGAGTTCAAATTTAGATTTGGATTTGAGTTTAAATTATTATTAGTATGGCTTTATAAATAGAGATAAAGTCTTGAGTTATTCGTCATACTTGATTATTAAGTCGACTCCGCTTTTTTAGTCTTATCTCTTAATCAATTTCCCGTTCCTAAAGAATCCCACATCTATTTTTCTCTCAAACACGCCCTTATTTCAACTCACTCAAAGTTGAGATTTACTTTTCAGATCTTTTTTGGTAATTATTCATATATTTAGGTGAGAAATAACTACTTTTTACTTGTTATGTGTGCTAATATGATATTTGTGAGTGAATTGATATATACACACACATATAAATCTATTGATATTATATAATTATATTGAGAAAACTTGTTTGATTATTTTTATTAAAAATAATCTTGTGGGATTTAAAGTTTAATTTATAAAGTTTGAGTTGAAATTATAAACTTGTTATATATTGAGATTAGAGTTTGAAGAAAATTATCTTGAGAAAAACCCTTTTTGTGATAGTTAGCAAGTTATTGAGATTTTAATTAATATGATTAATTTTAGAATTATGTATTGGGGATGGGTGATGATTGAGTTCTATTTCTACCACATCGTATAGCTTCAATTAAAACTCGATGGTTAGTTTTTGTCCCACCAGTTTGTCAAGAGATGTGCCCTACCTGTTTATCGAGAGGTTACGACACCCCTATATATTTATCGAGGGAGAATGAATCCATGGTCTAGTTAGGTGCTATGTGAATTTTAACCTATTCATACCACTTAATCAGTTAGCTTTTAAGGGGTCAGTTATCGCTAGCCCATGGTTTCGGTCAGCGAGAATAAGGCGGTTCGCTTGGTTTGAGGGGTGAAACTTGGGTGAGTTATTTATTTAATTTTATTATAATAATATGTTATTATATATATATATATATATTATACTTTGTGAGGTCCTACTTAATACCTCATGAGTACATGTTAGTATGCATAATAAGTAGGATTGATGGTTACTAAAACGTTTTTCTCGCTCTATTATTATTATTATTCAGGTAATAGTCTCATCTTAGGACCCAGGAAAAACTTAAGATAATTGATTAAAGCTATATTAACTATATAGACTTCCCCTTTAAATGTATATTTAGAATATTTATATATTGTCATAATAAGTTTTATTTTGCATACTTATATATCCAATTATTTTATTTATATTTTAAGAAAAGTTTTTTATAACTATGGTAGAGTTCATTTAAATTTTAATTAAATTCTTTTCTATCATAATTAACTTTTTTAAAATAAACTAAATTTATTTACAATATTATTTTTAAATTATATTAGGTACACAATATATTTAAATAATTAATAATAATTATATTTTAGCATGATTTTACAATTTAGTATAAGAGCTTATGTTCCAGGTCCTGCTAATCTTTATAAGATTTATTATGAATTTATTTCATTATTAAAAACAACAACAATTAAAGGTTTTTCAATGACGTCCCCATGTCTTGACTACTATATATATTTTTCCAATTTTATTTTGGGCTACATTGTGTAATTTTCACGATGTCTATTTTTTTTTATACTTTTTCAGCTCTCCACTTTCGATCCATTTTAAAAAAAAATAGTTTTTATAAAGTAAGGTTATGGGCTCCATTCTGGGCTATTAAATATTTTAATTTCCTAAAAATATTTTTGGGCTCTGTTTGAAGTTATCTTTTTAGTTAGGCCTAATTTATTTAATTTTAAATCTTATGCCTAGAAGGCCCAAACTTTCATAAAAAAAATTTGGACTCTACTTTATTTTAAAATCATTTTTGTTAAATGTCTACAAAGTTGTTCAATATGTTCGGTTTAATTATGTTTTATTACATAAATAGTTTGTTAAAAATTGAATATTTGATTACCAAATGAATCTATGTACTATTTTAATTATTTATGGAATTTGACTATTTTAATATTTTTGAGAACTTTTCAAATTTATTTTTTAAGTTCTTTAAATTTTTTAAATATTTGGAATATAATTTAAAGCAATGATATAAATTGTTTAAATTCTCATAAAGTTGTTGTGCATCTTTTATAATTAAATACTCATAATTAATAATTGTGTATAGTGATATTTTCCTGCATATTGCATTGTATAATAGTGGCAATATACATTATTCAGACATATTATTCCCTGTTAGTTTATAAAAACTGCTCTATTAAAGTACTTGACTATTAAGGCGGGTTGCATCCTTAGGGGGAAGAAATAGTATAAGATTATATAAACATTAGAAAATAAAATAAGAAAACTTTAGAGTATGCTGAATTTTAGGGACAAAATTCCTAAAATGAGAAAAAGATTGTAACATCACAATTTTTATCCCTATATTTAAGTAATTTAAAATTTTTAATTATTAATAACTTAAAAAATATTATCTAATTAAATTATTATTATAGTTTAGTATTTTTATTATTTTTAATAAAATATGATATCTAGATTTTCTTAAATTATCTGGATTTTTATTATATATTAAGATTTGAGTTCGGATTTAAAGATGGATTTAAATTTAAATTATTATTATGGCTTTATAAATAGAACTAAAGGCTTGAATTATTCCTCATACTTGATTATTAAGTCAGTTCCTCTCTTTTAGTCTTATTTCTTAGTCAATTTCCTGTTCCCAAAGAATCCCACATTTATTTTTCTCCTAAAGACGCCCTTAGTTCAACTCACTCAAAGCTGAGATTTACCTTTCAGTTCTTTTTTGATAATTATTCATATATTTAGGCGAGAAGTAACCACTTTTTACTTGTTCTGTGTGCTAATATTATGTTTATGAGTAATTTAAAATATATAAATATAAATCTATTGATATTTATATAATTATATTGAGAAAATTTGTTTGATTACTTTTATTAAAAATAGTCTTGTGGGATTTAAAGTTTAATTTAGAAAGTTTGAGTTGAGATTATAAACTTATTATATATTGATATTAGAATTTGAAAAAAAATTATCTTCTGAAAAACTTTTTTTGTGATATTTATCAAACTATTGAGATTTTGATTAATATGATTATTTTGATAATTATGTATTGGGGATAGGTGATAATTGAGTTGTATTTCTACTAAGTGCTATAACCTCCATTGGAGCTTGATGGTTGGCTTTTATCCTACCAGTTTATTGAGGGACATGCCCTACCTGTTTATCAAGGGGTTGCGACACCCCACCTGTTTATCGAGGGGTAATGAATCTATGGTCCTGTCAGGTGCTTTGTAGATTTTGGTATATTCATACCACTTGATCGGTTAGCTTTTAAGTGGTCAGCTATCATTAGCCTATAGTTTTGATCGGCGAAAGTAAGGTAGTTCAGTTGATTTGAGGGGAGGAACTTGGGTGAGTTATTTATTTGATTTTATTATAATAATATGTTATTTTATATATATTATACTTTGTGAGGTCCCACTTGACACCTCATGAATACATGTTAGTATGCATAATAAGTATGATTGATGGTTATTGAGATGTTTTTCTCACCCTATTATTATTAACATTTTTTAGGTAATAGTCTCATCTTAGGACGCAGGGAAAACTTCAGAGGATTGATTAAAGCTATATTAACTATATAGCCTTCCCATTTGAAGGTATGTGTAGAATATTTGTATATTGCCACAATAGGTTTTATTTTACATACTTATATATCCTATTATTTTATTTATATTTGAAGTAAAACCTTTTTATAACTATGGTAGAGTTCATTTAAACTTTAGTTAAACTATTTTATACCATGGTTAACTCTCTTGTAATAGATAAAATTCATTTATAATATTATTTTTAAATTATATTGGGTACAAAATATATTTAAATAATTAATAATAGTTATACTTTAGGAGGATTTTATAGCAATAGACTTCTCTAATTATGTCTTTGTAGGTACTGGATTGATTACAGCCACTAAAGCCTTTGAATTTCCTTCCTTTTGTGGTGTAGAATCAGTTTATGATGGGAAAGTCTTTGAGCTCTTGCTAATCCTCTAACCTATTTTCACAAGAAAGTAACCAATTGTGAGATAGAGAATTTGTAAATTGCTCAAATCGTTCAAAAAATATAGTTTGCTTTAGGTGTCTCTTTGTTGATTTATCAACTCTATTGTCTATCTTTTTTCCTACAATGAACTTGGAGAAAATTTGATTAGCCTTATTAAAATTAGATACAGATTTTATAGGCAAGTGAAGTTCAAAAAAGAATATCTACAACATTCTCAATGGCTATGTCCTCCCCTACAAATTTATCATATTGTAATCAGGAGATTTCAGCCTAATTCTCTCTAAGGCCTTCATTGCTTTGAGATTCTAAGTAGAATTCACTCTCAGTATCCCATAAGACCCTTGAATCTGAGCTTCTACTTCCTAACTCCATGCTCAAATGATCAATAATAGTGTCTAACAATTCATTCTCTTCAGAAAGCTCAACAGAAAATGCATTCATAGCTTCATTTAAAAGGATAGTAACATAAAAAGAAAAAGATTGTAAGGTAGAAAGTAAGCTATCAACTGAAATGTAATTAACACTTGACACATCACATCTACTATCTAAAGAAAATTTAGAAGAAGAAATTTCATATCCAAACAACTTATAATTAGACTTGTCAAAATTCTGCAGCAATAATTCATGTTCCTTTTTAGCTTCTTCTATATATATACATCAATAACATTTAAGCCTAGTGAGTAATCTTCAAATGAATGTCTCATTGCTTCACAGACATTAAAAGTTATGAGATTATCATCTACTTCCATGGTAATACTCTAATTTTTCAAGCTTGTGATAATGTTAGCTATTCTAAAGAATGACCTACCCAAAATAATAGGTCTTTCTATGGTTGATTCATGTGACATATCCAATACATAAAAAATTGTAGGTATAATCAAGTATTTAACCTTCACTAAGATGTCTTCTAACAATCCCTCAGGTTTTCTAGCGGTTTAGTCAGCAAGTTAAACTATTATGGTAGTTTCCTTATATAAGCATATGCTTATGCCTAATGATGTATAAAATAAAAGTTGGCATTATATTTATAGCTACACCAAAATGTACCATAGACCTAGCACAATGGAACTTACCTATGGTAATTGGGATTGTAAATAATTATGGATCATCACATTTCATAAGAAGTTATAGCTTGAGTAAGGCTAACACACTAGATCCTACTTGAACCCTCTTATTTCGCTTGCAAATTCTTTTATTAGTGTAAAGCTCTTTCATGAATTTCCCACACTTAGGTGTACTTCTAATCATATCCAAAAGCAGCACATTAACTTCTAGTTTTCCCAATAAATTCATAATATCTTGTTCCTATTTCTTTAAAAAAAATTCTTTGGACGCATGTATGCACTAGGAAAAGGTACATGTTTAATACTTACTTCCTTGTCCTTCTGTTCTGCATCTTCATGCTCATTCTGAAGTTGGTTCTTGTTTGATTTATGACTTGTACTTTTGAAGCTAGTTACTACTTCATGAATCTCAGTTGATAGTGCATCATCTTTCAATTTAATTTAATCATTTTTCTACTGCAAGATCCTCTTCTTCTTTCTACTTTCAGATTATGGAGTAATTGAAGAATTTTCTTCAATTAGTTCTTGAGTTCTAGATCTATTTTGGTCCTCATTCGCTCCATCAGGCCCTTCATCAACATCAAAACTAACCTTCCCCACGATTTTACCACTCCTCAAGCTCATAGCATTCATAGGTTTGGGGTTAACAATAGTGTTTGAAGGTAGATTTATACTAATTCTTGCCTAAACATCACTCACTAAATTAACTAACTGTAATACATAACCATTCAAGTTTGAAGGTTTGGTTTCCCATTGTTCCAAGGCAGTAAATTTTGAAATTGACATTGCTAAGTTTTTCTCCATTGTAGATGCAAGTCTTTGAAATTAGAGTTAAAATTTGAATTTATGAAACTTATGTTGAGTTCATCACATTTATGCTCTTAATTTCTTAAATATATCATCATCCTTTACAGCAGTAGTTAATTAATAGCTTTAGAGGATTCAACTACCTGTCTGTCATTGTTGAATTTGTTTTGTCCAAAAATTTTGTCTCCTCCTTTATCCCTCTATCTGAAATTAGAATGGTCCCTCCATCCTTTATTATATATGTTAGAGGATGGATTCTTTTGTGGATACTGAATTGGTTTACCTTAGTAAATTGACGATACATCTTCATAATATATAGGACACTTGTTAATGGGATGCATAAGAGAATAACAAAAATGACAACTAAGGACAACTAAAGGTTGAGATTGCGAGCTTTGAACATTTATATTGTTCAATGGATCAACTAGTTTCATGATATGAGCATTCGTAGCTGCCATTTAAGAAGACAAGTTATTAAAATCTTGAGAAGCATCATAGCCCCCATATTGCTGGTCATTATTTTCTATATTCACAATCAAGTTTCATTCTTAGTCAAGAGTTAAGTCATCAATAAAACCTCCAACAGTTGCATCCAAATTATTTTTGTCTAAAGTGCATAGTCCTGAGTAAAAATACTGCACTAGATGCTTATTTGAAATATTTTGGTAAGGACATTTAGCTATCATCTCTTGAAACCTTCCTTAGAACTCATAAAAAGACTCTTGAGCAAGCTATTTTGTACTAAAAATCTCCTTTCTCAATGTAGCAGTCTTGGAAGTATGAAAGTATCTTTTTAAGAAAGCAATTGTCCAGTTATTCCATGAGTTCAAGGCATGAGGTACATGATGTGACAACATGTAAAAATACTCTTTTGCCTTCCCTTCATGTGTAAAAGGGAATACTTGTCTCTTCACAGTATCCATATCAGTACCTATATGTTTTAAGATGTGCACACCTAATGTATAGTCTTCAAGTACTTAAAAGGATCCTCACCTACCAATCTATAAAATTTTGGTATATCACTCAATAAAGGATCTTTCACCTCAAAATTAACATCAAAAGCAAGACAAGTACGAAAAGGATCAAAGTTTGCATTAAAAGAAGTGATTATTGTTCTAATGCAAACTTTAAATTGAAGACTATGCATTAATATCCTACGTGACCTTCTATTATTATTTATGTTATTCTCCTCATTTTGCTCATTTTGATTCACATTCTGATTCTAATTTTGATCGTCGCCCTCATTAACATGATCCATGACAAAATGATTATCTAAAAAATCACTAAATGCAAATTCAATTTTAGCTGTTACAGATTCATTAAAGGAACTCAACTCAATAGTAGATGTAACACTAGTTTGGCTTAAGGTTTTAGCTCTCTTAATTTGCTTAAGTTTACTGTTTATCTCTTTGTCTAAGGGAAAGAATTTAGAACTTATGTACATGCAATTTACACTCAACAATCATGTAGCATATTAAGTGCATTAATTATGCAGAAATTTTAGAAATTGAGAATGAGCAAGCAATGACAAAATTAGAATATGCACAATTGGAATAAACTAAAAGAGCACATTTTTTTCCATAAAATAATGCAATAGCAATAAGAAAATCCAAATTATGATAGTAAATCCAATTATAATCACAGTAATAGATTGGTTCTTACAGATTAAGTGTATAACAAAGTAGAAAAATCATATTACCTATATATTTTTATATTTCTTGTTCAATGTTTGTAAGGCCCAAAGGATTGCTAAGGAACCTTAACAAGTAAAACTCCCTGGCAACTGCACCATTTTGGTAAACATATCGTTCTATTTATCAAAAGAAACTAAGCTAAACTATAGTAAAAGTGAGATCTAGCCTAAGTCATTCTTCTCATGGAGCCTAAACCTAGTAGTTGTTAAATTTCCCAACTAATCCAAGAGCCACAAAATATCAAATTAACCTATGCAACTATGAGAGATGTTCAGTGTATCTTCTAATTAAATTTTGCTGGCTAAGGAATAAGAAGTATAAAGAATATGTGAATGAGTAGTGATTTATCCAAATGATAACTATGTTCCCCTAGAGATAAATGTCATCATCCTTGTTCACTGAATTTTGGAAATTTCAGTAACTGAATTATAAGAAAATTACCTCACAACTCGTAAGCCACACTCACTTTTAACCTTAACTTGAATGCTTGGTAGTAAGCATAACATGATTCAATTCATGAATAATCCAGAGACAAATTAATCTTTCTATCAGCAGTCATGACTATGAGCTATTATGGAATATTGAATATACTAGTCCACACTATGTAATACAATTCTCTTTAAATTAAGAAGAAGCAAGAATCAAGTCAATCCTCACAAATAATCATCTCTAATTATTCTACAAACTCTAAATGTTCTTTACTTAAAATTAGTAATTGAAGATCTTGGAAATATTTCTAAAACTGTATTTAATTCTACACTTTAATTTCATATAGAACAATGAGTAAAGGAATTCCCTCTTGGAAGCACATGAACTCAGGCTCCATCTTCTCTAGGTGAACACCAACAACTTAGCCACTCATCATTGGGTCCAGCTTAGCTAAGACAGTGAAAGAAAAGGAAGCCATGGACAATGCTTGAAGTAATAAGTGGAAGAGTGAGACCAGATCTGGTTTTTGTTTCTCTACTGAGAACACATGAGGTTACAGAGATGGAATGAATGTCATGAAATCTGTGTGTCTATGCCTGAGAGTGCGTCAAGTCTGTGGGTGAAGTCTAATTGTCTAGAAGATTATTGTGATATCCTTATACCACTCCATTACACAAGCGCGTGCAGTTATATAGACTCTTACTTTGCTTCTATTATTAGATCGCTTTATTCCTAGGTCCACCTGTTAAACTAACCATTCATTTCATTCTAACTAATTTTTTTATCCCATTACAATGCATTAGTTAACTTGGTGGTTAATAAGTATTGACCTGTAACAGGATTAAGAGAAACAAATTATTTGTCCCACCAATAATATCCAAAAAATTACTAGAAAATCCATTTATTCCTTTATTCATTCCAGATCATTTCCTCTATTTATTCACCTCAAAATACTGATTTTGTTCTCAAATAAATGGAAAAAACTTTCCCAAATCAGTCACCAAAATCATAGTAAAATATGCATTTATTAAGAAGTTGTGAACAATGACTTTGGGGATAGAATTTCAGATATATTTCATGATATTATAGCTGAGTCATTTCCATAATTCTCTCATATATGTGAAAGTTTAGTAAGTGATGCAGTGATGCCATTGTACTTGGGGAGTAAAGATAACTACACAAGGTTGAAATTTGTGTTGTGATTAACGAATTTGAAATCAAGAAATGGTTGGACGGATTTTAGTTTGACATATCTGTAAGGAATTGAAAGACACGCAGCGAAAATTATCTTAAAAAATTTTTCATTCCTTGCCAGGATCTACCGTATGTGTTTAAGTCAAGTGGGAAGAAGCATTACCCTCAGTATGTCTCAGCGACTTCTACAGCTTTCGGTCACGACGTTCACAGCTTCTCTCTGCGCCTCGTGCTCCCTTTCTGATCACAAGAAGTCGACGACTCAGGTCGGCTTCCTCTACTGGTATCCACACGAACAGCTTTTCAACCACGAACGACGTGCTAGCGTCTCTTGTCCCTCAAGGGCTTTCTCAAGAGTTCGTCCTCTCCGTCTCTATTTCAGCAGTTTCTTATCTGTAAACCTTTTGCAGAGTCCCCTTCGGCCTTTCTGTGTTCTATGTGTGTGTCTTCTTCAAAAACATAGCTCCTAATATTAGATATATAGGATGCTCTGCGTTTTCCCTAACCGAAAAGGATTTTAGGAGTTAATCTTATATTAATTCTGAAAATAATACAATATCATATATTGTATAATTTTATAAGAAACTAATTAAATAAATAATATTAAATCCGTCCCACAGATTTAATTACCTATTTATTTAACTTTAAATAAAGATGAGACTGAACTATATTTGATTTATTCTCATAAAACAAATTTGAGATATCCTATCAATTTGAATTTCAAATTCAAACATGATAGGGATTTAATTTATCCTTAAAATTAAATCTTATAAATATCTCTTATATGAGATATCCTATCAATTTGAATTTTGAATTCAAACGTGATAGAGATTTAATTTATCCTTATAAATTAAATCTCATATATCTCATATATATATAATATATATATACGAATTTATATATATACGAATATAAATATAAATAAATATATATACATTCGCCTGGATCATTCATTGAATCTGGACATGTCTTAGATTCAATGAATCTGGACATCATAGCTCGTGTTGGGCTATTTTGTGTGCGACCCTGTAGGCCCATATGAAGTTGGCAGTGGGCCATTTGTTATACTAGCCCACAAGTCGCAAGCGGTCTCTGGCAAGACATAACGACTACCCAAATCATATGAGGATCGATAAACGATGTAACCTTTTATAGAACCATATCATGTCCCTTCTGTCACGCGATATTTTGGTCATGGATGAGGCATGGATAATGTCATCCTCCTATTCCCGACCGTTACTTTCTCGATCCCTGAGTAGTCTGACTATAGAAATGGAACTACCTTTCCATTACAGTATGGCCATACATTTCTCAGACTCACTCATCGAGGGGCCCAGTAATATCTCTCCACGAATGTGAGGGACAAATTCCATCTTGACCATTCACATTCCTCCGCATGAAAAACCACTAAGCCCGAACATAGTCTTTATGATCACTCGGTCAAAAGTGACTTTTGACTAGGTCAAAGCTAAGCGTTTTGTCATGTAGGAATCCATGATGATCTCAGGTCAAAGGGCATGTTAACATGGTTTGTATATGAGAGAAGCTTATGACGTTACCCATGCAGTTCTCTCATAGCGGGTCGGTCCAACACCCTGTACTCTTACATGTGCTTATGACTTTGATTTATATCTCTATACATCTTCAAAGTCATACTGGTCTTATTTCATCTGTGCTCCCACATAGATGATGACCAGGGACATTTAGGATAATATCATGAATTATCCAAGGATGGTCATCATAGTAAACATGCAAATAATATGATAACTCAATTAATAAATTCATAAATCAATAATGTTCATAAGACAATGATTGGCCCCTAGGGCACGATTTCCAACAACCTCCCACTTGCACTAGGTACAATCATTAATTTGACTAATTCCTATTGACCTAACATGACGCTCATGCTTTGCCTGCACAAGCGGCTTTGTTAGAGGTTCAGCAACATTATCTTCTCCTGCTACTTTACATATTTTTATATCACCTCTATCGTTGATTTCTCTGATGAGATGAAATCGCCTGAGTATATGCTTGGTCCTTTGATGTGACCTAGGCTCTTTGGCCTGTGCAATAGCACCGCTATTGTCACAGAGCAAAGTTATTGGATCTGAGATGGTAGGTATCACCCCTAGTTCTGTGATGAACTTCCTGATCCAAACGGCTTCCTTAGCTGCATCAGATGCTGCTATATACTCAGCTTCCGTTGCAGAATCTGCTACAGTGCCCTGCTTGGAGCTCTTCCAGCTTACTGCTCCATTATTGAGGAGGAATATGTATCCAGACTGTGATTTTTGGTCATCCTGGTCAGTTTGGAAACTCGCATCTGTGTAACCAGTTACACATAGCTCATCATCCAATCCACCATAGACCAAGAATAAGTCCTTAGTCCTTCTTAAGTACTTAAGGATATTCTTGACAGCAGTCCAATAGCCCTCACCAGGGTCCTGTTGGTATCTGCTAGTCATACTTAAGGCAAACGAGACATCCGGTCGAGTACATAACATGGCGTACATGATAGATCCTATGGCCGAGGCATATGGAACCTTACTCATGCGACCTCGCTGATCAGATGTACTAGGACACAGATCTTTGCTGAGGTGAGTACCATGAGACATGGGTATGAAACCCCTCTTTGATTCGTGCATACTGAACCTATGCAGTATTTTGTCTATGTATGTACTCTGACTGAGTCCTAGAAGTCTTTTAGATCTATCTCTATAGATCCTGATTCCTAGGATATAGGTGGCTTCAACCAAGTCTTTCATCGAGAAAGACTTTCCTAACCAAGACTTGACAATCTGCAAGGTAGGAATGTCATTCCCAATAAGTAGGATGTCATCGACATAGAGTACCAAAAACACAACTGTGCTCCCACTAACCTTCTTGTACACACAAGGTTCATCAATGTTTTGAAGAAATCCAAACTCTTTGATTACTTCATCAAAATGATGATTCCAACTCCGAGAGGCTTGCTTTAGTCCATAAATGGACTTTTGAAGCTTGCACACTTTACCAGAGTCCTCAGAACGCACAAACCCTTCAGGTTGTGTCATGTACACATCCTCAAGGAGCTTTCCATTAAGGAAGGCTGTCTTGACGTCCATCTGCCATATTTCATAGTCATAATATGCTGCAATAGCAAAGAGGATTCTGATTGATTTTGCCATTGCTACTGGGGAAAAGGTCTCATCATAGTCCACACCATGAGTTTGAGTAAAACCTTTTGCAACTAGTCGTGCCTTGAAGACATTTACATTGCCATCCATGTCAGTTTTCTCTTTGAAAACCCACTTGCACCCGACGGTTTTTACACCTTCAGGCGGGTTGACTAAGGTCCAAACCTGATTGTCGTACATGGATTGCATCTCAGACTTCATGGCACTAAGCCATTTTTCAGAGTTTGGTCCCACTATAGCTTCTCGATAGGTAGTCGGCTCATTATGCTCAATGAGCAACACATCACGACTATCAGAAATCAGAAATCCATATCTCTGAGGCTGAAGTCGTATCCTATTAGATTTACGTGGACCTTGCGTGACTTGAGGAGTCTCAACAACTTGTTGTGAGTCTTCTCTATTTTCCATCTGCAGTTCTGTGATGTCTTGTAGCTCTCGAACTTCTTCGAGTTGTACCTTACTCCCACTGGTTCTTTTAGAGATAAATTCTCGTTCAAGAAAGATACCATTTCTGACAACAAACACTTTGTTATCAGCAGGATTGTAGACGTAATATCCCTTGGTTTCCTTAGGATATCCCAAAAAAGGCATTTTAGGGATTTGGGCGCTAATTTGTCTGAGGCTTGTTGCTTAACATAGACCTCGCATCCCCAAATCTTGAGGAAAGACAAACTAGGCGTCCTCCCAGTCCATATCTCATACGGAGTCTTTTCGATTGCCTTAGATGGAACACGATTGAGTGTGAATGTAGCTGTCTCTAGGGCATGGCCCCAAAAGGAGGGCGGAAGATCTGTTAGACTCATCATAGATCGAACCATATCTAATAGTGTTCGATTCCTCCGTTCAGAAACGCCATTCCATTGTGGTGTCCCTGGAGGAGTCAATTGTGAGAGTATCCCACAACTCCTAAGATGATCTATGAACTCTTGGCTCAAATATTCACCACCTCGATCAGATCGAAGGGCTTTAATTGTTTTGCCAAGCTGGTTTTATACTTCATTTTGAAATATTTTGAACTTTTCAAAAGATTCAGATTTATGTTTCATCAGATAGATGTACCCATATCTGCTGAAATCATCTATAAATGTTATGAAGTACGAATAACCTCCTCTGGCATTTGTGTTCATCGGTCCACACACATCTGTATGTATGAGGCCCAATAAATCAGTGGCCCTCTCACTGTGCCCAGTGAAAGGTGACTTTGTCATCTTTCCTAACAAGCAAGACTCGTAAGTGTCATATGATTCAAAATCAAATGAGTTTAGAAATCCATCTTGATGGAGTTTGGAAATGCGTTTCTCATTTATGTGGCCCAGACGACAGTGCCAGAGGTATGTGGGATTCAAATCGTTTGGTTTGACCCTTTTGGCGGTTATGTTATAGATATTTCCATGATTGGGTTGCTCCAAATTTAATATGTAATGATCAACATGCAAATCACCATAAGCATAGAAAACATCATTACGATAAATAGAACATCTACTATTCCCAGCAATGGAAGTGAAACCTTCCTTATCCAAATAAGAAAGTGAAACAATGTTACTACTTAAAGCAGGAACATAATAGCAATTGTTCAAAACTAACAAAAGCCAGTGGGCAGAACTAATTCATAAGTGCCTACAGCTAATGCAGCAACCCTTGCTCTGTTTCCAACTCGTAGGTCAACCTCGCCCTTTTTCAGCTTCCTACTGTCCTTTAGTCCCTGCATATTTGTATAAATGTGAGAACCACACGCATTATCTAATACCCATGAGGTGGAAGTAGAAAGATGAATGTCTATAACATAAATACCTGAAGCGATAGCCCCGCTATCCTTCTTGTTCTTTTTCAGATCTTCGAGGTAGAGTTTGCAATTCCTCTTCCAATGAACCGGTTCATTGCAGAAGAAGCAGACTCCTTCCTTCGGAGGCTTTGCCTTCTTTGGTGCAGGCTTGGTTTCGGGCTTGCCTGACTCTTTGGTCTTACCTGATGAGCCATGACCCTTCCCCTTGCCTTTGCCTTTCTTTTCGTACCCTTTCCTTTCTGAACCATCAAAACACTACTGGGTTTCTTCTTAAGACTCGGCTCAGCAGTTTTAAGCATCCCATGCAGTTCAGAAATAGATTTCTCCATGTTGTTCATGTTGTAGTTCATGACAAACTGGTCATAACTTTCCGGGAGTGAGTTCAAGATCAAATCCGTAGCTAACTCCTGGCTCATGGGAAATCCAAGCCTCTCAAGGTGATCAATGTACCCCTTCATCTTTAAGACATGAGTACTGACTGATGCACCTTCAGCCATCTTGCAGGAATATAAGGCCTTAGTGGTCTCATACCTCTCTTGCCTTGCCTGTTGCTGGAACATTTCCTTGAGATGCACAATAATCTCATAAGCCTCCATGTGTTCGAGATCTCTTTAGAGCTCTGGAACCATGGTGGCTAGCATTAAGCATCCCACATCGACAGAGTCTTCCTTATGCTTTGTGTAAGCATCTCTCTGAGCTCTAGGAGCATTGGCGGCTGGCTCCTCAGGAATGGGTTGATCTAGGACATGCGCCTTTCTTTCCTTCTTGAGAACAATTCTCAAGTTCCTAAACCAGTCAAGAAAGTTTGTCCCATTGAGTTTGTCCTTCTCAAGGACAGATCACAGCGATAATGTAGCAGTATTACTAGTCGTCATGATTCTACAATTAAAATATGCAATTCAATTAGCAATCTCCCACTAAATAAACAACCCTCAATGCAATAGTTAGTGGGCTAAGATCCATATTTGGCTCAAACTTAAGTCCGCTTTGGCAGGACGCTTAAATTAAGTTATTTAGGTAGGTAACACCTTTACCAATTACATCAAATGTAACTCTTAGATGTTTATGGGATTCTATCATCATATGATCTGTCATGTTTTTAATCCCATCTAATGCCTTGAGACCCAAAACCATTTTGTAAATCTCAATTAAGTCAAACAATAATAAACATGTGAGAGTAGCACCATTACTCTTGCTTATCTCCCCAAGATAACTCAAAAGCACCCACTTTGGTGGAGTTCACAATTGAGCGATCAAGGTTTTGACAAGTGTTCATAAATTGACAGCATTATGACTTAAGATTTCTTTTAGAGGGCCTAATTTAACTATCTGGTTTATAAAACGCATGTTTCTCATTTGTATCTCATACAAATAATATGCATGCGCTGATATAATCATAATATGCATAATCTAAACGTGATACAATATGGCTCACCTATCCTAAGTCCCCTCAAGCCAATGAGAGAAGCTCTCTAGTAAGAAAAGAGAAATTACATATAGAAACCTCTTTTAACATTCGAGGGGAGTGAGATGAGAGGAGAAGGTACATTGAGAGTATATAGAGGAAGGCACGACACGCAGGCCGTATTTAAAAATTACAACACTTGTAATCTAGAGCCATATTGTTCACCATACCCAAACATTCAAGAATCAATATTCAGATCGAATCGAAGGGCAATTAATGTTTCAAATCTAAAACATTCACAAAGTAACATATGTTACGGTTATGTTGCGCTACGAACAGGCAGCTACGGCGGTCCCGCTAGCCAGTTAGCGGGCGGGGTCTCTGGGGCAGCGTCCCGGAAGAAAATTTTTTTGTTTTTTGTTTCATAAATAATCACGAATATGAATTTGGTTTTCACAAATAATCACAAATTCGAATTCGGTTTTCTTAGACCCCATCTATGCGAATTGATCAAATCAAAAAGCATCACCACCGATTTCAATTTCCTTTTAGATTCCTTTTATGTCATATACAACACGGATTCCATATATGTCATACATACAACGCTTATTATATGATCGGCTACTACTAACATATATCATATAAATCAACAATCAAGCCTAACTTAAACACAAAACGGCATGGCTCTGATACCACTGTAAGGAATTGAAAGACACGCAGCGGAAATTATCTTAAAAAATTTTTCATTCCTTGCCAGGATCTACCGTATGTGTTTAAGTCAAGTGGGAAGAAGCATTACCCTTAGTATGTCTCAGCGACTTCCACAGCTTTCGGTCACAACGTTCACAGCTTCTCTTTGTGCCTCGTGCTCCCTTTCTGATCACAAGAAGTCGACGACTCAGGTCAGCTTCCTCTACTGGTATCCACACGAACAGCTTTTCAACCACGAACGACGTGCTAGCGTCTCTTGTCCCTCCAGGGCTTTCTCAAGAGTTCGTCCTCTCCGTCTCTATTTCAGCAGTTTCTTATCTGCAAACCTTTTGCAGAGTCCCCTTCGGCCTTTCTGTGTTCTATGTGTGTGTCTTCTTCAAAAACGTAGCTCCTAATATTAGATATATAGGATGCTCTGCGTTTTCCCTAACCGAAAAGGATTTTAGGAGTTAATCTTATATTAATTCCGAAAATAATACAATATCATATATTGTATAATTTTATAAGAAACTAATTAAATAAATAATATTAAATCCGTCCCACAGATTTAATTACCTATTTATTTAACTTTAAATAAAGATGAGACTGAACTATGTTTGATTTATTCTCATAAAACAAATTTGAGATATCCTATCAATTTGAATTTCAAATTCAAACATGATAGGGATTTAATTTATCCTTAAAATTAAATCTTATAAATATCTCTTATATGAGATATCCTATCAATTTGAATTTTGAATTCAAACGTGATAGAGATTTAATTTATCCTTATAAATTAAATCTCATATATCTCATATATATATAATATATATATACGAATTTATATATATACGAATATAAATATAAATAAATATATATACATTCGCCTGGATCATTCATTGAATCTGGACATGTCTTAGATTCAATGAATCTGGACATCATAGCTCGTGTTGGGCTATTTTATGTGCGACCCTGTAGGCCCATATGAAGTTGGCAGTGGGCCATTTGCTATACTAGCCCACAAGTCACAAGCGGTCTCTAGCAAGACATAACGACTACCCAAATCATATGAGGATCAATAAACGATGTAACCTTTTATACAACCATATCATGTCCCTTCTGTCACGCGATATTTTGGTCATGGATGAGGCATGGATAATGTCATCCTCCTATTCCCGACTGTTACTTTCTCGATCCCTGAGTAGTCTGACTATAGAAATGGAACTACCTTTTCATTACAGTATGGCCATACATTTCTCAGACTCACTCATCGAGGGGCCCAGTAATATCTCTCCACGAATGTGAGGGACAAATTTCATCTTGACCATTCACATTCCTCCGCATGAAAAACCACTAAGCCCGAACATAGTCTTTATGATCACTCGGTCAAAAGTGACTTTTGACTAGGTCAAAGCTGAGCGTTTTGTCATGTAGGAATCCATGATGATCTCAGGTCAAAGGGCATGTTGACATGGTTTGTATATGAGAGAAGCTTATGACGTTACCCATGCAGTTCTCTCATAGCGGGTCGGTCCAACACCCTGTACTCTTACATGTGCTTATGACTTTGATTTATATCTCTATACATCTTCAAAGTCATACTGGTCTTATTTCATCTGTGCTCCCACATAGATGATCGACCAGGGACATTTAGGATAATATCATGAATTACACAAGGATGGTCATCATAGTAAACATGCAAATAATATGATAACTCAGTTAATAAATTCATAAATCAATAATGTTCATAAGACAATGATTGGCCCCTAGGGCACGATTTCCAACAATATCCGATAGGCATTATACTTCTAAAAAGAATATACGAGGTGAAAAAAATGTTGTATCCGATGGGTTTGTCCTATTAGAAGATACATGTGTGCCCTAATGACTGTATATTGTACGTAAATGATTGTGAAGGGCAAAATAAAGTGCCTTAAATGTAGCACTTCAAGATACAAAGTGAAAAAAGACGGTGATGATTATGATGAGATTACCAAAGCTTTACTTAGAAGGTGGTGTTGTACTTTCTAATAATACCACAGTTTAAGCATTTGTTTGCTAAAATCACAAATGCAAAGAACTTGAGATGTCATTCTGATAGGAAAATAAGCGATAGATAGCTTCATTACCCAACTTATTCTTCTCAATGGAAGACAATAGATCATAATTTTCCTGAATTTGGTTTAGCCTAGAAATCTTTGGCTTGGGTTATGTATGGACAAAATCAACCCGTATGGTAATCTTAATAGCACATATAGTGCTTGGCTAGTTCTCTTTGTGATTTACAACTTTCTTCCCTTGTTTTGTATGAAGAAAAAGTATATCATATTGTCTTTGATGATTTTGTGGTCAAAACAGCTGGGAAACGATATTGATGTGTACTTGACACCTTTAATTGAGGATTTGAAGAAACTATAGGAGGAAGATGTTCATGTGTTTGATGCATATAAACAAGAGACATTCAAACTAAGCATAATGATCTTCACCATAATAAATGACTTCTTGGTGTATAGAAATTTGCTAGGCTATAATGTTAAGGGGTATAAAATATGCCACATATGTAAAGAATGCACTAACTACATGTAACTCAAGCATGGAAAGAAGATAGTTTACCTTTCTCATAAAAGGTTTCTTAGTTAATACCACACTTATAATAGGTTCAAGAAAGCTTTTAATGGCTCATAGGAATATGAAATAGCTCGAATACCTTTAACTGAGGAAGAAGTGTATCAACGTTTGCAGGGGTTCAAGTTATCTTGGGTAAAAATAATAATAAAAAGGCAGTTGAAAGGAATATATAGAAAAAGATATCAATCTTTTTTTATCTTCCATATTGACAGAGTTTTGAAGTAAGACACAGTCTAAATGTCATGTATATAGATAAAAATGTATGTGAGAGCCTTATTGGCATACTTCTACATATAAGTGAAAAGAGTAAAGATAGGATCAATGCTAAACGAGACTTAACTGAAATAGGAATAAAAGCCCTCTACATCCACATTATTTTATTGTATACCATGTTATTGAAAAAAAATAGCAATTTGTCAATTAACATGTAGTTTTTTGTTTATATTTTTATTTAAACAATAGATAGTCAAATAAATATTTTAAATGTTTTTTAAGTATTTTATATTTTTTAAGTATTTAAAAATTACTTTAAATTATATGTTAACTGTCAAGTCTTATTTGAATATTTTATATTTTATAAGTATTTTAATTTACTTATTTAAGAAAAAAATTAAATTATATGTAAAGTGTCAAATATTATTTTTTTTAAATGACATGATATATAATAAAAATATAAAAATTATTATATAGTAAAAATCGTTAATTTAAATGGAAATTTTAACTGTAAGATTTTGATAATCAAAACATAAAATATTATGGTAATTAATTTAAATTTTTAAAAGTTAGGGAGGTTAAGCACCACTAATCCAAAGTTTAGAGAAATTTTGTATATTTTAACCTATTTATTATAATTAATTTATCAAACTTTATTAATCTAATTCAAATTAATTAAATAACTTTTAACTTATGACTGGGAGAATAGTTTCATTTCCTTACGACTGGAAGAATAGTTTCATTTGTTGTCCATGGCAAGAGTGGTTTCATTAAACTTTACACGTTACCTTAAATGTCATATAATCTTTCGAGCAAAAGTAGCATATATATGGTTTCAACTTATTTTCCTATAGAAATTATAAATCATATATAGTTCTATATTCCAAGATTATCTAACAATTTTTCCGTGAAAATGATCCTGTAGTTTGCTGTCTATATTACCCTTTTTAACATTATTTTATAAGGGCTACGTGCTTCATTTTCATTAGGATTGTGTACAAAGCCCTCCGCCCAGTAAGTTCACCCGAGCCCATAATAAAAATGCCATGTCTAGCCCAATAAATATAGGCAGGGCTGGGCATCGAGTTACAAAATACAGCTCATGCATTTTTTGGGCTAGGCGCCAGGCATAGGGGTTACCTTACCCTGCCCTGCCCATGAGCACTCCTTCTTTTATTTTAGTTTTTATTTTTTTCTCTATCTTGTAAGAGAGAATATGATAGTTACTGGTAACTAGAAGGTAATTTTAGAAATATAAGTAATTAAGTAGGTAAGTTGTATCTTTTAATATTTATAAATATACTATTTTTTCTTTTTTTAACTTTATTAATTATTATATGATTATATTACAAATTATAATTATTTATTTTATTTTTTTAGATGCTTTATCTTTGTCAATATTGGGGAGATTGATACAAAGTTATAATTACAAACTATATAAACTTCAACGCTTATTTTTTATATGTAATAAATCTTAAGATTTTAATTATTATCTTTGTTACCTTATTCTTAGTGAATTATAGATATTATTTAACTATTGAAGACACATGAATATGTTATTATTTTAGAAGTTTATAATTGTAGATTTTTTCACAACATGAGCATGACATCACAACTTTGAGCATACCCAACCCGCCCATACCCAGCCCAAAATTGTTAGGGCTTTTACCAGGTATCGGGTTGTAAAATGTAACTTATGCTTTTTTTAGGCAGGGGCTACTTTACCCAACCCTACCCATGCACAACTCTAATTTTCATAATACACACACGCAAGTTACCAAACCGGATTAGTCATTAGACCAAATAAGAAAGTGGTTCGGTGGTATGTGGTTTAACATGATTGAATGAGGATCAACTCAATCAAAACTAAAATAATATCATTTAATATATATTAATATATAATCCTAAAAAGAATAATATTAAAATAAAAAGAGTATTAATTCACAAATAAACAAAACACTCATGTATAAACGAAACTAGACATAATCTAACAAAACTAAGCTAGTAAAGCATAAATATATATGATGGATTGTTTTTTTCTTCCTTTTTACATAAAACAATGTTATTTTAAGTTTAATAAAAAAATATAAAATCTAACACAGTCGCTAATCAATCTGTTCAAAACCTTTATTTAGAATTGTCAAGAAATCGATTTATTAATTTATTAATATGACCAGTTGACTGGATTAGGCTTTAATACCATGACACACATATACACCCTCCTTGATAGGGCACAACATGTGACGTTACATATGGGATCAACACAATAGTGAAGGCTAAACCTTCTCCACCGTGTAGGGTAACGCAATTGTTGTTGGGTTCGAAAGAATATTCAAGATGCTACAAGGTCTTACTTTATTTACAATTTGTACATATGGTACTAACCTAGCTGTACTCTTTCTTAAAGCTTCAGGAGGCCTTTCATGAAGAATAAGATAAAAATTTGGACGGCAGATTTGCATATTCTTGCTAAGTTATGTTTATAAATAATGACATGAGATATAATAAATGAGAATATAACGATATTATTATCACTGTGACATTTGCTCTTTTTCTTCCTTCCGTATTTTCTCTCCTTCATTTAAAAAGGAGGGGCGATAACATTAATTATCTCTCAGTTTTCTCTTCTTTCTACTTTATCTTCTCCCATTTCCTTTCCTCTCTTACTCCATCCAAACAAAGCATTAGAGTTATTGATCAAATTTGTAGTAGAATTTGGGGTAGTAGTTCACTGCAATGAAATGGAACTCGAGTGGGTAAAAATGCATCATGCTCTTGAATTATGTCAATTGCCACACTCGATTTGCTTTGTTTTATAAAAATTGCAACATTTGTGTTGGTTCGTCTTGGCATTTCTGTCATGCTCTCCATTTCTAGTTTATGCTACAAATAGCACTTTCAGTGGGATACATATATTCTTAGTGGCATACTTGGATAGCTTTTGTTTTTCCTTTTTATTAGCATTATGAGTATTTGTGGTTATCTCCTTTTATCTCGATATCGTCTTCTAAGCTCTCAGTATCTTGGTTGGTGTAATAGCTTTCAATTGTCATTGTCTTTGAGATGTTCTTCGGTTGGTTCTTGGATTGTGTTGTTGAAAAATCGGATGCATAGCATATTAGAATATAAATATCTTAAACATAATATAATCAATCTAGATTATAATATATATATATATATATAAAGCACATATGAGATGCAAAGGAATACTTAAAGTTAATTTTTGCCATTAGCTTGATTGATCTGAGAAAAACTGAAACTCAAATGAGATACTTGTCAATCAGAGAACACTGCTGGATAAACAATAGGTTCTTCCAACTGGTGATTATGCACAGTAATGGCAACTTGTGTACTGCCATCACCAATGGGGAACCTTCGAGAGTGAACTGAGAAATTAGATTATCGCTCTGGACTTAAAAAACTATCGTACGATAAAATTGAATGGTTAATGGTTAATTTCCACCATCAAAAAATTAACCTTAAATAAACTGAATCAACAACCCACCTTGAACTAGGCCCAATGACTACGGGCCACACTTAGAAATATTTATTAATTATCCTAGTTAATATCTAAATAGGTTATATTATAATAAATATCCCATATTCTCCCACTTGACCCGTATACTCAATGTCATTGCCCTGTCTAGGTAAACTGATGTCATATTACAAGAATCATGGCGATAAGTCCCATTTTATCATGTATTACCTTCCCTGTATTACAGGTAGCATAATCACTTAATGGGTATCACATTATATATGAACTCAATGTTCATTGCTTCCTGTCTCAATGTTTATCAATCTCAATAACACAAATATATACAATCACAATTTGAAATTGGTAAGCCGCAAACATGATTTCATTACTCATACCTCTACTAACCAAAAATAGGACTACGTCTCATATGAGGTACATATGTGACAAAAATATTCAGATTCAATCCTTTCATTAAAGGATCAGCCAACATATCATATATACTAATGCGTTCAACAAAAAAATTGTCATCCTGAACTTTTTCTCTCAAGCAAAGGAATTTAAGTTCAACAAACTTGCTACAAATTTTATTTCTTTTTGTTATTTGCTATAGCCACTGCAATTGCGTTATCACAGTACATTCTGATTGGCTTAGAGACTGAATCCACAATCTTAAGCCCAACAATGAAATTCCTTATCCAAATAGCTTGTGAACTTACTTCAAAACACGCAATATACTCATCATCACCGGTAGAAGGAGTTGTTTGAGTTTACTTAGCGCTTCTCCATGATATAGCTCCTTCTGCCAATAGGAAGATGTAACCAGATATAGACTTTTCCGTGTCTACGCATCCTTCAAAATCTTAATCTGAGTATCCAATTACGTCCAAACTATCTGTTCTCCTATATGTGAGCATGTTAGTGTTTAATGCCTTACAGGTACCTAAACACCTTCTTTGCAGCTGTCCAATGTGCTTCCCCAGTATTACTTTAGTATCTTCCCAACATACCCATAGCAAAAGTTATGTCAGGTATTGTACAAACATGTGCATACATCAAGTTTCCTATTGCTGAGGCATATGGGACCCTTTCCATCTATTTCCTATCAAGCTCAGTTTCAGGACATTGACCTAGACTAAACTTATCTCCCTTTTCAATAGGAGCTACGTTAGATGAACAATTTTGCATTCTAAATCGTTCAAGAATTTTGACAATGTAAGCCTCTTGATAGAAGCCTACAAGACATTGGGTTCTATCTCTATGGATCTTTATGCTAATGACATAAGAAGCCTCACCCATATCTTTCATGTCAAAACTCTTAAACAGAAATTGCTTCACCTCATGCAATAGTCCCAGATCATTGGTAGCAAGTAATATGTCATTCACATAAAAAATCAAGAATATGATCCTACTCCCACTAGCATTATGGTATATACAGTCATCTATGATGTTCTCAATAAAACCAAATGACGTGATCACTTCATGGAACTTCAAGTACCACTGTCATGAAACCTGTTTTAGACCATATATTGATTTCTTTAGATTGCATACCAATTGTTCTTTACCTTCTGTAACAAATCCCTTAGGTTGTCTCATATAGACTTCTTCCTCCAGTTCACCATTGAGGAAATCAGTCTTTACATCTATCTGGTGTAACTCTCAAAATAGACAACCAATGTCATGATGATATAGAATGAATCTTTCTTAGATACAGATGAAAAAGTTTCACTGTAATCAATTCCTTCCACTTGAGTGAAGCACTTAGCAACCAACCTAGCCTTGTATATATCAATGTTACCTTGTGAGTCTCTCTTATTTTTGTAAATCCATTTACAACCAATGGCCTTAGACTTACAAGGTAACTCTACAAGTTCCCAAACATAGTTGTTTGCCATGGAATTTATTTCATCAATCATAGCATCATGCCACAACTTAGAGTTTGCACTCTTCACAGCCTGAGTGAACATTAAATGATCATTCTTAACACTTACATCACAGTAAACCTCAGCAGCATACACTACATAATCATCAGGTAATAACAACATTCTTTCTCTAGTTAACCTCCTTAATTCAACCTCTTGGGTTGATCAAATTGCTGAATAAGGATATCCTCTATCACATTTTGTGATAGTTCTACTTGCGTGATAGGTTGACCATCAGGCATGTATCCATCTTGTTCAGCATCGTCAACTTGAGCCATAGGGTCTACATCATGTTCAATATCAATCCCAATAGTGGGATGATCATTAACTATTGATGTCCCTTCATGAATGATGTCAATGGTTTACTCTATATGATCATCTAATAGATAATCACTCCCACTAATCACATCATTCTCAAGAAACTTGGCATTCCTAGACTCTATAAACCTTTTAGAAGGTGGAGGATAATAAAACTTATAAACCTTAGACCTTTTCGTAAAGCCTACAAAGTAAACTTATAAACCTTAGACCTTTCCTCAAGAACTTCTTCTCCTGTAGATTGTACACTCTTACTTCTGCAAGACAACCTCATTCCTTGAAATGATTTAAACTGGGTTTCCATTCTTTTCAGATTTAAAGGGTGTCTTAGATACTGTCTTTGTTGGAACTCTATTTAATATGTATATAGCTGTCTTGAGTGCTTCCCTCTAAGAGAAAGATGATAGTTTGAAGCTACTCATCATACTCCTAACCATATCCGGCAAGGTCATATTTCTTCTTTCAGCTACATCATTCATATCAGGTAATCCAGGCATAATATATTGAGCTACTATATCTTATTCTTGAAGAAAATTAGTAAATGGACTTGGCGCTTATCCTTCACTAATGTATCTGCCATAATACTCACCACCACGGTCTGATCTCATGATCTTGATTGGTTTTCCAATCTATTTTTCTACTTCTGCTTTATATTTTTTGAAAGCATCGAGTGCCTCACTTTTATTGTAAAGCATGTAGGCATACATGTATCGTGATTAATCATAAATAAAGGTGATAAAGTGCTTTTGAACATGTACAGTCAAATCAAGGCAACAAATATCCGTGTGTATAATTTCTAGCAACTCAGAAATTCTTTTAGCTCCTTTATGTGACTTATTAGTTTGCTTTCCCTTTATGCAGTCCACACAAGAATCAAATTCTGAATGGTTTAAAAATTGAAGAATTATGTCTTTATTTAACCTTTTGATTCTATCAACAGAGATATGACCTAATCTCCTACGCCATAGGCTATAAAAACTCTCCTTGATGAAACTTCTCTTAGTACCACGCGAAACAGAAAAAGATTGAGACGAATTACAAACAATTTTAAATAAACCATCAATCATAACCAAATTCGCAATTAGAATCGAATCCTTTGACAGAGTCATGAGTTTCTTTGAAAGAACTAAATGATAATCAAATGGAATAAATCTTGACATAGAAATTAAATTCCTTGTAAGAGGGAACACAAAAAATATCATAAAGTTCCAAAACATGATTATTTGAAAAGGTTATGCAAAAAGTTCCAACGGCTTTCATAATATCTCCTCTCCCACTGCCTAAAAGGATAATTTTCTCATTGGGATATGGAGACCTACTTGATAGAAAGCCCTGTATAGTAGTCAACATATGGATAATCGAACCAATATCAATCCACCAAGTGTTATCATTAACACTAGAAAAATTAAATTCAAAAGTAACACACGATGAAAGCATACCTTTCATCTCTATTATATGTTGCCTCACACCACCAATACCTGTAAGCCTTACAGCATATAGTCCAGACATGATAGCACCACCCATCTGCTTATCTGTCGGCTTGAATTGCTTATCTAAGACATGATAGCATCCCTAATGCTCCTAGTGATCCTTTATTATATAAGCAGAAGAGATAAGTGGTTACTCTGCTCCCACATATTATATATTTCCTTTGCCTCTCTGTCATCGGAGGCATTATCAGGTCTCAGAGGTTTATCATACCTCAAGGTATAATCCAAGTCTAAGAAATCGAGTTGCAGT
Organism: Leucaena leucocephala; assembly: GCA_037074615.1. Lineage (NCBI taxonomy): Eukaryota > Viridiplantae > Streptophyta > Magnoliopsida > Fabales > Fabaceae > Leucaena > Leucaena leucocephala. Next base: position 13,731,743 of record CM073528.1, on the reverse strand, counting down.
AAAACATCATTTCTCCAGTCAGCATAGTTAATGCTACCATCTAATATTATTTTGTTGCTTACATTAGCCATAATCTTAGGGGCAGCAATTAGATCTACAAAATAAAAATAGACAAACATACAAATAAGCCCACAGTAAGAATTTAAAGTAATCACAAGTCACTGTGCCATGTATGCATGCTTAGTTCAAATGTAGCATGCAAGCAGTATAAATACGTATCACCAATGTCTACCTATGGGTAAAGGCATTAGTATAGCATGTATTTATCTCAAATGATAAAATTAGAATGCATTCGTAATTTTTTAATACATGTGGGTTAATTAGAAAATGACAAGGACATTCTATCCCACCCTAATAAAATGTATGATTATGAGATATCTACCTGTGGGCAAACATAAATCATAGCTATACATTTAATTACAAATGATATTTTAAATCTATATGTGATTAATGAATGCATACAACAAATTCAATAACCAAGGATGATGTGGCTACTCCTTAAAGAATTCCACGCTAACCACAAATATCATTCATGTACATTGAAAATCTAAATATGCACAATTTAATGGAGCAATTAATTCTTCCCTAATTAAATGTACAATCATGAGATATCTACCTGTGGGTAAAGATAAATCATAATTATACATTTAATTACAATTGATATTTTAAATACATATGTGATTAATTAATGCACGCAACAAAAATAAATAAGGATGATGTGGGTACTCCTCACAAAATAACATGCTAATCACAAATATCATTAACGTGCATATAAATCCAAATATGCACAACATGATGGAGTATTTAATAAATTAATTTAATTAATAATTATGATTAAATGATTTAATTTAAATTCTCCCACTATTTCATGCACTCAAAAAATGTCTAATAAATTAATTTCAACTCAAAAGATTTTTACAAAAATTAAATAGTTAATTTAATTGCCAATGGAGAAATTAATAGTCAATTAAATAACATAAAATTGAAATTTGTAAACACCTTTTCCAAAATTAAAATAATAGATAAATTAATTTAAAAATTTATAGTACAAGTAATAGTAATTAAAATGTTGTAGAAAATCAAATTAAATAGCCAAAAATAATTTTTTGGAAATAAAACAAAATGACCCATACACAAAAGTCTAAAATAGGGCCTAAAATAATTTTTAGAAACAAAAACCAAAAAATTTAGGCTCAAAAAGTATTTTTTAGAAGCAAACAGAAAAAACAATTATGCTCAGCCCAAAAAACAAAGGGTCCAATAGGCTGCCAAAATAAATAAATAAATAAATAATAGTAGCCCAAAACGTCAAGGCCCAGCAGACTCTTTAAAAAAAATTATCAGCCTATTCAATTTTTTTTAAATAGCAACCCAGAATGTAAAGCATAAAAAAAATTAGAATAGGCTAGAGTTAGTTAAATGATGAGTTTCACCAAAAGGCATCTCCTTGGGTCATCTTCTTCATGAAGTTGGGTTATCCTAACCCGACTTAGACCCAGATGCACAGGCCATCGGAGCTGCAAAAGCAAAATACAATGGACAAAATTTTCCAGCGATCCTATCATGGCAACTTTAACCTCTCACTGAGAATATCCTGAAATCTCTCTCATAATCAAGACTTTACAAGAGGTATAAGGTCATTAATGTTAAACATAAAACAAAAACTTCAATAAATGCAGTGCGATACGTGAGAATGTCCCATGATGAAATCATAAGTATTAATATATACTTGATCTTTTATTCTTCGATTAGGAATATATATATATATATATATATATATATATAACACCATGTGCTTGTGTAGATCTCTGGATCAATTTTGGGCGTGGATGAAATCAAGCAAATTGCTGATCTCTCTCTCCAGTACATATACACAAAATAATTAGGAAGTTAAAAGAAAATAAAAAATATGATCTCTAAAGGTCCACATATCCCATATTATATCCCATATTGTTATTCATGAGGATTAGAGATAAACAAATAAGGAAAGGGTGATCTTAAACAAGGCTTTGATACCACATGTTAGAATATAAACATCTCAAACATAATATAGTTAATCTAGATTACAATATATATAAATATAAAGCACATATAAGATGCAGTGGAAGATTTAAAGTTTTCTCTCGCCATTAGCTTGAATGATCTGAGAAGAACTGAAACTCAAATGAGATACATATCAATCAAAGAACACTGTTAAATAAACAACAGGTTCTTCCAGCTGGTGATTAGGCACAGTGATAGCAACTTGTGAGCTGAGAAATTAGGTTATCGATCAGGACTCAGAAAATTATCATACGATAAAACTGATGGTTAATGGTTAATTTCTACCATCAGAAAATTAACCTTAAATAAACTGAGTCAATAACCTACCTTGGACTAGGTTCAATGACTACGGGCCACACTAAAAAATATTATTAATTATCCTAATTAATATCTAATTAGATTATATTATAATAAATATCTAACATCACAAGCTTCCAATGTTGTAGTACCATCTTTCCAATTATGGAATTCTACTCTTGTAGCTAGCTTGTCATCTTTTGGAATTTGGAGGGCCTATATGGTTGTTCGAGATTATTTGCAAGTGGCCGTCCATGGCGTTTACTTTGCATGTGGTCACCACATCTTCTGCTCATGGTTGCCTCCTATCTTGTAATATGATGGTCCAAGTGTACCCATGGATCCAAGAGCTTCCCTTTCTGGTTTTAGTGCCTGTTTGGATACTGCTGAAACTTGGGCTTTAAAAGGGCTTCTAGCTCAAATCATGGTTTGAAATTTTTTTAAAATAAACAGCTATATTTATCCCAAAAAAAACTTCTAGACCATGGTTTTGGATAAATTATTGGAAATAGCTTTTAGAACAGTAAAATAGTTTATAAACTACCCAATTACTATTTTGTCTCTATTTTTTTCATCCTCTCTCCTCTCTCCTCTGACGCCTCTCTCTGTCATTATTTTGTCTCTATTTTTTTCATCCTCTCTATTTTGTCATTACAGGTATGGACTAAGGGGACGTCACTTCTAGGTGGTCGTCATTACAGCTATGGACTGAGGGGATGTCGCTTCTAGGTGGTCGTCATTACAGCTATGGACTGAGGGGATGTCGCTTATAGGTGGGTCGTCATTATTGGTTCTGGACTGAGGAGACATCGGCGATGAAGGAAAAGGAAGAAGGAGATGAGGTGGATGGAGAGGAAGACGTTACTAAAGCCTCCGCCATCGTAGTTGAAGCCTCTGTCGCTACTCGTTGGTCATTGTTGCCATCACTGTCACTGGAAATTAACTACACTGCTCACTATGGAATACTCGCTGAACAATAGAACGAAGAAGATGCTGAATTTTTTTTTATCTCATACCGTTTTTGGTAAATTACTAATTACAAAAGTTATTTTAGGAATATCTATCCAAATACTTATTTATCCATAACTACTTTTTTCATAAGCTCTTCTCCAGAAGCTATTTTATAAAAGCTGTCCAAAAGCTTTTTCTTTTCTATAAACTATTTTTTCTAAAAATCTATCCAAATAGAGCTTTAGTATTTATGTTGTTGTTTTCTATTTTCTTTTTGGTTTTTCATTGGGCTCCCATGCTGTTATCAAAATTTGTCATGTAAAGGTGCCTAATAGTTTGTATATAGTTTTACTTAGTTTTAATAAATTCTCTTTTCATTAAAAAAAATAAGTGGTATAAAAATATATTGAAAATATTTCTATATAAATTCTCAGATTGAAAGTTAAAATGTGGTACAAAATATGCTCAAAATATTATAAATAAATATTTACGTTAAGGAAGGATATACTGGTTACCCAAGAAAAAGTAATTAAATTTGGTAATTTTTGAGTTATGAAGATTTAATGGATCGGTGGGATGAAAATAGAACAACGAAAATAAAAAATAGATATTTGTGTGACATGACTTTTTATTTTTGTAGACGTTTGTGCAAGTTGTTAAAGGATTGGTTTATATCAGGGATCATCTTTGAGTCCTTATTTATTTAATCTAATAGTAGATGTTCTAACTAAGCATATTTAAGAAGAAATCCTTAAGTGCATGCTTTTTGCGGACGATATAGTTCTTGTAGCGGAGTCAATAGAAGAGATTAATTTTAAACTTGAGTTATGGAGAAGTATTTTAGAGTCGAAGGGTTTTCAGCTGAGTAGAAGTAAGACTGAATATATACACTGTAATATTGATAAGAGGCAAGCTAGAAGTAACTTTGAGGTTAGATTGGTAGATTAAGCTATTCCACAAATAGATAAGTTTAAATATTTGAGATCAATTATACAGAATGATAGTGAAATTTTAGAAGATGTTAATCATAGAATTCAGGCTGGGTGGTTTAAATAGAGAAATGCTATTGGGATTATATGTGATTAGAAAGTACTAGATAAAGTAAAAGAAAAGTTTTATCGTATTGCTAGAAGACCAGCAATACTTTATGGAAGTAAATGTTAGATTTTAAAAGGACAGTAAGAGCATAAAGTTGGGGTAGATGAAATGAGGATGTTGAGATGGATATGTTGGCATATAAGAAAATATAAGATTCATAGTGAATAAATACGGAGAAGAGTTGGAGTGGCACCTATTGAAGAGAAATTGGTAGAAAATCGTCTTAGATAGTTTGGACAAGTGCAAAGAAGGCCAAGGGATGTGTAGGTGAGGAGGGTGGATCAAATAGTATGGACTTTGGTTAAAAGGAGTAGAGGAAGGCCAAAGAGAACGTTCAACGATATTATTGAGTGGGATATCCTAGTCAATAATCTATCCAAAGATTTAGTTTTTAATATAGTACAATGACATCGTATGATTTATGTAGCTGATCCTATTTAATAGGATAAGACTTATTGTTATTGTTGTTGGTGTTATTGTTTGTGCAAGTTGTTAAAGTAAATAATAATAAGCCTTGGTAGCTGAGTTACGCATCAAGAAGATTTGGGGCTTTTTTTTTTTTTTTGCTAAAAGGTTATAACTTTAATTTGAAAATATTAAAACGGGTAACAATTTGTGAATAAAAAATAGCAAAGTGAAAATAGACAATAAACTATTCTTCTAATCCTAAATATAAGATATAATTAAAAAGTTAATTTTGATCATAAATATAAAATTTATTTTTTTAAATTTACCAACTCATTACTAAATTACTCTTATAGATACTCTCTCAATAATAATCAAATAAGAGAATGAGAGATGTTGTTAAAGAAGATAATTAAGGTACTTTAGAAAATATATGTTATAATAACTAACTAATTTTATTAATTAAATCAGTTAAATATATCTTATATTTAGAATTATAGTAGTATAAATAACTTTTATCTTACGACTGGAAAATAGTTTCATTTTTTGTCCATAGCAAGAGTGGTTTCATTAAACTTTACACGTGACCTTAAGTGCATGTTTGAAAAGAAAGAGAACTATAATTCTAAAAATAAAATTTGGTCTAAATTTTAATTTAAATAAATTTTAAAATATATAGGTATATTTGTCTAAAATGACTTTTGAATTAAATTATGATTTAAAATTAAAGTTTTAGATAAACTATTGAGATTAGTTTATAGAACAGTAAAAGAACTTATAAAATACCTAATTACTATTTTATCCATATTTTTTCTTACACCATCTCATCTCTCCCTTTTCTCTTATCCACATTCTCACCTCTCCCTTTTCTCTTCTCTATTCTCTATCATATATACTCTCTCTTATTTTTAATAAAATCATATCATTTATGATAATTTTTTAATTATAAAAGTCTTTCTAGTAATAATATCAAAACATTTATTTATTCAAAATCACTTTTTTCCTATCAAATTTTCTCAAAAAGTTATTTTTTAAAAATTGTTAGATTTTTTTTTTCATAAACCCTTTTTCAACCAAACGTAAATGTCATATAATATTTTTAAGCAAAAGTAGCATATATGGTTTCAACTTATTTTATTATAGAAATTATAAATCATATATAGTTCTATATTCCAAGATTATCTAACAATTTTCCGTGAAAATGACCCAGTAGTTTCCTGCCTATATTACCCTTTTTAACATTAGTTTATAAGGGCTGCGTGCTTCATTTTCATTATACACGCACGCAAGTTACTAAACAGGATTAATCATTAAACCAAATAAGATAGTGGTTTGATGGTATGTGGTTTAACATGATTGAATGAAGATCAATTCAATCAAAATTAAAATAATATCATTTAATATATATTAATATATAACTCTAAAAAGAGTAATATTAAAATAAAAAGAGTATGAATTCACAAATAAATAAAACACTCATATACAAACTAAACTATACATAATCTAACAAAACTAAGTTAGTAAAGCATAAATATGTATATGATTGATTTTTTTTTATACAAAACAATATCGTTTTAAGCTTAGCAAGAAAAAAAAATATATAATACAACACAAACACTAGTTAATCTATTCAAAACTCCTATTTAAAATTGCCAAGAAATTGATTTATTAATATGACTAGCTGACTCGATTAGGCTTTAATACTATGATGCACATATACACCCTCGTTGACAGGGCACAACGTGTGACGTTACATATGGGATCAACACAATAGTGAAGGCCACACCATCTCCACCGTGTAGGGTACGCAATTGTTGTTGGGTTCGAAAGAATATTCAAGATGCTTCAAGGTCTTACTTTATTTACAATTTGTACATATTGTACTAACATAGTTATACTCTTTCTTAAAGCTTCATGGGGCCTTTCGTGAAGAATAAGATAAAAATTTGGACGGCAGATTTGCATATTCTTGCTAAGTTTTTTTATATGTTTCTTTCTCTTTCTCTTTTTCTTTTTTTGGATTTGCAGAAGATACCAGGCAAAAAGAGCTCTCTTTATTTGTAAAATCCTTTTCATGTTTTGTTCTTTTTCTAAAAGCTGAATCTTATCCTTTTGATGAAACTCTCTCACTTATATCTGGCTTCGTGTGATCGATCGATACAGGCTTCGTGTCTTCCACGTACTACTTCCTTTCACCATACCGACTTCTCGATCGAACCAACTACAACTCTATCTAATGACCTTCACCCCCATCTTCTCACTCTAGTCAACCCCACTTAGTCACGTTCATAAATATAAAAAATATATTTCTTTCAATTTATTTTTAAACATATATAAATATAGAAAATATATTTTTAAACACATGTATTGATTTTTTCCTTTCAATTTATTTTTTTATTTTTAAAATATATTTTTAAACATACAAAATTATTTGATTTTAAAATACACAAATACCAAAATATATTTTTCAAATATTTTTACTCGAAAATATATTTTGATCATGTTTTTTTATATAATTTTGTTATAAATAATGACATGAGATATAATAAATGAGAATATAACGATATTATTATCACTGTGACATTTGCTCTTTTTCTTCCTTCCGTATTTTCTCTCCTTCATTTAAAAAGGATGGGCGATAACATTAATTATCTCTCAGTTTTCTCTTCTTTCTACTTTATCTTCTCCCATTTTCTTTCCTCTCTTACTCCATCCAAACAAAGCATTAGAGTTATTGATCAAATTTGTAGTAGAATTTGGGGTAGTAGTTCACTGCAATGAAATAGAACTCGAGTGGGTACAAATGCATCATGCTCTTGAATTATGTCAATTGCCACACTCGATTTGCTTTGTTTTATAAAAATTGCAACATTTGTGTTGGTTCGTCTTGGCATTTCTGTCATGCTCTCCATTTCTAGTTTATGCTACAAATAGCACTTTCAGTGGGATACATATATTATTCTTAGTGGCATACTTGGATAGCTTCTGTTTTTCCTTTTTATTAGCATTATGAGTATTTGTGGTTATCTCCTTTTATCTCGACATAGTCTTCTAAGCTCTCAGTATCTTGGTTGGTGTAACAGCTTTCAATTGTCAGTGTCTTCGAGAAGTTCTTCCATTGGTTCTTGGATCTTCTTGTTGAAAAATCGGATGCATCACATATTAGAATATAAATATCTCAAACATAATATAATCAATCTAAATTATAATATATATAAATATAAAGCAAATATAAGATGTAGCGGAAGACTTAAAGTTACCTCTCTCCATTAATTTGATTAATTTGACAAGAACTGAAACTCAAATGAGATACCTGTTAATCAGAAAATACTATTAGATAAACAACAAGTTCTTCCAGCTAGTGATTAGACACAATGATGGACTGCCGTCACCAATAGGGAACCTTCGAGAGTGAGCTGAGAAATTAGATTATCATTCTGGGCTTAGAAAACTGTCATACGATAAAACTGAATGGTTAATAGTTAATTTTCACAATTAAAAAATTAACGTTAAATAAACTGATTCAACAACCCACTTTAGACTAGGTCCAATGACTACGAGCCATACTAAAAAATATTTATTAATTATCCTAATTAATATCTAAATAGGTTATATTATAATAAATATTTCATATTTTCCCACTTGACCCGTATATTTAATGTCATTGCCCGATCTAAGTAAACTGATATCATATTACAATAATCATGGCGATAAGTCCCCTTCTAAGCTCTCAGCAAGTTCTTCGGTTGGTTCTTGGATCATGTTATTGAAAAATCGGATGCATCACAAGCTTCCAATGGTTGTAGTACCATCTTTCCAATTCCGGAATACTACTCTTGTAGCTAGCTTGTCATCTTTTGGAATTTGGAGGGCCTATATGGTTGTTCGAGGTGATTTGCAAGTGGCCGTGCATTGCGTTTACTTTGCATGTGGTCACCTCATCTTCTGCTCATGGTCGCCTCCTATCTTGCAGTATCATGGTCCAAGTGTTGCCACTGATCCAAGCGCTTGTCTTTCTCGTTTTAGTTTTATGTGTTGTTTTCTATCTTCTTTTCGGCTTTTCGTTGGGCTCCCATTCTGTTCTCAAAATTTGTCACCTAAAGGTGCCTAATAGTTTGTATATAGTTTTAATTAGTTTTAATAAATTCTCTTTTCAATAAAAAAATAAGTGGTATAAAAATATGCTGAAAATATTTCTATATAAATTCTCAGGTTGAAATTTAAAGTGTGGTACAAAATATGTTGAAAATATTACTAAATAAATATTTACGTTAAGGAAGGATATCCTGGTTACCCAAGAAAAAGGAATTAAATTTGGTAATTTATGAGTTATGACGGTTTAATGGCTCGGTGGGATGAAAGTAGAACAACGAAAATAAAAAATAGATATTTGTGCGACATGACTTTTTATTTTTGTAGACGTTTGGGCAAGTTGTTACAGTAAATAATAAGCCTTGATAGCCGAGATTAAACATCAAGAAGATTTGGGTCATTATAACTTTAATTTGACAAAATTAAAACTGGCAACAATTTGTGAATAAAAAAATAGCAAAGTGAAAATGGACAACAAAACTACTCTTCCAGTTCTAAATATATGACCTAATTAGAAAATTAATCTTAATCATAAATATAAAATTTATTTTTTCAATTTACCAACTCTTTACTAATCAAATAAGAGAATGGGGAATGTTATTAAGAAAGATAATTAGGGTGCTTTAAGAAAACTATATTATAATAACTAATTATTAATTTCTTTATCTAATCAAATTAGTTAATAGGTCTTATACTTAGGATTGGAGGAGTATAAATTATAATTGATTTTTTTATTTAATGAACGAGTAAAATACATGCTAAGGAGTACATGTTGGTACATTTCCAAAGACTTTCAGGCTTGATGTTCTTACAAGTAGCAATTGCAGGAGTTCCTTTGAATTTGATACTAATATTTGTGAGTTTTACCTTCTCACATGGTACACTGCTATTACAAATTAGAATTATTCCTTCTTTTGTTGTTGATATGCCTCTAATGTTCTTGAACGAAACTCTACCTATTTGTATTTTTTATGGAGTCTATTGTTGCATCTCAAAATGAAGGAAAGAAAATAGGAAATGCAAAGGAAAAAGAAAGTAGTTAGAAATATGCAGGGAAACTTAGAAAATATGATACAACAAAAAGGAGAACTGCACATATTAGATGCATGTTCTCATAATATTCCAACATTTGCATCACAGGTACATATTTTTCATTCGAAAAGTTTCTAAAACTTTGAAATGCAGGGATGGCATTTGAAATTCTTCTTTAAGATTTAATTAAAATTCATACTGTTTACTATTTTATACATGTATAAATCTGTATGTATTTTTTGAGAGAGGGAGGGAGGGAACTAAATACCTCTTTTGAGTATTGGTTCCATAGACAATATTTTTGGACAATGATTATAGAGTTGGTGACGTTTATCATGATAAGATTCTCACAATCGAGAGACAGATTTTTATCAAAGTATTAGGCCAAGTCTTGATTCTCACACTATTGTCGGTGATTTTGAAAGTGCAATTATTTACTACCACATCTTCTACAGGTTCTTCATTTTCACATTTTCCCGAGGCTTCCCACAATGATGTCATGGCTAGGTCCACATGTCACATTCTTCCCTTTTTTTTTCACTATGCTGAAGTTTAGGTGGGTTTAATATAAGTCCTCTATTAAAGTTAGGGTACAGCTTTAAAGTTAAGAGAGCACTTACAAGAAACTTACGAAATTACTTATTAAAGGAGCTCTCACGATGATAGTAGTAATTGAACTTATATCTTTATAAGATATAAACTCGTTCTTTATTATCTGTGTTAACTTTTATTGGCCATGTGTCACATTCTGCAAAGTCACTTGTCTACTTCCGTCACCCAATGAAATATAATCATCTCCTGTTCCGATGTTTAGTCAAGTATTTTCACTTGTGTGGATCTTCCAATATGGATTCCATCTATATTCGGACTATCTTCTGGAGCCTCAATGGAGAATTTATATATATATATATATATATATAATATTTTGGCATCCTAAAACATTCATGTGAAAATGTTTGCTGTGTTTTGATGTTATATCCCATATGATCGAATTGGTCATGAAGCTGAAACCAAAATTCTGAAAATGTTTTTAAAGAAAGTTAGACTTTAGAAGAATTTGTATACGAATTGATTTAGAATATCTTTTGCATTAGGAGCATAGGCTAAATAAAAAGCAAAAAAAAAAATGCTAGGCATTACAGAGGGCATACAAATCAATCTAATTTTCTTTCTCTTCCACTCCCCCTATTTTTTAGGAAAAAAGACAAGAAACAACCATTTGAATTTAAAAATGATAAAATAGGCATATGAATATCTAAAATGACATATTGGACAGTAGGTCCAATCTGTCTTTTATAAATTTAGGTGAGAAAACTAAATTACCCTTAAAGTATTTGAAGAAAAAAGGGGAGAATGAAGCTCAGAACGCAATATATTGTTGAAGGGATTTGTTTCCCATCGATCTCGCTTCCTTCTTTATAATCCAAGAAACTGAAATATCAATGTTGAGATTGTCAAAACCCTAATATTACTTGAAGTCAAGATATATTTTCTCCCATTCATCATATCTTATGGCGAAAGTTTTCACAGTGCCACCAGTGGTTTTTCCATCCAGTGGAAACCCACCACCGGTGGAGCAAACATCACGCAAAGGCGGGTTCCTACGGCGCCGTTTCAACCCCCTCAACCATCCAATTCTAACATTCTCTTCATGTCCTTTGATATGGGGTTTGTAGTTGCAACTGCCCCCTCTGTCACAATTTACGGAGGCCCCCTCAGAGGTAGCTCTATAAACTTTGATGACAAGGAATATCTGCTTGATGAGTTTGGGATCCACGCAGATTAAATCTGGAAGAAAATCATATCGATACTCAATGAATACCGGGTAAGTTATGTCGTGCACAAGGACTCTGATTTATCATTAGGTATTGAATGTTGCCCGTACTGATTTTATCACCTCTGTCTCTTTTCTTGCCGCAACTTGGGATCTTAAGGTTTGTGGTTGCTGCGGTATTTGTGCTGTGGGCAACAAGGTCTTCCACTAGTCTTATAGTTTCGTTTGTAGATGGTGGGGATGAACATCGCGGGTTGATAGCATATGCCTGTTTCTTGATTTACACCCTATTTTCATTGCTTGTCATATTCTAGTTGTGATTCGCACTAAATGTTGTGGTCATGGTATAAAATGATGGAAATTTGAGTTGTACAAATGGAAATATTTCTATAATTGATATTTTTTACTGTCCATTGCTTTACTTGCAATATTGTTTTATGAAATTGTGCATATTTTGTTGAATTCTATTTTTGTCGGAATCATATTTATGATGCTTTGTAGCACATATACTAGTTGAGCCAATTTAAAATTGTGGTTTTATGTATGAGCAATGGGTTATTAGAATAATAGGCGTTCCTAAAACATGAAGATCATATTAAATCTCTATCATGTGAGAGAATGTCAACTTAAGTATATAAACATTTGGTGTCATTAAAAGTATACTTAATTGATCATTTTAGGCTCCTAAATCCCTTATCATCAGAGTGAAAAATACTATATATGACTGTTTTTTATTGATCTCTGAACGCTTAATATTTTTGGGGACTTAAAACTAGGAAAGCATGCCAAACATGTACATAAATATGAATAATTTGTTTTGAAGCGTTTTCTTGCTAGCAGAGCAATCTTAAAAACAAGTTTGCCTGTAAACTTAGTTGTGAGTGACTGACAGTAAATTATAAAGTTCAGAGAGTTGTGGTTCGCTTCCAATATTGAATGAAATTTTGCAGTCAGTTATAACTATTGCAGGAGTTATAAATGTTACAATTTTAGTTATAAATCCCATTAAACAAATTGCAAATGCCATTGCAGGAGTTACAAATCCTATTGTTGAAGTTGTAAATCCCATTAGACGAGTTGTAAATGCCATTATAGGAGTTACAAATCCTATTAGCAATAATTACAATTTCAGTTATAAATGTCATTGTTGAAATTGTAAATCCCATTGTTGAAGTTACAAATCCCATTGTTGAAGTTACAAATGTCATTGTAAGAGTTACAAATGTCATTGTAGGAGTTAAAAATCCCATTAGATGAGTTATAAATGTCATTGTAGGAGTTGCAAATATCATTGTCGAAGTTACAAATCCCATTATACAAGTTGCAAATCCCATTATTAAAGTTGTAAATCCCATTAGACAAGTTGTAAATCCCTTCAGCAATATGTTACAATTTCAGCTGTAAATGCCATTGCTGAAATTGCAAATATCATTGCAAGAGTTGCAAATCCCTTCAACAATATGTTGCCACTCTAAAATTGCAAGATATTGTTTATGAGGGGAAGTTGCAAATTTCAGCGTTGCAAATGTCTGAGAGAAAGTTGCAAATCTCATTGTTTAAGTTACAAATATCATTAGATGAGTTGCAAATTTCATTGCAGGAGTTGCAAATCTCTTTAGCAATAAGTTGCTATTTTAGTTGTAAATGTGTTAGGGAAAGTTGTAAATCATATTGTTTAAGTTTCAAATTCCATTAGACCAGTTACAAATCTCATTGGAGGAGTTGCACATCCCATTGATAAAGTTATAAATCCCATTGGAAGACTTATAAATTCTATTGCAGGAGTTACAAATCCCATTATTGAAGTTATAAATGTCATTGGTGATGTTACAAATCCCATTACATGAGTTATAAATCCCATAGAGGAAGTTGCAAATCATATTGTTGAAGTTGAAAATCCCAGAGTTGCAGTTACAAATCCCATTACAGGAATTGCAAATACTATTGCAGGAGTTGCAAATCCTATAATTCAACTTGCAATACAAATGCCATTGATAAAATTGCAAATCCTATTGGATGAGTTATAAATGCTATTGATAAAGTTACAAATCTCATTGCAGGAGTTGCAATTAATGTTGCAGAGTTGCCAATGTCTTCAGGGAAGTTACAAATCCTATCGTCGAAGTTACAAATATCTTAGGAGAAGTTGCAAATCCCATTGGAAGACTTGCAAACACCATTATTCAAGTTGAATACTAAAATACCATTGCACATCTTATTGTTTAAGGGAAAAGAATGAATTGTAAATGTCATTGTAAATATATGTCTAAGGGAAAATTTGTACATAGTCATTGCAAAATGTGGTCATAGTCATTACAAAGTTAAACATTACAAAAGTTGAACACTGAAAAGTGATTGTTTAAATCAGAACAACAGTCTTTCAATGGTTAAACTTTACAAAAATTGAACTCTGAAAAAGTAATTATCTAAGTCATAACATCAGTCCATCAATGGTAGAAGTAGGCTTATAGCAAATTCTCACCTTGCGTTGAGCTCATGATTTACTAGCCACCATATTAGGTTTTGTCTAAACTCTGTACGTGTTCCTTATCATAATTAAGTGGTGTAAATAAGTAAATTTTATAAATGCGATTTATCACGTCTAAACTTACTTTTAACTCTCATCACGTGAGGACATGTGACTTATGATGTTGAAAAACACATCTTTCGCATCTGTAGACATCTTTCTCCTGTGACTCCACCTTCCTTTGCCTCCTCCTCAACTTTATTCTCTTATGGAAAGTATCAGGACTTGCTCTAAGATAGATAAAACAATCAGGAATAAGTCCAGGCAGGTAGGACACCAACAACATCAAACCATGAGTCATAAATACTAATCTCCATCTCATTTATCCAATCAGCCTTATGAACAGCTCGTTAAGACCTTTATGCAATGTTCAAGATGTCATAAAAATGTACTAGCATTTAAAATCTCAAAGCAGGAGTTTTTTGTGCTCTCCAATTGGACAAATGAAATAAAGGAAAAAAACACATGCTGTCAAATCATCACTTGCAACCACTTTTAAACTCAAAACAAAGCATGTTTAAAGCAATTGTTCTCAAAACTATATAGAAAGTGAGGCTAAGAAACCCCATCTGAAAAAATAAAATAGAAGCAAATAAGGGAGGAAAACATGAATTTAGGATAAGCACTGTTGATAAGGTAATTTAACACTCACCATACTATCACTAAAAACACTCCTCTCTATTAATCAAAGAGGCTTCATTCCACGAGAGGGCTGTCTTTCCTGCATAACCCTAGTAATGAATACATAGTTCTGAAAAGTATCAGCATACTATTGTGGCTCAGCATAGAAAGCATCCAAAATATTGAAAGGATCAGCTCTAACATTGTACCACTTGTTAATGGGTTCAGGAACCATCTCTCCCTTCTCTATCATTCTTTCTAATCCTACATATTATAACGGCTAGTAGTCTATTAACAACCACTTATCCCTTGTCATGTGTCTTTTACATATTACATTTCACTTTAGCTCAACAAATAAAGAGGTCATATACATCTAAGGTACAATAATTCTTCTTTTTACACAATGTTGACCTTGTTATCTTTCTTTTATCGCAATTTAACTTGATGAACAACCTAGGAATTTTAAGAACTAGGTGTAATCTTGCTAGAAGCTAATTTTATATTCCTAGAAGCACTGAAGTCTTCATAGGAGGACTATAGTAAAATAAATCCAAATTTACCATGTGTAATGAACACTATTCCTAATTATTACAGATAATAAATTCATTCATCACCCTTCTTGTAGCAGTTCAAGCTTTTAAGATGAAATGGATTAGACACTCTTGAGTATAGTAGAATAAGATAACTGAAATTAGATATATCAAATATGCTACTTAATCAAACAACTAAGGGTTTTCTTTTTCAAAATAGCCTGAATTAGAAATGAAGTTGGAACTTGGATGATAAATTATCATACTGAAAATACTAAATGAAGCGAAAAAATGTTCAAAGTTTGACATAATAAAGCAACAAGTCTATCCAGGCATGAATTGTAACAAAGTTTCAAGTACTAGCAATATACAAAGTGCAATGACAGTAACACAGACAAAATTTATATTTTATCTCAAAATTCTTGAGCTCAACAACCCCAGCAATCCATTTCCTTACAAGCTTTCTCAAATTTCTCGGACCCACATCTAGAATAGTCAATAAATCTAGATTTAGAGATCCCTCAAAGCTACTAGACAAACCCTTTTCGTTGCCTATTTAATCTCAAGGGCTTTTCCTCAAAAAACACTTAACCACAACTCATTTCATCAATATCTCCACTAACACATTTCTTCGAGCTTCTGTCACTCTCACCAACATTGGAAGTAAGAGACGACCAAGATCTTTCCTGCGTCATATGACCCATATTATCATCAACCACACACCTATAAGCACCAAAACTTCTTGAACCACCAAAGTGGAGATGTAGCAAGATGAAATAGAAGATTTCACAGTGATGGGTATCTTGGTGAAAGACAAAACCAGAGAATGGGTAAGCCGCACTGGAGAAGGCATAGTGTGAAAATGTGTGAACTAACTCTGCATGAGTGAAAAAAGAGAGAACAAGTTCTTAGAGAGAAGAGAAAGCGAGGAAGTAGCAACAATGTAAGAAATGTAGGCGGAAGAAGAAAAGCGAAGCGATGTCTATGTCTGCATTGAAAAACCAAAAGAAGAAATGTTAAGGAGCTTGAAGTATCCCGCTTTTTCTTCAACAATTTTTAAGGGTAATTTAGTATTTTTATCTAATTTACAAATGACAGATTGGGCTTCCTGCCCAATCTGTCCTTTTAGATATCTAAATATCTAAATTGTCATTGTTAAATTTATATGGGTTTTTTTTGTCTTTTTCCCTAATTTTTACCATATGAGAAAATTCACTCGTTATATGATTTTTAATGTTAAAACATGTATTCATATATTATTGTTTAGAAATTATACATTTGTTATATTGTAATCAGAAATTTTAAAAAATATATTATACAAGAAATTCAACACATATTTGTGAATTTTAGAAATGTAAATAATTTATTAATTGACATGGGAAGCTTTCTGCAATTCCAAGTTTTAAGGCCAAAATACTCATAACCCCCCTTAACTTTAGCCTTGTTACAAATAACCCCTTTCAACTTTAAAAGTTTAAAAATAAAACTTTCAACTTTCATATCTTGACATTTAACCCTGTACCATTAGAATATATGTTAAATCTAATAGAACACATGCCACATCATATTATTTAAAATGAGTTGACAGATGACATGTAATTTTTATTATTTTAGTTTTTTTATCTTTTACTAAAAGGCATTTTGGTGATTCAATGGATCGTCCTTGGCTCTCTCAGCCTCTCCAAATCATAGGTCCTCTGTACCTTATCATTCCCAAGAACAATTTCCTCATAATCTGCAAAAATCATAGGATTTTCGCATAAATACATTATCTTCACTCAATTCCGCATATCTGAATATTTCCCTATCAATCCCTTACAAGATAATGTTAGATAAAAAAAGCCAACATCATATTCTCCACAGTACTTTTAGAAATAATCATATGTAGGGAATTCGTTGCACAAAAGCGCTGGTAAGCACTCCCTTATGAAGATGTGTCTTCGTTGCTTTTGTTTGTTATTTTTCTTTCCAATGAAGCTATTAATTAAAAAAGGGTAGTGATATGTATCTTTTTGTGTTTTATGTACTTGTCTCTCAAATTTGAGTCGATGGATTGTCTCCAATTTTGTGTTACTGTGAAATTCTATTTTGAAAAATAAGGTGAATTTATCTTATTTATTTTACAATTAAATAAATCCCATTAAATCATTTTAGCTAAGAACTCATGCATCTTGTTTATGTTTAATTGAACTCATGCCCAGCTTTTTAATCATATTAACTTGTCTTTTTCATCTATGTGATATGAGATTTTCTTTTAATATATATGCTTTCATTTATGTTAGATTATTGTGATATTGAGAACAACCATAAAAGAATAATATGGCTAATAGACAAGAGGATCCAATATATGAGGAGGAACAAAGAGTTGAAGAGGATGAGTTAAACACCCAAATTAATTTGAATGGGTGTAAATTTATTGAGTAATAATGAACAACAAGATTTATTTTTTGAAAATGTGGATGGAAGGACTGAGGTAGAAGTTAATCAATGGTTATATGATAACCAATTAGGGTGGTCTAGGAGTAGAGGTATGAGGAATGACAGATGTGATTGTGATAGACAAGTGCAATCTGATTATGATGATGGTGAGGAGTTTACGAGTCCAGATAGATCAAATAATGAAAACCAACAAATAGAAATATCATATAATGAATTTAATGAGAAGACATACTTTAAAAGATCTATCAATCTTGAAATTGGTATGAAGTTTGCAAATTTCAAAGTTTATAGGCAAGCATTAAAACAATATGCCATCGAGAATGGTATTGAATTCAAGTATATTAAAAATGAAGCATCACAAATCAGGGTAAAGTGTAAGCATATTTATGGATGGGTTATACATGCATTAAGGACTCATGCAGGAGATGCATTTCAAATTAAGTCATTCCACCAAAAGGAGCACAATTGTGGATGGGAAAGAGAGAATAAATGGGTGAGTGCAAGTTGGTTGTCAAATAGGTACATTGAACACATTAGAGAACAACCAAATTGGAGTGTAACATCATTTTCAAATCAAGTGCGAAGGGATCATAATGTTGAAATCTCAAAATTTCCAAGCGTATCTAGCTAAAAGAATGAGGGTCCATGCACAAGGGTCTTGATTTAAGCAACTATATGTGTGTCTTGGTGCATGTAAATAAGGGTTTGTAGCAGCATGTAGACTAATTATATGTGTAGATGGTTATTTTTTGAAAGGTAGTTTTGGAGGGAACCTTCTATCTGCATTTGAAAAAGATGAAAATGAGAACATGTATGCCATTGTGGAATCTGAGTGCAAAGATAGTTGGAATTGGTTCTTGATATTGCTATTTGAGGACATTGGCTCATGCTAAGACAAATGGTGGGTTGTGATGTCAGATATGCAAAAGGTATAATGTTTATAGATATGTTTAATGTATTTCTATTTTTTACAAATAATAATTTATTATTCAATTTTCATATATAAATATTTATATGTATTATTTGCAGGGGTTGTAAGAGGTGCTTAAGGCAATGGAGTGTGAGCATAGATTTTGTGTTAGGCATTTATATGCCAATTTCAAGCTCAAGTAAAAGGGAAAGAATTTGAAAGGTGAGCTTTGGAATGCATGCGGGGTAAAAACTAAATAAGAATTCAACCATCATATGAAACGACTAAAGGAGCTTGACTCTAATGCTGCTAGTTGGTTAGATAAGTATGACCCTAGGCTTTAGAGTAAGCATGCTTTCTCAACATATGCTAAATGTGACATTGTATAAAACAACATTGCAGAGACATTCAATTATTTTATTTTAGCTATAAGGGACAAGCCAATCATCGCAATGTGTGAAATGATTAGAAGGATATTAATGAAGAGGATTGTTGTAAAAAGATAGGGCATAGAAAGATCTCACAATGAGATATGTCCTAGAATTATGGATAAACTTCAAAGAGCAAAGAATGACTCAGAATATGTTATATGACTAGTGATAGGAGGTTTGAGCTAGAAAGTCCATGGAAGAGAGAGGTGGTAGTTCTTAAGATGATGACTTGTACATGTAAGGCTTAGGATTTGACTGGCATCCCTTGTGGACATGTTGTGGCTGCAATTTATGAATGAGAGGGGTACCTGAAGATTATGTTTCTATATATTATAGCAAAAAATCATTCATGAGACCTTATGCTTTAGTAATAGATGCAGTGCCAAGTAAAGAACATTGCCCACAGTCTATAGTGACCCCCTTACAGGCACCAAAGTATAATAGGGCACCTGGTAGGCCCAAAAAAGCAAGGAAGAAAGCGCCGGATGAGAAACAAAGCCTATCAAAGATAAGTAAAAAGGGGGCTACCACGAAGTGTGGTAATTGTGGGAAAATGGGTCACAATGCACAGGGTTGTAAGGCTCCTCCTAATCCCAACAAAAAGGTGTACAAGAAGAAGGAGGATGAGAATGTGACATCAAGCCAAACAAAACATACACTTTTATGTTCTTTAATTATAAAATTTAATTTATTTTAGACTTATACTAGGTAGAATAATAACTTTTCTTTTGTTATTTATGCAGGATAGCCAACCTCCTAATACTCAAGGCTCTAGTTAATACTTGCCATCCATTACTATATTTGTTTTTGTGCTTATTTTGATATTTTTTTTATTTACTTTGTGTTGCAATTGTATATGTAGATCGATGAATATTTTCTTGTTATCCATATAGGTTAGCCAACCCCCACCTTCCTAAGTTGTAGCAGATAAATGAACGAAGTCAAGTATGTTGTTTTGGATAATTTTAATTTATGTTACTTCACATTTTTGTCGATATTATTATTATTATTTTAGTTCATATTCTACATTTTCTTTAGAAAAAGTGCATATTCTATATTTGAACTAATATGTTTTAGTTTGAAATTTGTAGGATAGGAGTTACAATCGTGGTTCCATCTTCTTTGTTGACAATTCTTTTTACCAATAGTTTTACATGTTCTTTTTGTTTTTTTAATATCAAAGGACAAAAGAAGTGGTAAAAGTAGAAAACTATTTGAAGATATATTTAGTCTCTGTTAAATTAAAAGTTATCTTGTTTAATGTTATTAGTTTGGATATATTTTAATAAGTGACTATAATTTATTTCTTTACTTTCTCAAGCAAGTAGCAAATGGTAAGACATCATCATATAGTTACTAGTCATTGTTTCCTCTTAGCTGATATAATTATATAAACCAAAGATACTAAGCAATTGAGGCTGACACAGTTACATCAATAGCAACCCAATGTGCTCCATATTTAAAGAAAAAAGAGAATAATTTCACACAAAAAATCCAGATTTAAAGGAAAAATATGATGAAGATGATTCTTGTTATGAAGAAGATTAGAAGATGAATCAAATCTTGTAAACAGGGAGGATTAGCGAGCTACAGAGACTAAAAGCTATATGATTACGAAAGTCGCTAACTTGGGTGCTAGGAATTATTATATGTTGAATCATCAAAATGCCCTTTTAGTACATGATAAATAAATAAAATAATAAAAATTCACTACTGCAAAAAAGGCTTTCTAAATCGGTTGAAAATTGTATTCTACATCGGACAATGACCGGTGTAGAAACAGGCCGTTTAAAAAGTGTACACTTTTTAAATTGAACGGTTCACCTGTGTAGAATGAGTATAATTTAGACTAGTCCCTTTTGAAATCAAGAGTAGAATTTGCTAATATCTACACTGGTTAAACTGATCCCTTTTAAACGGCTGATGTAGATTAATGAATTGTTTACACCAGTTGTGTTTGCACCTGGTGTAGATTAATGAATTTTTATACCGGTTGTGTTTATACCCGATGTAGATTAATGAATTTTCTACACCTTATTATAAAGACAACCAGTGTAGATGTTGTCATATTTACATATTGTTTCTACACCTGTCGGTATTCTTTTTGTCCAGTTTAAATGTATTTTAAAAAAATGACCCCTTCAATATTTCATTAACCCCATCCCTTGAAGCTTCATGAACAAACTGCCCAAATATACAGACTCAAGAGACAGCAGCAGAAACAAAGTTCAAGATGGTAAAGACAGATCTTCAATTGCTCATTACATTATTTATTTAATAAAATTCAATAAAAAAAATACAATCATTTGAACAGAAAAATAAAAAAAAAAGTATTATGGTAATGACAAATACTATTGAGAAGGAATTATTTAAACAAAAAACTCATCCCAAATATTGTGCAAGTTCTCAATATCTTGTTCTGGAAATGGGTCAGATTGATTAAACATCTAAAATATCAAATTAAATTAAAAAAAAATTAAAGCATTACTAAGATATATTAAATTGACTAAGAATATATGAAATCATTAAAGACACAACTTACCTCCTCAATTAGGTCAGTCATATTTGACAAGATGATATTGATCATGTGTCTAACCATGTAGAAGCCGCACAAGTTGCTTTCTTTAGGTTGTCTTCGGCTCTGTAATATAAACATGAACAACTATGATCCATATTTGTGGAAGACTAAAAAGCTAGAAAAATAGAAAACAAGAAAACCTAGTTGCAGTAATGAATCAAATGAAATAAGTAAATAACATCAATGAATCCAGCACAAATAACAGCAAAAGGTACTACCAGAAATGCATAAATCTTCAGTTTTTAAGACAAAGAGTTTAAAACAAAACGCACTGGCTGTGAAGGGTTGAGAAGACTTAAATACATGAACAAGTGAAAATGACATATGGGAGGCACGAAGAGGCTTTTGATTAAATTAAAGGGTATTTCGTAAGCAAATCTATACCGGATAAAATACAACACTAGTATAGAAATAACTTTTTTCTAAACCAGATAATATATTCTACACCGATCACTTTTACACCGGTGTAAAATAATATAAATTGAATAACTCTACACCAGATAAAGTGAAAGACCAGTGTAGAAATAACTTGTTCTAAACTAGTCATTATATTGTACACCTGACATTGATATGTCCAGTTTCAAGCTATTGCAGTTTTTTTTGGAAAATAAAAGAACAACATGTCATCATAACAAAAAATTTCATTCATTCATAGAACAAGAAACTCCATTCATTCAGCTTTACTAATAACTTTACATCAAAAGTATAAAATTTCTAAACACAATATCTATCAGAATATATAATATATTCTCTCTTTTTGTCATTAAGTACAAAAAATAAAATATGAGGGGCAGATAAAGGTTATAGGTTTTCACTCCTCATCAGACTCGAAGGTCTGGGATTCATCAGAGTCAGTAAGATCAACAGGATGATACAAGCTATTATGCTATTGATGGCGGCAAACTTTTGAGCAAGAAGCTCTAAAACTGTCTTTCAGTCTAGTAACTTTATGAGACAGTTCTTCCACTGAGTCCTCTAGAGCATTGAAGCGCATGATTAGTTCCTCAAGGCGCTCCATCAGAATGACAACTAGGGGAGGATGAGAAGGAACTACAGGGTGAGGGTCGACATGTTTGTCTTCAAAATCGTCTTTGTTTCTTTTGTGTGGCAAAGAAGAAGGTGTGCTTGAGGAAGAAGCCATTGGAGCATTTAGATAGAATAAAAGAAAATAAAACAGAGATAAAGTGATAAGACAAAAGTACTGATCATATGAATGGTATACATATGGTTGAGGAATAAGAACGATTTCAGAAAAGAATATCGAAGAACGCAATTGGCCTTCTATCATAATGAGTACAAACATTAGGAACTGGAGAAGTGAAATGAACAGCCTGAGAAGGTACAAAGAAAAGAAGCAGGAAAGTATAGACAGGAAATTGAAAAGTCAGAATAGAAAATATATTTAACACCAGTTATATATATTTTACACTTGTTCAATGTAAATCCGATGTAAATAGTTTATCTTATTTATAAAAATGCCATATTTCATTTGTTCTAAAAGCTTCTCCGTAAAGTCTAAAGAAGTTTAAGAAAAGAAGCGGGAAAGCATAAACAAGAAACTGAAGAGTAAGAATATGACGCAGCTAATCTACACCCATTGATATTAGCATCTGGCGTAATAATTATATTTTACAATGGTGATATGTTAATCTAGTGTAACTATTTTATCTTATTTACAAAAATATCACCGGTCATTTTTTTTAAAATCGTCTTCGCAATGACCAATTTAAAAATGGGGATTTAAAAAGCATATTTTATACCAATGATTACATGTCATTTGACAACTCATATTAAATAATATGATGTGGAATGCATTCTGTTAGATTTAAAGGATATTCTAACGGTGTGGGGTTAAGTGTCAAAATATGAAAGTTGAGGATTTTATTTTTAAACTTTTAAAGATGAGGGGGATTATACACAACAAGGGTAAAGTTAAGGGGGTTATGAGTATTTTGGCCAAGTTTTAATCATAATTATTTTGCTTCCAAACTGTGGAACACTGACCATCAAAAGTGGCACCACTAGATAAGGTAAAGGAATCAATGTATCCAAATCTAAGCCAGTGAGCATCTCCATTGAATTGACTAAGATTTTCTGGTGCTACAATGTTACCAAAATTTTGTGTGTACTCATTGATGCACATGCTACTTTCCATGCTCTCCCCAAGCTCTTGTAAATATCAGTATATAGGCCAAGTGTATTTCAATAAAATAAAATAAAAAAATTTAGGTAAATATACTTAAAATGTGATAAAAGAAAAACAAAAAAAATTATTGCAAAATTTGTCTTTCATAAGAGAATCCATCACAAACTTTGTCTTACAAGTTTTGGAATGGAAACTTTGTGAATATGGGCCTATTTGGTTTGCAAACCATGGTTTTAAAAGCCCTTTTGTGTAAAACCTAAGTTTGAAACTTTTTAAAACAAATAGCCATATTTGTTCAAACGGGCTTTTGGACTAAACCATGATTTAAAACTAAAGTTTCAGATAAACTGGTCAGAGTAACTTATAGAACAGTAAAAGAGTTTATGAACTAACTAATTACTATATTACCCTTACTTTTTCTTACACCCTCTCTCCTCTCTCCTACTCTTTCATATACTATCTATCTTTTCTTTTCTTATACCCTCTCCCATCTCTCCTCTTATATCTTATCTCTCATCATTTAATACTCATACCCTTTTTCGTAATTTACTAATAATAAAAGTACTTCTGGAAATAACTATCTAAACACTTACTTATTCAAAACCACTTTTTTTCATAAACTCTTCTCCAAAAGCCCTTTTCTATAAGCTACCCAAAAACTATTTTTTTTTCATAAGCCCGTTTTCAAAATCCTATACAAACGCGCCCTATGTCATAAAAGATATATTTGCAGAGGGATATCCTTTTGTTAAATCAATTTGTAACATACTAATTGATCTTTTTTCTGAAATTTCTTTTTCTTTTTTGCTGAATTGAAGTTTCAAACTATGAATTCAAAAGATAAATACTCATTGAGGTCAAATTTCCATTAGGTGCTTCACTATATTTGGTTATATCAAACACTATAGGCTAAGCTATATATAGGGTTTCGGCCATACCTTGAATTTTATTTTGATTCATTGAGATATCCACACGAGACTATTGCATTTGTTGTAAGCTCACTATCACATTACACAGCAAATGACACCAAGGAAGAGCAATAGAACATAGAGCCACTGAATGAGAGAAGTAGAGGAAATATATATTGAAAATACACTTCTAATCTCCTGGCTCTCTATCTACATATATGTGTGCATATGTTATGCCTAAATGAGGAGGGGAGCGAGTTCTGTGATAACTCCCCACTCTCCCACATTACCATCTTCCAGTCTATGTCCATAACCATTTCTCCTAATGTATAAACTCATGAATTTGGGCTTAATCTACTATAGGTAGACTATCTCATTTTCCAACACTATAATTGAAGTTCCAATAATAAAAATAGAGAAGAAATATAAATAATGCTTAAATTTGCATCCATGTTTAGTTCTTGTTCTTCGAATCCTTTTATTGGCCTTGTTTTTCCCTCTCTCATTCGAATAGAATAATGTTTGTTTGGGTTGTATAAGTTGGCGAAACCCCATTAAATAGAGTGCTATTAAATAGCCAAATAACAAAATTATAAACCCATATTGTTTTTTTTTCAACAAGCATATAACCAAAACCCATTTATCCAACATTTATGATTCACATTTTGCCATTTGGGATAGGATAATTAAAATTTTCCAGAATTTCTAGATTTTGTTTCAAAGTAAGCACACAGCCTTGCTCGGGGACTTAAGACCAAACAATATTTATCCACTTTTTGAAGATATTTTTTTTTCAAAATTTAAACCCATACTACTAGTGCAAAATTCATTTTGAGAAATTTCATCCTCAAGAATAAAGTATTTTGGTGTTTAGTTAATCACATGTTCCCATATTTTAAATAGTTTTTCACTTCTGTTAGAATTAATTAATTATAATTTTTTTTAAAATATCACTAAGTATATGGCTGGTTTTAGTCTTCTTCTATACCGACCATTTGGATGATTTCTAGTCTACTCTGTTGAGATGCCCAGTTTGATTTTTAAATGGGTTATATAATACCTAATATTTTGATATTATTTCTCATATATGTCCAATATTCTAATTTTATTTGTGGTGTAATTTTACTCATAATCTTTTTAATTTGGTATAATTATTAGTACTGGAGAAATAAGATTATAGGTAAAATTATACTAAATTAAAAAGATTATATGTAACATTATAAATAAGATTAGGATACTGGACGCATATAAGAAATAAGATTAAAATATTATATAGTATATAACCCTTTTTAAAATTCTTGGTGGGAACATTTGATTTATTGGTGAAGTAGTTGATCAATGCCATTCATACATGGAGATTGCCAAAAGATATTTACGGATTGTGTTGAAGAGAAATGACATTTAGATGATATAGACTTCATGAACGCTTAAAAATGGTTTTTGAAAAATGACTGAATTTAAAATACTAGTTACCAATAGTAGTATTGTTAGCCTTTGACGTCATGGAAAATTATAATCATTTACACAGCAAATTTGTGAGGCTATAGTGTTAAGAGGTATAAAACATGTCACATATATGTAAAGAATGCACTAACTATGTGCAATTCAAGCATGAAAAGAAGATAATCTACCTTTATTATAAAAGGTTTATTAGTCGACACCACACTTACCATATGTTGAAAAAAGCTTTTAATAGCTCATAGGAATATGAAATGGCTTGAATACCTTTAATTGGAGAAGGAATGTATCAAAGTTTGCAGGGGTTCAAGTTATCTTGAGTAAAAATAATAATAGAAAGGCAGTTGAAAGGAATATATAGAAAAAGATATCAATCTTCATTAATCTTCCATATTAACGGAATCTTGAAGTGAAACACATTTTAGATGTCATGTCTGTGGAGAAAAAATTGTGTGTGAGCCTTATTGGCACGCTTCTACATATAAGTGAAAAGAGTAAAGACGGAGTCAATACTAAATGATACTTAGCTGAAATAAGAATAAAAGTACCTCTACACTAGGGGTGTTCATGGGCAGGGTTGGGCAGGGCAGCCCCCTGCCCGGTGCCCTACCCGAAAAAGGTCTAGACTACATTTTACAGCTCGATACCCGACCCTGCCCGGTAAAAGCTCTAACTATTTTAGGCTGGGCATGGGCGGGCTGGGCATGCCCAAATTGTGATATTGTGCTCATATTGTGAGAAAAAAATCTGCAATCATGAACTTATAAAATAATATCATATTTATATCTTCAATAGTTAAATAATATCTATAATTTACTAAGAATAAAGTAACAAAAAGATAGTAATTAAAATCTTAAAGTCTATTGTATATATAAAAAAGAAATATTAAAATATGTAGAGGTTAGATATTTTTAGCATTATTACAACACCAATAATCGAATACTTAACAAGTAAAGCAGAGGAGCAACTTTGGTATCTCTATAAATATAAGAGTTATGTTTAATATTTTAAAAATGAGCAAGGAGAGTTGCTAGCTAAAGTAAAAAATGTAAAATTATAAATAGAATAAGTTAAGAAAAAAAATAAAAATTTAAAAAAATAATAAATATATATAGGGCCGGGCCAAATGGGCAGGACAGCATACCCTGCCCAGTGCCCTGCCCTGCCCAAAATTTGGTCCGGCCCGGCCCTGCCCAAATACATTTTGGCAACTTTTTTAGGGCCGGGCCGGGCGATTTTTTTGCGGGCTCGGGCTGACGGACCAGGCCATGGGCATTATAAACACCGCTACTCTACACCCACATTATTTTATTATATACCATGTTATTTAAAAAAATAGCAATTTGTCAATTAACATGTAGATTTTAGTTTATATTTTTTATTTAAACAATAGATAATCAAATAAATATTTTAAATATTTTTTAAAGTATTTTATATTTTTTTAAGTATTTAAAAATTACTTTAAATTATATTTTAAGTGTCAAGTCTTACTTAAATATTTTATATTTTATAAATATTTTATTTTACTTATTTAAGAAAAAAATAAATTATATGTAAAGTGTCAAATATTATTTTTTTAAATGACATGATATATAATAAAAATACAAAAATTATTACATGGAAAAAATAGTTAATTTAAACAGAAATTTTAACGACAAAATTTTGATAATCAAAATATAAAATATTATAGTCATTAATTTAAATTTTTAAAGATTAAGGAGGTTAACCGCAACTAATTTAAAGTTCAGAGAAATTTTGTGTATTTTAATATATTTATTATAATTAATTAATTTATCAAATTTTATTAATCTAACCTAAATTAATTAAATAACTTTTAACTTACGACGGGAAGAATAGTTTCATTTGTTGTCCATGGCAAGAGTGGTTTCATTAAACTTTACACCTTACCTTAAATGTCATATAATCTTTTGAGCAAAAGTAGCATATAGATGGTTTCAACTTATTTTATTACAGAAATTATAAAACATATATAGTTTTATATTCCAAGATTATCTAACAATTTTTCCGTGAAAATGACCCAGTAGTTTCCTGTCTATATTACCCTTTTTAACATTATTTTATAAGGGCTACGTGCTTCATTTTCATAATACACACACGCAAGTTACCAAACCGGATTAGTCATTAGACCAAATAAGATAGTGGTTCGATGGTACGGGTTTAACATGATTGAATGAGCATCAACTGGATCAAAATTAAAATAATATCATTTAATATATATTAATATATAACCTTAAAAATAACAATATTAAAATAAAAAGATTATTAATTCACAAATAAACAAAACACTCATATACAAACTAAACTATAAATAATCTAACAAAACTAAGCTAGTAAAGCATAAATATATATGATAGATTTTTTTTTTCTTTTTACACAGAACAATATTATTTCAAGTTTAACAAGAAAAAAATATAAAATCTAACACAGTCGCTAATCAATCTGTTTAAAACTCTTATTTAGAATTGTCAAGAAATTAATTTATTAATTTATTAATATGATCAGTTGACTGGATTAGGTTTTAAAACCATGATGCATGTATACACCCTCCTTGATAAGGCACAACATGTGACGTTACATATGGGATCAACACAATAGTGAGAGCCACGCCGTCTCCACCGTGTAGGGTACGCAATTTTGTTGGGTTCGAAAGAATATTCAAGATGCTTCAAGGTCTTACTTTATTTACAATTTGTAACATACTGTACTTAGTTGTACTCTTTCTTAAAGCTTCATGTGGCCTTTCGTGAAGAATAAGATAAAAATTTGGACGGCAGATTTGCATATTCTTGCCAAGTTTCTTTATATGTTTCTTTTTCTTTCTCTTTCTTTTTTTGGATTTGCAGAAGATACCAGGCAAAAAGAGCTCTCTTTATTTGTAAAATCCTTTTCATGTTTTGTTCTTTTTCTAAAAGCTGAATCTTATCCTTTTGATGAAACTCTCTCACTTATATCTGGCTTCGTGTGATCGATCGATACAGGCTTCGTGTCTTCCACGTACTACTTCCTTTCACCATACCGACTTCTCGATCGAACCAACTACAACTCTATCTAATGACCTTCACCCCCATCTTCTCAATGTAGTCAATCCCACCGAGTCACTTTCATAAATATGAAAAATATATTTCTTTCAATTTATTTTAAACATATATAAATATGGAAAAAATATTTTTAAACATATATATTGATTTTTTTCCTTTCAATTTATTTTTTTATTTTTAAAATATATTTTTAAACATACAAAATTATTTGATTTTAAAATACACAAATACCAAAATATATTTTTCAAATATTTTTACTCGAAAATATATTTTGATCATTCTTTATATAATTTTGTTATAAATAATGACTTGAGATATAATAAATAAGAATATAACGATATTATTATCAGTGTGACATTTGCTCATTTTCTTCCTTTTGTATTTTATCTCCTTCATTCAAAAAGTAGGGGTGGTGATAACATTAATTATCTCTCAGTTTTCTTTTCTTTCTACTTTATCTTCTCCCATTTCCTTTCCTCTCTCACTCCATCCAAACAAAGCATTAGAGTTATTGATCAAATTTGTAGTAGAATTTGGGGTAGTAGTTCACTGCAATGAAATGGAACTCGAGTGGGTACAAATGCATCATTCTGTGGAATTATGTCAATTGCCACACTCGATTTGCGTTTTTTTATAACAATTGCAACATTTGTGTTGGTTCGTCTTGGCATTTCTGTCATGCTCTCCATTTCTAGTTTATGCTACAAATAGCACTTTCAGTAGGATACGTATATTCTTAGGGGCATACTGGAATAGCTTCTGTTTTTGCTTTTTATTAGCATTATGAGTATTTGTGGTTATCTCCTTTTATCTCGATATCGTCTTCTAAGCTTTCAGTATCTTGGTTGGTGTAACGGCTTTCAACTGTCAGTGTCTTCAAGAAATTCTTCGGTTGGTTCTTAGAATGAAGACGATGATATTTTTTTTTTTATTTTATACCCTTTCTAATAAATTATAAATTATAAAAGTTATTTTATAAATATCTTTCTAAAACACTTATTTATCAAGAACTACTTTTTTCATAAGCTATTTCTCCACAAGTTATTTTCTAAAAACTGTCTAAATTTTTTTTTTCTAGAAGCATTTTTCCAAAAGCCTATCCAACGAACATTTAGTATTTATATTGTCGTTTTCTATTTTATTTTTGGTTTTTTATTGGGCTCCCATGCTGTTATCAAAATGTGTCATGT
Organism: Leucaena leucocephala; assembly: GCA_037074615.1. Taxonomy (NCBI): domain Eukaryota; kingdom Viridiplantae; phylum Streptophyta; class Magnoliopsida; order Fabales; family Fabaceae; genus Leucaena; species Leucaena leucocephala. The sequence continues at coordinate 13,701,254 of CM073528.1, read as the reverse complement.
AAAGGTGCCTAATAGTTTGTATATAGTTTTACTTAGTTTTAACAAATTCTCTTTTCATTAAAAACAAATAGGTGGTATAAAAATATGTTGAAAATATTTCTATATAAATTCTCGTTTAATAAATTCTCAGAATGAAAGTTAAAATGTGGTACAAAATATGCTCAAAATATTACTAAATAAATATTTACGTTAAGGAAGGATATACTGGTTACCCAAGAAAAAGGAATTAAATTTGGTAATTTATGAGTTATGACGGTTTAATGGCTCGGTGGGATGAAAATAGAACAACGAAAATAAAAAATAGATATTTGTGTGACATGACTTTTTATTTTTGTGGACGTTTGTGCAAGTTGTTAAAGTAAATAATAAGCCTTGATAGCTGAGATAAGCACCAAGAAGATTTGGGGCATGATTGTTTATTGCTAAAACATTATAACTTTAATTTCAAAGTTAAAACGGGGAACGATTTGTGAATAAAAAAATAGCAAAATGAAAATAGACAACAAACTAATTATCTAGTCTTAAATATATTACCTAATTAGAAAATTGATTTTGATCATAAATATAAAAATTATTTTTTAAATTTATTAACTATTTACTAAATTACTCTTATTTACTCTCTCAATAATAATTAAATAAGAGAATAAGAGAGATTATTAAGAAAGATAATTAGAGTATTTTAGAAAAAATATGTTATAATAACTAATTAATTTTTTTAATCTAATTAATTTAGTTAAATATATATTATATTTAAAATCAGGGGAGTATAAATTATAATCAATTTTTTGTTTAATAAATGAGTAAAATACATGCTAAGGATTACAGGTTGGTACATTTCCAATGACTTCAATTTGAGACAAATATTTGAGTTTAACCTTCTCACATGTTACACTGCTACGTACTATAAATTAGAATTATTCCTTCTTTTGTTGTTGATAGGCCTCTAATGTTCTTGAACGAAATTCTACTTATTTGTATATTTTATGGAGCCTGTTGTTGAATCTCAAAATGAAGGAAATAAAATAGGAAATGCAAAGGAAAAAGAAAGTAGTTAGAAATATGCAGGGAAACTTAGAAAATATGATACAACAAAAAGGAGAACTGCACATATTAGATGCATGTTCTCATAATATTCCAACATTTGCACATCACATATACAGATTTTTCATTCGAAAAGTTTCAAAAACTTTGAAATGCCGGGATGGCATTTAAAATTCTTCTTTAAGATTTAATTAAATTTCATACTGTTTACTATTTTATATATGTATAAATCTGTATGTATTTTTTGAGAGAGAGAGGAAGGGAGGGAAATAAATACCTCTTTTGAGGGCTTGTTTGAATTAGTTTTTGAAGGATAGATTATGGGAATAATAGATTTTGAAAATAGAGATATTTGGATGATTAGTAGTAGAATCACTTTTTATATTATTAAATTACCAAAAATGATATAATTTGATTAAAAGTATGAGAGAGAAGAGAGAGGAGATAAGAGATAGGGTGGAGATGAGAGAGGAGAGAGAGTAGAGAGTAAAGAAGATAGATGAGAGAGGAGAGATGAGAGAGGGTATAATAAAAAGTAGGGATAAAATAGTAATTAAATAGTTTATAAACTCTTTTACCGTTCTAAAAACTAATTTCAGTAATTTATTTAAAATTATAATTTTGAATAAAATCACTTCTGGATAAATATAACTATTTATTTTAAAAAAAATTGTTCAAAAAACCTTTTTAAATTAAGGTGCCACTGAGTATTGGTTCCGTGGACGATATTCTTGGACTATGATTATAGAGTTGGTGACGTTTATCATGATAAGATTCTCAAAACGCAATCGAGAGACTGAGATTTTTATCCAAGTATTAGGCCAAGTCTTGATTCTCACACTATTGTCGGTGATTTTGAAAGTGCAATTATTTACTACCACATCTTCTAAGGTTCTTCATTTTCATATTTTCCGAGGCTTGCAACAATGATGCCATGGCTAGGCCCACATGTCACATTCTTTCTTCTTTATTTTTAGTACTCAAAAGTTTACGAGTTTTGTATTACTTTATTAAGATCAGAATATAATTTTAAAATTTAGAAAATATTTATAAAAAATTTATGAGATTACCTATTAAAGGAACCCTTATGATAGCAATATTAATCGAATTTTTATCTTTATAAAATATAAACTCATTTCTTATTATATGTGATAACTCTTATTAACCACATGTCACATTTTTCATAGTCCCTTGTCTACTTCCGTCACCCAATGATATATAATCATCTCCTGTTCCGATGTTTAGTCAAGTATTTTCACTTGCGTGGATCTTCCAATATGGATTCCGTCTGTATTCGCACTATCTTCTGGAGCCTCAATGGAGATTTTTTTTTAATATATATATATATATATATATATATATATAATATTTTGGCATCCTAAAACATTCATGTGAAAATGTTTGCTGTGTTTTGATGTTATATCCCATATGATCGAATTGGTCATGAAGCTGAAACCAAAATTCTGAAAATGTTTTTAAAGAAAGTTAGACTTTTGAAGAATTTGTATACCAATTGATTTAGAATATCTTTTGCATTAGGAGCATAGGCTAAATAAAAAGAAAAAAAAATGTTAGGCATTACAGAGGGGATACAGATCAATCTAGTTAGGCATTACACAGGGGATACAGATCAATCTATTTTTCTTTCTCTTCCACTCCCCCTATTTTTTACCATATGAGAAAAGTCACTCGTTATATGATTTTTAATGTTAAAACATGTATTCCTATATTATTGTTTAGAAATTATACATTTGTTATATTGTAATCAGAAATTTTAAAAAAATATTATATGAGAAATTTAACACATATTTTTGTGAATTTTAGAAATGTCAATAATTTATTAATTGCATGGGAAGCTCTCTGCAATTCCAAGTTTAGTCATAATTATTTTACTTCCAAACTGTTGAACACCTACCATCAAAAGTGGGACCACCAGATAAGGTAAAGGAATCAATGTATCAGAATCTAAGCCACTAAGCATATCCATTGAATTGACTAGGATTTTCTGGTGCTACAATGTTACCAAAAATTTGCTTGTACTCATTGATGCACATGCTACTTTCCATGCTCTCCCCAAGCTCTTGTAAACATCAATCTACAGGCCAAGTGTATTTCAATAAAATAAAATTATATAAAATTTTTGGTAAATATACTTAAAATGTGGTAACAAAAAAACAAAAAAATTATTGCAAAATTTGTCTTTCATAAGAGAATCTATCACAAACTTTGTCTTACAAGTTTTGAAATGGAAACTTTGTGAATATGTCATAAAAGAAATATTCGCAGAGGGATATCCTTTTGTTAAATCAATTTGTAACATACTAATTGATCTTTTTTTCCAAAGTTTCTTTTTCTTTTTGTTGAACTGAAGTTTTAAACTATGAATTCAAAAGATAAATACTCACTGAGGTCAAATTTCCATCAGGTGCTTCACGATATTTGGTTATATCAAATACTATAGACTAAACTATATATAGGTTTAGGGCATACCTTAAATCTTATTCTAATTTATTGAGATATCCACACGAGACTAGAGTATTTGTTGCAAGCTCATAATTATGTTACATAGCGAATAACACCAAGAAAAAGCAATGGAATAGAGAACCACAGAAAAAGAGAAATAGGAGAAATATATATATAAAATATACTTATGATCTCCTGGCTCTCTATCAACATATATGTGTGCATATGTTATGCCTAAATGAGGAGAATAGTGAGTTCTGTGATATCTCCCCACTCTCCCACATTACTATTCTCCTGTCTATGTCCATAACTATTTTTCCTAATATACAGACATATGAATTTAGGTTTAATCCACTATAGATAGATAGACCATCTCATTTCCCAACACTATAATTGAAACGCGAGTAATAAAAATAGAGAAATAATTGAAGTGCCAGTAATAAAAATAGAGAAGAAATATAAATAATGCTTAAATTTTCATCCATGTTTAGTTCTTCTTCTACGAATCCTTTTATTGGCCTTGTTTTTCCCTCTCATTCGAATAGAATAATGTTTATTTGGGTTGTATAAGTTGGCGAAACCCCATTAAACAGAGAGCTATAAAATAGCCAAATAACAAAATTATAAACCCATATCGTTTTCCTTTCAACAAGCATATAACCAAAACCCTTTTATCCAACAGTTATGATTCACATGTTGCCATTTAGGATAGGATAATTAAAATTTTCCAGAATTTCTAGATTTTGTTTCAAAGTAAGCACACAGCCTTGCTCAGGGACGTAAGAACAAACAATATTTATCCACTTTTTGAAGATAATTTTTTTTTCAAAATTTAAATCCATACTACCAGTGCAAAATTCATCTTGAGAAATTTCATCCTCAAGAATAAAGTATTTTGGTGTTTATTTAATCACATGTTCCCATATTTTAAATAGTTTTTCACTTTGTTAGAATTAATTAATTATATAATTGTTTTTAAATATCCCTAAGAATATGGCTGGTTTTAGTCTTCTTCTATGCCGAACATTTGGATGATTTCTGGTCTACTCTGTTGAGATGCCCAGTTTAATTTTTAAATAAGTTATATAATACATAATATTTTGATATTATTTCTCATATAAGTATAATATTTTAATATTATTTATGGTATAATTTTACCCATAATCTTTTTAATTTAATATAATTATTAGTACTAGAAAAATAAGATTATGAGTAAAATTATATTAAATTAAAAAAATTATAGATAAAATTATAAATACGATTAAGATACTGAATATATATGAAAAATAAAATTATTATGTATTATATGACCCTTTTTAAAATCTTGATGGGAACATTTGATTTATTGCTAAAGTATTTGATCAATGTCATTCATACACGAGAGATTGCGAAAAGATATTTACGGATTGTGTTGAAGAGAGATAACATTTAGATGATATTGACTTCATGCATGTTTAAAAATAGTTTTTGAAAATGACTGAATTTAAAATACTAATTACCAATAGTAGTAGTAGTGATAGCCTTTAAGATGTCATGGAAAATTATAATCATTTACACAGCAAATTATTACTTTTAATTATTTATAGAAAAAGTTATATCCTTGATAAAAAAACTCTTTTAATATATATAATATAGAGTAGATTTAAAAAAATTATAAATTTAAAAAATAAAATAGATTAAAATTTATATTTATAATAAAAATAAATTTCTCTGTTAAATCTTATAAGAGATTATGTGAAATGAGATTGAGTAAATTTCAAGTTATAGTTATGCATGAATTATTTATTGCTTTCATCACGCCCCAATGGAGCAGGCTGGTGGGGGGCGGCAATATGCTCGCCACTTGTAATGGTTAGTGACGACACGTGGCTTACTTTTATTAATCTACCGTAATCTTATTATCTATATATATCAGTGCATTCCCCCCAGCGTGAACAAGTTGAAAACCTCCTTCCTGGAAATGGTGTATCTGTCTGTCTTATTCTATTTAATTAATAGAAAATGGCAATGATTGGCCAATAAATAATGTCTTAAACTTGATTAATCTCTCTCTTAATTAAAATTGTGTCAAAATTGTTAGATAATAATGTATTTTAGACCTAGCCACGTAAATCTCTTAAAAGATAGGTCTTATTTGTCAAGCTTCAATCAATTTTTTTTACTAAATATATATGTTCTATTAGAACAATCATATTTAAAGTACTATCGAATACTAAATATAGATACCTTTATCAGCATAAATATAAACATTAGTTGGTCATTGTGAGAGAATAGACCCAACTCTAATTGGTTACATATATTCTTGTTTTTTTCTTAATATAGATATCTTCATATTAGAGGGAATCGTATTCAAAATATTAAATATAAATATTTCTCTTGAAAGGGATTCGAATATTAATTCATCACATTATAAGGAACGTACTCCTTCTATTAGACTCAATTCTTATTAGTTGGTTGCATAGTTTCTAATATATTTTTTTTTTGTGAAGCATAAGTATCTCTTATTGGAGTCGGTTATGTTTGATACACTATCTAAATATGAGTATTTCTATTAGTAAGAATTTAAATATTAGTTCATTATATTATAAAGAATTATTTACTTTCACTATACACAATCCTTATTAGTAGTTTCTAATATACTCTGTAAGTAAACTTATATATGTCAGAGTCCAAAATAAAAAAAAAAAAGATATTTTTTTTTATTGTTCACTCGATTTATTAAAATTTTATTTTGACTATATCCTGATCCGACCTGCATAGCGCACTTAGTTATAGTGGATGAGTCTCCTAATAAATTTTTTTTTTATATAGACTAAGGCTTAAACTTAAAATTTCACTTAAATAATATTAAATTATTTATTATTTGAATTAATCCTGTTGATAAAAAAAATGATGTTAGTAGAAATTTGATGGGGCGTAGCTAGGCCCATGTTAGAAATACTGTAGTTTAATTTTAAAAAACACTAGTTGTAAAATTTTAAGAAAAAAAAATATAAGATAAATTAATAAAAAAATTAATTAAAAACTTTGAACCTTACCTCTTTAATTTTTTTAAATCTAACTCTGAAAATTTTCTTTCCCGTCTCTTCCCTTCAAATCTCTCATTCCAAATAATCTCTATTATTTATTTTTATGTTTGTTTGAATTGGGGATTTAAAGTCTCACTAGAGAAGTTTTGTCTTGACTTGTATAAATTTCCTCACTTGCAAGTCGTTGAGCCATAAGCTCAACTGTTTGTTAAATATGAATTGTTCTATACATTAAATAGTACGTGGCGGTATATAGATAGGGGAAATACATCGATATCATGCAAGTTTGCAGTCTAATTTGATATTAGACGGTTAGTGTAGTGTATGAAAATTAATAGAGAAAACTTAAATTAAATTCTTTATATTTATTTTATCAATTATTTTATCAAGTTCTCTTTAATATCATTTTATTAGGTATCCTATTTTTTTAATTTTTTTATTTAACTTAAACCTATATAAAAAAAAGTAATACATATAACAAAATTTAATTAAAAACTTGATATAATGGATAGAAGAATTTGATTTAATGATCCAAAATTAATTTATTTTGCGTGGCGATAACGTGTTGATTTTATTGTAATAAAATCACTTATACTAGAATTTTTTTGCATGTATCAATATAGAGTTAATTTAACTGTATACAATCTTAATAAATTTCTCTAAGTTTAAATCTCAAAATTAAAATACGTTAATTATCTCTTTTTAAAAAATGGAGGGAGTATCATGCCTTATTGATGTGAGTTCCATACCACCTCATTGACCTGATTGCATTCTACCCAACATGCTCCTTTATTATATATAAAAAATATAGGAAAAATTATTTTAGAGTAGAGCTAGGGCCCAACCTATCAACTCGTCATTTTATAGTGGGATAGGTTGTTAATTTGGCAATTCATTTTGGTACGGGTCTTTTTGACCTGCATCTGCCAAGCCCACACTCACGGTTGGCTAATCCGCCGGGTTGACAGGTTAACTCTTTTTTTTAATTTTATTATTTATATTATACTTTATTAATTTTAGAGTCTTAACTAAATTAAAGTTTACATTATACTTAATTTATACTAACTTTATCTTATTAAGTCATTTCTTTATATATATACATTTTATTTTATTATTATTTTACTTGTGACAGATTTATCTATAGATAGTGATAAAGTTAAAGAAATAAATATTTTGTCATAGATCATGATTTGAATCTAATTAATATTGATACATATAAATTATTTTTTAAAAAAATATATATGAAAATAACTTTTTTAAAAAAGGTATATATAAATAATTTAAAAAATAAAAAAATATTTTTTTTTAAAAAAAAACTGGTGGGTTAGCGCCATAGCGGGCTCGGGTTGGTATTATACTAACCTGCCTATAAGTGGACCCAATTTGTATCCAACTAGTTGACCTACATTTTTAGCTCTATCGTAGAGGTCCTTGTAATTTCCCTCGATTTTGAATTAGGTTCTTGAATTTTTTTTCCTTTTATTAGATCATCTAACAATGGAAAGTTAAATGATCCAATAAAAAGAAAAGAATATTCAGGACCTAATTTAAAATCATGAGACATTAAGAAAGAGAGACTATAATACCCAACCAACAATAGTTACATAATGAAAATACTTTAGACCGAGTGTATGCTTGGAGCACATTAACCTTCTATTTAGTTGGAGGAAAATGGAGGAGATGAGAGAAAAGGATAAATGAGAGATTTTAATGAATTTAATTTAAAAAATCAATAAATAAATTTATAAAATTTTAATAGGAAAATAAAAATAATTTAAAAAAATTAATCCAATTTTTTATTTCTTTTAAATCAAACTCATTAAAATATAAACATTATGCTAATATGATGTCAAAAAATCTGGATAACAACCATCCGATTTAACATTTTAGAAATTTAATTTAGAAAGTACAAAAACATTGTAAGGTATTTAAAAATAAAAAGCTAATTTAGAAGCACATAAATAAAAAAAAATGTTCAAATGGTATGATAAAATTCATCTTTGATCAATGCTGGGAAACCTAATCTGCAGTGCAGAGAAGAGAGCTTCGTTTAAAAAAAAAAACTTCACTGGGATTTTATTTAATCAAATGTGGTGCTAATGAGGATTCTAAATAAGTACATTTTAACACATCAGCGCCGCCTAGGACAAGTTATAAGTGACTTAGTGTTTTCTAACAAAATAAGGATGAATAAAAGAACCAGGGAAACTTTAAAGATTAAATTGCCATAAGTCAAACTATAAATACTAAATTATAAATTTGATAAAATTATAAAAATAAAATAATTAATTTTTTTATTATTAGAATTATTATTATTCTTATAAGTAATTTTAGATTTTCTATTTTACACAAATTTAAATATTTATTATTAAATTAGTAGCTATATTTTTCTCTCACCTTATTACTCTCTTTTCAGTCTCTCTTCTTCTTATATTTTTTCCTTTTCACTAATTTATTCTCTATTCTCATCATGTTTTACATAAACTTTTATTTCCCAAAAAAGCTATTATACTTTACTATAATAGGAGATAATTTATAAGGAAAATTCTAAATAAATAACTTTAAAAATTCATTTCAGCGAATTAAAAATTTAATTTTAAATTAGTTATAGGTATCAAAATAAAATTTGATATTTATAATTTTATAGTACTTCCCTAAGTTTTTTAATATCCTGATCCCTTTGTAGCTGGGATTTTTTTGTGTAAAAGTGATGAAGGAGGGATTTGATAACCCCTAAACGTTGGATCTGTAATGTTTTATGACCATTAAGCTAGTAATACATCTAGAAGAATGATATTAATAATATATAAGTTAATATTAAACTTTAATTACAAATGATTTGCAAATCTTTTTATAACAATTCACTACACCTTATTAACTATTTATTATAATAGTATTGAATTAACAATTACTTTTTTCAAATTTAAAAATTGTTAAAATAAATGAACAAGATTTACAACTTTTGCATAACAATTTACTATATCTTATTAATTATTTACTATAGTAGTAGACAAGATGATAAATTGAAAACCTGTAATAAAGTCAATATTAATTTATTTAACGATTATATATTTTTACACTATTATTTACACTTTATATGTATTTTTGCACTATTTTTGACTAATATACTTATTAAACAATCAATATTAGTTAATTTAATAATTATAATATTTTTATATTATTTTAAAAATATAATGTAAACCTTTGCACTCAACAAAAATTTATGGTGTTAGGTGTGTTTATGACAGAATACTTCATGAGTAAATTTCCCTAAATTTTATTCATTAAATGATACAAGTATTTTAAAAAATATCATAAATATTTTATATATTTTTGTAGCAGAATTTTTGTATATTAAATATAGAAAAAATTCTAAAAAAATACTATTTCAATTTTAAAATTTTAAATTATTTACTTACTATATTTTTTAAACTAAAATATTTTTATAAAATAAATAACAATTTTTTTATAAAAATTTATAATTGAAGATTTTAAAATCTATATTTTTTTTAGATTTTTCTAAATTATAAACAACTATTCCTGTTTAGAAATCACATAAACCTGGTTTTAAAAGTTCTTTTAGAATAAAATTTTGATTTAAAAAAATTTTAAAATAAATAATTATATTTATTTAATCAGACTTTTAGATTAAACCATGGCTTAAAATTAAAGTTTTAGATAAATTGGTTAGAGTAGCTTATAGAACAGTAAAAGAGCGTATGAACTAACCAATTACTATATTATCTCTATTTTTTTTTATACTTTCTCTCCTCTCTCATACTTTTTTTTATACCTTCTCTCTTTTTTTTCTTACACCCTCTCTCCTTTTTTATCTTATCTCTCCTCATTTAATATTCATACCCCTTTTTTATAATTTATCAATAATAAAATTATTTATAAAAATAACTATCTAAACACTCATTTATTTAAAATTATTTTTTTATAAATTATTTTTTAAAATTATTTTTTTATAATTTGCTCAAATTTTTTTTTATAAATCTATTTTTAAAATCATATCACAGCTATATGGAACTAATTAGTTGAAACCTCGTTTAATATTTTATTATTTATGTTAGTACATTCTCGACTAACGTGAAGAAATTGAAAACCTGCATTCAGGGGAGGTGTATCTGTCCTTAGTCTAATTAATTAATTAATATAAAATGCCAATAACAGTCCAATAATTAATTAATTAATTAATATAAGATTGTAATAACCGGCCAATGACAATGTCCTAAGATTAGATTAACTTCTCTCAAAGTCTTTCGAGTTCGTAGCATCCTCGACAAAAAGAACTAGAAATTCTTTTCCAGTCCGATTCAATTTTCGCTCCATACCGATTTCTCTCCCACAGAACTCCGATTTCTTTTCCTCTTACCGCAAAAATTTCCCATATACTGATTCCTATGATTTGAAATCATGATATATTCGTCAGATCGAACCGTCAACGGCTCCCCAGCCTCGTTCTTCAAGCACAAAGTTCTTTGAATCTGGCCTTCGATTCTTCAATTATAGCGTCCCTACCAGTTCAGAGCTCAAGTTATTTGTTAGTGTACCTCAAGAAACGGAAGGAGAAATGAGGGTTGCAAAGTCTCAGGTATGGCAACCTTGTAAGAAGAAAAGGTTTTGATATTTAGTGTGAGAAGCTCTAGACTGTAGAGAGAGAAATAGAGAGAGAGAGTGATTGAGAGATTGTGAGAGGGAACAAGCAGCTATTGGAAATCGGAATCGTAAGGAGAATCGGACCAGATGACTTCGCGTTCGGGATTTAGCAATAGCACGGTTCGAGTGGGCAAGTACGAGTTGGGTCGGACTTTGGGAGAAGGCAATTTCGCCAAAGTCAAGTTTGCGCGCAACACTGAGACCGGTGAAAATGTGGCCATCAAAATTCTTGACAAAGAAAAGCTTCTCAAGAACAAAATGATTGGTCAGGTATGAATCTTACTACAGATCTAGTCGGTAAATAATAAGACTGTGCTATATATAATACGTACTTTTGAATCACTTCCTTTTCTTAATGCATGATTTTTAGATAGGTGGAGATGCTTTGACTTCACGTATGTGTATGTAGATTGCTTTTTCATAATCAGGGCAAATTATTCAAAATTATGTACTGGTATTCAATTTTGTAATTCTTCAAGGATGCTTGGTTGGACTTCATGGTGCGCCTGAATTGGATCCAAATTACAAGTTTAAGTGCGGAGAAAGATAAAGATGAACAAGTGGGTCCCACTTCTGTGGGATCAAATCCTTTTACCCTGCATCTTTCTCTCCACTTCATCTAAAACACCAAAAATTGTTCTTGTGGGATCTAATTCTATGATGCGCCTCTTACAGTTTTCTTTTGTTCAGGATAATTGGTAAAAGTCATATTTGCAACAGTTACCATTGTCTCAACTTTCAAAATGTTGCTAGTTGAACTTTTCTTCCTTCTCTGTGTTCCTTTTGCCCCCCTTTATTGAATTGGGAATTACTTAACTGTTATTTCACTGTGGTGAATCATAAATAATGCAATTATTTTTTCTTTATTTCACTATTTGACATGATAATGCAATTCATTGTTATTATTCAACTTCACAACAGTCCCACCGACTGTACTCTATTTTAAACGTTGACTTTCTAGAAGCCTTCTCCTCAAATACTTGAAGATAATTTATTTTATGATGAAACATATTGATTTTTTGACACATTCATAATATTGTACTAAACACCAAGGATTTTCAGTCAGCTCGCAGGCTAGACCATTTGACTTTTCTTTTATTAATTTTAAATTAAGTTAATCTTTTTGGCCTTTAAATAAAGTTAATTCAAACTTTTATAATTTTATTTATATGATTGAGTGTAAAGTGAAATAAAATAAAAAAAAGGCATTGAACTGTTTTCCTGAAAATATATGAATCTTAATTGGTAAGCTTCCTGTTGTTTTGTTTTAGCTAAATTTTTCTCATTCAATTAGCCTCTTACCAAAAGGGGAAAAAACAAAACAAAACAAAACAAAAAAAAGGAAAAGAAAAACTTGGAGGCTTAGGAAATAGAATAAATCTGTGTTCATAGACATGTACAACTGTTTGTTCTCTATAATCTAAGCTTAAAAAGATCATATTTCAATCAAGACAAAGGAATTGTCTTATTCTTTACCGTTAAGGAGAAAAAGAAAAGAAAAGAAAAGTAATTTGACTTGTATACTTGGCCATATTTATGAGATAGTGCTTATGATATTTTTGTTACTGCTTTAGTCTTGTTTCTAATTTGTCTACTAACAGTCAGACAAGTTAATGCTTCTATGTTCATCACTAGCTAGTTTGTACGATATCAAATATAATTAGTGTAGTTTTTGGAGTTGAATTTTAACTTTCCATGGCCATAGGAATCCAAGTTCAATAAATTAATCTTGGAAACATGAACGTTCTGCTCTTGCTTAATCTTCTGCTGTCTGTCATTATGCAGATAAAACGAGAAATTTCAACGATGAAACTGATTAGACATCCAAATGTCATACGTTTGTACGAGGTTAGAAGGCAGTGAATAATCCCCTCCAACTATGAGGGCAACTACGCTATTTTTTTCACTTGATAACAATTTATCTTGCTTCCTTCTAAATTGTAATTGACTTACAATAGCATTCATGATGTAGGTCATGGCTAGCAAAACAAAGATATACATTGTATTAGAATTTGTGACTGGAGGGGAATTATTTGATAAAATTGTAAGACTGTTTTGCCTTTCTATTTTCTTTTGATGGCGATCAAAGTCCAATATATTAATACAATCTTGTTGCATCTTAAGTTTTATTTACGTTATTTTTATTTTCATGAGACAGTCAAGCAAGGGGAGGTTGAAGGAAGATGAAGCCAGAAAATATTTTCAACAGCTTATATGTGCTGTGGATTACTGTCACAGTAGAGGTGTTTTCCATAGAGACCTAAAGGTGTGTCTCTCATGTAACACAGTTGTTCCATCTTTTTATTTTACTTTACTATAAGGTCCTAAACAAGTGATTTAATTACGTAAAAGTTCCAATGACAACTGAGGAGCTAACAATTACAAGTTATAGAGTAGGAATTGATAACAAGTTTATGTTACTTTGGACTTTTTGGTAATTAAGTCCCTTCTTTAGGACCTCATAGTAATTCCTCATTTTCATTCCATTTTTTCATGGTGGAAGAGGGGAGACGATGAAGCCATAATAATATCTCAATAAATAATGCATTTTAACTGGAAGAATTCATTGTTGAGTGAATTAAACTCCTTAACTCGGTTTGATACTCTTGAGTTTTCCTAATTGGTGTTGCCCCTTATCATGTTAAAATGACAAATTAATTGAACTATACCAACCTAACTTGATAGAATGCTTGGGTGACCATGTATATGATAAAGTAGCCTTACAATCTTCCAAAAAGCCACTAGTGTTGCATTAGAGTGACCAAATTATTGGACATTCTTCATTCTCTTGGGTTACTTCATCAAATCATGGTAATATAAGAATTTGCTCATTCAGATTAGATATTCAATAAAATTTATGAGAAACTTGATTTTTGGAAGATCAAATTGAAAGTTTGTAATATTGATGTACAAGAATTGTAGTTTACCCTGTTTTTCTTGGGAGTTTATGTGATTACCCAACAAAGAGGGAGAGAAAAGAGTGAGATAAAAGAAACAAATGGAAGGAAGAAAAGTTTAACATGTGACTATATTTTTCCTATTACAGCCTGAGAATTTGTTGTTGGATGCTAGTGGAGTACTTAAAGTATCAGATTTTGGATTAAGTGCACTTCCTCAACAAGTCCGAGTGAGTACAGTGAATAAGTCCTCATAAAAAATTATAACAATCATATCCAAGTTGTAACTGATGGTCATATTTGTATCAGGAAGATGGTTTGCTGCACACAACATGTGGTACGCCGAATTATGTTGCCCCAGAGGTATGGTAGCTTCTGCTACAAGTTACTATATTGTTGTCTCATAGGCCTTTTTCTTCCTTTATCACTGCTTACCTATTGCAGGTGATCCACAACAAAGGTTATGACGGCGCAAAAGCCGATCTTTGGTCATGTGGTGTTATTCTTTTTGTTCTAATGGCTGGCTTTTTGCCTTTAGAAGAAAGCAACCTTGTAGCTTTGTATAAAAAGGTGATTCTTGTTTACTCCCAGTTGAACTCATAACACAAAATGCAGTACAGTTGTTTAAAAATGTATTGATACCTTGAAGACTTGTCCTCAAAGCATTATAGCTTTCATTACAGTTATACCTCATATGGGGTACTATATATTTTGTTTTAGCTTCTATGTTCACAGGGTTTCTAATTTGCTATTCCTTACAGATATTCAAGGCTGAGTTCACGTGTCCACCATGGTTCTCTTCAAGTGTAAAAAAGTTAATTAAGAGTATTCTTGATCCCAATCCTGCTTCAGTATGCCCCTGAATTTTGTTATTTTAAATTATTGGGTTAACAGATGCTACTAATTTGGTTTATGTGAAGTAGTTTAGCTTTTTCTTCCGTCTTAGCAGAAAGCTTCAACTTTATTCTTATTTTGATTATCTAAAACAGCGAATTACAATGGCTGAGCTTATCGAGAACGAATGGTTTAAGAAGGGATATACGCCTCCTAGATTTGAGCAGGCCAATGTCAGCCTTGATGATATAGATGCTATTTTTGGTGATTCAACGGTAAGAGTTGTTTTTTTAACTTTATTGTTGATTGATTTTTGGAAAAAAAAAAAAAAAAATACAATACCTCCTCCAATTTGAAAATGTGACTTCATTTTTCAAAAGCAAAAAATGCCCCTCGACTATATCACAGTTCTTGCTTTAAATCCTTGTGTTCATTTCTTGTAAAGCCAATAATGGAGATGCCTCCTTAAATTTTTTTTTCATCGGTCAAATAGCACAGTCCAATTCGTATGGAAACGGCAAATAACACAATTGAGGTAAGCATCTCTGATACTGAAGGATTATAGTGAAGAAATGTATTCTACAATTTTCATAGTCGAGGGAGGTGCCTACAGATGACTCAAAATTGATGGAGGATATTACCATTTCCCCTTAACTTATTCTCCCGTAAGGTATAAAAGGAGAAAGGAGATCAAAACAGTAGAATATAATCCACTGGAAACTGATTACATTCTTTAATATCCTATTTATAGACCTATTGAGTATATTCTCAAACTACCCCTTTTCTTGTTATTTATCTAAAGAGTAACATAATGTTTAGTCCTTATAACTTGTTTTTATTTTAGTTTTGGTACATATAATATCTAACTATAGGTTTTTGTCACTTAAATTTTTTTCTGTTTAAAATGTTAGTTTTTATATTTTAATAAAAATTTGGGTTATTTTATTATTTGAGAGACTAAATACTATAGTTTTAAACTATCAGTACTAAAATTAAGATAAGAGTAAATTATAATGATAAAATTTATATTAACTTTTATATAAGTTACCCTTATTATTCCTATTTCCACATATCAATACTTGTCCTCAAGGTTGGTACAAAATCTGAAAGTAAAACACACGGGTGCACACGCACATATATGATAATTACCTCTTTTTGGGAAAAGAAAAACAATTTGAAAATAAAATTAATGGACAGAGAAAATCGAAACATACCATAGTATTCTTTTTTTTTTTTTAAGTGTAGATATCCACTTTTGAGTCTTTGTCGGGTGGGCATTTCTTTTAAAATGTATTCGAATTTTGATTCATTATGTTTTTGAATTTTGGTTATGTTGTGAGAAACTTATTTTTAGATCTATATTTTCTACTAGTTGTGGTATTCCTTTTAGTTCAGAGGCCTATTGTCACACTCCATTTAAGCCTGTGCGACCCCCCATGTTCTTCAAAATTTCTTTTGGACCCATACATATATACTTGAAGAGCCCAAATCTCATCCTGATAAAATGGCATAGTTGTACTAACTTTTTTAATAAAAAAAAAATTAAGGGAGTTCAATGTTTTATCTAGGGACATAATTATAAAATTTAAAAAATATTTATAAAAAATTTATGAGATTTTTTATTAAAAAAGTGTTTATAATGTTAATCCTCATCGAAGGAGATCCGAGAAACACCAAAAGTGACCCAAAACCCGACCCAAGTCCTTCAACATCTCTACCCGACCCCAAAAACAAATTTCCTCCAACCCGATTCATCCCGCGTCATCATAAGCATTCATCGATTGATACCTTTTTCTGTCGTGGTCGGAACTCGAACGATCAAATAGCTCCGGTGAACGCAGCGGAGTTCGCGTGGGTGAGTTGGAAGATCCTTGTGGGGTTGCTCGGCCAAGAAATGGTTGCGAGAGGTTGTTCGTGGCTGTCTTCGAATTAGTTGATGAAAGCCCGCTGTAAACACTACAGTTTAATGGTGCTACAGCAGTCACAGAGTTGATGCATTTGTGATTTGGTTGCCGAAATAGTTGGGAAATCCTTCTATGGTTCTTGAATCGTGTCTGTGATTGTGGTTCGAAACTTCGACGGACTCCTTCCCTGGATTAGTTAGACATCTTAACATGAGATTGAACCCCTTGGTAAGCCGAACCGACAAGCGTCATGAGCTTCCATTCCTTGGGTCTTTCGTTCCCTCCGCATCTTCTATGCATTCTGACTCTGCCCACTTTGTGTCCTCTGGTTCTTAGCCTTTCTGAATCTTGGATTCCTACTCGATTCTTTCACATTTTTCTTCTTCATCTTCGTCGCAGTCCTTCAGTTCCATCATTGCTTCTGCGTCAGCTTCAGCGTTCTGTCGTTGGTCTTCCACGTTGTCGTTGTTATTAAGTATATTCCATTGATGCGTATAAAAGGAGAAAGCAGATCAAAACAGTAAAATATGATTCGCTAAACACGATTGCATCCTTCAATATCCTGTAGATGTATTAAATATATTTCTAGGCTAGCCATTTTCTTATTATTTATCTAATTACCTTTACTAATCCTATTGCCACATATCAATTAAATACATTCTTAATTTTATCTCACTGTATGTTCTGGTGCATAGGATTCTGAAAATCTAGTTGTAGAGAGGCGGGAAGAGGCACCAGCAGCACCTCTAACTATGAATGCATTTGAGCTTATCTCTACGTCACAGGGCCTCAACCTTAGCAGTCTTTTTGAGAAGCAAATGGTACGTTTATTTTATCTTATTATTGAAACAATTGGCATGCCCTAGGAAAATGGACGTTGTCAAGGACGCAAGATATAACATTGTGAGAATACTACGACAAAATTAAACCTAAAGTGTCCATATATAATTAATTCAAGTGTTGCGTTATATCTATTAAGAGCGACTAACATATCTTAGATGCTGAATCTTTAAACTATCCATGCTTCATATGGTATGCTTCCTTTTACTCAGTTTAGATATGGAATGGATGAAGGATAAATTTTAAAAGATAAAATAAAATAATTGGCTTTTGAAGGCTGCTTGAATTGTTCACCTTTCTTATTCCTATCTTGCTACTAGGGACTTGTTAAACGGCAGACGAGATTCACATCCAAATGTTCAGCAAACGAGATAATTTCAAAAATTGAGCAAGCGTCAATGCCTTTGGGTTTTGATGTTAAGAAGAACAACTGTAAGGTAAAAGTTCTACTACTCATGTTCCTGTCTTTAATTTGTGTCATTTTATTTCTATTTTTAACCCAGTTTGTACCACCTTTCATTCTTTTGGCTACATAAGGAACCATGTAAAGAAGCAACAAGTAAATGAAGCAAATAGTTTTTGCTGCCTTCCATGCGTATCTATTGGTTCTGTCTTAGTTTTGCACAAATGCATGCAGAAAAATATTAAACTATTATTATTACTTGTTCTTAGTTAAATATACTCAGGAAAATCTTATCTTGGTCCCATAAAGGATAAAAGAGATGGTGAACTATCAATATGGTCCGCTAGAGATCATTTATTTCTATTTAGTCACTCAATTATAATACTTGAAATGTTACTTGTGCCAAATTTGCTGGCCAAAAATATCGAAGTTAACAAATTTTTAAATATGGTGTTAAACTTTGGACTGAAGTAGCATGGAAGGGAAAGATTACATGCATGTTGGATGATTGAGATTGGAAAAAAAAAATATATTACATGCATGTTGGATGATTGAGATTGGAAAAAAAAAATATTTTAAGAGTCAAAATTTGAAACTCACCTATCTGTCAAGTATCAAAAATGGGATTTTTCTCGTTAACTTTTCATGGCTGATTTCTACGGTCAATATCTTTCTATTGGATATATCCACTTCTGATAACATCTCTAACTATCCATTGCAGTTGAAGATTCAAGGGGAAAAGACTGGACGCAAAGGTCATCTATCTGTAGTGACTGAGGTAAATAATTGTCATTTGTTTTATGATATTCAAGGGTGCAAGTCAAGTTTGACTGTAATCAGGATCAAGATTACTTATAAATTAGATATGTTTTCTGTTCATTGCACGGGGATATTCAAAATCCTTTTTTTTTTTTTTTCAAAACAGACACATTGCTTGAAAAAGTATATCGTGTCCACGTGTTTAGAAAATATCACTCCAATGAATAATAAATATAATTGTAACAGATAATTTAATTTTACATTTGATGTCACATAGATGAAGCATGAATAAATAGTGGTAGATGATTCTGGTTTTATATGGTATATTGATTCTAAGGGTTTTGTTTTGACTACTATTTTTCAGGTATTTGAGGTGGCCCCGTCACTATGCATGGTTGAGATTCGCAAAGCTGGAGGAGATACTTTGGAATTTCATAAGGTAAGATTTATAATGTTTACTCCATAACTAATTTTTTGTGTTTGCCTATCTGAGTGAAATCATACTTGCTACATCATAGCAGAGGCAGAGCCATATTATATAGAGGTCTTGTCAGACGGATGTTTTACCTCAAAAATCATAAAATTGTGGGTGTGATATTTTGGTATCATATCATCACATCTTCTGAAAAAAAAAACAATAGAGTTTTGGTATTATATCCTCATATCTCTTAAAAATTTAAACCCTTGGGACCCCCACATGTTAATGCTTCCACTGGCTTTAGGATCCTGGTTTCACTATTGTATCATAGTAACTTATAATTCTTTGTGGACTGGTGCTCTGGTAACACTGATATGATAGGGAAGATAGATCGGTAGAATAGATAGATAGGTAGAATAAGAGGATAGGGAAAATAGATAAGCACAGATGAGAGTAGAGAGAACTAGAGGAAATCAAAATGCCATTCATAAAATGATTCAACCCGTTTATCTAACAACCACAGGCCCTCCATAATGGACTTCACTAGAAACGACTTATGCTGCCCCACCCCAAGCATTGGTTGGGGCGACCATCGACATGGCAGGGAAATCTAGCAGAACAGCTATCTTTAACTATCAACAGCCACTAACTCCCCTTACGTTCATTTATACGGTATCAGCCTTGTGAAAATTACTGTTAAGTCTCAAATATAAAATATATAGCTATGCACTATTTACAAGTCATGGATAGTGTAGTAGTTCATGGTGAGACTTGGTGCAATATCTGGTCGTCCCACCTAATTGCATGTAATTTATACATGTTTGTCGCTTTCAGAAGTTTGGATTTGAGGATCTGTGTGATATTTGTGTAGGCAGCCATGCTTGTTTGAAGAAAATATCTTTTAGAGCAAAAGAAGTCTTGTTTCCTTGGATAAGTTCAATTAACAAAATTGTCTGTTTCTTGCATGGATCCTTCATGTTTTTCCAAACTAAATCATGCACATGCTATATGAATTATCAGTTTTGGAAGTCCAAAACAGTATTAAACTTTATTATGCTGTAATTGGCTGGACCTAAATGCCCCCTTTTCCTATATGACTTACTAATTAGCTTGAATTTCGTCTGTACAGTTTTACAAGAATTTGTCCACTGGATTGAAAGACGTTGTCTGGAAAGCGGATCCTATTGATGAAGAACCTGAAGGTTAGTAATGTGACCTTCATTACACCTATTCAAGTGTTTATTATTTGATCATAGTTATTTAATAGATTTTAGATTTTTTTTTTTAAAAAAAGTCAATTTGATGTAACTTCATGGTAGTTTTTTTCCCTGAAACTTAATAGTACTTCCCTTGATCCATAATATAAGAGTTAGATAATTAATTTGCTGTTATTAAGAAAGTTAATTAAGGTAGTTATTTATAATAAATGTGTATTGGTTTTACTAAAATATTTTTCTTAATCATATGCATTGTAACTAGCCTTTAATGGAAACTCCTTACTATGTACAATCAATATGGATATTTTGGGGAAAAGATCATAAATTTTGGAGGTAAAGTAGATTGAAATTTTATATTTAGGACCAAAGTAAGCCTCTTGTCTAGCTCTTATATTTAGGACTGAAAATAATACTAATATTTTTAAAATTCTTGTAAATTTTAACAGTCACTTCTATTCTTAAAAATAATTACTATGAAGATTCATGCTTTTTTGGGAGAAAATGAGCCCTTAAATAAATAAATAAATATATTAATTTGAAGGTCTTTCCTATATTTCTTATAACGAAGGAAAGTATATGCTTTGTTGAATATTTTGTAATGGGATGTCGTATAATTTGTATGTACAGGGGCGAGAGCATCCACGTAAGGGAATCTCGAATCTTTGTGATTGTTGTGTACATATGCCTAGTTGTTGGAGAGGTGTTGATAAGCTGCTTGGAATAAACTGTATATGATGGCTTGTGATTGAACCTTTAAAATATTTGCTTTTATTGGTACATTAAACTGATTGGATAAACCCAATTATGTGTAATTATTTTATGTAAATTTTGTGGACCAAAGAGAGTTGATACTCAATCTCAGACATGGAAATGAAAGTGTGATGATAACATTGGATTGTTAGTTAAAAATTCTGTGGCTGTGAGTAGTTTCTATGCTCCAGAAAGTGTGAACAAGGAAAACGGTGATAGAATGGGAGAGACTAGCTGCCCAGTGGCAGCGTTTTCTACCTCGCGATGCCCAGACCTTTGACTTGAGTTCAATATTGACATGTTTGTGTGTGTTTACATTGATTGTCATCAAAGAACAGAAGTGACGTTTGACTCAATTTATGGTATATTGCTGGTTTTCTGAAACTGTTTTGGAGTTTCTTTGTATTTAAAAAAAAATGAGTAATGACTTTAAAAAACAATTTTTCAAGGTTATATTAAGGTATTAAATTAAATATATAATAAAAAAACTTGTTATTAGGCTGGTTGAAACACTAGGTCAAGGTTCAATAGGTGGATTGTGGTTGAATTATTGGTAATTGAATTAATATAATTTTAAATATATATTGTTTTAAACAAGAAAGAAAAAATAATAGCAAAAATATGTTAACAAATTATTTTAAATAGATAATGATAAGCCAATAAAGGTCATTAGTTAGCAAGGTTTGGCTCATAATGTATATGACGGTGTGCTCAAATTCTATTGTTAAGGTAAAAGTTTTGTTTATATGCTCTAGCAAGCTTTCAAAATCACTTTGGCGAAGCTTTGTGCGCCAACAAGTGTAACTTGTTCCTAGTGTTGTTAAGCCATCTCTGGTTAAATGGGAAGTTCCTCCGGGTTTGGATAAAAATAAATATTGATAGATATTTCCCAGTCTAAAGCTGTTTTTTTTTGGTGTGTGTGTGTGTGTGTGGTAAGAGATTATGGGGGAAATTGGGTTGTGGGTTTTAAGCATATTATAGGATAGTGTGTTATCATATAGACTCAACAATGGGTAATCTTTAAGGCTTTGTTTAGTTCATTATAGGGGAAGGTAGGTTAGATTAATTTAAAGAAAGGTAGGGGAGGTTAATAAATGATGTTTTTTGTTTGGTTCAGAAGGGGAGGGGAGAGGGGTTAATTAAAAGTTGACAAAAATACCCTTATCTCTTTATTTAAATTTATTTATTCTTTATTTACAATATTAATATCAAAATTATTATTTTTTAATTTATAAATCTTAATTTTTTATCTCATTTATATATATAATAAAAATAAAAAAAATATTAAAATTTTAACATTATTTTTATTAATTTTATAATTATTATATATTTTAATATAATATATCAATAATTTATTATACTTATTAAGTTTTATTATAATTTATTATAATTATTATGCAATTAAAGAAAAAATTAGATGTGAAAAAAATAAAAAAAAAAGGTTTGAGGGTATAATTGGAATATTAAAAAAAAGCTTAGGGGCATTTTAGTTAAAAATGGGGTAAAATTTTCTCTCCCCTCCAAAAATCCCCATTTTTGAAGGGGAGGGGACCACAAAAAGATAAAAAATCTCCCATCCCTTCTATTTTTTCCAACCAAATATACTTTCTCCTCCCATTTCCTCCCCTTTAAAACCCCTTAACCAAACAAATCCTAATAGTTTAACTTTAACTTGGGACATGGGTTTAAGAAGATTATATTGGAATCGGATGCACAAAAATATTGTTGAATCTTTTTGACAACCGGAGGAAAATCATATATGCAGTCTTACGATGATATATATCTTATCATTCTTGAAGCATGAATGAGAAGTGGATATTACATATATTCTAAAGATGGCTAATTAAGTTGCGGATTAATTGGCAAAACAAGCTTTATATGAATCAGATTTTTTGGGAAATTGCCCACCTTGTTTAGAGCCTTTAGTGGCTAAAGTGAGATTGAGAATTATTTCCTGTTTCAACCCTCACTTTTATTTAAAAAAATACCTATTAAAATATATAATTATAAAATTGATGTCTTATAGTTTTACAAGTGTTAATAAATTTAATAATACCCATACAATATATAAATATGTTTATATACTCATTTGACTTTTGTAAAAAAAAGCAAGTGAAGATGAAGAGATATGATTTTTTTATGCATGAAGATATATGTTTTGTAAGTATTCTTTTGCATTTTGCTTATTTTTTTTTTTAAAAAGAATGCATTCCAAGACAAAAGAAAAAAACAAGTTTGTAAGGGAGTAGGGTGAAAATAGGCTTTGGCCTGACTTGTTTTAAAATAGGCACAAACTCATGCCTTTAAAATATCATGCTTATTTTAAAGAGTCAACTTTATACAAATTAGGTTTAGGCAAAAAAATAGTCACAGATGTTAGACTAAGATTAAATTGTTGTAATATAGGCCTAACTTATCAGGATGAAGATTGACCTAATTTATTCGTAAGGAAGCCTTCGAGATGATGAGAACATGTAAATATGTGGAAATAACTACAAACTCAACAGTTTCTCCTGTTATTAAGGAGTCGATTGGGTCCTCCATGGTCTTAACTTGGTGGCAGGAGCATGACAATAATATTGGGCTCATATATAATAAAGACGTAAGTTTGATTCTCGCTAGTATTATGATAATTATTTTTAATAAACAATCTCATAAGTTTTCTATAAACGCTCTTTGAATTTTGAAGTTATACCCTAACTTTAATAAATAGCTGTTGCTCAAATCTACCTAATCTTTTGTATATAAAAAAATGAAAATAAACAAAGTCCAGTTTGTGATTATATTTTCATGTGGGCAAATTAATCGTTCTGTTGGATTTAAATGTACACTTATTTCTTCAAGACGCAATTTTGAATTGATTATCTAAATGCACACTTGCTTCTTAAAAAATCGATCTTAATTGCTTCCTTCCTCCGTCATGTTTGCTCATCTCTTCCTCTATCATCTTCTCCTTATGATAAAGCTCGCGGTTCTTGTTGGGGTTGTCATTCTTTGGGCCTGTTTGAGATAACGTTGACCAAAATGCTTTTTATAAACTAAAATTAGAGTAAGAATAATATAATTTATATTTGAATAGACTTTTATTCTAAATTTTTATAAATTGAATTTTATTTGGATGATATAATTGAATTGAAAAGCTAATTTAGATGTAAATAACTAAAAAGGATGTTAATTTTATTATATAAAGTGTATTGCTTCCATTTTGTCAAATTTGCTAATCTTACTTTGCCATGTATCTAATTATTTTAATATCTTTATTTAATTTAAACTCAAATAAAAAATAGTACATGTAGCTAACTGACACGTCCCGAAATTTGAGTTGTGACCGGCATAGAATATGAATAAATTTATATTCCTTAAGCCTAAAATCTTAAATGAAACGTTTGAAACGAAAATCATAATACATTACATTTTATAAATCAAAAGCATGTCCTCTGTAGGAATATCGGCAGAATCGTTGTTGTATAACTAATCTCCCAATGGCATGAAGCTTTTTGAATGACGTGATGACTCCAACGACGATGACACAGTAGACGGAATTGATGGAACACTGCAGAGGATGACCACACGACATCGATGGCATGAAGTTCCCTTCCTGCTCCTACTGCTCTCTGTCTGCATCGCCACTGCTTTCAGAGGACTGAAGGAAATGGAGGTATAGCACAGTGTAAAAAGGAGGAGGGGAAAAGTTGTAATTTCACGTGTTGGAAAAAAAAATAAAACCTTCACTTCTGCAGCTTCCAAGGCTCAAACAAGGGACCTCTGAAGTTAACTCCAGCCACTTGACCACTCAGCTAAAGACTCCATATTGATATTTTCTGAAATGAATATATATTTTATCCTTTATTAAATTAATTTTATCTATAAAATTTTTAGAGCCATTACATTCTTCTTCTCTTAAGAAATTCAGTCCCCCGAATTCAAAATATGCTCACCTTAGTTCTCGAATAAGTGTGGGTATTTTGTCTCTCACTCTCCATTTCCCATATAGCTTCTTCATCTGAATGATTACGCCATAACACTTTCATCAAAGGAATCTCTTTCGATCTTAACCTTTTTACTTGTCTATCAATAATAGCTACCGGATATTCATCAAACGACAAATCTTCATTCACATGAACTTCTTGATATTCCATAACATGAGATGGATCATATAGATACTTCCGTAATATCAATACATGAAACACCGGATGAATTCCTGATAATTCTGGTGGTAATACTAATCGATAAGCTACGGCACCTACCTTGTCCAAAATCTCAAATGGACCAATATACCTCATACTCAACTTGCCTTTTCTCCCAAATCTCATAACACCTTTCATTGGTGATACCCTTAAGAATACTTTATCTCTGACCATGAATTCCAATTCCCTACGACAATGATCCACGTAAGATTTCTGTCGGCCCTAAGCTATCAATAACTTTTGTTGAATCACTTTCACCTTCTCTTTAGCATCTTGAACAAAATCTGGTCCTAATATCTCTTTGTCACCAACTTCAAATCATCCAATCGGAGATCTACAGTGTCTTCCGTATAATACCTCAAATGGTGCCATTTGAATACTTGATTGATAACTATTATTATAGGTAAATTCCACTAGCAACAAATGCTTATCCCAACTTTCACCAAAATCCATGATACACGATCTTAACATATCCTCAACTATTTGGATTGTTCTCTCAGATTGTTCATCAGTTTGAGGATGAAAAGCAGTACTTAAATTTAATCGAGTACCCAATGCTTTTTGAAATGACTCCCAAAATTGAGAAGTGAATTGGGGCCCTCTATCTAAAATAATCGACACTGGGACTCCGTGCAATCGCAAAATCTCCACAATATAAATCTCGGTGTATCTAGCCACACTGTAAGTCATCTTCACTGGAAGAAAATGAGTATACTTAGTTAATCTGTCAACAATCACCCATATAGAGTCAAAACCTTTAACCGTGTGAGGCAATCCAACAATAAAATCCATTATTATGTTTTCCCATTTCCATTTAGATATTTCGAATCATTGCAATGGTCTTGTAGGCTTATGATGTTTTGCTTTAACTTATTGACACACCAAACAACGTGCAACAAAATCTACTATATCATTCTTCATACCATGCTACCAATACAATTGCTTCAAATCTTGGTACATCTTTATTATACTAGGGTGAATAGTATATGCACAATGATGAGCTTCTTCTAGAATTTGTCTTCTCAACTCTTGAACTTGTGGTACGTAAATCCTGCCATTATACCTCAGAACACCCTCCTGGTCAATCACAAATTTTGTACTACTTCCCTCTTGGACCAAATCTCGCAACTTGCCTAACTTTAGGTAAGAGTACTAAGCTTCCTTAATATGATCATTTAGAGAAGAATGAGCTTGCAAATGAGCTAAAAATGCTCCTTTATTAGTAATTTCATATACGACTCCCTCTTGCTCTACTTTATGAATCTCCTGTACCAACGATCTCTTTTCAACTTTTACATGTGCCAAGCTACCTATAGACTTTCTGCTTAGAGTATTTGCCACCACATTCACTTTCCCCGGATGATACAAAATCGTACAATCATAATCTTTTAACAAATCCATCCATCTTCTCTATCTGAGATTTAGATCATTCTGCTAAAAAATGTACTTGAGACTCTTATGATCAGTGAAAATCTCACAAGTTTCACCGTATAAATAATGTCTCCAAATCTTTAAAGCAAAGACCACTATGGCCATTTCTAAATCATGAGTTGGATAATTTCGCTCATGTGTCTTAAGCTTTCTAGACGCATAAGCAATCACTCGCCCATTTTGCATTAATACACAGCCTAAGCCGATTTGAGAAGTATCACAATATACTGTATACCCTCAAACTCTTGAAGGTAAGCTTAACATTAGAGCAAAAGTCAAAGATTCCTTCAACTTCTGAAAACTTCCTTCACACTTATCATCCCATACGAAGTTTACATTCTTTTGGGTTAATCTTGTCATCGGAGCCGCTATTCTTGAAAAATCCTGCACAAAATGTCGATAATATCCTACAAGGCCTAATACGAATCTCAGTGACAGTAGTAGGTCGTGGCTAACTTTTGACTACCTCTACCTTATTAGGATAAACCTGAATACCATCTTTTGACACCACGTGTCCTAAGAAAGCGACTTCAGTCAACCATAACCCTTATAAAACTTAGTATAAAGTTGTTGTTCCCTCAATCTTTGTAACACTATCTGCAAATAATGTTCGTGTTCCTCCGTACTCTTGGAATATACCAAGATATCATCAATGAACACGATTACAAACTTATCCAAAAATTCTCTGAACACTCAATTCATCAAATCCATGAATGCTGCAGGCATTCATCAAACCAAAAGACATCACCAAGAATTCGTAATTACCATACCAAGTTCTGAAGGCTGTCTTTGGAATGTCTTCCTTCTTGATCTTTAATTGATGATACCCTGATCGCAAGTCTACCTTTGAAAAATATTGCGCTTCTTGCAACTGGTCAAAAAGATCATCAATGCGCGACAACGGGTATTTATTCTTTATAGTTACCTTATTAAGCTGTCGATAATCAATGCACAGTCTCATAGATCCATCTTTCTTTTTCACAAATAACACAGGTGCACCCCACAAAGAAGTAATGGGTCGAACAAGCCCCTTATCTAACAATTCTTGTAGCTGAGTTTTTAATTCCCTTAACTCTAAGGGCGCTATCCTATAAGGTAGAATAGAAATTAGCTGAGTGCCAAGAACAATATCAATACCAAATTATATTTCTCTATCTAGAGGTAACTAGGCAATTCCTCCAAAAAGACGTCAGGAAATTCATGAACAATTGGAATTTGGTCTAAACTGACAATAGGCTTATCAACATCTTGGACTACATCCAAAAATCACTGACAACCCTTTGTCAACAATTGTTGGGCTTTTAAAGCAGAGATCAAGTTAGTTGATTTCTCTACTTCATTCCCTTGCAACACAAAAGAAGTTTCACCCGAAATATTAACTTTCACTACTTTCAAGAGGTAATCCATAGTAGCATAACAAGAAGCTAACCAATCCATGCCTAATATCACATCCAAGTCAATCATGTCAATAATAATCAAATCAACAAGGCTTTCTCTACCCTCGACAGATACTTCACAAGATTTATACACTTGTGAAACTGACAAAGATTCCCTGACCAGGGTAGTAACTAAAAAAGGACAATCAAGTCGAACAGAATCCTTACCCAACCTTTTAGCAAAATATTTTGAAACATAAGAATGCATCAAATCATTAAAGGCTCGAGCATCTTGCCTCGTCATTGCATAAACCCTAGCTTATCCTTGACCTGTAGAAGGTTGTGCCCTTTTCGTCAAAGGTCGTCCTAATGTACCTTTACATGTCGAGGCAGAAGTTGTTCCAATAGACGGAGCTGTGAAAGTAGTAGGGTGGGGAGAAGGTCGAGTTGATCCATAACTGGAAGTAGGTTAATCAAATGGAAGTTCCCTCTTTCTTTGACCTGCTGTCCATATCCATAACATACCCCCATAGTCTTGCAACAAACCCCTGAATGATATTCCCACACGTAGTACAGGGAGATCTGGAATAGTTAGACTGACTCGCCGTAGATTGATGTATAACACCTCCAAACTTAGATCTCGAATCTGACACGCCTACAAAGGGTCCATAAGATCTGCCATTTACGGCATAGCAAATGATGGGGGTTAGCCCTAAGAGCAATTCCCTTTAAATGAAGATCCTTGGAATCTTCTGCTCTCGGTCTTTTACTTCTTAGAAACCCCTTCTTCTTCCATGTGCCTCAACTCAATTCTTAGTGCACAGTCAACCACATCAGCATAAGAGGCAAAATGATTTAGCATAGGGGCTACAGCATCATGTATATATATCAAAAATCCCTGAATGAATCTGCCAATCATATCCTTCTCTAACAGAATCAATATAGATGCATACAATGAAAGCTCTGTAAACCTTCTGTCATACTCAGCCACTGTCATCCTTGATGTATATTTTAATAATAGAAATTCCTTGATTCTAGCATCCTTCTCGCTCTGGGGAAGATAACACTTAAGGAAAAGTTCCTTGAAATTTGCCCATGACAACAGCGACACTTTATCTCCTTGTAAACCCTACACTATCTTACTTCAAGCATTAGCTATCCCATCTAGTCAGAATAATGCAACTCCACACACTGAACATCTGGACATCTCAGAGCTCGGCATCTCTTTTTAATACCTTCTAGGAATTCCATAGGTTCATCTCAAGAATTAAAACCTAAGAACTTAGGAGGATCCAGCTTGATGAATTATGACAACCTGACTATTATAGTATCCTTCTCTATCACCTGATGTGTATCCTCTCGAGTCTCATGCCTGGAGGATGTAGAGATCTCTAGGATTGTGGATTAGATGGTTCATTTTCAAATAGAATTTCTTGAAGAGGTCTAAGGGGTCAACCTTTACGAGTCCTAGCTCCCCTATGACCCTGTCTTCTGCCTCAAGAGGCAAGTCACTTTGCTGAGCAGAGCCTCTATTTGAAGCCATATTGCTCCTAAAGCTTCCTCTAGATGGTAGAAGTCTAGGAGGCATTGAACTATACATAAAACATAAAAAATATTTAATTTCAGGGGAAATATATTTTTAAAATTACAAGAAAACAAAATACTTTCAAATTTCCTAAAGAGATCTTCGATGATGCCTCAACTATAATTATTCCCAAGTTCATAACGATATTTGAGACCCTACTGAAGTATCGCTGCTCCATTTAACCATAGAAAAACTAAAGCTCTGATACCAAACTGTAATGTCCTAAAATTTGAGCCGTGACTAACATAGAATATGAATAAATTTATATTCCATAAGTCTAAAATCTTAAATGAAACGTTTGAAACAAAAATCATAATATATTACATTTTATAAATCAAAAGCAAGTCCTCTGTAGGAATCTCAACATAATTGTTGTTGTATAATCGATCTCCCGATGATCCTACAATAGACTGCAAACGTTTGAATCTTCTATAACACTTTTCCAAAACAACCATAATCTTTTCTATAAACTATATGGAGCATTTACCTTTTTATCAAAATAATACAAGTAATTAATAATGATAATTATATCAAAAGCAGTCTTGTTCAAAAACAATGCTTCGGATCTGCAATGAGGCTATTCACTGCTCAGCGGGAGGATTAAGGTCAATTGCACTATGTGAAGCCAAATAATCTACTTGTGAATAATGTCCCAAAACATGATTTAAGAAGATGATAAACAGTTCAATATATAAAATGTAAATCGTAACATTTCAAAATTTGATGCAAAGATTTCTGTAAACATTTGAATTTCAAGAAAACCATTTGAAATAATCATTTCAAATTGATTACTTTTCCGTAGGACTTTAACATAATGTAACCAGGTGTAGATACACAGTTCACGAGGGTAACTAACCAATCTCGTGTGGCTCGAAGCCACGAAAATAGACGTGGACACACAGTTCACGAGGGTAAATAACCATGCGTAGAAAGAGGCCACGTAACAGGCGTGGACACATAATCTACGAGGGTAAATAACCAATCAGGCATAGCCTAAAGCCAAAAATAACAGGCGCATGTACGAACCTATGAATAACATGTGTAGGTACGAAACCTACGAATAACATGCGCAAAAATAAATCCCATGAATAACTGTCGCTAGTACGAAACTCACAGATATCCATCAAGTTTGGGTAACCAAGGTGCACTAAGGACTAACAATACTGCTGTTAGCAACCACCGTTCTATATTCATTCCTTTCTAAAACCCTTCCAACATGTATGGGGTCCATTTCACAAATAATGATTACAACAAATTCTAATGCAATAAACTTCAATAAGAATACTTTGAATTTCAAAACCCCAGCATGAATATTTAAGATCAAATATCAAAATACTTATGGAAACATATGAAATTCACATAGGAAAAATTTCATGAATAAAATCAATTCATTATGACAATTGCCAAATTCTTTTCCAAAACTTCTTCATCTATTTTCATACATAATCATAAACCTTTTGTAAACCCATTAAATGAAAATCACTTCTAACAATTAAAACCATGAATTCGTAAAACTTACTTTTCATAAATCATATTTAAAATTAACCATTTTAAGTCAAATAACAATTTATTAAAAATACTAATTTAAGGGACGTTATTCTCTCACATACCATGCTCTTAAATCTTTACTCTTTTCAGCTAAACAACTTTCGATTATATTCACTTCCAATTCCCTGGTATCCTGAAATAATATATTAACGTTCCATCAATAAATACCGTTCCCCTCTCTTGCACCAAATATCATTTATTTATCATTTGAAATATGAAATCATAACCTTTAACTTTGAAAATTTTCAAACTCTATAACCATAATTGATTTAAAACAAAAAATCCCTACCAATTTCATATTCTTTCATTCAACTTAACACCCATATTTCAATAATTATTTCAAAATATAAATTCAATATCTCTCATCACATCGGCATATACTCAAAACAGTGAGCTCATTAGTTCACTTTCAATTTCAATCCTTAACATGCAAGCTCTACATGTTTCTAAAGCCTTTAATTGGCCTTGAACATGACTTCACCACCCCAACACTTGATTCATATTAAAATACTTTTAGTGCATTAAAATTTCAGCTTAAACAACACCCATCTAAACATTACCTTGAAACCCCATAACATACTTTAATGGTTTACGACTCTCAACACAATTTAACCATTCCAAGCATAGGTTATCCAATCAATTCTTTAACTTTTACCATGCATAATTCTATGCTTTGGTTATAATTACAATACTTGCTCCTCAACAATTATACTTTAGTTTTCCTTAACCATTTTTTAAAAGCTTTGACAGCGCTTAACATTATGCATATATATATATATATATATATATACATATATATACCCTATGTCAGCCATGTCCTTGTTCTTTCTTTTTTTTTTATCAAAACAGCATCATACATATACCCAAATAGGTACACACATGACATGATGGCTTTATATGTATGCATACTTATTGTCCAATTCCTCATGGTAGAAGCAGCTCATATCTAAATATATATCCTATACTATTCAGTTATCAATACAATAACTTCAACGTCTTCTTTCTCCATTTCTGCTAACTAAAACCATAACAAACATACATACTGTAACATTATATATATATATCATATTATTCATCAACTTCTTCAAGCTTAGCGTCCATACACATATATATTTTCAAATAGCAGCCCATATATACACACATCCTCAACAGCAACAATCCCACAAACAACAGAAGAAGAAAAATCCATTTCCATCAATTACACAACTAAGAATCAAGAACAAAGTAGTTAGGCGACAACAATCTCATTGAGAATACACAACATATATATATACAATCATTCACAACAGCAGCAATATTTAGCCTCAGTAGTGCCATTCCTATATCCAAATACACATAGCTCCCACTATCAACCTCATTCCACAGCTCATATATACATATGCATATATCTATCAGCCTATAACCCTCTTTCCCACAGCATCAGACGCACATTAAAAAAAAAATAGAGCAATCAGAGAAAATGAAATCATCACCTCAAATGTAGTATCGTTTCATGATTCAATCAGTAAACCAGCCCCAAAATTTCCAAATTCTAGTTACAATAAACAAAAACAGAGTCGGGTACTTGCCGCCTATCACCGATGACTCTATAGCTCTGTCTCCAGCATCACGATCTGGCTTCTTTCCTTCCTTCTGTCATTCTCTATTTCCTCTCTTTCCCTTTTCTTCCACTCAATCACAACACTACACAGCCGTTGAGATGGGGCTGAATACCAATAGAAGCTACAGTGCCCTATTTTTTAAAAATGACGATAACTATTGCTAAAAGCACGATGGTAGTAGCGACTGAAACCTTAGCAGTGACTCATAAAGGCCTCAACCCTCGACTCTCTTTTCTAACCTTCTGCAACCCCCTCTGATTTTCCCTTGCTAGCTTTATTTATTAGAAGGATGAAGTCTACTGAATGACATGATGACTCAAATGACGGAACACTAAAGAGGATGACCACATGACATCGATAGCGTGAAGTTCTAATCCTGCTCCTGCTACTCTCCATCTGCATCACCCCTACTTTTAAAGGACTGAAGGAAATGGAGGTATGGCGCAGTGTAAAAGGGGGAGGGGCAAAGTTGTAATTTCACGTGTTGGAAAAAAAATAAAACCTTTACTTTTACAGTTTTCAGGGCTCAAACATGGGACCTCTGAAGTTAACTCCCACCACTTGACCACTTAGCTAATGACTCCATATTGATATTTTCTGAAATGAATATATATTTATCCTTTATTAAATTAATCTTATCTATGAAATTTTCAGCGCCATTACATTAACTGTGATTGGAAAACTTGATGAAATAAATGCAAGGAACTTGATATAAGTATAATCCTTTTATTAAATATATATGCTATGTATATAATGTGATAATTTCAAGAAAAATATAAAAATTTAAATTTAAAAGATAAAAAATAATGTATTTTTGAGAAAAGTTGTAAAATATACCTTCCATATTTTAGCTAGAAATTTTAATATTAATAACCCTTAATTTTGATTAGTAAAATATAAAAATAAATTTAAAATAAAAATTTATATTTCTTATTTTAATTATTATTTTTGTATAACCAAATAAATTATAAAAAATAAATTTGGGTGGGAGGCCAAAAGGGGCATGACATGGCGTTTGACACTACCTTTTAGGCAAGAGAAAGTGTGTGTATATATATATATATATATATATTTGGGTACAAAAATTTTTGAAAAAATATTGAGCTCATTCACGATCTAAGAGTATGGTAAAGTCTTATTTTCTTATAGGCGATACCCATATTAAATATAATATATATATATTTATACAAGAGAAATTATCTTGATTGCCCCCACCGAGATGCACCGTATAAGTCATAAAAAAAAAGGCTTGAAAACACGTTACTTTCCTTCATGAGGCTCATTAATTACATCGTGATCCCAAACATCAAAACGTGGCCTGATTTGCTTTTTAATCCTAGAAATCCAATTAAACCCCTCCAACCTTGATGGTAAACATGCTCATGCACACACTCTCTCCAATCGTAGTTGCTTGTCTCGATGGCTTTAGAAGGGTCTGGAGATCATCCATTGTCCTTATCGCAACGACATTGACATTCCCTTTGTTTAGGCTATGATTGCTAGATTTTGATAGATTGATATTCTTTTAAAATTATATTTGGTATGAAATAATGTTTAAAAAATATTTTATTAATTTTATTTTATTAGTCATTAATTATGAAAATATCATAGTATCCTTTGCCCTAAGTCCCAAAATTTAGCCCGTATTTATTTCTCTTCACTGTCTTCCCAAAATTAAGAGCAGCAGCAGCAACAAAAGAGGTTAGTGGTTTCTGACCAAAGGAAATAGAAGAGGATGAGTTGGGATCGAGTACAAGTGGTGATCATAGGAAGTGAAAGGTTGATGAGGATTGTAGTAGTTGTTACTGGTATAACAATGGTGGTGGAGCTGCTGCTAAGAGGAATCGGAGGCAGGATTCATAACTGAATGTCATATTTGTATAGGAGGAGCATATATCATATTCGTGTGGAAGTGTCAGGGATAGCCTTATAGCCATCATCAATTAGAGGAGATAGGAGAGAGTAGAGGATGGGAGGGAGAAGAAGACGGAGTTGAATTTGGATATGTTCACTAGAAAAGTGAAGGATAAAATGGTGGAGACACAGTGGAAGAAGGATGCTGCCAGATAAGCGCTGCCAGAATGGTGGAAGAAAGACACCGCCGAAGATGAGAGGACGACAAAGGGAGAGATGGGAGAAGGATGGGTTGAGGGTAATTTAGCCTTTAAAATTATCAATCCTAGGACTGAAAATGTAATATTAGGGAAGGTTATTTCCCAATCCCACCTATGTGGTATTGTCTAATCTTAAAGCTTCCCCACTACTATATACCAAACGGTCCAATTTAGCCCATTCTCTTGCCTTTTGTCAATCCCAAACCCTCAATACTACATACCAAACATGGTCTTAATGTTTATATATTTTAACAGCAGGAGTTTAAATAAGTCTTTTTGAACTAGGGATGGGCACAAGACAGGTTGAAATTGAGACAACCCTATCCCGATACAAGACACGGGATGTACTTGTCCCGAATATGTCCTAATCCCGTTCGGGACAGGACGGGACAATTTCAAGAATTCCCGAATCCAATTTTTTTTAAAAAAATATATAATAAAATCATCTTATAAATTAGTCTATATAAAATACTACAACAACTTCCTCTAAATACCACCATTACTCCATGATATAAAATTCAAATAACAACTTATCCATATAAGGGAAACAAAAAAATACAATAGGAAAATATTCCAAGGAATGAAACGAACAAACAAATAGTCAAAAACTAAAGACATGTGTTACTTCTTCAATTCTTCAACTTCACTTAATGAAGTTATTGCTTTATCTGCAAAGAAACAAAAAGAGATAGAGGATAATTAAGAAATAAAACAAAGGTAAACAAATAAAATCATGTCTGAAATAAAATAAATAATAGGATATAATCAATACTATTTTTTGCTACTAAAGTTTCGTTGAAATTGTCAATATTAAATTTCAACATCTAACTCCTTTCTTTTTGTCATATAGGATAATAGTGACATGTATGTTCATTTTCACTGGATGAATGCATCTGGACATTTTTAAATACATAGTGGTACTTTGATTTTGAAAGATATGCTTTAGTTTCAAACAAAGTAAAATATGTAAACCTAGAGAGTTTAAAGATATCTCAGCAAGTAGCACTTACTGTATATGCATGTATAGTCACTCTCACTGGTGCTATTTCAGGGCTTGTAAGTTGCCACAGGGGCAATGGGAGAGAAGACCTGCTTTTTAAGTTCACTGTTCACACCTCATAAATGAGAGTAGATGAAGGAAAGAATGTGTCTATAGTTTTAATCAATCTAAAAGACTCGTGACCATAAGTGTGGAAGATGTGGATCATGATTTAGGGGGATCAGAGAGTGGCAAGATTCCAGGCATGAGCTTGCTAGAATTTTTGAGTAGCAGTAAATAACAGAATTTCAGATGGCCTAGATTTAGGGTTTTGATGGACCATAAACATGAAGACTTTTATAATTGAATACTTTGACTGAATGTGTATCCTTTAGGCTGTCAGCAAGCAATAACATAAGGAATTCCAGGATGTGATCCTCATGTATATATTGGAAACGACAGTATGAAATAATAGTTACGAATATAACATGGAAAGTAAGAAAGCTTGGCTCATAAGTGTTCCACCTACAATTCTCATCTACTCAAATAATGTAAACGCAGTTCTCAACTCTACTTACTTTGATAGCTACGCTTATGAATTACTAATTCTAATTAAATGAGACTTACTTCAGGAATAAACTAAAAAAATGACAATATGATATTCCCAAACAAATAAGTAAAGTAAGTATATGAGCCAACAAGCAATGCCATTCCAATAGAGATTGGAAACCTAGAGAGTTTAAAGATATCCTTTAGTTTCAAACAAGGTCAAATTTACTTAATAAACTCATATATGCCACAATAACACTTGCAAATATCAACTACTAAAAGTATGATATGTTCTGAAATGTAGAATATGCCATATTATAGGATGAGTAGTAATTTTCATAACTATGTCAAAATTCTAACACATTCAGAAGCACTCAAATTTCAGAATATGAGCTATCTATCCTGTATTAAGGCAACCAATTGAAGAAAGACTTGAAATTCAACAATCAGCAGGATCAATAATAACTTGAGTACCAAGGCATCCAACCTCATCCACAACCCCATTCCTTAAAAAAGGGGAGAAAAGGAAAATAAGAACAGAGGTCAAGGGTGAGACTACTATGAATGACGTGGAACGTGATCTGTTGGTACGCATGTGGATGACGTTGTTGCTATTCTTAACGTCCATCTTGGGGACTTACTCTATAATCAACATGTTTACCAAAATTTTAGGGGAGGAGCGAAGGTCACAGAACAATTAAACCCTAAATCATGTCCATAGGCCATAGTAACTCAGTGAATTAAAATCAAGAAGGAAGGTCACTTACCTTGAACGAAAGCGATGGTATGAGGTGAACAATAATGATGTACTGAGTCGAACGACGGTGAGGAGACCAGGTCACTATAGCAACATCTAAAACTGAAACTGAGGGAGATGAAGCGAAGCTGAAGCCGAGGAACGACGATGAAGCGGGTCTATAGCTGAGGAGGAGGAGCGATGACCGGTGACTTGGTGAGAGGCCGATTGGGGAGAGAAAGGAAGAGAGCTAGGGCTAGAACAAACTAAGGGAGAAAAAGCTAAGGCGTCAAGGTGTTGTCGTGTCTGTCGAGGCTTGAAATGAAATTGAAAGGTGAATGGCTGACGGGGTGTGAGGGTTTGTTTTAAAAAAAATATGTCAGGACAGGACGGGATGACCCAAGAGTCATGCTGAGACCTGTCCCATCCTGACATATGTACTAACCTATCCCAATCCTTCATGGGATGGGACGAATTTGTCATAATATCGCCAGAACTAGGCTGAGAAACCTGGGATGGGATTTATTTGACTATCCCTACTTTGAACCCAAAAAAATGATTATAAAACCCGTTTTACCCATTTGTATAATTTTTCTAAAAACTTTATCAATTGTAATCTCAATTCCCTATTGCACTTTTAGTATAAATGATAGGGGTGCTTATACATTTAGAATAGTCCCGATAGAGTTTTAAACAATAATTTTTTTCCTATTTACCCTCATACTCCTTTCTAATTAATAATAAAAATAATATAATTACTCCTCCAGTATTTAATATATGACTTATTTACTTAATATGATTAGATTAAAAAAGTTAGTTTACTTAGTTAATATGACATATGTTTTATAAAATATCTTAATCATCTTCATTAGCTCATTCCCCCACTCTCTTATTTGATTATTATTGATAACATATCAATAAAGATAATTTAAAAAAATTAATAAATATAGAAAATATGTTAGGATCAATATCAACTCTTTAATTAAATCTTATATTAAAGACAGTAGGAGTATTCAAATAAAATTATACTTAAATATTCATGTAGTTTATTAAATTATATTTAATAATAATTATTGATTATAATTATGGAAATGTTAAAAACTTTATAAAATTCATACACTTTTTAGCAAATAATCAAAATTCTCAAAGTCATTTATACAAAAAATTATTCAAACAAAAATCACAATTAATGAAAATTACTTATAATTAGTTTCATTTATAAAAATAATGATTATCTAAAACTATAATTGTTTACTGCTAATTTAATCAACTGCTAATCCAAACGGATAATTGAAAAAAGAAAACTGTAAGGGGAATGGGATAAGGGCTGAAGATGGACCGATGACGAAGTAAATTGGGCTTAGGCCCTATTGCTTAACAGTTTCATCAGTCCTAACCCACATTTGTGAATCCAGAGCCTATTTAGCCTGCCTTCCCAAATACCGGCCTTCCGTCTCTTGCCAACTCCTCCCTCACGCTGTCTCAAGCAGCAGGCAAGGCGGTAGCGTAGCTGTGTTTCCGTTGAATCTTCGATAGGTGAGTTTCAAGCTTCATAAATGGATTTGCACTTTCTATTACAATCGTTTGGGGTGTACGTTTTACTGGCGAGAATATTGGTTATGCTTTCTATACGCGTTTTATTGTAGTAAGGTTTGAATTACCGGCGATATTTTTTTCCCTTTTTCGCGTTTTTCTTTTTGGACATACTATTAGACATCACTTATGTATATTTAAGTAAGGTTATTTGTACTGAAGATTATGAAATGGATTTAACTTTTTCTTTTTTTTTTTTGGTTTTTTTTTTCTGTTTTTTGACGTTTTTTTTTTTGCGGGGATTACTGCTCAGGAGCGATCAAATTTTGAATGGTTTTTAAGCTTGTTTACGAATCATTTATCATAAATTGATCAAGATGACCTCTCCGCGAGAAGAATGCTCCACTGATACTAATGCATTTATGGAACTTGCAATACAGCAGGTATTTGCTGAGGTCTTGCTATCGTACTTACAATGATAGATTATAGATGCTTCTGTTTGTGCATTTCCAATTATACTCATGTTTCAGTGTCAGTTACTCGTATATTCTTTCTTGAAGTTCAAATATATAACTTGAAGGCATCGTTATCACAGCTAATGAACTTGTCAAATATAAATAATGTCAAATTTTAAATAGCTGAAGGTGGAATCAATTTGTGTGAAATTATAAATGGAAAAAAAAGTTGTAGGTAAGCGATGACCACCAGACACTTAATTCGTGTCTAGCAGGATTAGTTGCATGGCAGTTGATAATGTAGGTGTAAAGAGAGAGTTGCACCCAATATGTTTGTGGTTTCTTATAAGTTGCGTTAGCAGTCACTTATTGGACCATATAAATTAAAATATAAATGGATTTTTACTCAATATACCTCTACTCTTCTATAATTAAACTTTGTTTCCTTATGCTCTTGCTTTTTGCTATGTAGCAGGCAAAGATAGCTTTGGATTCCCTTGAAGTTCCTGTTGGGTAAACTAGTTTCACTGTTATTCTCTTGCACAATTCAATAAAATAGTCGTATGTACATATTTTCAGACATCCTCCATTTTCTCACATGTTGCCATCTTGGTTCATTGCAAGTTAATATGGAAAGTTTCATTGCAATGTTATTTAAAGTGGAACTAGAAGAAACTGCGTCATCACATTCCATTACTCAGTTTTGAAATATAAATGAATCTTATTCCAGCATTCTTAACATCATACCATACATCTTTACAGTGATTAACATTCCATTCCATTCCCTACAATTCCATTCCTTTTCATTTGGTGAACCAATGACGTCCTTGATGTCAGTATAAAACCCCTACTTTCTTATGCATTGAAGGATGAAATTCCTCACTTAGGGAATTGGATTCCAATTTCGACACATGCAATTCATCATTTACAATAAGATAGCAAAAAAAAAGCAGGATAAATACTCTTTCAAGTAGAGACTTGCACTTCAAAGCTTCTGATGTTTAATTCATTTCTTTGTTGACTCAGAAGACCTGCATTGAAATTTTAAAAGGGTTTGTCAAAAATACTCCCAACCTTAGAAAACATCATTCTTGGATGTAAATATATCCCACAATTCAACCAAAGACATCCCTATAGAAATCTAAAAGCTCTCTTCTTGCTTGCTCTTCCAAGCATTTGTTACAATATACCCCAAGTTTGTCCTGACTTAAATACTTAATTTGTTTTTAGTTTTTCCCTCAATTCATAATTGTTTTCTGAATTCCTAATTTTCGATACATTGAAGATGGAAAGGCTTTCCTTGGCCTATTAAAATTCCAAATTTGATAAACACAGCATGGTATAATCCCTAAATGGGTGTCAATTGTAAATGAGATTCCAATTTGTTGGAATAAGACTTTTTTTATTCATTACTTGATCTTACAATGTAATGGATTCATTGAAGAAAATTTGAATCTGTTCTTGCATTAGAGCTTAATTATTGATATATTAATTTTAGTTTTATTTATACCGTTATATGTGTTGCCAGCTGTGTGATTGTTGAGGATGGGAAGGTTATAGCGTCTGGGAGGAATCGAACTACTGAGACACGAAATGTAATTTGATTAATGGCTTATTTTAATTTCTTATTATCATCATCACTTTTTCTTAGCTTCATCTTGTGGCTGCTCCTTCAATCATCTATTTGTTGTTTGGATAAATTCTGAATCATTATGCTTGTTGACGGTAACTTACACATGAAATAACTAAGACTTGTCAAATTTAGATTTGGCTTCTTCTTTTTTCTACTTTCCATTCTTGCATTTTTTTTAATTCATGTAATAACTCAGTTTTCCATTTGTTTTTACTCTCATCTTTTCCATTTCGCTAACTCTTTCTTCACAGGCTACAAGGCATGCAGAAATGGAAGCTATTGATGTCCTTCTGGAACAGTGGCAGAGAAATAGACTTTCAACCTCTGACGTAGCTAGAAAATTCTCAAGCTGCAGTCTTTATGTTACATGTGAACCATGCATAATGTGTGCGTCAGCTTTATCAATTCTAGGTACGCTACTTCAATTATTCTATGTATAACAGACACATTGTTTAAGTTATTAGACACTGTTTTCATCCATTTGGTGGTATATTTATTTATCAGGTATAAAGGAGGTATATTATGGATGTGCAAATGATAAATTTGGAGGATGTGGATCAATATTGTCGTTACATTTAAGCAACAATATAAATAAGTATGCCTCTGCGGTCATAAGCACTATCAAAGTTTTATTATATTTAAATGTCAGTTGTACTAGGTTTTCTCAAGGGGAAGTCATTTTTGTTGTCTTTGAATCTTTGTTTATTGTTTTTGTTCATTTAAGATTGTTAGGTATCTTATTCTAATATAGTGGATCTTACATTCATATTCTGCAATCTGTCTCTTTCTGCTTTAACGAAATTATACTTAGCTTCAGAAGAAAAATCTAAGGAACTGAACAGCAAAATGGATGGAAACTGTCAATCATTTTTAGAAGAGCTGTTATTTTTAAATGAAATTTCTTAACGATTTAATTTTTCAAGACCTCTAGTTCTAAACGATTATGCGAGTGACTTGGTAATGTTCAGCAGAATAGCTCGCTTTGCATGTATGTATAGTTGTTGTATAGCATGTACATTAGTGAGAATATCAAGTGGGCCTTTTGGAGGTGATCTTTTTTTTGTATTCTTCTGCAAGTTCACATAATATATTTATTCATGTTTTTATATATAAACCTTCAAAGCAAGTACGTGCCTCTCACAGTCTGCCTTAAAGGGAAATATTTGTTATAATGAAGGAGTCCCTAAATAATTCTCATTTAACTTCTTTTTACCAATACAAACTATATATGTCAATATTGATTGTTCATACGTTTTTTCTTATTTGACAGTGAAGTAACACCAGGAAACGATTTCAAATGTACAGGAGGCATAATGGCATCAGAAGCGGTCCTTCTTCTACGAACATTTTATGAGCAAGGAAATCCAAATGGTAAGTTCCCTTTTTTAATTTTTGGCCCCTTTGTTGCTTTAAATGGCAAGTTGCTATAAATCACTGCAATTTATAGCTTTTGGGAGGTTCTAATTCACACTATAGTAAGTGCAGTGTTAGTATTAGTGCACCACTTTAGGCATCACTTTTATTGTTCTTCTGGTTCATTAGCATGTGTTTCTATAGTTTGACAAAGTATTTGATTGGGGATGTGAAAGTCAATTAGCAAAGCAAGAGTATCTATTGCAAAAATAAACTGTGCATCTTACCTTGAAGGTTGGTGAAAATAACTGACGATTCTCCATGCCTATCAAATTAATTTTATTTTCTAATGATGATGGTTTCAAACAAGTCGCAACATGTACTTGATTTTACTTCCAGAAAATGGAAAATTAGTAGCACCGTTTAACTACTGGTGGCATAATAAAAATGAACTATAAAACATCTTCCCTTGGTCATACATATGGCTTTAATTTTAATCCATCTACACGGTGTATAAAGACGGTAAGATGGCTTGAGTTTTGCTAGGTGCAACCTTAAGACATTAGGTTTGGTTCATTGTTCTTCTGGTTCATTAGCACGTGTTTGTGTGTTTCTGTTGTTTGACAAGTATTTGGTCGTGAATTTGAAAGCCAATTAGCAGAGCAAGAGCATCTATTGCAAAAAGAAATGGTGCATCTTGCCTTGAAGGTTGGTAAAAATTAGATTAGCGATCCTCCGTGCCTATTAAATTGAGTTTAGATTGTTTTGATAGTGGCCTCGAACAAGTCGCAACATCTATTTGTACTTGATCATACTCCCTAGTAAATGTACATGTTAAATGGGTAGCACAGTTTAGCCATGGGCTTTAACAAAGTGATATATTGTATACATATCCGGTGGCACAGTAAAGTGAATAAGCTATGCATCTTTGGTTGCTCATCCATATGGCTATATTTTTTGTCTTCATAGACAGTCTATATAGATGGTAAGATGTCTGAACTTTGGTTGGTGCATAATTACGACATCAGGTTTGTTTTATTTTTCTGGTTCATTAGTATGTGTTTGTGTGTATTGTTTGACTAGTGTTTGGTAGTGATAGTTGTATTTTTTTTTTAATTGCTGGTGACGTATTTTTCATGTAATGCAGTAATTTTTACCCCAAAAAAATGTGTTTGGTTGTGAATTTGGAAGCCAGTTTGCAGAGTAAGAGCATCTATTGCCAAAATAAATTGTGCATCTTGCCTAGAATGTTTATGCCATTTTGATGATGGGCTTGAACAAGTCGCAACATCTATTTGTATTTAATCTTTACTCCCAGTACATGTACAAGAAAAATGAGTACTAGTTGTAGCACAGGACAACCTTGGGCTGTTTTACAGTGATGCATTTACAAGCATGTACTCGGGGCATAATAAAGTGCAGCCAACAGGCTGGATAGTTCTTTTCTTGTTTTTTTAATCTGTGGTTTAAAGTTGATTCTGGCTACTATACAAACTCGAATCTTTCACCCACAAAGATGATTAGAATACCAGAGTCAAAGCTCATCAGAAAGAAGTTTAATTTGGTTCAAAATATTAGTAAGTAGAAATTTGTTAATAAATCAATATATCATAAAAAAAAGTAGAATAAGTACTTTATTATTTATTCATGTCACTTAATTTTCTTTGTTGATCTCCATGTGATTAAAACAATATGCTGAATCCCAGTGTTAGTGCACAGGGATTGAGGCTATTTGATTAAATAATTTAGAATGCTACGAGGCTTGAACTTTATGGTTGAGACTTGAGAATTTTGATTATGGGTTGGACCTGCACAGAGAACTAGTATCTTTCCCCTCTTTTGAGTCCTTCTTTATGATTTATATTAATTTCTTCTCAGCTCCAAAGCCTCACAGGCCACTAACTCGCCAGCCATGAAGTTGAAAGAAATTGAAGTAAGTTTATTACATTATGTTTTGATTGATTGTGCCTGAGAACTATTTCGGTTCGTTGGCCACGAAACTGATTCTCTTTTTAAACTTACAGATGACAATATTGTTGATGCTACTGCATTCACATCACACTTGATTCAGGATGGTACACTAAGATTTCTGATTTGATATGGCATTGTGCTTTCAAGAAGAAGAAACGATCGATGGGAAGATAAATCAAAGAAAAATGAATCGAATGTCATTACTGTATGTGAATGTTGCTGCATTAGAAGTGCTAATAATTTCCGAAAAGATTTAAAGCCATCCAGTTTTACTAATATTCAAATGTTAAAGCTGTCCAGTTTCTCTCAAATATTTGTGCGGCGCGGTGAATATGAAAAAAATAATCTTCCGCGTTTGGGTACAACTTAGATGTAGGAAGGAAAATAAGATTTGAGTGTTGAGAATTGGCCTAGGCAGTCAAATTTAATGCATCATGTTATATGGATTCTCATTGATGACGCGTGCAATCGTTCTTGCGGGTTGGAGTATTAGGTATCTAAGCTAGGTTTAGGCTTTTCTACTTTAGGGGTTTGCTATTGTTTGTTTCCTGTTGTATGTAGCAGATTTATTTATTATTTTGTATTGAGACATTAGTCCCTTACTCTATGAATGTTAAAAGAGTTGTGAAAT
Source organism: Leucaena leucocephala (assembly GCA_037074615.1). Taxonomy (NCBI): domain Eukaryota; kingdom Viridiplantae; phylum Streptophyta; class Magnoliopsida; order Fabales; family Fabaceae; genus Leucaena; species Leucaena leucocephala. The sequence goes on along the minus strand of CM073528.1, from coordinate 13,656,355 downwards.
TACTGGAAGTTTCAATTAATTTAATTTCTTCAATATATTTTAAATATTTAAATTGAAATTATTTGATTACACTAATATTAATATATGATTATCTCATTGTGATATTTAATTTGATTTTAAACATGATATATTTTAACATAGGGGTAAGGTATCCTAGTCATTCAATATTTACTCATTTTCTTTCCTCTATATTATAGGGGATGTTATAACATTTTCTTAGTTTTCCTTTCTCTCAAATTTTCTTTCATACAAACATGGGGCTAGTGAATTATTTTTGGGAAGCCTAAAGAAACAGTTCTCATGTTAGTATCATGAAGGAGATTACCAAAAGTATAAACCTATGCTTTGGATGCTGCTGAATAAATTTGTAGGCGGGATGGCTAATTTGGGGTGTTCAAAGAGAATGTAAAGGGTTATCTAAGATGAAGGGGGCAACGAGAAATAGTCTATTATCTAAGATGAAGGGGGCCACGAGAAATAGTCTATGTTAAAGCTAAGTGTCTACTTTGGGTTGATGCATGCATGTTGATAGATAATGCTTATTTTGAGGATGTCATTTCATTTGATACAACATACTTTACAAGTCTTCAAAATAGATCGCATGCCATTTTCTCGTGTTTCAACTATTCTAGTGTAGTCATATTTGGTGCTGTTTTATTATATGATGGGACCATTGAGTCTTTTTTGAAACTGTTTTGGAAGCACATAGGAAAAGATTACCATTGGTGGCGCAATGGTACATGCCTTGGAAGAGGTAATGGCAAATATCGAACACTACTGGTGCACGTTCCATATTAATAGAAGTGGTTTGAAACATATTGGGAACTCAATGACAAATAACTCATTGTTTTTGGTAATTTTAATTGGCGTATGTATCATTGTTACGAAGAAATAGTGTTGGAGAAATTCTGGAAATCACTGTTATCAAAATAGAATGTAGCAGATAATCTACAGTTGATGTTCATTTATAAGTTAAAAAAAAAGGGTTGCATGTTATACGAATGACTCAAACTCTGATGATTCCTTATATTTTGATAGATTTGAGGTATATTTGGGATGTCATAAGTGTAAAATTAAAGAGATTTATGTGAGATTTTGATAAGAGATCAATTTTGGGCATTAATTGGGGTATTTTATTAGAGATATAATTTATTTTAAATAAAGAAAGATATAGTTTAGATTAGGAGAAAAATAAATAACAGTAAATAGTAAAGCTTCCTAAAATTAAAAAGAAAAAAAAAGAGGAAAAGAAAGAAAATCAGAAAATTCTTTTTTTAATTTTTTTCTTCTTTTAAAAGGAAGAGGCGCTCCGGGGGGGTCTGGGGAGAGTTTAAGAACCTAAAGGCAGTATTCATCAGAGGTGACGGGAGAGAGGAGAACAAAGATCAAAGGAGGACGTGAACAACACCACACCGTTCTCAACTCATCTTCATCTTCTTGAAGGACGCCGTTTTCTATAGCTACTTTGCTTATAATTTATTTGATTTTGATCTTATTTCTGCTGTGATGATTTTAGATTTGCTTTATATTTTTGTTCATGACAATTTTCAATTTATATAGCTAAGCTTTTATTGTGGATTACTGTAGTTTGACTATAGATTAGTGAATGATAGTTTCAATATGAAATAAGAGACATCTGATTGGAATTATTTTGGTGTTTTAAAGGAATCTAGACATGGAAAATTTATACTATACCTTCAATTGAATCATGTAGGATTGAGTATTCAGACACTGGATAACTTAATTTTTTTTATAAGATAGACGGATACATATCAGCCCTATATGATTATTTTAACTTAATTTAGTCTAATTAAATAATCACCTAAGGAATTAGGGATTAACATAACTATAATGCTTTTCAGTGGATTGAAAGACACTCCTAAGTAATTTAGAGTCCTAGACTAGCAAAAGTAATTTTAATTGCAATTGAGGGGAGAAATTAAACACTAAAAACAAGTCAATGCTATAATAATCCAAGTCACATCTCAAGGAATTTAGAATCATCATTAACTTTAGTTATATATTATATTTGTATTTTCTTATTTTAGTTATAATTTTATTTTTTGCTTTATCTGTGTGTTGCTAAACTTAAGTAAAAATTTAAAATGGATTCTCAACTAGATTGTTGGTACTAAGTTATCGTATGAACGATACTTTACTCGCTTTTTATTACTCGATACGACCGTGCACTCGTAAAATTATAGGTTTCACATTTTTAGCCCAACACTCTTGGTATGGTAAGCGTACAATTTAGTAAAAATATCAAGTCGTTTATAAGAACTGGCGCAAATCAACCCTTAGCCAAAAGACTGCTTGTCTGTCTTCTCTTAATACCTTGTGTCAATCTCCACTCCTATTTTTTTTCATCAACCCTTATGATTGCATAATCAAATATAATAGCATCATCATCATCATCTTTTTCTATCTTTCATTTCTCTCATGACAATCTATTCAAACACTTCAAATAATTGATTGATATGCAATTCAAGATTTTTGCAACTTTTTATAAACGAATTGATACTTTTACTAAGATGTGTTCTTCTCATACCAAATGTCTGAGTCCTTCATATAATATGAAGTCCATTTATCTTTTTAACTTGTAAATGGACATTAACCTTGAATTATATTTCTCATTGTATTTCTTTTTATAACGATGCTTTCCAATATTCCTTAAACACTATTTCTTCCCCCACAATGATACAATTATCAATTAAATTTACTCAGAAAATAATAGTCATTTTTCATTAAGTTCCCAAGATATTTCACCCTACTTCTATATTAATATGAAATGTGCATGAGTTATGATGTACATTTGGCATTACCTCTTCTTAGAGCTTGTGCCATTGCGGGGTCTTGGTCAATGAACACAATGAATGACCTTTTTATGTCCTTTCAAAAATGTTTCAAATGGGCTAAAGTTAACCTTAGATTTAATGGGTTGTCTTTAAAGGGCTAAAATTATCATTAGATTTAATATTTAAGAAGATGATTCTATAATTCGATAATAAGAATATTGTTGATATACTATTGAATTTGAAAGTTGATAAATGCAACATATTACTATCACAGATATACATACTTTTGAAGCTATCATAGGATCTGAAACTCTATTATATATCTAGATATCATAACCAACTTACAGATACTCTGGTAAAGGATGGTTTGAGTACTACGTCAGTGTTATATTCTTACTTCCACATTTGACGACTCTTGTAGTCAAGGAGTGTTTGAGATATAATCTCATTATAGTTTGGTCTTATTTATTTAGGGCAATTAGCTCTCTTTTGTATATAAAAAAAAAATTGTTTCAAAAGGCATGTAAAAGACTTTATGGTATCAGCATATAATAAAGCAGAACCAAATATTAGTACTTTTGTTGGTTGAAACCTCTGATAAAATTGGCAAGTGATCTATTTTCATGATTTGTATAGTGTTGTTTCACATGAAATGAATTCCAAGACGAGAATAATCCATCAGCATACGTACATTAGACTAAAACATATTATTTATTTGTTTTTTAAGTCCATTTGATAAGCATAAAAAAATGAAAGATTTTTCGTTAATTGTTGGAAATAATGAGATAGACATCCAATTTCATCATAGACAGTTTCTTATTGCCTCCTTGATCTTAAATAACCCTTTACATCATTTTTGACATATCCCAAATTAGCCCTCCCTCCTACATATTTATTTATTAAATTCAAAGAGGGTTTATGCTTAATTCCATCATACAAGACATAGGCTGGCACTTTTGACACTCTCCGTTTTGATGTTGACATATGAATTGTTTCTTTAGGCTCTAAATGATGATTGTGGTTAAAAAAAATTCACTAATTCTATATCTGCCATTCATTTTTTTTAACCAACATCTTCACTTCACACCTTGTTCTTGTTTTTTGACAAGGCTTTTGAGTTTTAAAATCTCTTTTATCTTAGAAAGTGTAGCAAACAAATTGATTTAAAATTTTAAAATTCAAGTGATATTTTTTTATGAATTTTTTGAAAGAATAAATTATAAATTATTTGAGTAAAAATAGAGTAGTCGATTAACAAAATAGACTTGACATAACACATCATTGTAGTTCATAGTGAAAGATGGTAAATATCCTAAGCTAAGGATCTTCAAGGCTTGGCTTCAATTTATTCTTTCTTGGTTTTTGATTTTTTCCATTTGCAACTTAAGATAGTAGTTATCCAACAAAACTCAACTTAAGAATTCTGCTGTTTTCAAAACTGAGATCCAACAAAAGCCACGAGAACTAAGACCTTTTTTTATTCTGTTTTTATCTTTTTATGTTCTTAGAATAGTTTTGTGAACATATTTTTTTAGAATAAGTTTAGGGAAGAAAAATCAAAAATATATTTGAATGATTGTTTTTTTAAAAAAAAAATCATACTTTAAGAAAAAAATATAAAAACCTGTTGGAAACAAATATTCTTTAATCAACTTAGAGCCAAAAAGAAAAATAATTATTTGATTAACTTATTTTATATAATTATTATTGGCATTTTTTATAATCACTTAATTACTTAATATCTTATTATATTGGTAAACTAATTTAATAAAAAATTCAAATAGAATGATAAATGAATATAATAAAAATGAGTTTCTACAAGCAAAAATAACATAGTTAAAGTTTAAATGAATATTATTTTAAACAAAGTGTCAAAAATAACATCTAATTGGTATAATTGTGATGATGCAAATATAATCAACCTAAAATTCCATTATGTTGTGCTCACATTTTTGCTACGCTTTGATTAGAGTATGTCTAGATTATAACTTACTTTTCACATTTGTGTGTGTAAGAATTCAAGTGTACCTGTCATCACCCACTCTCTTCAGGTACCCATACAGTAACCTAGTACTATTATTAGACATGAGTCTCTGTTATACAGTAAAAGCTCACCAGAGAAGAGAAAAGAGAGTCCTTCTCTATAAAGAGAGAAAACACAGAGCAAGAGAGGAAAAGCTTCCGAATGAGAAAAATATATTGTCCCCAGTCACACATGAGTGTGTATCATAGGGGGAGTGAGCGGTTATCTCCCATAATTGTTCCCTCCAATCGATTTGAATACTCTAAGATATTTGCACTGATTACCCAACTCTTTCGGGTATTTCCATTTTAGCCCTACACATATATGGGTTTATGCTTAATACACAAAGGGTAAACAGCCTATTTTGTTATATCTCCCACTTACTTGATGGGTTAGGGATCATGGGTTTAGACTCTCTTTTCCTTCTTTTATGCTAAGTGCTTTTCTGTGACCATATGGGCATGATGTCTTTATCTAGGTGCCTGTACTATAAATTCCTTTTATAGAACTAGCACAAGATAACATTTTCTTCATATAACTTGAGTTTAATAATATACCTTAGATGTCCTAGATTTACCTATATACAATTTTCCAAGGTAAATCTAATCCCTTTTGAGTTAATGTTGGACTCATATCGCCATTCTCATATGCTCAGTGTCTATACTTTTGATGACGAAATATCATAAGGGGTATGTCATAGACACTAGCACTAGTATGTATATTTCAGGTAATATTCCTTTTGCCCATATGTCACTTCAAATGAGTCAATCGATTTCTTAGCATAATACCTTACATCTCATCTATCATGATCATAGGATACATGCTAAGGTAGTAGTCACCAAAACATACCTTTGTCCCATTGTCAAAGTCAAAAGACACTATTAGAATCATTGTTCATCATGGGACTCACACAACAATGAAACATGGATCTTTCACTTGCTTCCTTTCTATGGTTATTCTTACACATGTGGCATGAATCATATGATACATGATCATAGGATACATGCTAAAGTAGTAGTCACCAAAACATACCTCTATCCCATTGTCAAAGTCAAAGGACACTACTGGAATCATTGTTCTTCATAGGACTCACACAATAATGAAACAGTGATCTTTCACTTGCTTCCTTTATACAGTTATTCTCACACATATGGCATAAATTTTATGGTATGATGTTACTTTTAGAGTATGAGAGCGTATATCATTTTTTATCTATTATAAACACTGTATATATTTAAGTTTAGACACTCTCAGCATCTAAACCCAAATTCTTTAACTTCATCTCTATGATGTTAGAGTTGAAGAACTTGTCATCTGGTTATAGGTATCATGGAAGTGGATTTCTACGATCCAATTTAATTTTTCACTAATAGATCTTATCTCGACTTGCTACACCTCAGTCGAGATGACATATAGCTTTTGCTTCTTTCTACCATGTATTAACACTCTTGTTGCTTTATTGGTGAACACAAACGTCTCATCCTTGCATGCTTATCTCAAGTGTCAAAGGCAGTTGCTCATGTGTGAAAGCTAATCTTTTCAACATGTATGACATACTAGATATTGTATACTTTCACTCAAACTCATAAGTAATGATGAATAACATGTTTTCAATAATCATAAAAAAATTACATAAGGTCTACAATTTTATATTTTGCACATACCAATGAGTTTTACATGTTTTTCAAATGTTTCTTTGCTTATTGGCTTAATTAGGGGGTTTGCTACCGTAAACTTAGTTGAAATGTATTGTATAGTTATAATTTTTTGTGTTATATAATCTCTTACAAAGTTATACTTGATATCAATGTGTTTGGTCTTGTTGGGATACTTAGGGTCTTTTGTGTAGGCTATGGCTATAGTGTTGTCACAGTATATCAACACTAGATTGGGACTCTCATTTATAAATCTTAGATATTCGATAAATCTCTTCAGCTAAACAGCTTCTTACTACTCTAACATATGGTGCCATTGTTAAGCAAGAAGATATATCATAAAGTCGATCTTTGATCTTCCTTATCTCCTCTTATATTAGTATCGGAGTATCCTACTTGGCGCAGATTGCTTCCTTGATAACACAATGAGCAGTGAGTTATGTCATTTAAGCATCTCAATATCTTCTTCACTGCTTTTTAGAGTTTCTCACTGGGATTGGATTGGAATCTACTAATACGCTCCACTGCATAACAAATATATGATCTTACACATTATTGTATACATCAAGTTACTATCGGCATTAGCATATATAACTCTTTCCATCTTTTTTGGGACACATATCAGGACTCAATGCTACTCTAGTAGCCACAGGGATATCCATGGGATTGCAATCACTCATATTGAATATCTCAAGTATTTTCTTGATATTATTCTCTTGTGAAAGAGTGAGGATTCTTCTAGAGCAATCTCTGTGGATCTTGACTCCAAGTATGTATTATGCTTCTTTATGTCTTTCATCTCAAAAATCGATGATAGTCATTCTTTAATAGTTATCACCAATCAAAACTATTGGCTAAGAGTATATCGTCTACGTATAAAGATAATATTATAAAATTACCCTCAAACTACTTAACGTATACACAATGGTCTTTCTCTATCAGCTTAAAGCTATATGAGGTTATCGCCTTATGAAACCTTAAATACCACTGTCTAAATGACTGTTTTAGTCTATAAATAGACTTTTTGAGTTTACACTTTTTGTGTTCAAACCCTTTCTTAATGAAACTTAATGATTGTTCCATATAGATTTTTCATCCAGATTACCATTTAGGATTACGGTTTTTACATTCATCCGATATAGTTCTAGGTTTAAGCTATTTATTATTGCTAAAATAAGTCTTATCGAGTTAAAGCGCACAATAGGTGAAAAGATATCCTGATAGTCTATACCTTAATATTATGTATATTTCTTTGCAACTAATTGGGCTTTGAATTTGTCAATTGATCAATCTACCTTTCTCGGGAATTGAGCCCATGAAGATAGTGGATCATACAGAGGGTCCAGAATGGGACCTTATAGGCCTAATGATATTTTCAGATAAATATGTGGGCCAGGGCTAATAAAGACTGAGAAAAATGAAGAATTATGAAAATGCCACTAAAGGTATGCCATTGTGTTGTGTCTTTAAGTCAGAGTCAGACAAAGGGCGTTATGATTGTTTAAATAAGGTTAGACAGTTAAGAAAAAGTATCTAGATAGTTGACTAAGGTCAAGAGATACTCTGGTAAGGTATGAAAAGACAATAATGCCCCTATAAGTACTAAAGAGGTAGTAAGGGCATTTTGGTAATTTACTAAGGATGTTCCTTGGGAACCGAGCCACCAGAGTGCTTGGGCTTGATTAGAAACCCAAAATGATATTTAAAGGTCCAAAAACGTATCCCAAGAGTAATGTGGGCCCAAGAGGCATTAAAATAATGTTTTAGTGCTTTTTCAATAAAGTAAAGTGACCCGGTCCAAGATAGAACTGGGTAAAGTGATCTGGAATCATGAGAGGACATAAATGGGGTCCACAATGTGCCACATGGCATGATTACAGTAAAAGAAGAAAAGCAAAGGACACATGGCATGATTAGAGAAAAAGGAGTAAAAGCAAGAGGACACGTGGCACAATCTCGACTGTCTATTCAGGGAAAAGACTCTGGAACTCTCTGGAAAGGTTGAGTCAGCTGGTGAGGTGTCCCAAGGGCCCCACATTTTGCCACATATACCCTTGAGGTGTCCTAGATGATGTCATGAGTGGTGAGTCATCAAGGAGAGTGATGTCATCATGATGATGCAGGCAAAGCTTCTTGAAGAAGCAAGCAATCTGGGCCATTCATCATAAATCAATCTGGACCATTCATTCCACCTCCACTCACCTATAAATAGGCCACTCCCCTCCCATTCCAAGGCACACCACGGATATAGCAAGGAAAAGGAAGAGAAAGAAGAGAGAAAGAGAGAAAGAGAGAAGGAAAGAAAGGAAGGAGTTCTAGTGACTGGGCAAGTCTGAGGAGCCGAGGGACTGGGCAAAGCTTAGGAATGAGGTAAGAAAGTTATTTAGGCCCTGCTCTAATAAAGTATAGGATTGCTTTTAGTGGTTAGAATAGAGAAATATCTCTATTAATAAAAGTAGCTAAAGGTAGACAGAAATCTAGGAGAATGTCAGAATAAAGATATCACCCCTACTTAATCATGAGTTAAGTAGAGCTATGTTGATAGAATAATAATGAAAATATTATTATGCTATGTATAGGCTCTGACATATGAAAAGAAGGAATCTTAGAGCAAAGGCTAAAAGCTAGAGGAAGGCTACATGTCAAGTATTTATGCATTGAATGTTATGCTTGATGTGTTATGGCTTTGTTGAATTGTGTTGAACATGTGCTTATGTATGAAGCTCTGTTCATATGATTACTTTGGCCAATTGTATTTCATATGTAACATGGAATCATGCACATTATGCAATGCTAACACTTTCACAAGCAAGCACAAGTATTCACATTAATGCATGCATTGTTTAGTGCTGTTTGCTACTGAGATTTCCCCAGAAATCTCACCCCTTCCATATCAATCCAATTACAGCAGGTTTTCTCAAGATGGAGGAGATAAAGATGCATGAATAGATGTTAATTGCTTAGCATGATTGATATGTGATTCATGTATGTATAATTACTGGAAATTGTCACTATGAATAGTAACTTGTGATGGAGGCAGTGATATTTGAGCTATAATTATAAATAGTAAATGATTGAATAAATGTATTATATTTTTCCAGTAAATAGTAGACATACCAAGCTTCGATTTGATATATAAAACGTCTCATTTGCATGTCTACACATAAAGATATGATTTATCAAAGTTAGGACCAGAAGGCTAGAATCAGGGACAGGACGCTGGAGGAACAGTGATTTCGGAACGTTGACCAACATTGACCTGGTCAATTCATAGTCAACGAGTAATTTTTACCTAAAAGATCATTATGTTAGCTTCGTGTAGCAATTTGAACCACTCCATTTTGATTTTTATATAATTAGTTATGATTTTTCGAAGTCAGGTCACTCCGCTGGAATTTACACAGTGATCCTTGGCAGGACCTACCAATGTTTCATGAACAAAATTTGATTCATCATCCCCTTTAAGAGTAACTAAGAGTGATTTACCTTCTATTTGGAAGTGTCTCAACTTGTAACACTTTCTATGTTACTCCTTCTGACCACAACTACCTGCTTATCTTTTTTCATTTGTCTAGGTCTTTGTGTTGGCTGTTCTTAGCTCCCACTCAAATTGATATACGTAGAGAATTCTAGTCTATCAATTTCTTCTGCGATGTCCTATTCCTGAGTCTCATAAATAGATACAGTGTGATCAACATCTCCCCTATTGGGAAATTCCTTCTCAATGAATATATCATTTTTTGATTCTTTTTTAGTCATTGTTCCATATTCAATTTTACTTATGAATACATATCCTTTTACCTTATGAAGATACACTTTTTCCCTCTAGGACTCAGCTTCCAATGTTTATGAAAACCGTCATGGATATATGCCGTCAAACCCCAAGGTCTAAGGATGCTTAGATTTTGCTTACATGTAGTCCATAACTCGTAGGGCACGGAAGTGATTGACTCTAAGGGCATCCAATTAAGTATGAAGGTTGTCATCAATAAAGCATCACCTTAATGTGAAATATGAGGTTTGCCTGAGTTATCATAGACTTAACTATTTCTAGAAGAGTTTTATTTCTTCTTTCGACAACCTCATTTTGTTAAGGAGTGCCAGGGAAAGTTATTTGCCTAATAATCCATTTTTCTTCATAAACCTGTTTGAATTGATCTGACAGGTATTCACAACCTCGATTAGCGTATAATGCTTTGATTTTATTGTTCATTTGATTCTATACTTTATTTATGTATTATCTCAAGCAGTCTAATACCTCAGACTTATGTGAGATCAAATAGTCATGATCCTATTATGAAAAATATTCATAAAGGTAATGAAATACTAAGCTCTGTGTCTCACCCTCATACTCATTGGACCATATCATAATTGATTAATTACAATAGATTTTTTTCTCGTGTTCCCTTACTGAATGGCTTTCTAGTTGCCTTACCAACTAAATAGTTTTCGCATAATGACATATTCACATTGGGGATTACCCCTAAGATGCGTTCTTTTGCCAGTTTAATTATTCTATTTTGATTAATATGTCCTAGTCTAGTATGACAGATATTCATATCAGGATTATTTGAAGTAATAACAAAACAATCGTGAGCATTAAAATCATTAGCAAGATCCATAATAAAGAATATTTGAAATCGGAAAGATGAACCATAAAATATTGAGTTGCTAAAGATGTCTGCAACTTTACCATGAAAGTTTACATCAAACCCAAAGTCTAGTAAGCAAATACATAATCTAAATTATATCGAATGTCAGGAGCATGAAACATATCATGGAGGATCAAGGTCTTTCCACCAAGCAAAACAAGTTTGTAAGTGTTAATACCTCGAACCTCAATCCTCGCATTATCCCCAACGTAAATCCACTTGCTTTAATACAGCAACTTACAGTATTCCATGAAGGATCCTATATCTTGACTTAAATGATCTATGGAGCCTGAGTCAATAATCCAAGAACAAGAAATATACAATGTCAGAAAAATAGTACTAAAAATAAATGAGACATGTAAATTCACATAATTCACTAATACATTTTTTGCTCTCAGCCTATTTAGAACAGTCGTATGCAAAAGTGCCATATGGTATGGTAGGCAAAGTATTTGACTTTCTTCAGGTTTAACTTTTACTTGTCGCATTTCTTTTCTTTCTTGTTATATTATTTCTTGCCTTTCTTTGGTTGAAGGCCACCTTTCTTCCCATTCTTCTAGAATCTCTTTCTCTCTCTAGGTTTGAACTTTGATTGAGAAGGACCGTGACCGTCAATCAAATAGGTTTATCTATTAGCCTCGTAAGCCTTCAAACTTTTGTCCTCCAGCTCTGAATGCTTAGCTACATCATTGAAAGTAATAATATTTTCATTATGAGTTAAGTTGACTTTCATATGCTCCCAACTGGCAGGAAGTGACCTGATAATAACTGTACTTGCTACTCGTCAAATAGATTATGTCCAAACTCTTTCAGTTTATGAATCATGTTGGCTATCTCCTTCAAACGTTGCCTCATAGGATTATTTGGCTTAAACTTATAGTTATTAAATTTAATCGTCAACTTTCTAAGCTTGGTCATGGAGACTCCACCAAACTTGTCCTTCAGTGCTATCCATAGGTATTGTACAATCTTGTGTGTCTCGAATTCGCACATTAGGTTGGCAACTATGGCGCTCAATAGCGTGATCTTTGCAATGCTATTCCTTTTCTTCCAGCTCAGGTATGCCTCCTGGTCTCTCATATATTGAACCATATTTTCAACATCAAGTTCTACTCGGGCTATTGATAATGCCCTTTATATCTGTTAGTTTGCATGCATCTCTTTCAGCTATACTTATAGCTAAAGTAAGAGTACATGGTTAGTTCACTTATTTTCTTTCCTCAACTTGAGATTCATTGACAATAGTAGGCACTGACATAGAGTGTCAACCTAAGGAAACCAGAAAAAGTTCCTCAGGAAGGGGTTTGATGGGGAATAAAGTTTTTGACCTCAGTCTGGAATCATTATATACTACTTGAGGTTCCTCATGTGGTAGTTCCTCCATAACCCCTCAAGGTCTTCTTCAGATTTCCCCTTGGGGTCCTCTTGAAGGTTTTTTATAGGTTCATTAATGTATTGACCTTCTATAAGATCATTGTGTGGATCATTATGTGGATCATCATTAACCCAATTGTGGATTTTTTTTTATCTGTAAAAAAATGTCAGAAAATACCCTGAAAGCATGCAAGCACATTCAAAATAGTTTTTAAAATGGTCTAAAATTATACCATAATGAAGATATCAATTTTAGATATTTTTAGAGATAAATCGCATCTCAAACGAAGGTCTCACACTCCCCTCATGCACCCCAGAAAGTTAAAATTTAGAAAAAAATAAAAATAGGAAGATGCCCACTCTCGGGCTTTGTGGTTGCATCCATGCACCATTATGGAGCTGCCACTTGCCTAACGTGGCACTTGGCTACTTTGCCTCAACTTTTTTTTTGTTTTTTATTATAGATTCGGGTATGATTTACTGATCTGACCTAGTCTAAAACCCCTCCGGCCTAACCTAATTTTTATTTGAAATTAACTTGATCCGGGTTGATCAATTGATTTTACTCGGTTTAGAAAAACCCTCAGCCAAACCTTTTTTTTTTTTGAAATATCAAAATGACAACACTTTGGGCTAGAGTTCATCTTTAACCTCTAGCTGGGTCACAACATACTTGTTTCGTAGGTAGGTGGGTCTATCGAAGTTGACACCTTCTTTCCTCTATAACTCCACTGTCTAACGTCTATTTTCGATGTTCTTTGGGTCATTTTCCATTGTTTTTGTGAGCTCTACATAATTGGACTATTTTTGAAGCCTAATTCTATAATTTTTAGATGATCCAATTTGATCTGAAACTTTAATCCTCTATAACTTTACCACTCGACATCTGTTTTTGACATTCTTGGTTTCATTTTCTTTAATTTTTTGAGATATACACAATGGTTTTGAAACCTAAATTTTCGATTTTCGGATGACCCAATTATGAGGTAATGAAGCTTTCGTCAAAGAATATGATATAGTACAAAGAAATATATCATAGAAGCAAATAAATTATTTTGAGGCCTTTAGATTAACCTAGCTTTGATACTAATGTAGGAATACCTATTGTCATCTACTTACTTCTGTCGCCATACGGTGACCCAGTGCCATTACCAAACACGAGTCTCTAGTACACAATAAAAGTACACTAGAGAAGATAAGGGAGAGTCTATCCTGGTAAAAAGAGAAAACATAAAGCAAGAGAGGAAAAACTTCCGAACGTGAAAAATATCTATTGTCCCCAGTGACATATGAGTATGTATCATGGGGGAGTGGGTAGTTATCTCCCATAACCGTTCCCTCCAATCAGTTTAAGTATTCTGATATATTCAAATTGATAATTCAACTCGTTTTGATATTTCTACTCCAGCCCTACATATATATGGGTATAGGCCTAATATATTAAGGGTAGACCATTTTGTTATAGTGTTTCTAGTCAAACTTTTTACTTCTAAACGTGTGTTTATAGTTAAATCCTCCAATTGTTATGGATTCATATTCTCCCCTTTTATAAACAACAAATCATGCCGGCTCTACTTGCGCATATGGTTATGAATAGCATATCATGTCATTATTATAAGATGACGAATTAAAGGCTTGTAAGGTGACATTAATTTTAGAATCGAAAACCAAGCCTTCAAACAAAGGCCTAAGTTTCATTAAGTTAAACTATAGGTGTCTAGTTGAAAAAAACATTAAAAATATAGGGAGATAATATCGAGTTCCCCAAAAAATTATATATAATTCAACTAGTATAGTATAAGAGTTAATTAATTTTTTAGATAGATTAAGAAAACTAAATAAATTAATTATAACTAATATAAAATTTAGTTAATTAGTTTGAGTAAATTAAGGAATATATGATATGAATTTGTCTTAAAAAATTATATTTAAGCATAATTAATTTTTTTTTAAAATTTTTTAATTTAAGTAAAAAGTTAACTAAAATAAATTTTGTTTGATAACTTCTTTTAGTGCCTTTCTTGATTTTCCTCTTTATCATATTTTATAAAGACTATATACTCAACCGTTAATATTGATATAAATGTTATGCCAACTTTTTCTCATATAAAATTACTGAGTATCATCTTCTTTTATATGACTAAAAATTAATTTCACCATTCTCTGGTTCTCCAAAAATTTTGTTGTACCACTCACTATCATATAATATAATTGGTTTTATTGTAATTTGAGAAGATTTTTCTTTAAGCTTAATAAATATTTTGTGATCACAAATAACTTTTGATATACTTTTCATTTATTTGTATCTTATGTGGAATATCTCTATCAATTTTATCTTATTTTATATTCTTTCAGTACTTAATATATGATATATTTAATCAATTTAATTAGATTAAAAAATTAGTTAGTATGATATAATTTTTTTTAATGTATCATAATCATTTTCCTTAACTCCTTTTTTTTATTTGATTATTATTGAAAGATAATTTAAAAAAATTGATAATTATAGAAAATAAATTTTATATTTATAACTAAAATTAATTTTTTAATTAAATTTTATATTAAAGATAAGAGGAATATTATCAATTTCATGTACCTAAACTTTAGTTACACGTGGGAGCTTTGTTTTTTTAAAAAAGAAATTGATGCCACAATGGAAAGTGCATAAATGATTCGGCTTGTTGGGTTCCATGCCTTGCATGTTCAACACATAAAGAAGCATTCTTTAGGCAATAATAATAAATAAAAAAAAAACAGAGAAAAGAATAAACATTCTTTTTTTATATATAAAGATTTTTTTTAAAAAAATTAGACTCATCTATAATCTAAAAATAGAGTAAAATTTCTTTTTCTCTCAGACAATATTAATATCGGATAGGACGAATTATTTAATATTTTTAGATATAAATCTAAACCCTAAAAATTATTATTTTATTACTTAATTTAAACTTTAAGCATTAAAAAAGCGTGACCAGGCCCATAATTTATGTTTTTAGGCCAGTGGCCGATATTTTATTTTAAAAAAACATTTTTTTATTATTATACTAGTTTTTATACAATTATATGTTGTTTGTTTTTTCAGGTTTAGGTAAGTTTTTGGACTGATTCATAAATAATTCCTTTGAATTATTACACATGCAAATTCTTAATCCTTGATTACATTAACGTAATGCAAGGGAAACAAAATAAAAATATATAGTCAAATCTTAAATGATTAACAGCGTGAATGTGCTGGCGCATATGTATGTGTGTGTGTATATATACACACACACTTGTTTTCCCTTAAAAGGGTTTAGATCTTGATCAAAATACATAGTACTATTTTTTTTAATAAAAAGATTTAAATAAATTTAATATCAATCTTTTTATTAAAATTAAAATAGAACTTTAAGACTTAAAAACAACTTACCCGATATCTATTAAAAAAAAATTATAATAACAATAAAAATTAAATTTATTTTTTTATAAGATATAAATATATTTATTATTATTTATGTTATTAAGAAATTTATAGCCCTATTTAAAATGGGAAGGGGAAGGCAAAGTCAGTTTTTCACAAACTTAATAGCAACCCAATCACTTTTCCTCATTAGTGATTGTCAAGTGATTTTTGTTCGATCTTTATTACTTGCATCTAAGAACCGAGGTGAAAATATTTTTTTTGTTACACTTAAATGATATTATTGTATCATCTTAATAATATTTAAAATAAAATTACATCATAAATTATTTTAAAATAATATGTGCACTAAGAAAAATAATTTAAAGAATTGAATTCCTTAACCCACGATATTTTTTAGTTGGTATTTTATAATAAAAAAATAAAAAAATAAGGAGTAGCTCATAATTGACATAATATTTCCGCGGGATTACTTTCACACCCACATATTATATACACGTACACATGCCCACTCCCAAGTACATAAAAAATTTAGATATTTGTGAGGTGAAGAAATGAAAAGACCGTGGATTTTTGCGGGTTACCTCCCCATGAAGCTGCCTTGAATATTCACTCCTTCTTCGTAACTATTTATTTTCCATTCCGTGTCTTTTGTTCTTCTTTCTCCATGCAATTTTTCTTCACCAAACTTTCCTATTTTCTTTCTCTTGTCCCCTCTTCAATCCTCAAGCTATGTCCGTTGACAACAATTACCACCCTACTCCTCCGTCCGACTGCGCCGGATCGGCATTGATCTTTCTTGGGACTGGATGTTCTAGCATGGTCCCCAACCTGATGTGCCTGCTCCAGCCAGCAGATCCTCCCTGCACCGTCTGTTCTCAGGCATTGTCTGTCCCACCTGAGCGCAACCCTAATTACAGGTATTTTCCTTTGGCATTTGGGGGAATGGTGGTGTAGATTTGATTTGGTTTACTTTCTTGAAGTTGGAACTATATTGTGTATTTTCTCTTGTTTTCTGTGACGATTTCAGTGGGATGAGATGGGACTAATTATGTTGAATGTTTCGGCACTTTTTGTCTAGGAACGGAGCATGACATCTGTTTTTATTATGTGGTGCCGATAGTCTTCTTTTAATTTTGACTTTAAGAGGGAATGAATCATTTGACAACGTAAATATCATAATCAGCACGGTTTTGAAAGCTTAGAAGGCAATGTTTAGTACAGGAAATGCTTTCCATGAGTTCTTGAGCAATGTGCAATGGGACAAAGCTTTATTATTAGTATCATTGTTGTTGAAGAGTATCTTCTTCCTTGTGCTCATAGCGAAGGGCATGTTCTCAAGATAAGCCTTTGAGCAATGTGGACGGGGACAGAGCCAAAAGAGAACCTAGCGCTACTGTTTGGATACTGCAGGGATTTGAGAAAATGAATAGCATTTGATATTTGAACATCATCTGTTCTTGTTGAAGCAATATTGGACTACGCGCTTTTTGTTTTTTCTTTGTATATATTGTGATTGATGGATAGGTACCGGAGCAAAAGAAAGCTGTGCATGTTGCACATATCAAAGCCACACAAGATATGTATTAAGGGGTAACAACTAATGTAAGATCGCCTAGAGGTGAGACAAAGAACTTTCTTATACAGATTGGCCTACATCAGGGATCAACCTTAAGCCATAATTTGTTTAACCTAGTTTTAGATGCTATAACTGAGTCTATTCACTAAGAAATTCCTTAAGTGCATGCTTTTTGCTGACGATATAGTGCTTGTGGCTGAGTCGAGAGAAGAGATTAACTATAAATTTGAGTTGTGAAGAAGGACCTTAGAGTTAAATCGCCTGAGTAGAAGTAAGACTGAATATATACATTGTGATTTTAATAAGAGACAAGATAAAAGTGATTTGGAAGTCAAAATAGGAGACCAAACCATTCCACAAATGGAAAAATTCAGATACTTATGATTAATGATACAAAGAGAAGGTGAAATTATTGGAGATATTAACCATAGAATTCAAACTGGGTAGTTTAAATGGAGAAAGACGACTAGAGTTATTTGTGATCAGAAGTTACCTAACAAAGTCAAAGGAAAATTCTATCGTACTGATATAAGATTAGCAATACTTTATGATAGTGAATTTTAGGTTTTAAAGGGACGACAGGAGCATAAAGTGGGGGTAGTTGAGATGAGGATGTTGAGATGGATGTGTGGACATATAAGAAAAGATAAAATTAGTAATGAACATATTCGGGGAAGAGTTGGAGTGGCACCTATTGAAGAGAAGATGGTAGAGAATCAGCTGAGGTGGTTTGAGCACGTATAAAGAAGGTTATCAGATGTATCGGTGAGGAGGGTAGACTAAGCGATATGGAGTCCTATAAAAAAGGGGTAGAGGAAGACTAAAGAGAATGCTTAACTAGGTTATTGAGCGGAATCTCTTGGTCAACAACTTATGCAAGGATTTGATTTTTGATAGAGCACAATGGCGTCGTGCGATCCATGTAGCCGACTCCACCTAGTGGGATAAGGCTTGTTGCTGCTGCTGTATATATTGTGATTGATGTTCTCTTTTTTCTCTATATGTTTACCATGGAATTGTGTTGATTTAGTGGCATTTTTAATTCTATTTTGTCATTGCAGGTGCAATACATCCCTTCTAATTGATTATTGCCAAAGTGATGGTAAACACAACTATATATTGATTGATGTTGGGAAGTCATTTCGGGAGACAGTACTTAGATGGTTTACTTTCCATAAGATTCCAAGAATTGATTCTGTGAGTCATGCCTCAAAAACGTTTACTATTGATGGTTTTATTTTGAAATTTCAGTTCCAATTGAACGCCAATCTAACCTTATATACCCATGGTTGAGAGTCATGTTATAAACCCTGTTGAGGGCTTAGTATGCACAAGTGATTTCAGCAATTTCATGAGTTAGATATGGTTCCAGGATATGCAGCTGCTAGTAAGCTCATTGCTTTTAGCACTGTACGTACAATGTTGAAATATGACTTAATTACCTTATTGAGGCTTAGAAACTAGCCTTTAAATTTCCACCTTAAAATACTGCAGCTTCAGGGATCCAGATGTGATTATAGATAATCGAAATTGTATGTAGCTTTACCTTATTATTTTGTTGGTCAGTTTCTATTTTTCTTCCTTTTTTGTGCATCTCTCCTCCATTGTGGTTTGAAATTACAATTGATTTTGTACAATGCGAAGCAGGGATGGCTGAAAACATGTCAAAACTATTCAATTACCATGGTGTTTGATCATATATATAAGATGAAACTCAAGATTTTGATAAGGAAAAGTATAAAACCTGCAAAATCGTAGCAAATAATTTATGACCTTTTGGATGCTAAAACTTTTGTATCTGTTGATGAAATTCAAACATCTTTCAATAGGAGGAAAAGATCTTTTCATTTTGCATATCGATAGGTATTTCTGGCATCTTTATCGCCTTCCCCTACATCACACATTGTATTGTATAAAAATAATTCCCAGCCGTTGTGTGCTTGCATTATGTGTATGAATAATTAGAATATGCCAATAATTGCAGATAGCTTCCTTGATATGAAGTAGTAGTGCCAGTGAACTCAATGTCTCATTCTAGTCTTTTAAGGATTAGACGTTGTTCCCTTGTTTTATTTATTAACACAATAAAGGTTCAGATATAAAGGAAGGGCATAATACATCATCTTTTTAGTTGTAAGCATCTTTGCCTTCTAGTTTGGGGCTTCATTTTCTATTTTCTTCCTCGTCTATTCATTGATAGAGTTCTTTTATCCTCCATTATGTGTTGAAGCTTTGATTGGAATTTTTGTTCAATACCAAGAAGAGACACCTTGAAACAATCCCAAACTATTGAAATGTTTATGGTGATTGGCCATTGATATAAGTATTAAATAAAATACAAAATTCAAATTCCATGAAAAAGGAATACAAAATTCAATATTTTGACAAGAAACGGGGTCAAAAAAGTTAAATCATTTGCAAAAAAATCCATAACTAATCAGGTGCTGACAAATCTGTATCATTGCTATTTGCAAATTGGTAATTGCTATTGATGCTTATAATTCAGAGAATCTTGCCTGATCTTTCTCTTTTTTTTAATATCACTGGCCTGATCTATTTTCTTTCTTGGATGTTTTGTAATTGTCAAGCCGATGCTCACATTCTATGAGAATAAATTAATGTTTGCATGAATGCAGATTATTTTAACTCATGAGCATGCTGATGCAGTCCTTGGATTGGATGACATACGTGCTGTACAGCCATTTAGTCCTACAAATGATATTGATCCCACTCCCATATATTTAAGTCGTCACTCGATGCAGAGGTATCTCTGGTAACCTTTCCTCTTGTATATTATACTGAGAATATTACAGCAACTTCCTCTGATTTAGCTTAATACACTTACCTTCTCTGTCTATTTTAAAAATAGGGGGAGGTGACTAAATTTATGTGTGCTCATGATAGTTTTTCCTTTTCTTAATATTTTATCTTTCATAGAGATTGTAACAAAATCCTGTCTACACCATCACCTAAATAGCTTCGGCTATTGAGTTGAACTTTTCCTTAACATGATATTAGAGCTTCTATGACTAAGTAATCAGAATTTAATCCTTGTCACCCTCAATCTCTTGAACAAAATTATTATTCAATTTAAGGTATGGTAGGCTTGTTCTCTGTTCTTACTTTAAACTCTAGCGGCTTTCATGTGAAAAGATATTGTAGAGTATACTAAAATTATAATAGGCCTTCACATAGGGCTTAAGCTATTGAGTTGAAATTGAATTGATACCTCATAATTACTAGAGAATAGAAAATTATCTCATACTCTGATTGTATGTTTGTTTGTAGTTGTCTTACTGAGGCAGTAGATACCTCTAAAATCACCATTTCAAAATAACAATAATAGCAACTACCATTATAAATATACTTTGCATTACTTGGTGAAGTAAGAAGTTCTGATGTAGTGCACTCATTCTCCTAGTTAAGCTTTTTGTTTAAAGTTATAGATAACCACACGTCAATACTACTTGTCTTCTTTTAACTATTTTGTATAAATCATACTTAGGGGCAGTTAAATTAATTAGCAATAATAGGTAAAAGTTGGACAACTTTTCCAATTCTAGAAATCAAAGGTAATATGGTTCTCCAAATTTGAACATAAGTTCTGCAATTCTTATTGCTATGATTTTATAATCATATGCAAAAAATCATTCATATAAAATGGTCATGAAAATTAAGGTTTTCTAACTGTACTCTAGTGTGGATGGTTGCAGCTGTATTTTTCTATCAATGAGATTAACATGATATGGGTGCACTAGCCAAACATAAAACTTTTATATGTGCGATTGAACAATTGTTTGGTTATTATATAGAATGTATGTCAGCATTATATTTATATCCATTTCATTTGCTTTTATGGCTGCCTATGCTACATGGTAGTTGAATTCTTATGATAAACATTTACTCCAGTATATCAGAGAAGTTTCCTTATTTGGTTCACAAGAAACAGAAGGAAGGACAAGAAATAAGAAGAGTAGCTCAGATGAACTGGAATATAATCGGTGATGACTGCGAGCAACCATTTTATGCATCAGGCTTAAAGTTCATCCCTCTACCAGTTAATAACCACAGATCTATGTCATTACTGTAAAAATTCAGTGCTCCGATATCATAAGGATTTGCAACTTTTCTGAATGTAGGTTATGCATGGAGAGGACTACATCTGTTTGGGCTTTCTTTTTGGGGAGAAAAATAAGGTGGCTTACATATCTGATGTTTCACGGATTCCTGCTAGCACAGAGTATGGTATGTGTTGAATCAGTTTTTCTCCTTTTTGGAAATGTATGTTCCCTTTTCAGCGCTATCTTGTAAAGCTAGACTCAAACTGTTGTAGGAGACCACTTCATAGATTGTTTTACAAAAGTTTGGAATCAAGTATTTTAAAACTCTTACAGTTATGGATCCTTGGATGTCAAGTACCTTTTGACTCAAAACTTCATGTTATGAGAAAAGCTCTGTTATTGTTTCACCAAGGAAGACGATGCATTAACTTACCTTCATTGTTAAGTTGAAATAAACGAAACAGTTCATATGAATCATAGCTTTAGTTGAAATCCTATATAGACATCCATAATTCTGTCCATTACCATAAATTGGTTTGTTTCGTTGTTTGTCTTAATCGTTGGTTTTGGGATAGCATTATAAAAAATTTTCAAGGACAGTTTCAGTTAAAAATTCTTGCATATCATATTTTACAGGATAGAATTTTTTTCTCAGCGTCTTTTTGGATTTCAATTAATTGTTTATTAATTGGATAAGGTACAGTTGTGGGAGATATCACAATTAATCACAATTAATTGTGTTAATTAGACTTGATATAGGGGAGTAATAAGGAAAGATTTTAGGGATTATGCTCTTGAGTGTATTCCATGATTTGTTCCTTTATCCCGTGATTATGCTTCCCTAATTATGTACCCATATGTATATATGTATGTGAATAGAAGAAGAAAGATGTACAACGAATTACCTTGAACATCCATAAGGTATTTTCTAATTTCTCTTCAATATGGTATCAGAGCAAAGTTCGGGATCCCGAGTTCTATCCTCTGCCGAAGTCGACTCCACCTTGTCTGACAGTAGCCTGTCTCCTAGCCAAGGTCGCCGCCATTGAAGGTTCCATCATGATTCTTGTTCCCGAGCGCCTCACAGGTGATAACTATTTAGAATGGTCACAATCCATGTATCTTGCCCTTGACAGCCGTGACCGACTCGAGCTGATCCAAAATGACTCCGCCCACCGATGATGCTGGTGCACGACGACTATGGAAGATGAAAAACTCTCTGGTGGCTTCCTGGCTCCTCAATGCCATGGCCCCAGCTGTCCGACGGAGCTTTATGTTCATTCCTTCTGCCAAGGAGATCTGGCAAGCCGTCAAAGAAGCTTATGGTAAGAGGCCGATGACATCCCTAGTCTTTGACCTGCATTCTTGATTATGGACTATGAGACCAGACAATCGCCCTCTGAATGCATACTATCTGGAGAAGAAAACGTTGTGGCAGGAATTGGACCAATTGAAGCACCATGTCTGGAGACACGCCGAGGATGTCTCCGCTTACCGATAGGATCTGGATAAGGAAAGACTCTTTGAGTTCCTCGTTGGTTTGAACCCAACATATGAGGACGTCCGTGGTCGACTTCTTGGGCGAATCCCTCTGCCGACAGTCTCTGAGGCCTTCGCTCTCCTCAGAGATAAGGAATCTCGCCGCGGTGTTATGTTGTTTGACATAGCTCACCCCCGACTAGTGACCACCGGCGACTCGTCTTCAGCCCTCGCTACCTGCGGATATCGCCCCACATGTGACTACTGTAAAAAATAGGGTCACACAAGGGAGAAATGCTAGGAGCTTTATGGGAAGCCCCCAGATTGGAAGCCGCGATAGAGGAGATCCAGAGGGAACATGGCTGAAGTGCAGGACAGCCTAAGTGAATTGGGCCCAGCGTTTGATCCAGCCCAAAACAGAATTGTAGCCTACCAAAGCAGTTGGTCATTCGGCCCAAGTCCTCAATTGGGCTATGTCACTGCAGGCCCAATGCATGGTAGCACTTCAACCCAAGACCCCTTAAGCATTATTTTAGAACGCCTTACTGCACTTGAAAATCAATACCGTAAGCAACCAGTTGCTTCAATTGTGCAGCGATAATTTCTTTAAAGCTCTTGCTATTATTAAAAGTAAATCCATAGGCTCGTGCTGGATAGTGGACCTAGGGGCCTACAAATGAGGCTTCATTTTTTACTACCTATACTCTGGTAAAATCACCTCTTACTATTAAGATTGCTGATGCCTCTGACTCTTTGATTGCCAGTAGTAGTATAATTAGTGTTTCCCCAACTCTAACACTATATAATGTTTTGCATCTACCAAATTTAAAGTGTAATTTATTATCTTCCAGTCAGTTGACTAGGGATAAAAGATGTCATGCTAAATTTTTTGCTACCCATTGTATTTTTCAGTACCTGCTCACGAGGACGACGATTGGTTTTACTAAGAAACTTGATGGGCTGTATTACTTGGATAATTGTCATAATCCAATACCCCACTCATGCAATAAAGTGTCTCTTCCCCGAGCTATTGAATTGGAGTTGTGGCACAGACGATTAAGGCATCCAAACTTTCAATATATATGCAAAATGTTCCCGTCACTTTGCTCTAATAAAAATTCTTATTTCTCATATGATTTATGGGAACTTGCAAAGCATCATCAGACCCACTTCCCTAGTGTCCCATATCGACCATCCAAGCCCTTTTCTATTATTCATAGTGACTTGTGGGGTCCATCTCGAATCTCCAATCACAATAAGTCAAAATGGTTCATGACCTTAATTGATGATCATATCAGGGTAAGTTGGATTTTCCTCCTAAAAGACAAAACCGAAGTGTATCAAACCTTTGTCAACTTCTACAACATGATCCTTACCCAATTCGATACAAAAATTCAGACCCTCTATACTGATAATGACACTGAATATTTTAACCATCATCTTTCTGAATTTCTCAAACAACACAGTGTCGCCCACAAAAGTTCTTCTCCATACAACCCCCAACAAAATGGCATTGCTGAACGCAAAAATAGGCATATTCTAGAAATAGTCTGGGCTCTCCTGTTTAGCAGTCATGTCCCACATTTCTATTGGACCGATGCTATCCTCATGGCCGCTTTCTTAATTAACCGAATGCCGTGTAAATCCTTATCTTTTCGAACCCCTCTCCAGGTTCTCCAGAATCACTTTCACTTACCCTATCTAGAAAACACCCTGTCCCCTCAGGGTTTTCGGGTGTACTGCCTTTGTTCATCTACATTAGTCATCAAGACTTGATCCTAAGGTTGTCAAATGCATCTTTCTAGGTCCTACTGTTGCTCAAAAGGGGTACAAATATTTTTGATCCAATGGCTAAGTGCCTCTATATTACATGTGATGTTACCTTTCATGAAATCATTCCTTTCTACCTTTCTTCGATTCAGGGAGAGACCTAGAGTAAACCTCAGAAAGCTCAAATAGAACTTGAACCTCAACCACTTGGTCTAAATCAAACAGAACCTGATAGGATCTATACCCTTAACATGCCAGTACAAGAGGAATCTAAGAACCAAGAGGGAAATACTAGCTTAGGGTGAGACACTAACAAATAGGGACAAGTATAAACTCGCAAAAACATGACAGGTTATGCCCCTCAAGTGAATGACGCATGCCAAGAATTTGAACCAAATGCAGGTCTTGAACCACCACAAGAATATAATGGTGATCTTGATCTCCCAATAGCCATAAGAAGGGAACGCAGGTCATGCACTTGACACCCCACAGAAAGGTTTGTCTCTTATCAAGCTCTATCATCAGGACATCATGCTTTTATCTCTCATCTTGATGAAATCAGAATACCAAAGAGTATAACTGAGGCTCTTGCAAGCCTTGCATGGAGGACAGTCGTGATGGAAGAAATGAAGGCACTAGAGGAGAACCAAACATGTGAAGTAGTTGAACTACCGAGGACAAGAGAGCAGTTGGATGTACATGGGTATTCACCCCGAAATATCTTGCAGATAGAAGTCTTGACAAGTATAAAGCTCGACTAGTTGCTGAAGGTTTTACTCAGATCTATGGTATGGATTACACAGACATTTGCACCAGTAGCAAAATTGAACACCATTAGAATTCTACTTTCACTCGCTGTAATCTGGATTGGCCATTGCATCAAATGGATGTCAAGAATGCATTCTTAAATGGACAATTGAAGGAAGAGGTAAACATGAAGATGCCTCCGAGATTTCTAGGGAAGACAGAAAGTCAGGTATGCAAAATAAAGAAGTCACTATATGGTTTGAAGCAGTTGCCTCGTGCATGGTTTGAAAGATTCACCAAAGTAATGAAACAATTAGGCTATACACAAGGCCAAAGTGAACACACCTTATTCTTCAGGCGTGCAAATTAGAAACTTGTGGTATTAGCAGTGTATGTAGATGACATTGTTCTTACAGGAGATAACTCAACAGAGATTGATAAAGTTAAAAAGGCCATTAACCAAGAATTTTAAGTAAAGGATATGGGGAAAATGAAGTATTTATTGGGTATAGAAGTAGCCAGATCTGCAAAATGAATCAGTATCTCACAGAAAAAGTACATAACAGATCTTCTGGAAGAAACAGGTATGCTAGTTTGCAAACCTAGCGATACTCCTATTCGAGTCGACAAGATCAAGGATGATGAAAACCTGGGGAAGGAAGTAGATATTCGAAGATATCAACGTATGGTAGGGAAGCTAATTTACCTATCACATACCAGGCCAGACATTTCTTATGTTGTCAGTGTTGTGAGTCAATACTCTCATAACCCTAAGCAAAAACACTTAAATGAAGTGTATAGAATTCTCAGATACCTAAAAGGCTCACCGGGCCTAGGTCTTCTATTCAAGAAAACTAACAAAAGGAACATAGAGATGTTCATAGATGCTGATTGGGCAGGTGATCAATATAATAGGAGATCAACTTCGGGCTATGTTACCTATGCATGGTGAAACTTGGTTACATGGTGCAGTAAAAAGCAAAGTGTGGTTGCTAGAAGTAATGCTGAAGTTGAGTTCAGAGCTATAGCTATGGGAATATGCGAAGGTTTATGGGTAAAACGAGTTCTAGAAGAATTGGGAATGTTGATAGAATTACCCATGAGACTACATTCAGACAATATGGCTGCAATAAATATGTCACACAATCCCATCCAGCATAATAGAACAAAACATGTGGAAATAGACAGACATTTTATAAGAGAAAATTGATGCTGGAACAATAGAACTTAGACACATTTCCTCCAAAGAACAAACGGTAGATATACTCACAAAATGGCTACCGCGAGATAAATTTGAATATTTAATTTGTAAGTTGGACATGATAAATATCTACGCTACAATTTGAGGGGGAGTGTGGGAGATATCACAGTTAATCACAATTAATTGTGTTAATTATACTTGATTATAGGGGAGTAATGAGGAAAGATTTTAGAGGATTATGCTCTTGAATGTATTCCATGATTTGTTCCTTTATCCCTGTAATTATGCTTCCCCAATTATGTACCCATGTGTATATATGTATGTGAATAGAAGAAGAAAGATGTACAGTGAATTACCTTGAACATCCATCGGGTATTTTCTAATTTCTCTTCAATAACAGTATTGTTGATCATCTTTTGAAGTTGAGCCAATATTCTCATTCCTTAATAAAATGTGTGTGAACAAAACAGGAATCAAGATTTCCTTTTTTCATTGCCACAACTCTTCATGCTCTTATTTAAATTACATTGGTCATAATTGGTGGATCATTAATGATTTTATGTGGCACTTCTTGTTCTTGACAAGTTATAAATAACAACAGCCATTGCTTTCCTTTTCAAAAAAAAAAGAAAAAAAAGACTCCTTATTGTAAAGAGAGAGTGAAACTGCCTGTTGTATGTGATTAATATGGAGAAACATAAAAAGAGTACATCAACTTAGTAAAACAACCCAATTCGGCGAACGACTTTCAAGCAACTCCCAGAAAGTGACAAGTTTAGATGGGATCTGTCCTCTTTCAGGTTTAAAGAACGTGCTAAATTTATAAAGCTATCAGAAAGCCTCTGCTGCAGTGTGCTTTCTGACATTTGGCCATAAATGTTCTCTTTTTCAGTCATTTCGAAAAGTGGAGCTGGGCAGTTGGACCTTCTTATATTGGACGCTCTATACAAGGTCAGTAATATCCATTTTCAATATATTTCAGAAATCATATTATATGAGATTGAGATGTAACTATGTTTAACATTCTGCTAAAGATATTATGTAGTACATATGCAAAGGACACATGCACAGGCAATCAAAATGCAGCTAAATTTTTTTAATTCATGGATAGATATATGACATAAATCTTAGTTTAGTCACTCCAAGATTCATTTGATGATCCTTGGAAGAGGGAATTTAACCTTCTTGGAGTGGTCCGCCAATATTGCTTGTTAGAAGAATTTGAAGTTTGTAAGTTGTGCCAGAATTTTATAACCCTTGGAATCTTGAAAAAAGATTACGATTATCAGTGGATCAATATTTTGACACATCTTAATTGTGCTCTTGCGAACACGTTCTTATCTGACTTCCCCCATCGTCTTTGCATCTTTCATAATTGTTTGTGAGTTCCTTCTTATATATTTGCTTGTTAGACTTCGCAATAACAAATGTTTTCTTCTGGATGTTCTGCTGTGTCTTATTGCAGACAGGATCTTTTAACGTGCACTTTTGCCTTCCGCAGGTTTGCATTACATTTTGAAACTGATATTTATACTGTTATGTACCTGAGAATTAAATTTCATCAATTGATAATCATACAGGCTCTAGAAGCTGTGAAGAAATTATGTCCAAAGCAGGCCCTATTTATTGGAATGACTCACGAGTTTGATTATCACAAGGACAATGAATACTTGATGGAGTGGTCCAAAAGGTACATGTTCTCGCCATCTCTTAAGAGCAATCATAGTTTCCCTTCTGTAAATATATCAAAGTAATAACTGACATGCTCATAAAAAATGGACCTTATGAATCTGGTGAACAAGTATATTTATGTGATCTATCTTAGGATGTGTTTGGGTAGATATGAAAAATCACTTTTGGCATTCAAAACCATTGTTTTGAGAAAGAGTTGCCAAACAACTAAATTTTTTCAAAAGTAGCTCTACATTGCCGTAGTTTGGGGGTAGAAAACTATAGTTTTTCATAATCCCAAAATGTCTGCTTTTTTAGAAGTTTTTCTCCATTGAAATTATTTTTTTTAGAAGTTATTCTTCAAAAGATAATCTAAACGCATCCTTATTCTACATATGTAATCAAATGAGAGAGTAACTTCGATGATTGTGTTTAGGGAGGGAATTCCGGTTCAGCTTGCACGCGATGGTTTGAGAGTCCCCATAGACTTATAGTAAGTCGAGGCAATGCTCGTCGACCCAAACCTCTGTTTCTTCGCATTAGGAATGATTTTACATAGATGACAAGATTATGAACCAGAAACCATGATCACTGACAAGCATTTTGTGGGATTTCTCACCCTTTTTGGAATGGGTGGCTCTCCTAAATAAATACCTTGGTAGCATATTATTACATTTTTCATTTTTCTGTTTGATAATTGTGAGCTTAATGGCATGTTGCCATTAATTTAGCCATAGTTGTTCCATTTATGAAATTGCCTTGTGTACCATTAACACGATGGAGAGCTCTCCTTTCCTTTATCCACGTTCACGTAGCAATAATAAGAAATAAGTTTCCATTTTTTCTATTGCCTTTTTTCCCCACCTTTATCCTTTCATTAAGAGTGCCCAATTTCATTTACTTTTTTTTTTGTATTTTATATTGATATCGTTATCCTAAAGTTTCTTGTGTGAATGGATTAGAATTGATTTAATATTTTAATATTTTTGTTCTTGATATATGCATAAATATAAAATGAATCTACTTGTCAGTAAGAATGGTTTTATAGGTAAACAATTAGCCCATATCACACAAGCATATGATTTCACATCCCATAAATTTATGCAAATTGTTGATAGCTAGTCTTTATACTTTATGATCATTTTAATTTTGGTCTTTATAGTTTTAAATTATGAATTTTAGTTTTTTAAATTTATTTTATCTAAAATATTAGTTCTTATATTTTTGTAAAAAATTGGATTATTTTACACTTCGAAATATCAAAACATTTGAAAAATTAAAAGAAAAATAAATTATAAAAATTAAATATTGGATTAACCCATAACCTTATACATGTTCATTGGGCCGCATGTTCGGATTATAGTGATTCCCTAGGAAATATTTATTTTTAATGATTGATTCCCTAGATATACTAGCCCAAGCCTTTTTTTCAAAAGAGAAATTAAAAAAAAAGAATATTAAGCTGTCAATTATCAATTTTTTTTAAAAAAAATAAAATTATCTCTTAAAACATAGAGAATTAACAACTTTAAACTTGAACGGCTTTAATCTTCTATTAAAATATGGTGGGCAATGCTCATGAGTAAAGGAGTTTATGTTTGAGAGTAATAGACGGTTCGTCATGTCCGACATTAATATCGCTTAAGAAGAAGGGAGATTTCGTCCTACCTTTAAATCGTAGATGAGTCTAATTCTTTTTTAAAAAATTTTGTACAAAAAAAAAAAATCCTACTTTCTAGTCATTGGTTACTTTATCATCTGATTAGACAATTTTTTTTATTAAAATCAATTTATTTGGACATGATGAAGAGAGTAATTATAAGAAAGAAAATCAATTATTAATTAAACAAAATTAAGTTAGGGAAAATTAAACTTTTAGCTTTTAACAAGTTTTTGAAATAAATTTCTATAGTTCATTTCTTTTTAAATAGCTCGATATAATTTGCTACGTTACCTCTGTAATCCTTATGATTTCACAAAACAGAGTAACAATCAAGAGAGTTGGGGAATAAAATTGAGTTTTTTTTTTTCGTGTGTCCCTTTTTTCACGTGGAACATATGGTATTCTGAACCTACTTCATTTTAAAGTAAAAGAATTTATCATGAGAATAATTACATGGCGGGAAAACTCTACTACTAACTATTTAGTATTATTATATTCGTAGAACTCAAATTCAAAATATATGGTTAAAGTAATACAATTTTTTATCACTTACACATAAGTCACATTTGGTATATAATATTAGGTTTTGATAGATTAGGATTAAGATTTAGAGTGTAAGTAGAAATATGCCTTTAAAATTATATTTAATATAAAATAATATTTAAAAGAAATAATTTTATTAATTTTATTTTACAATTAACTATCAATTATGAAAAGATTATAATACCATTTTGCCCTAACCCAAAATTTAAGCCAGTGAAGTGACCAGTAAAGCCATCGTAATCGTGAGGCAGCCACCAGCGAAGCAGCCGTTGTCGTTTTCTTCTTCTTCTCTGCCGCAACGGCCACCAGATTCTGCCTTAATATTTCATCTCATCTCAAAACCCACTTCCAGATCACTTCTTATTAGACTCCTCTTCTTCAATCCACTTCCTCGTCACATCCACCCAAGAGCGTCGAACAAATAAGCTTGAATGGATGCGGATTCTTCGGAGGCTCAATATGGGTCTCAACAGGTACGGACCCCACTATCACAAGGCTTGGTTCATCGGATTCTGCTTCAGCCTGAACTAGGTCTGGTTCGGCGGATGAGAAGAAGGCAGCAATGGCGGTGGAGAAAACTGTGTTTAATATAAAGTTGGAGAAGTATGATCCTGCAGTAGAGACCATGGTGGTGGCACTGTTCAATTCTTTCCTTGAACTCCATGATTTCCTCTAAACTCATCTCCGCCGATGATTCTTAAAAAATTGAAGGAGGAGAAGGGTGTTGACGGAGGAGAGAGAAAAGGACATTGAATTCCTCTAGCGGGCTAACCCGCGGATACGATTGGCTTGGAATCGGACTGAGTTTAAGAAGATTATTTTCAAACGAGTTGATATTATATATTATGACAGGGTTATGAACTAGTCAATCAACTCAGTTTTTATTTTTACTTTTTTTTAAAAAATATTTATATATACATTTTTTAAAAAAATTATTTTTATATATATATTTTTAAAAAAATTATTTACATATATCTATATTAATTTGATTCAAAACATGATTTAAAATTATTAAAATATTTATTGTTTAAGTTTTATCACTATCTGTAAATAAATTTATTATAAATAAAATATATATAAATAATTTAATAAAATAAAATTAATATAAATAAAATATAATGTAAATTTTAACTTGATTAAAAATTTAAAATTAATAAAATATAATATAAATAATAAAATATAAAAAAAATGAGTCAACCCACCTTCTTGATGGATTAGTTGTAAGGAATTAGAAGACACGCAGCAGAAATTAACTTAAAAATTTTTCTATTCCTTGCCAGAATCTACCATATGTATTTAAGTCAAGTGGAAAGAAGTATTACCCTCAGTATTCAGTCGCGACTTTTTCAACTTCTGGTTGCGACGTCTACAGCTTCTCTCCGCGGCTCGTGATCTCTTTTCGATCGCAAGAAGTCGATGACTCAGGTCGGCTTCCTCTACTGGTATCCACACGAACAGCGTTCCAACCACGAATGACGTGCTAGCGCCTCTTGTCCCTCCAGAGCTTACTCAAGAATTAGTCATCTCCGTCTCTATTTCGGCATTTTCTTATCTGCAAACCTTTTGCGCATTCTCGTTCACCCTTTTTTCTGTCCCAACCGTAGCTCCTAAATATCAGATATATAGGATGTTATGCGTGTTACCACAGACTTAGATTTTTGGAATTAATCTTATATTAATTCTGAAATTAATACAATATCATATATTGTATAATTTGATAAGAAACTAATTAAATAAATAGTGTTTGTATTAAATCCGTCCCACAGATTTAATTCACCCATTTATTTAATTTAAAATAAAGATAAGACAGAATTATATTTGATTTATTCTCATAAATCAAATTTGAGATATCATATAAATTTGAATTTCAAATTCAAACGTGATAGAGATTTAATTTATCCTTATAAATTAAATTTTGTAAATATCTCTTATATAATATATATATATACACGAATATAAATATAAATAAATATATACATCTACCCTGGATCATTCATTGAATCTGGACATGATAGCTTGTGTTGGGCTATTTTGTGTGCGACCCTGTATGCCCATATGAAGTTGGCAGTGGGCTAATTACTATACTGACTCACAAGTCGCAAGCGATCTCTAGCAAGACATCACGACTACCCAAATCATATGAGGATCGATGAACGATGTAACCTTTTATACAACCATATCATGTCCCTTTTGTCACACGATATTTTGGTCATGGATGAGGCATGGATAATGTCATCCTCCTATTCCTGACAGTTACTTTCTCGATCCCTGAGTAGTCTGACTATAGAAATGGAACTACCTTTCTATTACAGTATGGCCATACATTTCTCAGACTCACTCATCGAGGGGCCCAGTAATATCTCTCTACGAATGTGAGGGACAAATTCCATCTTGACCGTTCACATTCCTCAGCACGGAAAACCACTAAACCCAAACATAGTCTTTATGATCACTCGGTCAAAAGTGACTTTTGACTAGGTCAAAGCTGAGCGTTTGTCATGTAGGAATCTATGATGATCTCAAGTCAAAGGGCATAGTGACATAGTTTGTATATGAGAGAAGCTTATGACTTAACCCATGCAACTCTCTTATAGCGGGTCGGTCCAACACCTTGTACTCTTACATGTGCCTATGACTTTGATTTATATCTCTATATATCTTTAAAGTCATACTGGTTTTATTTCATCTCTGCTCCCGCATAGATGACTGACTAGGGACATTTAAGATAAGATCATGAGTTATCTAAGGATTGTCATCATAGTAAATATGTAAATAATATGATAACACAATTAATAAATTCATAAATCAATAATATTTATAAGATAATAATTGGCCCCTAAGACATAATTTCTAACATTAGCCCACCAATGGGTTGTTAGTTTAATAACCCAACACACCATAGGAGTTGAGAGCTTCAGGCAGGACTACATCCCTAGGCGCACTATAAAAGGGAATGCCCTCTCTTCTCTTAGGTTGTGCTTCATTGTCGTTCTTAGGCCTCTTCAAGTGTAATAAAGGAAGAAATGTGGTTTCCGCGTTAGTGGGAAAAAGGTGTTGACGGAGAAAAGCAGGAATGCCATTTTTGTCTTAAAAAAATTTAATCCTAAAATAAAAAATATAATATTAAAGAAGATAATATTGTCCAATCTGATCTATATGATATTAGCCAATCTTAAAGTTTTACAAATACTACATAGTCCCAACTACTACGTATAGTCGTATACCAAATATTGGCCAGAATGTTTGGTTGTGGTCAGTGCGTCTCTTGTAATCTAATCCCTACCTTCTAAAACAAAAAGAGGATATGACATATTCTTACTAATACTTGTTCTTATTTATTATTTGTACCCCATTTATAATGGGTTTAGACTTACCCATAAAATTAGACTGCTGGACTTTTTCCTACCATTGCAATAACCACCTTAATGGTGCTGATGTAGAGGTAGGCTGAGTATATTTAAAAACAATATGATTTATTTTTAAAAAAATAAATAAAAGTGGAAGGGTCAAAGGGAGAGAAGTGAGGTAAGACCCTTGCCTAATTTTGTTCCAAACAATGAGAAGATCGCAACTCAAATTTGTTTTCTTTTATTGTGCTCAAATGTTCCCCGTCTTAGTGCCACGTCATCATCATGGGACGTGACGGCACAAACTTGAAGAAAAAAATAGGCTTAAGAACCAAATTTACAACCCTTATTTTTAAGGATGTTAAGAATCTGAAATTATATTTTATAGTTGAAATTGATTAAAAATATGTTTAACAATTTTATTGACTAAAAGGATTTGATATAATATGTCTTCAGCAGGTATAACTCTTCTTCAGTTATATATAATATATCTTTAAATATATATATATAAATCTTTAAAATAGAATTTATCTATACATAACTGAAAATATTAAGTTTAATACTCTAATTTTATTATTAAAAATATTTTTAAATATTGTATGTACCTTCAGTTAAAGGAATTTTTTATAGTTAATATCCATGTTAAAATAGCTTCTAAAAATATTTTAAAGGCAAAATTTCTCTTTAAAAATTAATAATTTAAAAGTAAAATTATATTATAAAATACTTAGTCTATCACATAATATTTTAAAAAACTAGAGGTATTTGGGAAGAAACTTCTTGTGCTGGATGCACCTTACCCCCAAGATACGAGATATATAGAAAAAGTGAGGAGGAGGTGGCTGACCTCAACGAAGCAGTCATGGAAGAGAAGTCTGAGCAAGATGGCGGCCATGTTGGGGTCGGAGAAGACGGCGTCGTTTACGACAGCTGACACGATGGAGTCTGCGTCTGGGCATGTTTCTGAGTAGAAACCCGCTAGAAGAGGCTGCGCTTCACTGCTCAACATCGTCGTCACTAAGAGGCAAAGCCCAGCAAGTATGAGTGCCTGAAGAACGAAGAACCCCATCATCATGATCATCAATGGCTGCTTCTGGTGGTTGCCGGATGATAAGAACACAGAGTGAAGATGATGGAGCTTGAGGGGCAAGTGAGAAGCACCGAATGAATGCCAGAATTTGGCTGTTATATATGCAAACGGCAATTCAAGTTCTATACGACACCTTTGAGTGTAAAATGGAAATGTGTCAAACAAGAAGTAAATGAACGAACGAAAGAATTCTTTGTCAGCAAGAGAAAAGAAAAATATTCTCAAATTTTTCAAATGTGTCAATTTAAAAAAATGACTGTTTGTTTCAAATTTTTTTAAACTGAGGTTTTGGTTAAAATCAATTCTGGACAAAAATTGCTGTTTGTTTTAAATTTTTTCAAATCGAGGTTTTACCCAAAATTGATTCTTAAATACTGAATCCAAACACGCACTAAGTTTTATTAACTTTTATTTTGGTCCTTATATATTTTCTTAGGTTAATTATCCCTGATCTTAAGTTAGTTCAAATGATCCTTGATATGGAACGAGAGCTGCTCACTCTATTTTCATAAGTATTTGGGTAGTCATACTCTTAGTAATAAAAATAACGAATTATTTGATGATGAATTTAAGTTTAAAAAAAATCATAATAATATTATATATAAACTCCCCTAAACTTTATATTATGTATAATATCCTCCATAAATTTTAAAACTTTATAATAGACCCTTTTAAACTCTTGAATTTATATAAATAGATCTATTACTAGTAGTTTTTTTCATTACTTAAATGTATATATGTTAAAATTTATGGGCTTATATGCATTTAACTCAAAGGTAAAGAAAATTATATACGTACAAAAATATAATTTTAGGACATATAATATAATTGATGAGTGGACTAATAAAATATGACAAAGTTAATAAATGACTAAATTCCTTAAATATGATATCTTAGGTTCGAACTAGGTCTTATATAAGTAAAAGGCTTTGTTGAGAAAGATAAAATCTACTTTGATAATTTTTACATTTTGTAAAAAGTAGTCTCTAGATATCAATTTAGAGATATCACTTGGACTTTACAAAAAATATATATAATTGATTATTGCACTTTATCC
The DNA here is from genome assembly GCA_037074615.1 of Leucaena leucocephala. Classification (NCBI taxonomy): domain Eukaryota; kingdom Viridiplantae; phylum Streptophyta; class Magnoliopsida; order Fabales; family Fabaceae; genus Leucaena; species Leucaena leucocephala. The sequence goes on along the minus strand of CM073528.1, from coordinate 13,620,248 downwards.
ATACAAAGTTGAAAGCTTAAGTGAGTTTGTTATTAAGTTTTTAAAGTTTAAGGGAGTTATTTGTATATAATTCAAAGTTTATGGAAATTTTGTGTAATTTAACTAAAAAATAGTAAGTCAAATTAAAATATGGGGTGTTCAAAAAAGCATGTATGAACAAAGATCAAAGAGAAGTTTCTTAGGAGCAATAAAATTGACGCAGTCAATCAAACAAAATATTAATTAATTAATTGATTGTTTGTTTACTGCAACAAGACATACCACACAAAAACAAACAAACGAAATTCAATATTTGGAAAGATTCAAGAAAGCGACTTTTGTGAGAAGAGATCGATGTTGATCATCATCATCATCGAAGCTTCTCGTAAGCGCGTTCTATGTCTTCCTTCTCATATTTGAATCCTTTATGTTAGTTTCACAGAAACCAAAACCTCAGAAAGAAAGAAACATGGCTTGTTATGTCCCCTTCAACGGCAAAAATATGGACACAAGTTTTTTCGTCTTCAAACCAACAGTTGTTATTGTTGAGAATCTTGTTCATGCTCTCAAACAGTTTTCCTCACAAACCCAATCCCTTGGTTGTCTGCAGAGTTCTATACTCAGAAGCATCCATGGAAACCTGGTAACATTTCTTCTTCTTTAATTTTTAATTATTAGTTCAAGTAAAGTGCAGAGTCAGGGTTTTAGTTATCAGACATCAGAAATTGGTATGCTTTTTAAGCTTACTAGCTTATTGGCACTGGTGGTTCGTGTATATATATATATATATATATATATATAGTTTTTATCAAAGAAGACAACAGAACTTCATATTTTTTTTTTCCTTCTATTCTACTCTGTTTTCCTTTGACAATCTAGAAATTTGAAAGATTCAGACTCTTCCTTATCATTTGTTTTCTTTTAATACTTCTTCCGGTTCAAAACACGAGTTAGATGACTAATTCCTCCTTTCTATGTTCTTTTTTGTAAGACACGATTTCTTAGTATTACATGTTCCTCTTTACAAAAGACATCTAGAAGTTATTTCTAAATTATTTCTAATTCTTTTATTAATTTTTGGTTTTATCCCTATTTAATTATTTATGTTATTCATGTATTAATGTATTTAATTTCTACATCTCACTTAATTCCTACCTCTCCACCATGCATTCTCTTTCTTTCACATAAAGTTATTTTTGGAAGAAGAGTTACATTTTTTATATATTTATTATCTCTAACTAATTTTTTTTATTGACATGATTCTGTTAATTTTTTCCTATAAAAAATAATGTAGAGAGTAATAAAAATTAATTAAATTTGTTATTTATAAAAAAATATGTATTGATTTCCTATAATGCTCATTCAATAATTGCATTGGAACTAACTCATTGATAAAAAATTAATAGGGATAGTTTAAAAAAAATAAATCTAAGAGACAACATTGATTGAGATATTATATTTAGGACCAGAGTAAACCGCTACACAATTAGCTATTATATTTAAAACTAGAGGGAGAATTATATTTGAGATAAAACTGAGATCAAGTTTTTCCATTATACTTGTTAGTTTGCTATTATTAATTGTTAAAATACTTATGTGTACGTACTTGTAAATATATTTATAAATATTTTTAAATTTTTGTATCAACTTTTATAATATAAATTAAAATTTATAAATTTTCATATGGACACGTATTATTTTGCTATTATTAATTGTTAAAATATGCATGTGTACTTGTAAAATTACATATGAATTTGACCTAATAATATAAGTAAAATCACCCAAGTCTTATCCTCTTTTATATATATATATATATATATATATATATATATATATATATATATATAAAAGGCTTTAATATACTTGGACTGTAATAACAGATTATATGGTATGGAGCATGGCAGAAGCGATCTAGTGAAAAGAAAGGGCAATTGACAGAAAGTCTTGTGAGAGCTTTAAATACTTCCCTCACTGCTCCTTTATTATCTTCTTTCTTGCACCATTTTACAGCATTTTGCTATTACTTCAACAGTTATGATTAAAATTTATAATTGAAAGTGAGTGGATTGGAGAAAAGGGACTTGATATCTGTTAACTAAGATGTCGAGTTGGAATTTTAAAAATAAAAAATATCATGCAAAAAAGTATTTGTCCATTTGGGATTCAACATGACTAAAATCTAATTGGGTAGTATTGATGGGAGTATTGAATATTCTTTGATTTTTAATATAAAACTTAATTGACTAATTTGTGTTGAATAAATAATTTAAATAAATTAGTTAATTATAATAAATCTGACATGATATTTCTAAAGTACTCAGGTATAATATTAGATTATATATCAATTTATAAGTTAGGTAAATTAGTTTAAAAAAATTATAAATGTTATATATAAAATATATTCAAGTCTTATATTTAAGATCAAATTAAATCCTTTAATTAGTTCTTATAATAAGGCTGAAGGTAATAGTTTTTATTGAGAAAGAAAACATATATGAGTGAATTTGAATGATACTTACATGAGAGACAATGTGACATTGTTGCAGGGTGGTGTATGATTTTAAAGTAGGAAAACAATAAAGAAGAAAATAACTTGAGTGAAACCATTCCTTGAACTAATATAAGATCTATATGCCCTTATAAGCTTATAGCATCAAGAACGGTGAGCCCACAATTTTGGCATAAAAGTCTAGGAGTTGGCTCAATAATAATACTGTGATGTAGAAAGATGATATGGTTTAAAATGGAAAAATTATTTAGGTAGATAGTTAAATTGGGCTGGTAATACGAGCTAACCCGTTGAAAATAGGTTAGCCTGCTGTGTGTTATGGGTTAGATAAATTGGGTTGAAAAGACTTATCTCCTTAAAGGTCAGTATTTAACTAACTCAAGCCCGCCAACTCACCACTTTTTTCTTAATTTATTTTTTTCTTTGCAACACAAAATTTAAATAATAATAACAAAATTTAAAATAATAACAAACTAACGAGTGGAGGTAGTTAGATTTAAGCGTGAGTGACTCAGAGTCAGATTGAAAGTTGACAGAAAATAAATAAAATTAAAAAAATAGCTAACCGGCCAACCAGAAATGTTAGCTCGCTTTTTTGGCTGGTTACCAAAATGGTTTCGCTTTTTTTTAACCCAACTCAATTTACCATCTCTAGTTAAACATCATTGTCTTTCATTAACTTGTTATCAATTAATCTAATTCATCATTTTTAGTTAAAAGATTATATACTAATAATTTGAAGTTATAAGTGGGATTAAACATATGATCTCGTACTTATAGGAGAACTAACATATTATTAGATGTAGTTTATAGTGCAATTTATGTTGGAAAACGTGCCCTAGGGGTCAATCATTGTCTTATGAACATTATTGATTTATGAATTTATTAATTGTGTTATCATATTATTTGCATGTTTATTGTGATGACCATTCTTGGATAATTCATGATCTTATCCTAAATGTCCCTGGTCAGTCATCTATGTGGGAGCAGAGATGAAATAAGGCCAGTATAACTTTAAAGATGTATAGATATATAAATTAAAGTCATAGGCACATGTAAGAGTACAAGATGTTGGACCGACCCGCTATGAGAGAGCTGCATGGGTTACGTCATAAGCTTCTCTCATATACAAACCATGTCACTATGCCCTTTGACCTAAGATCATCATGGATTCCTACATGACAAACGCTCAACTTTGACCTAGTCAAAAGTCACTTTTGACCGAGTGATCATCAAGACTATGTTCGGACTTAGTGGTTTTTCATGCAGAGGAATGTGAATGATCAAGATGGAATTTGTCCCTCATATTAGTAGAGAGATATTACTGGGCCCTCCGATGAGTGAGTCTGAGAAATGTATGGCCATACTGTAATGGAAAGGTAGCTCCATTTCTATAGTCAGACTACTCAGGGATCGAGAAAGTAATGGTCAGGAATAGGAGGATGACATTATCCATGCCTCATCCATGACCAAAATATCGCGTGACAGAAGGGACATGATATGGTTGTATAAAAGGTTACATCGTTTATCGATCCTCATATGATTTGGGTAGTCGTTATGTCTTGCTAGAGACCGCTTGTGACTTGTGGGCCAGTATAGCAAATGACCCACTGCCAACTTCATATGGGCCTAAAGGGTCGCACACAAAATAGCCCAACACGAGCTATGATGTCCAGATTCATTGAATCTGAGACGTGTCCAGATTCAATGAATGATCCAAGGTTAATGTATATATTTATTTATATTTATATTCGTATATATATATATATATATAAATTCATATATATACATTATATATAAGGGATATATAGGATTTAATTTATAAGGATAAATTAAATCTCTATCACGTTTGAATTTAAAATTCAAATTGATAGGATATCTCATATAAGAGATATTTACGATAAATTAAATCTCTATCACGTTTGAATTTGAAATTCAAATTGATAGGATATCTCATATAAGAGATATTTACAAGATTTAATTTATAAGGATAAATTAAATCTCTATCACGTTTGAATTTGAAATTCAAATTGATAGAATATCTCATATAAGAGATATTTACAAAATTTAATTTATAAGGATAAATTAAATCTCTATCACGTTTGAATTTGAAATTCAAATTGACATGATATCTCAAATTTGATTTATGAGAATAAATCAAATATAGTCCCGTTTTATCTTTATTTTAAATTAAATAAATAGGTGAATTAAATCTGTGGACGAATTTAATATAAATATTATTTAATTAGTTTCTTATCAAATTATACAATATATGATATTGTATTAATTTTGGATTTAATATAGATTAATTCCAAAATCTAATTCGTTTGAGAAAAATGCAGAGCATCCTATATATCTGATTTTAGGAGCTACGTTTTTTAACAACACATAACACAAAAGGCCGAAGAAAATCAGCAAAAGATTTGCAGATAAGAAACTGCTGAAATAGAGACGGAGAGGACGAATTGTTGAGAAAGCCTTGGAGGGACAAGAGACACTAGCACGTCGTTCGTGGTTAGAATGTTGTTCGTGTGGATACCAGTAGATGGAGCCGACCTGAGGCGTCGACTTCTTGCGATCAGAAAGAGAGCACGAGCTGCGGAGAGAAACTGTGGAGGTCGCTGAGTAACACTCCGTCGACTTCTTGCGATCGAAAGGAGATCACTAGCCGCGGAGAGGAGCTGTGGAAGTCGCAGAGGAACATTAAGGGTAATGCTTCTTCCCACTTGACTTAAACACATACGGTAGATCCTGGCAAGGAATGGAAAAAATTTTAAGTTAATTTCCACTGCGTGTCTTCCAATTCCTTTCAATTTATACTATAAACTATATCTTATATTTAGGACAGATGGGTAATAAATTAAAATTTTAAAATAATATTGAATTTTATAAAAATATTTGTGAATCAAGTAGTTGATGGGAGTAATTAAAAAATTACTCACTGTGCTTAATATATGACTTAATTAGAGAATTAATCTTATTTTTAAATATAAAATATACTTTTCACATTTATCCAACAGTAGTAAAGTATGAGAGGAAGTGAGTTAAATAAGATAATTAAGATATTTTAGAAAAAATATATCTTATTAACTAACTTCTTTAATCTAATCAAATTAATTAAATATATCATATATTAAATAGTAGAAAAGTACTACACATCACTCTTACTAAATGATTTTCTCTGGTGTTTTGATGTAAAAGGAATAGCAATGCATATATAACTCACACATATAATCTGTTAATTAGGGCGATATATATGATAATTAAACAACATAAAGTTACTAGAAAATGTAAAAGAAAAATAAATTATTGTACTCATAACCATCTTTTTGCAAATATATAATCTTTAATCTGATTGATTTTAAATTTATTTATATCTATGGGGCAAATTAATCTAAAAAGTCATGTCATAATCCATTAAAGGTGGTTAAAATTAGTTAGGTGTAATAAATATGTAAAAATTATAACTTCTTTTTTAAAAAAATTATCCTCCTTTACGGAAAAGGTAGATGGAAGAGAGAATACGTAAAAGAAGATATGAGAGAGAATAAGGAGAAAAATAAATGAGAGAGACATATAATTAATTGAGGATAAAAAAGAAAAAAAATGTATTAAATCTTTAGATATCTCCAAAATTTATCTTATAAAATAGAGCATGACATACCCAACAAATGTACTTATAATAAGAAAGAGAGGGAGTAACAAATTATGAGTATAAAGACCAACAATACCTATAATGGAAGAAACTATATGGACCCAGTAAAAGAAAACAGGACAAAACTATAAGGACATATATATATATATATATATATATATATATGTATGTATGAGCAAGCCCTTATAATTTTCCCTTGTTTCTTGTTCAGTTGTCAATGCTAAAAGGTGTATCAGGCATGGAAGTGTTAACAGAACATAGCTTCCTAGATGCATATGCTGGTGAATCAACAGATGGTTCCACTGCTGCAAAATTCTGCAGTGGTGACATAATCTCCATGAACTCAGCATCCACAACCAGCAAGAACCTGAGTGACTTCTGCTACGCCGTGCTCGCGCTGTTCCGGTCCCAGTTTGCGAAAACCGAAGGCATAGCATCAGGGATGTGTTTGAAAGGCCAAAGCATGCCCAGAGTTATATTGATTCAAGTGTGGAAATCTCTCCATTTTTGCTACTCTTGGATTCTCAACTTTGATCACAGAAAATGGATGCTTCCATACCTTGAATGTTTCTCTACTTGTGATATAAAGTATGATATAAAGTATGATGTTTATAGAGTGGTTTATGTTAGTGGTGGTGACATTAATGGTGTCAATAATCTTTAAGCTTCTTCTTCTCCACATAATCATCAGATGTTAGAGAATAATACAGAAGAAAGCTTAATTGGCAGACAGTAAAACTTAATTCGCAGACACTAAAACTAATATCAGACTTGTTGAACCTCTAGCTCTGCCTTGTAAATGATGTATATCACTTTTGTACTCTCTTGAGAATATTATGAATACTATCTTTAGTCCTAATTATAAGAGCTAATTGACTTTTTTGAATAGATCTAGGAAGCTAAATAAATCAGTTAATTATAATTAATATAAGAGCTAATTGACTAATTTTAGTATATTGAAAAGTATATAATGTGAATTTATTTTAACGAGTCAGGTTTGATTATAATTAACTTATTTATTTAACTTTTTAAATTTATCTAAAAAATTCAACTAACTCTTATAATTAAAACCGGGTAATATTTAAATTTATATTATAGTAAATCATGCATTTACTTGGGCCCTTGGGCATAATAATCTATGTTGAAAATATGGTTTGTTTGAAAATTATTGCAGTCTATTGGGAGAACTTTACCAAGTTAGAGACTGATTTGGTTTGAATCTAGATTAATATGTAGTATCAATAGAAAAAAGTTTAGGTAAATTAGGTCTCAAGAACTCATTAAAGCCAGGATATGCCTTCAAGCTTAGAAAACCTTATAAATTATTAGCCATCACTAACAAAATCCGTAGACAAATAGTATAAATTATTAGTCAACTCTTTATCAAGTATCAACTTTTATTGACAATATGTAGTATCAATACATATGAATGTTGTTCTTGTGTTTTATGGTTAAATTTATATTAAAAATTGCCAAAATCATGTAACCAAAAAAATAAATTGATACCTATTAATATGATCTAGTAAATAGTATAAAAAAATAAACTACCAAAAATTATGTTATCTACTTCCACTAACATTAATTATTTCAGTAGTTTCTAACATAAATTCGTGCTATTTTGTTAATATAAAAAATTCAAAATTTTCATAGGGGCTCTATAATTTGAACCTATTGTAGATAATATTTTGCTAATTTTAGGGAGATATTATTAAATTAATTAATTGAGATATGATATAATATGATTATGTAAATATTTTTATTTATTACTTACTATAAATTAAGCCCATGATTCTTGCACTAAGATCATAGATTGATATCTCTGCCTAGCTGTATATATGAGGTATATGATCAGTAATATATTGTGAACTTTCCCACAAACTTCTCTGCCTTGTGTCGACCTTCATGGTGTTAGAGTCGACGTCGGAGATGAGCAAGATCATTGTAGACGAGAAGATGGAGAATGAGAAACTGAGGAATGACGTGCCACACGGGATCCCTCCACAACTTGTTACTAGCGACTTAGCGGTGCTCATGGTTCCCAAAAAACTCACTGGCAGTGACAACTATCAAGAGTGGGAACAATCGATGTAGCTCACTCTTGATGGTCATGAGAAACTGGGATAAAATTCCAACGAAACCACTGAACAAGCGAAGACAAAAGAAAGGGCATGGCAATGGTGGAAGACTGAAAATTCCATTGTTTCTCCATGGCTGATTAATTCAATAGTATTCTCAGTGAAGAAACTTTTCATGTTTCTACCTACTGCTCAGGATATTTGGTCAACAGTGAAAGAGTCCTATGGCAACAAAAAGAATGCAGCCAAAATAGATGACATCTGGGCAAGAATCTGGTCATTGAAACAAGACACCATGACTCTCACTGACTATTATCATGACAAAGTCTCACTATTGTAGGAGTTTGAATTTCTTACAGGTTTAAATCCTATATATGATTATGTGAGAGGGCATATACTTGCACAAGACCCTTTACCATATGTTTGAGAAGCCTTTGCTATGCTCAAAAATGAAGAATCATGTAGACAAGTGATGCCCACTAGTACTACAGTATCTCATTAACCTAATATGAAGGCATCAGCCTTGGCTACTCGAACTATGGATCAGAAACACCCTAAGGACCATCTTGTTTGTGAGCACTAGAAAAAGATGGGGCATACTAAAGAAACTTGTTAGGATATACATAGGAAGCCTAGAGGTAAGAAGCCAAACAAGAACAAGGGTCGTGGTTACCTTGTTGATGTCTCAAAGGGCGATGATGTGGAGTCATCCGCATCAAACAACCAGAATGATGCTTTGAGTTAAATCCTGGAGAGACTTGTTGCCTTGGATTCTAACTAGCATAACCGTAAGCAATATGTGGCCACTGTTATCCAAAGAGGTAACTTTTATAAAGCCTTAGATACAATTAAAGATACGTGTTTTGAGCACTAATGGATAATTGACTCAAGAGCATCTAATCACATGACTGATGATATATCCCTAATCTCTACATGTACTTTCGCTCAAAATCGTACTTTTGTTAAGATAGATTATGCTTCTGATGCTCCTATTGTTCTGCATATTCCAAATCTAAAATGCAACTTATTGTTAGTAAGTCAATTTAGCCAAAGATGAAAGATGTCATGCTGATTTCTTTGCTAAACATCGTGTTTTCCTGGACTTACTTACAGGGACGATGATTGGACTTGCTAAGGAGATTGAAGGACTCTACTACATGGATGATTGTACATCCGCTTCTTGCAATAAAGTATCTTTCCCTAGGTCAAGTGATTTGGATCTATGGCACAAATGCAGGACACCTAAATTCCTAATATATGAATATGCTATTTCCCTCTATCAATTTAAATAAAAAAAAATTCTCAATTTTATTGGGACTCTTGTGAGCATGCCAAACATCATCGCACTTCTTTCTCCCCTTTGTGTTAACGTGCATCTAAACCATTTCACATTATTCATAGTGATCTGTAGGGTCCCTCTCAAGTTTTAAATCGCATAAACAAAAGATGGTTCATCACTTTTATTGACGATCATACGTGTATGTTGGGGGTTTATGCTAAAAGATAAAACTGACGTTTACCAAACCTTCATCGATTTTTATCACATGATTTAGACCCAGTTCCAAATAGACATACAAATTATTCACATCGATAATGAAACTAAATATGTTAACTAATCGTTATCCACTTTTCTAAAGGACCATGGCCTTATGCACAAAAGTACATGTCCTTACACCCCACAGTAGAATGGTATAGCCTAGAGGAAAACCGTCACATCCTTGAAACAGCGTGTGAGCTCTTATTTATCAGTCATGTGCCCAAGTCCTATTGGGATGATGTTATTCTCACTGTCATTTTTTCCATTAATCGAATGCCCAGTACACATTTGTCCTACAAAACACCCTTATAGGTCTTACACAACTCCTTTAACCTACCTTACCTTAAAAATACATTACCTCTACGAGTTTTTGGGTGCACTTATGTTCATCTTCATCACATATCCAAACTTGATTCATAGGCTGTCAAGTATATTTTCTTGGGATACTCGGGCTCTCAGAAAGGATACAAGTGTTATGGACTCACTATCAAATCACTATATGTTACCTGTGATGTCATTTTTCTTGAAACCATTCCTTTTTACTCTTAGTCTTCTGTGCAGGGGAAGAGTTGGTGTGACCCACTTTAGACTGAAAAACATTCTTCTGACATATTCATTGAGTACGATCCTAATTCCTTACTTCCTAAAACTGATTCCTTAACCCTTTCTGAAACAGATCCTAACATTTCTCTAAAAACTTCAACATCCAATGAGGTGCCTAATATAGATTAGAGGGACACCAATCTAGGGGAGGAACTTATAAAAATATTCAGATCTACACTAGGAGACACAAGATAGGTATAGGAGCTTCTCTAACTACTAGTATACTCCAGGAGTCAAACCCAAAGGTAGTTCCAAGGGAAGTTGAGACTCAGGAAGTAAGACAAGTATAAGATGACATTGATCTGCCCATAGCACTCTAAAGAGATCATCGCTCATGTGCGAGACACCTATTGAAAGGTTTGTGTCCTATCATGCATTGTCACCAGTATACTCTGCGTTTGTTGCTCACTTAGATAAGATCTGGGTTCCCAACAACATTGATGAGGCATTCGACAGTCCTAAGTAAAGACAAGCAGTTATGGAAGAAATGATGGCCTTAGAAAACAACAACACTTGGCGCATGTTTAGTATCTGAGAAGTGGAAGTGAGGAAGTAGAAGTGGAATCTTTCACTTCCCTCGTTTGGTATGATGAAAGTCACTTCCACTTCCACTTCCAACATTTTGGGTCATTTTAATTCCATTAGAAAAGTTGGGAATTGAGATGATGAAAGTGAAAGTGAAAGTGAAATTTTTTAGACTATTTTACCCCAATTATAAAATTCTTGGATAACTTTAACCCTTCCCAAGTTATAAAAAAAATATTTTGGACCATTTTACCCTAAGTTATAAAACAATATACATAAATTCCATACTCATTTCTATTCTACCAAACAAACTTTTAAAACACATTTTCAGCCTAATTGCACTTACATTTTCACTTCCACTTCCATCAAAAACTCTTCCATCCTACCAAACCTCCTGTTGGAAAATTGTTAATTTGCCTAAGGGAAAGAAATAGTATGATGCAAATGGGTCTTTACCCTAAAATACATAGCAGATGGAAGCCTAGATAAGTACAAGGCGAGATTGGTGGCATAGACTATAATGAGACGTTTGCACCTATTGCAAAGTTGAACACTATTCGGATCTTATTGTCTCTAGCAGTAAATCTTGACTGGCCTATTCACCAAATGGATATAAAAAAGCTTTCCTTAATAGTGATCTAAAGGAGGAAGTATATATGAAGATTCCTCCAATTTTTTCCTAAAAAAGGGCTAGTCAAGTGTGTAAATTGAAAAAATCATTATATGGTTTGAAACAATCTCCTAGAGCATTGGTTTGAGAGATTCTCATATGTATTAAAAACTCAAGGCTATATCTAGTAGGGGTGTGCATAGGCAAGGCATCCCCTTACCCGGTGCCCTGCCCAAAAAAAGTATGGGATGCATTTTGCAGCTCAATGCCCTGCCCTACCATGTAAAAGCCCTAACAATTTTAGACTGGGCATGGGCTGGCTGGGCATAGGCAGGCTAAGCATGCCCAAATCATGATGTACTGCTCATATTGTGAGAAAAAAATATATAATTATGAACTTATAAAACAATATTATATTTATATCTTTAACAATTAAATAATATCCATAATCCACTAAAAATAAGGTAAACAAAGATAGTAATTAAAGTATTAAAGTCGATTGCATATATAAAAAAGAAAGATTAAAATATATAGGGGTCGGATATTTATAGCGTTATTGCAACACTAATAATCGAATGTTTGGCAAGTAAAACATATAAGCAACTTTAGTATCTACGTAAATATAAGAGTTATATTTAATACTTTAAAAATGAGTAATTAGAGTTATTAACTAAAGTAAAAAGTGTAAAATTACAAATAGAATAAGTTAAGAAAAGAAAAAAAATATGAGAAAATATTAAGAAAATATGTATATATAGGGCCGGGCCAAAGGGCAGGCGGCATACCTTGCTTAATGCCCTGCCCTACCCGACACTTGGCCCGGCCCAGCCCTACCCAAATATATTTTAGGCAACTTTTTTGAGCTGAGCTAGGCGATTTTTTTGCTCGGGTGGGCGCACCGGGCCATGGGTATTATGAACACCCATAATCTAAGAACAAAGTGATCACACAATGTTCTTTAGACATCAAAATGAGAATATAGTGGTTATGGCGGTATATGTAGATGATATTGTCCTCACTGGAAATGACTCAGTAGACATTGACAGGGTAAAAGAAGCATTACCAAGAATTTCATATCAAGGATTTAGGAGAAATGAAGTACTTCTTTAAGATGAAGGTTGCTAGATCGAAGAAGTGGGTCTATATATCCCAAAGAAAATATATCCTAAATCTCCTAAAAGAAACTAGTATGTTAGATTGTAGGCTAAGTGACACCCCTATAAAAATTGATAAGATAGGTGTGACCAAGAACTTGGGAAGAATGTAGACATGAGAAGCTACTAACGTATAGTTAGAAAATTAATATACTTGTCTTATATCCAACCAGACATTGCCTTTGTAGTCAGCGTGGTGAGCCAACATTCACATGACCCTAAATAAAACACTTAAATGAAGTGTACATGATTATGAGGTATCTCAAAGGATCACCTAGCAGGGGACTACTATTTACGAAGATTAATAAGAAGATGGTAGAAATTTATACTGATGCAGATTAGGCAGGAGATCATGATGATAGGAGGTATACTTCTAGATATATGACATTTGTTTGGGGCAATCTTGCTACATGGCAAAGTAAGAAATAAAGTGTAGTAGCAAGAAGCACTGCTAAAGCTAAGTATAGGGCCATAGCTCTCAGAATTTGTGAGCGAATATAGGTTAAGCGAGTACTTAAAGAGTTAAATATGATTGTAGGCCTACCAATACAGTTCTACTCAAGCAACATGTCAGCTATTCATATCTCACATAATCCTATCCAACATGATTACACAAAGCATGTTGAGATAGATATACAATTCATACAATAGAATTTAAGAAGTTAGAATCTTTCAACCGTGCATGTGGAGCAAACTAGCATGGAAACTGGTTAATGGAGACAAAGGATTATGGGTGGATGTGCTTTTACATAAATACATGTTGAGGAATGAAGATAATCTTTTGGATGCTAGAAAGGGAGATTCTGCATTATGGAAATTCATTTCTCAACAACAAGAAATAGTTGATTTAAGTACTAGATGGCATATCATAAATGGACAATTAGTGAATTTTTTTACTGATAAATGGTTATTTCCTAATAAAACGTTAAAGGAAATATGTCTGAGATCGCTAACAAGTGAAGAAGAAAGCAGTAAAGTTGTGGATTGGGTAGATGATGGGACTTGGAATTACCAAAGACTTACTGGTCTTATTCTAAGCTATGTTTTTCAAAAATTAATAAGCATGATACCGGCTATGGCAGAGGCTGGAAATGATTTAATGCTATGGAATGCTACAAATAAAGGAATTTTTACTATTAAAAATGCTTATTATCTTGTTGAAAAACAATCTGAGAATAATTTTTGTTCTATCTACAAAGATATTTGAAAGTGGAATGGTGTGGAGAATATTAGAGTATTTATATGGAAAGCATTTAATAATCGCCTTCCTATGAATGTTTGGAGAAGTAAGTGGTCTTCATCTAGTTCATTATGTCAATATTGTAGTGAGGATACAGAAGATACTCTGTATATTCTTCAGGATTGTTCTTATGCTAGTCAACTTTGGCATAAATTAATTTGTCCTAGGTTTTACTCTTCATTCTTTAAAGCGTCTTTAAGATATTGGTTTGCTTTAACCTTCAAAAGGAGTTAGGGATAGATGGTAGTGGCAATTAGAGTCTAATCTGGAGAGTTTCAATTTGGAGCCTGTGGAAGTGGAGAAATAAATTTACATTTGATTAGGAGTTCGTCAAACCTTTAGACCCTTATTTAGTAATTATGCAAACATGGACAGGATTTGTGCAGATTCAACAAACTCAAGTGAATACTGATTTATTAGTATTAATGTCAACTGATTAGCAGTATCCCTCTTTAGGATGGGTTAAATTAAATGTTGACGGAGCTCTTACTAAATCTCAAAGTAAGGTGGGCTGTAGTGGAGTTATTCGAGATCATACAGGAGGATGGATTGTTGGATTTACAAATAAATTGGGTTCATGCAGTGTTATTGAATCAGAACAATTGACTATTTATAAAGGGCTAAAAATAGCTTCTGACCTAGGAATTAAGAATATCATTCTTGAATCTGATGCAAAGAATATTGTTAATATGTTATTAAATTTGAATGGAGATAGATGCAGTCTATTGTTATCACATATACACAATCTGATTCAGCTTCCATGGGAATTGAAAATTTAACATATACCTAGGGATCAAAACAGATTAGTGGATGCTTTTACAAAAGAAGGTTTGACGACCACGGCAATGTTATATTCTTGTCCTACACAATTGAGACATCTTGTTACCACTGAGAGTTTGGAAGATAATCCCTACGTAGATTAGTTTTTATATGTTATTTTTTGGGCTTTTGCCCTCCTTTGTACCAAAAAAAAAAAAGATATCTCCCCCTTGTTGTATATATGAGGCATATGATCAGTAACATACTGTGAACTTTCTCACAAACTCTCTCTACCTTGCGTCGATCTTCACCCCCTCATTTGTATCTATGTGACAAATATTTTCCTCAAATATACTCAATGACAAGAAAATGACAGTCCAAGAAGACATGCTCCTCATTTCTCTCTGCTACAAAATATGCATTGCTATGAAATTGACATATGATGCCTCCCTATAAAAACCCCAGCAATTTTTCCTTAAGATGTTTTTTATCGTGTGGGGTGAAAATTGATATATTGTATTATAATGTTCACTGATAAATAAATCAAAAATTGATACACACCCACACCCCTCAATTCCTTGAGGGGGAGTTTGAATGAAGGTTCTAGTTTCCCAAGATTAAAGAAATCACTATTACCTTCGAAATTTTATGAATCGTCAATCCATTCTTTTTTCTTTTTTTCTTTTTTTATACAAATCATCAATCCATTCTATTTGTTAAACAGAACAGCCGCCTAGCTTGTAGCAGAAACTTTAACATGCAGCCTGATCTTTCTGTAAATTAGAATTATATACAACGTGGTTACCAAAAACTATTTAATGGAAATTTAAAAATAGGATTTTTTTTTTCCCAAACTAAAATTTCCATGCAGCGTCTGATAATCATTTTAGTTCTAATCTTGATAGCAAACTTTAACGGCCAATGAATTGGTGTCATTCTAGAACACTTAAGTCAGAAATCTATCCCGAGACAACAAATCTCTCTTCGATAGATAAAGATGAGTATATATATATGTCTACCAAAAATCTTGCTAAACGAGAAAACACAAAATCTTGAGCTTCAACTACATAGAAAAAGACATCAGAAAACTAGAAGAAAAATGCAAGCCATTTGCAACAACACTCAGTAGTTTCACAGGTCTTGAACGCTCAAACCTGCAAATAATAAACAGATTACAATGGTGAAGATCAAATAACAAACTTTTCAAATCATAGTAATTTCCAAGAGTGATCACTGGTTCATCTGCTTCATACAACAAGATATCATACAAAAACTATTGCAGTCTGATAAAGAAAGAAGGTACACATCATTTAACTAATATTTCTATATGTCAAAGCAATGAGCATTTGCTATACAGAGATAGCTGGTAGCATTAGAAATAGAAAATAATAAAATATTAACCCAAACAGAAAATTATCCAACACTAACCTGGAGGAAGTGATTGCTTCAATTTATCAGCCTTCTCTGGGTCAAACACAGAGAGTGTGTAGAGGTACTTGGAACATCGAACCTTGAACTTAACAACATCTCTGCTCCTCTTGATTTTCACTGACCTCGCGTCTTTCCTCCGGGCAGTGAGAAGAAAGTCCTTAATCTCGTGGATTTGCTTAGGCTTTATAGACCAATGCAAAGATATTCACAGAAGAATTAGCATAATTAAAGGAAAACTGACATAATATATAGGCCAACATAGTGAGGTATTGACATCTGAGTAACTAAAACATGACGAACCACTAGGTTCTATCTGCAAGTTATGCATCCAGAAAAATTAATGGTTATTGACTTCTCCGAGGATATGGTATCAAACATCACCAAATTTAATAATTAAAATTTAAAAATTTAAATCATTTTGTTAGTTTAGCATAAACTTTATACCAAAGTATAAATGATAGAAAATATTAAGAAGCTTGATTCAGTTTATAGTCAACACCAACGCCCTGGTTTTAGCTAGGATTAAGCTTCCAAGCACTTCATTCAAGCTACCAATTTTTTCACCAACATTAATTAGCAAAAGCTTGCATCTCAATTACAACAATATTCAATTCCAAAGGCTGTGTTTGGATGTATAATTCTCAAATTTATGGAATTCAAGCACTCAGGAAATCTTCCTCTTAACACTTGAAAAGCATTCGTTTGGGAAATATTTCAAAAACGATCATAAGAATATTATCAATGAAACAAGCATGAGCAAATTGCGACAATATTATTATGCAGTAAGCGTACAACGATTTGCACAAAAACATGAAATCCTGTTGACGTATCAGAAGTGTGTAATTAAGCTTAACCATATTGACCCATTCTAGAATTTGTATTACAAACTGAGAGTGAAATCCGTACGCCACTAAAGCTAATGAACAAAGCTAAGAAATGGAAACTTCATCAGTTACAATAAAAAGAAAGACGAGATTTACAAAACTACACAGAATCAATAGAGAGAGAGAGGCTGTGTACCATTGTGAAGAGCGTGACGTCTAATCCAACTGGCTCTGAGCTTCGGCACGACGGCACATAAGGGTTAGAGAGCGGAAGAGGGGAATTGAGACTACTTATAAACCCTAGATAAGTCTTCCCTTTTCATTGGGCCCAAAAGTCTGATGGGCCTTAGCTTGAATGTGTATATAAGGCCCGTTTCAAAAGGTATATGAAAAAGATCATAATTCATTTGACTCGGTAAAAAATAAACTTATATCTCATAAAAATATGAGTTTAATTTTAATTATTATTATAAAAAAAATTTTAATAGATGATCTTATAAATCTCCTGTAAATGCTCTCTGAGACCCAAAACTATATCCTAATATTAGTAGGAAATCAATAACGAATTTACCTAAATTTTTTTATACAAAAAAAATGTTTAACTCCAAAAAATTTGTGTCTAAAAAAAGAATTTACAAAAGATATTTAAAACTGAAAATATTTCACCAAGAAATTTTAAAAAGGGAATAGAAATATATATATTCATGTAAACAAGAAAAAATATTTATATTTATAAAATATTACTTCAACTAAAATACTGAAGAATAATAATTAATAAAAAATATTTATTTATGTAATAATTTCACTATAGAGTGTTATAGAGAGTTTGAGACAATAAAAAAATAGTTCAATACTTATCCCCTTGTCTTAATATAATTAGTAGTAAAATCTAATAAATATAATAAAAAAAAACTAAAAACTCAATTCATTTTATATAGTATACAATATCTTGATCTTACTTTTTATATATGTCCAGTATCTTAATCTTATTTGTGATACAATTTTACCCAAAATCTTTTTAATTTAATATAATTTTACTTATAAATTGTTTAATTTGGTACAATTTTAGTATTTGATAAATAAGATTATATGTAAAATTGCATTAAATTAAAAATATTATAAGTGAAATTACACCAAATTAAAAAAATTATGGGTAAAATTTATCACAAATAAGATTAGGATACTAGACGCATATAAAAAATAAGATCAAGATATTATATGCTATATAACCCCTTTTATTTATTATATCTATTATTTTTTTAAACTAATTTACATAATTTATAAATTGATAAATAATATAATATTGTACAAAAATATTTTAGGGAGATTGAATCATATTTATTATAATTAAATAATTAATCTAGTTTTTTTAATATACCTATATAATCAACTATTAACTATATGCTCTCCAAATCTTATAATACACAATTTAGTTAAAAATAGGTTTATATCGATATGACTTAGTACTTTAAAACAATAAACTATAATTTTAAAATCTTATAATACCTAGTATAATTAAAAATAGATTTGAGTTTATCCAACTTAGTACTTTCAATTTTTCTGTTTATAGTTATAATTAATAATCTCAATCAGTAATCCTACTTAATCAAATTTTAAATTTATATGATATTTTAATTTTTTACTATGATAAAAATTTATAATAATTATAAATAATTAATCAATTATAATATATTTTTTCTAATGCAAGGGAGAAATCTATAGTTTGTTAGGTTACTCTTACTTTAAGGATGGGAGAAATAATTTAAAAATAATATTTTAAAAGTTAAAAAAAATCTTGTTATTTAAATTTTATATTTCCATTAAAATAATAATTTATTATAAATATAAAATGAAATATTATTTAATCTAAACCGTGTGATGGGCAAGGAAAAACTGCTCCCAAATTCGGTTTCCGGTGCATTGTCTGGCATGGGTCATGGGATTGGGGGTAGACGAATAGGACGTCGTTTTATTAAGTGAACTATTTCCTGCCACTAGATGAAACAGATTGTTACGATTTTGCCCCTCGTATTGACTGCACAAAAGCGACCATGAGAGAAACCGAACGCCCGCTACAGTCCGTTGAGACTTAAGAAAAATGCCCTTATCCACAAGTTCAGAAGTCGCGAGGATATGAAGTGAACGGCAATGGCTTCAGTAGCTTCATCTTCATCGTTTTTCTCTGCCCTCACTCGTTAGCATATTCCTCCATGGGGTAACAAACAAAACAAAGAGGTCCAATTTTCTGAGGATCATCACTCGCTCTTGTCTCAATGACAATTCCTCTGTGTCAAGAATACACTGTATGATTTTCAGTTGGACATTTACTCCCAAAGTTTCTATACAAACGGTGTTTTTTCCTCAGCATTTGCATTAACAGAAGCGAAAAACGGCTCACATTTCATTTTGTTCAATGCGTTCCCCTTGTTTGTTAAAGCACTATTTGATGAAAGTTATTTTTGTTATGGATCAAATTCCCTTTTTCGGTTAAATCTTATACAATTACTCTGCTTATATTCAACTAAATATTGAAGTATTGAAATTCAATCTTCTCTTTAATTGCTCATTTCTATGAATTGATTAGTGATATATTCTTCATTATTAGGTGGATACATACGTAAAAAGTGGCATAGTTGTAGGATTAGGGTATGGGCAGGCTAGCCATTAGGCATTTGGGCAAGCTGGTAGAATATAAATATCCCATATATGATATAATTAATCCAAAGTATAACATATATAAGTATAAAACTTATATGAGATACAATAGAAGATTTACAATTACCTTTTGCTATAAGTTTGACCGTTCTAAGAAGAACTTGAACTTAATACAGAAACATGTCAATAAGAAAATACTATTAGATAAATAACAAGTTTTTCTAGCTAGTGATTAGGCACAATGATGACAACTTGTGTACTGTCATCACGAGTAGAGAACCTTCAGGAGTGAGCAGAGAAACTAGATTATCGCTCTGGAACTCAAAAACTATTGGATGAATAATTCTCAATTGTTAATTTCTGTTATCAGAAAAATAACCTTAATAAACTGATTCAATAATCCACCTTAGACTAAGTCCAAATAACTACTTGTCACACTCATAAATATTTATTAATTATCCTAATTAATATCTAAATATGTTATATTATAATAATAAATATCTCATATTCTCCTACTTGACCCCGTATACTTAATATCATTGTCCTATCTAGATAAACTGATGACATGCTACAAGAATTATGGTGATAAGTCCCTTTTTATTGAGTATTACCGTCCATGTATTATAGGTAACACTATCACTTAATAGGTATCACATTATACATGAATTCAATGTTTATTTAGTTCATGTCTCAATGTTTATCAATTTCAATAATATAAATATATACAATCACAAATTTAAAATGATAAACCACAAAATCTGATTTCATTGCTCATACCTCCACTAGTCAAAAGAATGACGAAATCCCATATAAGGTACATGTGTGACAAAAATGTTTAGCTTCAATTATTTCGTTAAATGATCAGCCAACATATCCAATGTACTGATGCATTCAACAAAAACTTAGCCATCATGAACTCTTTCTCTCAAGCAAAGGAATTTAATTTTGACAAACTTGCTTTTACTTTTATTCCTTTTGTTGTTCGCTATGACCATCGCAATTGCGTTATCACAGTACATTCTGATTAACTTAGAGACTGAATCCACAATCTTAAGCCCAACAATGAAATTCCTTATATAAATAGCTTGTGAACTTGCTTCAAAACACACAATGTACTCAATATCACCCGTAGAAGGAGCTGTTTCAGTTTGCTTAGCGCTTCTCCATGATATAGCTCATTCTGCCAATAGAAAGATATAATCAGATGTAAACTTATTCATGTCTACGCATCCTTTAAGATCTGAATCTGAGTATCTAATTACGTCTATATTGTCTATTCTCCTATATGTGAGCATGTAGCGTTTAGTGCCTTATAGGTACCTAAACACCTTCTTTGCAGTTGTTCAATGTGCTTCCCTAGGATTACTTAGTATCTTCCCATCATATCTATAGCCAAAATGATATCAAGTCTTGTACAAACATGTGTATACATCAAGCTTCCAACCGCTGAGGCATATGAGACATTTTCTATCTGTTTCCTTTTAAGTTTGGTGTCAAGACATTATTTTAGTCTAAATTTATCTCCTTTTTCAATAAGAGCCATGTAAGATGAACAGTTTTGCATTCTGAATCGTTAAAAATCTTGGCAATATAAGCCTTTTGAAACAAGCCTACAAGACGTTGGGTTCTATCTCTATGGATCTTTATGCCAATGACATAAGATATCTCACCCATGTATTTCATAACAAAATTCTTAAACAAAAACAGTTTCACCTCACATAATAGTCCAAGATTATTGGTAGCAAGTAAAATGTCATCTACAACAAAATCAAAAATATGACCCTACTCCCATTAGCCTTATGGTATATGCAGTCATCCATGATGTTCTCAATAAAACCAAATTATGTGATCACTTCATGGAACTTTGAGTACCACTACCATGAAGCTTGTTTCAGACCATATATTGATTTTTTTTAGCTTGCATATCAATTTTTCTTTACCTTATGCAACAAAACCCTCAGGCAGTTTTATATAGATTTCTTCCTCTAATTCACCATTGAGGAATACAGTCTTCAATCTATTCTGTGCAACGCTAAATCAAAATAAGCAACCAAGGCCATGATGATACGGAATAAATCTTTCTTAGATACAGGTGAAAATGTATCACTGTAGTCGATTCTTTCCACTTGAGTGAAGCCCTTAGCAACCAACCTAGCTTTGTATCTGTCAATGTTACTTTGAGTCTCTTTTATTTTGTAAACCCATTTACAACCAATTGCCTTAGACCCACTAGGCAATTGTACAAGTTCTCAAACTAGTTATTTGCCATGAAATTCATTTCATCAATCACAGTATCATGCCACAACTTAGAATTCGCACCCTTCATGACCAGAGTGAATGTTAAAGGATCATTCTTAACATTTACATCATAGCCAACTTCATCATAATACACTACGAGCTATCAAGCAATGCCAGTATTCTTTCTCTAGTTGACCTCCTTAATTCAACCTCTTGGGTTGATTCAGGCTGCTGAATAGGAACATCCTCTATCTCACTTTGTGGTGGTTCTACTTCTGTCATAGGTTGATCATCCGGTATGTGTCCATCTTGTTCAGTATTGTCAACTTGAGCCATAGGGTCTATATTACCTTCAATATTAATCCTAACAGTGGGATAATCATTAAATATTAATGTCTCCTCACAAATGATGTTAGTGGCTCGCTCTATGTGATCAGCTAGTGGACAATCACTCCCATAATCACATCATTCTCAAGAAACTTAGTATTCATAGACTCTACAAACCTTTTAGAAGGTGGAGGATAATAAAACTTATAACCCTATGATCTCTCTGCATAGCCTACAAAGTAAGCTAATAATGGTCTTAGGGTCTAACTCTTCTCCTGTGAATTATACACTCTTACTTCAACAAAACAACCACATATTTTGAAATGATTTAGAATGAGTTTCTATCCTTTCCAAATTTCAAATTGTGTCTTGTACACTGCCTTTGTTGGAACCCTGTTTAATATATATGTGGTTGTCTTGAGTGCTTCATTCCACAAGAAATATGGAAGTTTGGAGCTACTCATCATGCTTCTAACCATATCCAATAATGTCCTATTTATTCTTTCAGCTATATCATTCATGTCAAGTGATCCAAGCATAGTATATTGGGCTACTATACCTTGCTCTCAAAGAAAATTAGCAAATGGACCTGGCGTTTATCCTTCACTAATGTATATTCCATAATACTCACTACCATAGTCTGATCTCATAATCTTAATTGGTTTACCAAACTATTTTTCTACTTGTACTTTATATTCCATGAAAGCACTAGTACCTTACTTTTATTATAAAGCATGTAGACATACATGTATTGTGAGTAATCATCAATAAATGTGACAAAATACTTTTAACCATGAGTAGTCAAATCATGCAACAAAGATCTATGTGCTTTTTTAGCAATTTAGAACTTCTCTTAACACATTTATGTGACTTATTGGTCTGATTTTCCCTTATACAAACCACAAAAAAATCAAATTATGAATGGTTTAAAGATGAAAAAATTCTATCTTTATTTAACCTTTTGATTATGTCAACTGAAATATGTCTCAATCTCCTATGCCACAAGCTATAAGAATTCTCATCGATAACATTTCTCTTAGTACCACGTGAAACAGAAAAAAATTAAGGCGAATCAGAAATAATTTTAAATAAGCCATCAATCATAACTAAATCACAATCAAAATAGGATCATTTGACAAAGTCACAAATTTCTTAGAAAGAGCTAAATGATAATCAAATGGAATAAGTTTTGATATATAAATCAATTTTTTTTTGTAAGAGGGAACATAAAAACATCATAAAGTTCTAAAATATTATTATTCAAAAAAATATATGAAAAATTCTAATAGCTTTCATAAGATTTTCTCTCCCATTACCTGAAAGGATAATTTTCTCATTGGGATATGGATGTCTACTTGATAGAAAGCCTTGCATGGTAGTCAAGATGTGGATCATTAAACTAATGTCAATCTATCAAGTGTCATCATTAATGCTAGAAAAATTATATTCAAAAGTAACACACGATGAAAGCTTACCTCTTATCTTCATTATATGTTGTCTCACACTGCCAATACTTATAAGCCTCATAGCACATAATTCAGACATGATGGAACTACCCATCTACTTGTCTATCGGCTTAAATTGCTTATTTAAGGCTTCCAGGTACCTTTTGGCTGTGTCACACTTAGGAACTGCTCTCCTAATACTTATGGTGATCATTTGTTGTATAAGTAGAAGAAATAAGCGATTGCTTTACTCACATATATTATACATTTCCTTTACCTATCTGTCATCAAAGGCATCATTAGATCTTTGAAGTTTTTTATACCTCAAGACATAATTCACTGGTGCAAAATATGCTTTTTAAAACCTTATTTTTAAACCGGTCCTTGCGGAGACGGTTTAAAAAAATGATCGGTGACATTTTTATAAAGATGAAATAGTTACACTGTATTAACATGTCACCGATGTAAAATGTAATTACTATGCCGGATACTAATATCAATAAGTTTAAATTAGCTGCGTCATATTCTAACTCTTCAGTTTCTTGTCTATACTTTCCCTCTTCTTTTTTTAACTTCTTCAGATCTTGTGGAGAAACTTTTAGAACAAATGACAAGTGGCATTTTTGTAAATAAGATAAAATATTTACTTTAGATTTACATTGAATTGGTGTAAAATATATATAACCGGTGTTAAATATACTTTCTATTCTGACTCTTTAGTTTCTTATCTATGCTTTCCTACTTCTTAAGAAAGTCAACTCGGTGAGGGACCCTGAATGGATCACACCGAATATAATAAAAGTGTTAAGTCTTATGCTCCACGCAGTTTTTTGCTGATGACACATAATTTTGTTCATGTTTATATTACTGAGTCAAAGGCAACCCAAAGAAAGTAACTTGTGCGGCTTCTACATGGTTAAACATTGATCAATATCATCTTGGCAAATAGGACTGACCTAACTGAGAAGGTAAATTGTGTTTTTAATAATTTTATATATTTCTGATCAATTTAATATATCTTAATAATGCTTTATTTTATTTTATTTTAATTTGATGTTTCAGATGTTTAATCAATCTACCCATTTCCTGAATAAGATATTGAGGGCCTGTGCAATATTTGGGCTAAATTTCTTGTTCAAATCATTCATTCTCAATATTATTTGTCATTACCATAATACATTTTTTATTTTTTTGTTCAAATGATTGTATTTTTTATTGAATTTTATTAAATGAATAATGTAATGACCAATTGAAGATCTGTCTCTGCCATCTTGGACTTTGTCTCTGCTACTGTCTCTTTGAGTATATATATTTGGGCAGTTTATTCATAAAACTTTAAGGGATGGGGTTAATGAAATATTAAAGGGTTCATTTTTTTAAAATACATTTAAACTGGACAAAAAAATACTGACAGGTGTAGAAACAATATGTAAATATGATAACATCTACACCGATTGTTTTTATAGTGAGGTGTAAAAAATTCATTAATCTATACCGGGTATAAACACAACCGGTGTAAGAATTTATTAATCTACACTGGGTGCAAACACAACCGGTATAAACAATTCATTAATCTACAGCAACCGTTCAAAAGGCATCAATTCAACCAGTGTAGATATTAGAAAATTCTACTCCTAATTTCAAAAGGGATCGGTTTAAATTCTACTCATTTTACACGGGTGAACTGCCCGATTTAAAAAGCGTATACTTTCTAAACGATATGTTTCTATACCGGTCATTGTCCAATGTAGAATACCATTTTTAACCAATTTAGAAAACCTTTTTTACAGTAGTGATTCAAGTCTAAGAAAATAAACTGCAGCAAAACACCATCTCTATAATCAATATAGTTAATGTTGTCATCTAAAATTATTTTATTGCTTACATCAGCCATAATCCTGAGGGTAGTAATTAGATCTGCAAAATAGAGTAGACAAATGTACAAACAAGCTCACAAGTAAGAATTTGATGCAATCACAATTCACTGTGATATGTATGCATTCTTAACACAAATACGCATGCAAGTAGTACAAATACATATCACTATTGTCTACCTATGGGTAAAGGTATTAGTATAATATGTATTTATCTCAAGTGATAGAACTATAATGCATTTTTACTTTTCTAATACATCTGGATTACTTAAAAAATAACAAGGACATTCCATCCCACCCTAATTAAATATATAATTATGAGATACTTATCAGTGGGTAAAAATAAATTATAGTTGTACATTTAATTACAAATGATATTTTAAATCTATATGTGATTAATAAATGCATGCAACAAATTCAATAAATAAGGATGATGTGACTATTCCTCAAGAAATTGCATGCTAATCACAAATATTATTTATGTTCATTGAAAATCTAAATATGCACAACTTAATGAAGCAGTTAATTATCACCCTAATTAAATGTATAATTATGATATATCTACCTGTGGATAAAGATAAATCATAGTTGTACATTTATAAATGATATTTTAAATCCACATGTGATTAATTAATGCATATAACAAAATTCAACAAATAAAGATGTGCGGCTACTTCTAACAAAATTACATGCTAATCATAAATATCATTAATATGCATATAAATCTAAATATGCACAACTTAATAGAGAATTTAATAAATTAATTTAATTAATAAATATGACTAAATATCACATAATTTAGTCAACAAATGTGACTAAATAATTTACTTTAAATTCTCCCATTATTTCATGCACTCAAAAAATATTTAATAATTAATTTCAACTCAAAAGATTTTTATAAAATTAAACAATTCATTTAATTGCCTAAGTAGAAATTAATGTATAAAATAGGCAATTAAATAATATAAAAATTAAAATTTATAAACACTTTTTCCTAGGGGTGGGCAAATGATGGGACGGGACCGGGACAATTCCATCTTAGTCCCATCCTGAGATAGGACACGGGACGCAAAATGCGTCCCGTGTCCTATCCTGTCCCTAATATGTCCCGGTCTCTTTGGGGACCATTACGGGTCGGGACGAGTTCGGGAATTCTTGAACCCTATTTTAAAAAAATAAACTATTAGATATTTTATATACATCCTATCTATTAGTAACATATAATCAAAATATAAAAAATAATAGAAGAAATTAAATTCTCTTTATTATGATTAGCAATTTAAAACAATAAATACCATTAATTATACTACAAATACTATTACTTTTTTAATTTTTTCACTTCACCAACTAAAGTTACTGCTTCATCTATAAATAAATACATATAAGGAAGAGAAAAATACAATCATCTAATAAATAATATGATATAACTAATACTATTTTTTTTATTTTTTATAAAAAAATAAATAAAATAAAAATATTTTTTATTTTTTAAAAAATATATTCGAGACAGGATGGGAATCCTGAGGGCCAGACCGAGACCCATCCTGTCCCGTCCCAACTCTCTTCCCTATCCCGTCCCCGGGACCGAGTCAGGACAACCCGGGACGGGAAAAAAATGAGCACCCCTACTTTTTCTAAATAAAAATTAAAATAATGAAAAAATTATTTTTTTTATTTAAACATTTACAGTGCATATAATAATAATTAAAATGATATACTAAAATTAAAAATAATTTAATTTATTTTGAACAAAATATTCTAAAAAATTAAATTAAATGGCCTAAAAAATTCTAGAAATAAAACCAAATGACCCATATACAAAAATCTAAAATATGGCCCAAGAATATTTTTCCAAGAACAAAGATAAGAAAAATCTAGGCCCAAATATTTTTTTTCAAGTAATAAAAAATTCCTATTCAGCCCAAACACGTGAGGTCTAGAAGGATTTTCTCAAAAACAATTATAACAGCAACCCAAACCAAGATGGCCTAGAACAGTTTCAAAAAATCTTTCTGGAGGCCCAAACTTGCCACTGCCCAGTTTGCGAAAAAAATTAGGCAGCCTAAAATACGCTTCGGCCTAACAAGCTCTTCAAAAGAAGAAATAATATATATATATATATATATATATATATATATATATATATATATTTGGCATATTCACAATGCTTAGGAACCCTCATGACCTTGACGTTACCTTTTTTTTTTATTGCCCTAGCAGTAGAGGTGGTCGAGACCTTCTTTTATTTATTTTTTTTAAAAAAGAGGTTTTGACCCATAACAATAAGTAAAATAAAAGGGAAAATTAATGGAGTAAAAATAAAGTCCAAAACGTGTCAATTCTGAAACTACATCTCCTTAGGTTATCTTCCTCATAAAGTTGGGTTATCCTAACCCGACTTGTGACCCGGATATTTATCCTGTTGTAGCCACAAAAGCAAAACTCAGTGGGCACGTTTTCCTTAGATCCTTGATGGTGCTTCCTCTCTCTTTTGTGTCGGACCAATGATTAGATGTGGTTGGAAAATGAATTGGTTCTTGCGATTGCTTTTCTTTCTCTTTTGGGTCCTATTTAATTTTTTTTATTATAAAAATTTTTAAAAATAGATTGAACTCACCCACGATATAAAGGAAATATGAAGTCTCTCTTCCTCCTAGGCGATACCAATATTAGGCAGGATGAACCATCTATTACCCTCAGGCATAAACCTAGGTATCTAGGAGTTAAGATATTTCCCCAAACCTCATGACTAGAATCACAATAAAATAGTACTTTCCAAATATCGAACACGCTCCAAATGAATTCTATTAATTTTGTAATCTCTCTCACTAGATTACATATGCATAAGAACAAATAATCAAAGATCAAAAATAAAATAAATTGTGTATCCCATATTCTATCTCCTATTATTACTTATAAGGATTATAAATTAATAAGGCAAGGGTGATCTCAAATAAGGCTCTAATGTTACATGTTGGAATATAAACATATCATACATAATATAATCAATACAGAGTATAACGTATATAAATATAAAATCTATATGAGATACAACGGAAGACTTATAAATACCTCTTGCTATTAGTTTGACTGGTATGAGAAGAACTGTAACTTAATACAGAAACATGTCAATCAAAAAATACTGTCAGATAAATAACAGGGTCTTCCAGTTGGTAATTAGGCACAATAATGCCAATTTGTATACTATCGTCACCAGTGGGAAACCTTCAATAATATTACTCTAGAACTTATAAACTATCGCACAAATAATTATCAATAGTTAATTTTCATAATTAAAAAATTAACTTTAATAAATCGAGTCAATAACCTATCTTAGACTATGCCTAAATGACTACGGTCACACTTAAAAATATTTACTAATTATCCTAATTAATATTTAATTATATTATATTATAATAATAAATATCTCATATAAGTAACTTCGTACTGGTGCTTTAAAGGATGTAGTAGGGATCCCTATGTGAGTTTAACACCCATGTATAACTATAATTGTTTTTTTTTTAATTTCACTTATATGCCAATTTCGACTTTTGGTATCGTGGTCTTTTTCACACTTCTTTGCTTTGAATTCTTATTGTTTTAGACAAAGTGTATAACAAGTTTAGATCACGATTGCTCTGTTAAGCCATGCTACTTCCAATTAGTAACTTGACATGTAACTTCCACCGAATCAGGTGAGATAGATTCTTTGCTCTATTAAGGTCTGTCACAAGCGCAAGTGAGGCAGCAAAGGCAGGAATTCCCCTGGATAGCTATCAAGAGGGTTCTCAAGTGTGCACAAATGACTATCTTCTTATATATTTTCCACTCTTTTCATTTCACGGGTATATCTTGTTTAATAATGCTCTTGAGCATATGCTAGAAATTTTAGAAGGACTTGATGATTTGTAAGCATTCCTCTGTGAACCCTTTGCCAACATAGAAGTGTCCAAGTTAAATGCATTTCTTGAAACCTCTTTTGAAACAATGGATGTTAAGTCAAGAAGAACATTAGAGTAATGCTCGACTATAGTGTTGATTACCTAAAAAGTTAAGTGCATTAGTGATTTTGTGCTATGTTAGGCTGAAAGCTTAGTACTGATTCATGCATACTTTCTCTGTTGTAGATTGATTCTGCATTTGGTGATGCTGATGTCATAGAAGAAGGATCACTTATTGCTGTCATCGGACGCCGGAAATTGCATGGTGGGGAATCCATACTAGAAAAGAAGGTGAGTTGCTATAACTTGCACTATCTTCCTCTTCCTGGGTTTCTTTGTATTTTTTCTGGATGAACGTTCATCTTTGGTGATTGAAATTTTGATTTTTATCCTTTTGTTTTCAGTCCATACTAAATGCTGCCAATAAAATCGTATTCATTATTGAAGAAAACCAGTACAAAGACGGTCTGGAAGGTTCTATTCCTGTTTTAGTTCAGTCTGTAAGTGGATATGCAAATTGTTAGGTCAATAATTTTTGTCGTGCATACATTACTAATAATCAATTTTTTATCTTTCCTAGTTAAACTGGTTGGAAACTGCTGAAGAGATTGATGATATGTTTTTGGGCGATGCTGAGGTTTGCTAGACATACAAACATTTAACAAGTTTTGTCTCATACACATGGTAGGAAGTGTTACTGATTTTTCTGTGATCTGGAGGTTAAGAATGTTTGGGCTTATTTCTAACTTTCATGACTTTATAAAAGGTTGTGGACTTAAAAATGGCCACATTTTGTTTTTAAGGAATCACTTGCTTTCATTTATTTGATTTATTGATTAGTTTCATGAGGACCATGAAGTCACAGAAGTTATACAATATGATTTAAAAAATCAATGAAACCCTCTACTTGTACTACTCGATGATATATGCAACTTCCCATGGGAAGAAGCACTTTGTGATAATGTATAGCTATATATTCTTTTGATTATGATGTATCTCCACATGAGAATATTACTGCTTATTCAGTGGTGCTAGGTTACAATACCTGCATGTCCTGATTTTATTCTTGGTTTATCCCTGTAAACAAAGGTCTGGAGAAGACCATCTATAGGGCTAGCTAGTCCCCTAGGAGGTGACTTCCCTATAGTCACAAAAGAAGGACATAATTTGCTTGATGTTATTTTTACATCTCCGATTGAAAGACTTGGTAAATTTTTAACCATGATGACTATTTTAAACTCAATTTCTCAGTTATCTCTGTTGTCCATTGTTTTCGTCTCAATTTCTATTTGCAGATAAAGTGGCAGAAAACCTCGTTACAATTAAAGGTGTTGCAGGGCGTGGAGTCATTTCAAAATTTCCGTTAGTTTTCTTTCACCTCCTGTACTCTTTTAGATTTTCTAACTTATACACTTATTTGCATTTCTTCTGGAATCTCTGCTGCTAAGTATCCAGAACCAGAAACACTGGATGAAATTTTTCTTAAGTCGTTTATCCTAATTATAGCCCTTCCTTGAGCCTCTTGTGACTGTGATGGAAACTACTCCAGAAAATATGTATTATTCGATGATAAATCCTCCACAGAGTGGAGGTCTAATGGATGAAAGCTCTAAAAACAGAAGAAACACACCACCCTATGCAGTCGAGAGGCACAAGAACTCTCCCAATTCACTCACCACATTTCTCATGCCCTTTCCAACAACCATATCCCTGTTATATAGTTCCCTCTCTCATTAACCGTCATATAGAAAATACCATTAATACCCATATTCACATGTAGAGATGATAATACAAGTCAACCCGCTGAATACAAATTAACCTACTGCAAGTACGAGTCAAAAAGATCAAACTAAAACTGTCCATAATTTTTACAATACAACCTACCATTTTTTGGCGAGCCTAAACTAAATTATTAGCTCTATTAGCATGATTCACACCCCACATATCAATATTACCCTTATATCCATCAGACTGACACAATTATGGAACTGAAAATTATTTGCAGTAAAAGATTAACTTGGTATGAGGTTTAACATTTTTTAAGAGGTGCACGTGTGATTATTTCATAATAAACCGTTACAGTTCAGTTGAAAAGTGTCGTGGTTATTTTTCCACAGCATTAGTTTCCTTCAAGCCATAATAAATGGGATAAGAGCTAATATTATTACGGTAATACTAGACTAAATATTAAAACGCTGGCATATTACAGTGACCAAGATGATAAATTAAGCAAAAGAATTATAGCCATGTAATTCTCCAAATAGCCTTGTTAGTGTAGAATACTTAGGAAACTCACATAGAACTTTTTCACAATTTTAAAAATCTCAACATCATTAATCAATGAGAAAGGGGTTTATGATAATGACTAAGCTAAAGCCCTAATTATAAGCAACAGAAATATGATACGCTAATTCTACTAGAATACTAAAATAAATCTTCATCCTAATAAAATGATATGATGGGACAACAATTTCCTACCTCAAACAGCAAACCTGATAACTAATAACTAACGTAACTAATCCTAAAATTGCCTCAATATGATTAAATTAATAATTATCTTAAATGTTGACACATTAATAGCTAATCGTATATTTTTAGAGTACTTTTAGGCAGTAGCATCCCTTCATGAAGAAGATAATTTGCATAAATAGTACTCTTCCTGTTATTAATATATGACCTAATTAAGGATTTAATTTTAATCTTAAATATAATATATATTTTTAATATTTATCAATTTATTTTTAAATTATCCCTATTGATACTTCCATTAATAATGATCAAATAAAAGAGAGAGGGAGGAAGTTAAGGAAAATAATTAAAGTGTTTTAAAAAAAATGTCATATTAACTAATTTAACTAACTTCTTTAATATAATTAAATTAGTTAAATAAATCATATATTAAAGATAGGATGAATAGTAAAACTATATGATCGGATCACAATTCCCTATCCCGAACGATAAACCTAACAACCAGTACTTAACAATTTAATCCTTAATCAAATTAGTAGCATGCGATGCTTTCATTGAGTAGAATGAGATGCAATTTGACTATCATGTATCAATTGTTGGCTTTTAATGGATGGTTTCCCACCATATTTGAGTGTCCATCAAACTTAAGTGGTGAGATGATTGGAAGTCTCCATCCTACTACTCTATATCCGGTCTTTAATATAAGAGTTAGTTAATTTTTTATATAAATTAAAAAAATCAAATAAAATGATCATAATAATAACCAAATCTAATTTCTCAAGATGAATTCATATTATATACTCTTTAATCTATCTAAATTAGTCAAATAACTCTTATATTATTTATAATTAACTAGTTTATTTGATTTCTTTAATATATCTAAACAAGTTAACTAACTCTTATATTAATGACCAGTACAATTTATTAGAAATTTCCCTTTCTTATTGCATACCTTTGAATGGATTAAGGATTAACTCACTCAATGGGAAATATATGACTTATAATTTTCGAAGTGACTTATTTTCTCAAGAATCCTTTGCCACATGGCTATTGTGCTTCGAAATGCATTTAAATTTTGAACTTAACATCTATAAGAAATCATCATTCTTGTATTATTTATGATATATACGGCTCATAAATTTTAAAACTTTTACTAAACAGCTCCAGGTTGTGGAATGAAGGTAGTGGTAATTGCTTCCCATAATGGCCCCAATGTTGTGGAGAAATTATATATATATATATATATATATATATATATATATATATAAGTTTAGGTGGGTCACATTTTTGGTAGATCCACTTTTAGAAGTGGGGTCACCATTTTCCCCCTCAATTTTCTTTTTTCATTTCGCCTAAAAGTGACTTTAGATGATCGAGTGAGCTGTTGAGTTAGTTATCATATAATGTTATGATGTAGTATAGGTCTGTACCCATTTGGTTTTCCACCTTATTTGTTTATTGGCTACCTATACAAGTGAGAAACAGCCAATAGAGAGATTGGTATAGTTAATAAAAATTTCATCCACATCTTACAAGGGCTTAGATTTAAATTCCATTATTATTATGATAACCTTGTAAGTAAATTGAGAAAATCAATCTTCTTATCTTTATAATTTTGACTTAGTTATAAATTAGTCATTATATTTTGACTTAATATAACTCAATCTCTATAATTTTAACTCGGTTGTAACTTAGTTCTTAAAATTTAACTCATTACAACTCGATCTCAATAATTTTAATTATTTTATGCTTTACTTCCTAAAGTTTATTAAATATATAATTTTATATTTTAAAATATAAGGATTAATATTTTAAATTGTTACACTATAGGGATTGAGTTATTAAGTCAAATTTTATTGACTAAATTATGTCAAGTCAAAGTGTAGAGATTGAATTATAATTGAGTTAAAAAATAAATTGTCCCTACTAAATAATATGGCAAAAAGAAAAAGAAAAGGGAAAAAGGTAAGATAGATGGAAAAGAATAAAGTAGATAATAATCTATTTTTAATTTGAATATTTCATATATAAGTATGAAGAGATGAGCATGGAATCTAATTTCTAGAATTAGGGGGAACAACTAAAATCCAAAGTGTAACAACGTTGATTCGATTCCATAAATGTTGAGAATAAATATCTAATGTTTATAAAATAATTTTTTAATTTAAACTGATTATTAATGTTACCGACAAACATCTATTATTTTGAATAAGTTTAAGGCATATATCGTTAAAAGTAATGATTAATCTCTTCATACCGTATACTTTCTAAAGGGATGGGTTTTAGTATTGGCTATAAGACCCTCTCTATACAAGTCGCTAGAGATCAAACCCTTCCCTAATCAAACCTTTAATTAGATACTTAAGAAATCTAGTTAAGTGACAATTGTGTTAGGTTTTATGTTTGACAAACAGTTACTTTTGGGCCAACAGATAAAGGAAACCATCAAATAAAACCATATACACATTAGGTCCAAAAAAAGAAGAAGCTTGACCTATATAGTTGGTATAGTATTAAAATCCAACTTAAATTACCTAGTTAGACTAATAAATTATTGAACTAATTTCCTAACTAATATAGCCAAGAGTTTTCTATAGGTCAATTAGATTAAATTTTATATATTTCTCTCTCTTCCTAAACCTAAAATAATATTATTTCGAATTTTAAAAATACAAAGAAAAAATAGTAGCATATGCAAATTATACTTTAATAATTCTGTTTTATTAGATTATATATAGTTTACATATAAATGTTATATTTACTTATAGATTAATATTTTTATTTAAATATTATTCTTTTTAAGGTTATATATAAATATTTTAATTAAATTAAATTATTTTGATTATTATTAGATTGACTTAGTTTAACCCAACTGAACTGCTTAATATGTTCAATGACCCGTGCGATTTTCATTGCCTTAATTTTCGGAATTCATGCCATAATTACCAACATATTTCACTTGTCATCTATCTATATTTCCTATTGCATCCATTGATTGGAAATAACCAGAGTTAATTGACTAATGTCAATTCTCATTCTCAAGAAAGCACCAATTCATTTCTTTTGAAGATTGGTTGTTGGTCTTTATCACTGTTAATCTGTTAGGCCAATCGGTTGGTTCATTTTTTTTAAAAAATTATTATTCAATTGGTTGATATTTTAGCATTGTTACGTCATCAACGGATTTGTTTGTTTAAGAAAAGTATTCCTTTATTGGTTGTTGGTAGATCTTTAGCATTGTCATCTAACTAACAAATTGATTTGACTATGGATTTTTTTTATTTGACAACTACATAATTATGAAAGTTAAAAATTAAAACAATGACTCTTGGAAATTAGAATGATTAGTTAAAAAAATGGAAAGGCTTTGAATGTCAACAATATTATAGCAGGGTTTTGCATTTATAAAAAATTTTAAATCAATTTTACTATTTATGGTTTTTAAATAATATAATTTTTTAGCATTTTATATTGATATTGATAATTAATTTTTAAGTAAAATTAAAAAAAGCCTATCTCTAACTCCAGCTGAATGTTTTATAAAATTACTTTTTTTTAAAATATAATTATTTAGGAAAATTTTCTAATACCTTCTTTGACTTAATCCAACTTTTGTTGCAAGCATAGAAAGGGACATATGATGTCAAGCTTTCATTTTGTTGCTTTTTTCACCTCAAATTCTGTTGTATAATATAAAGGCAGAGAAAATGAAACATCTAGAGAGAGAGAAAGGGAGTATGCAAAACATAATACTAATATAGAAAAATAACAATCAATATATTCATATTTAATATTCAATAGGAAGATTTATATATATATATATATATATATAGCAACAAACAAAGAAAAACAGTAAACCAACTGAAAAAAGAATAAAACCAACAAAGTAAAAGAGAAGAATCGGCCTATTTTTTTTCGATCAAGTCCTTCAAACTCAACTATTTCGGAACCTCCTGGCACTTGTAGCATCTCATTCCAAGATAGTAATGAATCTTCCTTCTAGAAAGCATTTAAATACTCAGTGAACACACTTTCTAGCTTTAGTAAGGACAACCACAGGGCCCACAAACTTGTGATTAAAAACCATATTATTTTGTTCTTTTAATGATCCACAATATAACCACACAATAAGAGAGATGTCACTCTTAGACAAATCAAATCTACCTATCAAAAGATTCAAAGCTAGATATACTCACCCTATCAATTCTCAATGAGATGTTACTACCAAACCAAATGTATCTAAACCCGAGGGTAAAAGTAGAACAATTTTTTTATGTTTTATATTCGTCATCTTCTAATGGGAGTGCCAATATATTAGAGAACCTCACAAAATAAAATAAAATTTATAAGTTTAAGGAATTGTTTTTTATTAGGATAGTCTTTTGGGATCGAAGTATTCTTTTAAAGCATGTTTGGTAAGAAGTGTTTGGAGAAGAGGGGAGAGAAAATGAGATAAAATATTTTTTAATTGAATTTAAAAAAAAATAGGAGAAGTAAAGTTATAAAATTTTAATAAAAGAGAATAGGTAAGATAAAAGTGACAAAAAATAATTAAAAAAATTTAATCAAATTTCTCTAATTTTTTAAAATCTATCTTATAAAATTTTTTCCTCCCCTCCTCTGCCGAAGAGAGAGAGAGTGAGCATTTTTATATAATAGAGGAGAAAGAGAGAGCACTTATTAAGGTACAAAACCAACCTTATTAGGCACAACTTTCTAATTGCATCTCCAAAGAAAATGAATGACTTATGGCAATGATTAATGAATTGATTTTTCAAAGGCGTCTTCAGAAGCAATGTAGAATAATAAGAGGAGGAGTCTCTGATTAGCTATAGTTAAGCCGATATTTCTTACGTTTTAGCCTAACTCGACAATATACTGTCCATTTTTTTGTCCTTTTCTTATTAATTTATTTGGCTAGTTCATATTTTATGTGCTAATAATGCTTTTGATTTCATCAAAGAAAGCCCCATGGAGTTTTACCTACTAGAGGCTATGGTGGAATATGGAATCAAGAATATGGGTGTCTTGACCTAGTTCTAGTGATTTTAGGATGGATCTGTCCCATCCCAAGAAGGACTGGGACGGGACAGAGGGAAGGGTCAAGACGGGATAGGTCTCAGCCTGATTCTTGGGACTCCTATCTCATCCCGACCCCAATTTTTTTATAAAAATATATTTTTATAAAAAAATATATTATATTCTCTTATCTTTTTCACTTTGTCTACTCGTCTCAAACTCTCCGTATCTCTTCTCTTACGCTTTACTTGCTCACAGTCACAGGTCTCGCCAGTCACCATTCTCATACAGATATTTTTACTTACAAATATTCTTATACGTATATTTTTATTTTTCCTTACTGTTATTTTTTTCTCTTATATGAGTAAGTTATCATTTTATATTAGGGAGAAATATTGGTATTTAGAGGAAGTTGCCGTGGTATTTTATATAGAATGATTTACTGAGATAATTTTATTATAATATTTTTTTAAAAAAAATAGGATCGGGAATTCCGTCCCGTCCCGAACCTGTCGGGACCGAGACAAATTCGGGACGGGACACGGGATGCATTTTGTGTCCCATATACTATATCGGGACAGGGTTGTCCCAGTCCCGACCCGTCCCGTGAGCATCCCTAATCAAGAATATGATGAAATAATATCTTATTAATTTTTATATTTTTTATTATTATTTTAGGATTATTTTTGTTAACTTTATTAGAGAGAAATAATGAGAACAAATATGAAAAATCATATGTATTATTCAACAACAATATGTTCATATAATTATGAGAAATCTAATTGGGTTTATACACTAATATACACGCACTTGAGAGATATAAACTAATCATATAACTTATAAGACTTTATATAAAAAGACCAAAAGTACCATCTTCCTCATTATAGTAATGATCTCACTATCCCACACTCTTAACCTATGGATTAGGACTATTTATATAGAATTAGGGTCATATAGTAACTAAATGATTAACACTAATTACTTTTAACCTATTACTAATTCAACTGCTAACAATTTTGATTTTTCATTAGTCTAAGGGTAAAATAGCACGTAATATTCTGATATTATTTTTCATATGTGGTCAGTTTACTAATCTTATTTGTGGTACAATTTTATCCATAATATTTTTAATTTGGTGTAATTTCACCTATAATCTTTTTAATTTTGTGAAATTCTTAGTACTTAAAAAATAAAATTATGGATAAAATTGTATCAAATTAAAAAAATTATGGGTAAAATTATACTAAATTAAAATGATTATATGTTAAATTATACTACAAATAAAATTAAGATACTGACTGTATATAAAAATTAAGATCAATATATTTGGTTCTAGTTTACACTTAGTCTAATTATGATTAGTTTTATTATTATTATTATTATTATTATTATTTCTATAAATAGCTATAGATTTTCATTGTTACGGTAAACTTGGTTAAAGAAATTTCAGATAATTATTTTTCTCTCAGTTTCTCTTCTCGCTTCCTCTTCGTTTCTGATCTCTCATCTCTTGATTCTCTTCCCATTCCTTAGTTGTTTTACATTAGACGGCACCTCATCCATCATTTCCATTTTACTGTAAGGAGACTACTGACATTCTAAGAACCTCTCAAAATACCAACTATTAAGGTATAAAATACTTATATATTTTTCTTAAAAGTGTGCTCAATATTATAAGTTCTTCAAAAATATACAAATACTCACAAATTTTTAAAATCAAGGCAAAAATATCATTACCGTTAGATTGTCTTAACATCACTTTTTTTGTGGGGCCCACATTATTAAACAAATAAAAAGAAAAAATGCGTAAAATACTCATGACTTTTTTTTCCCAAAAGTGCCTTCAATATCGTAAATTCTTAAAAGTACCTATAAACTTTTAGCTTACAACAAAAATGACACAAACGTTACACTAACAACCATTTATCACCACATCAAAGTATAAAAATATCCCTCATTCAAAAGTCAAATCTCCCTTTATCAATCATCTACATCTAAAATCAACTAGAAACAATGAAACATCCAACCAAAATTTACCATAAACAAGTAATGTTATATATAAGTTTAATTGTTTTTTAGTTTTATTTTATTAAGTTTGATTGTTTCTGGTTGATTGTTGTTGATGATTTTAAATCTAAGATTGTTTGTTTATAGTAGATTTTGATTGAATGCTTCTTTGTTTTTTGTTGATTTTAGATGTAGAGGATGGATAAAGGGAGATATTTTTTTTCTTCAAATAAGGGATAATTTGGCACTTTTATATGGTAATAGATGGATGTTAGTTTATTTTAATGCTTATGTCATTTTTCTTTCAATTTTAAAAATTTATAAGTATTTTTGTGCTTTTAAAGGACTTATGATATTGAGTTTATTTTTAGAAATTATGCGAGGATAATTTTAAAATTTTACAATTTATTTTTTAATAGTGTAAATTTTATCAAAAAAAAATAATGTGACAATATAACGATGATGATATTTTTCTCATTTTCATAATTTATGAGTATTTTATATTTTTAAAGAACATTTAGTGTTGTTAGATGTACTTTTAAAAAAAAGAGGAAAAAGACAATAAAAAACTAATTGAATTTAAAAATAATAAAATGAGCTTAGAAATATCTAAAATGATAAATTAGGCAGGAAGTCATATATGTCATTTATAAATTCTGATAGAAATACTAAATTACTCTTGAAAGTTTTTGAAGAAAGAGGGAAAGAATTAGACTAAAAAGCATAGGATATCTTCCCCAACTATTATTCAACTCACACTTCTCTAAAGCTTCATATTTATTTGAGAATGCAAGCCAATGCACTTTATTGGTATGTCTTGAAAGCTTCATATCTATGCTTGAAACATTTCACTTTTTTCATAGTTCAAAGAATCAGGAAAGGTGCACTCAAAATGGAGGAATATTTCAACAAGATAGAGACACTTGTAGATAACTTGGCTCTTGCTGGAAGCCCAATTTCCTCATCCAACCTTCATACTCAAATTCTTGTTGTCTTGGACTCTGAGTATACATCTCTAATTATCCATTTGTCTGACAAAGATAATTTAAATTAGATTAATTTTTAGATATCATTGCTCACATTTAATGTTCATCTTGAATACCTTCACTCAGCCTCTCAACATAATATCTCATCTGCATCTTCTAATCTTACCCTGAGGTCGAATATGTAGGATTATAGAAACAATTGGTGTGGCCAAAATGGTCGCCCATGACTAGAACCACAATAAAATGATACTTTATAGAGATTGAACACATTTTAAATAGTCACATGGCTCACCCTTTAGCTAGTTGAACCTATAGACAATAGGTAGCTTAGCCATCAAATATAGTCAAACATATTGCTTCATAAAGCTTTCCACAACAATTTTGCATCAAAGCCCATCAAAAATAGAGAAAATGATAGATATGACAATATTGAGATAGATATGTAATCATATTAAAAAAAATATAAGATTTATAATAAATGCACATGAAGAAGTCAATGTAAGGTGGATATATCATGTAAGGTGGGAAGTCAATGAGCCACACCCACCAATTCTCACGCAGAAAGCTGGTGGGAAGTCAAAAGTATGACCACCAGTTAATTATATAGGAAAAGGGCAATAAGGGAAATACACATCTCAACCAGCACTTTGTTGCAACATACCCATCAAGAAGCCTCTTCCACACAACAAATAGATACTTGAACCCCACACGCAACACAACTTCATATGACTTTATTACATCTTGTCAAGGAGATATATGTATATGTAAGAAGAATAATTAATATTGGATCTGTCACAAATGCCATGATCTATTATTCAAGCTAGCTTTTTATACAATGATGATTGTGAAGCACTTTTGTTTTAACTTGCTGCGTCGGTGGGTGCCTTGGTGCAATAATGATGAGTCACTATTTTTTCTCAATAAAATTAATGACGTTAAATTTAAAAAAAAGTGTAATTTTTTAAATTTAATAAATTAAAATAAAATTTGATATAAATATAAATGGCTAAATGTATAGTTGTATACTTTAATTAATTCTTTTTTAAAATTTAACATTTGCAAATGCCAAAGAAATATGAAGATCCAATTATAAATTTTTGAAATTCAGAGTAAAATGACCAAAATATCTTGACTACTAGTTGGCGAGTGCTCACCTAGCCACGGCGTCAAGACCAACTCAGCACCGGCAACGTGATGGCCACAACCTTCATCCAACAATGGTGGCGGCGTCAAACATCTCACCCTTCGTCTTCTCCATTTCTTCCTCTTTGATCATGAATGACAGCAACGGTCTTCACCCACAATTTCATCGACCTGAACCCACGACTTCGTTGGCCTTCAACTTTGTGGTGTGTCCAAAACAACTCTCCATCACTTCTTCAACACAAACCCACAATTTCATCTCTAGATGGAAAGGGTTCTTTTTTTATATATAGGCAAATTCTTCTACCATTTCGGCTCATATCAATGGCAGTTTTTAGCATTTGAGAAGACATGTTTTTTTTGCATCTGGCTCAAGTGGTCATCAATTTTTGTAGATTGTTTTTAGTTTGTTGATTATGCCAAATTATTGACGATGTTGGGCAGAGATTCATTGCTGTTACCATCCCTGCTCGTCGTCACCGGAGGCCATTGTTGCTAGTTGTGAAGGAGAAGAAGCTTGAGGTTGGGATGGTTAATGTGAGGGAGGAGGAGCTCGAGGATGAAGAACGGAATAATTTTTTTAATTAGAACGGGGTTTTTTCTTTTCTAATACAGGAGGCTTGATAAATAAAAGAATAATTGATAAAAAAATATAAAAGAATAAAATATATAGAGAGGAATAGGAGAATAAAACTGGTGATATTCATTAACTGATCAAAAGCCAGGCTAATTACATGATAAAAATAATAAACCCATTCCTTAAGAATTAGCCACAAATTACAACATGAGTAAATGCCAAAATATTCGGATATCATGGAACCGAAAATCAAGTAACATTATTCAAAATGGGATAACGCAGACTAACTAATCCTAACCCTAACGTGCCTCTAATGAGATAATGGGTAATCTAATGAGATAATGATTTTCAAAGATAAAATAAATTTTTAATAAGGTTATTTTAATCATTTGACTAAATTTTAAATTTCTAAATTAGATCCCCATACTTCTTTATTATTTGTAAATATTAGAGTCTCAAAAAGGGTTTTTTATCATTTTTTATAGTCTTTTTTAAAAATTATCTGTATAAATTAATATAATAAAAATCATTACTATTAGGAAAAACTACTTTATGTACAGTACAGAAATTTTTAGTTGTTGCTTAAAAAAAATGTATATTTCATTTTTATTTTTTAAACACAATACCTAAAGACATGTCATCATAACTTGAATGCTTTTCTCCGCTGATTTCGCCTAGGTGGGTAACAAGACATGTTAGAATAATTTGTGCCTACCAAATGTTGAACATTCTCATGTAAACTATAAAAAGTATAATTTGTGCCTACATGTGTTAAAAAGAAGATATTTTAAAAAAAAACAAAAATAGATGTCACATCATACATTATATAAAATTTAATTTAAAATCGGCAGGGCTATGATTTATAAATAATATATAACTTACTATAAAATATATACTTTATATTAATATGTTAACATTTATGCTGCTTCAATAGTGGAAAACAATCTTGGACGTCTGCGACTTTATAAATAACATGAAACATTATATATTTATATTTTATGTTGATATATGGTGTGCTATATGTAAGCTACTCAAAATCCACTACTCATTAAACTGGTCAAAATAATGGCTCAAAAGTCAATAGTTTAACTAGAGTTTGGTTAGAATCAAATAGATTATGATTAAAATAATATGATTTAATCAAAACATACAAAATGTTCTTATATAATTTTAAAAAAATATATTTAAATAAAAAATATTAATTTACAAATAAATAAAATATTGAAGCATAAACACCTATCATAAATAAAACAAAATTATTAATGCACAAATATGATGAATTATTAATTTTTTAAAGGACTAAACTTATATTAAATTACTTAAGTCAAGTTTATCCATGAAACTAATTAGACTACATACCATTAATATTAGTATTTCCATGTCACTAGTTAACCCCAACTACCACTTAACACCGTTAACCTAAAAATTACTGATAACCCCAATGTTGGATGAGTACCAGCATGTTATTGAGTATGAAGATGAGTATTCAACCCTAAGATCCTTCATCGTAGGAAGCAATTACAATTTCGAAAATTTCAACTGATTAATAGCAAGGAAATAGGTATGAGGGTTTGAGAAGGATTAGGTTTTTCCCAAAGACAAAAAAAGAAGCAGCAGCAGCAGCTTGGGTCAAGGAGAAGAGCAAAGAGAAGGAAAATTTGGGAAGAATCCAAAACGGAAGGAAAAAGGTCAAGTGAGTAAGCTTCTGTAATGGTTTTTGGGGGGGGGGGGGGGGGGCGCCAAGGATTTTGAAAACGAGGAAATAAATTGCGCATTGCTTGAACGATGGGGAATTGCCGTTTTGTGAAGAAGATGAAGGGAATTGCAGAGAACGAACATTATTTTTTAAAGTTAACGGTGTTAAATGGCGTTTGAGGTTAAAGATCCGTTTATATAGGTTTTCAAAAAATAGTTTATAGAAAAAATGAACTTTTAGATAATTTTTAGGAAAGAAATTCTAGAGAATAATTTATAGAAAAAAAATAGTTATGAATAAATAAGTGTTTGGATAATTATTATCAGAAAAAAATTTGTGATTAATAAATTATTAAAAAAATATAAGATAAAAATATAATTTCCTCTTTTTGAAATAGAGACTCA
This sequence comes from Leucaena leucocephala, assembly GCA_037074615.1. Taxonomy (NCBI): domain Eukaryota; kingdom Viridiplantae; phylum Streptophyta; class Magnoliopsida; order Fabales; family Fabaceae; genus Leucaena; species Leucaena leucocephala. The sequence continues at coordinate 13,576,566 of CM073528.1, read as the reverse complement.
CGTTTAAGGCCAATCTTCAATAAAATGTTACAGCATTTGATGTAGAGTTGGGAATTCCGCCAACCCGCCATTTTATGGCGGGTTTTGGTGTGGGTCTTTTTGACCCGCACCCGCTAAGCCCGAGCCCGCGGCGGGCTAACCCGCCGGGTTGGCGGGTTAACCCGCTTAGCCCACTTTTTTTTTTAATTTTTATTATTTATATTATACTTTATTAATTTTAGAGTTTTAACCAAATTAAAATTTACATTATACTTAATTTATGCTAACTTTATCTTATCAAGTCATTTCTTTAAATATATATTTTATTTTATTATTATTTTACTTGTGACAGATTTATATATGGATAGTGATAAAGTTAAAAAAATAAATATTTTGACAATTTTATATTATACTTTGAATCCAATTAATATTAATACATATAAATTATTTTTTAAAAAAATATATATGAAAATATTTTTTTTAAAAAATAAATAATTAATTAAAAAAACTGGCGGGTTAGCGGGTGGCGGGCTCGGGTTGGTGTTACACCAACCCGCCTGAAAGCGGGCCGGTTAAATTCGGCCCGCTTTCAGGCCAACCCGTATCCGGCGAGTTGGCCCGCATTGCCAGCTCTAATTTGATGGTGAGAGAGAGAATGATAATAATCACGTCATCCATGTACAAGTGAGCCACATTTTCTGCGAAAGCTATGCCGAAGAGAGGGAAGAGGAAGAGTGGGTACATGCAGATCAAAGTGAGCGGCACCGCCCCCGTCACCCACCACGAACACCTAGGCGATCACGCAAGCATCTTTCTACTTTTAGCCTTACCATTTCCAACAATGAGGAAGCAGTATTATCAGAGACTATCGTCGTCAGAGATCTGATGACAGAAGAAGCAACAACATCGACAAACCACCAGTGACGACCTAGCAATGACATGGATCACGACCTCTCACCGACGACAACAAGGACCTTCCTTCCTCCCACGAAGTATGTTTTCTCCTCCAGTGATGATGACTCCCTCCCTCTTAGTGACGGCAACGACAGGTATAGGATGGAAGATATGGTAATGAAAAGGGAGAGAAGAAAAGAGAGAGGGTTTATAAAAAAAAGTATGACTAAAATAGTAATTAGGTAGTCAATAAATTCTTTTACTATTCAAGAAATTATTCTCACTATCTTATCTAAAACTTTAGTTTTAAACTATAGTTTGGTCTAAAAAATTTTTTTGGAGAAATATGACTGTTTATTTTTAAAAAAAAATCGAACTTAAGTTTGGACCATAAATTATTTCAAAATATAAATCTGTGAGTTACCAAAACAAGCGCTATATGGGAAAACTAATACACATGGCATACTCTGATTGGTTTTATGGACAAACTTGACCTAGGTAACCTGATATAAGTCTGGTCCTTTTTTAAACTCAACAATGGAAAAATATGTAAAATCCAACTCAAGCGGCTTGTCTAACTTATCAAATTGATTGGGTTAATTCACATTTAAATATAAATTTGAATCGATCTAATTTAATATTTTTAATTTTTTATCTAAAGTTATAATTAATAATATCAATCAATAATCATATTTCAATTTTTGAAAGATTTTGAATACCATAATAATAATTATTTAGTAATCTTATTAACTAATTCTATAATATTTTAAATTTTAGCCATAATCATTTGGCCAAGAAAAATTATAATAATTCATAATTATCATAAATTATTTTTATATTTAAATTTTTTTGAATTTCATGGTGAAAATTAATCAATAATTCTATTAATTAATTATTATATGATATTTTAAATTTTTAAAAATAATAATTTATAATAATTATAAATAATCAAGTGATTATAATTTATTTTTTCTTACTTCTCATATAATGCATATAAGAAATGTCTTTTTCTTTGATAAAGAAATTTTTGGAAGGAGTTAGACTTACATACAATTTAAGGGCAATGTGAACTCTCTTTCTCTTTTTAAGTGATATCAATATTAGGCAGTGTGAGCAATTAATTACTTTTAAGAGTAAACTTAGGTACCTAGAAACTAGAATGCTCTTCAAGTATCGAGATTAGGATCACAATAAAATAATACTCTTTAAAAGTTGAATACGTTATAAATAATCAAGGGAGAAAGATAAAAAAAAGCCCATTTAATTTTCAAAATGATAAATTGGGCTTCTCAATATTGAAAATGACAGATTGGGTAGGAGGTTCAATCTCTCATTTGCAAATTTGTGTGCAAAGACCAAATTAGCCTTCACTTTGCCAATGGTATTTGCTAATTTGACAATACGATTTACAACTTTGCCAATAATATTTACAACTCTGACAATAATATTTGCAACTCCTATAATAATATTTATAACTTTGACAATAGTATTTATAATTTTGATAATGGTGTTTATAACTTTGATAAAATAGTATTTATAACTTTGACAATAATATTTACAACTTTGCCAATGGTATTTGTAACTCCCATAGTGGTATTTGCAATTTCAACAATGATATTTGTAATTCCCGCAATGGTATTTACAACTCCCACAAAGGAGAAGAAATAACTTTATCAATGGGATTAATAACTTTGTCAATAGTATTTACAACTCCCGTAATGGTATTTGTAACTCCCACAATGTAGAAGAGGCAACTTTGTCAATAGTATTTGTAACTCCTACAATTATATTTACAACTTTGCTAATAGTATTTGCAAATTTGTCATGGTATTTATAACTCCCACGGGTATTTGTTACTTTCACAATGGGATTTGAAACTTTGCTAATGGTATTTGTAACTCCCACAATAGTATTTATAATCTTGCCAATGGTATTTGCAACTCCCACAATGGAGAAGAAGCAATTTTGCCAAAGGGATTAACAACTTTGCCAATATTATTTATAACTCCCACAATAGTATTTGCAGTTTTACCAATAGTATTTGCAAGTTTATCAATGGTATTTATAACTCCTACTAGTATTTGCAAATACCATTGGTAAAGTTGAAAATTCTATTGTGGAAGTGACAAATACTAGTAGGAGTTATAAATGCCATTGATAAATTTGCAAATCCATTGGCAAAGCTGCAAATACTATTGTGTGAGTTGCAAATAATATTGGCAAAGTTGTTAATCCTATTGGCAAAGTTGGTTATTCTCCATTGTGGGAGTTGCAAATACTATTGGTAAAATTGTAAATACCATTGTAGGAGTTGCAAATACTATTGGCAAAGTTTCAAATCCCATTGTAAAAGTGACAAATACTAGTAGGAGTTAAAAATATCATTGACAAATTTGTAAATACTATTGGCAAAATTACAAATATAATTATGGGAGTTACAAATACCATTAGTAAAGTTGCTTCTTCTTCGTTGTGGGAGTTGCAAATACTATTACGGGAGTTGTAAATACCATTGATAAAGTTACAAATTCTATTGTAGGAGTTATAAATATTATTGGCAAAGTTATTAATCCCATTGGTAAAGTTATTTCTTCTCCTTTGTGGGAGTTGTAAATACCATTACGGGAGTTACAAATATCATTGTTGAAATTGCAAATATCACTATGGGAGTTACAAATAACATTGACAAAATTGTAAATATCATTGTCAAAGTTACAAATACTATTATCAAAGTTACAAACAACATTGTCAAAATTACAAATACTATTGTCAAAGTTATAAATATTATTATAGGAGTTGCAAATACTATTGTTAGAGTTGTAAATACTATTGGCAAAATTGTAAATCGTATTGTCAAACTTGCAAATACTATTGGTAAAGTGAAGGCTAATTTGGTCTTTGTACACAAATTTACAAATGACAGATAGAGTATTATCAAATTCTTCCTCTGGAATTTTCAACCTTATTCCTTCAGCCTATCACAGCACAACCTTCTATCGTTTCCTACCAGAGGCGTAAGTAAATCTATTATAAGAAATTATATCAATAAATTTATATTTATCAATTATATAATTGATAGTTATAATACACTAATTGAATCCTTATAGGATCATTACTCTAGTAAACTTCAAATAATACTCATTCTTTAATCCCTATAAAGAGTTTAGTTACTCATACCTTTTAATCGCAATTCCAAATATTCTGAAAGATTATATAAGTGAAGGTAAAGGAAATGAAAGAACATAAGGGTACTGGAAGCTGAATGTATTGTTTAAGAGTGCAGATTACATTGGATGATTTACAATTACTCCCAAGATCTATATTTAATTATTTATAGACTCAATCTACTACTTAGACTTTTAATAATTTACACGACATACAAGACTCTTACTTTTACAACTTTTTGACTAAGTATTACAAGACAAACTACTTTATATCACTTCTTCTTTATCTCTTTATCTTCTCTTCTTTATTTTGTCGGCAAGTCTTCATCAACTTTCTTCTTTTGTCTTCAAGTCAATAATTGTCCCTAATAAGTCTTATTTTTATCCTGCCAGTGATACTTTTTCTTTTTGACAATTTACAAACCTATTTATTTTCTTCTTTGTCGTCAGAGAACTATTCTTCATGCTGTCAGACATCTTTAAAATTTGTCTTCTTCTTCAATTCTTTAGTAGGCAAATCTTATTTTTATATTTAAGTCATATCAGTAGTCAGATTTTTATAATCTTTATCAAGTCTTTCTCTTCTTTGCAATATTCGCATGCATGATTAGCATATTCTAATAAGGATATACAAATCCTTTTCTTTGTCCTTTCTAAATTTTCTATTTTATTATTTTTTATTCTATCATACCACATTTCTAATAATATTTTATTTTTAGCATTTTTTCCTACTAAAAATATTAATGTTGTAAGTCCAGCAAAATATACTCATTGGGTTTCATCTGGAGAAGTTATTGTTCTATTTAGTTCTTGAAAAATAATATTCATCTCAGATGCTCTAATATTATAAATCTTATACTGGAAATCTTCATCATCATTTATATCTTCTTTTTCTTCATCATCATATTCTATTGGTTTTTTAATAATTCTAAACCTAATTAAATTTATTGGAGGATAAAATTTGTCAAGAGTTATTTCGGCTATAGTAAAATAACATCTTATAAATACTCTATATTATGTTAAAATACCAAAATAGTGTTTAACAGCTTCTTGGAAAGATAATGGAAGATTTTTTATTTCATTCATATTACTAGAAGGATATAAAATATGTATTAATCTATAGCTATATAATATTTTTACTAAATCTAGAGATGTTCCAGGATATATTATAGCTTTATTGAAAGCATAGTGAGATACATATTTTATTGTTCTAGAATTTATTTGTAAATGATTCATTTTATATATTAAGTGTCTAAAATATTTATATTATTCTACAGTTTTAAAACTATCATTTTTATTTATATTACTACTACTGCTATTACTACTTATAGCTAATTTTTTTTTCTTTTTTTCTTTTTATTGAGATTTAACTATTTCTGTGAAAGAAACTAATTTTGTATTTACTTCTTTATTTGTTATTATACTTGATAAGGGTACTTTAATTTCTTCTAAAGATACTTGGATTGATGCATCCCTTATTGGTCTTTGCTTATTCTTATCTTCTTCAATATCTTTAATTTTCTTAGTTATTTCCTCTATTTGAGGCAAAATATTATTTATATTATTCGTCAAAGCTTGGATATTCTGATTCATCTGACTATAAAGTAAACTTTGATTCATCTCCAGTATATTGATCTTGGTAATAATCTGCTCCATAGTACTCATTATTGGTATCTCTTTTGGAGATACATTAATAGTCATTCTATTTTCTATCTGCTCAAATAATCAACAATTAAATTATTCTTACCTTTAATATATTCAATATCATAATCATAATAAGATAAATCGCTTTGCCATTTTATAAGCATTTTATTACCAAGCTTATTAGTTTTTATTCCTTTATCTAACCAATACTTTACTTGAGTATTATCTGTCATGATAATAAATTTTGTATTTACTATAAATAATTCAAACTTTTCTACTGCTTTTACTATTGTTAAAAATTCTTTCCAATTAGAATGATAATTACTTTGACTATCATTAAACTTTCCACTAGCATATCTTGTTATTATTTCTTCTTTATTATAGTTTTCATGAAATAATGTTGCTCCCTAATAATTATTTGAAGCGTCAGTATATATTATCTATTTTATATTTTCCTGAATTGGTATGGTTAATTTTGGTAAATTTTGACATATTTGTTTTATTTAATTAACTATTTCTTCAGTATCTTTATTCCAAATCCACATACTTTTTTCTCCAACTAATTTAGATATTTTTCTATTAATTTAGATAAATTAGGAATATAATTTCTAAACTGATTTACTAATCCTAAAAATGATTGTAATTCTTTTTTATTACTTATTTTTAAAAATTTTAATATTTTCTTTCCTATATGTTCTTGTAATTGTATTCAATCCTTAGAAACATATTGTCCTAAAAATCCTATTCTCTCTTTTCTTAATTCAGCTTTCTTAGGTGATATATTTAATCTTTTTTCTTCTATTAAATCAATAAATTGTTTAAGATGTTCTTCATGTTCTATTTCATTATTTGAACTTATTAAAATATCATCTATATAAATTACTGGAAAATCTTTTATATGAACTAATAGTTTAGTAACATATTCTTGAAATATATTAGGACTATTATGTAATCCCAGAGGTAATACATTCCATTCATATAATCCTTCTGATGTACTAAAAGCTGTATATTTTTACTTTCTTCTTCTAACTTTATTTGAAAAAAAATCCTAATTTATAATCAAACTTATTAAATATTATTTTTCCTTTTATTAAATTAAATAATAATTCTATCTTAGGTATTGGATATCTATTTCATATTGCTAAATTATTTAACTTTTTATAATTTATAACTAACTTTGATTTTCCTCTTTTCTGTTCACTATGATTCATATCTATCATTACAGGTGATGAATATTCAGATCTACTTTCTCTTATTAAATCATATTTTTTTCATTTCATTTATATGCATTATAAATTCTTTTTTATCCTATTCTGTCCAAGGATAAGATTTACAATTTATCTCTTTATTATGATCTTTTAATTTTATTTTAGCTAATAGTTTTGACTTTTCCCAAATAATTAATGGATTATCACTATAATTTTTCTCTAATCTTTGTTTTATGGATTTTTCCATTTTATTTATTATATTTAATGCAAAATTTTTATTTATTTCTATAGGGTTATTATTAGGTAAAATTGTACTTCTCTTTCATTTATCTTTTATTGAAATTTTTCGTCTTTTCTTCTATATGATCTAGTTATTCTAATTCCCCAAGCTTCATGTTTATAAGGAGTTGTTAATATCCATATATCATTAGTTATTTTTCAAGGATAATATTGTTCTAAAAAATCTAATCCTAATATAATATTACAAGATGTATCATTATATTGATTTAACTTTAATATCTTTAATTCATATTTTTCTATATGTACTAATACATTTTTAGCTTCTAATTCTATTATTTTTATTTCATGTCATATTCCTTCTATCCTTCTTATATTTTTTTTCTTTTCCATAATTCAAAAGGTAAAACATTATATTTAGATATTGTCAAATTAGCTCCAGTATCAACTAAAGCATGATATTTTCTTGATTTATATTTCTCATAATTAAATTTTACTAATATATAATATAATTGTTTGGTCATTTTATCTTATTTTAGGTATTATAATTGTTTGATGATCTATATTTAATATTATTATATTTTCTTGTATTTTATAAGGTTTAACTAAATTTAGAAAATATTTTCCTAATATCATCTTATATATTTCATTATTGTTTTCTTCTACCCGTAATTTTAAATTTATTAAATCTCTTCTATTAAATCTTATTATAGGATTTGTCTTTGTTCCATCATTATTAATTTCTAAATTATCTTCTGTATATTTTAATTATATTTTTTATTTTTCTATATTATTATCTACTTTTGCTATTATCTCTTCCCATATAGCTTATTTCTTTATTTCTGTTAATATTAAATTTTCATTTGTATTAGTAGTATCTAATTGACTAGTTATTGGTCTTATTTGTACTAAATTAGAATTTATTAGAATTTCTGCTAATATGTTAGCATTATAATTTTTTTCTCTTAAACTAGAAGTTCTACTTATTCCTCTTCTAGATATGGGTTTATAATCTATACTATATCTTGAAATATTTATATTTATTGTTAGATTTTTAGAAGTATTAATTCTTAATAATTTTTATCCTATTATATCATTTGTTTCTATTCTTCGAGGTATTTCATTATATAATTTTGTTCTATATAATTCTATCTATAATTGTCTTGGTATATTTATTCTTATAGTTTCTAATAGGGGTGTTCATGGGCAGGGCTGGGCAGGGCAACCCCTGCCCGAAAAAAGCATGGGCTACATTTTTTAGCCCGATGCCCGGCCCTACCCGATAAAAGTCCTAACTATTTTGGGCTGGGCATGGGCGGGCTGGGCGTGGGCGGGCTGGGCATGCCCAAGTTGTGATGTTATACTCATGTTGTGAAAAATAATCTGCAATTATAAACTTATAAAATAATACAATATTCATATATTTTCAAAAATTAAATAATATCTATAATTCACTAAAAATAAGGCAACAAAAAGATAATAATTAAAGTATTGAAATTCATTGCATATAAAAAAAACTTTGAAATCTAAGTAATTTGTAATTGTAACTTTGTATCAACTTTTTAAATGTTGACAAGGATAAAACATCTTAAAAAAATAAAATAAACAATTATAATTTATAATGTAATCATATTATGATTAGTAAAGTTAAAGAAAAAGAAAAAATCAATATAGTTATAAATATTAAAAGACGCAACTTACTTACTTAACTACTTATATTTCTAAAATGACCCTTTAGTCACCAGTAGTTATCATATTCTTCCTTCCAAGTGTAGTATCTAGGGAAAAAAGTAAAAAAAATAAAAGAATAAGTGCTCATGGGTAGGCAGGGCAACCCTTCTGCTCGGTGTCCAGCGCGAAAAAAGCATGGGCTGCATTTTGCAGCCCGATACCTGGCCCTGCCCTATACTTATCGGGATGGGCAGGGCTTTTTTTTTAGGGCTCGGGTGGGCATACCGGGCCGCGGGCTTTATGAACACCCCTAGTTTCTAAAGGTAATTCTTTTAATACTGGCATAAAATTTCTATCTATAGTTAATTTTTCTTTTGATTTATTATATGTTTTATGTTCATTTGTAAATACTAATCCTATCATTGCTGTTATACTAATAATCTTGGATCCATGTAATAATTTTACTTTATATAATTTATGATATATTAATATTGATTTATTCATCTGATCTAGATATTGTAAAATTTGTATTTAATATAAATTTTAATTTTTGATATATTAAATTTTCCGTTAATGCTCCTAATATATTGTGTTTAACACTATTTATTACTCTTCCATCAGTTATTAATAACTCTATGGGTGAATCTATTCTTTGATGAAAATAAGCTTTTACTAATAATTGTACTCCATATATATATATATATATATATATTTCTGACACTTCATCCTTAAATGCTAATTTTTCTATTTCCGATTCTATTAATGATTTATTTATTAAAGATTTTCTTAATATTTCTTCTGTTAAACTTGATTCTATAAGATGTTTTTTCTCTAATACAACACAAGCTTGTTATTCTTTTCTTTTAGATTTTATTATTTTACTTACTTTTTGCAGACAATTTTCATCTTTTAATTCATCTGCGTTCATATCTAATCTTACATTTTTTATCTTATTATATTAATTTTGACTAAAAGTTATTCTTTTTTCTACTATTTCTTCCTCAGCATTTCTATATTCTTTGTAGTCTTCATATTCTTGTTCTTCATTTCTATTATTACTTTCACCTTCTTCTATTACATTTATCATATTTATTTGGTAATTATTTTCTATAGGTAAATAAATTTTTTTAGAATTACTACTTTCATTATCACTATAACTTGTACTTTTATTATCACTTTCTACTTCTTTTATTTTATATATTTCTATATCTTTTCTATCTATTTCACTTCCTGATAATTCATTATATTCTAATTGTTTTATTTATAATTCTTCTGCTTCTCTTAATATATTTATTCTTTTCTTATTTTATATATTTTTACAATTAGTTGAAATATGACATATTTCTCCATAATTATAACATCTGCATTTTATAGGCTTATTTCTATAATTTAATTTTTCTTTTCTTTTCTTAAAATATTTTCTAGGTTTATATTTTTTATATACTTTATATTTAGGATATTTCTTAAATTTATATTTTTTATATCTTTTCTTTCTTATTCTTTTACTTTTTTCGTCACATCCTCATCTATGAGGTGTTTCTAATTCTGAATATTTTAATATTAACTTATTAGTTTTATAATATTTTATATTTCTCCATGCTTGTTTATATTTATTAGATAAATATTCTCTTAAATAATCTTCTCTTCTTCCCATAGTATCTAAATAAGTTATAATATTTTGATTATTTTGAGAAGCTAATAAATATTCTTCTAATATTGTATCTAATATTAATTTTGGTAATTTTCTATAAAATAAATCTAAATAAAATCTTTGTTCTTCGTTAGTTTCTAATCTTGCTTCATAATAATATTTTTTATATTCACAAATATATTGATTTAAATATTTAGGATCTAATGAACATATTTCTATCTGATGCATTTTAGTTATTGCTCTATCTTTAGTTGTTTTTTCTTTAATACAGTACTTGTTCCTATAAATTCATTTCTTAATAATTGTTCATGTTGTCTTATTAATAAAGTATAAAATTCTTTTATATTTTTATAAGGTTTTGTAACTTCTCTTGCTCTTTCTCTAAACTCATGACTTTTACTTTTCCACAAATTATGTACATAACTAGTAAAATTGGCTTCTATTAACATATTAGCAATTTGTGTATCTATATTTTTTTCTAATTAATTAATTGAGATTTAGTCCATTCTTCTAATACTTTTTTTATTATCTAATAAACAATTCATATCTAACCATATTCCTAAATTAGGTATAGTTCTAGTTTCATATTATTCTGTTGAAGGTTGTATAAATATATCATCATTACTTGAAGTTTTAAAAGATGTTTGAAATAATATTTTATCTTTTTCATCTTTATTAGTTTTTAAATGTTCTTTATGATTAAATTCTATTTCTTCTTTTTGTCTATTTTGTTTTTCTTTTTCTTGTCTTACATGTCTTTGAATACTTTCAGTTTCTATATTACTATATGCTTCATTTTGTATTTGAGGTTTTTTAAATACTATTCCTCCTAATGTCTGACTAGTTTGCTATTTATCTGATATAAATCTTCATTTGATATGTTTATATTTTCTATTTTTTTTAATTTCTCTTCTTCTTCTTGTCCCCTAATTCTTTCTATTTCATTATATTCTTCTTCTTCTTCTATTTTCTATATAGATTTTACCATATTTATTTTTCTTTATTTTTTATAGGTATAAAACTTTTCTATATTTAAATAATCTAATCCTGTTTGACATGTTATTTATGATATTTTATTTGTTTCTTTCTGAATTAATGTTTCTTCTATTTTTTATTCTTTATACTTTATCATTCCTTTACTTATTTTATCTACTTCTTCTTGAGTTTTTATTATTAATTGACTTTCTTCTATATTTTATTTTTTTTCTATTTTTTAATTCTATTTGTTCTATTTATTCAAATATTTTTCACAAATTATTATTTATTATTTCTTATCCTTTATATATTTTTTCTGTTATTTTTCTTGTTTGTTTTATATTTTCATTCATTTATTGAGAATATATTTTTTCTCTTGTTATTTTTTCTCTTTGATCATTATCTTCTCTTATTCTTAACATATTTATATGATCTTTTTCTTTTATATGTTCTATTAAATTTATTACTAATACTTTTATTATTTTATTTAAATTATTTTTTATTTCTATTAATTTATTTTTTATTTCATATAGTTTTTGTTCTATAGGTTTCGATATTTCTATTAACCTTTTTATTCCATCTTTAGGATTTTCTTTTTCTATTATTATTCTTTGATCTTCTAGTAATTTTTCTATTTTTTTCTATTGAAAATACTTTTAAAGAATATTCTATATTTGTATTAATATGATTTCCTAATTATTTCATTAAATACATATTTGTCCAGTTAATCTCATTAAAAATATTTTCTCCATCTCCTCCTAATATAAATAATACTAACTTACAATCTTCTTAATTATTATTTAATATATAAGAATTATTGGTAATTCGTTATATTCTAATCCATATATCTTAGATTCAATTATTTTTATATGATTCATTCAAATTTTTTTAATTCTTTTATTAATATTTCTATCTTTCTTACAACTTCTAAATCTAAATTCCTAGATTTATTAAAAATTTTCTTAGTTTTCTTTAAAATTTTTATTTCTTTTTTAATTTTTAATAATTTTCTATTGACAACAAAATTTTCTTAATTATTTTTAAATATATATTTTTTATTTTTTTCTCAATAATTAAATATTTTATTTTTTTTAATTGAATCTAGGGATAGGGATGATAGGTACCAATAAAAAATAGCTAGTTTATTAATTTCAAGCTAACCTCTGGTGGGCTGATTTGAGTTTCCATTCATGGTGTCCTTTGTTAGAGATCGTACGCGGAAAATGAAATGTGCAAATTGTTAATTGAAATTTCTATCATCGTCGTCCAATGTTCACTTTCCATTTGTCCAGTCAAAATGGGCCCACTAAAATAAAGCACGTGGACCCCAGAAAACAATATGGGCCCCAAAGCACCACAAGGCTGACACGTGCATGCAAAAAGGAAACGACCGGCCCGCCCTCCTCGCCCAAAAAGTGAAGGAGACATGGTTGCACAATATTGTTAGTAATTAATGACGTAATTCCACCCCAACGTTACTTTGTAGAAAAAAAAATTATTATTATTATTTTATTTAAATAATATTCAACGATGTTGCTGTTTCTCTTCGTGCCAACCTTCTTAGTTTGTTCCCCTTATCTCCTTCTCGGGTCAACTTCCATAGATAACGTATTAGGCCGCGAATTGTCCGCCTCTAGGACCAGGTCTACTTCGACGCTCTCACATTTTCTTGCGTCTTCACCGAATTTCCTTTTCGCTTTCTCTTTCATGCGTTTCGAACTGATCGTTGATTCTACCCGGAATCTGGTATAGTTTTTTTTTTTAAATTTTTCCTTTTTCTTTGTTGCGTAAATTTGTTAATTTGGGACGCTTTATTCTCTTTTCACGTCTTTTCCCCCATTAATATCCTCTGCCTTCGTGCGTTCGGTATTGTGCTTATTAATCCTGGTTCATCAACTTTCTAATGGGTTTTTAGGTGAATTCTGTTAATATTTTGGGTCTGTGCTGATCTTTGAGCTTCACCGTTGATTATATGGAGTCTTCTTAGGGTTTCCTTTTTCGGCGGGTCAATAGTGCTGTAAAACTAATGATTTTTTTTTTTATTATGTTGAAGAGATATTGAATCGAAAGTGTTGTCCGTTGAAGGATTTTGTTGGTTCTTCACGTTGGATCTTGAAATGGATTCATCGGGGTTTGTTCTACTTTCATTTAAGGAAAATTTGGATTTGGAATTTTATGACGGTATTTGACTTTCTGTTTTTTGAAGGTGGCAAAATCGTCATCTATGATTTTTCCCCGTGTTATTGCATTTAGTGGCCTGACAACAAGGGATATGCATATTCCTCATCATGGACTGAAATATGCAGAGCTTAATTTCGAGGCTTTTCTTTTTGGAGTTTTCCCTTTATTGGCTTCTTTTACAGATTTACGAGGATATATAATTTCTGTGAATGCTAATGACCAACTTTATGATCCCAAATTTATCGGTGAATTGCTGCGTCTCTGCTTCATTTGTAAAAGCTTGAGGATCTTTAGTATCCGTACTTTTCAAAGTCTTTTCTGTGGCCTTCAATCGTGTTTTTCCCTTTGTTTTCCCCCTTTCTGTTGCTTTGCCATGATCCTTCCTTTTCCTTTCTTTGTTCTTAGGGTCATCCATTTATTCTGATTTCCTAAATTGATGGGTTTGTTTTAATACTAGTAAGGATTTCTGACTTAGTTTTGTTTCACCCGCAGATTATAACTTCTGATCTGTCCAAGGAGGGCGTTTTATTGAGTTTTGGTATTGAGGAATAAGACTTCATTTCCTCAATCCTAGTAATATATATTTCGCAAATGCTATTTGGCAGGCCCAGAAGTCAGCCAAGGGCAAGCAGACCTGGGTCGTTGGGAGGTAAGATTTTGATTGCCAGATATAGGCAAGAATGGAGTTATAAACAACTCAAATATATGTGAGGATGTGGGCGCACACACAATCTCTCCCTCTACCCTCTCTTTCTAAAGGCTTAGTTACTAAAAGCAACAATCAACTTGAAAATAGAAATTGATTAGCGTTGCTTTTTGTAACTCATGATTGTAGGATAGGCTGCTGCAGTTTATGAAGTAGGGGAATCTGGAAATATCTTATTAGCCCATGGTGTTCAGAATTTTTTCCTTAATTATTTTTATCATCTAATTTTGGTTTGATAAGCCTTTTGCCCCTTTTGTTCTGCTGGCTTCTAGGAATGGATTATCCTGATCCAAAGAGGAAGGGCGGTCTTGTTGGAAAAGTTTTTCTTGCTGCGGCATTAACAGCATTATGCATTATCATGATCAAGCAGTCGCCTTCTATGAACTCCCCTAGTCCGGTAACTCCTATAAATTTTTGTGTTTTAAATTTCATATGGTTATTGGGGAAATTATATATGTATATATATTAAATGTTTGGATTGTTGATTTTTATATTTACAAAACAAAGAACCATCAAGTGGTTGAGCTATGGTACAGATTACATGCCATTTTTAGAGTCTATTTAATAAACATTAACGAATGGGTATGTTTAATTTGTTTTCTTTTTGCTATATACAAGTGTTGTTAGATAAAAAGTAAAAACCAAAATGTCGAAGCATAGAGAAAAAGAGGGACTATATAAACTGGCAGTAAGTGAAAGATGGGGGATAATATTATCATGGGGGATAATATTATCAGTTAGATGCTTCTTCTTCCTGACTCAGTTTTCTTGTTATTTGATTTTGAGAATATGATACTAAAATCTAGGGTTGATAGTGACTTTCATTCATGTAATTCATTCTTTCCTGTTTTGGCCACTTCCAGTTTTCTTTCCATGAACCTGGAGTCACACATGTCCTGGTAACAGGAGGAGCAGGCTATATTGGGTCACATGCTGCTCTAAGACTTTTGAAGGATTCTTATCGTGTCACCATAGTGGTATGCCCATACATAATATGAAGGGGCTGTCTGATAAAGTCATAAGCTCTCTCTATTTTTGCTGCACCACAAGACTAACAATTTTTCTTTCTGGCAGGACAACTTGTCACGAGGAAATTTAGGTGCCATCAGGGTTCTCCAAGAATTATTTCCAGAACCTGGAAGGCTTCAATTTATATATGCTGATTTGGGAGATAAGAAATCTGTATCCTGACCATATTGCGTTATAAATTGAAATATTTTGGTCTTCAATATTAACTTGTATTTAGATGGAAATTTAGATGGAAAAAAAAGAAAAATAAAAGAAAGAAAAACTTTGCATTTGAAACAACTTGATGTGCGGAATGGCTTGTCTACTTGACTGGTTATCAGGTTGATAAAATATTTTCAGAGAATAAATTTGATGCTGTAATGCACTTTGCCGCTGTTGCATATGTCGGAGAGAGCACAGCTGACCCTCTTAAGTAAGCGTCGTTTGAGCTTTAACTGACAAGCTATGGAAAGTAGGATCTGTGTACAATTTCTAATTTTGTCTATCAACCTATGTACTGGATTGACTGATTGTTTTCTTGAATATGAATTGCCATTTTCATTTCAGTAGGGGCTTTTACTGTCAATTGCTTTGATATGGTTGGTTATCACTTGGGGGCCTGGTTGTTAAAATAAATTCATGCCCTCATACATTTGTGTCTCTATTGTTATTATATCATATTGTGTTTGTTTGCTTATTGTTGGATATGACTTAGCTATATTTTAATATACTTGTTCGGAGTACAATTTGACTTTTTAAGGTTGGGATCTTGGGTTTTTTTAAATAAAGTCATGTACTAGAAACACTCTAATTGTAATGTGATATAGAAGTGTCCCCAATATCATATTGGGTTTATTCGGGCTTTGTATGATAGGATTGGGGGATATTTGTTTGAACCTCACTGTACAAATAAGTTTTGTCCAATTAAAATTTTCTATCTCATTAGTTCCAAGCCATTTTCAAACGTGCAATTTTTGTGTATACAAGTTTATGTAACGTTAGAGAAAATGTAATTTAAACTGTAAAGTTCTCAATTTCTTTTATATTATTATTTTTTCACGCATACTTTTAATTTATTTATCTATTAGAAACATAAAAGTTGTGGCTGGACTGGTGATGGATTTTGTATTTCCATGTTTATATTGACTCTCATATGGTTTTCCTGTTCAATTTATGTTCAGGTTGATGTTTCAAAAGTCTGTGTAATAATGATTGTTTCATTATGTTTCTTATGCTTGCATGTGTTAAACTGTTTTGCTGTGTAATGTCCTTTTAATCCTTGTGCATAACAAAATTTGTCGGGTATAGGAATGATTTTATTTCTTTTGTTTCTTTCTTTCTTTTTCCTTTTTTGCATAATTTGCTAACTTGTTATGGTACATTATATGCTAACTATTTTCTGTTCAAGTCTTAGGCTATGTTTGGTCAGGTGAATTTGTTGGGGTTAGGAATGATTTTATTTTTGGCATAATTTGCTGACTTGTGACCATACATTATATGGTAACTGTCTTCTGTTTCAGTCTTAGGCTATGTTTAGTTAGGTGAATGAAACCAGTGTTGCCTAGTTTGCCACTACTCCTATGAAACTAAATTTGAGATTGCTTGATCACAATTGGGGGTGTTTGCCATCTGGGTAGTAGAGTACATCTACCAAGGTATCTTGTAACACCAGTGATTTCTGTGGTCAGCAAGGGGGGAATATTCTCTGTTTGATATCTTTAATAGAAAAAGTTTCTGTTTGTATGACACAAGGATAAATATATGCAATGTATAATATATCCCTTTTACTATTGCTAAACAATAATCATCTCTTCATATTCTTTTGTTTATTGTTTTTATCTAGGGGTGTACCACTCTAGTCTCTATTATAAGTCACTTGTAACCCATTCTAACATACCAAGGAATGACAGTTGAGTCATTAAATATGTTTTAAATTGATAAAACTTTCCAAGTTTGCTTTTACTAAAATTTTGTTTCTCTATATTTACAAATCATTCTCACCTCTCTCTTCTCTCTCTCTCTTTTTTAACGGGAATTAAATAGGGGTACAATTGAAAAATTGTCATTAATAACCCTCCAAGAGACTTATATTTGAGACCAAAAATATCTCCTACAAGTGACTTGTAATAGGGAGGTGGCAGCCATTTTAGTGTCCAAGATATTACCTTTTTACATTTCATTATTTTTTTATTCTTTTTCATTCTGTGCACCTAAAAAGCCTTTCAGGCATGCTGTCACATTCACTACTGGTGTTGTTTTTCTGTCAACTATAAAGGGGGGAAGGGCTCCCACCGGGCTTGGTAAATGGGCTGGTCTCAATGATTTTCCTATTCATGTCAGTTGCTGCTCCTGTCATGCACCATTGGGTTAGTTAGAAGCGAAGAGGCTTATGATTTAAATGTTTTCACAAATTTTGGAAGTAATCATTAGCCATGAAATCTAAAGTTTAATAAATGGAATGTGTTACTATATTTAGGCAGTGATGAAGGGTTTAGCTCCACGTAGGGCTAACCTTTATACTACAATTAAAATCAATTTCTCTAAGATTAAATACTTAAACCAACAATTTGTGCTTCTTAGTATTTTCTCTGTTTTAGTATGTGAACATAAAATGTGAGATATCTCTGGACTTTATCTATTCCTTTAAGCGGATGGTGGCCCATAACTTTCCTGCATATGTCATTTCTTGGTTGGTTGTCTTTGTTCTCTTTGGAAGATTGTCAACCGTTATCATATGGTTACACATAGTCTTTCCTTTAGACCTTTATTCAGATGAATGCGTTCTTTATTTGTTGTTTCAAAGTTGTTTACCATTGTTAGCCTTGGGAAATTGGTAATAAAATTATAGCACAAGATCGAGAAGGGAGCATACTGAGTAATTTCTGGTAGAGTGGTTCTAGAAATGGTTCCAGATCAGATTTGATCATAGAACTCTGATCTTCCAGCAGTTATTATATGTAATATATAAGGGAAGAATAGGGACACCTAATACTTCATTAATGTGCCTAAGAATTCACTCAGAGAGCCTTATTGGACTGCTGTAAGTTCTATAATAGACTCTGTTGGTTAAAGTGGCTCAACGATGTTTAATTGCTTACAATTAATTGGCTGTTTCTTCTGATTTATTTTTATGATGTTTAAAGTAGGAGGCTTAGTGTAAAAGTTGATTGATTTTCCCCGCCTGGAAATGTGTCTCAGGTATTACCACAATATTACATCAAACACATTGTTGGTTTTGGAGTCTATGGCTAAACATGGTGTGACGACATTGATATATTCTAGTACATGTGCAACATATGGGGAACCTGACAAGATGCCCATTACAGAAGTAACACCCCAGGTAGGAAAACTACCTGTGGTTTTATTCTATAACATTTTAGTTTTAGTGTTCACATTAGGTTCCCACAATGGTTTTAGCATGAGGGAATTGACTTCTAACATTGATGTGTAATGTTTCAGTTCCCAATAAATCCATATGGAAAAGCCAAGAAGATGGCAGAAGATATCATCCTTGATTTTTCTAAAACCTCGGACATGGCTGTAATGATCCTAAGGTATGTATGATACATACATAAATTTCCCTCTATTTTTATTTTTGAATTCTTATTTATTAATGTCCTCATTGCTGCTGAAGTTATTTCTTAATCTTGATTTTTGATGTATTTTCAGTATTTAGAATATTGCGAGAGTTGGTTACATTTTTTTAACAATTCATGCTTATTGTGATTAATGATCATTTTCTTTTGTTGTGCTTTGGCGATTCCAGTTATTCTCTCTTCTCCTTTGCTTCGTCCCCCGTTCCCAAAATACTGAGTTTGGATGTGTTGATCACTCGTGGGGCACACATGATTTGCATGCATGGAAGTAGATTATTTTTTTGTTGTGTTTGAGAAACAATAGATATCTTTATTGTTGTGCATATTCTAATGTAACGTATGGTTCTTTAAATGTGGGATTTCAGGAGAGTTTGCTTATAAAATATAACTTCATCAACATGGATTTGTGACTACTTACAAGGAATTTCTTTATACTTGAGTTTAAAATAGAAACCAAAGACTAAGCTACACTGTTCACTCATGAATAGTATGGCTTATTATAGTTTTATTTAATATACAGATATTTTTAAAGAAAGTGTTGGCAAAACTAGGAAATGGATCTTTACCCAAAATAAAGATAAAGAAACTAGGAAGTTGATGCAGTGGTTGTGCCTAAGCTATTAAGCTGAAATGAGATAAGGACAGAATATTGGATTCTCAGCGTAGAAAAATTAGAAATGTGGAGGAGAATCTTTTTTCTATGGTAGTTATGGTATTTAGCTATAAAACTGATCACTTCACGTTGTTTGGACCATTGGTGTACAGTTTGAGCAATATGAATGAAGATAACCAATTTGGGATATACTTGATCTAAGTTTAATATTTTGGGAATTCAAAATATTCTGATCATCTTTGATAACATTTTTGGGTGAACATTCAGATACTTCAATGTGATTGGATCAGATCCTGAGGGCAGATTAGGAGAGGCTCCAAGACCTGAACTGAGAGAACAGGGTCGAATTTCAGGTGCCTGCTTTGATGCCGCACGTGGTATCATTCCTGGCTTAAAGGTATACTGATATGTTTTTTTCCTTTCTTTTTAAATGCCATAATTTATGAAATTCTTCCTTTCAAGAAATTAGCACAGAGGTGATAGTATTAGGTACATCGTCAGGAAGCGGTAGAGGCATCTATATTACTAACTTCCTCATAATGGATTTGAAATTTAATAAATGTTTTCTCATTAAAACTAGTATCTCTCTTTTTTTTTTGGTGATCTTCTATAGAAAATCTGGAATTTTGGTGTTAGAACCATTACCCCAAATTATTTTGCCAACTTGGAGAAGTCTTCTATATAGAATGCACGAATGTTTTCTCCTCTCTGACATTGGCAAGCTATTCCATAACTTACCTAAAGGGTTCGACTTAAACGAATTGTATATGATTTAAGTGCTTGCAAGTGTTTTTCACTTCTCATTGCGTTTGTTGGCTCCTTGCAGGTTAGAGGAACGGATTATATGACACCCGATGGAACTTGCGTACGAGACTATATTGATGTTACTGACCTGGTTGATGCTCACGTTAAAGCTCTTGAAAAGGCGGAATCTGGTAAAGTTGGAATCTACAATGTTGGCACAGGAAGAGGTAGGTTGAACACTTTGAATGTGAATCTTAGTGCTTTAAGGGGTTCTTAGTAGAAGATCATCTCAGTCGCTGATAAGTCCAACTGCACGCATTTTAAAAAAAAAACAGTTTTTTCTTCTAAATTTTGAAATAATATCAAATGTATTGTATTACAGCTCATGTATGTTTTGGACATAAAATGTATCAAGCATAAAATCATAATATTAATTATTATTTATTTAAACATGTTAATAAAATATTTGAGTGCAATATACTAATACTTAATATAAAATTTAAGTAATAGATCAATTGGATGGATTAAATATCTACACAACTAGATGGATCAATCAATTAACATAAACTAGTTCATGGATTGATTAGGATGCAAGCTTTTTATTAGATTTTAAATTTTAAATTTAAATTAAATGGGTCAATAGGTCAAATTTGACAAGCCCATTACAATCATCCTTCCCAGAATTTTGTCCAGTTTTTTTTAGATTCTTCATTATTGTATCTCACACTCACGTTTGTCTTAAATTCATTGTGGGGTTCTGTAAACCAGGTAGATCTGTTAAAGAGTTTGTGGAAGCTTGTAAAAAGGCTACAGGTGTGGACATTAAAGTCGAATATCTTTCTCGTCGTCCCGGTGATTATGCTGAAGTGTACAGTGACCCATCGAAGATCTTGCGTGAACTGAATTGGTCTGCACATTACACCAATCTTCAAGAGAGTTTGGAGATTGCATGGAGATGGCAGAAAGTTCACCGTGATGGTTATGGGACTTCAACCGCAGTTCTCTGAAACTTTCAGAGATGTTAGCACAACAGCAGAACTCTAAGAGAATGGATCATCTGAAGTTGAAGTGTTTGTGAAGTTCGAAGCAAAGTATCAGTACTGTGTATGTATATATATAGTGTGGGTACTTTATCCAACTTCACTAACTTCACAAGTTTTTCAGCATTAGAAGATTCAGATCCACCAGAGCCTGGACCATTTATATCCATCACTTCTTGTTAAACTTGAGGCATTGAGGAGAAAAATTTAGCTTTTAGACCAATAAAAGCATGATGACCATGACTGAACACTGACGAGTACTTGCTGAGTTTAGTTTCACTATTGATATCAGTTATCCTTGTACTCGTTGAAGTGGGGTAGAATGTTTTCCCCCTATTTTTCTATTTTTTCCCCTTATTTACTGAGTTGCTATTGGGTTAGTGTGTTTTTTAGGAAATAGTCGTCGATTTATTATTATATATATTTAATATATAACAATTCAATAATATGATGCCCAGGTTCGACATAACTGTCCTAAGTTGTCTCTCTTCTCTCTTACGCTTTTCATTTCTCTCTTCTATTGTCATTTTTATTTTAATTCTGTTTCTAAGTGCATGTGTGGATTGGTGTACACATAGAATACTTTTTTCTGTTATAAGATATTCTAAAAGATATGAATTATCCTTATTATAAATCACGTGATGGAGTATTAATTTTTTTTTGCAAGCCATTAACGATGAGAGATAATGTAATATAAATCTAAAAATATTTTATTTAAATATAGGTAAAATAAAAAATTTATTTCATTTTTAGATAATGTTATTTGAAAGATGGTTAGAGAGAGTTCTTATAATAGGGATGGAAGAAAATATTATTAGAATTATAAAAGAAGTTTTGTTCTTGTTTTTTTTAATACTGAGAAGTTTTGTTTTTTGTTCTTCCTTTTGAGCATGTAAATCAAAGAAAACTATTTTCTCTACTTGTACAACATTAATTTGTATGTGTGTAACATGTAGAAGATGCACATTAAATTGAAAAAGAATATTTTATCTTTTACGAGCAAGTAAATCAAAGAAAACTATTTTCTTTACTTTTAGATAATTAATTGTCACTCTTTTTTTGTTTATCATTCTAATACTATTATTGAATGTGTTATTATCCAAACATAGTAAATCCAACATAGAATGTTTCTGTTACTTCAGTATAGAAATAATTAATAATTAATGTTAAGTAATTGCATGTGTTTTCCCTTAGCAATAGCAGTTTTTGAAGTTCCTGAATCACGATTAAGACGGTTAAGGGCCTAATCATGATGGTTAAATTGAGTGTTGACTGTTTTGTGCCAAGTCCAATGTGCCAAATCTCCTTTAGATCCTTTAGGTGTATGTATAAACACATGTCAATCACTTGTATTCTGAAAGTTTGTGTTCCCCTTCTAAATGTTAAATGTGTGCATGTATCAAATCTCTATTTGATGCTCTATGAATATACCACATATTATATAATTGTGAATATCAGTTCTATTTTATTTAACTATATATAAAAAGCAACCCTATTTTATTTTAGGCCATGAACCAATATGTACATCAAGGTTTTGTTATATCTTACTCATTTTTCGTGCAATGAAAATAGCAATTAAAGAAATAAAGAATTGCATGCTCGAGTAAAGGCCATCAAAAATAGGGAAAACAATGTTAATAAGGGTTTACCCTTAACGAGTTAAGTCTTAAAATGTCAATTGTTTGAGCCTATATATCATAAAATCGTCCTATTTTTAAAGCCTAGTCCTCGAATATATGGTTTTAAGGCCGACCCAAGGGCTTTCATGTCATTTTATTAAATTTTAACTTTTTTAAACTAATTTGAAATATAAAAAATAAAACGATAAATTTCTTAAAATTTCAAATTCACATAATAAATATTAGTAAAATAAAATGACTAACTATTGTTTAAATTTTCAAAACTAATACAAATCAAACCTCAAACATTAAGGGTGTATCAAAACAATCTCAATCACTAATAAACAATTGATCAAACTCGAAAACGACCAAAACTAGATAAATCATACAAATGAAAAAAAGATAGAAACCAAGTAGCTAAATTGGCAGCATCAGCATGATTTGTTATCTCCATCTTTATCACTATTACTAAGATCAACAATATTTTATTGTCCTTCACTATAAGTAGGCTCTTCAATAGCAAAAAATCAAGGATTTTTACTTCATCACCATTATCTAACATATAGCCTTGTAGCCAATTACAATAACGAAGGAGAGTCTGGACATTAGTTGAAAGAAGAGAATTTCTATATTTCTCTAAGACACGTGAACTAATACTAAATGTTGATTCATTAGCTACTCTCATTGAAATGCTAAGAAAATTTGTTGCCATCTTTGAAAGAATTGAAAGCCAATTTTGATTGTTCTTCCACTAGTTCAAAACATCTAATTATTTATAATTATCAGGTTTAAGTATTGGTTCTTCCATATAATTTTTTAATACATACCTACCCATAAAAAATGATCCATAATTCCATAATTGCATCAATATCTTGGTAATCCTGCATCATTAAAAAATTTCAAATAAATACTATTTATACTAGCTAAATAAAAATGAACAAATTTAGTTGACAACAAATTTAAAACAAGCATACAACAAATGCATTATCAAAGGAGGTTGTAAGTGCTGAGGTTTTAGAAGTTGATGTACTCCCACCTCCAAGATTAGTAGACAATGTCCCCATATTTTTATATTCATTAAAAATAACATTTAGCTTGCTCTTGAAGTTAGCAATCTTCTGATGGCAAGTGAGAGAGTCAATCTTTGTATACAAATATTGTATTATATTAAGTTTTCATCTTGGATCAAAAGCCATGTAAGTCCAAGAATGGCACTATAATTATACCAATTCTTGTCAAATTTGTCTTAAGAGTTATTCATAGAAATGACTTCTCCAAACATTCCTGAAGGTGCCAGTAACAACATCAACACTTCTGGTAGTGGAGGAAACAGTCATATTCATCATTTTCCTATGACGATGCTGATTCCTCGACCGTTCCCTGACACTTCTAAGATAGAAGTGTTTGATGGCAAGAATTTTAGGCAATGGCAAGAATGGGTTTACACTGTCCTTGATATGCACAGAACTGTTGTTGCTCATCGAGTTTGAACCTTCCCTAGATGTTGATCAAGCCCAAAAAGATGTTTGGATCTACGCTAATAAGGTGTGTAGATATACCTGATCATTACATTATCCATTGATCCTTGAGTACACTGCCGAAGACATTGGGAAATAGAAGTTTGTGGTTGGAAACTTTTATAGATGGGAGATGACAGATGACAAAGACATTAAGCTTCAAAGTAACGAATATCACAAACTGTTTGAGGTACACACGGCCGAGAAGATTGATTTACCTGATGAGTTTTCAACTGGGGTTGTAATTGAGAAATTGCCCAAATCATGGAATGACTACAAACAACTGTTGCTATTAGACTTGATCACTTGCATCATTATTGAAGATATCGATCGGAGAGGAACCTAAACAACAAGGGAGAAAGAGATGGCTATCAAGGCAAACTTGGTAGAAACAAAACTTGGCAACAAGAGCTATGACTCTAAACATTAGAACAAAAAATCTGATTACAAAACCAAGGATGCTAACCTCGAGTTCAAGAAGAAGGGAAACTGTTTTGTTTGTGGCAAACTATGTCATGATGCTTCTCAATGTAGCAAAAGGGCTAAGGGTGAAAATTGTCAAAAAGATGAAAATCCTCAAAAGACAAAATGTAAATTTAGTTGAAGGAGATGAAAGCAATGATGATGAGATCATTACTACAATGATTTCCTAAGCCCTTCTTATCTCTTATATAAAAAATAGGTGGCAGACTCTAAGGCTATTAAGCACATATGTGCAAACAAGAATATGTGCACCTCCTTTGATCCATACTAACTTAGGGGATTTAAAACAAACAGAGAAAAAGGGTGATAAGAGATATATTACTTTTATTGAGAGGATGAAGCCTTTGATAAATTTGTTTAGTACAAAACAGAAGTAGAAAATCAATTAAATAAAAAGATTAAAATAATTAGGTTAGATAGAGGAGGGAAATATTTATTATTAAATGTGAAAAAGAGGATATAATCTATGAAGTAACTCCATATTCACCTGAATGTAATGGTGTTGCAGAAAGGAAAAGCAAAATTTTAAATGGAAATTATGAATGCTTTACTTATAAGTTCTAGTGGACCTGATAATTTGTAGGGTAAAGCTATAGTATCTGCTTGTTATTTACAAAATAAAATACCCTATAAGAAAATAAAGAAAACCTTTTATGAATTGTGGAAATATTTCACACAATTTTAAATATTTGAGAGTATGGGGGTGCCTTGTAAAAGTTTTATTACCTAATCTTAAAAAAAAATTGGTTCTAAAACTTCTTATTCATGTTTATTAGTCATATTCAACAAAGTGCTATTTATTATTTTTTGGTTTTGAAAAGTGATTGAAATTAAAGATGCAGAGTTTTTTTTTTCCCAAAAAGAATCGAAACTTCTTAACATAATAGAAATGAAAAATTGGACGAAAGTTTATGAAGAAGTAAAAGATAGAGAAAAGAAACCTCTTTTGGAGAAAATTTTTATACTTATTTAGTTCAAAATGAACCTAAAAATTTTATGTAGCTATTTCTTCTCGAAATATATACTTTAGAAAGAAGCAATTAAAGCTAAATAGATTATTTAATTCAAAATAAAAGATGGGTTTTGGTAGATTTGCCTCTATTGTAGAAGGGTTCCTAGGAAAAATATTTTCTTGATAGGCTTACAGATAAATATAAAGCTATGTATTTTAGTAGTTAAAAGTTTTACCCAACTAAAAATTGTTGACTATTTGATACATTTTTTCCTATAAAAAATTTATTTTATAAGAATCCTTATTACTTATCTCTTGAATCATAGGATCATGGCTCACCTTATTTGTATCAAACAACATCTGAATTTGTGATATTTGCATAAAATAAGAGTTTACAGTTGGATATGATGACCTAGAAATTACTATTGTAATCTGCTCCAATGGTGCAAGAGATTGTGCATTGCCTTTGCTCTATACCACTGATTAGGTGCTAGGCCAAACTTGTAATTTACATCCTTAAAGCTAAGTTTACAAAAGCTTGGCATTATTGAAGCCCATTCTCAAGGCATTGTGTAATTGGAGTTCTATCTAGTGGGAACTCTAATCGCAAGCCCATTCAAGTGGTAATGCCACCAACTCACTCAACACATTTCTTGAATTGAATCATCCTTACTTCATATGCCTTCACATATTTAATACTCTCTTTGATATTATGCAAAGAAAAACTTGCTACTTTCAAGCCCTCCTGAACTATCAGGTCAAGGATAAGGATATGGGCACATCACCTCACATGAAACAAATTTCTCATTACAAATCAAACTGAACTTATATAACATTTTATTATCGTATCGGATTTAGAGTGTCAATAATAACTTTAAGATAATAAGATTTAATTGTATACTAAAAGGAATACGATAAAGGCTAGATTATAAGAGATTAAATTGTCAACTATTTAAGATTTATTACAAAGTAAAATATTAAAGAAATAATAGATATTTAAAATTAAATTAAGTAGAAAATAACATTCACATATAATTAGTTATAATTATATATTATACAATGTAAGATAACACCATATATCATAACCACATATCTTATAAGTAAATGAAGGAAAACAAAAAGTGAAGTATGCATATATGTATGCTTATATGATATTTAGGAAAATCTATTAATTTTGAAATATCTCATATTCTCTTTAGATCTTGGATATTGCTTGATATTCAAGAGGATTTTTTAATGATAATAATAAAATGATAAGAGGAGATAAGTTAGGCTAGCTTAAATTTCAACAGTTTAAAAATAAATAAATTTATATCAGTATTAGTCCCTAATTTTTATTCTTGTACTTTATCTTCGCTGCCACTATGTACCTTCATCTCCTCTCATTATGAGTGTTGACCGAAACCCTGTCTCGTGAATTGCAAATTATAGCCTCTCAACCAGTTTTACTGAGTCATATTATTTGTGTGAAATAAAAAAATTACTGAATGAATATATTAGATACAAATTTAGTAAATATATTGGTTTCAAATCTGATTTAAATCTTGGTTTTCAACTCAAATCGGATTCAAATCGTATTTGAATTATACTAGATAGAAAATATACCAAATCTTAACTCCATCAGACCAAATATCAAAGATTTAGTAAAATATACAATAATCCCAACATCAAACGAAAATACAATAGATAATCCCAACAACAAATGAAAATACAGAGCAAAACCATGAAAGAAGAAGAAAATAAGATGGAGGAGAAAGGGGGCCAGAGAATAGTTTGATGGTGTTGAGAAAGGAGAATGAGAAGGGAGAGGAAATGAGAAACGACGATGGAGGAAAAGGCACCTGTGAAGGACGACGGAGCTGGGGATGGTAAGTAGAGAGACGATGGCGAAATCTGAGAGATGATAGCAACAAAGGTTGAGAAATTGCGGGAGAGTAAGTGGCGTGAAGAAACTAGCTACGATCTTGGAATCTAGAGCCAAGAGAATGGCTACATTTTTTTTGTTAATAAAAAAACTTTTAAAAAAAAATTAATTCATCTATAATTTAAAGATATAGTAAAATTTTCTATTCTTTTATATTATACTAATATTAAGTACTATCATTAAAATTATAATAAAAATATATTTTTTAAAAATTAAATATATTTTAAATAATTATATATATTATATTTATTAATTGAAACTAAAGATAACATGTAGAGAATGGCTACATTTGAAGGTTGCTATATTACCCCCGATGGAGATGGAACGGCCCAGCAATCGTGAAAGGTGAAAAGAAGGGTGCGCGGGAAAGAAAATAGGGCTTAGTGAAAAATAATTATCTTGGGTTTAAGCTTTGGGCTGCCATTTGGGCTTCCAGCTAGTTATTTAAAATTGCTAAATTTGGGTGCTATAAAATAGATTGGGCAAAAATGTATGCAATAAAAAATAGTATATTTCAGTATAAAAAAACAGTATATTTAATATATTAGGACCCATTATCTATAGATTTAACTGGCGAAAGGATAAGACATATGACTATTTAGAACGCATTCGATCTCTGTGAAGTACTATTTTATTGTGGTTCCAGTTATGGTACTTAGAAAGGTATCTTAGCTCATAGATATATAAGTTTACGCCTGAAAGTAATAGACAGCTCATCCTGTTAGATATTGATATTATTTAAGAGGAATGGAAACTTTATTTTACCTTTAGATCGTGAATAAATCTAATCTTTTTTAAAAAAAAATTATATAAAAAAAATATATATTAAAATGGTATGGACATCTCAATGATAATCTCAAATCTCATTCCATACCGTCCTAATCTCATTTGGTGTCCGATCCCAAAATGACTAGTACGGGACTGGGACTGGGACTGGGACTAGCAAGGGTATAACCTAAACACTCCTACCTCTTATTATTTTTTTTCTACTTTGGTACAGTATGAATCTCTGCTCTATGTTTTCCTTACTCTTTTGTCATTTCTTCTTGGATCGTGCGTCCACTCCAATTGTGTCAAAGGACCCACATATATTTAGCTAGTCTTCTTCTTTCTTTATTGCCTCCGTACATAAACTTTGGCGCTTGTTTTACATATGCAAAAATCTTTGTAAAGAGACTCACTTACTATAGTCAGGGTATAATTAGGGTAAAACTCTGATAAATCGGATATGTAACTAAAATATATATATATAATAGTTCTTGAATTCCTTGTTCTCTCCTATGTGCATGTATGGTCAACTTTCCTTTACACCTACATATACATAATATTATATACTCCCCTTCACATATAATATTATATATATATATATATATATATATATGTACGTACATGAAAAGGAAGTCCCATATCGTTATAAACTTTGAGCTCTTTCAGTTTGGTCTTCGGCATCTTTACCTTCACAAATAAAGGTACATATAGCGTGAACTTAATTTATAGATTAACCTGGAACATTTATAAACTTATAAATTAAGTATTTCTCATGTAATTTATTATTATTATTATTATTAGAATAAACAAATTAAACTATAAATAGGTATTAATTTAAAAAGAGGATTTTGTATTCTCTTATGTAAACTCCAAGGTTCTATAATAGCTTTAGAGTAACTTCAAGAGTAGTTTTCTAAACTATGATAGAGTATAACTTATTATGTTATTTGTAGATTCGATTCTCGGCCGGACTTATCTAGTTACGGAGCTTAATCCTACTTGTGCAAGAGTATTTGTTGGAACAAAAAGTAACTCTCGTCCTATTTGCTTTGCTTATCAGGATTATCTGTGAGTTTTTTAAAATCTCAGAATGAAAGATTAGATAGTTGTTGATAAGTTAGATAATTGGCTTTTATGAAAAATGCTTGGTGGGACAATTGTTGGTTTAGGAAACCTTATGTAAATTAAGTTGATTAGCCTATATTATATTAACTGATTGGTCTGTGAATTGTATGAGAATTGTCGTTCTGGGAAGTAATTGTTTAGACATATACTATTCAATAATATGTATGGTACCTTATGACTATTATGCCTAAGATTGATTACCTATTGAGATAAGTGATTTACTGATAGACTGTTTAAATGGTAATTAATATTGACTGATTAGTTGATAATATGAGAGAAGGATTATGATGGAGATTGGTATTTATGACCTCGTGGCGAGGCCGTCACATGGTGCTATGTGGTTGGCCACTTTCTTTTGCAAGGGTAGTATCCCCTAGGGTTGTCACTCTAGTGGTGTATACTTGGATAACATTCCTTACTAGAGGAACCCATATCTCTTGTGTTCTCTATCGACTTTAGTCTGTCCGCACCACACTTGGAGGAGCTTGCCAGTATAACTTATGATGTGGGTAGCAATTAGCCTATGAGTTCAGGCTAACAGAAATAAGGAGGAGATAATGTTAGAATTGGTAAAATGATGGTTTGTAATATTGTATGGTTAATGGAACTTATAATTTGGCTTGCCTTGGTTTTAGTTATATGTTATTATGTTTTATTGTTATGATAAATGCAATGTAAATTGTTTGAACTGTTAAACTAAATATCTATTTATCTATTTGAATTGTTAGTTCCACCTAGCACCTTATTTAAGGAATTGGAAGACACGCAGCGAAAATTAATTTAAAAAAATTTTCCCATTCCTTGCCAGGATTTACCGTATGTGTTTAAGTCAAGTGGAAAGAAGTATTACCCTTGGTATTCCTCAGCGACTTCCATAGCTTCTCTCCGCGACTGGTGATCTTTTTCCGATCGCAAGAAGATGTCCACAGCTTCTCTCCGCGGCTCGTGCTCTCTTTCTAATCGTAAGAAGTTGACGCCTCAGGTCGGCTTCCTCTACTGGTATCCACACGAACAGCGTTCCAACCACGAACGACGTGCTAGCGTCTCCTGTCCCTCCAAGGCTCTCTCAAGAATTCGTCCTCTCTGTCTCTACTTCAGCAGTTTCTTATCTGCAAACCTTTTGCAGATTTCGTTCGGCCTTTTGTGTTGTGTGTTGTGTGTCAAAAATATAGCTCCTAAATCAGATATATAGGATGCTCTGCGTTTTCCTCAACCGAATTGGATCTTGGAATTAATCTATATTAATTCTGAAATTAATACAATATCACATATTGTATATTTTGATAAGAAACTAATTAAATAAATAATATTTATATTAAATCCGTCCCACAGATTTAATTCACCTATTTATTTAATTTAAATAAAGATAAGATTGGACTATATTTGATTTATTCTCATAAATCAAATTTGAGATATCCTATCAATTTGAATTTTAAATTCAAACGTGATAGAGATTTAATTTATCCTTATAAATTAAATCCTATGTATCCCTTATATATAATATATATATACGAATTTATATATATACGAATATAAATATAAATAAATATATACATCAACCCTGGATCATTCATTGAATCTAGACACGTCTTAGATTCAATGAATCTGGACATCATAGCTCGTGTTGGGCTATTTTGTGTGTGACCCTGTAGGCCCATATGAAGTTGGCAGTGGGCCATTTGCTATACTGGCCCATAAGTCACAAGCGGTCTCTAGCAAGACATAACGACTACCCAAATCATATGAGGATCGATAAACGATGTAACCTTTTATACAACCATATCATGTCCCTTCTGTCACGCGATATTTTAGTCATGGATGAGGCATGGATAATGTCATCCTCCTATTCCTGACCGTTACTTTCCCGATCCCTGAGTAGTCTGACTATAAAAATGGAACTACCTTTCTATTACAGTATGGCCATACATTTCTCAGACTCACTCATCGAGGGGCCTAGTAATATCTCTCTACGAATGTGAGGGACAAATTCCATCTTGACCATTCACATTCCTCCGCATGAAAAACCACTAAGCCCGAACATAGTCTTTATGATCACTCGGTCAAAAGTGACTTTTGACTAGGTCAAAGCTGAGCGTTTGTCATGTAGGAATCCATGATGATCTCAGGTCAAAGGGCATAGTGACATGGTTTGTATCTGAGAGAAACTTATGACGTAACCCATGCAACTCTCTCATAGCGGGTCGGTCTAACACCTTGTACTCTTACATGTGCCTATGACTTTTATTTATATCTCTATACATCTTCAAAGTCATACTGGTCTTATTTCATCTCTGTTCCCGCACAGATGATCGACCAGGGACATTTAGGATAAGATCATGAATTATCCAAGGATGATCATCACAGTAAACATGCAAATAATATGATAAAATAATTGATAAACTCATAAATCAATATTGTTTATAAGACAATGATTGGCCCCTAGGGCACATTTTCCAACAACCTCCCACTTGCACTAGGTACAATCATTAATTTGACTAATTCCCATTGACTTAACATGGCGCTCATGCTTTGCCTGCACAAGCAGTTTTGTTAGAGGATCAGCAACATTGTCTTCTCCTGCTACCTCGCATATTTTTATATCACCTCTATCATTGATTTCTCTGATGAGATGAAATCGCATGAGTATGTTCTTGGTCCTTTGATGTGACCTAGGCTCTTTGGCCTGTGCAATGGCACCGCTATTGTCACAGAGCAAAGTTATTGGATCTGAGATGGTAGGTATCACCCCTAGTTCCGTGATGAACTTCCTGATCCAAACGGCTTCCTTAGCTGTATCAGATGCTGCTATATACTCAGCTTCCATTGCAGAATCTGCTACAGTGCCCTGCTTAGAGCTCTTCCAGCTTACTGCTCCATTATTGAGGAGGAATATATATCCAGACTGCAATTTTTGGTCATCCTGGTCAGTTTGGAAACTCACGTCTGTGTAACCAGTTACACATAGTTCATCATCCAATCCACCATAGACCAAGAATAAGTCCTTAGTCCTTTTTAAGTACTTAAGGATATTCTTGACAGCAGTCCAATGGGCCTCACCAGGGTCCTGTTGATATCTGCTAGTCATACTTAAGGCAAACGAGACATCCGGTCGAGTACATAACATGACGTACATGATAGATCCTATGGCCGAGGCATATGGAACTTTACTCATGCGACCTCGCTGATCAGATGTACTAGGATATAGATCTTTGCTGAGGTGACTACCATGAGACATGGGTATGAAACCCCTCTTTGATTCGTGCATACTGAACCTATGCAGTATTTTGTCTATGTATGTACTCTGACTGAGTCCTAGAAGTCTTTTAGATCTATCTCTATAGATCCTGATTCCTAGGATGTAGGTGGCTTCACCCAAGTCTTTCATCGAGAAAGACTTTCCTAACCAAAACTTGATAATCTGTAAGGTAGGAATGTCATTCCCAATAAGTAGGATGTCATCGACATAGAGTACCAAAAACACAACTGTGCTCCCACTAACCTTCTTGTACACACAAGGTTCATCAATGTTTTGAAGAAATCCAAACTCTTTGACTACTTCATCAAAACAATGATTCCAACTCCGAGAGGCTTGCTTCAGTCCATAAATGGACCTTTAAAATTTGCACACTTTACCAGAGTCCTCAGAACGCACAAACCCTTCAGGTTGTGTCATGTACACATCCTCAAGGAGCTTTCCATTAAGGAAGGCTGTCTTGACGTCCATCTGCCATATTTTATAGTCATAATATGCTGCTATGGC
Source organism: Leucaena leucocephala (assembly GCA_037074615.1). NCBI lineage: Eukaryota > Viridiplantae > Streptophyta > Magnoliopsida > Fabales > Fabaceae > Leucaena > Leucaena leucocephala. The sequence goes on along the minus strand of CM073528.1, from coordinate 13,543,107 downwards.
AAAGAGGATTCTAATTGATTTGGCCATTGCAACTGGGGAAAAGGTCTCATCATAGTCCATACCATGAGTTTGAGTAAATCCTTTTGCAACCAGTCGTGCCTTGAAGACATTTACATTGCCATCCATGTCAGTTTTCTCCTTAAAAATCCACTTGCACCCGACGGTTTTTACACCTTTAGGCGGGTCGACTAAGGTCCAAACCTTGTTGTCGTATATGGATTGCATCTCAGACTTCATGGCATTAAGTCACTTTTTAGAGTTTGGTCCCACTATAGCTTCTTGATAGGTAGTTGGCTCATTATGCTCAATGAGCAACACATCACGACTGTCAGAAATCAGAAATCCATATCTCTGAGGCTGAAGTTGTGTCCTATTAGACTTCCGTGGACCTTACGTGACTTGAGGAGTCTCAACAACTTGTTGTGAGTCTTCTCCATTTTCCATCTGCAGTTCTGTGGTATCTTGTGGCTCTCGAACTTCTTCGAGATGTACCTTACTCCCACTGGTTCTTTTAGAGATAAATTCTCGTTCGAGAAAAATACCATTTCTGACAACAAACACTTTGTTATCAGCAGGATTGTAGACATAATATCCCTTAGTTTCCTTAGGATATCCAACAAAAAGGCACTTTGAGGATTTGGGCGCTAATTTGTCTGAGGCTTATTGCTTAACATAGACCTCGCATCCCCAAATCTTGAGGAAAGACAAACTAGGCGTCCTCTCAGTCCATATCTCATACGGAGTCTTTTCAATTGCCTTAGATGGAACACGATTGAGTGTGAACGCAGCTGTCTATAGGGCATGGCCCTAAAAGGAGGGCGAAAGATCTGTTAGACTTATCATGGGTCAAACCATATCTAATAGTGTTCGATTCCTCCGTTTTGAAACGCCATTCCATTGTGGTGTCCCTGGAGGAGTCAATTGCGAGACTATCCCACAACTCCTGAAATGATCTATGAACTCTTGGCTCAAATATTCACCACCCCGATCAGATCGAAGGCCTTTAATTGTTTTGCCAAGCTAGTTTTGTACTTCATTTTGAAATATCTTGAACTTTTCAAAAGATTCAAATTTATGTTTCATCAGATAGATATACCCATATCTGCTGAAATTATCTATGAATGTTATGAAGTACGAATAACCTCCTCTGACATTTGTGTTTATCGGTTCACACACATCTGTATGTATGAGGCCCAATAAATCAGTGGCCCTCTCACTGTGTCCAGTGAATGGTGACTTTGTCATCTTTCCTAACAAGCAAGACTCGCAAGTATCATATGATTCAAAATCAAATGAGTTTAGAAATCCATCTTGATGGAGTTTGGAAATGTGTTTCTCATTTATGTGGCGCAGACGACAGTGCCAGAGGTATGTCAGATTCAAATCGTTCAGTTTGACCCTTTTGGCGGTTATGTTATAGATATTTCCATGATTGGGTTGTTCCAAATTTAATATGTAATGATCAACATGCGAATCACCATGAGCATAGAAAATATCATTACGATAAATAGAATATCTACTATTCCCAGCAATGGAAGTGAAACCTTCCTTATCTAAATAAGAAAGTGAAACAATGTTACTACTTAAAGCAGGAACATAATAGCAATTGTTCAAAACTAACAAAAGTCCAGTGGGCAGAACTAATTCATAAGTGCCTACAGCTAACGCAACAACCCTTGCTCTGTTTCCAACTCGTAGGTCAACCTCGCCCTTTTTCAGCTTCCTACTGTCCTTTAGTCCCTGCACATTTGTACAAATGTGAGAACCACATGTAGTATCTAATACCCATGAAGTAGAAGTAGAAAGATGAATGTCTATAACATAATACCTGAAGCGATAGCCCCGCTATCCTTCTTGTTCTTTTTCATATCTTCGAGGTAGAGTTTGCAATTCCTCTTCCAATGACCAGGTTCATTGCAGAAGAAGTAGACTCCTTCCTTCGGAGGCTTTGCCTTCTTTGGTGCAGGCTTGGTTTCGGGCTTGCCTGACTCTTTAGTCTTACCTGATGAGCCATGACCCTTCCCCTTACCTTTGCCTTTCTTTTTCATACCCTTTCCTTTCTGAACCATTAAAATAGCATTAGGCTTCTTCTTAAGACTCGGCTCAGCAGTTTTAAGCATCCCATGCAGTTCAGAAATAGATTTCTCTATGTTGTTCATGTTGTAGTTCATGACAAACTGGTCATAACTTTCTGGGAGTGAGTTTAAGATCAAATCTGTAGCTAACTCCTGGCTCATGGGAAATCCAAGCCTCTCAAGGTGATCAATGTACCCTTTCATATTTAAGACATGAGTACTGACTGATGCACCTTCAGCCATCTTGCAGGAATATAAGGCCTTAATGTTCTCATACCTCTCTTGCCTTGCCTGTTGCTGGAACATTTCCTTGAGATGCACAATCATCTCATAAGCCTCCATGTGTTCCAGATCTCTTTGGAGCTCCGGAACCATGGTGGCTAGCATCAAGCATCCCATATCGACAGAGTCTTCCTTATGCTTCGTGTAAGCATCTATCTGAGCTCTAAGAGCATTGGCCGCTGGCTCATCAGGAATGGGTTGATCTAGGACATGCGCCTTTCTTTCCTGCTTGAGAACAATTCTCAAGTTCCTAAACCAGTCAAGAAAGTTTGTCCCATTAAGTTTGTCCTTCTCAAGGACAGATCGCAGCGATAATATAGCAGTATTACTAGTCATCATGATTATACAATTAAAAATATGCAATTCAATTAGCAATCTCCCACTAAATAAACAACCCTTAATGCAATAGTTAGTGGGCTAAGATCCATATTTGGCTCAAACTTAAGTCCGCTTTGGCAGGACACTTAAATTAAGTTATTTAGGTAGGTAACACTTTTACCAATTACATCAAATGTAACTCTTAGATGTTCATGGGATTCTATCATCATATGATCTGGCATATTTTTAATCCCATCCAATGCCTTGAGACTCAAAACCATTTTGTTAATCTCAATTAAGTCAAACAATAATAAACATGTGAGAGTAGCACCATTACTCTTGCTTATCTCCCCAAGATAACTCAAAAGCACCCACTTTGGTGGAGTTCACAATTGAGCGATCGAGGTTTTGAGAAGTGTTCATAAATTGACGGCATTATGACTTAAGATTTCATTTAGAGGGCTTAATTTAACTATCTGGTTTATAAGAATGCATGTTTCTCAGTTTGTATCTCATACAAGTATATGCATGTTTCTGATATAATCATAATACGCATAATCTAAATGTGATACAATATGTCTCACCTATCCTAAGTCCCCTCAAGCCAACAAGAGGAGATCTTCTAGTAAGAGAAGGGAAATTACATATAGAAACCTCTTTTAACATTCGAGGGGAGTGAGATGAGAAGAGAAGGTACATTGAGAGTATATAGAGGAAGGCACGACATGCAGGTCATATTTAAAAATTACAACACTTGCAATCTAGAGCCATATTGTTCACCATACCCAAACATTCAAGAATAAATATTCAGATTTAATTCAAGGGCAATTAATGTTTTATATCTAAAACATTCATCAAATAACATATGTTACGATTATGTTACGCTACGAACAGGTAGCCACGGCAGTCCCGCTAGCCAGTTAGTGGGCGGGGTCTGGGGCAGCGCCCCAAGAAGAAAAATTTTGTTTCATAAATAATCACGAATCTGCATTCGGTTTTCTTAGACCCCATCTATATTAATTGATCAAATCAAAACGCATCACCACCGATTTCAATTCCCTTTTAGATTCCTTTTATGTCATACATAACACGGATTCCTTATATGTCATACATAAAATGCATATTATATGATCGGATACGACTAACACATATCATATGAATCAATAATCAAGCCTAACTTAAACACAAAATGGCACGGCTCTGATACCACTGTAAGGAATTGGAAGACACGCAGCGGAAATTAATTTAAAATTTTTTTCCCATCCCTTGCCAGGATCTACCGTATGTGTTTAAGTCAAGTGGAAAGAAGCATTACCCTTGGTGTTCCTCAGCGACTTCCACAACTTCTCTCTGCGACTGGTGATCTCTTTTCGATCGCAAGAAGATGTCAACAGCTTCTCTTCGCGGCTCGTGCTCTCTTTCTGATGGCAAGAAGTCAACGCCTCAGATCGACTTCCTCTACTGGTATCCACACGAACAGCGTTCCAACCACGAACGATGTGCTAGCGTCTCCTGTCCCTCTAAGGCTCTCTCAAGAATTCGTCATCTCTGTCTCTACTTCAGCAATTTCTTATCTGTAAACCTTTTGCAGATTCCGTTCGGCCTTTTGTGTTGTGTGTTGTGTTTCAAAAATGTAGTTCCTAAAATCAGATATATAGGATGCTCTGTGTTTTCCTCAACCGAATTGGATCTTGGAATTAATCTATATTAATTCTGAAATTAATACAATATCACATATTGTATAATTTGATAAGAAACTAATTAAATAAATAATATTTATATTAAATCCATCCCACAGATTTAATTCACCTATTTATTTAATTTAAATAAAGATAAGATTGGACTATATTTGATTTATTCTCATAAATCAAATTTGAGATATCCTATCAATTTGAATTTTAAATTCAAACGTGATAGAGATTTAATTTATCCTTATAAATTAAATCTTGTAAATATCTCTTATATGAGATATCCTATAAATTTGAATTTCAAATTCAAACGTGATAGAGATTTAATTTATCCTTATAAATTAAATCCTATATATTTCTTATATATAATATATATATATATATGAATATAAATATAAATAAATATATACATCAACCCTGGATCATTCATTGAATCTAGACACGTCTTAGATTCAATGAATCTGGACATCATAGCTCGTGTTGGGCTATTTTGTGTGTGACCCTGTAGGCCCATATGAAGTTGGTAGTGGGCCATTTGCTATACTGGCCCACAAGTCGCAAGCGGTATCTAGCAAGACATAACGACTACCCAAATCATATGAGGATCGATAAACGATGTAACCTTTTATACATCCATATCATGTCCCTTCTGTCATGCGATATTTTAGTCATGGATGAGGCATGGATAATATCATCCTCCTATTCCTGACCGTTACTTTCTCGATCCCTGAGTAGTCTGACTATAGAAATGGAACTACCTTTCCATTACAGTATGGCCATATATTTCTTAGACTTACTCATCTAGGGGCCCAGTAATATCTCTCTACAAATGTGAGGGACAAATTCCATCTTGACCATTCACATTCCTCCGCATGAAAAACCACTAAGCTCGAACATAGTCTTTATGATCACTCGGTCAAAAGTGACTTTTGACTAGGTCAAAGCTGAGCGTTTGTCATGTAGGAATCCATGATGATCTCAGGTCAAAGGGCATAGTGACATGGTTTGTATATGAGAGAAGCTTATGACATAACCCATGCAACTCTCTCATAGCGGGTCAGTCCAACACCTTGTACTCTTACATATGCCTATGACTTTGATTTATATCTCTATACATCTTCAAAGTCATACTGGTCTTATTTCATCTCTGCTCCCGTACAGATGACCGACTAGGGACATTTAAGATAAGATCATGAATTATCCAAGGATGGTCATCACAGTAAACATGCAAATAATATGATAACACAATTGATAAACTCATAAATCAATAATATTTATAAGATAATGATTGGCCCCTAGGGCACGTTTTTCAACACCTTATAGGTGGTTTTAGTAGGTAAGGTAGATAAGACTTGAGTTACTAAGACATTTGTCTCATTCTGTTACTTTTATCACCTTTCATGTAAGAGTAGCAAATAAGATGCAGTAGAGAAAGTTCCAGAGGCTTGAGACTACTTCTATGAGTAGTTGTCCTCTATTTACGATTATGCTTTGTTTTACTGTTAATTGCCACCTAGGATATTTATGCTTGTTTCAATTCATTATTACACTTGAGGGATTGCATTTAGTATTAATTTATTGGTGTTGAGTTGTACTGCATTTGATTAGTTGGTTAGAGGCCGTAGGGTTACCTTTTATTTGTTTGTGGATCCATAAAAGTATGAAACAATTCATTTAATAAGTGGAACTCCTTTTATTTGAGATGTGAGGCTTGAGGCCGCCCTTGCTGCGATTGTTAGATGTATTATAATTGTGAATATCAAGTATATGTAATTCTCTACATAACCATGTTAGATAGGCTGCATCTTTTTCTAATATGGTTAAGGTAGAGACAAGTAATGGCTGGAGGGACAGAGTTTCCCTCTTGCAGGTTTTGGGAATAACAGTATCCCCTTCCTTGAAATATGTGTGTTTTTATTTTGGAATGTATATCAGGCATCTTTTTATAACCATGATAAGCTTGTGTGTTAGTTGTTATTTTTCAATCATGGTTCTTGTGTTTAGGAAGAAAGCTTTTATGTTACTCCTTTTTATTACCATGATAATGTTCTATTTGATAATCTTGGGGTCTAAGAGACTTTTATTAGAGGTAGGATGTTAAAACTTGTCTTGCAAACTAGCCTATCTTTCAACAAGTCTTGCATGTTATCATTTTCAAGTATACTATATAAAGTAACCGAGAATACTTATTATCAATCCCCTATTCTATCAAGCACTCATGTACTTTCTTAGCCAACTCTACCCCAGAATATGAAGGCTCCACTTACAAAATGAAAGTATCTCACTATTTAGTATCCACCTTTCACCCACAAAATTAGCTGTCAAAAGTATATACGCTTCAAAAGTCATAGCAGTTTAACAATTAGATGTCAAACATATTCTACTTGAACTTTGTTGTAATTTTTGTTTCAAAAATTCCTTTTTCTGATGGAAGAATCTGACAACATCAACCACAACTATATTTCTAGTAATTAGCTTCATATTAGGATTTAATGTCAAAATTAGTTCTTTAATTCGTCTATATTCTACAAATGAATAAGGAAGACCGTGCTCAATTATGTTCATAGTTATAATATGCTAAGTAAGCTTAAGATCAATTTTTTGATACCTAATATTGCCTTCTTTATCCATTATATGACCCTAATATCATGAAATTTGTTTAGAATTTTGCAACCTTCAACATGCTGACTCAGATGTGAAGTGTCTTTAGTTCCACTCATTGTTAATAAAGTTTGATAACCATTACACATTGCCTTAGGTATCCCATCAACTTGAACTCTAGTAAAATACTTCCAAATATCATAAGTTAAAGTTTTAGGCGTTTTGAGTTTTGATTCCCCAGTTTCTTGAACATATGCCTTATTTTGTGTTTCATCATCCTTGGTTATTGTTAGAATCCATGTTCAATAATGTTTTAATGATGTCAAAAGAAATTAAATTGTTTCTATGCTCAAATGATGTCAAAAGTGGTTTCAAAATAATCAAAGTGTTTATATGTTTAAATGATGTTAAAAAAATAGGAGTTAATTGATTAGTCAATCAATTAATGAGTGTCAATTAATCGATTAATTGTTCAATTAATATAAGAACAGTGTTATGTGCTATCAAATAACATCAATTAATCATGTAGTTAATTTATTAATGATTAAGTGTTCGATTAATGTCATATGATTGCTCTATGGAATTGAACAGATAAGTCAATTAAATATTGGTTAATTGATTAATTATAATTAATTGATTAGTTATTTGATTAATCTGTTGAGAACAGTTTTCCCTTTGAGATAACTCTATTGTTAATCGATTAATTTATATTAATCTATTAACTGTTCGATTGATCAGTGAAGAATTATTTTATAAAATTCAAATTTGAATCCATTAATCGATTAATTTATATTAATACATTAATTGTTTGATTAATGTGTGTTGAAAATATTTCCGTATTAATTCTTCCAGAGATATTAATCAACTAGGTATTCAATTAACTTATATTAATTAATTAACTTCATATATTTCAAAAAAAATTCTCTAATTACGTTAAAACTGATTGAATCTCTCTTTGAGCGTTATATGATTATTTCAAGTATGAAATAAACATTTGTTTCTAATTATTTTTTATTATATATCTTTTGAGAAACTTATATTATCGAATTAAATTATACATGGTTGAAAATTCTGATCAATGTGATACTCTATTTTCTATTTTCTTATTAATTAAAATATTAATCGAATTAATGATAATTAATCGATTAGTTAATCGATTAATATAGTATATTTTCCTGAAATCCATTTGAACTTGATCTTTGGTAATGGGTTGATTATTAATGGTTCATACACTTAATCAATACTTTATTTACTAACAAATATTTTAAGATTGATTGTGTTCAAAAAAGGCTAAGAGATTAAAATGATGAAGGCTATGGCAAGGTAAACTAGCTACTTCTGGCAAAGCATTAAATGTTCACATTCTTGCTAATGACCAATGACGCCTTCACTCTAACGGTTACAAATATGAGTCTAACAACTGCCAAATGAAGTAAGTGTTATTTAAGGACTCGGTATTGATGAGGAAACAACCAATAGACTGAACAACAACTTCTAAATTTATTACATTCTCTGTTTCTTCGTTATTATGTAACCCTACTTTATTGAGTTTCAATATTTATCATCACACAAACTGTTTGAGAGAGATAGTGAATATTTTTCATTCATTTTGTTATCTTAAGAGATTGATTCTCTTAAATTGAGATTATTACCTTATGAGAAGTAAAGGGGAGTGATTAAGTTATTTAATTGCTGTACTGATGCCCCAAGAGCCCGTTCAAATTTTGAAGATAGTTGAAAATCTCATAAAGCCTTTAGGGACTAGACATAAGACAAGAAAATTAGTCAGAACTAAGATAAATTACTTGTGTTGATTCTTCTAGCTCTCAGTGAAATCTTTTTTTATCCTTATTCTCTTTATTTAATCATATTCTCATTGCCTTTAAATTTTTAAATTTCTATTAAAAATTTTAAAAAACTAAATTTACTCATTCTTGTGTATATCTGCCCAGACTAACAATTACAAGATCGTTACTAATCATATTAGTTTATTTACTCTTGGGGATTTGTTTGTAAGGAAGACTTTATGCTGCCATGAAATATCATATTCAACTAGTCAAACAAAGTAATAAAAAATTCATTCTAATCAACATAAAATTTATTTTCAAGAATTAACGTACTCATTCTATAACAAACACATTACAGTATTGATAAAAATATCAAAATGACAGATTTCATACCACAACCAATTTATTGGCATTCAGAAAGAGGGAAAGAAAGTAAAGAGCAAAAAGACAAATTAATTTTGAGTTATTGGCATTTTTATTCTCCATTTCATTGATAAAGATTATATATTTCATCGATCTCTATTATTACAACAATGGAGGAACAAAAAATTTGGGACTAGAGGGACAAGATTGTAACAATTTTTTTTATAATATGAACAAATAAACTATAATATTATAAATATAGTAGTTTGAGTATAAAAGACCAAATATAATTAATAACTATGATGAGGAAGTTGAATCCGTCGAGTTTTTATATTTTGCAAAATATTTTCTTGTTCAGTTCCAACAAATACCTCCCGTACAATATAGTGCATCATCATATCATTCAATCATTCATCACCTATCTTATTTTGTAAATCTATTTTACTGATATTCATTGCTTGGAAAGCTCTTTCAACTATTGTTGTGGCCACCGGTAAATCAATGCTTATTCAGTTAGGCGATAAACTAATGGAAAAGTCAAGTGAAAATCAATTTCAATTATCTTCATAGCAAGACTTGCAAGGTCATTGCAATTTAAAAACTCGAAACTTGATCTCACATTATAAATGTATGTGTGGAGTTGTTCTTTTAAGAGCAAAAGGTCAAATATGGAAAAATCATTAGAGTAAACATGAGCTAGTTGAAGAAGCATATATGATCAAATCTGGAAAAGAGTTTATTGTATCAAGAAAAGAAATGCATCTTAATAATTCTATAGAAGCTTTAATGAAAATGTTACTCATTTCAACAGCAATTGAGTCAATCATAGAAATAAAAATTTCAACAAGGTAGTGATGATGATAAGTAACCCATTGCCTTTCACACCTCGAATGAGCCCGAATTAGGGTATTATCTTCTATACTAGAATAGATCTTGATATACAGAAGTCCCTAACTTCTTCCAAAAATGCATCCCATCCATTTTCCCTCGAGTCTTGAATAAGATAGTTGACATTTTCAATTAACCTCATGGCATTAACAATATTTTGATATTTTTGTTGTAAGGCATGTGATAAGTCATTGGTCATTCCCAATACTTTAATCATCAAATATAAGATGAATATAAATTCAAAATCCTCTATTTTTTGTATCAAACCACTTGTTGCTTTTTGTTTTGCAAAAGTCCTATATGTATGCACGCACATTCACCAACACCTCTTCTGCTGATTCCCATATTGCAAGTAGATGCATCAAAGTTATATGATGTGAACCTAATATAATATAGTAAGACTCTTCAAGTTTCAAGGACTTGTTGTATATTCTAACTAGACCAATCACAAGAGCATGAACTAAAATAATTAAGAAAATATTGAATGGACTAGTGCAAGAGACAATGACAAAACAAATGGCAATTGGAGCATCAAATCAAATTAAAAATGTTGGAATGTTATTAACTTAATTTGGGCTAGAAATGGAGTTGTTGATCATATTTGAGGCTTGGAGACATGCAATTAAAGGGCTTAGACCAAGTACTACACATGGGAGGACCCATTTAGGCCTAAATAATCATATTTTAAGCTTAATATGCTGATTATATTTTGTTAAATGTATTTTGAATGAAAATTCATAATTGGTATATTTGTCTTTTAAGCTCCCAAGTACATTGAACTAAGTCTTTATTGAGTTTTCTAAGTTAGTATTTATTATTTTAAGTCTCTACATTTTTTTTCTAAGGTAATTAAGTTAGACTTTAAAAGTATCTCTTGAAATATTTTGTATTACTCATTTTGTAATCAGACTTGAATAGATTAGATTTTGAATAAATAATTGTATTTCTACCCTTTGTTTCTTGATAGTGGATTTTCTATAGGTTCTTCATTGAACTAATAGACTTGTCAAGACTTTATCAACCTTGTGGCATCTTACAACACTTCGTGACCTTGTTCTTTTGTGTTCAAAGGTTCAAGTGGATCACTAAACCTTTGTTTAACATTATTAGGTTGTGTATATTTGGATTGGTTATGGGTTTGTGGGATCTTTTCCTCTTGGGTTCACACTATCTTGGTATTAGAGCTTCAGATCTAAACTCAGGTCATATCTTTTCGTTCTTTGTTTCCTATTTTCATTTATTGTTTTGTGTCTTTTCTTATGTTTATTCATCTTCTACCTTTTTTGTCCATCACCAAAATCTTGTCCTTGTTCTACCTATTTTCCTTTGTGTTTATTATGTTTAATAGGTTATCTTCATAGTTCAAAATCTCTTTTTATTGTTCATTTTGAAATCGCTTCATTATGAGTTCTCTAGCCCATTTTCAAAAAGATATGTTTTCTAGAATTTTTGGGTTCATATTGCTTGCTTTATTTTGTTTATAGTATTTTCATGATTTTCTTTGTATTTTTAGTGAAAATAAAAAAGAAATACAGAAAAAAAGTATAAAAAAAGAAAAAAATACAAACAAGAAGAGGAAAATAGCAATTATTATGCTAGAAGTGTGTTATGAGAAAGCTCATCTTCAAACCCATAATTTTTTTAACATTTTCAATATTTGTATCAAATTGAAATCTTAATTTCGTTAAGCTCCAGTATCAACATTCATTTTTCTGCATTATCAAAATTCCTATGTGTTGGTTAATTCTGCAAATTGTGATTGCTTTGATTAACTTACTTAGTTCTTTAAAGAGCCTCAAAAGGAACCCTTGAGTGTAAAAAGGCAATATTGAGATACATCAATTTAAATGCCAAGTTTGAGTGAAATACGAGTGTTGAATGACGTTCTAGAGGGAAACACATGAGTAAAATTTATGAGGAACTTTATCTTATTAACATCTTTTCTTGTAGTCACAATGTCTAATGCAGATGAAATATCTATTAGCGATAGAAGAAATCCAATGAATGAAGATGATAGGTTTAGGGCAATGCAGCAATATTTTGGACACATGAAAGTGGTTTATAGAGAGATAAGAGATAGGTTGGAGAGGTAAGAAGAAAGAATTGCAAATATGCAAAGAGCAAGAACTAATGCTAGAAGAAATGATAGGTGAAATTAGGTTTTTATGGATAAATTTAAATATAAAGCTAAAGTAGGAAGAAATAAGAATATAGGAGATAGGTATAAGAGGAGACATGGAAGAAATAATCCAAGGGAGCGAAATATAATAGATGTGAACCTTTAGAGTATCAAAATGAAAAGAATTTTTTTAGAAAATTGTATGAGTTGAAACAAAGCTCCATGAGTGTTGAAGAATATTTACAAGAGTTGGAGTTAGCTATGATAAAAGTATGTGTGGAAGAAACTACAAAAGCTACAAAGGATCGATTTATACATGGGCTTAATCCTGAGTTAGCTAGTTTTACAAAGATGTGTAGCTTCATGGATATTGATATTTTGGTTCTACTAGTTGCTAAGCATGAGCAAGGAATCCAGCAAAAGAGAGTTTCAGAAAGTATCTCAAATTCAAAGGAGAATGAAACCATAATTGTTACTTTCTATGACAATAAGCTAGAAGTAGAGCCAACCAAGGAGGAAGAAAAATAATTAAATGTTGAAAATCAGGCTGAGAAATGTGCAAAAGAAGACCTCATTGAAAAGTACCATTATTTTGGTTGTAGAAAATCCTCTCAATTTGGAAAAAGAAAACTAAAAATGAGAGTGAGAGTGTTTTTAGTGAAACCGTTTTAGAGATAAAATTTGAATTAGAGGGAGAAAAAAAAGATTGAGAGCATATAGTGTTTTCAAAATAAAGAAAGCAAAAAAGAGAGTGTTGATTTAAGAGAAAAGCAAGGTGAAAAGAGTTGTGAGAAAAATGGGGTTAAGAGTGATTACAAGGATATTTCTTTGGTTACTAATGATGTTAATAATTCTTTTCTTGGTGATTTTGGTGTGTTACAGGTATTAGGAGATTTGCTTCCTAAGAAGCCACCTATCGACTCTTATACTCAAGAAGCATTGAAACTTTATCTCATTCAAGTAACATTGAAAATTATTTTGATGGCCTAAATTATGTTATTCTTGGTAATCTAATGTTTTTAAGATTCCTTTAAATCCACATATTGAATTTTGTGGGTGTTTGGTTTTCAACAAAACCAAGGTTTTAGAAAGACTTTTTGGCTAAAAGTTAAGGAAATAGCCTTAATATGTCTAAAATAGCTTATGGGTCAAACTATAGTTTTTAATAAGCTTATAAGAATCGCTTTCAGATGAGAAAAAGAGTTTATGGGTTGTCCAATGTCCATTTTACCCTACTTTTTCTGACACTCTCCTTGTTCCTCTCTTTTATCGCTTCAGGAGTCTCTATCAATGTCATCTTCTACTACATTCGTCGTCATCGCTCTTCTTCTCCTTTGCCATCATTGATCGCTGGTCTTCTTTGTCGCTATTGTTGCTAGTCTTTTTCATCGCCATTGTCACTACTATGCTACTGCTTCTTATCTATCGTGTTTTTCTCATTGGTCATGTTCTTCTCGACTGGGTTATTGTCGGTATATCTGTTCGCTTCTTTATTTTTGTCAGTTCTTCTCATTCTTCTTCTTCAGATGTTTTCAAAGTAGGAGCATGAATAATAATCATGGTGGTAAGCCACGTGCATTCAACAGAAATAGAATTGTTGTTTTCTTCATATCTTCTTCTCTTTTTCTTCGTCTTGTTCAGATCAATATCATCACTTTTTAGAGAATTTTTTGTGGTGGTGGATGTCGATAAAGGAGAGTTTCACACAAGAAAATTGGAGAAAGAAGGGGAAAAAAGAAGAAATGGATTTTTTTATATAAAATCATACTTTTTCTAGTAATTTATCAATCACAAAAGTCATTCTGAAAATAATTATCCAAACAATCATTTATTCATAACCACTTTTTTTCATAAGCTCTTCTCCAGAAAAGCTTATCCAAAATTACTTTCAAATCATTTTTTATAAGCTTTTCTCTAAAAGCCAATCCAAACGAGCTCTTTGTGGTTCATAGTTGTTCATTTTATATAAATGTTGTGATTTGTTTTGATGATATTATGATTGATAGTAAGAATCTTGATGAGAGCTTGAATCATTTGTATTGTGTGCTTGATGTTTTGAGAAAGGATAAATTGTGTTTTGCAACTGTGTTAATTTTTCTTGACTTTAACTAAACTTATGAGATTGAATGTGATACATCTAGAGTTGAACTAGGAGCTGTTTTGATGGAGGAAGGAAAGCCAATTGCTTATTTTAATTAAAAGATAAATAAAGTTGCTTTAAAATATCTAATATACGACAATGAGCTTTATGCACTCAAAAGAACATTAGAGCATCGACAACATTACCTTTAACCTAAGCAATTTGTCATTCACATTGATCATCAATCTTTGAAGCACATATAGGGTCAAGGTAAGCTGAAAAAAGACATGCAAGGTGTGGCTAGAATTTATTGAGACATTTTCATATGTCATCAAATATAGGAAATGTAAAGAAAATATGTTGACTGATGCATTGGTATACTCTTCTTACTTCTCTCATACTATATTGCTTAGTTTTGAATATATCAAGGAGTTGTATGCTAATTTTGTTGTAATGTTTCTTGCTTATGGAAAGAAAGTATTTGACAAGTTTTATATAATTGATGCCTACTTGTTAAATAAAATAGATTATGTGTGCATCAATATTCATTGCGTGAATTGCTTGTGAGAGAAGCACATAGGGAGATTAATGAAACATTTTGGTGTGAAAATACTTTGAATGTTTTGCTTGAACATTTCTTTTGGCCTAAAATAAAACATAATGTGGAAAGAATATGTTTTTAATACATAACATGTAAAAAGACTAAGTCTAGAGTCTTGCCACATGGCTTGTATACTCCATTACCTGTGCCTAATGAACCTTGGATAAATATTTCAATGGACTTTGTTTAAGGTTTGCCTAGGTCAAAAAGAGGGATAAATCAAATATTTGTGGTTGTTGATAGGTTTTTTAAGATGGCACATTTTATTTCATGTCATAAAATTGATGATGCCACATATATTGCTGATTTGTTCTTTAAAGAAATTGTAAGACTTCATGGTGTTCCTAAAAGCATTGTTTCTGTTTCTGATAGGGATACACAATTCTTGAGTTATTTTTGGAGAGTTTTTGTGGCGAAAAATTGGTACAAAATTATTGTTTTCTACAATTGGTCATCCATAAATTGATAGATAAACTAAAGTTGTTAATAGAACTTTGACTCAATTGCTTAGAATTGTCATTTAAAAGAACTTGAAAAATTAGAAAGATTGATTGTCATTCATTTAATTTGCATATAATAGGAGTGTGCATTCTTCTACTGATTATTCTCCTTTTACAAGAAGCACCATAACATTCACAATCATGCCAACATAATTGAAGAAATTAGCAATGGTTGGAATGCTCTTTGCAACAAAAATAACAACCAACTACAACTAGCAGGCAAAATAGTGGACATAAAAAGCAAATGGATTTTCGTTTAGGATCACTATCTTCAATCCATTAAATTTTCCTTTCATATTTAAAGCTCCATCATATCCTTGGATTCTTAATTTAGAAATAGATAAACCACGATGAACAAACAAATTATCCAAAGTTACTTTCAATGAAGAGGCTGAAGTATCCCTAACCTGTTCAACACTAAGAAATCTTTCAATCACTTGACCTTTCTTGTTCACAAACCTCACAATCACTGCCATTTGATCATTTATCGATTTATCACATGATTCACAATCTCATCAATAATAGCCTTTCTCATCTCTTCTACACAAACTCTGATAAACTCTTTTTGTATCTTTAGAGAAGTCATTTGATTATTCTCAGGAGAATTCTCATTAAGCACACGATCAACATCTTCAACCTTATTTCCATACCAATTTAATATCTCCAAAAAGTTTACCCAATTAAGAGAAGTACAAGGTTTATCATGTTCATAAACAACAAGGCCTTGTAGTAAAAGTAATCTAATAACATCTAATACAACAACCACATGAGCTCTGTAAGCAATCTCCATTTCTTTACTATAATTAGATAAAATATGTGACAGACTTTTTCCTTTAAAGGCCTTGTAGTAGAAGTATTCTATTAACATCACCAACATGATCATTGAAATTTTTCACTGACTTCTTCCAAGTGCTAAACCCTAATTTTATAAAGGTGTCTAAGCCAAGATTATCACCTCTCAATTTCTTAAAAGGATAGCAAAAAAGCTGCATCTTTCTCCACACTATATTCTAACTAATCAAACTTGTTAAACCATTCTTGCTTGAAACTCCTCAAATATTTTCTCTGTTGTTCTGAAGAAAAATTGTGATTTCTCGATTGACATGAACCCCAAGTCAAAAACTCCCTTATAACTTTATCTCTAATTCCTACGTCATTGTCTTCAATATGCCTTCAAAGTCCTAGATCATCAATTATATCATTTAGATCAGAATCAATACAAGTTTTCTTCTAGGCAACAGTGCTATCATTAGATGAAAATTTTGTTATTGATTCAGTTATTTTTTGGATGTGTTTAAAAAATTTCTCCATAAGTAAAATAAATTATTATTTTAACAATCAAGTAGAACATAAATAATTCAACAATTATATCCAAACAAAATAATAAAATAAAACTAAAAATTTACTTGATTTTTCTCTATGTTGGCTGGTTATGGGATTGGAAGATATGTGCCTTTCCAGTTTTTGTCAACAAGAGAGGAATAATAAAAAAGAGAGAGTGAGAGAGTGTTGTGTAAAATTATATATTAGGAGGAGCGGTTGCCCCTGCCTCTCCTGTAGTTTCGCCCTTGGGTATAAAGACTAATTTATAATGATAAATTACATAAAGATGTCCACTAAACAAATATGAACAAACTAAACAAAATATACTCTAACTAGTTGAATAAAAACTTAATGATATATAGAATCACTTGAACTAAACTAATGACCACTGGTTTGACTATTATAATATAATTACCATTGACTATTCTCCACCCGCTTTTAATGTTCTTAAATTATAAACACCAAATTTAGTTATAATTAAAATAAAAACAAATTAAGTCCAGACACATAGCATTAGAGAAAAATTCAATTCCAATTAAAATATTAAACGCACTAAATCTATACTTAAATCATAAGAGAAACATAGCTACCTACCTTTATAAAGCATCAAATATAAAATTTTACAACTACAAACTTAAAAGCAATAGCGCCTAATGATACTACAATAGAGTAATAGAGCCCAACTAAGTAAGAGATAAGGCTAAGAGGTTGTGACTTGCAATGTGAGAGTGAGAGATATAACTAAAATAAGAGTTGCGAGTTGAGACTTAAGACATGAGAGGTTCATTAGACTTTAGAGGATTAGAAGCGTAAGTGTGAGTTCGAGTGCTGAGTATGGACGTGATCACATGGTGTAAGCTACTGAAAATGTTTCATGCTCCTATTGATTCCCTACACTTGTCAGAGTTACAGGTCAAAATACCACAGAAGAGATAGAGCCATGACCAGTCATTCATATTAGTACATTTCCTTTGTTGTACATGCTACCAAATGGTTAGCAACTTTATTTCCTTTACTTGAAACAATAGAAAATAAGACCCATCAAATACTCTTTAAGGCTAAGGATTTCATGCTTCACCTCTAGGAATCTCTATTCACAATTGGCTCTAGTATTCTTCTGTACCATTCTAAACAAAATAAAGCAATCCATTTCTACTACAACTTGGAATCCTAGAAATCTATCTTTGATTAGTAGAGCTTCCATCAACACCATTCATTCTATAAAATTATCCTTCTAATAACCATAACTAACCACTTTAAACCTTTTTTACAATACTAATCATCCATAAAATAATCATGGCAGAAAATAAATTTGCTAAAACACTTGAAAAGCTATCATGGTTTTAAAAAGAACCTTATCTTCAAAAGAGTTAATTATAGTAAAAAAGAACTTTTCTAAAATCATTGAAAATTCTACATAGCTATTAAAGACTTTTCTTAAGCAAAGAATAACCATGATAGTAAAAGACAATTATACTTGTTTAGAAACCCTATCTTGGTTAAAAAGGTTCAACTTAGATCATAAATAGGTATCCATGATAGAAAGGGAACTTTCAAACAAAAAAGGACTATTATAGATATAAGAGTTTTACTTAGGGCCTGTTTAGATAAGAGTTTATAAAATAGCTTATGGAAAAAGGGCTTTTCGGTAGCTTTTAGAAAAAGGCTTTTGGAGAAGAGCTTATAGAAAAAAAAGTAGTTCTGAATAAATGGGTGTTTGGATAGTTATTACCAGAAGGACTTTTGTAATTGAAATTTTTTTAGAAAGTATATGATTATTAAATATAGGAGAGAGGAGAGAGGGTGTAGAAAAGAAAGGAGAGAGGATATAGGGGTAGAAGAGAGAGGAGAGAGGGTGTAAGAAAAAGTAGGGGTAAAATAGTAATTTGTTAGTTCATAAGCTTTTTTACTGTTCTATAAACTAGTCTCAGTAGCTTATCTAAAACCTTGGTTTGGTCAAAAAACCCTTTTGAACAAATATAACTATTTGTTTTAAAATTTCTCCAAACCAATGTTTTATTCAAAAGGGTTTTTAAAACATAGGTTTGGTAGTTTACCAAACACACACTTAACAACAAATCATCAAACCTTACCCATGATAGAAAATAAACCAACAAAAGAATTAAGAAGTCTATCATGGATATTTAAGAATCTTCAACACAATTTACATATATCCATGTTAGAAAAGGGATAACCAAAACCATAAAAGAATCTAACATGGATAATTGAGCTTCACACAGCTTTCACATGCAAAACCACGTTAGAAAGGGAAACAACCATCTAAAATGGTTATCAAAAGAACACCCCTAATTGACAACAACATTATCTCACAAGTAATAACAATCCATTCAATATGGGCCTCAGACCATGGGTCCATAATATCACATATAAGCCTGAATCATATCAAGCTGTCATTACTAACATAGTAACTTGTCATTTCCTGCATGATTGATGAATTGTTTCAAAACATTCTCTTCTTTTTTAGGCTTTTGAACTAAGAAGGTGAAGATATAATAAAGTGAACATGAAGGTGAAGAGGAAGGCAGAGATGAATGTGAAGATGAAGATGGACAATTAGTGATTACTAGTATGTAATTAGGAATCTGGTACTTAGTTACCAAGTTGACGATTAGTGACAACTCATGTAATTAGAGAATTTAAAGTAATTTAATATTTTTATATTGTTAGTTAGCTAATTCATCTCATACGACTTTGAATTGCTTAGTTTCACAAAAAATTTGACAACAAATTAATACTTCTTGGGTGAAAAAATAACAACTCAAATATGAAGAAATGACAATGCCCTAGTGAATGAATAACAACTTGAGCGCTTTTATTCCCAGCAAATTGACAAATAATTTACATGATTTTAAACAATTACAACTCTTTGGAAAAAAATAACAACTCCAAAAAAAAAGGAATAACAACTCTATCGGGAAAAAAAATAACAATTGGGGGTTTTAGTTCCTAACACCTATAATGAACTAAAAACATGTAAATGAGAAGGAAAATAATAACTCCACCATGAAAGAATGGCAATGCACTGGTGAATAAATAACAACTTGGGTATTTTTCCCCCAACAATCTAGGAGACCCAAAAGGCACTAGCACGCCACCCAACAACTAGTATGAACAAAAAAAACACAAGTCTAGGTAGAAAAATAACAACTTCATCAAGAAGGAATGACAACTCCATTGTAAAGAAATAACAACTTAGGTACATTTATTCCTAAGTCTAGGTAGAAAAATAACAACTCCATCAGTAAGAAATGACAACTCCATTGTAAAGAAATAACAACTTAGGTACATTTATTCCTAGTAATTTGGAAGGTTCAAAATGTATTGGGCACACAAGTCCAACACCTCGAATGAACCAACATAAAAGGAGTCTAGGTAGGAATATAACAAGTCCACCAATAACTAATGACAATTCCCTAGGAAAAATAACAATTTTGACACATTTCTTCCCAATACCATTCAGGTGAGAATATAATTTCATATATATGTAATTTACAATTGCACCAGTTCTTTGCATCAAACATAAAAGCAATACAATACACATAGTCACCTTTATCAAGATCTACCCTATCATCTAAAAGGTGAAGATTGATCAAGGTTATAAAAAATAACTATCATGACTTTCCATAACAATTTACACAATAAAAATAAGAGTGTGTGTCATATTTTAATTTTTATTCTTATATTTAAACACAATTAAGATGTTATTTATCAATAACTGAAGATTTATAATAGATTAAACGTTTTAAAGTTTAGAAATATATGAAATTAAGAAAATAATAGAAAATTAAATTATTAATTGTTGAGAATTTTATTATAAAGGGTTAAAGAAATTATATGGTTTAAAGGTGAATAGATAATTATCTTAAATGATTGATAATATAAGATATATGTAAATATAGCAAACGTATCTAAAATAATATATATATCTTTGATTAAATATACATATAATAATATATATATTTATACTATAACGATAATATGGTAGTATAAATATATATAAGGAAAAATATGGTTTAAATTTTAAATTACTATATCTGATAGGATTTTGAGGAAGATAATAATAATACTCAAAATAACAAGATCATATTAGAATTTTAAACCTTATGAATTATATATAAGCACCATAAACTTAATCCTTAACTCCCATTGTCATCTAGTTTATCTCTTCACTTTCCTAAGATTGTCATTGAGGTTTTGGAGTAATTTTTGTTAAAGTACCAGATTGTTTGTGATTAATGTTGTTGTACATGGGGTCACTAGATTATTCCTTGCTTTGACGAGAGGTAACTACTTTCTCCTCGTTGTGTGTGCTAACGTGTTGTTTGTGAGTCATTTGATATATGTAAATATACTAATGTTGATATGATTACATTAAAAAAATTTATTTGATATTTTTTATTGAAAATTGTCTTATGGGACTTAAAGTTTAATTTGAAAAATTTGAATTGAGATTTTGATTATTATGATAATTTTGAGAATTATGCATATATTATTGGGGATTGATGATGATAGATTTATCTTTCTACTACGTGGTATAACCTCCATTAGAGTTCGATAGTTGTCTTTTGTCCCACTAGTTTACTAAAGGGCTACGACACCCCACCTATTTATCGTGGAAAAATAAACCTATGGTATGATTTTATGCTATGGGAAATTTGGTCAATCCATAACACTTGACCCGTTAACTTTTTGAGTGGTTAGTCATATGGTAGTTAACACTAACCCATAGGTCGGTAGGCCTATAAGGTGGTTTGGTTGAATTTATGGGAGAAATTTAGGTAGTTTATCTATTTGATTATGTTATGATGATATATTATTTTCTATACATTGTACTTTGTGAACTCTCTAACTTAACACCTCATGAGTACATGTTAGTATGCATAATGAATATGATTGTTAGTTATTAAGACATTTGTCTCACCACCTTCTATTTTTATTAATATTTTTTAAGTAATAGTCTTGTGCTAGGACCTCAGGGAAGACTTCAGAAATTTGATTAGTGCTCTATCATTGTATAACTCCTCCTATTGATTTATGTGTTGAATGGTCGTATATTGCCATAGTATAGCTCAATTTATATACTCAGATATGATATAATATTCTATTTGGATTTGATTATAGGAGTTCATCCTAGGATAATATTTTAAATATTTATTATAGACTTTTTTAAATTATTGATTATTTCTTCAATTTTATTAAAATGACATATACTCTTACATTATTTTTATATATACGCTTTAATCTAATTTTAATATTATTTAGAATATTTCATAAAATATACTATAATTACTATTATATTAATTAATATATATGTTTATAGAAAAGTGTAATATTTATATTTTAAAATCAAATATACTCTAGTATCTATCTAATTATAATATACTATTTATAAAGATTGAACAATTTACATGTTTTAAATAATTTAATTCATCTTATTTTTTCTATAATAATTATTTATCTATTAAATTTTTTATAACCATAATAGAATTTCTTTTAAATATTAATAAGGATCTTTTCTATCATGAGTAACTTTTTTAAAATTATAAAAATTTATTTATAACTATAGTTATATTGTTATTAATTTTTTGAACAAAATGGGTTTAAGCAAATAATAATACTTATATTTTATGAGGATTTTAAAGTGTATAATGCATTTACATAAAAAAAGAAGAAGCAAGCAACTAACATTATTCGACTTAGATTTGGAGGGAGCCACAGTAGCACATTATTCTCAAAATTCAGAAGTTCAAAATTAGAGCTTTCCTCAATGTAATGAGATACGTCACATCTCCCTGTTATTGGTGTTGCTTCTCCATGAGAGATATCCTAAAAGGCTTCTTGCCTATAAAAAGAGTCATCCAAACATATTGTGTGTGTTAATATTTGTGTTTAGCAAATGCTAAAATTTATATTTTAAAAGGGTTTTAGTTAAAATTTTAGTTTAGAAAAAATTTAAAATAAATAGGTATATTTGTCTAAAAAAGCTTTTAGACTAAACAATAATTTAAAATAAATATTTTAGATAAACTATTGAAATTAGTTTTTATAATAGTAAAAGAGCTTATGGACTATTTAATTACTATTTTATCTCTATTTTTTCTGATACCCTATCTCCTATCTCATCTATCTTATATATTTTTTACTCTCTCTCATCTCTCATCTTTTTCTCCACCTCATCTCCTCTCTTCTATTTTTTTTCACTTTATCTTCCTTTTCCTCTATCTTACTTTTAATTCAATATATATGTTTTAGTAATTTATAAATAATAAACATATTTATAAAAATAACTATCTAACTATTTATTTATTTAAAATTATTATTTTTTTTATAAATTTTTTTCTAAAAACTATTTTTTAAAAAATATTTTTTTATAAGTTTTTTTTCTAAAAATTTATACAAACGGGTCCTGTATGCTTTGTGGAACAATTGTAAAAACAGTTGCTCAATGATTAGGCCAACTTTTATTGAAATCAAATTTATATTCTTGCAGAGCGTTGACCACCATTCTGTAGAATGTATTCTTTCTTCATATCCTCTAAAACAGCATCATTCGTGCTGGGAAAATAGAAGAAAAAGTCTTGAGAAAACAAGAAAAACAGTTTTTAGGTAGGCCATATAACTATGATCCAATCTACTCTTTCTAGCATCAGTGATGTCTGACTATCTTTTCTTATTTTAGGATAAGTTGGAAAATATTGGTTGGATTCCCTTTGGGAGGTTCCTGGTCAGCCACATAAGATCTCTCACTGAAATTGGAAAATATATCCAAAAACATTGCCTTGACTAGAAAGTGACTGGCATTTTCCTCGAGAAACATTTACTTTATGAATCAGGCTATTAAGTGCCTGTTTAACAACAGCTTTTAGAAATCAATTTTAGCTAAAATCTCAATTTAAAAAAAAATTGAAACAAACATTAATTTTTGTCCAAAATTAATTTTAGCCAAAATCTCAATTTAAAAAAATTTGAACCAAACAGTCATTTTTGTCAAGAATTGATTTTGGACAAAACCTCAGTTTGAAACCATAGTTTTGAATAAACTATTGAAAATATATTTTAAAATTGTAAAAGAGCTTATAGACTATTCAATTACTATTTTATCCTTATTTTTTTATACACTCTCTCTTCTATCTTCTTCACCCTATTTTCTCTTTCCTCTCTCTCTTCTACACTCTCTCATATTTATTCTCTACCCTCTATCCTCTCTCATACTTTAATCAAATCATACCCTTTTGATAATTTAGTAATATAAAAAGTGATTCTACTACTAATCATCCAAATATCTCTATTTTTAAAATCTATTATTCTCAAAATCTATTCTTCCCAAAATCTATTCTCTATAATCTATTCTTCCCAGAATCTATTCTTTAAAAGTTAATCCAAATGGGCCTAAGACTATCATTTGCATCCGAAAGGGTAAGATGTTAATCTTTGCAAGTTTGGTTACTAATTAGATCAAAAAGTTACATGGTGTATAGACTGGTATATAGCAAATAAGATCAATAATCTCGCTAGTTTTAATCAATTTGAAACAACACCCTTAATCTTGTACTTGCTGAAATAATGGCCTACTCGATTTCATCAACTTGCTTTCCAAAATTGAATTTCGTTTTCCAAGAACATGCTTTTGCTGAAAGAATCAAAGCTTTAACTAATAGTCTGATAAACATAATAACATACAATTGATGAAGACAATCATTAAATTCTTTGGCTTGTTTGCAACATTGCCAAACAACTGAAATTTTTCTCCCTGAACCACATTGAGCATATTTTGAGGTGTAATGATCCCGTTCCTTTGCTACCTTCTGCTTCATTTTGCTGCGTAAAGCTAGCAAATCGTTGGTATAGAACATCATCAACACATTTAATAACGAAGACCAAGAGTACAATTACACAGCAACTAGAGGCGTACGTTTTTCACGTCCTTGTCATAAAGCAAGAATTTTATGTTGAATTCAGTAAAATAAGCACCCACTTTTTACGGACGGCTTCTCCTCCACCTTGAGTGAGTTGATGGGGCGCTCGACCATCGATTCGATTATGACCAGAATGGGATTAGAGGAGTATGGAGTTTAATATCGAAGCTTTGCAATTCATGGTCTGCGGGAAAGAAATTTAGAGAGCAGCCAAATAAAGAACTAAAGGTTTGTTTGATTAGGGGATTTTGGAGGGGAGGGAGAGGTGAAGGTGTATTTGGTTAAAAATAATGGAGGGGGAGCCTCTTCCCCCTCCCTTCCACTCTAAAAGTGGAGGTTTTGAGTGAGAAGAGAAAATTTTTCACTTTTATAATTAAATTATTCTTGATGTTTATTTAATAATCCAATTGTACCTTTAAATTTTTTTTTCTTACAGCTAATTTTTTTAATTGTTAAAATTTAATAAACATAATAAATTATTTATATATTATATTAAAATATATAATTATATAATTAATAAGAAATAATATTAAAATTTTATCGTATTTTTTATTTTTTTAAATTTTATTATATATATAAATGAGATAAAAAAATTTAAGATTTATAAATTAAAAGAATAATAATTTTAATATGAATATTATAAATAAATTTAAATAAAGAGATAAGGGTATATTTGTTAATTTCTAATTAACTCCCCTCCCCTCCTCTTCTCTCCCCTTCTGAATCAAACAAAACACATTATTAATTAATCTTCTCTATCTTTTTCTATCTTCCCTTAAATTAATCTAACCTACCCTTTCCTTAATTGAATTAAACAAAGCCTAAAGCTTAAAGCAATGACAGAAGGTTTTGTTTCCACTAAACTACAGGCGTAATTATATTTTTTTAAAATTAATCTAAGTCTAAAGAGACTTCACAATTATTATGCAATTTTCAGAATTTATTTGTAATTAGATTTTTTATATAGTATTTAAATATTATTTTCCCTATTTTAATTCTAAGGACATCCATATGAGTTATTAACTATTCTGTGCCCATTTTCTCTGTTAATCCTAAAACAACCCCTAGAAAAACCAGAAAACGTCAGGTTCCTTGAATCTCTCCGTCCACTGATCGCGAAACTCCTTCAACACGCTCTTGCTGCATTCAAAATTCCTAGAGCCAAACCGATACGACTTATTCTATCCCTCAAATGGAGGATGCTGAAGGAGTCCTCAGCTTCGATTTCGAGGGCGGCCTCGACACTGCTCCCGCCAACCCAGCTGCGCCGTCCGGACCTCTGGCCCCATCTGATTCTCCCGCCGTTGCTACTGCAGCAGCTAATGGTGTTACACCTAGCGCTGCCGACCCTGCTGCGAGCAATATTCCTGGCCGTCGGAGCTTCCGGCAGACGGTTTGCCGGCACTGGCTTCGTGGACTCTGCATGAAGGGCGATGCCTGCGGCTTTTTACACCAATATGACAAAGCGCGGATGCCTGTTTGCCGGTTTTTTAGATTATATGGGGAGTGTCGGGAGCAGGACTGCGTGTATAAGCACACAAACGAAGATATCAAGGAGTGTAACATGTATGTATGACTACCCAGTTTCTGTTAACCTAATGCTCTGCGTAAACTCGATTTGACTTTATGTGCCTCTGGAGATGATTGTAGAGTCATGTATTCTGTTCAATTGTTGATGGTGGGTTTAAATTCTGATGAGTCAGCAAAAGTTCAGTGAGATTAATGGCTACTGTCATAAGTTCTTTCTACAAGAATTACGCTCTTGCTATTTGGACTGTTTGGAATGTTCCCTTATTTGTCTTTCTCTGAGCAGTTGTTTTACTTTAGGGGTTTGGGGGAAGAAAGGTGTGGACGATTTTGTGGAGTGGAGCAAATGTATGTGATGGTTCTGACTTTGGTGCACTTGGTTGGAGTGACAAGTTTGAGTTCTTGAAAAATTTTCTGTTTTTATGCAATTTCGGTACGGCATTATTTGTGGCAAATCTCTGCTAATAAAGTTATAGGGGAGCTTCTTTTTTATGTTTATCCCAATTGATTGGAAGGATTTATATATTTGATATTCGTCTCTCCTTTCTCTTTTCAATGGTATCTTGTAAGATGTCTTATTCTGTTGATCTGGTTTTACATTTTTCTTTTTCATCTCTTCAATAAATAGGTTTTTCTTCACTCAAAGAAAGAACAAAATTGCATTCAATGTGCCTTATTGAATGTTTGATAAAATAGGACCATGAACTTATGTGTCAATGATTTTACTGTTGCTCTGTCCGCAGGTACAAGTTGGGATTTTGTCCGAACGGTCCTGATTGCCGGTATAGGCATGCAAAAATGCCTGGACCTCCCCCTCCTGTTGAAGAAATGCTTCAAAAGATTCAGCATTTATATTCTTATAATTATGCCAACTCCAACAAATTTTACCAGCAAAGAGGTTCTGGCTATTCTCAGCAAGCTGAGAAATCTCAGTTTCCACAAGGTCCTAATTCTGCCAACCAAGCTGTGCCTGGAAAGCCATTACCAGCAGAGTCAGGCAATGTCCAGCAGCAGCAGCAACAGCAACAGCCAACACAACAGTCTCAGCAGCAGGGTAGCCAGAGTCAAATACAAAATACTACTAATGGTCAACCCAATCAGACAAACATAGCAGCAACACCCTTACCTCAAGGAATATCTAGGTGTGTTCAGAGACTTGTAGCATTCAAATGGGCTGTATAAATTGGTTATTCGTTTACTTATGTCAATAATTTATGCAAAGTTTTAAAGATTATTTGCTTGAAAGAATAATTGTCACGTATCAATTGTCGATAGTTTGCTCATAAGAGTACTGTTGCCCACTTCGGCCTTGGCTCTTTATACATGTATTTCATGCTTGACAGTATTAATTTAATTTTTTTAATACAATTGGTTTGGTTTACCACACACTCTATAGCTTTAATTTTAATGGGAATTTGGATTTCCTATGAGAATTTCTGATAGGTTCCATGTGACTTATCAAAGGAGATGTTAGAAGGGAACCCTGGATAGCCTTGACTAAATCCAAGCAGTTATATTAATTATTTTACTTATTCCACTATGTTAGTCGAGTCAATTGAGTCCATCATGCTCTTGTTTCTGTTGTTATGGGCATGTTTTCCGATAATATAGGGAGAGTCAGTTCTTTATATGTATTCCTGCATCTATATATATATATCTAGCATATTTATGCTAAGCAGAGAGAAAATAAACATATTATTCAGAGATTTTCGTGGCTTCTAATCTGCTTTCTTTGTAAGATTCTTATACAGAGAGTGAGTAGGAGAGATTACTGTATCAATTTCCTGCCTCAGTCAATTTTTGGTCTCTTTATACAGTTGATTTGTAAATATTAGCAGGGATTTTGTATCTTTTCAATTTTATTTTTGGCAGATCTACACTAGTAGATAGTAAGTCTTGTTTAAATGTCCCCAGTTGTTTCTTTAATTGGGCTCTGAAATTTTGTTAAGAAAAGATTTTATTGCACTTATGTAATCCATGCATTTGATATAAGATCTTATCTGGTTGCTTTTTTTGGTCACAGAAGCGACTAGATAATATGTGTGTGCACGCTCACATGTATAATTACATATGTATAAAAATGTGTGTGGGTGTAAGTTAGGCTATGCAAGGGGTATTATTCTCTGCCCTAATTGCATCGATGTACCTGTTTGCATCTTGATTACCTTCTCTGTTGAATGCTAAAATTTGAAACAAAGGCCTACTATTCAAAGATGCAAGAGAGTCCATTATAAATTTGTTGTGACCTTTTTTGCTGCTGGTTGGTCTGCCCTCCAGAATGTACCACAAAAGACAGGGTCTTAGTAATTATTTTGCAAGTGAACACATGTTTCACGTCATCATATATGAAAACTTTCACAACATTTACAGTTGAGAAAGGGTGTTATAACCTATTGAAATGTGCAGCTTTCCTCAAGCGGTCTACCACCACTAAAATTACTTATTAAAGGACTTGGGAAGTTCTTCAATGTAGTCTATTACCAAATCCGTACAAAGTGTGGTTGGAATAGGTAGTGGCTTTGACAGTTCAGGTTAATTCCTCATATCTCTCTCCATACCCTTCCAATAGAAAATTGTTGCCAGCCTTTTGGATGTTGAAGTCACCCCCGTATGCCTACCTATTTGTGAAAGTCTCCTATCAATGTACCTTGCAACTTTGTGCTGGCTCCTACCACTAACCTCCCCTTCTTTTACGAAGTCTCTGGTTTACCCAAGAATGCTTAGGATATCTATCTGGATTCTGCTTTAGTTCATTGATAATGCTCCATATCTTTTCATTATCAACTCAAGGTTGTCTAATTTTGCTAGCTTGAGAAAAGTCTAGTAATGACCAAGCATTCTCTGCTATTTTCCTTTACATCTCTTCCTTTGAGATAATGTGCTTCCCAAACAAGATACATATGAAGTTTTCCGTTGTAGCCCTATGGCCCTATGACGGCGTATTGTTGTCAAGATATTACTTGTAGCCCCCAGCATAAATAAATTATACTTATCCTTAAACATAGTAAAAAGGTGTCATACTGTTGAAGTGAGAAGGAAGTATATATGTACTATACTAAACAAACCAATGTGGAAAACAGCACACTAATTCTGTCACCTCTGTTTTTCTTATTATACTGAAAAGGCTAGGCTACAATTTTATAAAGAATATCTGATCTGTTATAAGCTAGAAATCTGATTTTCTGGAAGAGATGTTGGTTGACTAGAAATTACATATATCTGACTGAAACAAAAAATAAAGAAAAAATGACTAGGCAAACAAATGAATAGGGTAAAAGAATGAGTTGGACCTGGATTGAAGCCCAATTTCCAACTTTCCAGTTAAGTTCTCTTGAAATTAATATATTTTATTCATTTAAATTTTAGTTCCTATCATATTGTCCTCTATTAATATCAATGTTAAATTATGCTATTGCATCATGATCCTTTGAGACTAGAATATCAACTGGCATTATCTGCAATGATTCTGGTGATCATGTACAGGATCTGAAATTGAAAACAAGGTCTTGTTTTCAAGAAGGGATTATGTTCAGATTGTAAATAATAAACTATAAAAATATATCTTAAGTTGACAACTGTTCTTTCATTTAAATGAATTTCACTAAAGTACTTTCAACAAAAATCTTAGGTATTTTATTGTTAAAAGTTGCAATCGTGAAAATTTGGAGCTATCTGTTCAACAAGGAGTGTGGGCAACTCAAAGGAGCAATGAGGTTAAACTCAATGAAGCCTTTGACTCGGTGGAAAATGTGATATTGATTTTTTCAGTCAACAGAACTCGACATTTTCAGGTGAGTTTCAAAAGTTGCATCATACCACTTGACCATGTCATGTTGTATCCATTTTAAATAACTTTATGATTTAGCATGTGTTGTGATTCCGTTTTCTGATTAGCAAGATGGAAAACTAGTAGATATATCTAAAGTACTGGGGCTTACTATGTTATTAATTATGTTGGACTAAGAAAGCCCTCTCTGACGAGCATTGATAGATTTTTCTCCCTCCAACACTTTACAACTATTTCCTTTGAATTCCATGAGTGGTGTGGTGTGCCTTTCCAGCATTGTTGTTTAACATCAAATCGATGGCACAGCCTCCTGGGCTAAGGTGCAACTTTTAATGATACTCCCTGTAGTTGATTGTTGTGTTTGTATGAGTTATTGTGTTCTGCCCTTTCTATTTCTTCTGTCTCTCTCTTAACGTTCAGTTGAACATCTCTGCTAAGATTATAAACAATTGGTTTCCAAATACTGTTTTTATCTGGATACTTCTAGAAGTCAATCAAGGATTAATTTTGTAAGCCACCATAGATTGTTAAATAAAATAATTCTATGTATATTATTGCTAAGGTTAGAATGGAACATTAAAAGTCTCAGGTCATGCAGTGGCTTATATTTGAAGTTGATGACCACTTCAACCAAAAAATATAAGTTGTTAATTATAGCTTATCACATAGGCTTTAATAATAGCTCTAACATGCCCCTTCGCTGGAAAGGACTGAAAGCTTTAGGTAGACAGGGAATAAAAGAACGAAGAACAGGATAATATAATATCAAAACTGTTCTCCTTCATCTGTTACACAGTCATATGAAGGATAGCTAGTTAATAATTCTGTCTAACTTTTTTAAGAATAGATTTGTTATTAAGAATTATTTACTTAACTATTTTCCTCTACTCAACTCTGATAATTGCATGAACAGTGACAAGACACAGAATAAACAGAGCACAATTAGCATATGTGAGTATACACTTATTGCCATGTGTCAAACTTGAATTCTAAATTTGTAAACTTATCATTTGTCATACTTCTGCTAATGAAAAAAGCCATTGGCATGACCTTGTATTCAGAGTGCCTAATGCCTTGCACTGTGATTTTCCCAAAAATAAGTACTAAATCATCTGATCTTGAACTATATTTCTAAACTAACGTACAACAACTAAAATTGGGAAAGATTTTTTTATTTTCTCATCAATATGGGTTTCTAGTATATATTTTTTTTCTTTTGTTTTCTCCTTTCTTAAGGATTTAACTCTGTCCCATCTGTATTGTCTTTATGCCTTATAGTGTTTTTGTCTGACATGGCTTAAAATAGGCATCTTTGACCTCTTGACCACTTTTCATACACACCCAAAAAAAATTATCTTTAAAGTAAAAACCTATCATTGTTTTCTGAATGTTGAAAATATTGAACAATTTGATCCATTTGGTGGTTTCTATTGATGTTTAATAACCAAATTTTGCCTGCACAACAGTGTTTATATAAAAGCAGCGCGGATAACTATTTCTATTGAGGTTAATATCTGACTTAGAGTAATAGAGTTTTCTACTTCAATGTTATCTATAAACTGCTCTTCTGCTCTTCCCTCTTCAGCAAAAGCTTGAGACTATAAAGTGAACCTGAAGTAATCTAGATTATTTACAGGGATGTGCTAAGATGACATCCAGAATTGGGGGCTCTGCTACTGGGGGAAACTGGAAATATGCACATGGAACCGCACATTATGGACGTAACTTCTCAGTTAAATGGCTAAAGGTCTGAATGCTCTTTTAGCAACTTAAAGGAATGATTTTTCTGATTGTTAGCAATGTATGAAAAGATGGAGGCAAGCACCCTCTAATAAACCTAATAGGATTCTCACAGAGCAAACGGAAACTAAACTAGAAATTACTGTGTTGGAGAAGCATTCAAATTAATAACCTTTTTTTGGCCCAACTACTCTGTAGCTTGGACTGCTTGAAACAGTCAATTTGTTTTTTATTATGAAAAGTTGCTCACATAACTTGCAGAACATCTTAATGAATGTTTTAGGATATAATAGTTTGTGCTTTATTGCCTTCATGTTTATTTTGAAGGAATTTAACGTGTTCTTTTTCTTGGGATTTCTGTTCATTGAAATGACATTTTTAAATAACTAATGGAGTGTGAACAATTATCTAACTAAATGATATTTAAAACTTATATTAAATGTTTTTGTATAAATTTGTTGTTTTAAAACTTATAATTAATGAATCGTTTTTGTATTTGCTTAAGAATTGGGTAGAGGACAACTTAGGTTGTAGAACTTTTAAAACGTGGTTGAAATTCGTTCAAAAGCTTGAAACTGCCCAATTATATCTTGAAATCTCAGTTCAAATGATCTGTCTATTTGCAATTTCTTGTTTGCAGTTATGTGAATTGTCATTTCACAAGACTCGCCATTTAAGGAATCCATACAATGAGAACCTACCAGTAAAGGTATTATCTTTTGCCAGCTTTATAATGCAATATTATCTTTTCAATATTTGTTTGCTCCATCTTTGCTTTGTTTCACATGTTACACCCTCTAGGTGGCTGCTCTTCAAATTTACTTAAGAGTAATCTTTATAAATTTTATTTTTATTTCCTTTTTGGGTTTAGTATTGAAAAGGCCAATTGAAGTTGAACTCCTGGAGGAGTTTTTCTCAGTAGTTTGAGTTTACTATTGTTAGGGCCCTTAGCTATCCTTTACTTCTATTGTTAGAAGTCCCAAGTCACTTTTCACTATTGAGGGTGTGTGTTTCGCATCTCAACACTTCAGAGTTGATATATAACTGGAGTACTGGATAGAGTCATCCTTTCCGCATATTCAATTATTACCTCAATAAGACAATGCTGATTTCTGGTTATGCATTGTGAAGGCTTTTGAATTGAAGACTTTAGGTTCAGGCATTAAGTTTTTCAGCTTAGGTCCTTATTGCTTTCAAATTATTGGGAAAGTGATATTTATTTATTGATAACCAGACCAAGAACAAGCTGTTTCAATTGTACCTGACTTCTTAGTTTTGCTGCTGCACAATGAATGGAAGATATAACAATTAGTAGTTTTCATGTTTGTAGAAATGTAGAAATCTAAGAGAATAACAGTAAGATTTCGAGAATAAAGCATTCAGTGAAATGATCTGTATTTGGGTAGTAACATATATAGGTAGAGATAGTTGCTACACTCAATATATAATGCGGCACCGTGTCTGCATGACTAAAGTACTTGATTCACGTTCCTTAATAACAACACTCACTGAATATGCTAATGGACCTGTAGCTGTTGGGCCTGGGTTGTTAAAGGGCTAGGGCAGGAGAATAAAAACAAAAGAGCACACATGGGTGGCCAAAGGGAAGAGAAAGAGAGAGAGAGCTGGGACTGTGTGTCATTTGGACCATGAGTGTGGTGAGATGGATGAGAGAGATTGGTTTTGGAGGTTTGCTGGGACGCAGACAAGATTGTGTGTTTGTGAGGGAGAGTGCCTGGTCTCTCAAATGCCTGGTTGGGGTTGTAGAAATCTAATATTTACATTTGTTAGAGATTAGGTAGGATTATATTTTCATTCCTTATATCTATCTGTATCCCTCCCTATTTTCTTGGCCCAGATTGATTAGCCTCTGCTGTATATATCCTGTCTTTCAGAATCAATGAAACGCACATGAATATTTTTTTACTCCTCTCTGGAGGGGTGGAGGAAGGATTATCGCTTCATCATCTTCTATTCTGTTTTCAGTGTCTTTTGTTGTTAGTGTGTTATGAGTGTGAGAGTGTATTCATTTCATTTTCAGTAGCTTATTTCCATTTTGGTACAGAGTTGCGCAAGAGAGAGAGAGAATAACAGAGAACTGAATATTATTTCACAAGACACCTCTTAGATTCACTAATATCTATATTTATACTAATAACCTCCCCTAACTAACCACTAACCCTTTAGTTAACCAAACCACAACGTAAAACATTATGTTTCGTCTTGTTTCTGCTGTAATTCTCTTCCTTCTCTGAAGAGGAGAGTGTTTTGAATATTAGCATAAAATCAGTGTTTGCTTTCATATCTTCTCTAGATATACTTTCTGTCAGTTTCATATTTGGTTGCTTGGGCTCCATCATATACCCTATGTACAGGTTGAATATTATGATAGTGATAAAATTTGTCAAAATTTGTCAACGTAAAATCTATAGAAAGTAGCACTATTCATACACTATAAACATTGTACGACCTTGGATTTTGTGCGAAGCTCAGAAACCATAGTTTCACAAGAGCATAAATAATGGAAAATATACATGCTACATCTTTAAACACCTCAACTGTATAGAATGGTAGTCTTCTTGTTTTTTGAGCAAAAGAATGGTAGTTTTCATTAATTTATTAGTTTATATTGAAGTTTCTCAATTCTTATTCATATGTAAAACCGGTACAGAACTGAGCCATATATAATGTTCTGGAGAACCCTAATAAAATGTAATAATATTAATACGAGATGATGAAAGTGAATCTAATAAATCTGAACTTATTCCTAATCCAATATAATTAGGGATATGATGGTACAATAGACAAAATAAACATCTTAAATAAAACTGTGTATTGGGCCTTAGAATGTGGCCCAACACCCATCCAACATATATATCTTACCATCATAGATATTTAGCATGTAAGCAATGATGATTTATCTTTTTTTTTTCAATTATTTTTATGTGCTAAGTTATCATTTTCGATTTGCAGCTTGATTAAGATGGTGCTTCATGTAGTTAGGTTACAATCAGATTGGAGCATTAGCGCTATTGTTTGTTAATGTAATTGCAGATAAGTAGAGATTGTCAAGAACTGGAGCCTTCTATTGGTGAGCAGTTGGCATCCTTGCTATATCTGGAGCCAGATAGTGAACTTATGGTATGCTTTCTTTTTAGCCTTCATCTTGGTCTTCAGAAAAACAAAAAACAGATATTGTGCAAAAAAAAGGGGGTGGAGTTTAACTGTGTTCTCATTGTCATGGCTTGATTAATTAAGTGATACCGGTTTGATGGATTTCCTTCAAATCCTCATTAGCCACCCAGATATTAACCAATCATAAAACTCACCCACGAAATCATAGATTGAGTAGATTTGAATATAAGTACAATAGGGGCAAACCAGTAAAATGATAAAAAGATGAAAATGAAACAGCAAAGAAAGGTTCTCACTGCCGCTCGAGGCAAGAGTCTCTCCGAAGTCTAGACTAACTTTTCCTGTCTCACCCCATCAACCTGCCTCTCCATGTAACCCCACTAAACCATATTTTTATCTTTCCATCTCACACCTTTCCATTGTATGCTATGGGACATCCCACCATGGAACCTCTTACTGGTCCCCCTTTTTCTGATGAATGCGTTTTGTTCTTTCTTCAATACTCCAAAATTCACCTTGGTCCAATTGGCGTAGATTCATGAGGAAGTCACTGCAATACTAACATTATGTACAGATAGTATAAGAACTGACTTACTAGTTAGTGCACTTTAAAACGAGATGATTCAACTATCAAGTATCATATTACACTCCAATTTTCTAAAAAAGGGATTAATCCTGGCTCTCCATGTTTGGGTACAGGCTGTCTCACTTGCAGCAGAATCTAAGAGAGAGGAAGAGAAAGCTAAGGGAGTGAATCCAGATAATGGGGGAGATAATCCAGATATTGTTCCATTTGAGGACAATGAAGAGGAGGAAGAGGAGGAAAGCGATGAAGAGGAGGAGAGCTTTGGTCCAGGTGTTGGGCCAGCTGCTCAAGGCAGAGGCAGGGGCAGAGGTATGATGTGGCCTCCTCACATGCCTATGGGACGTGGAGCCCGGCCTATTCCAGGAATGCAGGGTTTCCCCCCAGTAATGATGGGAGATGGATTATCCTATGGACCAGTTACACCTGATGGATTTGGTATGCCAGATCTATTTGGTATGGGCCCTCGTGGTTTCGGTCCCTATGGTCCTAGGTTCTCCAATGATTTTGCAGGGCCCCCGGCAGCAATGATGTTCCGTGGGCGACCCTCACAACCCGGGATGTTTCCAGGTGGTGGGTTTGGTATGATGATGAATCCAGCACGTGCTCCCTTTATGGGCGGAATGGGGGCTGCAGGTGGAAATCCACCACGGGCCGGTAGACCAGGTGGTATGCTTCCATTGTTCATGCCACAACCGCAACATCACAACCCTAATCGTGTTGCTAGGAGAGATCAAAGAACCAATGATCGGAATGATAGGTTTGGTTCTGGGATAGATCAGGGCAAGGGTCCGGATACGATGGGTCAATCAGGTGGACTTGATGATGACATGCAATATCAGCAAGGATTCAACACAGGTCAGGAGGATCAGTATGCTGTTGGAAACAACCTTAGAAATGAAGATAGTGAAAGTGAGGATGAGGCACCTCGAAGATCTAGACATGGTGAGGGGAAAAAGCGAAAAGGCGAGGTCTAGAAGATGTTGACTCAGCTAATAACTAGCTTATGCTATTCCCTCAACACCAGAACTGCTGATCCCCTAACCTGGGGACAACTCTTGCTTTAGGCTTTCCTCTTTTTCTTTTTGTTTTTCTGATTTTTTAACGAAATAAGACCACCAGATATTATGAGTTATCGTTTTCATGAGGAAATCTTGGGCTGCGGCAGGAAATATTTGAAATTGTGTTTTCTAGTTTTTAAGTGTTTGTTTCTTAATGTGAATATGTTTCATATAGGACGTTAAATATTCATGTAACAGGATTGGAGTATGAGAATGGTGATACATAGTTGAACCTGATGAATCCATGTGATTTGTAAAGGTATTTTTATATTATATTATAGTGCTCTATAAAAAAAATCAGGCAATTTACATTTTACACTCATATTTTGTGGTTGTGCTTAATGTGTGCAAGGGGTGGGTGGATTGATTATTGCATAAGAATATGGGTGAAGTTTCAATTTTATCCAGGAAGATGTCATATAAGAGTAATGTAGTTCTGGAAGCTGTGTTAGGATTCCACATCACTTAAGAAGTATATAAGTAAAGTAACTGTAACTATTAAAAAATTAACATTGACTTGTGTGGATGTATTAATTGGCTAGCTAGATTGACCCATGATATTGATGTTAATTTTTTGATCTTCCACTGGCCTTAGATAGGATTTTTATTTGGAGTTGATTTTAATTCAATTAATTAGTTAATTTGCCTGGGGATTTAACACGAGAAAGTGAACTAAATTTGACTTTTTATCATAGGATCCGTGTTGATGAGGTTAAAGAGGTGCTTAAAAAAATAGAAAATAGTAAAACTGATGGACTTAATGGTATTCCTACTAAAGTTTGGAAGTATTTAGGCAAAGTGGGGGTGGTGTGGCTTGTTAAATTTTTTAATGTGATCTTAAATTCCAAGAAAATATCGGATGATTGTAGGAAAAGTATTTTAGTTCCTAGTTACAAAAATAAATGGGATATTCAAAATTGTACAAACTACAGGGAGACAAAACTTATGAGTCACACTATGAAGTTGTGGGAAAAAGTAATTGAACACAGGTTGTGATTAGAGATTAATATTACTGAGAATCAGTATGGCTTCATGTCAGGTATATCTATAATAGAGGCGATTTATTTATTAAGGGGTTAATGGAAAGGTACCGGATTAAAAGAAGAGATTTGCATATAGTCTTCATTGACTTAGAAAAAGCATATATGATCGAGGCTTTGGAAAAGCTTTGGAAAGAAAGGTGTGCGCATGGCATATATCAAGGCAATAAAAGATATGTATAATGGGGTAACAACTACTGTAAGAATGTCTGGGGGCGAAACAAAGGATTTTTCTATAAGGATTGATTTAATCAGAGATCATCCTTGAGTTCTTAGTTATTTAATCTAGAAGTAGATGTTCTAACTAAGCCTATTTAAGAAGAAATCCCTAAGTGTATGCTTTTTGCGGATGATATAGTTTTTGTGGAGGAGTCAAGATAAGAGATTAATTTTAAATTTGAATTATGGAAAAGTACTTTAGAGTCGTAGGGTTTTCTTCTGAATAGAAGTAAGACTGAATATATGCATTATAATTTTGATAAGAGGCAAGTTATAAGTAACTTGGAGGTGATATTGGGAGATTAAGTTATTCTACAAATAGATAATTTCAAATATTTGGGATCAATTATACAGAAAGACGGTGAAATTTTGGACGATATTAATCATAGAATTTAGGTTGGGTGGTTTAAATGGAGAAAGGCTATTGGGGTTATATGTGATCGAAAAGTACCAGATAAGTAAAAAGAAAGTTTTATCGCACTGCTATAAGAACAGCAATGCTTTATAGAAGTGAATGCTGGGCTTTAAAAGGATAGTAAGAGTATAAAGTTGGGGTAACTGAGATGAGGATGTTGAGATGGATGTGTGGGCATACAAGAAAAGATAAGATTTGTAATGAACAAATACGGAGAAGAGTTAGAGTGGCATCTATTGAAGAGAAAATGGTAGAGAACCGTCTTAATTGGTTTGGATAAGTGCAAAGAAGGCCAAGAGATGCGCTAGTGAAAAGGGTGGATCGAACAGTATATATTCTAGTTAAAAGGAGTAGATGAAGGCTAAAGAGAACGCTCGATGAGATCATTGAGTGGAATCTCCTGGTTAATAACATATCCAAGGATTTAATTTTTGATATAGCACAATGACGTCATATGATCTATATAACTGACTCCATTTAATGGGATAAAATTTATTGTTATTATTATAATTAGTTAATTTGCACTTTGAAAATATTTAACGTGGAAGTTTAATTTATATTTGTAGATTTTAGCTAACATATTTTTTTTGTCTAATGTTAGTTAACCATATAATTCATTCACTAATAAGCTATTGAATAAGTTTAAGAAATGTATTTGTTACTAGGGTTTTGACCTTAATACTCTCAGTCTAACAGAGATTAAATTTAAGTTCAAAGTAACTTGGGGATACTCTAAGTTTATATTAAAAAAAACTTATTCAAACTTTAAAGGAGCTTGTGAAAATCAAATTCTGACCTAATTAAAATATGTTCTGATTTTTCACCAAAAAAGAAAAATATCTGTTGTCATCTTGCTAGTTTAGGAAGATTGGAATCCCAAATTTAATTCAGGCTACATCAAG
The DNA here is from genome assembly GCA_037074615.1 of Leucaena leucocephala. Classification (NCBI taxonomy): domain Eukaryota; kingdom Viridiplantae; phylum Streptophyta; class Magnoliopsida; order Fabales; family Fabaceae; genus Leucaena; species Leucaena leucocephala. The sequence continues at coordinate 13,504,136 of CM073528.1, read as the reverse complement.
AAGATTGACATCCATTTTACTGAGAGGTTTTATACCCAAAAACAAATATCAATTTAAAAAGGGTCAAAGGGCAATTTTACTCTAGAAGTTTTTACCTAAGAGAGCTTGTTGCTCAAAAGTTTTTTTAAGCAATGTCGCCTCAAAAGTTTACTAAACACAACAATGTTGCCTTGATCATTACTCTAGTTAAGTTTGATTGTTAATTGACTAACATGTTGTTATGATATGTCATGCGGCATCCACATCATCTTTTATTTTGAACTAACGTGCAAATTTACCCTAAAAATTTTCATTTATAAGCGCTAGGTATCTGAAAAATTTTCTTTGGTTCAATATCCCCTAACTATTATCTAGGTTCAGTTTGACCGCTAGTTTGACTAAATATACTAAGATGGCTAATACACATGTCATTTACTTCATATTTTTTCCAAGTCATATTATAAACAAAATAAATTAAAAAAATACATCCCTCTAAACTTTTTCCTTATTAAAGTATCGCTATCACAATTTGATATTAAATTTATTTTTATACAGATTTTTAATACCTTATAGTTTTTATTATTGGGTAAAACAATTTTCATTTTTTGTGCCCATGAACAGTCACATTACTCAATAAAAACAAGTTAATTGGTTTTTAGGGAAACTTCATTAAAATTTGAGGATCCTTAATTCGTTAATCAAATATACGATGTACCCATATTCTAATATTATACCATTGAAAACTCACATCACTCAATTGATAGTAATTTCTTATAAGAGAAGTTTAACTGATCAATCATCTTATATAAATCAAAAACAAAGATTATGACCTTTTTTTTGTCATTTTCATTACTCAATACAATCACTGTTTCGCCCCTTCATGTACTTATCTTTATTGTTTCCCTTTTGTTTCTTGTATAAAATTGTCATAATTTGAAGATGCTTGGTTAGAAGATGCTAAATTGATGCTAACAAAAGTTAGTCTTATTGCTAAGGAGTTGTCATAACATGTTTAAATTCTACAATTAATCAATGTATTATTGGATTGATCATTAAATCAGTTAAGAATTAGTAATTCAACCATAATTGAATCGAGATAAATTCAATCCTAATTAAAATAATTTAATTTAATTTAAATATAAAAAATATTCATATATAACCCTAAAAAGAGTTATATTTAAATAAAACATGTATTCATTTACAAGTAAATAAAAAATTTATGTATAAAGTATAAATTTGATTATTGATATTTTTTCATTGTTTTTACTCAAAACGTAGTAATAGATTCAGTAAGAAAAAAAATATAAATATAACCTGATCAACCAGTCTAAAACTTTTAAACTAATCAGCTAAAGAAATGATTAATCGATTCACTGATTTAATCCGTCAACTTAAGTTAAGTTTTAATATTACGTTAGTATGAGAAATTCAACATTTTTATAACGCCTCCACATTAATGTCTTATATTGGATCATCAACAGTTCCACAAAAGATGATTTGAAGAATTGTAGTCTCTTCATTCTATACCAAGGTTTGTTTCTCCAACCATAGCTCCAAATGTAGTCTTTAGTAACGTCTACAATTCAAATAAAGTATACAATTTTAACAATTTATTCTCTTTACAAATAAAGTCAAGCTCACACGTGTTCCTCTTTCTTGTGCTCCCATGGTCCAAGGCCTCTGCACTTTTTTCTATCAGCTTTCTTCAAGAAAACGCAAAATTATTAGCTAAGGTGATTAGGTTTAATTAAGCAAATACTAGATGTTCTTGAATTATTTCAAGGATTTGTAATTATTTATGACAAATTGAGTTGTTGATTAAGTATAATAAAATCAGTCTCTAACATAGATATCAATATTCTAATCTGACAACTTTATGCTACATACATGGTGACTATCAGTATAATGCAAAAACTTCAATAATTCAAGTGTGAATGCCATAAATAAAAACATTGGTATATTTGGCATTATCAAATGGGCTCCCCAGTGAGCATCATGCAGCTTTCAAACCAAAGTACTTTTTTTTTTTTTGAAGATTTATAGAGCCAGACACTAATAATAGTTTAAAATTATAAGTGCGATTGAACCAATATCTTCCTATGTATTGGAGAGTTTTCAGTAAAACACCAGGTTATTGGCAAACCAACGCATATTGAATGTGTAAAACAACGGAACTAAGGGTACCTGAATCAATCTTGAAAAATTTATGTCCAAGCATTGGCATATACTATGTACATGTCAATTAAAGTCAAAGAAACAAAGGCTGTATGTTAATTTCAACGATACTGGTAACGTGATAAGAATAACAAAACAGACACTGCAAGATTTGTTGCTGAAGATGAACCACTTTGGCACTATAACACTACAGTACTAAGATACTTGCTTTAGCAATCTAACGCACTAATGAATTAGCAACAAGAGATACATCAAACAGTTGAATGAAATTAGTAATCAGCCATTAAGAAGAAAGAACAAAGTCATGTTAAGACAAAAATTAAACCTTGGTAATGGAACATGGACAAAATAAATTTTTATTAAACCTATGACTTGAACAGAACATCAACAACATCAATTAGATCCAAAACTTTTAGCATAAACAAACACTAAATAGAGGGCCTCATCTTGTTTCATTTTCAAGGCAAACCTTGGAAACCATCTTATGAAGACGCTTCTCTGCCTTTTCATCCTCATTTTTTATCAAGAACATGTCCAATAATAGTTTTAAAAGTTATTATGTCAGGGAAGCAATCATTGTCTTCCCTTTTATCAAGAAGGGCCATTGCCTCATCAAACAAACCCGTTTGCAAAGTCCTTTGATCAAAATATTATAGGACACAACATTTAGATGGTGACCTTCCATCAAAAGATACTGAAAAATTTCTCGCCTTATTTAGTCATCCTCCTGTGCACAAACAATCTATAAGAATATTGTAGGAGCGTTGAGTAGGTCGAATCTTTTCTCCGACAATATGTTCAAATAATGCAACTTCTCAATCAAGATCTTGCCTTTTGAATAATGCATGTAATAAGATATTATACGTAATTATATTATGAGGATAACCACTATGATGCATCTCATTGAGAAGATCGCAAACAAATGAAACTCTTCCCGCATTACACAAGCCATCAATAAGCGAATTATAGCTTACCGTGTCGGGAACCAAATTGCTCGAAAGCATTTTCTTAAACAGATATAGGGCCTCATCCAATCTTTTATTCTTACAAGTCCATCAATCAAAGCAGTATAACTAAAACATCTGGTCTCAAACCATTCTTAATCATCCTTTTAAACACTTCCATTGCTTCCTTTACATTATTGATCGGACAATATCCTTCTATTGAGCTGTTATAGGAAACAATAACATTAGGCTTTTGTCCAAACTTCATGATTTTAGCAAACAGAGCTTGAGCTTCTATGATCCTTTCATCTTTACAAAATGCATCCGTCAATATACCAAGGGTGAAAACATCAAAGTTAATGCGCCTTTAGAACATATCATTGAGCAAATGAGTAACTTCTTTCCATCTATAGATTTCGCAAGGTCCATAAATTAGAGTGTTGCATGTAACCGTGTTAGGAAATATTTCCTAGTCAATCATTTTTTTTAAAACAAACCAAGCATCTCACTTATAAAACCATCTTTACAAAACCCATCGATAACTATACTGTATATAACTACATTGGGCTTCAGTGCAAATCTAGGCAGCCTTCCGAGTAATTTAACAGCAGATCTTGTTTTGCCCATTTTACGTAATCCATTAATTAATGTGCCATAACTAACTTCACTCAAACAAAATCCTCTTGCAATTAGCTCATCATGAAAATCCAATGCGTCCCCAAACATGTTATTGATAAAGAGTCCCTTCAACAGTGTAGTCAAAGTTATGGTACACGGTTGAAAACCCATCTTGAAAATCTTACCCAATAGAGAGAAAGTAGAATCCATCTGACCCACGTGGCAGTAACAGTTTATCAAAATGTTCAGAAAAACTAACGATGGAGTGAAACCCTTCAACTCCACCTAAGAAGAAAGTGAAATAGCAGTGGGAAAATGCTTCATCTTGGCAATGGCTCCCAAAATTTTGTTAATTTCGACTATGGAGGGAGGGGGCGCTTACGGAGCATGCGATTGAATGAATCAACGACATCTGCAATGTCGTTTGGGTTTGGAGAATCGAATGAAGAAAGAAGGTGAGATTGAGGTTGTGAGGTAAAGAGATAAGGAAGCGAGAAGAAGATGATGGACTAAAGAAGGGAAATTGAAGGAAGGCATACCTGGTAGCTGCAGAAGACAACATCTTCACAGAGCAAAATGAGATTTCGGCGAGAGACGTCTATTAATTTCGATCATGGAGCATGCGATTCTTTGGAATATAAAAGAAGAGAGCCCTCAATTCTTCTGAAGTAATTTAACTGAAGATCTTGTTTTCCCCTTTTTACATAATCCATTGATTAATGTGCGTATCTAGCTTCATTTAAAAAAATCCTTTTGCAACTAGCTCATCATGAAAATCCAATGCGTCCCAACCATGTTATTGGTACAGAGTCCCCTCAACAGTGTTGTCAAAGTTATAATACACGGTGGAAAACCCATCTTGAAAATCTTACCCAATAGAGAGAAAGAAGAATCCATCTTACCCACGTGGCAGTCAGTTGATCAAGATGTTCAAAAAGACTAAAGATGAAATGAAACCCTTCAACTCGACCTGAGAAACAAGGGAAATGGCAATGGGATAATGCTTCATTTTGACAATGGCTCCTAAACATTTAGTAATTTCGAATATGGAGGGAGGGGGACGCTTACGAATTATGCGATTGAATGAATCAACGGCATAGCAGATTTCGTTTGGATTTGGAGAATGAGAATGAAGAAAGAACTTGAGATGGAGGGTATGAGGTAAATGGATAAGGAAGCGAGAAGAGGATGATGGAAGAAAGGGAGGAAATTGAAGGAAGCATACCTTGTAGCTGTAGAGAACAGCATCTTCGCAGAGCAAAATGAAATTCCGGCGAGGGACGACTGTTGGAAGGGGAAAGTCCGAACTTAGGAAAGATTATTCTCAGGCAGCAACTCAACATCACTATAGAACTTTTCACCAGAAACAGGAAAGGAAAGAAATTAATTGAACATTATTAACGGATAACATTTTAGTTGTTTGGCAAAGAAAAATCATTAATCACGTTATAAATTGAGAAAAACCAATTAAATGCAACTAAATTAACAAAATTCAAATTCATTCATACATTTTTAACAAAAATCTAATCAGGTCAAAAAACTTAATTAGAAATTTTTAAATGTTCTTAAAAAGGAAAATTGAAGGTGGATGTAGGCCTAATTTTGGTTTTGATTATTTTAATTTGATTTAATTAGGATTTTCCTTTTATTTTTTTCTAAGCATAAGTATCATTATATTAAAAATAATCATATTAAAAATACTATCAGTCATTAAATATGGACACATTTCAGCTGAAATTTTCCCTTTTGTTTTTAGTTTATTTATTTGTTTATTTTATATTTTTAAATATAAGTATTCTCCTATCCTATTTGAGACATAATCTAATACAAAATATAAGTATATCTCCTAATAAAATTTTAAATATTACTTTATTATATTATTAAGGACTAGTGTCTTCCATTACACTAAACTTTTATGGCTAGATTTTGCTTTTTTACTATCTTTAATCTCTAAGAATTTGATTATGAAAATTAATCAACGCACAAGCAAAATAGAAAAAACACAAAACAAAAAAGTCACTTTTTCTTCTATTATATAAAGTTTAGAAGATATGTGAGAATTGTAATTCTTTTATTCAAATTCTAAAATTTGTTATTTATTATTTTATACTTTTTATAAAAATTTCTTTTATTTTACATCCAGCATAATTCCGGTAATAAAAAGTTGAATAAAATTATATTACCTAAGAAATAATTATCCTATTTTTAAAATTCATATAAACTCAAGCTAAAATTAAAAGTTATAACTAATTAAATCTTACCATCTAGTAAGATATAGAGAGAGGATTTTTTTTATACAAGGCATGCTAATAATTTTTTATCATTAATTTTCTCTTTTACCCCTCATTAAATATTTATTTATGTTATTTAATTTTTAAAATATGTATATTTAATAGAACGAGGTTACAAATTTGAAAATTTTAGTATAGTTAATCAATTCTAAAATTTTCTTTTTAAGAGAAATTATTGTTGTCAAGTCTTAGGGAAATATAGCTTTCATAAGCCAAGAGAGATTTATCTATACACATGCAGTGGCACCACTTAGACCGGTTTAGGTGCTCATCATCACCATAAACGGAGTTGGGGAACGGGTTAGCCAAACTTAAAAATAGGCCATCTTGCAAGTATTGGCGGGCTGAGAGAACATTAACATTTTGTCAATTTGAGCCTTCAACCCGTCCTTTAATTTTTAAAATTTTTAATATTTTTAAAAAATTATTTCTAAATTTTTAAAATATTAATAATTTTTTTAATATTATATTAGTATAATAAAAAAAATTGTTAATGTTATACTCTTAAAAATTCCTATTTTTTATAAAAAATATCAAATTTTATAACTATAAATCTAAATAAATATTAACATAATATTAATCAATTATAATATATCAACATATATTAATAAATAAATAATTATTTTTATTATATTCAATAATAAAAATATTTAAAATAATATTTAAATAAAATAAATAATAATAATTTAAAAAAATGGACTAACTTAAAAATAAGTCAATTCGCCCTTTGGTAAAAGTTCTAAGCATAAGCTTATTAAATCTAGATTATCCAGATTTAATTATTTTTTAATTAGCATTTCTTAAATAAAAAATTATTTTTTTACAAAAATATTAGTTAAGGGATTATCTTTATTATAGATTTTATGCTTATTAAAATATTTTTTTGAAAAAACTTAAGATAAGAAAAAAATTAAATATGGACTCTCCATATTACATCTAGACAATGTAAACCTAATGTAGTGCTCATCAAATCTAGTGTCGGCCCAACCCCACCCCATTTCATCAGTCTTGTTCCTGCAATCTCTGACTCTAAATTAAGTATTATCTTTAATTAAATAGTTTGACTAATCAATCTCAGACTCTAGTCCACAAGGGTATGTTTGATTCAATAAAAAGAAGGATAAGTTAGGTTAATTTAAGTTAGGGTAAGGGAGGTTATAAATGTGAAGGTAAGGGAAAAGATATAATATTTCTTGTTTGGTTCAGGAGGAGAGGGGAGGATAAATAATGGAAAATTGACAAACATACCCTTTATGTCTTTATCAATCCCCACTGAATTATGTAATTTCTCAGTAAGACTTGGCTTTTTTGATAGCTGTTCATCATAGAGCTTACATGAAACGCGTTGCTCCCTGGTTTAATTCTACCTGTTTAATTAGATCAGATTTTTATTAAATCAAAGAGAGTGAGGTAAGAAATGAGGGGAGATGGCATCAGTGGTGGAAATTGGAGTCAAAATAAGAAAAATAATGATTATTTTAATCCGATCATGTCACATATTAGAGAAAAATACCAACAAACATATTAGAATATATGGCATATTTAAAAACATCCAGTCTAAAAAAATAAATAACAATACATGAAAGTCAAACTTCAAACTTATAGCATGTATGACATACTTAGAATCAATAACAATACATCAAGTCTAATGATACTTAAAACAAGTCCATAATAACACAAATTCAAATTGATTAAGGTGCATTGTCATCACATTTTTCATTCGAACTGATTGATGTAGAATCCCTCAAAGTCATGCTCATATGTGGTTCTGATTTCCTTCACTCCTTTGGCATTCCTAGAGCATGGATTCCTGAGCAGGTATCTTTTTATAAATTAAAAGAGCTCTCTTTATTATAACTATAATAGAAATAATGTTATTGGTAAGCCATCTGAATCAAAGGAATTAGTTTGATTCTGTGATGTTCAAATTGCTAAAACTGATAAGCTTATTAAGTTAACAAGTTTTACTTCTTGCTACAGATATGAAGTAATATTGGGCTGAATACTTATTTCAATCTTTTTTATTATTGTTTAGGTTAAGGCTATATGCAAAGATTATGGAATAGTTTGCATCCGCAAAGATGGACAAGATGCTAAGAGGAACATCTCTGATAATGACATTTTGAATGAAAATCAGGTAATGAACTATGATGAGTAGAAGTTATAGGAGGCAAACGGAAATTAATATGAAGCAGAGTGCATCATTTAATTAATATGAAGTAACACGTTTAACATACCATTACAAACGAAAATTGCATTTCTAGATTATAGTAGAGGATGTCTCTCAGAAAACCCTCACATAGCCTCATCGAAGGTCTCTCAGAAAAGACAAGACCCAGAAAAGAAAGACAGAGTGAAGAAGAAGAAGGGTAGAAGAGGTTACCTGAACGAAGTCGATGATGGTGACTGCCAGAGTAGGTAGGAGTGAGTTGCAGCAATGTTGGAGGTCGACGGTTGAAGATGCAGCTGTCTACGTGGAAGATGAATGTAAATGAAAAATAAACAAGGGTTTTTACACACAAGGGCAACCGTGGAAAATTAAAAAATAAATAGGGGTAATTTAGTTAGCATAATACATAATATTTCTCATCTCTCTAAAAAACCCCAATTTTGGAGGGGGAGAGAGAGGGGTAGGGGAGCAGAAAAAGACAAAAAAATTCCCTTCCCCTCCCCTCTATTTTTTCTAACTAAGTACACTTATATCTCCCCTCCACTCCTCTTCCCTCCCTTCCAAAACCCCTCAACCAAACATAGCCTAAGTCTAACATAAATAAAACAAAAGATGTAAATTGAGAATACACACACACAAGAACAGTAGTAAAACATGCTTGATTTCCTGGAAAGTCATAAATTTGGGCACACAAACAGCTGATGGGAAAATCTTTTTGAAAAAAAATCCATGGATAATCCCATTAACAATTGTGAAGTTCAGGAATAGTGGGCGAAGATGGCTTCCATGAAAAATGTTTGGAGCAGAAAACTCTTCTTTCTCTGCAATGGATCATCATCTTCTTCTTCTTCTTCTTCTTTCCACTTAATAACAATTCTAACTGATCCACAATCATCACAATCTTCATTTGTCTTATCTTCTTCACGTTTGTTTTCTCTGTTGGGGTCAACAATGGTGGAAGGTAGTTGAAGACTTGTTCATTCTGCAATTTCCTACGGGGCGTCAGTACATATCGTTTACAAGGACCAACTTTGTTGATCTGATGATAAACTGATCTTGAAGCTCTGAACTCTGCATTTTCATCTTCTTCTTCATCAATTCGAAGACCTCTAGATTGGTTCTTTGAAGGAATTTGACAAGTCATAATGCAGTTTCCCATTGTGAATATGATGATATCAAATGGTTAAGGATTTGTATCGTTATATATGGTTTTAGTTTGAGGAAATTAAATTAATATAACGTGCAGGCCATTGTATATGCTATATATGATTCCTTTGATTATTAAGCGATTATTTTTATTAGTCAGAATCAAATAAATCAATTGCTTTGTAAAATATTTATTCTCAAGAGTCAAAAGCCCCTTTTGTATTGAAGTATTACTCCTGTGATGGACCTATTTATATATGGAAAGATTTTTTTTAATTCTATTTATAAATCATATTATTATATTTTTTATATGAATATACAATTTTATCTTTAATTATTATTTTGTTGATTTTATTTTCATAGATTATAATATATATTCATCTAATTTTTAATATAAAAACTAGTTGATCTTTTGAATAGATTAAGGAAACTAAATAAATTAGTTAATTATGAACTAATTTAACTTTTCAAGAAGAATTCATACTAAGGTTATATGACACCCAATATCCTAATATTATTTCTCATATGCGTCAAGTATACTAATCTTATTTGAGGTACAATTTTACCCATAATTTTTTTAATTTGGTATAATTTCACGTATAATCTTTTTAATTTGGAGTAATTCTTAGTACTTGAGAAATAAAATTATATATAAAATTATACTAAATTAAGAATGAGTGAAATTACATCAAATACTATAAATAAGATTATGATACTGTATGTATATGAGAGATAATATCAGGATATTGGGTGCTATATAACCATTCATATTATATATTTCTTAATATATTAAAATTAGTCAATTAGCTATTATATTAGTTATAATTAACTAATTTATTTAATTTCTTTAATTTATCTAAAAAGGTCAATTAACTTTTATATTAAGAAATAAATAAGTATTAAATAGTGATAAAGTTAAATATTAATTGAATTTTAAAGTAGAGTTAATAAGATATAATCATATATAATATTAAAAATAACTTATAAATGGAGGCTGCTGAGTATTTTGTATCCGTCAAAACTATATTTATGAAATTCTCTCTCACATAGAGGTTAAAACAAAATGTGTGTGTGACCCTCATGGCCAAAAGAAACAAAATAAATAAAGGCCAAGTACGGCCATATTTATCTCAATATATATTTGTTTATCATATACTAGTTTACTAGTTTATTGATTATATTCGTACAAGTTTTCGTTTGACCTTTTTTTCATAGTTTTAATCAAGTTTTTTTATTAATTTTTATACTTCAACATAAGATCATTCAATTCTTGTATGTTAGTTTTGCTCCAAAACCATTAAAAAAACTTGAGTCAAATACACTGGAATCTCTTTTAATTTATTTTACATTAATTTCAGAAACTTTCTTCCTAATTTTAAAATTACATAAATCTCCCAAAAAAATTGCATAACATAGACCTCTCATCTATTTTTAAGATTTCATTTTCATCTATACCCCAACCATTAATTGAGCCTTAAGTCATAAATTTTGTATCAAATTACTATTGTTTTACATTAATATAGTTTAAAAATCATTTAGGTTTCCAAAAATAATTTAGTGCCTGCATTTTTAAAATTTTTAAATCATATTTTAAAAATTTTAAAAATTTTATTTTATTTTTCAAAATTTTAATATAATATATATAAGTTCTCTGAAATAATATTTTCAAATCTGTATGTAAAAAAAAATTAATATAATAAGGGATATTTTTTTAAGCAAAAGGGATAAATTAGTCAATATAATTTACGTTTATTTTACATTAAGTTTTATAAATTTTAATATACTCCTCCTGCTTGCACTACGAACTAATATTATTTTTAAAAAATTGTTAGAAATGTCTTATATATGATCATCTTAAACCTCTCATCATACCACGAATAAGTGTCAATTTGATATTCGTACTAAATTAATATAATTTGTATCATTAAAATACATGAAGTACTTTAAATTTTGTTTACATGATTTCTTTCTTTAATAAGATTAATAAGAGTATATTTAAAATAATTTTTTTTAATATTATTAACTCTTGGTAGAGTAGGTTAGTGGGGTGGAACAATTTGTCTACTATTACTATATATAAATCATTTATAAAAATTATTTTTAAATATAAGTAATTTATAAGGTAATTAATATTTTTTTTAATTTTATCCTTATTGAATATAAGAAATTTATAAGATAATTAATAACTACTTCTTTTAATACTCCTTTGAGTTTAAAATATAAGAGATGAGAAGTTTACTTTACTTAATATAAGACTATAATCTATTTTATCTTTTAAATTATATTTTTTTCTCAAAATGTTTACATATTATTACATATATTAAAATATTTCTATTAAAAATAGTTTAGATGAACATAATTAAAAATATTTTAAAAAAATTAACATATAATTATTATAAATAAATAATTTAATTTATTTTTTTAATTTAACATACTGCTTTTAAGTAGATACATTATCTAAGATACATGTCGCTGCAAGTGGTACAATTTTTGTTGTCCCTATCTATTGAATGAAGTTAACGTTTCTATCTGGGGAAAGAAAGCAAAATTGACACTCGTCATCCGTTCACCAAATTTGCTGTCCACATCCGACCAAATCACATGGTATTGTATTCTCAATTCTTGTGCGGCATTCCCAAGTTGTGGCGAGTTTTGGAGATGGTTCAAGTCGGTCAACGCCATTTTCATGGCAATTTCCGACTATTATTACGTTGAAACTCCGCTGCTACTGGACACCATGGATGGCCCCGTCGATTTCAAGGGCCGTCCAGCACTCCTATATTTCTTCGGTGGTTGGCGAGCAGCGTCTTTCATTATTGGTAAAATCGCCAACTTGCATACCACTTTTAGTGAAAAACTCATTCTGCGAATTATCAACTCTCCTTTCATTTTGCGGTTTTTGTATAAGTTGTGGAAGTGGCAGAGAGGTTTGCTTACTATGGAATCAGTTCGAACCTCATAAATTATCTGATGGGGCCAATGGGGCAATCCATGGTGACGGCGTCGTGGTCCGGAACGGCGGCGTTGCTTCCTCTGTTGGGTGCTTTTGTTTCCGATTCCTTTTTTGGTCGTTATTGAACCATCATGCTTGCATCTTTTATCTACATTCTGGTTAGTTTTTATCCACTCTCTGCCACTATATAATTTGGTCCATGAAGCATGTCATTAGTTAAATAAAATTTAATAAAATTATATATCATATATTAATATCAATCTTACATATTTAAGTGGTAATATTTACTATTAAGATTCCCCAGAATCTCACCCTCTTATAACCAACCATAATAGGTTATTTATGATGGAAGAATCATATTTGATAAATAACCTAAAGAATAGAAGAGAAGAAATAGACAAGTGATTGCATGTCATATATGTTATTTTTTTATATAATGTTATATAATATGCTATTATATGTAAAAATAAATATATGAAATAATTATGGTATAACCTCATGATGTATATAAATGTATGAGAGACCAAAGAGATAGTTTATGCATGTTGGAACAATTACTGAGAATTAAATAAAAGAAACTAAAATAGTAAAAACGTAGGTCTTGAAGTAGATTTATTGTTGCTTCAGTTTGGCCTAAAAAATGAAGGAATTAATTTATAAAATTTTATGGTAATTTAATACACATACATAGTTTTAAATTCAAAGGTAACATATCTCATTTAGATGTGTATATCAAGATAAATGAATTTTCAAAATTATAAGATAGAATCTAGAATTTTCAGAATTTGTCACATGAACGATAAAAAGTAACAATTTAACTGTATTGATTAGTAAAGTAAATGTCTAGATTTATATTTTTTCCTTAAAGAGCTATCAAACAATTTCAAGTAGAAATTTGGATCACCTCCATACGATTTTGCTAGAATTAGTTATGAATTTTCAAAGTTAGACTGTAAATATGGAATTTACCAAATGAACAGTTCCCGAGAAGTAAGTTTTAAAATTTTAATTTTTGGGTTACAGTAATACTTTCTCTAGTTAAATACGCTTTCAAATATGTACTCTAAGAGATAAAAAGTAGAATGTTTCACTAATTATGGTTAATTTCCCGATCAATACCCCGAACTATTCTTATAGCCTCCTTGACTTTGGACTGGTCAATTTCTATCTCTATCAACAGAGGAAACTGCTCCCCAGATGTTATTATGCTCAATCCAGCTATATTGTGCTAAGAAATACTAGACCTCAGAGGTAATGGTTGACTAAGACTAGTCTATCGTAGTCGTATCCTTGAAGGTTACCTCATAAAGCTGTAAGGCTCAGGATATAGTTTACTTATCTCGGCGTCATTGTTTATTGTCTAAATCTTTCTATAAGGAGCGAACACCATCCCCACATCTTATTCTATGGAGGGAACCTATTTGATTCACTAAGGATTCAAATCTCCAAATTCTTTAAGGGGGTTAATCTAACTAAATTAGATCATTATAAGCAAGAACCTTATGTTCTATTCCATAATCTTATGTTATGATACCAAAATATCACATCCTAATTTTCTAACGTCTTAGGGACCAAACGGTAGTATCTAAAATCACTTTTAAGGTTATTGAAGTCAATTTATACAATTTAGAATTTTACTCTATCTAGTATTGTTTATTGTGTAAATTCCAGACATGTGACCTAACTTCAACAAATTATAATTAATTTTAAGAAAATTGAAATGGAATAGTTCAAGTTGCTACGCGAAGCTAACTTGATCCTATTTTAGGAAAAAATAACTTGTTGATAATTCCTTTACCAAGTAAATGTCAGTCAATGCTCAAAATTTATTGTTTACCAACATTATTCCCCTAATTCAAATATTTTGATCTTAACTTTGTAAAATTATATCTCTACTTGTAGACATCCAAATGAGATGTTCTGCATGTCAAATTGAAACTCGGTATATCTACTATTTAATGGTAAAATATCATACATTTATTATGTTTTATTACAGCTTAAAGGTCACTGTCTCACCATGAGTTACTGTTCATAATGACAAATTTCAGCAACTAACTTTACATACATATGTATAACATTCATCAATCACATATCAATCATGCTAAATAATTCGTATCTTTTCTTCATGCATCTTCATCTTCTCCATCTTGAGAATACCTACTGTGATTGAATTGATATAGAAGGGGTGAGATTTCAGGAGAAATCTCAGTAGCAAACGGATACTATATAATATATGCAACTACATGCTTGATGTTAATATATGTGAACTTGATAATCTTGCTTGCATAATGATAACTTATATGCTTCTATGTACCTTAATTATAACATATGTCCATAACATGAAAAGAACCAGAGCATCACTTAATCATATATGTTTCACATAATCAAAGTAAATAAACATCACGTAAAACATCCATGCAACATAAGCATACAAATATCATGTAGTTTTTCCTTAATCCTTAGCTTTCGCTCTGAGGTTCCTTCTTTACATAGGTTAAAGCCTATACATGCCATAATAATTTTTTCATTATTATCTTATCTAATATACCAGATAAAGTAAAAGGAAAATTTTATCGCACTGCTATAAGACTAGCAATATTTTATGGAAGTGAATGCTGGGTTTTAAAAGGACAGCAAGAGCATAAAGTTGAGGTAACTGAGATGAGGATGTTGAGATGGATGTGTGGGCATACAAGAAAAGATAAGATTCATAATGAACATATACAGGGAAGAGTTGGAGTGGCACCTATTGAAGAGAAAATGGTAGAGAACCGTTTTAGGTGGTTTGGACATGTACAAAGAAGGCCAAGGGATGTGCCGGTGAAGAGGGTGGATCAAATAGTATAGACACCGGTTAAAAGGAGTAGAGGAAGGCCAAAGAGAACGCTTAAAGAGGTCATTGAACGGGATCTCCTGGTCAATAACCTATCTAAGGATTTAGTTTTTGATAGAGCACAATGACGTCGTATGATCCATGTAGCCGACCCCATTTAATGGGATAAGGCTTGTTGTTGTTGTTGTTGTTGTTGTATCCTATCTAATATACCTTTACTAACTCAAGTTTCAATAGAATTTCATTAGATGATTCTAAAAGACTAAAACTTCTGAACACTTCTCTAGCCTATGCTTACAGCACATAAGGAAGAGTGTTTTGTCTATTCCATTCCGTTATGGTTTTGTAACTGATTTATTAAAGGCCAACAACTAATAACTAGCTTTGAAATGCATCTTATTTTTAGTTAATATATCTAGCTTTGAAAGCATATTAGTCAGTGATGCGTACAATGAGACCAAACACTCTATTTCTCTAAGTCATTAAAGAAGTCAATTTAATTAATTATATGACAAGTTAATCCAGCGTACGGTATCTTTAGAATATAGGTCAAGGAAGTGAGCATGAAAAAAAATTGTAGAAATAGTTATCAAATTGGATTGTGAGTTCTCTCCTTCTTTTCTTACATCCTGTTTGTCTGTTTTTTCTTGGAAGCTTTTTCTACCATTGTTCAGCTAGAGTTTCAGTTAAATTTTACCGGGTTTTCATTAAGGGAAATCGATTGTGGTCATGGGAACATGTTTCTAGTAAGTCTATATAAAATAATCTGTCTGGAGTTTGTGAGGGATGATTTTGAAAGTATATATACACCTGCATTTGAACATGTGTCATAACGTAATTGCTCATCTGGATTTTGATCGGATTAAAATCCAGGCACTGGGCTTGTTGACTTTATCAACTATGTTTCCTGCCAGCACCTCTGACTAAGCCTTGTGTCCAGGCTTTTGGAGCTGATCAATTTGATAGGGAACACCCAGAAGAACAGAAGGCTAGAAGCTCATTTTTCAATCGGTGGTATTTTACTTTCTCTGCTTGTCTTTCAGTAACTATTCCAATATTTAACTATATCCTGGAGAATTTTGGTTGGGTTCTTGGATTATGAATCCCTTGCATTTCAATGGTTATTGCATTGGTCTTATTCTGCTGTGGAACTGTGACTTATCGGTTTAGCATCCAAGGGGATGAAAAGAGCCCATTTTTTAGAATTGGCAAGGTGTTCATTGTTGCCCTACGCAATTGGCGAACTACACCATCAGCAATAGCTAGTGAAGAGGAAGCTCGCAGTACTGTGCCTCACCCGGGTTCTGAACAGTTTAGGTAAGATCAGTAAGCTTAAGCATATATGCCTTCAAAGAAGTTTAAAAGTACTATAGAAATTTGAAGTCAGAACCTTTCCAAACTTATCATATCATTACTTTGCCTAGTAAATTTTTGTTCATTGTGATGTGTGGGACCTTAAAAATTGAAAACTAGGTTAGGGATAGTTAGTTGGCAACCTTCATTAATGGCTGTTATAAATTAAAGTTAATTATTATTTTTGTTTTAATTAATAATAAACTGTTTTATTAATTTTGGATAATGTTTCTATGTGTTGAAGGTTAACTTGTGAGTTTTGCTTTTATTTTGATTAAGATAAGCTCATTTTAATTTTGGATAATGTTTCTATGTGTTATGTTATAATAGCCTTTTTCCTCATATTATTTTTAATATTGTTAGATAGGCTTTATCACTTAGTTACCTAAGAGCTTTTATCTTTCTCATGTATCATCTATACGTTAGAATCTAGAAAATAAAAGTAGAAATAGGAGAAAAGGGAAGAAAGAGGAGAAATAGTAGAGAAGAAGAGGTATTCTAGAACTAGAATCTGTAATTCTAGAGATTATGTGAATAGAGAGTTAGAAGAGGAAGGAAGAGACAAGAGAAGAAGAGTGAAGAGAGAGAAAGGGAACTCTAGAACCAGAATTTGAAATTCTAGAGAGGGAGAGAAGGAACTCTAGAACCAGAATCTGAATTCTAGAACAAAGAAGAGTTTTACAGAAACTGTAAAATACTTCATTCCTGTTTAACAGAGTACATAATATGATATTTATAAACTGACAACATAACTGAATAAAACTAGCTTATCCTAAAACTGAAACTGCCAACAACAACTGCTAAACTGAACTTTATAAAGATAAAACATATAATAAAATATATAATTATCTAAACTGAACATCTCCTCCTAGAATACCCAAGTAAGGGACATGGGTTGCTATCACTATAAATATGGTGTAGTTCAAAATTCTGGCCAAGTACAGCCATCCACTTTGAAAAGGCTGCATCATAAACCTATTTTTTCTCTAACCTATCATTATGCTGTCACACAAACCAGCAAACCTGAAGTTCCTACACGGACTAGCAATACGAAAGTTTTTACACAGACCATTGCAATTGAAATTTCTGTACACTGTACAAACTAGTGAAATCATCACACCAAGTTGTCCCTGATGACAGGAAACCAGTAACAGATGAATATTTTTTTAAAAAGAAAGAGACATTGATGATTTGCATAAGCAAAAAGAAAACTATTCATTATTGGTTGGAATAAAAATCATAATAGTTTAGTTTAACTAGGATTAGGAATACAATTCTGTAAATCAGTCATAGGAATATTAACCATCGTATATCAAGAGTCTTCACTAATGCATATTAGGTAGGTTATATTACTGATAGAAGATCCATTTTAGGACACTACACTTCTGTTTGGAGGATTGTTATGACATAGAGAAGCCAAATGCATATGTAGCAGCAAGTAGTACAATTACAAAGACAGATTTTAAGGCCCTTTCTCACTAGCTATGTGAAGCAATGAATGAATTAAGAACTTTTTGGTTGATAATGTGCAACTATTAGTATTATTATAATTTGTCAATTATTAGTATTTTTTAAAAAACCCAATGTACCATATATCACCAATCTTCTTGAGATTGATTTGCATTTCATTAAAGAGAAATTTGAAAGCGCATTTTTTTAAATTACTAACATTTCAACTAAGAATGAAGCAGTTAATCTCTTTAACCAAGGCCATAGGATTTATCAGCAAATTAGGTATCTGTTTCCCAACTTCTTTTCTCCCTGTTTGTTTTCCCTTTTAATTTTTCTTTTTTCTTGTGGAGGTGGTTATTGGTAGTTGAAGGCATGGTGTAGTATGGAATTCAAATCTATTTTATTCAGAGGAGAACAACGGTATATGTAGACTATAAGGGATATCATAATCATAATCTTTATGATTGTGGTAAGATATGCTATCTAATTCTAATGGGATATCCTAACTAATATATGATAAGATATGCTGGCTAATATCTCCCTATAATCTCTCAAGAATTCAAATAAGTAAATTACTTAATTATATAAATATCCTATTTACATAATTACCACACTTCCCCTCAAGTTAGATCATAGATATTTATCATAGCCAACTTGCTTACTAGACTTTCAAACACAACCTATGGTAGGCCCTTAGTAAGAATATTAGCAAATTGTAACTTGGTGGGAACATATGAGAGGCAAATTGTTCCTTCTTCAATCTTCTCTCAGATGAAGTGACGGTCTACATCAACATGTTTCATCTTGCTATGTTGTATTGGGTTTAATGTCATATTCAATGCAAATTTGTTATCACAGTAGAGTTTCAGGGGAGCTTTGATTATAATGTGTACTTCATCCACTACTCTTTTAAGCCATAATGCCTCTATAAGGCCCTGAGCTAAAGACCTTAATTTTGATTCAGTATTGCTCTTGGCGACCACTTTTTGTTTCTTGCTCTGCCAAGTGAATAAGTTTCCCCAAAAAAAAGGTGCAGTACCCTAATGTGGATCTTCTATCTTCTAGTGAACCTGCCTAATTAGCATCAATATATACCTCAACTATTCTTGAATTATTCTTCTTGAAATAAAGACCGTGACCTGGTGTGCCTTTAAGATATCGTAGGATTTTATAAGCAGCATCCATATGCTTCTACCTTGGAGAGTACATATGTTGACTGACTACACTAACTACGAATGCAATATCAGGACTAGTATGGGAAAGATAGATGAGTTTTCCCACAAGTCTTTTGATATCTCCCTTTGTCTGCAGCAACTTCATCTCATTCTTGTTGCCTTTTCTTTGTAGCCTATTATTCTGTTCTTGCAATCCTCTCATTTTTCTTAGGCTTCTTTTTCATAGTACTGATAGCAACTCTGCTTGGTCTACACCCAAGCATGCTAGTTTCTTTGAGAAGATCCAAAATATACTTTCTTTGGGAGACATAAAATTCCTTCCTTAGATCTTGTAGCTTCCATCCCTCAGAAATATTTCAATTTTCCTAAGTCTTTAACTTCAAACTCTCTATTCCAGGCTACTTTGATGTGGGTGATCTCCTTCTCATCATTTCCTCTGACTATAATATCATCTACATATACAATAATAATAGTTATGAGATCCTCATTTCTCATGACAAACATAGTATGGTCAGATAAACTTTGTTCGTATCCTTCAAATGTAAGTATAGTAGAGAATCTATCAAACCAAGCGCGAGGCAATTTTTTTAGTCCATATATAGAAGTTTTGAGCTTGCATACTTAGTTTATTCTACCTTCATTAAAGCCAGGTGGAAGAGTCATATACACCTTCTCTCGGAGGTCCCCATTGAGAAAGACATTTTTTATATCTAGCTGTTCAAGTAGCATGTCCAAGTTTATTACAATAAAGAGTAAAACTCTAATGGTATTGAGTTTTGAAATAGGAGCAAATATCTCATTATAATCAATGCCATGAGTTTGAGTAAATCCCTTGGCTACTAGTCTTGCCTTTGAGTTTGTTGTACTTAGGGGTAAATACCTACTTACAACTCAAGGGCTTCTTTCCTTTTGGGAGAGTTACAACATCCCATGTCTCATTTTTCTCGAATGCATTCATTTCTTATAGAACAACTTGTTTCCATCTGGAATAGCCAAGGTCTCATGCACATTATTGGGAATTATAACTTGATTAATGTTAGTGATAAATGCATGCTAATTGTTTCATAGAGAGGCATATGAGACATACTTTTGAATGGTGTGCTTAGTACATATACGTTGCTACTTTCTTAATACAATCGACATATCAAGATCAGTGTTAATACCTAGCTGGGTTGTCACCTCAAGTACAGGATCTATTATCAGTTCAGGGATTGGCATTTCAGTAGGAATATGATGTGTAGTTGATTCCTGTTGTCGCCTTGAGTACATCTTGCCCCATCTCTATGTTTCACTTTTAGTTTCTATCAATTGGACAGGTGTAAGGTTAGATATAGGAGGTATAGGTTCAGGTACAGTTTATGTAGTATAAAATTCACTCTAAGACTCCCCTGAATTGAGGACTTGGTATAGTAAGACTCAAATTCAACAAATGTAACATCAAGACTGACAAACATGTGGTAGGAAATAGGATCAAAGCACTTGTACCCTTTTTGTGAATTATAATATCATAAGAAAACACATTTACGAGCCAGAGGATTAAATTTGGATGATGGATAGTGGAGATGGACATAGACTATACACCCAAAGACTGAAGAGCAATGGTGGATTCAAGGTGAGAAAGACTGTGAGTTTTCTGGAGTGTATCAAGTGGGGAGGTAAAGTCAAGGACACGAGTTAGAAGACGGTTGATTAAATGTGTGGCAGTAAGAATCACATCACCCCATAAGTGTTTTAGGACATGACATGTAAAGAGATGGGCACGAGCTACCTCGAGGATATGTCTATTTTTCCATTCAGCCATGTCATTTTGTTGTGGAGTGTGAAGGCAACTACTTTTATGAACTATGCTGTGTTGTGAGAGAAAGGTGCCAAGTTTGTTATTAAAGTATTTAGTTCCATTGTCTGAGTAAAGTACTTGAATGGATGTATCAACTTGGTTTCTAAAATAAGTATGGAACTCGATAAAGGTAGTGGAGACATCAGTTTTATCATGTAAGAGATAGACCCAATACATTCATGTATGATCATCAATAAATGTGACAAAATATTTAGACCGAGTATAATTGGGTATCCGTGAGGGACCAAACATATCATTATGTATAATCGAAAAAAGGACAAGAGGGTTTATAAGACGAAGGAGAGAAAGTAGTACGATGGCGCTTAGCTAACTCACAAGTGTCACAATGAAAGTTTGAGGTTTTCTTTATTGATAATTCAAGGAATAATTTTTCTAAATAAGAAAGACTAGGATGACCTATCCATTTATGCCATAACTCGAAATCACTATTTTCAGATGATGATGCCGCCGAATTATTGATTCTATAACACATCGTATGCATTATAGTGATATCGAGGTAGTACAGTCTGTCATATTCTTCCACCATACCAATCATCTTTCTTGATAAGAGATCCTGAAAAACACAGTGAGTAGAATAAAATTGAGTAGAACATACAACTTGTTTAGTCAATTTACTTATTGAAAGTAGATTGCAAGCTAGATAAGGAACATAAAGAACAAATTCAAGGTGTAGATGTTCTGACAGAGTAACTGAACCAATTCTAGCTATGGGAGAAGGAGAACCAATATCAGTGGTGAATTTATTATCACCAGCCAAAGGGCAGTATGTAACAAACATCTGTGCACTTGAGGTCATGTGGTTAGAAGCACTACTATCTATAATCCATTTTGATAGAGCAACACATGTAGTAAGAGCAGTGGAAGAAATACCTTTGTGCACCAATGAGGTAAAACTGGATGTTTTTTGCTTAAACTGCAAGTTTTCAAACATCTGTAATAGATGAGGCATTTTTTCTTTGCTTAAGGTTCCACCAGCTCAGATTGAGAGGATGATTCATTCTGCTGAGAAGTTTGATATGCTTTTGGTTTTGCTTTATGTGGTTTCCAGTCGACAAGCTTCCCACAAATATCCCAACACTTGTCTTTAGAGTAACCAACCTTGTTACAGTGTTCACAGGTGGGTCATCCTCTGCTTACTGAATTTAGGCTAGATGAGGAACCTGTGCTTTTGTTGAGGAATATAGGTGTAGCGGGAGTGAGGTGTTTTGGCTCAACAAGCATGATATGCCATCTTGATTCTTCACTATGGATTGCAGAATATACTTCCAGAATAGGTGGAAGTTTTGTCTAGCTTAGTATGCAAGCCCGGGCATCACCAAGTTCATCATTAAGGCCAACAAGGAAAATAAGAATATGATCAGTCTTGATGTTCCTTTTATTATGAGCCACATCTGCTAGGGAAGACCATTCATCATTGGCCTGAAGGTCAAGTTCTTTCCATAAAGCTACAAATTCAAGTCAATACTCATGGACACTTCTTTGGCCTTGTTACAACTCCATGTAGGTCACTGCAGATCAAACTACTTTATGTGATCCTTGCCTATGAAATACGAGGCTCGAACAACATCCCACATATCTTTGGCAATTGGCAAATACATAAAGCTTCGTTTCAATTGGGGGATCATGGCATTAATAAGCCAAGAGGAAACGAGATTTGTCCATCTTTCACTAGGTCATCACCAGTGACATTGGGTCTATTGGCATATTTGCTTTATTGGTAAAAAATTCAACTTTCCTCGACCTCCAACAGTGAGTATGACAGATTGGGCCCAACCTTGATAATTGGTGAATGTCAATTTGTCAGAAACAATTGCAACTGGTGCTCCAACAACTAAGGAATCGAACACAGAACTAGAGCCATGAGGAACGCTTACATCATGAAGTCAGAACTATGAGAGGCTACCCTGGTTAATTGTTGACAACTAGCAACGATACACTAGGGTGTTTTTTTCTGTTGTGAAAGGGTTTCGGTTTGATACCATGAAGGCACAGTATAGTATGGAATTCAAATCTATTTTATTCAAAGGAGAACAATGATATACGTAGAGTACAAGGGGTATCATAATCATAATCTTTATTATTCCGATAAGATATGCCATCTAATTCTAATGAGATATCCTAACTAATATATGATAAGATATGCTGGCTAATATCTCCCTATAATCTCTTAAGAATTCAAATAAGTAAATTAGTGAATTACATAAATATCCTATTTACATAATTACCACAGTAGTCCTAAAGTTTCTTGGCCTAAGCTAGTGGGTCATGATTCCCTGATTTGCTGCGGTCTAGATATCAACTACTTTGATTCTTTTTACTCCCTTGAGCATTTTAGATATTCTATTAATGGGATCCTAGTGGAAAAGAAAAAGAAAATATTAATATATATGATGAAATAAATACATGATAAAGATGACTTATGCTTTAACAACTTTTAGATTCTAGTGGAATCTATGAGTATTACAAAGTTTTTGACTTGGTTGAACATGGGCTGATAGACATATTGCCCGTTAACCTCATGGTCTATATATTCTTGGATTGAAGGGTTAGAGAAAATTTTTGGGTAACCTTTGGTTAGATATAAGAATCGTAGGGAGTACATTACCACAAAGACTTATAGCAGACAACAAAAGTTGTAAACAAGTGCACTGGGGATGAGACTGATGGAGTAACTAATGGACTAATACTAGACGAGACATACAGGAAAAAGGTACTCTAACTCATAGTATTCAGCAAAAAGGTGGCAACAAAGGCACTAAGGTTAACGTCAATAAGCTAATTTTACTAGGTTATATGCACTAGTCACATGAGAGGAACAAAAGAGGAAATTTAGGTTGAATGAATATAGAAGCGGATAAAGGAAAGTTGAAGTTAGGATGAATAATTGTCAGAGGGGATGGAATATTATTTTAGGGGGAATATGCTTTGGCAGAATGGGGTTAATTTTATGGATGATAGACTTGAGAGAGATCTGGCATCTAAAAAAGATATCACGTTTTCTTTTTTCCTTTGTTTGTGTGGCTATATAATTTGTAGTGGCATGTGCTGTATATTAGTGGCTTGTGTACTCTAATCTGTCAAAGCATGTATGTTGTACTGTTTGCAAGTTTGGAATGTTGTGCTCTTTTGGCTAAAGAAGTGACTATGTTCTAGTATCAATATCAATATGATATAGTGTATTCTATTGCATTTGGTGGATATTAGCCAGGGATCCTATCATTTTTCCCTTTCTAATTTAGTAAAATTTTATTTTGGCCAACTATAATGCTTCTCAGGAAATAATGATTGCACATGTATTCTTATTTCTTAAGAGTTATGGGTATCTTAATGAAAATTGTGAAGCAATATAGCTTATCATTTTTCAAACTGATGCACTCTTGCCCTTTTTCAAGAGTCAATGCTAGTCTATTTGTGCGAGTTAGGAGACTTTTTTTGGACCTAATGTTGACTTAACGCTGACTGTTTTGAAAAGGAAAAATTACTATAGTTTTAAAATATTATGTGCTACATTGTTTTACAATTTTCTTTAAGTTGCTCATAGCGCCTCCAAGAATTCTGCTAGGGCAAAAATGCTCTTTAACCCTATTTACCATACTAATGCCACTACCAAATGTGCTTGTCCTCCTAAATAATGATCTATGGCATGAAGATCAATGACAAATGGATCAGTTATTCGATAATCAATGTGTCAATGCATATAGTCAAGCAATTTTGTTCCTAATTTTGGCTACTATTTTCTTTTGTTAATCTTATATTTATCCTTTTTATATTAGTCACAATCATTTTCTTTATTGAGTGAGAGCAAGATCCTTTTCTTTATCAAGCAAGATTTCTATCACTATTACAATATATGAGGAATAGGTGATTCCATGATAAAACTTACTTGAAATGATTATATTTACACTGATCCCTTTGACATTTATGTTCACTCAGACATGGATTACAGGTTCCTTGATAAAGCATTAGTTCTCCATATGGTTCCAAAAATGATGGAAAATTTTGTGATGTCTATGATGTTGAAGAAGCAAAGGAAGTCCTTAGGCTTGTTCCAATATAGGTTACGAGTTTGATTTATGCTATTGTGTTTGCTTAGGTTCTTACTTTCTTTACTAAGCAAGGGGTTACATTGGACAGGCAAATTTGGCCTTGGGTGATCCTGCATTAGCATTTCCATTGTACTTTTTATTCCTATCTATGACCACATTGTTGTTCCTATAGCCCAACATATCACAGGAAAATCCTTTGGTATCACCATGCTATAGAGAATTGGAATGGGAATGTTTCTTGTGCAGTCTTTAATCGAAAAATAAGAAGACAAGAAGAAAAGAGGAAGAAACAGAAGAAGAAAGGAAGACACAGAGGGAACCCAAAGAGAAGAAGAGACAGGGAGAGGTGAAAGACAGAGGAAGTAAGGAAAAATGCACGTGTTTGATATATCTCATTTTATAATTCTATTACAGTAGGTATGTTACTATTTATAAGCCACAATCACAGTAAGCTAAGGTCAGTAACCATGTCATTGTAACTATCTATAGTAAAACTTTATAACAATACCCCTTAAAACAACCCTTGTCCTCAAGGGTGGGTTTGGAACTTAGGAAACTGCTATTGTAAGTTGTAAATAGTAATCTAGGAAGCTTCTTCCTCTAGATATCCCCTCCACTGTATCAAAACCTCAGTGATAATGCACCTCTTTTTCCTCCTAACTCTAGTAGCTAATACCTTCTTAGAATATTGAGAATTGGGAACAGTAGGATAGGGTGTCATTGTTTAACACTAGGATCCGGTCACAACTTCAACTTGGATACAAGAAATATAGGGTGAATCCTAGACTTATGAGGTAATTCTAATATGTAAGCTACTGGCACAATCCTTTCTATCACCCTATATGAACCATAAAACCTATGAGCCAATTTCTGAGTGCTTATGGTTTCTGCAGAAATATGCCTATAAGGTTGTAACTTTAGAGAAACCCACTGTCCTATTTGAAACTTACCATATGATCTTTTAGCATCTGCCTTCTGCTTCATAGTATTGACAGATTCATGTAAATGATGTTTCAAAATAGCTAGCATCATTTCCCTTGTTTCAAACCTTGTATCTACAGCCTCAATGATAGTTGATCTAGGAATATAGGGAGAGTAAACTGGGGCTTTCTGGCTATACAATAATTTATATGGGGTTGCTTTGGTAGAAGTATGAATTTTAGTATTATACCAACCATTCAGCCAAAGGCACCCAATGATTCCACTCCTTAGTGTTTTCCCAGCACATATATCTCAAAATAGGACTCCAAACAGTGATTCAAGACTTCAATTTATCTATCACTCTGGGGGTGGTATGCTGAAGACAACTTATGTTCAATTTTCAGAACCTTGACAAACTCTTTCCAAAAATTACTGATGAAGATGGGGTCCCTATCACTTATGATCTCTCTACTGGTGCACCATGTAGCTTGTATACTTGATCAAGGAATACCTAAGCAAGAGATGAAGCTATAAATGGGTGAGATAACCTAAGGAAATGAGCATACCTAAATCACCTCCTTCCCATTAGATTTAGGAAGGCCCTCTATGAAATCCATGGATATACTCTCCTAAACCTTGCTTAGAATAGGAAGTGGCTTTGATAAACCTGGAGAAGCCATCATCTCATATTTACACCGAGCATATGTGTCACACCCTTCACATAATCTTCTACTTCCTTATGAAGATTCTTCCACCATAATAAGCCACGAACTTTCTGATAAGTTGTATTAATCCCTGAGTGACCCCCTTAAGCACTAGAATAGAGCCATTCAAGAATTTATTGTCTAATGGTAGGAACATTCCCCATAACAATCTTACTATCTTTGTGTAACATAGATCCTTCCCAAGAAAATCTCCCCATAGATCCTTGCGCAGTTGGAGGTCAGAGGAAAGAGGGCTCTAATATCATTGGTATGATGTTTGATCAGAAAATAAGAGGACAAGAAGAAAAGAGGAAGAAACAAAAGAAGAAGAAGAAGAAGAAAGGAAAGAATAAAGGGAACCTGAAGAGAAGAAGAGATAGAGAAATATGAAAGATAGAGGAAGTGTAACATCCTTACTTTCATACATCTTAGGGACCATTCAGTAGCATTTGGAACCACTTACAAGTCCTTGGAAGTCCATTAGCCAAATCTGGAATTTCACTCTTTCTCGGGTTATTGTTCATATGGTATTCCAGATTACACAATAAACTTTCAAAAATCATAATTAATTCTAGAAAACTTGAAATGAAGTGGTTCAAAAAGCTACATGAAATAACATCTTGAAATTTAAGGGAAAAATAATTTTCAGACCAAATGATTAGCCAATTAATACAGTTTATTTGTTAAAGTTTACTGTTCATTTGATCAAAAACTCTGGAAATAGATTCTGGTCCCTTACTTTAGAAATTCATTTCTCTTGATATAAACATCCAAATGACACATTATACCTATACATTTAAAGCTCTGGATGTGTGCTAAATGCTCATAAAATTCGTGAACTAATTCCTTCATTTGCTAGGTCAAACTAAAGCCACAACAAAACTGCTTTAGGATCTACGTTTTTACCATTTCAGTTTCTTTTCTTTCATTTCCAATAATTGTTTCAGCATGCACAAGCCATCAAATAAGCTTCTCAACATTCATATACATCATGTACATATGCCATAAGTATTACAATAGTTTTATCACATAAATAGACACCTTACATGGGATTTACATATATGAACAATTTATAGTATATGCTAAAATCTCAATACTTCACTTCCTTTATTCCATTCTTTAGCTCTTCTCCATGCATACCTTTTCTTCATGCTTGACCTAAATTGGTTGGCTATAGGAGAGTGAAATTCTAGGGAATCTCAGTAGTAAATATTACCACTTAAATATATAAGATGGATGCTAATTCATGATATGTAATTTCATTAAACTTTCTTTGATTAGTGACATGCCATCATGCTATATACTCTTACATAAAGTGCATGGCCATGGAAAACATGTTATTCAAAATACATTAAACATCATTAATCATGTCACAACATCATTCAAATATCATATACATGTCAACACAAAACATACCGCATCAAGCACATAAAGAGGTAAGTTCACTACCTTGCACTTAAGCTTTCCTTTTGACCTTTAGCCCTTGCTCCCTAGCTTTCCAACCATGAAGCCTTTATGTCCATCACTTCCTAACATCTTCTTGGATGTCTCTATTGGAAATTGTGCCCTAGGGGCCAATCATTATCTTATGAATATTATTGATTTATGAATTTATTAATTGTTATCATATTATTTGCATGTTTACTGTGATGGCCATCCTTGGATAATTCATGATCTTATCCTAAATGTCTCTGATCGATCATCTATACAGGAGCAGAGATGAAATAAGATCAGTATAACTTTGAAGATATATAGAGATATAAATCAAAGTCATAGGCACATGTAAGAGTACATGGTGTTGGACCGACCCGCTATAAGAGAACTGCATGGGTTACGTCATAAGCTTCTCTCATATACAAACCATGTCACTATGCCCTTTGACCTGGGATCATCATGGATTGTTACATGACAAATGCTCAGCTTTGACCTAGTCAAAAGTCACTTTTGACCGAGTGATCATAAAGACTATGTTGGGCTTAGTGGTTTTTCATGCGGAGGAATGTGAATGGTCAAGATGGAATTTATCCCTCACATTCGTAGATAGATATTACTGGGCCCCTCGATGAGTGAGTCTGAGAAATGTATGGCCATACTGTAATGGAAAGGTACTTCTATTTCTATAGTCAGACTACTCAGGGATTGAGAAAGTAACGGTCAGGAATAGGAGGATGACATTATCTATGCCTCATCTATGACCAAAATATCGCGTGACAGAAGGGACATGATATGGTTGTATAAAAGGTTACATCGTTTAACGATCCTCACATGATTTGGGTAGTCGTTATGTCTTGCTAGAGACCGCTTGTGACTTATGGGCCAGTATAGCAAATGGCCCATTGCCAACTTCATATGGGCCTACAGGGTCGCACACAAAATAGCCCAACACGAGCTATGATGTCCAGATTCATTGAATCTAAGACATGTCCAGATTCAATGAATGATCGAGGGTGAATGTATATATTTATTTTTATTTATATTCGTATATATACATTATATATAAGAGATATATGAGATTTAACTTATAAGGATAAATTAAATCTCTATCACATTTGAATTTGAAATTCAAATTGATAGGATATCTCATATAAGAGATATTTATAAGATTTAATTTATAAGGATAAATTAAATCTCTATCACGTTTGAATTTGAAATTCAAATTGATAGGATATCTCATATGAGAGATATTTATAAGATTTAATTTATAAGGATAAATTAAATCTCTATCACGTTTGAATTTGAAATTCAAATTGATAGGATATCTCATATGAGAGATATTTATAAGATTTAATTTATAAGGATAAATTAAATCTCTGTCACGTTTGAATTTGAAATTCAAATTGATATGATATCTCAAATTTGATTTATGAGAATAAATCAAATATAGTTCAGTCTTATCTTTATTTTAAGTTAAATAAATAGGTTAATTAAATATGTGGGACAGATTTAATATAAATATTATTTATTTAATTAGTTTCTTATCAAATTATATAATATATGATTTTGTATTAATTTCAGAATTAATATAAGATTAACTCTAAAATCCAATTCGGTAGAGGAAAACGCATAGCATCCTATATATCTGATTTTAGGAGCTATGTTTTGAAATATATAGAACACAGAAAGGCCAAAGGGGAATTTGTAAAAGGTTTGCAGATAAGAAACTGCTGAAATAGAGATGGAGAGGACGAATTCTTGAGAAAGCCCTGGAGGGACAGGAGATGCTAGCATGTCATTCATGGTTGGAACGCTGTTCGTGTGGATACCAGTAGAGGAAGCTGACCTGAGTAGCTGTGAACCTCGTGACCAGAAGCTGTGGAAGTCGCTAAGGAACACTGAGGGTAATGCTTCTTCCCACTTGACTTAAACACATATGGTAGATCCTAAACACATTCATATTGATCACATAACTCATTAGGACTCATGAACTCCAACTATGTTCAAGATTAACTTCGTTACACTCTTTATTGCAATAACATTCTCTAATTTTCACTGATCCACTTGGCTCTTGAACCAATTAATGTCTTGAATTTACCCTACACAATTTCATATTTTGAATCCATTTATGAGCTAAAAATCATGAAATTCTAGCTCCTTCATGGCCTGCTGTACAAAATTGAACATAAGCATACAATTCTTTCAAAAATTCTCATTTTGATTCTAATGCTTCCCATACTTGTTTCTCCACTTTACCCCACACAAATTTTCATTTTAAAACCATTGGAACCATCAAAATCATGAAATTTCAATTACTGTTCATTCGAGTGAACAGTACTGTAAGGAATCTCAAATACTATAGCCTTGAGATTTTAATATTTCCAAGGTTCAAAACCTTTCCAATCCTACACAAAATCATCATATAAACTCAATGGAAGCATCAAATCATTGAAATTCCATTTCCTTCCCTCATTAATAGTGCAGAATGAACAGGGTACACCATGGCAAAGTCAAGAATATCAATTTGATTCAACAACCAACCACTTAACTAGCTTGTTTAAGCTTCAATCACATGTTTCTAACTTTAATTTCTTCTTTCTCCTTTCATCTAAGGTTTTTGGGAAGCACCATTCCTTAGATAAAACTCAACTTTTTCCCATGAAAACCCTAAGTTCAAGCTCCCAAATCAAAGGAAAATAAGTTAGAAGAGATTGCTTACCTTTAATCTCTAGCTTGCTTGAACTTTGGTACCTTGAATCTTCTTTGACTTGTCTTGAGTTTTCATTTTGCAAGAGTTTTCCCAAGTATTCATAGCTCACGGTTTTGCTGCAGAATAGAGGGGTATTTATAGAAAAATCTTAGTGGAAATCAACGGCCAAGATTGATTTGGTTACTATTTGATCTAAAGGTCCACATTTAATCTTGGATTTAACTTTTTAAAAAAGGTAATTATGACATCATAAAGGACAGATCAAGGGACACTTCATGGGCTTATGTGGCGAAATTATCATGGTAGGAAGCTTCTGGAAAAATTCTAGTCCAATCCAATACCGATCGGAGCAATTTCACAGCAACCGGACTATTTTCTGTTCCTAATTTTTTATAATATACCAGGATATGTATTCTGTCCTAGAAATCAATGTCTAGGCTTCTCACACCATTGACATACTTGTACTGGGCCACAACTTAATTACATATCCCTTGGGAAAAGACCAAAATAACCTTGGTGTCCTTTCTTGCATTATATTGACCCTAAGGGCATAATTGTCTTTTCACCCTTCTTTGTACTACCTAAGGGCATATACTGGCTCAACTAATCATATTTATTCTATGTGCCACGTTTTTAGCCTATCCCAGATGACCAAAATACCCTCCATCTATCTCTAGTACAATCTAGGGCATCTAGGGGCATTTTCATAATTTCGCACCTTTTCTGGACACTAGCCCCTTCTACTGATGAACTGGTACCCTGGGTTTTGGGCCCTCCTTGGCGTTATCATGGGCCTATATATGAGGTCATCTGATCTCATTCTATCCAGGATGACATACTGATAAATTCCATTATCGGATCACGGGTGTTAACAAATTCCCGTCAAAATTCACTGATATGTTAATAACTTTTTATACATAACTTCTTCTAGAGTTCTGTCAGATTCAGGACATCTGACACTGTAGGGCACACTTTCCTGTAATTCTCCTATTTATATCTGAAGTCCATGAAATCTGATAAAATTTCATATAACTTTTAGACTATCAGATAAATATCTGCTGTATAGAGCCCTAATAAAATTTCTGTATCATGTCAGATTAACTGGCATATCTTCCTCTATTTACTGATGGAATATGGGACTGAAATACTTCTGGGCAATTTTAACCCTTTCTGGCTGATCTTTCTATAATTACAATTTTGCCTTTGAACTTTTCTCTTGATTATATTTATGTCCATAACTTTTTGCATATTTATATTTAGGTCCCTAAACTTTTGAAAATTACCATTTTTGGCCCAACTTTTGTTTCTACTTTAACTTTTGGCCTTTAAACTTTTCCAATTTTTGTTTAGGTCCCTTTCTTCCTTCAAGACTTATTTAACCTCTATTATTTCTTCTGATCATCGTCGTAATCCTTTCCGAATCTCTTTCCATTATCAGTATTATCCAGATAGGAAAAAATCAGGATATGATAGGAAGTCTGGAAAAATGCACGTGTTTGGTATATCTCATTTCATAATTATGTTACTGTAGGTATGTTATTATTTATAAGCCACAGTCATAGTAAGATAAGGCTAGTGTCATTGAGATGAAAAGACTCAATGGCTCAAGATTATGGGCTAGTTGATATGCCTAATGTTACAAGTCCAATAAACATCTGGTGGTTGATTCTTCAGTATGTCTTGTGTATAGTTTCTGATGGCTTAACAATGGTTGGTCTACAAGAGTTCTTATATGATCAAGTCACATATGAATTAAGAAGTATGGGCCTTGCACTTTACTTGAGCATTTTTGGTGTTGGGAGCTTGCTAAACATCCTTATTGTCTCATGCATTGACAAAGCAAAGGGTGGAGAAGGTTACGATAGCTGGTTTGCCAATAATCTTATTCGGGCACATCTTGATTACTTATATGCTCTTCTTGGTGCTTTGATTATGTTGACACTGCTAGCCTTCTTGTCCTTTTCAAAGTCTTATGTTTACAAGTGGGCAAGCACTTAGAAGAAACTTGCAATATGCTTGATAGGCCAATAAGCAAATAATCTATAAGCAACAAGAAGCAATTAGGAAATTTGCTTATACAACTTTGTTATATAACACGATCACCATTTTATTTGGTAATAGTCAAGCAGTAAATATTATAGTTTGTTCCGTGGTATATTGAAGTAAGGTAATAATGTTGTAATATTCTTGTAGGAGGTATTAGAATTAAGTAGGAGAGATTATAGGAATTAATTAGGAGAAATTATAGGAGATTGTATTCCTTAATTTATTCCCTGAATTATGCTCTTTGATTGTATCCTGTGGGAATTTCCTAAGTGCATATTTGTACCAGTATTGATAAATGAAATACAGAAGAGAATACCATCTTTTTCTTTGTCTTCTGTCAGTATTTGCTCAACCCACCTCTAATATGGTATCAGAGCAAGTCAAGGGATCCTAGGTATAGTCCTCCGTTGAAGTCGATTCCACCATATATAATGGTAGGTTATGTCTCCCAACCAAAGTCGTTGGCATTGAAGGCTCTACCATCATTATTATCCTCGAGTGCCTTACTAGTGATAACTAGGAGTACCTTGCCCTCGATAGGCATAATAGGCTTGAACTGATCCAGAATGACTTACTAACCACCGATGATGCTGGTACATGTCATAGGTGGAAGACTGAGAATTCTCTGGTGGTACCGTGGCTTCTCAATACTATAATCCTAGTTGTTCGTCAAAGCTTCATTTTTATCCCTTCAGCCAAGAAGATCTAGATTATGGACGGTTAGACAAGGAAACTGCCTTCTAAATGCGCACTTCCTAGAAAAGATGACCTTGTGGTGGGAGTTGGACTAGTTGAAACAACACATCTAGAGTCATGCTGAGGAAGTTACCACCTATCGACAGGATCTGGAAGAAGGT
Source organism: Leucaena leucocephala (assembly GCA_037074615.1). Lineage (NCBI taxonomy): Eukaryota > Viridiplantae > Streptophyta > Magnoliopsida > Fabales > Fabaceae > Leucaena > Leucaena leucocephala. Next base: position 13,470,471 of record CM073528.1, on the reverse strand, counting down.
TATTTAAATTTCTCGTCCGATTGAAACTTGCCTATGAAGATATTCATGTTTGCCTTATTAGAGAAGTACATCTCCCCTATGTTCCTATGGCTTTTACTCACTTGAGCGATGAGGAATCCTGTCGACAGTCGATGCTCCCTAATGCCTTAGTATCTCTGCTAATGATAACTGAAGTCTCTATCCTTGTTGCTTGAGTTATAGAGTATAGGAGAGAGCATCCCGTCTATAAGCATTCCAAGAAAATGAGCCATACTAAGGAGAACTGCTGGGACCTCCATAGGAAATGAGCAGATTGAAGGCCTAAATAGTGCAGGCTTAAAAGACATATGGCAGAAGCTACTTAAGCCTAGATGTACTAGCTATCATTTTAGAACGCTTGATCACTCTTGAAAATCAGTCCCATAAGTAATAGGTTGCTACTATGGTACGGCAAAGTAATTTCTTTAAAGCCCTTGCTACTATTAAAGGTAAGTATACATGCTCTTGTTGGATAATAGACTCAGGTACCTCTGACTACATGACCAATTATACCTTACTTTTTTCCAAATATACCCTTACAAAGTCATATCTTACAGTTAAAATTATTGATACCTCTTACTCTCTAGTTGCTAGTAGGGGTACCATAAAAGTTTCTACTACTTTGACACTATATAATGTTCTACATATTTAAAACTTGCAATACAATTTATTATCTGTCAGTGAAATGACTAAAGATGAAAGATGCCATGTTAATATTTTTTTGCTACCCAATTGTATGTTTTAAGATCTGCTCACATAGATGACGATTGGTGTTATCAAGCAGCTTAATAATCTCTATTACCTAGATGACTATCATGATCCAGTACCTCATTTATGTAATAAAGTGTCTCTCCCTCTGGCTAGTGAATTGGAGTTATGACATAAGAGATTAGGACATCCAAACTTTTCATATATATGTAAGATATTTTCTTTAATTTGCTCTAATAAAAATTTAGACTTTTCTTGTAATTTCTGTGAACTCGTAAAACATCATCGTACTCATTTCCCAAGTGTCTCATATCGCCTATCTAAGCCCTTCCCCATCATTCATAGTGACTTATAGGGTCATCCTGAGTCTCACAATGTACCTAGTGAAAATGGTTTATGACTCTAATCAATGATCATACCCGTGTCAGTTAGGTTTTCCTCTTAAAGGATAAAATTGACATGTACGAAACTTTTGTTCACTTCTATAATATTATCTTTATTAGAGTTGAGAATTTAGTTTGGGCCTGCCAACACGCCCATTAATGGCGGGTTGGGTTGTTAATCCTTAAATCATTTTAGTGCAGGTCTTTTTGACCCTTACCCACCTAACCCGCAACTGAGGCGGGTTAACCCACCGGGTTGGCGAGTTAGCCCCTTTTTTTATTTTTTTTTTAAACCATTTCAACTTTACTCTTCATTTCAGATTTTAGTGATTCAGTCGTTTAGCCAGCCCTAGCCCTTTCGTAATTCAGAGTTCAGTAAGCACCGAGCTTCCTCTCCTCAGCCTTTAGTCTTTATCATTGCCTCTTATCCTTAGTGGCTCAGCCCTCCCTATCTCCTCCTCTTCCTAGCGGCTCAGCCCTTAGCTACTCATCCCTCGTCATCGCCTCCTCTCCTTAGTGCTTAGTCTTCAGGACTCAGACCTCGCTTCTCCTTCTCTCCTCAGCGACTCATCCCTTAGAACTCAGCCCTCGTTATCGCCTCCTCTCCTCAGTAGCTCAGCCCTACTAAGCATCCTTACCTCCTCAACCCTCAGTATTGATCCCTTATTGTTGCCTCCTTTCCTCTGTGGCTCAACCCTTACTGTCATCTCCTCTCCTCATCCCTCAACCCCTCACCCTTGCCTCCTCTCCTCATCCCTCATTATCATCTCCTCTCCTCAGCCCACACCATTTCCTCCTCTCCTCAACCCCTTCTCTCAGTCTCTCAGTCTCTGTCTATTTATCTCCTTGGTAGTCTATAGGGCTCATCTTCTCAACTCTCCAGCTCTATTTCAAGGTATGTTAATATTGGAGAAAATTAAATTTGTTAGAAATTTGTTCTGTTCGGCCTTAGGTGTTTGTGATTCTGTTCAAAATTTGTTCTGTTTTGGACAACACCCCACATTTTGTTTTTTATTTGTTCTGCAGATGTGTGGTGCTGTGATATTGGTTTCTAAGTTTTTATTTTATTATGGTCTTTTTTAGATGTGTGATAATAATGTTCAAAATAAGGTTCAAATGCAAGCTTATTGATGGAGCAAATGAGAAAAAAAAATATTAAAATGAAGAACCTTATGTGGATGATAATGTTGCAAAGAAGGCTAAAAAAGGCACATATGATGTTTGGAGATATTTTTTAGATTGGAAAACAAGATGGGAAAGAAAAAGCTATATGTAATGGTGGTGGAAAAGCTTTTGCAGTGGGAGGTAAGCAATATGGCACTTCAACCCTTTGGTGTCATGTGAAATCATGTCAGTTAATACCAAAATTTTAGGACATTGGTAGTATGATGCTAGACGAAGCTGGGAAGGTGAGAAGTAGACACTTTGATAGTACTAGATTTCAAGAAATTCTAGCTAAAAGTATTGTTTTACATAATTTTCCCTATCTTTGTTGAATATAAAGGGGTCAGGGAAATGTGTCAATTTTTTAATCCACATTGTAAGTTTATATCTAGGAAGATTGTTGTGGTAGATGTTTAGAATTTCTATCTTAAACAAAAGAAAATTGTGAAAAAATCAATAGTAAATAGTCCTAGTAGGATATGTTTAGCTACTTATTGTTAGACTGTAATAACTAATGAGAGATATATTTGCATGACTGGTCATTTTGTTGATGACAAATTGAGTCTCAATAACAAAATACTTGCTTTCACACACTTTCAACCTCTAAACTTTGGATCGATAATGGATAACAAGTTAAATAAAATTGTGGAGGAATGAGGGATTGAAAGAAAAGTGTTTTCTATTACTGTGGATAATGTTGCATCAAATGATAATATGCAAAATATTTTGAAAGACATGCTGGATATAAATGATCCCTTGATATGAAATGGTGAGTTTTTCCATGTGAGATGTGCTCACATCTTGAATCTTATAGTTCAAAAGGGGTTGAAGGTAGTAAGTGTTGCTATACAAAAGATTAGGGAAAATATTATATATGTAAGGGTATTAGAGGCAAGGGTAATTAATTTCAAGAAATAGGTTGACCAAGTTGGTATAAGACTTCCATGGGTTTAAGGGACAATGTGGCAACTAGATGGAATTCAACACATGCCATGCTTGAAAGTGTGACTATATCGCCTTTGAAAAATTAGCAATTCATGATGACAATTTTCCTCATGCATTAACAAATGAAGAATAGTCAAGAGCAAATAAGATCTGCAGCTTCTTGGCTCCATTTACAACAATAATAGAGTTGATGTATGGGTCATCATATCCAACTTCTAACATGTACTTCATTCAAATATCAAAGATTGAGTTATTGCTAAAAGAATATGTGCATAATGATGACCTTGTGCTTCGAGAAATGGCTCACTGAATGCTTGCTAAGTTTGACAAATATTGGAGTGCTTATAGTATCATCCTTACAATTGTAATCATTCTTGATCCGCGGATGAAGTTTGATATCGTAAGGTTTTCTTATTCATGACTTGATCCCTTACATCATAATAAAAAGATTAAATATGTTAGGAATAAGTTATATTGTGTTTTTGATGAGTATAAAAGGAAAAGTTTGAATGTGGGATCATCATCAACTTTAATCCACTGTAGTTCTTCTAGTGTTATTGGTTTTGCTAGTTCTACTAATGTCACTCAAGATGTGCCAATAATTCGACCTCCTTTTCATCCGGGTATTGGTGCTAGAACGTATAGTTATTTAAACCCCACAGCTTTTGGGGTAAATTTGCAACTCTTAGTTTATTATATGTCTTAAAATATTATGTTGCTTCATGCTTTACTAATACTTTCTTTATTTATATGATGTAGTATTATCTTCAATGTAAGAGCAAAGACACTCAATCATTGGACAAGTCTGAACTAGACTTTTATTTGGAAGAAGCAACACTTAATCCTAACTTGTTCATAGAGATAAATGTCTTGGAGTATTGGAAGAATAATTCTCATTTCCCATGTCTTTCAAAGATGGCAGCTGACATCCTTAGCAGTTTAATCACTACAGTGGCCAATGAATCAACTTTTAGTATTGGTTCATGAGGTCTCACAAAGTATAGAAGTTGTCTTCTTTTAGATTATGTCAGGGCCCTTATTTGTACCCATAATTAGATGCTTGGTTTCCCGTCAGATAATACTGGAAGTGGTACTGGTGGTGATGGTATTTGTAGTGTAATAATTACAATTTATACTAACGTTGTATGATTGTCTCATTGAGTCATTTCTTTATATTATTATATATATACTCATTTTGTTTTATTATTACTAGTGACAGATTTATCTATGGACTGTGACAAAGCTAAAGAAATAAATATTTTGATAGCTTCAGACTATGGTTCAAATCCAATTAATATTGAAAGTTAAAACTTCAGTTAACTCTTATGGAGACTAATATATTTCATATTTGTCATCTTTCAATTATATGTTTTTATGAACAACTTATGTGACATATCTGTATAAAGTTTTATTTAGGCTATTGTTACAAATTCATAATGAAAAAAAAGTTTAAAAAAGGCTATGGCAGGCTCGGGTTGGTATAATTCCAACAGGCGGACCTCTTTAAACTGGCTCTCCTCCAACCTAAGGCTAGCCCGCATTACCACCTCTAGTCCTTGTCCAATTTGATACAAAGATTCAGACTTTATATACTGACAATGATACTGAGTACTTTAACTATTCACTATCTAATTTTTTTTAAACATCACAGTATCACCCATAAAAGTTCTTATGTATATAACCCCCCAACAAAATGGTATTGTTGAACGTAAAAATAGGCATATCCTAGAAACTACTTGGGCTATTCTATTTAGTAGTCTTGTCCCAATTTTTATTGGATTGATGCCATCCTCACGGCTACTTTCTTAATTAACTGAATTATTTGTAAACCCTTTTCTTTCCAAACTCCTCTCCAGGTTCTCTAGAATCATTTTTACCTACCTTACATGGAAAATGCTCTTCCTCTCTCAAGGTCTTCATATGTACGGCCTTTATTCATCTACATCATACCTCTAAACTTGACCATAAAGCTGTTAAATGCTTTTTCTAGGACATGTTGGTACCTAAAAAGGGTACAAATATTTTGATCCCTTGACTAAGTGTCTCTATATCACATCTGATGTCATATTCCATGAAACCATTCCTTTCTACACCTCCTCTTCGGTTCAGGGGAAGACTTGGAGTGAATGTTATAAATCTCAAACTAAACTTGAACCTTAACCACTGTGCCTCCACCAAGAACCTAATAGATCCTATACCCTTAACATATAAGTACAAGCGAAATATAAGGAATATAAAGGATAAACTAGTTCAGGGAGAGACACTAACAAGTAGGGACAAGTCTATACTCTCAAAAACAAGACAAATAATGCCCCTCAAGTGAACGACACACACCTAAGAGTCTAAACCAGGTGTAGGTCTTGAACAACCACAAGTACATAATGGCAATCTTGATCTTCATCTTCTAATAGCGGTGAGAAAATAATGCAGGTCATGTATTAGGAATCCTATAGAAAGGTTTGTCTCTTATTAGACTTTTTCATCTAAACATCATGATTTTGCCTCTCACCTTGATCAACTCATAATACCAAAGAAAAAATAAGGCTATTTACAAGGACAGAGTGATCATACTCTATTCTTCATACACGTGAGCGAAAAACTTGTGATATTAGCTATTTATGTGGATGACATCATTCTCACAAGTGATAACTCAACATAGATTGATAAAATTAAAATGTCTCTTAACAAAGACTTCCAAGTTAAAAATTTGGGGAAAATGAAATATTTCTTGGGCATAGAAGTGACCAGATCTACAAAAGAAATTAGTATCTCGTAGAAAAAATGCATACTAGATCTCCTAAAAGAAATAGGTATGCTTAGCTGCAGACCTAGCAATACTCCTATTCAGGTTGACAAGATTAAAGATGATGAAGACATGGAAAAGGATTTAGATATGGGAAGATATCAACTCATGGTAGGAAAGCTGATTTATTTGTCACACATAAGGCCATATATTGTTATACCATCAGTGTTGTTAGTCAACACTCTCACAACCCTAAACAGAAGCACCTAAATAAAGTTTATAGAATTCTCAAATATCTGAAAGGTTTACCTGGTTGAGTTATAGCTCTAGGAATATGTGAAAGCCTACAAGTAAAATAAGTACTAGAAGAGTTGGGAATGCTAATAGAATTACCTGTTAGACTACATTTAGATAATATGACAGCAATCAATATGTTATACAATTCAATCAAGCATGACAGAACAAAGTATATAGAGATAGATAGACATTTCATTAAAAAAAAAGATTGATGCTGGGACTATTGAGCTCAAATATATTACCTCCAAAGAACAGACAATAGATTTGCTCACAAAGAGGTTGACTTGAGATAAATTCGAATATCTAATTGGTAAGTTGGACATGATAAATATCTATAGTATAACTTGAGGTGGAGTATATGAGATATTAGAATTAAGTACAAGATTATAAGAATTAATTATGAGATATTATAGGAGATTGTATTCCTTGATTTATTCCCAGATTATGCTCTCTAATTGTATCCTGTAGGGATTTCCTAAGTGTATATACGTACTAGTATAGATGAATGAAATACATTAGAGAATTACTATCTTTTTTCTTTGTCTTCTATCAGTATTTGCTTGGCTCACCTCCGATAATTCTCTCGTTGGTTTTTATTTCCTCTGTATATCTATATTTGTAAGTATTATCAATTGACTGATATTTGTCCAAATCTTATTGTACTTTTGAATCTTACTAGGTTTTCCTCGCAATACCATTTGAATGTGGAATTGTCTTGTTCTATCTGTCAATCTAGATGTTAAATGTTGATTCTTTTTATTTCTTTCTTTAAATTTAATGAAGCATGCTATTGTTTTGATTACTTTTCCATCATGACAAAGCATATAAAACCTCATAATGAGTTGGAGACTACCGTGAGGCTGATTTATTCTTTAATGCTTGGAGGCAACGATCAATTTTTTATCTCAAAGAAACCTCAGACATCTTAATGTATGGCAATAAAAGTTAGGGTTGATCAGTTTGTGATTTCATGAAGAATATAAGGACGCCATGGAATGTATTTAGGGAAAATATGGATTCAGGACTAAAAAAGATCTTATGAACTATAAAATTACTATTTTACCTTATTTTTTCTAACACTATCTCTCCATCCTCTACTAACACCCCTCTTCTCCTCCATCTTCTGTCCCCAGCCATATCTCCTCCCTTGTCGTCTTCTCTCTCCTCCCTTGCCATCCTCTCTCTCCTCCCTTGTCATCCTCTCTTCGCCATCGTCGTCCAAATCTAGACCATGGAGAAACCGATGATGGAGGAAGAAGGAAGACGAATGAGGTTTCGTCATCCCTTGCATTGGTGTTGACGTCATGGCTCAGCAGAGTTAGTGTTAGCATCGTCGAAGAACAAGAGGAAGACAAATGGGGTTTGAGTATGATGATTGTTCACTATTCAACAGTGAACAATATTGATTTATTCATTTATTGTTTTACCTTATATCCTTTTTGGTAATTTACCAATCAGAAAAGTCATTATGGTAATAACAATCCAAATACTCATTTATTCAAATTACTTTTTTCCCCAAAAGATCTTCTTCAGAAGAACTTATCCAAAATTACTTTTAAATCATTTTTTCTTCATAAGCTCTTATCCAAAAGTCGGTCCAAACTAGCCTCTAATTAGGGAGTTGACCTTAGTCCTAAATATAAGACTTATTTTCTATATTTATTAATTTTTTTTCTAAATTACCCCTATGGATATTTTCTCAATAGTAGTCAAGTAAAAGAGGGGGTAAAGGAAGATGATTAGAGTGTTTTAAAAAAATATATCATATTAATTAATTTAACTGACTTTTTTAATATAATTAAATTAATTAAATATGTCTTATATTAAAGATAGAAGGAGTACCTTTTAATGAATTATCATTATCAAAACTTTGACTTTGATTACTTATGCAATTACGGTGAGACTTTCAACCTTCTATTTTTCTTTAAAATTTAAATTTTAAATCACCCAACAATCTCAATATACTACTATTTCTTACCTACATTTTTCAATGTGATTTTCTTCCCTTCTTTTTGTTATTCTTCTTCCATTTTTCTTCTTCTCATTTTGTTTATTTAGTGCTTCATTTTCTTTCATTTAATTCTCCTTTTCATCACTCAACTCTCAATCTCTCTCGTCTCCCACATTTGGTTCTCATCAAATATTGCAAAGTGTTTGGTTTTCGTCCCGTTCCCTGTTAGAAGGAACAATAATTCCTCGAGAAGGCGAGGTATCCCCCACCTCGTCACTACCAGAGATCTAGTTTACCTCATAACTATGCTGAAGTATCTTGTTGTTAAGGTACATTTTGCATTTTGACATTTCCTTCCTTTTTCTTTTTGTTCATTATCTACCTCAGTTCTTATTTTTGTTTTACTTCAAATTGAACTAATCCACACTTAGTAATTAATATTGATTTTATTATCAATTATTTTAATCACGATACAAGTTTTAAAATTCAACTCAATGCAATTTTTATGAAGGTATAAAAATTTATTAAAAGTTTAGTATATATGACAAATAGTTTTGGTAGGATGGGGATAACATATTTTTTAGTGACTTGTATCACCACTACAAAAAATCATTGATTTAGTGATAATTTTTCAGCAACAATATAAAAAGTCGCCATTCAAAATAGCTCTTCAGCGGTGACATAAAAAGTCGCATTTTCAGCGGCGACATTTTTTGTCACTACTGAAAGTCGAAGCTCAAAAATAAAAAAAAATTGTCCATACCCTTCTGCGACGACATTAAGCATATTTTCTTAGAAAATTTAAGAAAAATATATAGAAGTTATTATTTACCCAAAAAAATTTATAAAAATTCTATAATAAGTTGAAGAAGTTATTAGAAGAAAATATCATTATTTTATTAAGTGAATTATTTTTAAAAATTATTTGATAAAAATAAGACTTTCAGCGGCGACTTTTCTTGTCACCGCTAAAAGTAGACTTTCAATGGCGACTTTTTCTTGTCGCCACTGAAGGTCAATTAACTAAACCCCCACTCACGTGACTTCTCTCCTGCTTTAAACACATCAATTCCTTCACTCTCCTCATTGCATCATCTTCAACTTCGAACATTCCAGAACCAGAATGGGAGCATAGAGAGAGAGAGGGAGCAGAGTGCTGAGGCGTCGGAAGAGTGGTCGGAGGAGGGACGAGCTTGTGATGCTGGAGATCAAACTTGTAGCACCGTCAACTCCTCCATTTTCATTTCTATTTCCATTTATTGTCAGCACAGTGAGAGAGGGAAATGTAGCAAAGACAGAGGCAAGACCAGAAGCTGAAAATGTCACCGTTGAAGGAGGACGGTGACGACAGAGGAAGCTCACGACGCTGTTGACCAGTTGAGGTGAGTATTTCCTGTTCTTATTTCTGGCCATTTGTGCTTGTTATGGTTGTGAGGTACTGTAGCTTACTGGTTCTTAAAAAAAGAAAATTGAGGCTGGTGTTGCTGATTTGGTTTGTGCGAAACATAATACTTGGATATATGTGTACTAATGTAAGTTATGGTGCTGAGGAGTTGGAGAGTATAATTATGGATATAGATATATATATCGCTGTTGTAAGGAATAACAGTAAAGAGAAGAATATAAAATGCCTTTGCTGTTGCGCCTTCTTTCTGCAGCATTTGAAGTGAGAAAGAGATGATATGTTGCGGTAGAGGATGAGGCGCTGCTGGTGTGCGTGTGTATGTAGCTTGTGAGTTGAAAAAAAATGTGGCTGCTGCTATAGGAATATATATATATATATACATATATACAATAATAGCTTGCCTTGAGTTGTCGAATGGATGAAAGTGAAGTTCATATTTATTGAAGTGGGGGCTATGAGAGGTCAGGTTATGAGATGAATAAAGTTTATAAGAATGATTTATGAATGTATTAAGTGCATATTTGAAGACTAACGCTATCAGTATTTTAAATTGAAGAATCTTATGTATTAGGCACCTGCAGTTCCGTACGGTAGATTACATTATTGAAGAATCTTATAATAATGGCTTGCCTTGTTTTCATCTTTATCAACATGAAAACTTTTGACAATTGTACTGCCACTTATGCGGTAGATTACATTATTGATGCCTTTATCATGTCTACAACCAAGCTTTAATTCAAACAATAAATGGAATTAATGCATATCAGAATTTCTGCTAGTGTCTTCTCTTATGTGTTTTGGTGACATTTTTCTTGACAATACTCATGGATACACATACACGCATACTTTTTCCTGCCAAAGTGCATATGTTATAAATATTAATGTGTGGCTGGTGTTCCGTATATTGCATCTTAATTGACCAAAGTGCATTTTGCGGCCACTGAATTGTTCATTTAAGTAAACTTGGCTAGTTTTTATTATATACATACATATGTATCTAACAAGTAATATTCATTTATTAATGTTTACTTCCATCCATTTGACTTCTTGGTCCAGGAGCTACATGCTATTAATTTGGGTGACAGTGGATTCATCATGATTAGAGATGGAAGCACCATTTTCAAGTCCCTTGTTCAACAACATGGCTTCAATTTTACATATCAATTGGAGAGTGGCAATGGAGGTGATTTACCAGTTCTGGCGAGGTAACTTCACATACTAATATCCTTACTTCTGATTTTAATGTAAGATTTAAGCTATGGTCATTCTCACAGTATATGAAGCCTAACTTAGGACGAAGCAGAACAATTTGAAGAAATAGAACTAGTAGACAACCAAGATATAGTCAGAGTAAAGGATAATGAAGTTGAAGCTAAAAAGCCCCTTCAAATTATTAGAGTTCAATTATTAAAAAAATTCTAATCAACATTTTTATTTTATTTTTAAATATGTCTTATTAATTGATGTACTATGATATTTGAAAGGATGATGTGCATTATTCATTAATATTATTATATTTTAGTTCATTTAGTTATTTATTATTTTTTTATATATTTATAAGGCAATTATAAGTTTTTATTTAAAAAAATTACGAAAAAAATTTAAAAGCAATTATTGACTTTCAATTGTCGCCGCTGATTCCACATTAGGCAGCAACATTTGTCGCCGCCTATACTTTATCTTTGGTGGCCAATTTGGATTTTTTTTGTTGCACTATCGCCGCTGATTGGTGACATTCAACGACGACCCAATGTCGCCGCTGATTGTTGACATTCAGCAACGACTTTCAATTGTCGCCACTGATGCTTATATGCGACAGTCTCATAGGCAGCGACTTGGTGGCGACAAAAAATCGTCGCTAAAGGTTTTTAGCGGAGACTTTTGTTGTCACCGCTGAAAGTCAATTTTTTGTATTGCACCAAATATTTTAAGGTAGTAGAACATTTTTGAATAATCTTATTGAAAAACAAAACTTTGAATAAGAAATTGGAATGTAACATCATTATGTTTCTTATGGTGTTGTTATAGTGAAATACATTTACTATATTATATAAGTTGTTTACAGTTATTTTGATAGTAAATTATAAAAATAATAATGTCAAAAATACATACACATATATAAGATTTACAAAAAAACAACTATTTAAGGGGTCAAATGAAATATTATTAAAGGGGTAGAGTAAGTTTTTTTAGGGGTAGGATTAAAAGATTTAATTTTAAAATTTTAATATTGAAATCATAAAATGTATTCAAATTAATCTTTACTGAAATTGCATAATATGATTAATATATTTTTTTTATTTAATCAAGGGGTAAGTATAATAAGGTTTTAGGTAAAGGATTTACCTATGAAGTTTTACCAAGGCTGCCCAACGCCATAATATTTTTTAGTGCAAAAATAACCATAATATTATAAAATGTGTATAAAAATACTAAATTTTATTGATTATTAGAGCGAGAATTTTTGACTAAAAATATTGATATGAACACATATATGATATAATTATGTCTTAGGTAGTATAATCTATCTTCTGCCAATTAATACTAATTTATTATTTTTAAAATGTTATTAAAAAAGGGAATATTGGGGGGGAAATTATAAATTTTGAGAGATAAATTAGATTGAAATCTTTTACTCATTATGATAATTTTATATTTTTAAAAAATAATAAATTAATATTAATTAATAGATAATAGATAATACTAATTAGAACATAATTGTATAAGATCTGTGTCAGTATTTTTGTACCAAAAAAGACGTTATGGTGTTGGGAGGCTTTAGGTAAGCGAGTTAGTCATAGTTAGCAGAAAGTGTGATTACCATTCCCCTTCCCTTTCTTGTGTGGTAGCCTCATCTTCTCCCATTCTGGCTCTCTTCCCAACTTGGACTCGGAAATGAAGCCTTGCCCGTCGCTTTCCTCCTTGTTTGGTTTGGAACCGGCTTTTTGTACCAATGCTCTAGGGTTTTTTTGCCTCTAAAAATAAATTACTTTTTTAGGATTAGATTTACTCATAATTTAAAAGTAAGGTGAAGTCTTTCCTCTTTTTTTTAAAAAAAATCTTTTACAAAAAACAAAATTAATTTTTTAGAATTTAAATTTATGTATTTTTTCTTTATCTTATCTAACAGTTTATTACTTGAACTTGAAAGGCGATACTTTGTTTATGCTCACTAGACGCTTGACGCAACATTGTGACGGAGCACATTGAGATCTGTGGACGGTTCCATTGCCTCTTCTTCTCCTTTGCAACGAGCTTTCATTATGTAAGATGATCGTGTCATTGCATTCTCTCTTCTACCTATGACAGAGCACATACAAAGTATGTAAAGACATAAGATATGAACAAGGCATAAACAAAGAGGTCATCTTTTGCAGGTCATAGGACAAAATAAAAAGGTCAAAACTTGGTCTGGGTCAACGGAAATAAAATCTGGGGAGTCCAACAAGAAAAAGCCATCATTTTCAAAATTTAAAAGAAAAGCTAGCAATAGAGAAAGAGCAATGGCCGATAAAATGTGTAAATACTAGTAAGCAAAGGAATTGAGTTATAAATCTTCTACATATAAAAGAGATGAGAAAGGAGTTGTATCTTATTTTAAATTCTAAAATTTAATATTATAAAAGGAGAGGTTTGAAGAACATGAATTGGAGGAGGAAGAATATGTCGAGGGAGCTGATTATGTAAAAACAAATGAAAATATGGAAGAGATTGTAAATCTGAAAGTAATAGGAAATAAAAATAGAATCTATTATCTATAGGTTTAACTAGCGAAAGGGTAAGACATGCAACTATTTAAAACGTATTCGATTCTTCGGGAATACTACTTTATTGTGATTCTAATCGTGGTATTTGGGGAGACATCCTAACTCTTAAGTGTCTATATTTATGTTTAGGATAATTGACGGCTCACCCAACCTTTAGATCGTAGATGAATTCAACTCTTTTCTAAAATTTATATAACAAAACAAAAAAGGAATCCTAAATTTAGATCTTTGAAATTATTTTTTTTTTACTTGAAAATCTTTAAAAATTTTGAGAACGCTAAATTATAGGGAGTGCTAAAAGAAATCATACCTGTCTCTCTATTGAATGAGAACTAGTTTTGTGCACATAATGCTGGGGGGAATATTTACATATTTTTATGATATTATGTTATCTAAATTCTATTTTATTAAAATATAATAACTCAACTCATAATTATATAAAAAATTATAATTTATTTTTTTTAAAAAAATATAAATATTTTAATTAAAAAATAAAAACTCATATGAATAAAATTAAGAAGTTTACTTTTTCTTAAAAAAATAAAATATAAATTGTTTCAGATAAATCATCAAAATTAGGATTAAAATTAGCTTAGTTGTTATATTTTAATTAGATATAATTTAAATAGCATATATTTATGGAATATGTAACTATTTTTTTAATGCTCATTGCTTTTCAATGATACATAGTTAAAATTTTCAGCGGATGTTTCTTAAATAAAGAGTTATTTTTTTAAAAAACTAACAATTAATTATCTTTATTTTAATTACATACATATTAATATAATATTTTTTAGAAAATAAAAGTTAAAAAATTAAATTTAGATGGTGACATTGGGTGTTTATCAACTTGAGCAGCGCCAAAAATTGGGACCGGACTTCCCTCCTCTAGCCACTCTCTCCCCTTCCCTTGCATTTCCCTCTCTCCCGTTAATTAAAATGGTCCCCATGTACTTCACGACAAAAGAACAAAATAAAAAAAACGTGAAAATGTCCATTATAATTCATTTTATTGTTCTTTTTAAAGAATTAATTTATGTTATGAATATTATAGTATAGATGTCTATCTCCCTCCTCCTCTTTAACTTTTCCAAGTAACTCTCACTATTTCATTAATCTTCAACTATTCTATTAAATTTATAATTCACCTTCATAGAGTTTATTGTCCATTACTTGTTATTAAATATATGTGTAACATATATGAAAAGGTTCGTTTTGGAGAATTTGTTAAAAAAAATAAGTTATTTAAAAGCTCTTCTGGAGAATAATTTATGAAAAAAATGATTCTGAACAAAATAAATATTTATATGATTATTACTAGAATAACTTTTATGATTAGTAAATTACTATAAAGAGTATAAGATAAAAACATAAATAAATAAATAAATAAATATAATCTATTTCTATTCATCTTTACCATCAGCTCTGCTCCCATCACCAATGAGGAGGCTGATCACCGATGATGCCACCTCTACAACCCCTTTCCTCTAACTGCTTCTAGCCCCTTTCCTCTAACAGCCTCTACCTCCACCTCCCTCGTGTGTGTTTGTTTTTCTTTCCTTCGAAGCTCCTTCTGACCGCCTCTAGCCCCTTTCCTGTATTCTACAGCCCAATGACATCTTCCTTTCTTCCATCTCGTTTGATCCCTTTTGCTCCGAAAGGTGCGGCCTCCTCCATTCATCCTACCCTTTGTAACATCTTAATTTTTCTATATCTTAGGGACCAAATGATAGCATATGGAATTACTTATAAGATCAATGAAATCCAATTGCACAATCTAGAATTTATGTCCACGAGTTACTGTTCATTTAGTAAAATTCTAGACAGGCGAGTTAACTTTATAAATTCATAATTAATTGTAGAAAAATTAAAATAAAGTGGTTTAAGTTGCTAGATAAAGCTAACTTAATCCTCTTTAAAGAAATAATATGAATCTGACTAAACCCTAGGCCAATTAATACAATATTAACCTAGAAAATCACTTATCATTTTGTCATTTTCTCAGTTTTTCAGATTTGGTCCTCTAACTTTGGAAAATTATTTCTTCATGTAGAAATGACCAAATAAGGCAAAATATACAACAAATTGAAGATTAACATGTCTACTAACATTTTGTAAATTATAGTATGTTTATTCGTAGGTAAACTATTTTTTATAAGTGTCAACAAAATGTTGCTAGAACTGTGCACTAAACATTCTTACGTATTACATGCTTTTACAAAAGTCAAATATACAATAAGCCATATATACATCATAATATCTTCATTCAACTTCATTGCTTCCATGAGAGGTCCTACTGTAATATTTATATAATGGAAAGGGGTGAGAATTTTGGAAAAATTTCAATAGTAAATAAAACCTAATAGTGTAGCAATTCAATGTTTGCTATTAATATGTGTACATTTAATAATCATGCTTGCCTATTAATGTCTTTACATGTTTCTATGTTCCTTAAATTATAATATATAGCCATAGCACAAAAAGAAACAGAGCATAACTCAATCATACATACTTCACATAATCAAAATAAATAATCATCACGTAAAATATTAAAGCAATAAAGCATACAAATTAGGTAAGTTTACAACCTTAGAATAACTCTCTTTAAACCTTTTCTTTCTTTGCCTTTTTGTCTCCTCTTTAACAAATATCAAAGACTAAACATAATACAATAATACACTTGTTTCAATCCATCCTAACTTAGTTTATACACTGCTCAATGACTTAGCTTTATAGTTTATACACAACTTAATGACTTAGTTTTATTCTTCCAAAGCTGATAAACCCCCAACTTTCTTTATTTATAGTTAATTGCTTTGTCCTTTGAATTAATTTGTGTTTTGATTATATCCTACATAATTTTACCTAATTAATCCAAATATGAAATAACAAATTCTAACTCGTCCTTAATGTACTGGACATAATAGAACCTACATAGTGCATAACAATTTTTCAAAAATTTAACTTTTGATTTTAATGTTTCAAACTCTTGCTTCTTAGTTCAACTCTATACATTTTTGCCTTATGGACTCAATGGAAGCATCAAAATCATCAAAACTCATCTCCCATGTTTAGTTATGTCCTAGGCCAAAAAGTTACACATAATGAGATTTAAAGGATTACACAATTAATTCAAGCAATAACCAACAATCAAACTTATCTAAATTAGTATTTCATGGTTCTAACTTGATTTTCTTCTTCATTCTTTGTTGTAGCATTTCAGCCAGCAAGCATAGTCCAAGAAAATTCCAATCTCTAACCATTAAAACTTAAGTTCCATCCTTTAAACCCAAATTTCATCCTTCCAAAACATATATATAAGAACTAAGAAATATTACTTACCTTAATCCTTAACTACCTTTGGTCAAAGTAACTTAAAATTCGTCCTTGAATTGCTTTGATTTGGTTGAGTTTTAATTTGATTAGAGTTTCCCCTTATTTACTCAAACTTGGCGTCATATGAAAGGGAAGGGAGGAGTATTTATTGTGAAATTTTAGGGGTCTTGGGACTATTCTACTCCTCCTTGTATTAATTATTACAATGTCATAATCTTACTCCTAGTTGATTTTTGAATTAATTAAACTTAATAATCATTAACTTAGTTATTATATTATTTTAATATTATAAAACACATGTGAAAATTCTTCCTCTTATATGGAATGACATGTGGCACAAAGTGAGTCCCACAAAGATGCCTTACTAGCCACTCACATGTCTTGTAGTTTCTTCCTTTCTTTATAAAAATAATATTAAAAATTCATTTAACTACATGATAATTTTTTAGCACTCGGGGCCTCTAGGGTCACTCCAGTTTGGGCCTTATTTAGGTCTAAAAGAATTAATTGGCTCAATTTCTCATATATATATATATAACCCAAATAAACTTTATTGAGTATCTTAATATACTTTAAATTTTAGAATAAATTTTATAGAACTCCTTTAAAGCTTCTAATGAATGAGCGATGGCAGCGACAAAGGGAAAACGACGAGTGAACGATAGAGCAAAAAGGTGACGATAATAAGTTAGTGTTAGTAGAGAGGAGAGAGATTGTCAAAAAAGTAGAGAAAAAATGGTAATTGGATAGCTCATAATATCTTCTCCCCACTAAAAAGTTATTCCCTTCAGCTTATTTAAAACTATAGTTTATTCCATAGTTGCTTATGAATATTTGAAAACTATTTATTTAACTTTTGACTAAATCTAATGTTTAGGCCAAAAGCCCTTTATAAACTTACATTTAGAAAGGATCCAAACAGTCATTATACCTATAAGTAGAACATATCATTTGTGTCCTTCATTTTACAAATTTAATTTGCTAATTCTTTTTTTTTCTCAATTATAAACATTAGTTCTAATACTTGTAATTTATTAATTCTAGCTCATGAAAATACTGACTGTAAAGCGAATGTCATATATAAATAAGGTTAATACAATATTTAATTATCTAAATTTGTTTTTATTTTAATTTTAATCTCTCAAGTTTTAAATCACAAGTTTTTGTCCCTTAAATTTCTTCCCATCCTAAATTGGTTCATATAATTTAATAAAAACCTGTGTTATTTTATTCTTGAGGCACAAAAATCTATGATTTAAAATTTCATGAATCAAAATCAAAATTAGTTGAAGGAACAAAGATTATATTAACCTATATAAATACAAGGAGATGATTATAAATATATAATTATTTATTACTTTGATAATAAATTAATTTTATTTTTATTTCACCATTTTATTTTTTAGAAAAATTATTTTACATTTACTTATATTTTCATTCAATTTTTAGTACCTCTTCTTCTTTTTAAATTTTTAGTAAATCCTTTGACTTTGCTATATTAACGCGATTAATTTGTGTGTAGGGCTAACCGTCCTAAAAGACCAAAGTTATAATGACTAAAACAAAGCAAATTTAAAGGATTTAGTAATAAAAGAAAAATAATATTAAATTGAAAATTGAAAAAAATAGTACCTGTAGAGTGGATATTTCCCTTATTTTTAAAAAACTATTATTTTATATTTTATGACAACTTTTACTAAAAAATACAATGAGACCAGTATAAGTATAATAATTATTTATTACATTGATAATAAGTCAATTTTATTTTATATATTTCATAATCTCGTAAGGAAAAAATTAATAATTAGCAGTAATCTTTTAAAACAAACAATAAAATAAATTAGATTGGCCTTTTTCATGGTTTTTAGAAAAGGATAGAAAAAAATTTAGAAAATAGTAAATATTAAAATAAGAATTATGATGTTAATATTATATCTGTTATTGTTAACATACATATTTTATAATTTATTATTTTTCAAAAAAAAATTATGTTATTTTCTCCTTTTTTTTAAATTTATTCCTTTTATATTGAAGTACATGTGAAAAATTTTAATACGAGTGGGCAGAAAAAGGCGAGAAATACTTATTTATTTTAAGAATATTAAATCATCTAAATTTTATTTTAAAATATAACAACTCAAACTGATAAATTATTTAAAAAATTTATGATTTATTTTATTTTTAAGATAAATAAATATTTTAATTTTAAAAAATAAAAATTATTTAAACTAAATTAAAATATTTATTTTTTAAAAAAATATAATAAAATATAAATTATTTCAAAAAAATTATCATTTACCTAAAATTAAAAGAACTGGTCCCTGTTGAATGAAGGATAGAGCCTGTTAAATAAAATTTAGATAATATGATAGGATAGAGCCTGCAAGACGGCCCCACAAATAAAAGAACTGATCCCTGTTGAATGAAGTCACTATTTCTATTCGGTGAAAAAGACAAAATGAACCCTCGTCGGCTCACCAAATTTGTTATACTTCATTCTTGTGCTGCATTCCCAAGTTACAACAAGTTTGAGGTGGTACACGGTTTTCATGTCTATTTCCCATAGTGCCTATGATTCTCAAGTTGAAACTCCGCTTCTGCTGGATGCTGTAGATGGCGCCGTCGACTTCAAGGGCCTCCCAGCACTTCGATTTCATCTACATTCTGATTAGTTTTTCTCGACGCTATGCCACTATACAGTTTGGTGGATGAAATGGTTGGAAAGACACTTTGTAAGCATATTAGTCACTTTTTATACCTAAAATTGTTGAAGTTTCATTCAATGAAATGCATCTAATTTTCAGTTTATATATCTAGCTTTGTAAGTATATTAGTCGGCGCTGCTTACGATGAGACGAAACAATCTTTTTCACCCAGAGAATGTGTCAGTTTATTTTTTTATCCGTCACTAAAGAAGTCAATTGAATTGATTATATGACAATTTAACCCGCGTACTGTAATTTTATGATATAGGTCAAGAAAGTGAGCATGATAAAGAATTGTAGAAATAGTTATCAAATTGGATTGTTAGTGCTTTCATTCTTTTGTTGATTCCTGTTCTTTTGTTTTTTCTTGGAAGTTTTTCCTACCGTGTTTAAGCTAGAGTTTCAGTTAACTTTTACCGGGTTTTCATTAAGGGAAATCTATTTTAGTCATTGGAACATGTTTCTAGTAAGTCTATATAAAATAATCTGTCTGAAGTTTGTGAGAGATGACTTTGAAAGTCTATATACTTGCATTTGAACATATGCATATTTAATTGCATCTGAATTTTGATCAAATTGAAATCTAGGCACTGGGCTTGTTGACCTTATCAACAATGCTTCCTGCCAGCACTTCTGACTGTCAGTTTGAAAGTACTAGCACCTGTTGTTCTGAGCTCCAAGTGATCTTATTCTTTGTTTCATGATATCTCGTTGCACTTGCGCAAGGTGGACATAAGCCTTGTCTAGGGAACAACACCCAGAAGAACAGAAGGCTAGAACGCATTTTTTAATTGGTGGTATTTTACTTTCATTGCTGGTCTGTTAGTAACTATTCCAATAATGAACTATATCCAGGAGAATGTTGGTTGGTTTCTTGTATTTGGAATCCCTTGCATTACAATGGTTATTGCATTGGTTTTATTCTCTTGTAGAACTTGGACTTATGGTTTAGCATCCAAGGGGATGAAAAGAGCCCATTTTTGAGAATTGGCAAGGTGTTCATTGTTACCCTATGCAATTGGCGAACTACACCCTCAGTAATAGCTAGTGAAGAGGAAGCTCGTAGTACCATGCCTCACCCAGTTTCTGAACAGTTTAGGTATGATCAGTAAGCTTAAGCATATACGCCTTCAAATAAGTTGAAAAGTATGATAGCAATTGCAATAAAAACCTTTCCAAACTTATCTAATCATTACTTTGTTTAGTAAAATTTTGTTCATAGTGATGTGTGGGACCTTAAAATTTTAAAACTAGTTTAGGGTTAGTTAGTTGGCAACCTTCATTAATGGCAGTTGTAAATTAAATTTAATTCTCCTTGTTTGATTTTAATTGATAATAAACTGTTATGTTAATTTTGGATAATGTTTCTAGACGTTTTAAGATTAACTTAACAGTTTTGCTTTTATTTTGATTGTGTTATGTTTTTTAACTAGGATAAGCTCATTTTAAATGTTATGTTCTGATAGCCTTTTTCCTTAGATTATTTTGATAGTTAAAGATAGGCTTTATAACTTAGTTCCTTAGGAGCTTTTATCTTTCTCTTTTATCATCTATAAATGCAATGTAGTTCAGAATTTAGGTCAACTAGTACAGCCATCCACTTTGAAAAGGCAAAAACCCCTCATGAGGTTGCTGCATGATACACCTACTTTCTCTCCAGCTTATCATTATGCTGTCACACAAACTAGGAATTCTAAAGTCGTACACAGACTAGCAAGATTGAAGTTGTCACACCAACCATTGAAATTGAAATTGTTGTACAGACTAGGGAAATCATCTCTTAACGTTGTCCCTGATGACAGGAAGCCAATAACAGATCAATTTTTTTTTTAAAAAAAAGAAAAAAGACATTGAGGATATGCGTAAGCAAAAAACATGAAACTATTCATTAGTGGTTGACATAAAATCATATGTCAATGGTCGTAGGTTGGTGGTTAGTGTTAAAACATGTAGAGATATTGTACCGATATTATACGATATGTAATATTCTATAATTAATACAGAGGATACGATATGATATTATATCATTAATGCCTAGGATTACCTATTGTATATAAATACCTATTCAGTATATCAATGAAATACAAGCATTTTTACAAATCTTTTTCTCTCTAAATCAACATGGTATCAAAGCTATAAAATTTGGGTGCACATTCGGTTATTTTTGGCATCAATTTTCTACTGTTTTTGGTGTCTGTTTTTCGACAGCACTGTGCTCGCAGTTGACGTCACATTTTTTTGACGACGGACCATGACACAAGCCAGCTAGGGAAGGTCGCAAGGCCTCGATCAGCGTTTCCCCAAACTCTCATGGCCGTCTGAGCAGCGCGTGAGTGTCAAATATCACCGTCAACTTCACTGTCAATTTCACGCGCTGGCATATGAGGCCCTCTCCGGTGACCTTTTTCGACAGCAATGCACTCCTTTGGGCTCGACTCATCTTCCTTAACATACCCTTGGAGTTTCGTGCCCTGGTTTTGACTGTCACATATTAGGTCTTTCATCTCTGATCTGTATTTTCTGGCTACATATTTGTTGTTTCTGATTCCATATTAGTTTGTTCGTTGTGGTGATTTTATTTGACCCCTGGAGTGGTCTTCCTCTACTAGTTTGAATATTTGTTCTTACGGGGCTCCCAGTGAAGCCATGGTAATTAGATAATCCATTTCTTTTGGTTAATCGTTGTTCGGTTGATTTTATTAGTACTAATTTGTTTTGATGGCTGCAACTAAGTCTACAATAGTTTCTGAGATGGTTCCAATAGTAACTAAGATTTCTGAATACAAATTAACTTGGAAAAATTATCTAGCTTGGAGTAAATCTATTTGTATTTATTTCTAAAATATTGAGAAGGAAGATCACTTGACCGATGACCCTTTAGAAGAGAAAGATCCCTCTCGCAAGTAATGGTTAAGGGATGATGCACGGCTTCTCTTACAAATTTGTAATTCTATTGACAGTGAGATCATGCCCTCTATTATTCACTATGAATTTGTTAAGGAACTAATGGATTACTTGGCATTCTTATACTCAGGCAAGAATAATATTTCTCAAATATATGAGGTTTGCAGATCTTTCCATCGTGCTGAGATGCCGGATGATCATCCTCTTACAACCTTCTTTATGGATTTCAAAGGAATGTATGAAGAACTCAATGCCCTCATGCCTATTTCTCATGAGAGAAAGGTCAATGTGTCTCACTGAGAGCAGATGGCTACCATGAGTTTTCTTACTGCACTTTCACCTCGATATGCGACTACTCGTTCTCAAATTTTATCTAGGGCTTATCTCTCCTCTCTTTTAGAAGCCTTCTCTCGTGTATTGAGAACTGAACAAATCTCTTCACTAGCTTTTACTATGCCTACTAGCACCTTGCTCAGTCGTGGTCAGAATAATACTCGTAGGCCACCTAATCCTAGTGGTTCTACACTAGGGGGTTCTAATCAGGAGTCAAAAGATGTGATTTGTTACTACTGTAAGGAGCCTGGTCATATGAAGTGTACATGTCGTAAACTTCAAAACAAACAGAATCGACAGAACTCTGCACATGTGGCCACGACAACTAATCACACGGCTACTATTTCTACTACTAAATATGCTCAATTAAAGTCAAGCAATCCTCTTGCTAGTATTACTATTGCAACAGGTAATGAGGCTACTGCCCTTGTCTCTTCTTCCTCCAAATGTATCATAGACTCTGGTACTACTGATCACATGACAGGTAACCATTATCTCTTCTCTACTTACAATTCTTATGCCAACCCTTCTAACATTACAATTGCGGAGGGTTCCCAATCTTGTGTTATTGGTTTTGGCATAGTTAAACCTACCTCTTCTATTCATTTGGACTCTATGCTCAATGTCCCTAACCTTGCTTTTAACCTTTTCTCTCCTAGTAAACTTATTCGTCAATTAAACTGTTGGGTCTCACTTTTCCCTGATCATTGCTTGATACAGGATCTTTTAACGAAGAAGATTATTGGTAGAGGTTACAAATCTGGCGGTCATTACTTCCTTGATGATCAGGGGTCGCGTGCGGTAGCTTGTGCTGGTGGTATCACTCCTTTTGAAGCACATTGTCAATTGGGTCATTTATCTTTATCATCTTTCAAAAAGGTTTATCCTCAATTTCAACTTTTGTCGTCCTTAGATTGTAAGCCATGTCAGTTTGCAAAACATCATTTTCTTCCTTTAGTTTCTCAAGTCAATAAGTGAGCTTCTTCTCCTTTTGAGTTAGTGCCCTCTGATGTTTGGGGTCCATGTTCAGTAGAGTCTAAAGTTGGTCTCAAGTACTTTGTTACATTTGTGGATGATTATTCCCTGTACTACTTGGTTAGATTTAATGAAAAATCATTCTAAGTTGTTCTCTCATTTTTGTGCCTTTACTGCTGAAATTAACAATTAATTCAATACGTATATCCAAACTTTGTATAGTGACAATGCTAAAGAATATTTTTTTGAATCATTTTGCTCTTTTATGCTTCAACACGGCATTCTCCATCAATCTTCTTATGTGGATACACCGACTCAAAATGGCATTGCTGAAAGAAAAAATCGCCACCTATTAGAAGTAGCCTATGCCCTTCTGTTTCAAATGAAGGTTCCCAAACCTTTTTGGGCATATGTGGTCTCCACTGCTTGCTTTCTCATTAATCGCATGCCTTCCCCTGTTCTTAATAGTCACATTCCCTACACGACTCTCTTTTTTTCCAAACCTTTGTTTCCTATTACCCCTAAGATTTTTGGATGTGTGTGCTTTATTCGAGATGTGCGTCTGAGTATTTCTAAATTAGATCCTAAGTCCCTTAAGTGTGTCTTTCTTGGCTACTCTCGTGTTTAGAAAGGTTATAGGTATTTCTCTCCATCTCTTAATCGTTACATGGTTTTCGCTGATGTTAGTTTTCAGGAATCTGTTCCTTATTTTGCTTCTAACACTTCAACTCCTCTTTCTTCACCTTCAAAGGAGGATACTTTTACGATATACTATGTCCTTCCCTCACTATCACCAGCCCCAATTTCTAAACTGACACCTGGTCAATCACCTTTATCTCGGGTTTATACCAGACGTTTGAATGACATCATTACTACTGCTACGCCAGATTCTACCCTACCATTGTCTACTTCCTCATCAAATCCTACGATGAATATTCCTCATTCTGAGCCTGATTTGGTCCTTACATATGAGATACCTCCTATTCTTGATCTAGATCCAGATCCCTCTCTCGATCTACCCATTGCCCTTCGCGAAGGTAAACACACTTGTACCTATCCTATTTCTTCATTTATTTTATATGACCACCTCTCCTCTGCTTCTCGTGCTTTTGTTGCCTCTTTAGACACTATTTTTGTCCCTCAATCCTTTTCTGAGGCCTTATCCCATCCGGGTTGGTGTACTGCTATAGAAGAGGAGATGACAGCCCTTGATCGTGCAAGTATGTGGTCCTTAGTTGATTTACCAATAGGAAAGAAAGCCATTGGATGTAAATGGGTATTGACCCCTAAAACTAAGGTTGATGGCACCCTTAAACGTCTTAAACTTCATTTTGTTGTTAAAGGTTATGCTCAGAAGTATGGTGTTGACTACTCTAAGACTTTTTCTCTCGTGGCCAAGCTCTCCCCTGTTCATCTCTTTATCTCTCTGGCTACTACTTATGGTTAGGATCTCTCTCAATTAGATATCAAAAATGCCTTCTTACATAGTGATCTTCTTGAAGAAGTGTATATAGAGTAACCACCTGGGTTTGTTGCTCAGGGGGAGCATGGTAAAGTGTGTCATCTTAAGAGATCTTTATATAGGTTGAAGCAAAGCCCTTAGGCATGGTTTAACATATTTAGTACTATCGTGAAAGACTTTGGCTTGCATCAGAGTAAGTGTGATCATTCGATATTCTATCAGAGAATAAGTACTGGCATAATTCTACTAGTTGTATATGTCGATGACATTGTGATTACAGGGAGCGATACCTTGGGGATCTAATCACTCAAATCATTCCTTAATTCCCATTTTCAGACAAAGGATATGGGTTCATTAAAGTACTTCTTGGGAATTGAAGTTATGAGAAGCAGGAAATGCATCTTATTGACTCAGAGAAAATATGTTCTTGATATACTAAAAGAAACTGGCAAATTTGGAGCTCCCCAACTAGCTTTCCTATGGTTTATAATCCATTGCTTGATGCTAATGGTAGTATACAATATGAAAATCCCATTGAAACTGCTAAGAGCAAGCTGTTTGAGAACCCAGAGAGGTACAGAAGATTAATTGGAAAATTGAATTATCTTACAGTTACCCGCCCTGATATCACTTATCCAGTTAGTGTTCTTAACCAATTTATAGTTTCTCCAACTATCCAACAGTGAGAAGCCTTAAAACATGTGTTACATTATTTGAAGGGATCTCCAGGTCGTGGGATATTGTACAAGAGTCATGGCCATATAGATATTGAGTGCTTTTGTGATGCTAATCATAGTGGATCAAAGGTCACAAGACGATCCACTACTGGATACTATGTCTTTATCGAAGGAAATTTGGTATCTTGGAGAAGCAAGAAACAAAATGTAATGTCACGATCGAATGCAAAAGCGGAATACAGACCCATGGCACAATTTGTATGTGAGAGTCTGGATATATCAGTTAATGAAGAAGGTGGGCCTTAAAACCTCATTATCAGTAAAGTTATGGTGTGATAATAAAGCAGCTCTACACATAGCTTCTAATTCGGTATTCCATGAATGCACAAAACTTATTGAGATCGACTGTCATTTTATTCAAGACAAGCTCAAAAAAAATTTCATCTCTATAAGACATGTCCGATTCAGTGATCAAGTAGGCAATCTCCTCACCAAAAGCTCTTAATAGGGCTCAGATTGAATATCTTTGTAACAAGTTGGGTATAATTGACATCTATATTCGAACTTGATGGGGGTGTAGAGATATTGTAGCGATATTATACGATATGTAATATTCTGTAATTAGTACAGAGGATACGATATGATATTATATCATTAATGTCTAGGATTACCTATTGTATATAAATACCTATTCAGCATATCAATGAAATACAAGCATTTTACAAATCTTTTTCTCTCTAAATCAACAAAACAAAAGCCATATTTTAATGGATTTCACAAGTTAGACAAAATTGAATTGCTTGGGTCATGATATTGCTGAAAGACAAAAGGAAGACAAAATATTAGAAGAAACTATTATGGAGCTTGCAAACCTGAATCTCAGATTTAATGTGGATTTCAAGTTGGCGGTTAAAGATTTTGAATCACAAGTCGTAGAGGTTTATTATTGGGAGGAAGTTAGGAAGCTTGACAAGATGAGTGTTCAAATTCATCATACCCCTGGTCTACCTCATCCAGCTATAGACTGCTTGTTATAGATTTTGTTTTGACTATGGAAGGGAATATTGTTGTCTTTCTTGATGATTCGTTTTACCATTACCTTGTTTACTTGAAGGGATTCCATATCTAGATTTTGCCTGGCCCACTAAAGCGGATTATTTATTAGATCCTGCTTTGCTGGAGTCCATTGTGTCACATGTTGCTATGGTTGTGGATAATTAGATTATTTGCTCTCTGCGTGACCTCCTCTGTTATTTTGTTTTCTGGAATAGTTTACTAAATTTAGATTCTGCTTGGAGGAGATTTATTTTTAGCCTCATACTTGGAGGAGTTCACCACCTGCCTTGTTTCAGTTTTATTGTCAATTAAAACTGAAGAAGAGTTCTATAAGCGGGGAGAATTATGGAGAATGGAACATCTTTCTCAGGATTAGGAAAATCTAGAATTGACTAAATTTATATTCTATCATTGTATTTTAAAATGGGATTTTAATTTATTTTGAGCTAGAATTTTGATTATCTTTTAAATTAAACTGGATTAGTATTTATAATATTTATCATATTATCCTATCTTATTTTATCTACCATTTAATTATTAAAATTAAATAAAAATTAATAATATCTTTTAGGTTCATAGTAGTTTAGTTTAACTAGGATTAGGAATGTGAATACGGTTATGTAAATCAATTCTAGGACTTTTCTTTTGTATTGATTGACTTTGTGCATTTTGAATGAAGCTATTGAGAATTTCAGTTACTCTTGCTCTCCTTCTCTTCCCTATAGTTTATCAAGAGGTCTTCACTAATGCATATTAGTTAGGTTCTATTACTAATAGAAGATCCATTTTAGGATACTAAACTTTCGTTTGGTGGATGGTTACGGCATAATGTGGAAATTTAAAGGATTAAAAGTATAGGGGAAAACTTCAAAATATTATTAATTATTTTTTTATAAATGAGAATACAAATAGGCCTTTATATAGGCAAAAATATAAGCTAATAGGCTAAACCTATAATCTATCATAATCCTAATATCTTATATTTGTTCTTTTAAAATATAATAATTTAATATTCAAATCTGATCCTAAATAATATCTAAACTTAATTTTAGATAATTAATTAAATAGCTAACAAAATATAATATTAATTAATTAATAATTAATTATAAACTAGAACATCTCAACATTCCCCTCAAGCTAGATCTATAGATTGAATACTTGTGCTTCTCAACACTCCCCCTTAAGTTGGGAGGCAACTTGGATGTGAGCAGCATCATTATAGAAAAACCAGAATTTTGAATCCTTAAACTAATAATAACTACTGAACTGAAGTTGATTGGATCTTGAATTTGGATATTAAGATAAAGTTGCGAACTTGACGAAAAACTTCCATGTTGGAGGCTTAACAAGAACATTTGCAAGAGATAAATTTGATGAAGAATTATATGTATTCATCCCATAATCTATGAGATTTCGTGGGAAGAGATCCAAGTTATTCTCTTCCATCATATGTATTATTTAAGAGTAACATGCTCATACAATCATGATAACCCACTTGGGTTTACACACTAATCTAACCTCATGTAAGGGAGAAAAACTAATCCCATAACCTATGAGATTTTGTGAGAATAGACCCAAGTTATCCTCTTCCATCATAGAGCAACTTGCTCATACAATCACGGTAACCCACTTGGGTTTACACACTAATCTAACCTCACTTAAAGTAGATGAACTAATCTTATACCCTATGAGATTTTGTGAGAAGAGACCCAAGTTATCTTCTTCTATTGTAACCCATTTGGGCTTACACATTAATCTAACCTCACTTAAAGTAGATAAACTAATCTTATAACCTATAAGATTTTGTGAAAAGAGACCCAAGTTACCATTTTCTATTGTAATCCATTTGGGTTTACACACTAATCTAACCTCACTTGAGGTAGATAAACTAATCCTATAACCTATGAGATTTTGTGGGAAGAGACTCAAGTTACACTCTTTCATCATATGTAACTAATCTTTACTTGAAGGTGTACATTCTCTTCAGGCTTAACATTTTTCTTCTTCTTCTTCTTCAGGCTCTGATACCATGTGAAAATTTGAAAGATTGAAAGTAGAGGGTAAAAGTCTCAATATTATTAATCTTTTTTTATGAACAAGAATACAAATAGGCAAAAATATAAGCTAATAGGCTAAACCTATAATCTATCATAATCCTAATATCTTAGATTTGTTCTTCTAAGATATAATAATTTAATATTCAAATCTTATCCTAAATAATATCTAAACTTAATTTTAGATAATTAATTAAATAACTAACAAAATATAATATTAATTAATTAATTAATTATTATTAATTAAGAATTGATTCTAAACTAGAATATCTCAACACATAGAGAAGTAAGAAGCATGTGTGGCTCCATGTAGTGCAACTACAAATGCAGATTTTAAGGCCCTTTCTCACAAGATATGTGAAGTAATGGATGAATTAAGAAATTTTATGGCTGATAATGTGACAACTATTAGTATTATTATAATTTGTTAATTATTAGTATTTTTAGAAATATTATTTATTATAATATGTGAAGTGGGTGAAGGAAAGTTGAAGTCGGGCTGGATGATTGTCGGAGGGGATGGAACATTATTTTGGGGGAACATGCTTTGGGGGAATGGGGTTCACTTTATGGATGAGTTTGAGTGAGATCTGGCATCTAAAAAAGATAGCTTCCGTTTGTTTCTTCTTTGTTCGTGTGACTTTGTCTAATTTGCTGTGGTTGTGCTGTGTATTTGTGGATTGCGTTGCTCTAATCTGTTAAAGCTTGTGTGTTATATAGTGTTTGCAAGGTTGGAGTGTTGTACTCTTTTGCCTAAGGAAGTGACTGTTTTTGCTTTTAGTGTATTTGAGCCAAGGATCCCGTCATATGTTCCTTTCTAATTCAGTAAAATTTTACTTTGGCCAACTATAATGATTCTCAGGAAATAATGATTGTACATGCATTCTTCTTATCTCCCTTGTCGTTCAAGTGCTGCCATGCTCATAAAACACAAGTTTAAATATTTTACATAGGTTAAATTGCATTTTGTCCCTCAAAGTATTCCCTAAGGAGCTTTGGGTAGCCTAAAAAATTGTGGAGTAATATGCCTTATAATTTTTCAAAATTGGTGCAATGTTGCCCTTTTTAATAGTCAACATTAAAACCATTTGTGCAATTCAAGAGACTTTTTTGACCCAACATTGACTTAACACTAACTATTTTTAAAAGCCAACATTATTATGGTTTTAAAAGATTATGTGCTATATTGTTAGATGCACATATCTCTTCCGAGGAATGTATGTATGGCAAATGTTGATTTCAGGAGATATAGGAGGAATATTGCATTGTCAATAGTTTTATATAGCTCAATAACATGAAAATTCCCTATAAGTGGAAGATGGCATGTCTGATCTTGGTTATAACTTTAAGTAGTTAGGTGACTACTTGCCCCTTTAAATCGGAATGAACAGTGTTATGGTGATGGTAGAAGAATTTCAGGACATAATTTTTTTTTAAGGAATGAAGAGAAATGTTATTCCAGTGAGAAGCTGAGTTGTTGCAGATAAGAAACAAAGCCATTTGAATTAATATTATAGCAAAAAGCTAAAGGTAAGGGTTCAGATCTCTAGTTAAGATATATCATTATATCATAAATTAAGGGGATTTTTAACTTCCATAGTTTATCTCTAGTTAAGATATAGATTAGTTTCGTAATGTGTTTTGAATGTTTAGTATGTCTTGTATGACATACACCGTGAAATTATAGTGACAAAAGGTCATTACATGATATGCACTCGTAAATGTCATTTTTTTCTCTATCTTTAATTTATGGTTATATTTTTTTTAGTTATACACTCAGTTCATTAGAGTTTTATCGCGATTATATCTAGATATGATGCGCGTCGTGTACCTGGCTATGGTGAGTGAGTCTCCCAATGGAGATTTTCTGCATACGCCAATGCTCAAATTTGAGACATCACTTAAGCAATACCGAGCCACTTACCACTTGAATTAACTCCCATTGGTTAATTTATGATTATTTAAACATTTGCATGAAATATGAAACCTAAATCAAACCTTATTTTGATTTTTTTTTTAATTTAACCTATCTTAACTCTTCTTTATAGGGAATGTGATCCTCACGGCCCACACACAAACATACCCTTTTATATCATTTCGGAGATTGATCCTATAACCTCTCCCTTTTTATGGGGGTGCCACTTGAGTCAAAAGCTCTTGACCTTGTTTTGTTTGAAAATCCACTTTATTTTTATTTGATTGGATATAAATATAACTAGATCTTATCTTTGTGTATCTATACACAAAGAAATTAAAAATTAATAGTAATCCGCTATCAAGCGTTAGGAATGCAGAATTTTGATAAAGTTTGTTTACTGTTAAGTGTTAATCATCATAAAAACATATAGAAATAAATATAATATATGTTCCACAGTAAAAACAAAATAGTTAAAAGAATTATTTTAGATCAAAATAAATGGGGAACAAAGAAAATGAAACTTCAGTTTATATATTTCATTAGGTTAAAGTACACATTCGATCTTTTATATTTATATCAAATTTTATTTTAATCTCTTAAGTTTAAAAGTATGTTTTTAATCTTTTAAATTTGACATAGTTAACTTTACTAACAGAAAATGTTGACTTACAATTAAGTGCTGATAAAATATCTAAATTTTAATTCTTTAATATAAAATATAACACAATTTAAAAAAATTAAAAATAAAAACATACTTTGTCAGGGTTTAATTGTACAGTCATCATTTATATTTGATGAGTCAGTTCATTTTCTGTTAAATAAAATTAACAATGCTAAGTTTAAAGATTAAAAATATACTTTTTAAACTTAAAAGACTTAAATAAAATTTAATGCAAATATAAAAGATCAAACGTACATTTTATTATATTTTTTGAATTAAATTTTAATATGTGGATTTTTGTATCAATTATTTGCCATGTAAGTAACTCTTATAGCCATTTATATCCATATTTAAATTTAACTTTCACGTTGATTTAATTTACTAGAGAATAAGTACAATAAGTATATAAGTTTAAGTATCTAATTTCTCTATTTTAAAATAACATTTGAGGGGGAAACAAGAAAAAAGAAAAATAAATAAACACTCATAATAAATACATCAAATTCTCATATATTAAAATATAAGGTACTAGACCAATTAATAAACTAACCGAGATAATAGTTTTAGGATCAATAGTTCGAACTGACGTTGACTTATCGTTAGACTATTATAAATATTTTTAATTAAATTTAAAATGTGCTTTAAACTATTTTTTTAAAAAAAAAAACACAAACACGCCCAAAGTTTCTCAAACAGTTGGGAGTGGTAAACCCAACAAAAAGTGTAAAGCATTCTAATCTCACAACTATTTTAGTAAATATATTTCCTTCATTAAATATAATTATTGTCGCATGCATTATAATTAGGGTGAAAGAGTTTTTGATAGAAATAAAAATTAAAATTAAAATTGAAATAGAATTAAGATAAAAATTAATTTTAAAAATTTATTTAGTATGATAAAAATGAGTATATAATTGATATATATATATTATAATTTGAGATAAAATAGTATAAAATATTTTTTTATAATTTATGAAGTGTTTAATTTGTCCAAGAACTTTATACTTTGAGGTAAAATGGTTCAAAATATTTCATTTACACTTTCATTATTTCATTTCTCAACTTTTTTATATAGAATTAAAATAATTTAAAATATTAGAAGTAAAAGTGAAAGTAGAAGTGGAACTGACTTCTATTATACTAAATAAGGAAAGTGAAAAATTCTATTTCCCCAATTCTACTTTCCTTGTACCAAACATATCCTTAGAGTTTTCTCAAATTCTCTTGCAAGTTCCCTCCTTTCTTTGCCAATGAAATACGGCCTCCGGTCTTTTTTATAACAAATATTTTTTTCTTATAGAAGTAGTTATATATATAAGTAATAATTTATATTTATCTAAACATTTAATATACTTATTTCTTCTTTATATTTAATTTATTGCCTGACTCTCTCGTCATTTTTTTCATTATCTCTCACAACTATCATCCTCATAAATAAAAATATATTTAAAAAATAATTATAATTTTTATATATTCATTACTTTTAATTAATAATTTAAATAGTTGTTATTTATAAAAGGAATAGGAGGGAGTATTTGAGGAGAGCTTTCTTCATCGAGACTTGATGATTCTTCCATTTCTGCTTTAATCATTTCTCTGAGGGGATCATATAACTATTCAAGAACTTCTTTCTACGTGGTGATGAAACGCTTGACAATTTCAGTATCATCTTACTTTAATCCTTGCAAGTATTACAAAAAAGGAACAACGTTGTTTATCCCGATGGAAAATAAAGTTAACAGTTAAATGAGAAACTCTGATTATAAGAAAAACAACATTTAGGGGGGCCCTATTAGAATATTAATGACACATTTTCAATACTTATTTTTAAATTTTTTAATGATCAATTTTTCAATTTTTTTAGAAGTTATCTTTTAGATGTTTTCAATATTTGTCATTCATATTTTCAACACTTTTTTTTAATTATTTTCAATACTGAAAACATGAAAAATAAAATACTGAAAACATCTAGGATGACTACTGGAAAACATTAAAACGTGAGTACCAAAGTGGAAGAAGTGTATTAGAAATATAAAAGATGAGTGCTAAAATAAAATAAAAAAACTCAGGAACACTTATTTTCTATATTTTCAGTACTTAGCTTTTCAATTTTTTTCACTAGTTATCTTATATGTTTTCAATATTGAAAAAAGTATTATTGATACTATGAAATATGTGTACTGAAAATATAGAAGCTGGGTGCTTAAAAAGTTAGCTCAGGAATATTTTGTTTTCAACCAAGGGAGCATGGTCCTTTGTTGGAATTTCAAAATTTTAATATTTTTAATTGTCATTAATGGTCGTGAATTAATTTTTCTAGCAAACTGCAAAAATACTCATAAATCTTTTTTAAATATTAATACCATAAACTTTACTTGGGTACAAAAAAAGTCCAAGAACTTCTCTAAATAAGACAAAAATGCGAATTTTATTAAAGAGTCGTTTGGATAAGAGTTTAGAAAAAGACTATAAAAGAATAGTTTTTATGTAACTTTTAAAAAATAGTTTATGAAAAAGAGTTTATAAAAAAATAGTTTTAAATAAATGAGTGTTTGAATAGTTGTTTATAGAAATATTTTTATTATTGATAAATTATAAAAAATAGTATAATTATTAAATATAGGAAATATAAGAGATAAGAGAGGAGAGAAGAGGAGAGGGGGGAGGAGGAGGAGGAGGAGGAGTAGTGTGATAAAGAAATGGGATAAACTTCTCTTACTTTTTTATTTTGTGGGTCCCACATTTTTGTTTTTAAATAATGATTATTTAAAAAAGAAAACTCCTCACATCCTCTCGCTCTCTCGGGCCCAACTCAGACTCGTCTCCCTCTTCTATCTCTTTTAATTTCTCAAGTCTCAGCTCTCTTCTTAGATAACCAATTGAGCGGCATTAGTTTTATAGTTAAAGAATTTGCCTTCAAGCTCGAGAATGGGAAATACTCAAAATAATATATTATCTCAAATATAAACTTCGGCAAGGGAATGAGGTAAACTTGAACGTTAATTTATTCCATTTGAGAAATGAAGAAGAAAGTTTAGCTCAAGTCAACGTAAAACATCTAAGATGACTAGGAAAACTTCAGTACTAAATTGGAAGAAGTGTATTAGAAATATAAAGGATGAGTGCTAAAAAGATTTAACTCAGCAACACTTATTTTCTATATTTTTAATATGCATCTTTTATATTTTCAATACTTGACACTTTCGATATGACATTGAATTAAAAAAACTAAAATATCTATTGCTTATTCGAGAAAATATCGAGAACATTTTTCATTTAATTTTTACTAAAAATAGAGTTTCTAAACATATTTTAGTTTATAGACTTCAATTTAAAGTGATTGGACGAAATGATATATACAAAAAGACTTATTTAGATCTAAATCATCATATTTTATGCTTTTATTAGTTGTATTTGAACGAAAATAGTAATTAGTTTCCAAATTTAATTTGATTTCTCAAGTGCATTGAATTAAATACATGTTATTTCTTTTAAGTTAGCATTTAATACTTTGAATCTCTAAGTTGCATTTAAATCAAATTTTTGAATAAATCTTTTACATACATTGTACCTTTCATTTTGCATACCAAACTCAAATTTTGGATAAAAAGTTAGTTTTTGAGTTTTTTAAATTTGAGAGTGTGGATTATTTCTATAAGGGCCCTTTTGGATAAAATTTTAAAAACGGACTTATGAAGAAAAAAAAAGATTTTTGGACAGCTTATAAAAAAGCGCTTTTAGAGAAAAGTTTATAAAAAAAAATAGTTTTGAATAAATGAATATTTGGATAGTTATTTCCAAAAATATTTTTATTATTGTTAAATTATAAAAAAATATATGAGTATTAAATTAGGAGATATAAGATATAAGAGGAGAGATGAGAGATGGTGTAAGAAAAAAGAGAGAGTGTAAAAAAAAGTAGGAGAGAGGAGAGAGGGTATAAGAAAAAGTAGAAGAGATAGTGTAAGAAAAAGTAGGGTTAATATAATAATTGATTAGTTCATAAGCTCTTTTACTGTTCCATAAGCTACTCTGATCAGCTTATCTGAAACTTTGATTTTAAACCATGATTTAATTCAAAAGCCCGTTTGAACAAATATAACTATTTATTTTAAAAAATTTTAAAACTTAGGTTTTGCCCAAACTTAGGTTTAAAACCTAAGTTTTGGCTTCATCCAAACAGGCCCTAATTTTTCATTGAACTAGCATATTTTTATTAAGGTTTGATCAACACTTGGGATATGTCTAATTTTTTTTATTATTTCTTGGGGTATATATATTTAAATTGCTTATGGATTTGCAGGGTCTTTCTCTCTATTTTTGTTTTTATAATAGATATTTTTTTGGTACGTAATAGATCTTTCTCTTAAGAACTTGCTCCAATCTCTAATTATACGAGGGAAAGAGTTGGTAACTTGCATGCAAAATGGCGGAATCTTTGGCATCTGCCACGCCCTTTATGCTGACGAATTTAATTTGAACATGGTCCCAAGCTGCTTTTGTTTAATTTTTAATGGAAAAATTAATTATCAAGTGCTGACGAATTTAATTTGAACATGGTCCCAAGCTGCTTTTGTTTAATTTTTAATGGAAAAATTAATTATCAAGTAAGTATGCCTCAATTTTAATTTTTAAATTACATCTCTGTAGTTTATTTTATACTTTTATAGTTTGATTTATTATAAATATTTATCCTTCATGAGTTTACAAATCATTAATTTTAATTTATAGAACTTCATGAACTTTATAACATCTACTTAATTTTATTTAACACCCGTATATTTATCTAAATGACATTTTATAAATATAATCAATTATCAATAATCAATCATCAATTATACTCTTTAAATCTTGTAATATCCAATCTAGTTAAAAATAGATTTACGTTAACCTAACTTAATATTTTTAATTTTTTTATTTACAAGCCCCAATCAATAATTCTAATAAGACAATGACTAATTGCAATTAGATTTTTGAAAGCTTTTTAGCGTATTTTAATAGGATTGTTGATTAATTATTATTATAAGATTCAAAATCTTTCAAAAATTAGAATAGAGGCTCAAAATATTTTAAAAATCAAATTTTAATTTTTTATAATATTTTAAATTTTAAATTATAATTAAAATTTATAATAATTATAAATAATTAATCAATTATAATTATTTTTTAAAGTATCAAATAATAAGGGCTAGATCAGACAAAATAAGTTATGCGAATTTAATTCAAAATTGATGCTGGAATCAAATCTTATACCAAATATCTAGGAGCGAACGTGATCTTGTGTACATGTTAATTTAAAGGAACTTGCAAGAGACTCACATGGCGGGTTAAAAACTTCAAAAATATCTAATGTTCATAACTCTTCCCCACCAAGAAACCGTAGCTTCCGCCAGAATTCAATGCCCTAGAATGTCAATTCAACGAAATTCCTGAATTATTTCTCTTTCCTCTCTTTCTTTCTCATAATTCGGGTTTAATTTCATTCATTGTATGATCAGTGAATGTATCACTATGAGTTGTAAAGCTTCACCATTCATTTCAATCCTCCTTCTTCTTCCTCTTCTATCAATGGCGTCTTCTGATGATCCTACCCACCATTCTATTCTTCAGTGTCTCTCTGACCATTCTGAACCCACCGTATTACCTCCCATAGCTTCCATCACCTTCTTCCCAACTTCCCCATCATACTCCTCCATCTTGCAATCCTCCATTAGAAATCTCAGATTCAACTCTTCTTCTACATCAAAACCATCCTTCATTGTCACTCCCACTCATTTCTCTCACATCCAAGCTTCCATCATTTGCTGCACTAAATATGACCTCCAAATGCGAGTCCGAAGCGGAGGCCACGACTACGACGGCCTCTCCTACGCGTCGTCCTCGTCGTTGTCACGTGTGAACTTCATGATCTTGGATATGTTTAATTTCAGATCAATACAGGTAGAATTGGATGATGAAACTGTGTGGGTTGACTCTGGGTCAACGCTTGGTGAACTGTATTACAAGATAGTAGAGAAAAGCAAAATCCATGGATTCCCTGCTGGGGTTTGTCCTACCGTAGGTGTTGGAGGTCACTTCAGCGGAGGTGGGTATGGGAATATGATGAGAAAATTTGGTTTGACTGTAGATAATGTGTTGGATGCGAAATTAGTGGATGCTAATGGAAGAATTTTGGATAGAGAATTAATGGGGGAAGATCTTTTCTGGGCTATTAGAGGAGGAGGAGGAGGTAGTTTTGGAGTAATATGTTCCTGGAAAATCAAACTGGTTCGTGTCCCTGAGATTGTCACAGTATTTAGAGTTGAAAGAACATTAGAACAGAATGCTACTGAAATTGTTCATCAATGGCAGCATGTGGCTGATAAGATGGATAAAGACCTATTCATTAGAGTGGTTATCATGCCTGTTAATAAGAGTCATAAAACGATAAGAGCTAAATTCAATGCTCTGTTTCTTGGGAATGCACAAAAGCTGCTTGATGTGATGTCTGAGACACTGCCTGAACTGGGTTTGACGAAAGAGGATTGCATCGAAATGAGCTGGATAGAATCAGTATTATTTTGGGCTAATTATCCTGTTGGAACTTCACTTGATGTTTTGCTTGATAGGCATCCACAATCAGAGAAATTCTTGAAGAGGAAATCGGATTACGTGCAGAATCCTATCTCCAAAACAGATCTGGAAAGCATATGGAAGAAGATGATGGAACTGGGGAAGCCGGTGCTGAATTTGAATGCATATGGTGGGAGAATGGGAGAGATTTCAGAGGAAGAAACACCATTTCCACACAGAGCTGGGAACATATATAAGATACAGTACTCAGTTAATTGGAAAGAAGAAGGTGATGCTGCTGCAAATAAGTATCTTGATCTGATTCAAAGGCTCTATGATTATATGACACCTTATGTGTCAAAGTCACCCAGAAGTTCTTATCTGAACTATAGAGATGTTGATATAGGTACCAATGGACCTGATCATAATGCTAGTTATGATGTAGCTAGTGTTTGGGGTAACAAATATTTCAACAGGAATTTTGATAGATTGGTAAAGATCAAGAGTGTGGTTGATCCTAACAATTTCTTCAGATATGAACAAAGCATCCCTTCTCTTCCATCTTGGAGAAGCACCATGGCAGAGTAGAAAGGTGTCATCAAGATCAGAGATGGCATGTAAAGTATAATTTGTGTTTCATATAAGTTAATTTCAATATGATTCTTTTAGAAACAGATAATATTGTTATTTTTTTGGGGTGGGGGTTTAGTTTAAAGTCTTAAAAGAAGGGATTTAGTTACCCAAAAATTCTATAATAATTGAAAATCATGCATTTACAAGTTTCAATGCAGGAAATAATGCCACGTTTATATTGTTTATTTGTCATTGAGACTGTTTGGGAATTAAATCGATTCTTTATGATCTTATAATGATGTTCTATTCTTTTTTCCTTCTTAAACTGTTTATGGTGTATCACCTTTACAAATATTTATGATGAATTTAATAATATATTGAGATGCATGTTATTATTTGTCTAGGACTATAAATTTATAATTTCATCATAATATAAAATATATTTCTAAATTTTGGACTGAAATATGACAATAAGGGGATCGCTTTAGACATCATCTCATTTTGAAATAGAGAAACTAAATGTGTTTGTTTTTTTTTTTATTTGAAAATTTTTGAAAAGGGGTTGGGCTTACCCACGATCTAAGAGTAAGGCGAAGTCTCCCTTCCTCCTAGAATATATCAATATTGGGTAGGGTGAGCTATCTATTACCCTCAGGTATAAATTTAAGCATATGGGAGTTATGATGCCTCCCTAAATGCCCTGATTGGAACCACAATAAAATGGTACTCCCCAAGAATCAAATATATTCCAAATAATTGTATGTCTCATTCTTTTGTCAGTTAAACCTACGGATGATGGGTCAAAAACATTTGTTAATTCAGCTATGAAATAGAAACTTAGTAAAAAAAAATGATTGGGCTAAGTATTATTGATGATTGTATATGTGAGGGATAAAGGTTCTTGCATGACCAATTTCATGAAGACACAAAATGCTTGGGATCCCTATTAAAGAGAGATGTCTCCACTTACCGTTCTCTTCACTCACTATCTATTTATTGTCTATCATTGAATCAACTTTCAATGATTGAGATTTAATATTTTATCACAATATTATTATAATATTAGATAAAATAATGTATGAATACATTTAAAATGTTGGAACTCAAGTCAAATAGTTCACAATAGTAGACTTTTATTAAAATATTTTATATTATTTTATTTGTTATCCTTTGCAACTTTAAATTGTTCAAATTAAATTTTAAAAATTTTAAATTTATTGATATAAATTTTTATGATGTAATATTATAATAATATTGTTATAGAATTTTTAATCTCAATCATTGACATGGTAAAAATGATAAGTAGAGAATAAGTGGAGAGAAAGGTAAATTGAGACATTCTTTTTTGAGGTTCTCATAACACAATTATCAATTTTGACATTTTGGTAAATGTCTCTTTAAGATGTAATGTCATGCTTGTTAGGTTCTGAGGCATTATTAGTTATGTCAAAGTACATGCAACATGCTCTTGGTTCCTCATTTGTTTGTTCTAAATGGAATTTCACAAAATGATTGGACTAAACTAAACACGGTTTCTTATATGATACAGAAACTTTAAACTACGTCGTATTATTTATAATTTACAAATACAAAACTGATATTTGTTGTTGCATTTGAAGTACTTGCACTGGTGAGAGGTTGAACTTCTATTTTGGAGGTACATGGTTGATTTTGATGGAGTTTATTGATCCCCATATCAATATTACTTGGAAAAAAAAAGAAGAAAAGAAACAGAGGAGGCTGCATTTTTTAAGTATTCTTGAGTTGATTATGGATCATTATAAAACTAGAACCATAGTAAGTTATTTAATAATTTAGACAAAATTAATTATTTAAAATATAATGAGGTCTCAAGTATTTGAAAAGAACAGGTATTTTTTTTTTGGAATTAGCGTGAATTTCTAAAATTGATGTTTTACAATAGAAATAGGAATTGTATTCAAGAATATTTTAAGTGATTTTAACCCTAAATAAGGTAATTTCCCTAAATCGGAAAAATAGCTAGAGGACAGGTTTTGGCTTGGGAAAATTTGAGAAATTACTCCATAATGGATATGAATTATATATGGTCTTAGTGTCTTACATTATCAAGGGAAAATAAGTGAAGAATGAAGGGAATGTGTTTAAATGCAAGTTAATTATCTTTATTTTTGAAAGTAAAAGTTTGTATGCTTATTTTGTTGGAGGCTATTTATAAATTGTATAGTTACTTCCAACTATTTGAACATGTGTATGTACAATGGACAATTTCCTATGCATGCTAGAATATGAATATGCAAAGTGGATGTCAAAAAATCTCAAAGCATGTTTGGGTCAACATTTTAAATCATGATTTT
This sequence comes from Leucaena leucocephala, assembly GCA_037074615.1. Lineage (NCBI taxonomy): Eukaryota > Viridiplantae > Streptophyta > Magnoliopsida > Fabales > Fabaceae > Leucaena > Leucaena leucocephala. Next base: position 13,429,548 of record CM073528.1, on the reverse strand, counting down.
AAAAATATTATAGTTAAATGCTTTTTTTTTTAAAAAAAAATTATGATTCAAAACCATCGTCTAGGGATAGAAAATAATGGATTTCATGGAGAAATAATTTTCTACATTTTTAGAAGCTAAAATCATTTTTCTAAAATCACTTTTATTACTAAAAGCTAATCCAAACATAAATTAAAGTAATGTTAAGTATCCCTATAGAGGATTAAACTTGGGGTACAAGTAAGGGGATATGCAAAAGAACAATAATTTCTAGATGTAAAAAATCATGATTTTATTGGCAGAATAGAATCTGTAAACTTAATGAAGAACACTGGATGTAAATAATGGAGATTTGGGAAATCTCAAATAGAGATATTGTTATCGTAGACGCAATTTAACAGGGCAAGTATACTCTTTAATATCTTTTCTTTTTAACTTGTTCAAAATCAATTTTTTTCTAATTTTTGTTTAAAACATTTTAATTTTGAATTTGAAAAGCAATAGACTGAAAAATGTATATATGATTTATTGAACGACTAAAAGTACATCTGTGTACAAATCTCCATAAATCCTATTTATATATCACCTTATCACACTCATACAACAAACCATAACTAACTAACTAACCTACTTATTAACAACATAATTAATAAATAATTACTATTACAATTTGTTTACAACTTATTGGTTCAACACTTCCCCTCAAGTTTGTGGCTATAAATGTCTATAGTTCTTAACTTGCCTTTCCAAGAGCTTTAGTCAGAATATCTACCTACTGATCTTTGCTTCTAACATGTTCAAGCTTAATTACCCTTCTTGTAGTTTCTCCCACACAAAGTGGTAGTCCATCTTTATATATTTCATGCGCTCATGGAATACAGGATTTGTCACAATGTAGATTGTTGATTGACTATCACAAAAGACTTGTACAGACTCCATATTATGTTCCCCTAGGTCTTTTAACATCTTAGATATCCATACCACTTCAGGTGCACCTGACTTAAAGCTCTATATTCTGCCTCCACTGAAGACTTTGAAATTGTTGACTATTTTTCTTATTACCAGGAGATTGGGGACTCAGAGAGCTTGATAACAAAGCCTGTTACTGATCTACAGGTATCTGGACATGTTTCCCAATCTGAATCCACAAAGCACTCCAACTTGGTAGGCTTTCCTACTACTAATAGTCTTCCAAGACCTAGTTGATTCTTGAGGTATCTAACCACTCTCACAGCAGCATTATAATGAGACCTCCTAGGTGTATTCATGAACTGGCTGAGACCCTGCACCACAAAACATAGATTAGGTCTAGTCATAGATATATAGGATAATCTCCCTACCAGTCTCCTATATGTAGCAGGATGTGGTAGTAGCAGATCATCGATTTCTTTCTTAGGATTTGCTCTTAACTTTCTGTTCTTCTCTATCGGTACTGTAAGAGGCTTAGTAGCAGTCAAACCCATGTCAGTAATAATGTCAAGAGCATACTTTCTTTGATTAAGTACTATACCTTTACTTGACCTTGCTACCTCTATTCCTAAGAAATATTTAAACTCTCCTAGATTTACTATGCAAAAATTGTTTTACTTCATTGATCTTGTTTGACCTATTTCCTGTTACGATCAAATCATCAACATAAGCCAGCACTAAGGTAACTTCTGATTCATCCTTTCTAACAAATAGCGAATAATCATATTTATTTTGTCTAAAACCTCCTTCTAACAGTGCATTTGTAAGCTTAATATTCTATTGGCGTGAAGCTTGCTTGAGCCCATACAATGCTTTTGTTAATTTACAGGCTTTGTTTCTTGTCAAGTTGCCAAAACCTTGTGGGATCTGCATATATACCTCCTCCTCCAAGTGACCTTAAAGAAAGGCATTATACACATCCATTTGAAAGAGGGCCCAATCATTTTTCACAGCAAGAGAAAGGATAGTTCTAATGGTAACTATCTTAAGAATAGGTGAAAAAGTCTCAAAATAATCTATTCCTTCCTGTTGACTGTAGCCTTTGGCTACTAATCTAGCTTTAAACCTATCGATGTTCCCACTGGATTCATACTTTACCTTAAACACCCACCTACACCAAATTGGTGTTTTGCCTTTAGGTAGGTCAACTAGTTGCCATGTACCATTCTCCTCCAATGCCTTTATTTCTTTCTGCATTACATCCACCCACCTTAGGTTTTGAGATTCTTCTTCAAAGCTACGAGGCTCAATAACACTATCAATTTTAGATAAAAAGGCTTTATAATCATAGGAAATATTTGAGTAATACAAATGAGACTCCAAGGGATACTTTACCTACCTCTTAACTACATTGTGACTCTATTGCGAATCTGCTATGAAGGCATATCCAAATAGAACCTGTGTTGAAGCCCGTGTTGTGCAATGGTAATCCTGCATCCATGCAGGGGACTTCCTTTCACACACTGGTCTTCCAACAGTTGGATGGCTCACTTCATTATTTAATCCTTGAGGATTTCCTCCTCTACTTAGGGAGTCTATATTGCGTACAGCTAGCTCTAACATATGACTTTGAGGGATAGTGAATTCATCATATTTAGATAAGTCATGACTAAATGAATTAATCATGAGACCACCATTTTCTCCCCTTGATTGATGCGTTTAGAGTCCCAAAAGGGATACTTACTTTCAATGAAGACAACATGGCTATTAACACACATAGATGTAGTCGTAATATTATACAATAGAAATCCTTTTTGAGCATCCAAATAACCCATAAAAACACAGGGGTCAGACCGAGGACCAAATTTGTCATGGGAATGAAAATTAGTGGCATATGCAAGACAACCAAATACTCTAAGCATAGACAAATCATGTTGATAACCATACAGAAGTTCATATGGGGTTTTATAATCTAGAATGCGAGATGACATTCAATTAATAAGAAAAGTGGTAGTGGCAATACACTCCCCCCAAAACTGCAGGGGTACCCCAGATTGAAGGAACAAACTCCTTGCAACATACAAAAGATGCCTATACTTTCGTTCAATGACCCCATTTTATTGGGGAGTGTGTGGACAGGTTGTCTCATGAATCACCCCTTTGTTGCTTAAGTAAGCACGCAATTCATGATTCATAAACTCAAGATCATTGTCAGTACGTAATTTTTTAATTAAAGTAGAAAATTGAGTAAAAATGAAGGCAAAGAAATTCTTTAAATGGAAAATGGCCTCACTTTTACTGATCATTAAGAATGTCCATGTACATCATGAGAAATCATCAACAATGATAAGAAAATAATGATTCCCCTTATAAGTAGGTTTTCTATACTGTCCCCATACATCCACATGAATTAACTCAAAGCAACTACTAGTCTTTGAGGAACTAGAAGTAAATGGTAAACGAGTTTGCTTAAAACGAGCACAAATATCACATTTATCATGATGAATGAAAGGAACTTCAGTCTTAATCAAATCTAAGTGCTTCAACTTGTCCATTGGTATATGACCTAACCTTCTATGCCAATTATTCGAGGAAAAGCTAAAACTCTCTCATTATTTAACATGCATGACAATCTCTGTCCTCCTATTTCTATTTATGACATACAATACATTATTCTTCCTACTAATCATTCTTTCCTTCCCACTTAAGGTTTCCTATAAAATGCAATATTCAGGATGAAAATACACTATACACGACATGTCAACAGTTAGGCATGAAACATAAATAAGATTAAAGCAACAACTAGGAGCATAATAAACATTCTTAAATGTAATGTCGTCTACAACATGTATGGTCCTAGTGTGTGTGACTACCATAGTCTCACCATTTGGCATTGTGATTCTCTTAAGGGGCCTACATATCTATGAATGCTATCAAACATATTTATACTCTGGGCAACATGACAAGTTGCCCTTGAGTCAATAATCCAATAATTATCAAACAAAGATTTAGGGATAACATTGATAACACCTGAGGTACGCTCATCAATGTAGTCAACGGCTGCTCCCACCACAGTATTTTGAGGTTTCTTCCTTAAAATTTGAAGTATTTGATTGTATTGTAAATGGGAAATATCCCCATGTTATGGAATTGTATTAATGGATGAATTCTTACCTTGAGAGGAAACAGTGGGATTCTCACGTAGATCACTGGATTAACAGAATCATTGGTAACTTGCTTTCCTCAAAAATTGGGTAGGAAGCCAACCAGATTGTAACACGTTTCCTTCTTGTTCCCCTTTTAGTTACAATGTAAGTATTTGTCTTGGTTCCTCCCACGCCCCCATCCTTGTCCAGCTCGTCCTCCCCTAGTTGTCATGAAATATCCTTCAAGGGGATATTGGATGAAGAAGAAGTAAGTTCCCTTTATGACTCATCATTAGAAATGAGGGAAAATGCCTGGTTAAGCGAAGGAAGATGCGTTTACAGAAGAAGTTGTGTTCTAGCATGGTCAAAACTATCATTAAGACCAAGGAGAAACTGGAAGAGCCTCTACTGTTGTAATGCCCTAGAATACTCCTGTGTAGAAGGGCACTGGCAAGATAGGAAAGAAACAAGACGGTCATATTTATCCCAAAGGTCCCTTAATCTTGTGAAATATATCGCCACACTCATAGGTCCTTAAGTTAGAGGGGTGATAGACTTGTGCAAAAAGTAGATCCGCATTCCATCGGTCTTGTGAAAACTCTCCTGTAAGTCATCCTATACTATTCATGCACTAGTAGAGAATATAAGACCAGTGGATATATGTCGTTCCACTGAGTTAATAAGCCAGGACAGAACAATAGAGTTGTAACGATCCCATGTAACTTGAAGGGCATGTTCTTGGGTCTCACGGCTGCATGTATCATCTATGAAACCCAATTTATTCTTCCCATAAAATCCCAATCTCATGGTTCGACTCCAAATTTCATAATTCTCTGAACCAAGCAGAGGCTATTAGATGAGTGACCCAATTTGGATATCTGACGGATGAAGGTATAATTTATACGAACAAATTAAAATATGTAGAAAAGAATCTCAATATTGGAATAGACAAACAAAATTTCCAAGAACCTTGGAAAGAGAATAAGTACCGGTTAGCACATTGGTAGGTACCTTTAAAATGATTCTCTCACACACGGTGAAGACAGCCCTATTACACCCCTGTATAAACTAGCGAATAGTGCAACTCAACAAAACTTTAGTTTGGAAATGACAAAGTCATAATGTTCCCAATATGAGAAACACTTAGAATGATGATTCGTCACAAACTCAAGACAATCTTGGGTGTGAAATAATAGGCACAAAAGATTCCCCACTGGAGGAAGCTTTGGAATGGCTATCTGTAATTGGTGTGATAATGGCGACGATGCAAGAAATCGAGAACCCTAGCAGTGTGATGTAACGTGATAAGGACATCATCATTCTTGTGGTCTCGATTATCGAAGGCGTCCAATCAAGGATCGTGCTTGGATAATGGAGGAAGAATCAAAACTCATGGCCATGAAATGGGCTCCTATAGTCTTGGCCCAAAGAGAACCCGCTCTGGTACCATGAAAAGCAATAGACCAAAAAATGTATATATGATTTATTGAACAAATAAAAGTATATGTGTGTACAAAGCTCCATACATCCCTTATTTATATATCACCTTATCACACCCATACAACAAACCATAACTAACTAACTAACTAACCTACTTATGAACAACCTAATTAATAAATAATTACTATTACAATTTATTTACAACTTATTGGTTCAACATAATTAAATCAGATAAAAAAATTATTTTACATAATCAATTTGATCAAGAAGTTATTTATAGAGATTTAACATAAATTGAAATATGTTATGAATATAGTATATATTTGAATGTCCTTATCTCATGCAATGATGCAATGAAAGCCCCACTTTCCTGAAAACAAGCTTATTATTCTCCTCCTCCTTCTTCTTCAAGAAATTCGTTCAATACCAGCATTGGACTTAATTGCTATTGTAAGATAGAGGTGTATATCGACAGGCTAAGCACGGTAATTCTCCTACCCGATGTCTTGTATGAAAAAATATGGATTATATTTTATAATTCAATGCCTGGCCCTGACCAATAAAAGTTCTAATAATTTTAGGCTAGACATAGACATGATACCCTGCTCATATTGTAGAAAAAATATGCAATTATGAACTTATAAAATAATACTATATCCATGTCTTGGAGAGTTAAATAATATTTATAATCTACTAAGAATAAAAATAATAAAAATATAGTAATTAAAGTTTTAAATCTATTGCATATATAAAAAAAGCCTTAAAGTCTAAGTAGTTTACAATTGCAACTTTACATCTGCATCTGAAAAAATAAAAGAAATAATTATAATTTGTAATATAATCATATGATGGTTATTAAAGTTATAAAAAAGAAATAAAGATAAAAATTTGGTTATAAAAAATAAAGGGATATAATATATATAAGGGCAGGTCAAATGGGTATAGCAACATACCTTTCCTCGTGCCCTGCCCTACACAACACTTGACCTAGCCCGACCTTACCCAATTATATTTTAGGCTATTTTTTTTGGATCGGCTAGTCATTTTTTCTCTGGGCTTGGGCGGGTGCATAAGGCAATTGGGTACCCTACACACCCCTGCTATAAGACGTTGTTCTACCTTTTATGGATAGAATTTAAATGCTCTAATTATTATATATTCTCTTTATGATTTATTGTCTATACTTTTATTGGCTGTGGTTATTTTTTTATAGCATGAAGCCATAGAGCTTTTGATTTTCCATCTTATGGCATGAAGTTCATGTAGCTTAGATTTTAAATTTAATGCCATAAATAAAGCTTTGCTTTTTATATTATAGTTGAAAGCTATAAAGTTTGGACTTTTATTCAAATGTCATAAGCTTTGATTTTTATATTATAGTCTAAAAGCTATAAGTAAAGTTTTGATTTTATATTATAGATGAAAGCTATAAAGCTTTGATTTTTATATTATAGCTTAAAGCTATAAAGCTCAGAATTTTATCAAAATACCACAAGTAAATTTTTATTTTTATATTATAGCTAAAAAACTATGAAACTTAGATTTTTATCCAAAGGCCATAAGTAAAGCTTTGATAATTATATTATAGTTGAAAGCTAAAAAAAATGAATTTTTATCTAATGGTCAGAAGTAAAATTTTGATGTTTATATTATGGCAATAAGCCATAAAGATTGGATTTTTATCTTACGGCCAGAAGCTATAAACTTTGATTATTATAATACTATCAATTTCCTGATTAGATAGTCAAAAGCTATCCTTATAATAGTCAATTTGATATATGCTGATATTATGATTTTATATTATTAAATGACCATAAGTTACAGTACTCTCAATTTTCTGATTAAATATCTATAAGCTATTTTATATGTTTATGATAATTAATTTGATATCTATTGATATCATGATTTTATATTATTAAATGGCTATTAGCCATAGTACTCCTAATTTCCTGATTAGATAGCCGGAAGCTATCTTTATACATTTATGATAATCAATTTTATGTTGATATCATAATTTTATTTCTTGATTAGATGGCCAAAAGCTAAATTATTACTTTTGATAATAATTCTTTTGTAAAAGACTATGGTTTTGATAAATTGTGACACGTTGATGAAGCTCTAAAGGCATTTGTTCCAATCATTATAAATTAATGAAGAAACATGCCTGAAGTATGAGAAAATGATTAGTTCTAAGAGAAAGAAAAGGAAGCAAATAATCAAGATGATTATATTGAGTAGGCAATAATTGAGATATGAAATACTTTATAAGAGATTCAGGTATCTAAAAATAATAAAGAAATCTCAATTAATTATATCATAAAAGAAAAATGAACTGAGAAGACTGTCGATAACAATCTTAATGATAATATCACGTGATCAATTAGGATCTTATATATAAATCTATCATAAGATTATGATAAAAAGATGGTTGGCCAACACAAAAAGAAAAGACAAAATATGAAAGATATTTCTGTAGCCCAAGCAAAGTGTGATATCAATATCATATAAATAGGTGCTTTAGACATGATCCCGTGGTATATTAAATGTGGATATCTTATAATTTGACAGTCTGGCAATATATGAACCTTGTTGTAAGTTTAAGATCTTGACCAAAGCAATCCTATGTTGTTTTACAAATTTGGAGGGACTAAGTCCTACGGAAGGATGGATTCATTCAACAACTAAGGTTTTAGGTGGATATATTTTTCATGAACTGCGCATTTTATAATTTTAGGGTCTTGACTAACGAAACTAGTTTCCTGCTTTTGAACATTGTTCAAATCAAGTTCAAAGAAGGGATCAACGTCACGCCACAGCTGACGAACTCGTTAGTGATACAGAGAACGTCGAGTTCTTGGGACAGAAAATTGACCTGACACATTTTTTTATAATTCCTTTCCTTTGAAACAATAACAAAGAGTTTCTCACTCTTGCTGCCCAAAGGCATTGCTGCTCTAACTGTATTAATAACAATAAACTATAATCAGACCTCTCATTCATGAACTGAAAAAAGGAAAATTGATGATCTACAAGTAAGCTTCAGTAATGATATAGTACTACGTACTTGGAATAACTCGTGTAACTTGTTCTTGAGATAGCAATACTCCTGCTGCTCCAGCATCTGCAAAGCTGATCTCAGGCATCTAAAAGTATATGAAATACTCTGTTAGCTCCTGTGTGTGTAATAAATGTTAGAAAATAAACATTTCAAATATAATATAATCAGTTTAGATTATAACATACTCAAATATAAAACCTATATGAGATGCAGCGGAAGACTTAAAAGTTACCTCTCGCCATTAGCTTGATTGATATGAGAAGAATTGGAATTAAATGAGATACTTGTCAAACAGAGAACACTGTCAGATAAACAACAGATTCTTCCAGCTGGTGATTAGGCACAGTGATGACAACTTGTTTACTGCTGTCACCAGTGGGGAACCTTCAAAAGGGAGTTGAGAATTAGGTTTTGCTCTAGACTCATAAAGTAATCTCATGATTAAATGAATTGTTAATTTTCACTATAAGAAAATTAACCTTAAATAAACTGAGTCAATAACCTACCTTGGACTGGGCCCAATGACTACGGGCCACACTCAGAAATATTTATTAATTATCCTAATTAATATCTAAATGGGTTATAATAAATAATAAATATCTCACATTCTCCCACTTGGCCCGTATATTCAATGTCATTGCCTTGTCAAGGTAAATTGATGTCATGCTACAAGAATTAAGGCGATAAGTCCCCTTTTATCGAGTATTACCTTCCATGTATTACAGGTAGCACCATCACTTAATGGGTATCACATTATACATGAACTCAATATTCATCGATTCCTGTCTCAGTGTTTATCAATTTTAATAATACAAATGTATACAATCACAATTTGAAATGATAAACTACAAAATACAATTTCACTGCTCATACATCTACTAATCAAAAGTAGGACAAAGTCCCATATGAGGTACATATGTGACAAAAACGTTTGGCTTCAACCCTTTCGTCAAAGGATCAGCCAACATATCCAATGTACTGATGCGTTTAATGGAAACTTGGTCATCCTTAACTCTTTCTCTCAAGCAAAGGAATGTAAGTTCGACAAACTTACTTTGACTTTTCTTCCTTTTGTTGTTCGCTATGGCCACCGCAACTGCATTATCACAGTATATTCTGATTGGCTTAGAGACTGAATCCACAATCTTAAGCCCAGCAATGAAATTCTTTATCCAAATAGCTTGTGAACTTGCTTTAAAACATGCAATGTACTCAGTATCACTGGTAGAAGGAGCTGTTTGAGTTTGTTTAGCACTTCTCCATGATATAGCTCCTTCTGCCAATAGGAAGATGTGGTCATGTAGATTTGTTCGTGTTTACACATCCTCTGAGATCTAAATCTGAGTATCCAATTTCGTCCAGACTATCTGTTCTCCTATATGTGAGCATGCAGTGTTTAGTGCCTTATAGGTATCTAAACACCTTCTTTGCAGCTGTCTAATGTGCTTCCCCAGGATTACTTTGGTATCTTCCCAATATACCCACAGCAAAAGCGATGTCAGGTCTTGTACAAACATGTGCATACATCAATCTTTATATCGCTGAGGCATATGGGACCCTTTCCATCTGTTTCCTATCAAGCTTAGTTTTAGGACATTGACTTAAACTAAACTTATCTCCTTTTTTAATAGGAGCCACGTTAGATGAATAGTTCTGCATTCTGAATCATTCAAGAACTTTGACAACATAAGCCTCTTGAGATAAGCCTACAAGACATTGGGTTCTATCTCTATGGATCTTTATGCCAATGACATAAGAAGCCTTACCCATGTCTTTCATGTCAAAACTCTTAAATAGAAATTGCTTCACCTCACTCAATAGTCCCATATCATTGGTAGCAAGAAATATGTCATCCACATACAAAATCAAGAATATGATTTTACTCCCACTAGCCTTGTGGCATATACAATCATCCATGATGTTCTCAACAAAACCAAATGATGTGATCACTTCATGGAACTTCAAGTACCACTACCACTAAGCTTGTTTCAAACCATATATTGATTTCTTTAGCATGTATACCAACTATTCTTTACCTTCTACAATAAATCCTTCAGGTTGTTTCATGTAAATTTCTTCCTCCAGTTCACCATTGAGGAAAGCAGTCTTTATATCCACCTGGTGCAACTCCAAATCAAAATGGGCAACAAATGTCATGGTGATAAAGAATGAATCTTTATTAGATACAGGTAAAAAGGTTTCACTGTAATTGATTCCTTCTACTTGAGTGAAGCCCTTGGCAACCAACCTAGCCTTGTATCTATCGATGTTACCTTGTGAGTCTCTCTTAGTTTTGTAAACCCATTTACAACCAATGGCCTTAGACACACTAGGTAACTCTACAAGTTCCTAAACATGGTTGTTTGCCATAGAATTCATTTCATCAATTATAGCATCATACCACAACTTAGAGTTCACACTCTTCACAGCCTGAGTAAACGTTAAAGGATCATTCTTAACACTTATATCACAGTCAACCTCAGCAGAATATACTACATAGTCATCAGGTAATACCGGTCTTCTTTCTCTAATTGACCTCCTTAATTCAACTTCTTGGGTTGACCTAGGTTGCTGAACAATGACATCCTCTATCACATTTTATGGTGGTTCCACTTGTGTGATAGGTTGACCATTCGGTATGTGTCTATCTTATTCAGTACCGTCAACTTGAGCCACAGGGTCTACATCACGTTCAATGTCAATCCCAATAGTGGGGTGATCATTAACTATTGATGTCCCCTCATGAATGATATCAGTGGTTTGCTCTATGTGATCGTCTGGTGGACAATTACTCCCACTAATCATATCATTCTTAAGAAACTTGGCATTCCTAGACTCTACAAATCTTTTAGAAGGTGGAGGACAATTGAACTTATAACCCATAGACCTTTCTGCATAGCTTACAAAGTAAGCTCTAATAGTCTTAGGGTCCAACTTCTTCTCCTATGGATTATACACTCTTACTTCCGCAGGATAACCCCATACCTTAAAATGATTTAAACTGAGTTTTCATCCTTTCCAGATTTCAAAGGGTATCTTAGACACTGCCTTTGTTGCAACCCTGTTCAGTATGTATGTGGCTGTCTTGAGTGCTTCCTTCCACAGAGAAAATGACAGTTTGGAGCTGCTCATCAGGCTCCTAACCATATCCAGCAAGGTCCTATTTCTCCTTTCAGCTACACCATTCATGTCAGGTGATCCAGGCATAGTATATTGAGCTACTATATCTTGCTCTTGAAGAAAATAAGCAAATGGACATGCAACTTGTCCTTTACTAGTGTATCTACCATAATACTCACCACCACGGTCTGATCTCACTATCTTGATTGGTTTCCCAATCTATTTTTCTACTTCTATTTTATATTCCTTGAAAGCATTTAGTGCCTCACTTTTATTATAACGCATGTAGACATACATGTATCGTGAGTAATCATCAATAAATGTGATAAAGTACTTTTGACCATGTGCAATCAAATTAGGACAACAAATATCAGTGTGTATAATTTCTAGCAATTCATAACTTCTCTTAGCCCCTTTATGTGACTTATTTGGTCTGCTTTCCCCTTATGTAGTCCACACAAGAATCAAACTTCGAATGGTTTAAAGATGGAAGAATTATGTCTTTATTTAACCTTTTGATTCTATCAACAGAAATATGACCCAATCTCCTTGCCATAGGCTATAAGAATTCTCATTGATGACACTTCTCTTGGTACCACACGAAATAGAAAAAGATTGCGGTGAATCAGAAACAATTTTAAACAAGCCATCAATTATAACTAAATTCGCAATTAAAATTGAATCCTTTGACAAAGTCATGAGTTTCTTAGAAAAAACTAAATGATAATCAAATGGAATAAGTCTTGAAATATAAATTAAATTCCTCTTGTAAGAGGGAACATAAAAAATATCATAAAGTTTCAAAATATTTTTATTCAAAAGATGAATGCGAAAAGTTCCAACAACTTTCACAGGATCTCCTCTCCCACTGCTTGATAAGACAGTTTCCTCATTGGAATGTGGAGGCCTACTTGTTAGAGAACCCTGCATGGTAGTAGAAATGTGGATCATTAACCCAATGTCAATCCACCAAGTGTCATCATTAACGCTAGAAAAGTTAGATTCAAAAGTAACACATGATGAAAGCATACCTCTTTTTTCTAGCCATCCCTTCCTCTTGAGATAATCATCCCTCATGTGTCCCTTTTCCTTACAGAAGAAGCATATGGCATTCCTTTTGTTGGAAGCTGAAACAACAGGGATTTTCCACCTTTTCTTTTTATATTTCTTTCCCCTGTTTCCTCTTCTACCGCCAGCTATAGAACCTTCTGCTATATGAGCCTCCTTTTGTGCACTTTTCCCACTCATCAGCAATCTAGTCTCCTCCTGAACACACATGGACAGCAATTCATCTACTGACCATTTTTCCTTATGTGTATTGTAGGAGATCTTGAAAGCTTCATACTGAGCAGGAATAGAGTTTAGAGCCAACTGCATTAAGAATTGCTTTATAGGTTCTATCTTAAAGGATTTCAGTTGAGAGGCCAGATCTCTCATCCTCATGATATATTGCCTCACACCACCAATACTTGTAAGCCTCACAGTGCATAGTTTAGACATGATGGCACCACCCAACTGTTTTTCTGTCATCTTGAATTGCTTATTTAAGGCTTCTAGGTACCCTTTGGATGCGTCGCACTTAGGGACTACTCCCCTAATACTCCTAGTGATTCTTTGTTATATAAGCAGAAGAGACAAGCGGTTACTTCGCTTTCACATATTATACCTTTCTTTTGCCTCTTTGTCATCGGAGGCATTATCAGGTCTCTGAGATTTATCAAACCTCAAGGCATAATCCAAGTTTAAGAAACTAAGCTACAGCAAAATATTGTCTCTCCAGTCAGCATAGTTAATATTCCCATATAAGATTATTTTGTTGCTTACATCAGTCATAATCCTGGGACAACAATTGGATCGGCAAAATGAGAACAGACAAACGTACAAATAAGCTCATAGTAATAATTTGAAGCAATCACAAGTCACTGTGCCATGTATGCATGCTTAGCTCAAATGTAGCATGTAAGCAGTATAAATACTTATTACCAATGTCTACCTGTGGGCAAAGATATTAGCATAGCCATGTATTTATCTCAAATGATGGAATTAGAACGCATTCGTAATTTTTAAATATCTGTGGATTAATTAGAAAATAACAAGGCCATTCTATCCCACTCTAATTAAATGTATAATTATGAGATATCTACCTATGGGCAAAGATAAATTATAGCTATACATTTAATTACAAATGATATTTTAAATCCATATGTAATTAATGAATGCATGCAACAATTTCAATAAACAAGGATGATGTAGCTACTCCTCAAAGAATTGCACGCTAATAACAAATATCATTTATGTGCATTGAAAATCCAATTATGCACAACTTAATGAAAAAATTAATTCTCCCCTAATTAAATGTAAAATCATGAGATATCTACATATGGGTAAAGATAAATCATAACTATACATGTAATTATAATTGATATTTTAAATCTATTTGTGATTATTTAATGCACGCAACAAAATTAAATAAGGATGATGTGGCTACTCCTCACAAAACTGCATGCTAATAACAAATATCAATGTGTATATAAATCTAAATATGCACAACATAATGGAGCATTTAATAAATTAATTTAATCAACAACTTTGGCTAAATAATTTAATTTAAATTCTCTCACTGTTTCATGCACCCAAAAAATGTCTAATAAAATAATTTCAACACAAAAAGTTTTTACAAAATTAAACAGTTAATTTAATTGCTAAGGGAGAAATTAATAGGCAATTAAATAAAATAAAAAATTAAAATTTGTAAACACCCTTTTTCAAAAATTAAAATAATAGAGAAATTAATTTAAACATTTACCGTGCATGTAATAGTAATTAAAATATTCAAAAAAAATAAATTAAATGGCCAAAAATAATTTTTTAGAAATAAAACCAAGTGGCGTATATACAAAAGTCTAAAAATAGAGCCCAAAATAATTTTCAGAAATAAAAAATCCAAAATTTCAGGCCCAAAAATATTTTCCAGAAGAAAAAAAATTTTGACCTAGGCACAAAAGGCCCAACTGTCGACGGCCTAGCACATAAAGAAAATAAAAGTTGTGGCCCAGAAAGTGTGTAGCCTAGAAGTAAAATGGTTTCCAAAAACAATGAATAAACCCTTTATGGCAACCCAAATGCAATAGCCCAAAAAAGAATTTTTTTGCACGGCTGTGCAAAACAGAATTAATGAAACGGTACATTTCAGCTAAGGCCGAAATGCACTGTTTCTACTAGCTTCCTGTTGAGTCGGGTTGACCTAACCCGACTTAGTAGCCCGTCCTGCTGCAGAAGTGCAACTGTCATGACAGGATCTGCAGCAAACGGAGCCGGCGACCTTTTTGCTCGACTCCACGGTGACTCTCCTTGTCTAACTCACGGCGATCTCAAGATCAATCCGACAGTGTTTGCTACCGCAATCCTTCTGTGCAGGACTGACGCCAGCAAGCTTGCAAGGGTGTTTTGCAGCAGCTTCTCATGGCAACTGCGACGGTGGTCCCTCTCCATTTTCTGGCGAGCTTGGGCAGTAATCTCACGGTCAATCTGCGATCTCTCATATTGTCGTGACTTTGCTCTTTCTCTCTCACCTCTTGTTCTCTCACCGTTCACAGAGGAGTCAAGAAGAAATGGTTAAAGGATAAAAATAAAATAAATCCCTGTACCCCACATTCATTTAATATTGTTATTCATGAACAGAAAATATCAATAAGCAAGGTAAGAGTGATCTCAAACGAGGCTATGATATCATATGTTAAAAAATAAACATCTCAAATATAATATAATTAGTCTAGATTATAACATACTCAAATATAAAACCTATATGAGATGCAGCGGAAGACTTAAAGTTACCTCTCGTCATTATCTTGATTGATTTGAGAAGAATTGGAATTAAATGAGATACTTGTTAAACAAAGAACGCTGTCATATAAACAATAGGTTCTTCCAGCTAGTGATTAGGCACAGTGATGGCAACTTGTTTACTGCCGTCACCAGTGGGGAACCTTTAAAAGGGAGCTGAGAATTAGGTTTCGCTCTAGATTCAGAAAGTAATTTCACAATTAATTGAATTATTAATTTCCACCATCAGAAAAATAACTTTAAATAAATTGAGTCAATAATCCACCTTGGATTGGGCCCAATGACTACGGCCATACTAAAAAATATTTATTAATTATCCTAATTAATATCTAAATAGGTTATAATAAATAATAAATATCTCACAATGAATGCATGGTGCATGATGAAATGAGAGCTTCTGAAGTCTTCTATACTCTCCTTTGTAAATGTGAAGAAAAGTATTTTACCGGTTTATTTTTCTCCCATGAATCCATTGTAAATTACTCTCCTTTTTTGTGATTTTACCGGTTTATTTTTCTTGTCAGGTTTATTGGAACAATATATGTTAAACAATTTGAAATTTAAAATGTATTTTTGGTGTCGGTAACACTTTGAACGTAGATGTTCTTGCTTGTTGAAACCTTGTAGTCTATAAAAGTTAAGCGTAGTGTACATTATCAAACTAAAATAAGGAATTTGACCAGTAGTATCTGAAATTCGCATCCTTTCTTATGCGTAGTCGTGGTCACGCATCTAATGCCTTCAAGGTTATGATTGTAACTTTAAAATCAAAGCCATTAAGTGAATATCTGGCTAAGTTGTTTGAATACCAGCTGATTCTGGATTAGAGTCTATATTGGCTTGAGCCTAGTAAGTTAAGGTTAAAACCTCCAAGTTCATGACCCGCTTCTGTGTGCTTGTGGACTCTGCTGATTAGCATTTGTTCTTTTTGCTAACAAGCTGTATACAGTGGCAAGTCATGGTGTATAGATTTCCATATTTGAAAGTTCAAAGGTTGTTTGAATATTATTTTTTACCTTTTCTTTTCCTCTATCAACAGACTTGCAAATTAAAGCTTACTCGCTTTTTCCATTTTGCAGCACAATATTCGATTTCTTGAACAAATTCTTCAAAATAGGAAATCGGATTTTCTAGAGTGGTTAAGCTCCAGAAAACCTGACGATCTTGGAGCTTTCGCTTCTTGGAGTGGTAAATTTGTAATGAGTTTATATGATAGTGGAAAACGCCCATTAAATCTGATGGGAGACAATCGGTGTGAAGGGTGGGAGTAGGGGGGTGGTGGTGATGTGAGTTTAAAACAGTTCCATGAGTATAGAAAATATTTTATTAAGAAAGATTAAATTTATTTTAATGATATTTATATTTTAAAAAGATTAATTTGTAACTATCGGCATGAGGTACTATCAAAAAGTAGACATGAATTCATGTTAAGAGGGGCCAATAAAAAGATTCCATGTGTCCTTCATATGTGTCCTTCATATGTGTCGTTATTGTATGGCACTTTTGGGTATGTCTCATTGTGTACAATGGCTATGTGTCACTCTTAATAGACTGAAGTTATAAACAGTATAACCTTCTATTTATAGTAGAGTTTTTATATTATTAGACTATACATAGGACAATCTTCCATTTATAGCATAGATTTTATACTATTAGACTATAGAGCCTATGTGGTGTATGTCACTTTATTGTTATAGTTAGTTTTTGTTTTCTGAGTTGTAGGGCTATCAGATTCATGCCGCAATTAGGAGTGGCATGTTCATGGCCATATCAGAACCTATAGAACGACATATCATACTTTCAGTTCTCGACTTCAATGAGTCTATGTGCTGACAATAGACAGATTCATCCTTAATGGTTTCAGCTTCCAGTCATTCACTCAGTTGTCTTTCTAGTTTGATCATCGTTATTTATTAGTCGGTCTATTAATTGTGTTTTTAGTCTGTCTTTCTTTGGGTTGTGTAGTTGTAATTAGTATGTGCTTATTTACGTACTAAATTTGCATAATTTATGTTTACATAATAACATTTATAATAAAATAAAATTTACTACTCTAATTTTTAAAATAAGAATTAGTTAATTTTTTAATTAATTAAAAAAATTAGTTAATTTTTTAATTGGTTAAAAAAATTAAAAAAATTTATTAATTATAATTAAAACAAGAGATATTCAATTAATTTAGGTAGATTAAATAATATATAATATAAATTTATTTTAAAATATTAAATTTAATCGTAATTAATTAATTAATTTAATTTTTTTAATTTATCTAAAAAATTAACTAATTTTTATATTAAAGGTTAAAGGAGTATGATCCAACTCATAAGTGTGCAAATTATTTGACTCCAATCCCGCCTATTCAAAATATCAAAATAACACAGTTTGACTGCACAAGCATGTTGAAGAAAATTTAATTATAAGAACTTGAAATACAAAAAAAAAAAAAAAATCAACTAAACCAAAATAACCAAATCAAAAAAAAAAAAACTATAATCAAACCATGAGAGCAAATAACAAAACCAAAATACAATACATAATAATCCTCAACGTGAGGATAACCAGTCCTGGTACTGTGTACATCATTTTCAGCAAAATTCATCATTATCACCAATCACCCCTTATAAATAAACAAGGCAACCACCAATCACTAATAAATTCCTATACATCAGTGAAACAGCTAAAAGTAGGCCAACTAAAATCCCTATAAATTTAAGCCGTATCCTGCAATTAATTCGAGATCACCAAGTTTAGGAAGCACCAACCAAGCTCTCTTCAGAGTAAGTTCAACATAAATAACGAGCTGTCGCAACAAAGTTCTATTTCTGCCCGAGATTTGGAGAACCCATGGTTTATCTATGCTACAGAATAAACCTTTACTACTTTTGATGTGTCGCATACAATAAGGTTGTTCGTTTCACCTGATCGGGAACACAGCCAATTCACCTGCCAAAATATCAATACAGTAAGTGCATAGTAGATGCCAGGAACAATAAGAAGACAGCATCGAAGAAGTTCCAATGAAACTATTCCCACTTGTCCTTAATATAGAGCTAAATAACTAATTTGTAGATATTAAAAAAATTAAGTTAATTATTTATAAAAATTGTGAGTTGGTTTCTCCAAAATACCACATTTAATCATTTACATTAGAACTATATGATAGAAACCCTTCAATATGCAATCAATAGATCAAGGTTTTATAAATTTGGAGAAAATATTATAAATCTGGGAGACAAATTGATCAAGGTTTAATACATCATAAATCTTCTAACTAGTTCCTATATTTAAGATCAAAGGAAATATAAAAGAACTCACTTTTTCAGGCAAAGCAATGTTCATATATAAGAAATCGCTGTTGCTCTTGCTGCTTGATCCAGCATGAAAATAACTGGAACAATTCCATAACTTCACCGAGCAGTCGTTTCAGCCTGATAGCATGTACTTCCCCTTCTCTCCAAATAAGGAAAAGGCCCTGAATCCACTAGTTGTTAGCACAATGAAATCAGTCTTTATTATCAGTCAGATGAGTGATTCGCTTACACGCAAGAAACAGCTGCCGAATGGCCACCCATTGAGGCATCCAAATGCAGCATCTTTCCATTTTAATCTGCATCCATATTGGTAGTTGAACTGCCGCCATATTTTAATTTTGACTGAGATCCTTTCCGGGGTTTCGAGGAGCCTTTTGATTTTGGAGCTGAGGAGCTCGATTCAATACTTATCACACTTACAGCACCATCACCCCTTGCAACAACACATACCATGTCTAGTTTATCAAGCATGTCAATCTCTGGAACAGCCACTGCATGAACGCAGGATTTAAGCACTGGCCAAGGCTGCTAGAACTTGTCACGTTAGGCAAACCTGCAGTAAAGAAAAGGCATAATTTCAAAGTCATTTATCTATTTTACCTTATCTTTCTTGTATTTTCCCCTTTGCATCATAACTTTTGTTTAGTTTAAATTATTGTTAAGCCCCTATAGTTCTTCAAATTGATCCATAGAATTTAAAAATGTATAACCCAGTCCTTATATTTTAAAACTAGATAGCGTATTATTTAGGATCAGATTTGAATATTAAATTATCATATCTTAGAAGAATAAATCTGGGATATTAGGATTATGATAGATTTTAGATTTAGCTTATTAGTTTATATTTTTGCTTATATAGAGGCCTATTTTTATTCTTATTCATTCAAGGATTAATAATATTTTGAGGCTTTTTCCCTCTACTTTCAATCCTTCAAATTTCCACAAGGTACCAGAGCCTGAAGAAAAAGAAAAATGTCAAGTCTGAAGAGAAAGCACACCTTCAGGTGAAGATTAGTTTATCTACCTCAACTGAGGTTAAATTAGTGTATAAACCTAAGTGGGTTACAATGGAAAAGGATAACTTGGGTCTCTTCCCACAAAATCTCATAAGTTATGGGATTAGTTTATCTACCTCAAGTGAGGTTAGATTAATGTGTAAACCCAAGTGGGTTACAATGGAAGAGGATAACTTGGGTCTCTTCTCACAAAATCTCACAGGTTATGGGATTAGTTTATCTCCCTCACGTGAAGTTAGATTAATATGTAAACCCAAGTGGGTTACCATGATTCTATGAGCATGTTGCTCTTGAATAATACATATGATAGAAGAAAATAACTTGGATCTCTTTTCACAAAATCTCATAGATTATGGGATTAGTACATATAATTCTCCATCAAATTCCTCTCTTGCAAGTATTCTTGTTAAGCCTCTAATATGGAAGTTCTTTGTCAAGTTCGCAACTTTGTTTTAAGATACAGATTCAAGATCCGATCAACTTCAGTTCAGTAGTCACTACTGGTTTAAGGATTCAAATTTCTGGTTCTTCTATAATGATGTTGCTCACATCCAAGCTGCCTCCCAGTTTAAGGGAGAGTGTTGAGATGTTGTAGTTTAGAATTAATTATTAATTAATATCATATTTAGTTAGTTATTTAATTAATTATCTAAATTTAAGTTTAGATATTATTTAGGATCAGATTTGAATATTAAATTATCATATCTTAGAAGAATAAATCTGAGATATTAGGATTATGATAGATTTTAGATTTAGCTTATTAGTTTATATTTTTGCCTATATAAAGGCCTATTTGTATTCTTATTCATTCAAGGATTAATAATATTTTGAGGATTTTTCCCTCTACTTTCAATCCTTCAAATTTCCACAAATATAACCAGAAAATTGCCAACAACATAAACAATGGACCTCTAAATCTGCTCAAACGATCATCCCCAAGAAAAAGGTCATCCCCCTTCCAATGTCAACACTAGGGAAGTAAAAAACTTAGGAAAAGAAGTCTACATTGCAAGGGAAAACCATCCAAGATGCTCAAAATGGTAAACGCTTCCACTGTACTTTCTATTGACTTCCATTAATAAACAACTGCCAACCAGACAATGCATTCCACGAGCTATCAGAAATGATGTCCAGGATAATCTCCA
Source organism: Leucaena leucocephala (assembly GCA_037074615.1). NCBI lineage: Eukaryota > Viridiplantae > Streptophyta > Magnoliopsida > Fabales > Fabaceae > Leucaena > Leucaena leucocephala. The sequence continues at coordinate 13,408,581 of CM073528.1, read as the reverse complement.
AAACACAGGAACTGGTACAAAAGAAAAGAAATTAGTGTATAGGTTTTGATACAAATTTGTAAGAGTATTTTCAGATAGATATTTAACGGACTATTTCCAAGCAGTTTAATGGTCCATGTGCAAGTATAAAAGAGAAGAATTTAGCGTACAGAACTTGATACAAACTTCTAGGCCTATTTTCATACGAATAGATTTTTTTTGGGTCAAAAACTGGAATAGATATTTAACCAGTAACTGAAGGCATAATGGACAGAAAGGCTACAGTTAGTTAACCTTATCCATGATGACAAAGTACACCATGCAGCATGTGTGAGATTTGGTTGTAAACAAGTGTATATAAATAGGATTAAAGAAAACCTTCCCAAGATCTCCAAGGAAGAAATTGCACACCGCTACAAATCTAGCAGCAAAGGGTCAAGGCAACATTATAAAAAATTAAAAGAAAAACAAGAAGATGATAAAAGATCAACTATTGAAATTAAACGATAATTAAAAAATGGGAACAAAAGAAAAGTGAGGTGCAAATGATTCAATGGCACGCAAAACATATTCAGCCTTTAAAACTTGGGTTAAGGCTAGTCAATATAATTTCACGCAAGTTAATGTTATATAATACATGTTTCTGATATCTAATTGTAATAAAGGGGTAGGGTTAGTTAGGTTAGTTGGGATATCAGTCTGTTATAGGGAGTTAGGCACTTAATCGAGTGTATATAAATAAGGCATAGGGCTATTCTATGCCATGTGTGTTGTATTGTGATGAACATAATGGCTTGAGACTATTTTGTCTCTTCGCTCTGTTCCTCTCTCGTCTATCTATTTTCTATCTCTCTCCCTTCTCTCTATTTGCCTTTATTCCCTCTGTTTCTTCTTTCTTCCTCTTTCTCTCATTCCAAATTACCAAACTACATGAGCCAAAGGCAAAAGGGAGGCAATAACCACAGAAAAAAATCTCAAGAAAATCAACACAACTAAATGATTCTCAGAGATGTGGATTATCAAAGATTTCAAAGAGTAAACAATGATACTTCAGTCCAACCCCCACCACTTGATTTTACACAATTCAATGTCACCCAAAAAAGGTTGCATAAACAAATATATATATTTTTTTAAATGTTCATGCTTAGTTCTATCTAGGGAAGTAACGGAAAAAGACAAAGTTTATGGTATAGGCAAGTAAACAAAAGGATTCACTTGTATGGCCAGATAGCAGGGTTTTATACAAGCATTGTTGGCGAATATCAATTATCTGCCAAAGAGATATAAGGTAACAGTTAAAACATAAAACATGATACAACTCAGCTTTCCATAAATTTAAAAGCAAGAGAGAGATCAGCTTTTTTAAAGTCAAAACTAATGGACATTGGAGAAAACTTCATAACTCAATTATTCAAAAACTAGATATTGACTAGATTGAAACATTCTTTAGATATTATTAATATCAGAAGAGAGTGTTTATGCTTAACAAGGGGGGAAAGGTGCATGCGCAAACAAATATACGACAGCTAACTAAGAATTTAAATTAATATTCTTCAGTTGAATCACAAGGTTAGACATCACATACCACATAATCAGGTAGTTGCTGTACAGAACTTAATTTAAATTAAATATCTATATCAAGTACTCTTTAGTAAAAACATGAAAAGCTAAGAATTTTTACACTCAACCCTACAAGATTAATTCTTTCAAGAAATTCTTCCTCGTATTATACTTTTATTGAAAGCCTTGGAACAAACACTCTAGATACTTCCCCTACGTTATGTCCATTATTGTTTCCATATCTGATGTCATCACTATGAAACCATGTAGTCAGTGAGCTTTTCAGAATCCATTGCAAGACTTAAGGTAGTTAATTAAACACCATATCCACTTGTAAGTGTAATTGTCCCTAAACTGTAGGCTTTTACGGCCATAAATTCCAAAATTGTAACTCTTCTATATTTAATTCAAAGCAAGAATGATAAGTCAAAAGGATTTTTCTTAAACAAAAAGGGGAAAAGACGAATAAAAATGAGATACTTTCACATCACCGCTATCATCTGCAGCAGCAAGAAAGGAAGATTTTGAGTTGCATACAATCTGCACAGACAAGAATAATTATTCAATTAGAAAGATGGGAAAAGTTGATAAGTAGACAGAAATTATATTATAGACTGAACATAAAATAAAGTGTAAACCACTTTCTTGTATACCCATAAACAGGACAAGATTAAACTAATCTGGTAAGTGCAGGACATTGTCATTACATCAAGCTGAAACACAAGCAATAACACTTAACATCTACCTGATTTATATCCTCTTTATTGTAATTATATCTCTCCAAAGGCTTCCATGAGGTGGCCTAAAGAAAAAATATACATAATTACATCATAAGTAGACCATTTAAGTAAGAAAACCTTGAAATGGAATTCAAGAAAGGAAAAGGTTCACGGTGAACCACAAACTTTGCACTCTTTCTATAGGGAAAACGGAATTAGACAGAATTGCAGCAACTCAAATATGATGCAATTCCCATAAAGAGGCTACCAGATTCACATCAAAACACTTAATTTCCTTTCCTGATGAGACATAAATGATATTTTCTTTCCCTGACACAAGCAAAACGCACTTTCTTAAGATATTATAAATATTACTAGACTAACACCTTAATGCAAAAACTTAATGCATCAAGGTGTAAGGACTTATTTATAATACTCCATACAAAAATCATACCGAAACTAGACTAACACCTTCAGTGTGATACCACTTAGATGTATAGTTGCTGATATAACATGGCATAGTGAGTGAGCTTTGTTTAGCACTTGCTTATAAGTTATAATTAAAGGGTTTCTCAAACTATAAAGGTTTGAAGGATGCACAAATATAACAATGAGATTCACCTGGCCTGAAACATATGGATGAAATGGGCTCCTCGTTAACATCCATAACCAGCTGGGCTTCTCTACATCGCATACCAAACCAGCGAAGTCGACCATCCTGTTATATAAGAAACAAGTATAATTTAAAAAAAAAAAAAATGAATACCATTAACATATAGAGCAGCAAAGCAATCCTCATTGTATGCAACTGATAGCATATTAGAGGCAGCATTTTGTTCAATACACAAAAAAGAATATAAAGGCCGCAAGTAGCTTGGCTTTAATTTATTACAGACAGTCAAATTTTAACCCCATAAATATTCTCATTATAACAAAGTTTAACCATTTTAACTCCCTCATCATCTTTAATTCTAAAATCCTTAATAGTAGAGTTTAAGTGTTTTCGTTAGCCTCAAGGAATCACATATGAGACACCAAAAACATTAAATCAACCAGCACTTCATACAATAAACTTGATAACTAGTATCAAGGAACGAGTAACGAGTTTTCCCTGTTTTAGTTTGCTCATAGAACCAAAATATTTCACCGCCTCCCAGGAAAATATATATATATATATATATATATATATATATACATATACCTTATAAGACTCCTGGAAATGGAGGAAATGGGAGATAAACTCAAAGGAAAAGTAAGGAGAAGTAGAGAAAGTACATCGCCTGAAGTGACGCCGATATCTGGGGTCGGTTGGTTGAGGCGATACAGCACGTAGCAGCGTCCTTGTGACCCTTCAGTCTTCTCGGTTTAGTCTTCTCCGTGGCCATCCCTCCCCTCAGTAACGAAACTTCACCACTGTTTCTACGACTGTATGACCATGCCTTCACGTTATTAAGCAGGCCAGCCCACGGCTATAAACTACTCTTGGGTTTGAAAGGGACATGTTTGGGGGCTTAATTATGCTTTATGATAAATAATGCCCAAAAAACTTACGCTCTTAGAAATTAATAATTAAAATTAAAAAGATTTCACAAAAAATTAAAATTTCATTATTCTTTGGTAACATAGTGACTGTTTGGAAATATTACAAATTTAAGTTTTAAAAGAGTGGTAACATAGTGACTCTTTGGAAATATTACAAATTTAAGTTTTAAAAGAGTATTTTACTAAAAACTTTAGTTTAAAAATTTTTTAAAATAAATAGTCATATATCTTCAAACGGATTTTTGAATTAAAACATAGTTTAAAATTAAAATTTTATATAAGCTATTGAGAATAATTTTTAAAATAGTAAAAGAATTTATAGACTATCCAATTATTATTTTATTTATATTTTTTCACACACTCTCTCATCTCTCCCTTTTTTTACCACTTATCTCCTCTCCTCTTTTTTTCACTTATCTCATCTCTCCTCTCTCTTAAATTTAATTCAATTATACAATTTTTAATAATAAAAGTACTTATAGAAATAACTATTCAAACACTCATTTATTGAAAATCACTTTTTTTATATAAATTTTTTTTCTAGAAGTCTTTTTCTAAAAGCTATCTAAAAACTCTTTTTTTATAAGTAATAATCTCAACCCTTATTTATATAGCAACCTTACCAACAGAAGTTAGTCTGAGCGGTAAGCGACTCGATATCACTTAAACGAGGTCTCAAGTTCGAGTCTTAATGTATATAGAAAATCACTGTTGGGAGACTCACCTACCATAATCAGATATATGACGCGGGTCATATTCAAACATAGTTAGAGTAAAATACTGATAAATTAAGTGAAAGGATTTAACACCACAATATCAGCATTACCCTTTTTCTTTATGAATTTTAGTTACTGGCGTGTAAAATAGTTATGTTTGATATATATTTTAGATTATTTATCTAGATTAAGAGACTTTTTTTTTGTGTAAGCTTATATAAAATTAATATAAAAATATATATTTTAAAGTAAGTATTTTGACAAAAAAAAGTATGCATATATTATAAATATATTTTTATGTCTTATAATTATAAAATTAATTGACAAAATGTTAACATTTTTTATAGGTTTAATTTCTTAATTTTATAAGATATTAAAAAATATATTAAAATTAATAGGATAATATGTTAAAATTAATTAAATTATACTTTAAAGTGCATATAAAAATATTATTATTATATATAAATGATGTGATGGGTTTTGAAATTATATTTTAGACAATAACAATTTTAATGTAAATACTATAAAAAATATAGAAAAAAATCTAAATGAAAAGTTAACGATATATTTATTAATTTATAGTTAATTTTCATTATCTCTCCTCTTCTTTTGAATTAAATAATTTTTTTTACCCTATCTTATCCTCTAACTAAATAAAACATATAAGTTCACTTATTCTCCCATACCCTCAAATTCTTTAGTTGAATCAAATAAAGTCTAAGTATATGATAACTACATGATAAGAAGATCAAGTTAATCACCATATTAAGAATGTCACATTTTCAATTGAGTTCAAATATCTATTAATTTTGATTGATTTGTCATATTAATATTTTGCCCTTATATAACACACAAAGTCTATTTATAAACCTTTATTAATTTGTTTTTCCTACAAAACTTATTATATTAAAAATTAATAAAATATTTACAATAAGTTTTTAAAAAATGTCCTCATCTTTTCATAAAGGCTTTTTCATGCCCCCTCCAATGAGTTGTACTATTTAAGTAGTGAAATTTGTAACAGTTCTTAATTTTAACTCATTTTTTTAATTTGATAGAAGTTATTAATATGGTCTTCTAAAAAGGAAAAGAGAGTAGTTGTGAATTATGATCATCCCAAACAATATTTTTTCGGTGGAAAACCGGAATTTATTAATAAATCTAAGTCATAAGAAAAGTCAAACCATAAACATAACTAAGACATGATAGATATTGCAGACCAACACAGGTGCTCATCATGATAATGAGTCATAAACTCATCAGACTATTCAGATTTGGCCAATCTAAATTTATTTTTTTATATTTATTTTTTTAAAATAATTATTTGAATGGGTAGAGAATCTAAAATAAAAATAATTTCTTAACTATGATTTTTTTTTCAAAAAATGATTTTATCTAAAAAAGTCAGTTGAAAAAAAAAATCTGGTAAATCTAGATTTTTTTAGTGTAAATGCTCAAGGTCCACACAACAATATGAGAAATATTTACATACTTCAAGAATGCTATATCATCTTAATTTTATCTAATTAAAATATAATAATTAAGTTGATAACTCATCTAAAAAAATTCACAATTTATTTTTTTTTAAAAAAATAAATATTTTAATTTGAAAAAAATAAAAATTTGTCTCAACCAAACTAAGAGGTTTATTTTTCTTAAAAATAAAATAAAATAAATTATTTCATATGAGTTATTAGTCAACTAAGATTAAAATATATTAAGTAGTTATATTTTTATTAGATAGAGTTTAGATTGTGTAATATTTCTAGAGTATGTAAGTATCTCAATAAACCTTAATAGACAAACAACACAAAAACTCAAAATAAAACTACGAAACATAAAAGATCATAAACAAGCAAGTAAAACTTGACCCTGAACCAGAATTGAGCTAAGCCATTTAGTTGTGTTATCACTAAAGATTGAGCCAAACAGCACATATGACAACTCAACATTTCCTTCCAAATTCTTTGACAAAATAATAACTGATTCTGAATATTCACTACAAAAATAAATGGATAATAATGTTATGAATATAATATATATATATATATATATATATGGATGTCTATATCTCCCTATATTTTCTATTATTAGTAAATCGTAGAATATGATAGAATTGATATTGTAAAATTGTACCTATAAATAGAGTCTATATATTATATATTCTACGTATCTGAATGGAATAAGATATACTCCCTTGTTCCTCCTCTCTAATTCTCTACTCTTCCTCTCTACTCATTTTTTATTTATAACATGTTATTAGCACGGATACTCTGACAAAAATATAATATTTTGATGGTATGATTACTATATATTTTCTTTATGTTGCATGACTTAGTATCTATACTTTTATAGACCATAATTATTGTTTTTATTACCTAAAGCCATATAGTTTTCAATTGTCCATCTTATGGCCTTAGTAAATGTTGGAAATCGTGCCCTAGGGGCCAATCATTGTCTTATGAACATTATTGATTTATGAATTTATTAATTGAGTTATCATATTATTTGCATGTTTACTATGATGACCATCCTTGGATAATTCATGATATTATCCTAAATGTCCCTGGTCGATCATCTATGCGGGAGCACAGATGAAATAAGACCAGTATGACTTTGAAGATGTATAGAGATATAAATCAAAGTCATAAGCACATGTAAGAGTACAAGGTGCTGGACCGACCCGCTATGAGAGAACTGCATGGGTAACGTCATAAGCTTCTCTCATATACAAACCATGTCAATACGCCCTTTGACCTGAGATCATCATGGATTCCTACATGACAAAACACTTAGCTTTGACATAGTCAAAAGTCACTTTTGACCGAGTGATCATAAAGACTATGTTCGGCCTTAGTGGTTTTTCATGCGGAGGAATGTGAATGGTCAAGATGGAATTTGTCCCTCACATTCGTAGAGAGATATTACTGCGCCCCTCGATGAGTGAGTCTGAGAAATGTATGGCCATACTGTAATGGAAAGGTAGTTCCATTTCTATAGTCAGACTACTTAGGGATCGAGAAAGTAACGGTCAGGAATAGGAGGATGACATTATCCATGTCTCATCCATGACCAAAATATCGCATGACAGAAGGGACATGATATGGTTATATAAAAGGTTACATCGTTTATCGATCCTCATATGATTTGGGTAGTCATTATGTCTTGCTAGAGACTGCTTGCAACTTGTGGGCTAGTATAGCAAATGGCCCACTGCCAACTTCATATGGGTCTACAGGGTCACACACAAAATAGCCCAACACGAGCTATGATGTCCAGATTCATTGAATCTAAGACATGTCCAGATTCAATGAATGATCCAGGATAGATGTATATATATTTATTTATATTTATATTCGTATATATATATATATATATAAATTCGTATATATACATTATATGTATATATGAGATTTAATTTATAAGGATAAGTTAAATCTCTATCAGGTTTGAAATTCGAAATTCAAATTGATAGGATATCTCATATAAGAGATATTTATAAGATTTAATTTATAAGGATAAATTAAATCTCTATCACATTTGAAATTCGAAATTCAAATTGATAGGATATCTCATATAAGAGATATTTATAAGATTTAATTTATAAGGATAAATTAAATCTCTATCACGTTTGAAATTTGAAATTCAAATTGATAGGATATCTCAAATTTGATTTATGAGAATAAATCAAATATAGTTCAGTCTCATCTTTATTTAAAATTAAATAAATGGGTAATTAAATCTGTGGGACGGATTTGATATTATTTATTTAATTAGTTTCTTATAAAATTATACAATATATGATATTGTATTAATTTTGGAATTAATATAAGATTAACTCCAAAATCCAATTCGGTTGACAGAGAAAAACGCATAACATCCTATATATCTGATTTTAGGAGCTGTGTTTTGCACAGAGAAACATATAGAACATAGAAAGGCCGAAGGGGACTCTGCAAAAGGTTTGCAGATAAGAAACTGCCAAAATAGAGACGGAGAGGACGAACTCTTGAGAAAGCCCTGGAGGGACAAGAGACGCTAGCACGTCGTTCGTGGTTGGAACGCTGTTCGTGTGGATACCAGTAGAGGAAGCCGACCTGAGTCGTCGACTTCTTGTGATCAGAAAGGGAGCACGAGCCGCAGAGAGAAGCTGTGAACATCGTGACCGAAAGCTGTGGAAGTCGCTGAGGCACACTAAGGGTAATACTTCTTCCCACTTGACTTAAACACATACGGTAGATCCTGGCAAGGAATGGAAAAATTTTTAAATTAATTTCCGCTGCGTGTCTTTCAATTCCTTACAGTAAAAGCATATTTATCATGGTTATCAAGCAAAATTATTGTCAAAGCCTCCATAAACAGTTAGATCAAAATTTATGATAACAAAATTTCTACTTTAGTTTGGGATAATTTATTTTACATGTTACAACACTTGAATATATCAAGCCAACAAGGTATTCTCCCACTATACAAGGCTTTTAGTCAGTAGTAGCTAAAAGTTTTTTATCTTAAAATTTTAAATGTGTCTGTAATATATATGCTAGCATAATACACATAGACTGATATTCAAAGAAAATTAGGATAAATGTTGGGTAAAAAATCCCTTCTTTGTCTCTAAATGAAACAAGAAAATATTTCTAAAGGAAATAAATGGATGTCAGAGATTTATACTACATGATTGGTTGATTATCATTTGACAAAGTTTTTCCAACATAAGGGGAGAAAATGAGTTGCTGAAAAATATAATACATAGGATGCTTTATCATTATTAAAACATAGATCCTCAAATATAACAGTATGAACTAGAATTTCATACTATATATTACATTTATAAAATATTACTAGACACAATTACTAACCTAAATGAGAATTCTTATATATCATATTCCAACTAATAAATGAAAGGAGATATGCATGAAGCATGAGAAAATGATAGGTTCTAAGAGAAAAGAAAAAGTGAGCAAATAATAAAGATGATCATATTGAGGAGGAAAGAATTGAGATCTAAAAGACCTCAGAAGAGGTTCATGTACTTGAAAGTAATAAAAAGATCTCAATTAGTTATGTTATAAAAAAAATGAACTGAGGAGATTGTCGATAACAATCTTGATGATAATATTACATAATAAAATGAGGATCTTATATACAAATCTATCATGAGATGAAGATAGAAAGATGGTTTGCCAACACAAAAGAAAAGACGCAACATGAAAGATCATGACGTAAATTTCTGTAGCCTAAGCACTCGAAGTGGGATGTCAATATCATATAAATATGCGTTTTAGATATTATCTAATGGTGGATTAAATGTTGATATCATATAAGTTGGTAGTCTGATAGTATATAAAAATTCTGATATGCTTCTATAGAATATGATTATAACTTATATGACTCACTATACTATGAAATTATGTGCTAGTCTTAGAAGGATCTAAAGCAGTAAGAGCACATGAAGTTTTTGGAAAAGCGATATCTTTATAAAATCCTTGTGTGAATTCAAAACAATCTAATTGATCAAAATAAATAGATTTGGATCAAAATATATGAAAATCCTTTAAGGATTCATGTTTCCATAAGTGTACAATCCATATGCATCTCTATATAGATTGAAGTAATCAAGGGCGTATGTGGCATAACTAACATAGTAAATATCAGATGTAGGAAGAATATAAAATTATTCCAAATTGCCCATGTATGAAAAGATTTAGAAATGAGTTTGTTATCATTACTATATTTATGTTTATGACATAAATATCATTAAAACTCTTGAAGAGTTTACAAAAGTTTGACTTGCTTTAAGAAAAGTCTTAAAGTAAGAAGAGTCCTAAAGAATTTTTCTAAGGATAAATCATATCCATCACTTGCTCCAAGAGTTGTACAAGACCCAATCATTTGTTTCAGGTATGAAGCTAACCACATTCTTTGTCACAGTGTTTGAAATACTTGTTCATCATATCAGATTTCGTAACAAGATAGGGAGTTGATACATGTTGTCACTAGAAAAGAACATAAAGCTATAATGGTTCATTTCGTGTCACTTTGTAGTAGTTTAGAGTTAAACCGTCATAATGTTGTTGACCTTTAACCGTGAAGAGTATATTCGGTGATATTTGTAGCGGTTGAAACCGCTACAAATATGGCTCCAAATTGGCGGCCTAATGTGGTGTCGCATTTGTAGCAGTGATTTTCTAGCAATTTACATTGTCAAACCGTAGCAAATGTTCGCGCCAGGAGGTGCGAAGTTAGCACTGAATTTGTAATGGTTTTTGTGGTTTGTAAAACTGCAACAAATGTGTACTTGAATAGCTAGAAAGTACCCACGTGGATCGATATAATCTAACACGTGCCAATGACTGTTGGTATGTTGTAGCAGTTTGACAGCATAACCGCTAGAAAAAAAATGAGGTTTCCAAATCTATATATAACCCATGACCCTCAATTTCAATTTTTCTGTTTTTGAGTAGTGAAGCTTTGTCGAATTGCGATCAGAAATCTTAATTGGTATACATATCCATATTATAGTCCACTTTTTGAGGTATGAATAGAAATTTTATTTATTTAGTTTATCTATGAATTATTAATTTAAAAACTTGAGTATTTTATTTAATTTAATTATATTTTTATTAGAATTTTTTATTTAGAGTTAATATAACTATTTATTTTGTGAAGTTTAGATGGTTATGTGGATTAGGAATACCTCTTTGATTATGAATATTTTTAATATTTTAGTTAGTTATTTTTATTTGTTAATTAAGAATGTTATTAGGAATCTCTTTTACTATTTAAATTTAATTAAATTAAATTTAATTTATTTATGAATTATTTATTTAAAAATTTGAGTAATTTATTTAATTTAGTTATATTTTTATTAGAATTTTTTATTTAGAGTTAATATATCTGTTAATTTTGCTAAGTTTAAATAGTTATGTGGATTATGAATACATCTTTGATTAGGAATATTTTTAATATTTTAGTTAGTTTTTTTTATTTTTAATTAAAAATGTGATTAGGAATGGCTTTTTAATATTTTGATTTAATTTAATTTATTTTGACTTTTGTATTATGCGTGTTTTTAAATAAACTATACTTTATTTATATTTTGATTAGGAATTAGTTAATATGACTAGTTTTTTTATTAGTAATGTTTTATGTATATTTAATAAAATCTTGCATTGCACATTATAATTGTTTTTAAATATTTTGTCATGTAATTTTTTATTTAGAATTAATAGAATCTTGCATTGTAGTTGTCATTTTATTAGGAAGAGTCGTCAACTAGGGAAGGAGCCGATTGATCCACACAAACCTAGATAAACTAATGGTGATAGGGAAGATCCTGACTTGGACATGAACGTCGATGATTATGAGGAGTTTCAAAGGAACAAGGCTGTGATTTTGTCTCTGATTGGTGGAGGAACTCCTCAGAGTTGAGAGCATTCCCACCAGGATGATGCAGGCGAAGGAGCAGGAGGGGAAGGTTGGGGAGGTGAAGAGGGTAAAGATCAATAGAAGGATGATTAGGAGAAGCCCAGTGGTCAAGAGAATGAGCGACCTCATCATGGAAGGCGGCAAATCAAACAATTGGTAGAAGTCGTGGGTAAGAAGTTATTTAATTTATAATTTATAATTCATAATTTGATATTAGTTCTATTAATATAATTTATTTGTAAATTACACTTTGTAGACGATAGAGGGAATAGGTCCATCAGTAGAATAACAACTAAAGACATCTCCATGAGGACGAAGGGGTGTATAATCGTGCTAGTGAATTGTATTAGTGAGCTGATCCGACAAGGGGACTAGCTATATAACAATTAACTACAGTTGCTAACAAGGGAGTGGACCCATTTCCCCATCTATAAGAAGACCTTGTGAGGGATAAAAAAACTTTTCATTTAGTTGCACAGAAATTTTAGTTAGGCCCAAAAATTAAAAAAAAAATTACAAATTGGTCATCATTTACTATTCATTATTCATTTTCTAAATTTGGTAGTCTAATTTTAAAAAATTATAATTAATTTTAAAAAAATCGTACAGAGGATCTCCATAGTTTTACTTGAAGATCTTTTAATGTTCTTTAAGAAAAAAATATAAACATGGAGTTTTACTAGATCAAACAATACAGTTAATTCATTAATTATTACTATTCATATCGCCATTTTTGGAACTTCCATATTCTGAGCCTCAAATTTAGAAATTTATTTCTCTTAGAACACACGTCCAATTAAGGAAAATTACCTATAATTTGAAAGCTTGGGATGTGTACTATTTTCTCATCAAGTTTAGTGGTTTAATTCATTCATTTGTTAGGTCAACATGGAGCTGAAATCTCATTGCTTTTACCATTGCCACTTACTTTCACAATTTCTTATTTAATTATTCTAGCATGTATAAACTATTATCTTGGCTTCTCATACATTTATATTCTCATAGAAACATGCCATAATTGTTCCATACAATTTTACTACATAGCACAATACATAATATTTACATAAATTGGAGAATCAAACATTTCATGCTATAACATGTGATTCTTTACTTTTCCTCTTCCATTCATTTGGCTCTTCTTCATGCACACATCTTCTATCATACTTGATCTATATTTAGTGGTTAAGGGAGGGTGAGATTATAAGGAATCTCAATAGTAAATCATATCATTAATGCATTCAACTATATGCTTGAATGATAACATGCTTGTTTCCATGAATTTATGCTAACATTAGAACATGCCTGCTTCCATGAATTTATGCTAACATTATAACTTCCATGCATGCTTCATGGTTTCCTATATCATACAAATGGCTGTAGTATATATAGAACCAAAACATCATTCACTCATACATGCTTAACATACTCAAGTAAAGCAACCAAACATGTTACACAAGCATAGCACATAAGCACACAATGAAATGTAAGTTTACTACCTTGTACCATAAGCTCTTCCCTTGTTCTTGAACTTGCTCCCTAAGCTTTCCAACCAATGAGTGCTTGCTTAACCTCTTTAAGACATCCTATTTTATTTCTCAAGGTCCTAAATATAACCATATTGATCATACAACTCATTAGGATCAATTGCTTACATTATAGTCAAGACTTGCTCTCTTAACATATTTCTCTTAATTTTAGTATTAGTGTTCTAGCTTTCTAAAACTTATTCTCATAGGCCAATCATTTATAATTTCACATGAGGAATCTAAATATGAGCTTGTATTTATCAAACTCACACTTCTTCTCCATAAATATGCATTGGCCAAGAGCTACCCTTTTTTGGTGCCAAAATTCTACTTTTGATTCCAATGTTTCCAATTTCACGTTATCAACTTAGTTCTACATAATTTTTCTTGTAGAACCCATTGGAAGCCTTAGAATAAAATCACATCCTAGGCACAAGAACTAGTCATGGCTGTGGCACCCCTACGAAACCAAATAATAGAATTCAATCTATTACAAGCTAGAACCACTTGAATCATATCTATTACAACTTGTTTTTACCTACTTTAACATCAAATTCTTCATTCCCTTATTCAAACACATTTTGGCCAGCATGCATGGGAGGGCATAATGAAACATCCTTACTTTTATACATCTTAAAGACCATTCAATAGCATTTAAAACTACTTACAAGACATTGAAAGTCCATTAGCTAATTTTAGAATTTTACTCTTCTTGAGTTATTGTTCATATGGTATTCCAAATTAGGCAACAAATTTTGAAAATTATAATTAATTCTAAAAAAAGAAATGAAGTGGTTTAAAATTCTGCTAGAAGCTAACATCTTAAAATTTAAGAAAAAATAATTTTCATACTAAATGCTTAGTCAATTAATACAGTTTATTCGTCAAAGATTATTGTTCATTTAGTCAAAAATTGTGAAAACAGATTTTAGTCCCTTATTTTAGAAAATTCATTCTCTTTGTACAGACATCAAAATAAGGTGTTCTTAGTGTCAAAATGAAGCTTGACATGTTAACTAAATGGCTTTAGAAGTTTATACATTTATCTCATCATTTACTATTTTTTATTACATCATGACCATCATTACTTATATTGGTCATATAGCTACAATACATATAACAATTCTTCACATAATATTTATACTATCCAATCCCTAGCTTCTCTCCATGCATCATCATTCATAAACATGCTGGATTGGGATTACATGGATGGAGTGAGATTTCTGGGAAAATCTCAGTAACAAACGGTACTAAACAATGCATGCATTAATGTAAATACTTGTGCTTGCTTGAGAAAGTGTTAACATTGTGTAATGTGCATGTTTCCATGTAACATATGAAATACAACTGGTCAAAGTAATCATAGAAATAGAGCTTTAATCATAAACACTTATGCAATACAATTCAATATAGCCATAGCATAACTAAACATAACATTCAATGCATATAAGTTTAGGATAAGTTTATTACCACATATACTTGACTTCCTTTCACTCTAACTTTGCTTTGCCTCTTTCTTCTTACTTTTTTTAATGTTTGAATGCCTCTTTGGAGTCTACAATCAAATCCTAACATCACATAATCATTCATCCATCACAATCTAATTTCCTTGAGCATTGAACTCCCTTTAACTAACATAACTTAATCATTTGATCTTTATTAATTAACTTGGCATTTGAACCAATTGATGTCTTGACTTTATCCTACACAATTTTATCTTTTAAATCCATTTATGAGCTTAGAATAATGAAATTCTATCTCCTATATACTATTATAGACAGATTTACAAAACATATACAATTCTTCCAAAAATTCTCATTTTGATTTCAAAGCTTCCAATACTTGTTTCTCTACTTTATCCCACACAACTTTTCATTTTAAAACCATTGGAAGCATCAAAATCATGAAATTCTAATCATTGTTCATCCGACTGAACAGTAACAGAGAAGAATTTCAAGAATTATAACTTTCAATTCCAATGCTTCTAAGGTTCATAACCTATCTAATTCTATACAAAATCATCATATAAATTCAATAGAAGCATTAGATCATTAAAATTTCATCTCCCTCTATCATGAATAGTGTAGACTGAAGGGTTTCAACTATGGCAAAGTCAAGAATAGCAATTTGATTCAACAACCAATCATCTAACTAGCTTGCTTAAACATAAATCACATCATTCTAACTTTAATTTATTCTTTCTCCTTTCATCTAAGGTTTTAAACATAACATACTCCTTAGATAAAAATAAAATTTTTTCCATGAAAACCCTAAGCTAAAGCCCCCAAATTAGAGGAAAAAAAGCTAGGATAGATTACTTACCTTTAATTTCTAGCTAGCTTGAACTTTGGTGCCTTGAATCTTCTTTGTCTTGGATTGAGTTTTCATTTTGACATAGCTTCCCCAAGGTTTCTCATGCCACAATTTTGAATAATAAATATGGGGGTATTTACAAAAAAATCTAATGGAAAATGAATGACCAAGATCACTTTGTACACTATTTGATCTTGGATTAGCTTGCCCTAGAAGCCAATGATATGACATCATTCATGAAATCATCAAAGGACATTTCATAGCCCATGTGATAAAATTACAAAGGGACGAAGCATCTAAAAAAATTTCAGTGCAACCGGTACCAACTCAGTCATATTTTCCAAAAAGCAGATTGTTTTTTAAATCTAATTTTTTTGAGATTCCATATTATGCTTTCTGACCTTAAATCTAGTATCCGGATTCTTCCTACCATTGACATTCTTGTACTGGGTCTAAACTTAATTACATATCCCTTGGCAAATTACCAAAATGCCCCTTGGTTATTCTTTATTTACTTTAATACCTTAAGGGCATTATCATCTTTTTATACATCATTAGAGTATTCCATGGCCTTGGTCAACTATTTTGGGAACTCTCCTTAACTGTGTAACATTAGTCAAATGATCAAAATACCCTTCGTTTATCTTTGGCTCATTGGCACAACACATTGGCACACTTAGTGTCATTTCATAATTTTATATTTTTCTGAGTCCTTATTACCCCTAGCCCATATACTTATCTACAAATATTATTAGGCCTATAAGGAGCCATTTTGGACCCTCTACATGATCCCCTACCTTAATAGGTTCAACTCCCAAAAAATTCCCCCGAAACGTATTTATCGGGTATTTTAATCCACTGTAAATTTTTTAATAAATTCTACAAAACTACTTTTTGAGCTCTATCAATTTTATAATTTCTCATATTAATTATAAGAATTTATTGCCAAATTTCATCTGATTCTGAGGTCCATAGGATATTGTATTAATTTTCCTTTCTTCAGAAATTAATATAAATTTTCTGGAACCTCAAATCAAAATTATGGTCACTTCAAACTGATCAGAATAATTTTTTCTATTTACTAAAAAATTTTGGGACTAATATGATTCTGACAATTTTTTGGGCCTTTTTCAGCTTAACTTTCCATAATTACTGTTTTTCCCTTGAACTTTTAAAAATTACACTTTAGGTCCTCATTTTTCATAATTACACTTAATGGCCCAAAGCTTTTATCAACTTTATACTTTACACCATAGAAATTTTAAACTTTTTATTTTAATCTCTCATCTTTATACCTTTGTCTAATAATTGTTTTTCCTTTCTATTTATCATCACAATCATTTCCAAACCTCTTTCTATTATCAGTATTATATAGATAGAAAAAATTAGGATGTGACACATAAAATAATTTATAACCATTTAATCTAGCAATTAATCCCTCCAACTATAAGATTAAGAACTTAGGAGAAAATATTACCTTGAATACTTGGTCACTTGGACCTTGGATTTTATCTTTTAGCTTGAGAGGAAATTTTGCAAGAATAATTAAATGGATGGCCAAGATTTAACCACCTATTCATCACCTTCTTCTCTTGCATCATCCATATGACATCATCATTGCTAGGTGGCTCCATCTTAAGGAAGACGAAAGCTTCTTGGAAAATTCCATCTAATCCTATATCGGCGAAGTCAGATTTTCTAAAAGTCAGACTATTTCCTGAATCTAATTCTTATAAGGTTTCATAATTACCTTTTGATATTAGATTCAGTGTCTGTGTTCTCCCTAACTTTAATATTACTGGACTGGTAAGGATTGACTCTTTAAAATGACTAAAATGCCCTTCATTTACTTTTATAACACTAAGGGTATTTTTGTCTTTTCACATTTTACCAGGATATTCCTTAGCCTTGTTCTTCTATTCATGTAACCTTCGTTGACTTCCTGTATAGGCTTATATCATTTGCTAGATATCTAATCTAACATTACCTGAGAACTTCTATTGTAACTTTAATTCTTTGGGAATTCATATAAATTCACCGGGGTCTCAAATCAAAATTCTAAGGCTCATCAAACAGCTCAAAATAATCCTCTCTATCTTCTACTGGATTATAGTTTCTAGGTATATTTCTATATTTACATTTACATTCATGACTTTTTCAAGAATGACACCCATGTGCCTTGATAGTTAACTTATCTCTACCTTAACTTTAAACCATATAACCTTTATAGTTTACACTTTGATCCCTTTGAATTTTCTTACTTAGGTCCTAAAGGACTCTTTTCACTTGTAGTTTAGTCCTTCCTTTACAAGTCATTCCTCTTTTTCTGAGGCCTTGAGACTCTCCTAGAATCCTTATCTTTATGTACATATTTACCCCATAAACTTTCTCTGTTTATAGTTTAGTCCCTAAACTCCCTTAATTTATAGTTTAGTCATTGAAAATCCTCTGTATGTTTCTAGGACTTCACTTAAAGGGGCATGGTAACCTACCTATTTTAGGCTACTTTTTAGGCTTCTGGGCCTACAAATTGAGATGTGATAATTCTCTCCCTCTTTAAAAAAAAATTGTCATCAAAATTTTAAGATTAAACCTCAACTCATACCCTTACAAAGAGGTTATATGAAGAGAATGTTCCTTACTTTTCTTATGTTCCTTACTTTTCTTAAATTTTCTTGTCTCTTGTTGAACTTTGTGCATTTTTGAAGTATTTTTTGGCATTTGCACATTTTCACATTTCTTCCCATGGGTTCACTATCCTTGGGCTACTTTTGCCTTAGCATGTTTAACTAAAAAGTGCTAATGGAAATTTGAAGTACTAGTGCTGACAGGCTCAAACACTGATACTTTACTATCTAGACCCTTCTCATACTATCTGTTTTGGGTCTTTTTTGCTTATATTGTCATCTCTAGCCTCATTTAGGGGAAACTTCCTGTCAATACTCAGTTTATATTTATGTCAATTCTTGAACCTAGGGCTATCCTGAACGCCTCTTATTTAGGACTTATAACTCTAACTCTTCTAACTCTGGATTTTCTTTGTTAATTAGAAGAGAATTGGGTTTAGCCTGATCAATGATAAGGTTATATGGAAGAAAGTCATGGGTATTCTCACTGTATTAGTTAACCAACTTGAGAGGTTTCTTCCTCTTGTCCCTAGTCATCATCTTTCAAAAAAGATACTGTACTTTTACTCATGTAGCTCATCAGCTTTCCTTAGGCTAAGACTATTGTGACCTCGGGATCATATTAAGCCTCTTTAGAATCTATTATGACCCTAGAACTTTATCTCTCTTCTAGCCATGCTCGTATCTAATTGTGATCCTCTGAAATCTACTTCGATTCCATTGTACTGTATCTAAGTCTCTGGGAGACTTCGAACTAAAAGATTAAACTACCTCTATTTAGTTGATAACTTAGTCATAATTCCCCAAGATTGTCCTCATAAACAAATATCATTCTTTTAGGCCTCAATCAATTCTCTAGGACACCTGTCTATTTCTTTAGGTGCCTAAGACAATCTACCTTAGGAGTTCTCTTACTCATCTAGCTGATTCTGAATGGTACAGCGAGAAAACTTATGACACTGCTATTTTCTTTACTTTACTTCTTAGTAGGAGAATTACTCTAACATGCATAATTCTTAGGCAACGTATTGCAAGAAGCTGCATATCTACTTATGAATGCATAGCTCTAACATAAGAACTGAAGCATTTATTCCCTTAATATGCATAGCTCTAACACTCAGAGTTTAAACATATTTTCCATAACCATAACATAATGCCTGACATTCCAATACAAGGAGTAAAAGATCTTACTTGTTGCTATATATGTAACATATTATCTGAATGACATACTATCTCTATAATAGGGATCCTCTTTTTCTATATGTAGTTGATTCTAAAAGTTATAGTGGGACTTATAACAATCTCTTTTTTCTTCTTGCTTAATACTCTACTAAGCTCAGGGACATTTAACCTTAACTCTGTTCTTGGCTAGTGATGCTTCAATTGGGATAAAGTCAGCTCTATTTAACTTGCCTTGACTGCTATTCTTTGTTCTTAATTGAGGACATGTCACTTCCGCTAAAGCAACATCAACTCCATATCGGTTGTATCCCTTTCCTATTCGGATAGAGTATATTTCTCTATTTAGAGAAATGTCAACTTTGATTCGGAGGACTAGTTTTCAATTCTTAGGAAAGATTTAATGGTCAGAACTCTCATATATTGTATCCTTACTCAGGAGCCTCTCAACCTAACCCAAAGTGACTGAGTATCTCTTAACATTATCAGGAACATGCTTATCTCTTTATACTAGTTCCCTACATAAATATTTGTCTCATTCTCTATCTCTTTATCTTGATCCCCAAGAATTCATCGAGGCTCATCTATTCAAGAATCTGAGATAGCTACTCTATTAGGTTGTCCTAACCTTAACAAGCCTTCACTAATTTATCTAGCTTAGGTTGCAACTATAATCCCTTACTAGGGTACAAATTCAAACCCTATTTGCCTTATCTGACGCTTAGTCATTACTCTTTCTTGGAAGGGGAAATCTCTAATTCTTTTAATAGTGGCTACCATTATCTTAACCTTTATTGGTTGTACTTAACTTCGTTATATCATAGCATCGCCTGTCACCTGAAGGAATTTTTTGTCCCTAACTTACCTAACCAAGTCTAATTTCTTTTAGCTAACTGAGAAAGGGTTTGACTCACATATCTAGTTTATGAATACTTTAGGTTCCCCTATTATCAAGTATCACTAGCAGGCAAGAAGCTATTTCTTACTTTTCTTTAAATCTTAACTAACTGAGATTTGAATTGTCATATCTTATTGATCCTCAGTTTCATTTTTCCTAGAGCATTCACCTCCAATCCATAACCTTAGTAGACTATGAACAAGTAACACATTACTGACTTTGACCTAAGCTAGGATTTATCTAATTAACTGCATACCTTGTATCACGAGCAGAGTATTCCTACCTTGTGCTAGAACCTCTGTTATTTGCTAGAACCATTGCTTTGATACCAAAATTAAAACACCCTCACTTTTACCTCTAGAGTATGCTTTAAGAAGTGATTAGGTACGTGAAAGCTTTACTTAGGTAAAAAAATTTAAAAATTTACAAATTGGTCATTAGGTACTATTTATTGTTCATTTTTCAGGTTTAACAGTCCAACTTTAAAAAAATCACAATTAATTATAAAAAATAATATGAAGGTGTTCTAAATTTCTACTTGAAGCTCTTTCAATATTTTTAAAGAAAAAAATATAAACATGGAGCTTTACTGGACCAAACAATAAATTGATTCATTAATTAATTCTATTCATATGGTCATTTCTAGAATTTCTAGTTTTTGAGGCTCAACTTTAGAAATTCATTTCTCTTACCATCATATCAAGATAAGGCAAACTACCTATGATTTGAAAGCTTAAGATGTATACTACGTGTTTACCAAATTTTGTCATTTCATTTGCTAGATCAAACTAAAGCTGATAGCTCACCACTCTAGGACCTACATTTTTACCCTTGCCATATCGTCCTTTCGCTTTCCCACTAAAACTAAGTTCAGGTATGATGTATTCTGAGTTTCTGAGGCAAAGATACTTGCCATAGCTTCACTATGCCTCTCTATAATGCTTTAAGACGCAAGGGAATCAACTCCTTCATTGACGACAAGCTTGGCAAAGGGGAAGAGATCTCACCTACGCCTCTTAAAGCCATTAAGAGATAAATGATTTCCATTAGTGTATTTGCCTTTAACAACCACTTCTATCAGAAATTCTTTAAGGAAAAAAGATGAAGTTTGCTAGTGTCGACGAAGGAATATCTAGAATAAAGCATAGACTCTTCACAAAAAGGTTTTGCCAATTGATGTTGAAGAAGTTGAACGGTTAGAATAACTTGTGGGAGGGTGTGGTTGGTTTGGTTGTGTAAGCAAGATCATTATAACAAGAAGAAACAAGCAATTGCTAATTGCATGCAATATTAAAAAGACATATGAAATAAGGGGGCTAAATGAGCATTACTTTCTTAAACTCTTTTGTTGGCATGCCTTTCTTTTGAGCCAACCTCCAAAAGGCTATAAACATATGTCCATTGGTCTTATAGGATGGAGATATACAATCAAAACAATATGATCAAATCTAGGGAAGAACATTGCATGATATACTAAAAATAAGCTATGATTGCTTACAAGATTATGCTAAGCGTATTTTCTTGGACATTGCTTATTTCTTTAAAAAGGAGTCATTGGAATTTATTGAAGACATACTAGGAGCTTGTTACTATGGGACAAGGTTTTATATTGAAGTACTTGTTGATAAATATCTGATAACTGTTACTGATGATGGTTGCTTGTTGATGCATGATCTAATTCAACAAATAGGTAAAGAGGTTATTAAGCAAGCAAATCCTTGTAACTGTAACAGGTTATGGTATGACAAAGACGTGCTTAATGTGCTACGTAAAAGTTTAGTAAGAATAAAAAATTTGTCTATTTCCTTATATAAATTAACTTGTGCAAATTGGCAAATATCTGATAATGTTACTTTTGAACTTGTATTATAGGGTGAAAATGATATCGGCGGAATAATACTTGATCCACCTCAACTAAAAGAAGCAAAGTGGAATGGTTTAGCCTTTTAGAAGATGAATAATCTTCATATTCTCATTGTTCAGAACACCTTATTTCTAACAAGTCCTAAGTATCTTCCTAATAATTTGAGATTGCTTGATTGGGAGAGATATCCTTCTATGAGTTTACCATTAGATTTTTCTCCTACAAAACTAGTTTGCTTCAAGTTATATGGAAGTCTTTTCAAATTGGAAGAGCCATTCCATGTACTTTTTTCACCTTTTTTTCTTTGATCAAATTTCTTAAGCCACAATGTTCAGCTAAGAATCAAGAATATATTACTTTTAACTCTCATTTATCATCTTCTATAGACTTCTCACCTATTTCTCAATGCAAAGGGGATTTTTCAGTGATTCACTATTGTCATATCCTCAATTTTCTTACATAATATAACTGTACAGTTTATGTGAAATAGATATGAGAATTTTGGCACAAACTGTATCAGATTAAGAAAGGAAAGGAAGGGATCATGAACTAAGGAAGCTTTAGGGACCAAAATGCAAATTAGAAAAGGTTGGAGGCAAAAGGTTAAAGTAGAAATAAAAGTTGGGCCAAAAGTGGTAATTTCTAAAAGTTAAGGGACTTAAATGTAATTA
This sequence comes from Leucaena leucocephala, assembly GCA_037074615.1. Taxonomy (NCBI): domain Eukaryota; kingdom Viridiplantae; phylum Streptophyta; class Magnoliopsida; order Fabales; family Fabaceae; genus Leucaena; species Leucaena leucocephala. The sequence continues at coordinate 13,385,559 of CM073528.1, read as the reverse complement.
AGTAAAAAGTTCAAGGGCAAAATTGTAATTATAGAAAGATTAACCCGAAAAGGGTTATAACTGCCCGAAAGTTTTTTAGTCTCACATTCCATCAGTAAATATAGGAAGTTACGCTAGTTAATCTGGCATAATATAGAAATTTTATTAGGGCTCCAAACAGCAGAAAATTATCTGATAGTCTAAAAGTTATCTGAATTTTTATCAGATTCCATGGACATCAGATATAAGTGGGGGAATTAAAGGAAAGTGTTCCCTATATTATCATATGTTATGAATATAACAGAACCCCGAAAGAAATTCTTTACAAAAAGTTATTTCCATAACAGTGAATTTTGATTGGAGTTTGAAGCCACTCGTGATCCGATAATAGAAGTTATCAGTAAATAAGCCTGGATATAATGAACTCAGATGGCCTAATATATGGGCCTATGATGAAGCCAAGGAGGGTCTAAAACCCAAGGTACCAGTTCATCAGTAAAAGGGGCTAGTGTCTGGGAAAAGTGTGAAATTACAAAAATGCCCCTAGATGCTCATATTGTACTAGTGATGGATGGAGGGCATGTTGGTCAGTTGAGATAGGTTAAAAATGTGGCACATAGTATATATATGATTAGTTGAGCCAGTATATGTCCTGAGGCAGTACAAAGAGGGGTGAAATGACAATTATACCCTGAGGGTCAATATAGTGCAAGAAATGACACCAAGGGTATTTTGGTCATTTCTCAAGGGATGGATAGTAGATAAATACTCAGTCTAACATTTTCAATGGTATGAGAATCCTAGACATTGATTTTCAGGACATAATACATATCCTGGTATATTATAAAAAATTAGGAACAGAACATAATCCGGTTGTTGTGAAAATGCTCCAATCAGTACTAGATTGGGCTGAAATTTTTCTAGAAGCTTCCTTACATGGGAATCATGCCACATACCCATATGAGGTGTCCCATGAGCTGTCCCTTATGATGTCATAATTATTCTTTTTGGAAAAAGTTAAATTCAAGATTAAATGTGAGCCCTTAGATCAAATAGTGCACAAATTGATCTTTGCCATCCATTTCAACCCAAATTTCTCTATAAATACCCCCTATTCAGATGAATTCAGTATGCATGTTGAACCATAGGGAAACTCTTGTAAAATTTCCATTCAACCAAGAAAGAAGCACACAAAGTGAAGTAACAATCAAGGTAATCATCTCCCTTGATCTTGAGCTTTGTTCTAGCAAGTTAGCTCATAGTTTTAAGGGATTTTCATGATATATTTCCCTTATGTTTTCTTCTGGAATTTCTGCTCATGTATGGTTAAAATATGAGTTTTATGTTATGGATAGTTTAGACAAGCTTAAACAAGCTAGAATCAAGTGGTATAAGCTAGGGAATTCAAGTATGTTGGAATTTAGGGTTTCGTGTTCTTGCTGGTACTGTGCATGAAACTGTTAATATGATGGAATTTTATGATTTTGATGCTTCCAATGAGTTTAAAATGGAAAATTGTGTGGGGATAAAGTAGGAGAACAAGTATTAGAAATATTAGAATCAGTATGTGAATTTTTGGGAATCAAGGGCTTTACTTCGGTTTGGTACTGTAGCAACTTAAGTGTTTTGATTTTGAAAATTATAGTTTCATATTTGGATTCTACATGAAAAATTATATTGAAATGAACCATGATAATTTATTTTGGAAAGATGGAAGTAAGAAACATAAAGTAGAGAAGGAAAGGGAGCTAGTGAAAACCTAATCTTGGTTTTGTGTTCAAATTAAGTTGTAACTTGATATTATTGTGTAATGGCTAGGTTTTGACATTTTTGAAGGAAGGAAAGCACCTCAAGAATACATTGACAAGGATAACTAAGAGGTAGCAAGAATACCTAACTATAACTCATGTTTATTTAATTGTTTGCTTGCTTGTTGACTATGGTATTTGGTTGAGCACGAGAATGTGTCATCATGTTGATGATGATGTATGAATGATTGCAACTCCTTGCAAGTTATGTCATGACAATATGCATATTAGAATTTGCTTATGTACCATTATAAAGTAGCTCCCATCTCATGATAACATGTTAAGCATCCAATTAATCATGCATGATATTATAGTTTGTGTAACTTACTATTGGGATTTCTATAAAATCTCATTCCTTCCATATGCATAACCCTATTATAGGTGCTGGAACTTCACATGGTAAAAGGGTAAACATAGGTGGATGATTTTGTATAATAAGTTATATTACTTACATGGTATTAGGGGATGATATGCTAGTATGTATGGTGTATGATTCTGTAACTATGTTTTGACGCTGACGCTTTGTGACAATGGTTATAATGTCTAAACCAATTAATTTAAACCTGAAATTTTGTATGATTATAGTTAAGATACATAGATTTAAATGGACACTAAGAATGCCTCAATTGGTTAAGAATTCGATTTGCTATGATTTTTCAAAGTTGGAATTAAGATATGGAATTAAGATAAAACGAGTGTTGAGAGGTAGCGATGTTCACACAATGATTTTATATATCAAATGAACGAATTTTTCTATGAAATTTTATGATCTTAAATAGGAAGTATATATATTCAAATCCATAGGTAACACAGTTCATTTGGATAAGTAACCAAAGAGAAATGAATTTTTGAAGTTAAGGCAAAGAAACTGGAACTTCCAAATTTTACCAAATGAACAGAGATTTTTAACCAATAAACTGATTTCAGGTGGACAAGAAAACCTCAGTTTCATATTTTTTTTCCTCAAAGATCTATGAAAGAACTTTCATTAAAAATTAGAACCACATTATTTCTATTTTTCTACAATTAATTATAAATTTTCAAACTAGGGTACATGTTCTGGAATTACCAAATGAACAGTAAAATTGAACAGTACCGAGAGCAATTCTTTTAAAAATGGATATTTTCAAAGCAAATGATGATGTAATTAGTTCCAATGACTTCTAATAGAGTATGATTGAGGTTAAAGTTAAGGATGTGACATTTTGGTATCAGAGCAAAGGATTCTAGCTTAGAAAATGCTATGATTAGATTATTTATAGATTAATACATAAGTAAACATCTGCATAATTGACACTAATTTAATTATTGCAGGATAAAGATGACTGAATCTAAGACTTCAGAGACTACAGTAAATCAAGGAAACCTGATGCCTAAGGTATTTAGTTCAGATAGGTCAGGACTGAACCCAGACGGAGTAGAGGCTTTGGTATATGATCCAGAATTTTGACTACTCCAGTAATCCACATCCATGATTCTAGCAGTGAATCAAAACTGGACATGCTTGATAGTTCTTCAGTTAGATCAAATGGGATAGATGAGTTATCGGATGAATGATATAGAGATAAAAGATCAGGTTGAGGAGGGGTACTCCTATATTATGGGAACTGTAGAACCTGTACCTAGATAGGCTACTGAGATAAATGTCCCTAATTCAAGTCAAGTACCTGAACCAGCTAATGTACTTGAACCCAGTTATGCAGTTGACATACCTGGACCTAGTCACAGACCAGACCCTACAGATATCCCTGGTCCCAGTAGAATAAAGAAGCCAGTAGTAGAAATATACCTTGATCCTACCTATGTTATAGAGTTAGTACCGGGAAAGAATATGACAGAGGATCGGTTCAAGAAAGTGGTGGAATTAGCTGGGCAGCTGTATGACTTGAGAAGAATGCTAGTTAGAGAAGTAGACCAAGATAACAAAACTTACCTGGACTTCATAACTAGAGTGCGAGAAGTCTATCAAGCATATGATCTAGATACCCTCACCCTCACTAATTGGATTAATATCATGGATAATATTTTGCCTCTTACAGCAACATGGAGAGAAGGTCTAGATCAGTACTTTGAAGAAGAACCCTTTGAGGATATCCATGATTGGATCTACATGGTAGGGGAATTTATTATGATCCATTATGAGAAAATATAGTGTAATAGCTGCATCTATGAACACGACTATGATCTATATACTCATGACTAGTGATGATATTGTGTATGCATGTATGTTATGAGAAGTTTATGTAATGCTGTTAAACTTGTTGTATGATATGTTTTGAATGAAATATGAATTATGTTAGTTATGATATTCCTTTCCTATTACAATAGTAGAATAAAATGGTAAGAATAAGAAGAGCTAGTTCTTCAGGTGAACCCTAAAATACTAGAGACATTAACCAATTGATTCTAGAACAACTCGAACAACAACAAAAGTTGATTGAGGAAGTAAGAGCCACTCAAGCAAGGAGCAAATATGAAAGGGATGTTGCCATAGCAGCGGCTGTAGCAGAAGCGGTAGAGAACCTACGGCAACCAGAATCTGCTGGTACCGCTAATACAGAACCAGAGATGGTTTAATAGACAGCAGAGCTGCTGAGACAGACAGTGGATTCTGCTGTTATTCAACAGTGAATGGTAAAATTCTGTAAGCATAGTCCTCTGACATTCGAGGAAACGTTCGATGTACAGAAAGTGGAGGATTGGATCAGCAGACTAGAGAAGATTTTTAAGGTACTGGGTTATCTGTCTGAGAGTAAAGTACAGATGGCAATATACCAGCTAGAGAGAGATGCTGATAGATGGTCGAAGAACACCAAGTTAGTGTTACAAGCTAGACACATTCCTATTACTTGGGAAGTGTTTCTTGAGCAATTTTATGAGAAGTATTTCCCTCAGTCTGGATGAGATGAATGAGAAGCAGAATTCCTTGTGCTGAGACGAGGAGAAAAAGAATCTTTGGACGAATACTTGGCAAAGTTCATCCGTCTTTCTCAATATTCCACTTACCTATGACAGGTGGATGATGAACGGTGGATGACAGAGAGGATGATTAGGGGATTGAATGCTACTCTGAAAGACAAGATGACTCCCCAATAGTACAACTAGTTTAATAAAGTAGTAGAGGCTTGTAGGATCATTGAAAGTAGCCTAAATCACCGGATGCTGATGAGACCGGTGAGCAAAGATACTGCTGCTCCTGAAAGAACTAACCAGAACAGAAATACAGCCGGTGTCAGTGGCTATAATAGGAAAAGGAAAAGATAGTGGCAGCATAACAAGAAGCCTAATAGAGGAAATTTTAGAGGCAATGCAAATAATAGAGACGATAGGTCTAGAGTATGCGACAAATACGTGAAAAACAATGGAGATAAACCATGCTTGATAGGGCAGAACGTCTGTTACACATGTGGGAAACCTAGACATTTCTCCAAGAATTGTCCTCAGGCAGCTGATGATTAAAGGCCTTGCACTCAAGGGTGAGTATTTGCAATGACAAGGGAAGAGGCGCAAATGTCACCCGAGATGATCCAAGGTATCATCTATCTCAATAATCATATTGTGATGGCTATGTTTGATTCGGGTGCTAGTCATTCCTTTATTTCTTATGAATGTGTTAAACGTTTGGGCCTTATAATTAGCAAGCTGCATTATGCCATATGTGTCACCACCCCTACAAATGCTAAAGTAGTTACATCATATGTCTGCCTAAATAGTGTCATTAGATATGAGTGTTGATGCACTACTCTAGACCTAATATGTATGCCCTTTCATGAAATTGATGTCATATTGGATTGAATTAGTTATCTGCCAACAATTTAATATTGGATTATAAGAACAAAACTCTAGTTCTTTGTCCACAACTTACAAATGTGAGTCCAGAAGTGAAACTAAATTTCATGACGGAGGCTCAGGCAGATAGATGTCTACAAAAAGGATGTCATGGATATATGATTTTCTTTTCTGTTCAAGTATAAGTAGAAGAAGGAATTGAAGCAATTCCAATGGTCAAAGATCTTCCTGAAGTCTTTCCAAAGGAGATTCAAGGATTGCCTCCAGAACGAGAAATGGAGTTTGCCATTGATATTGTACCTGGAGCTGAACTAGTATCTAAAGCCCCATATCGTATGGCTCCCAACGAGATGATTGAAATTAAAAAGCAGATTAAGGAGCACCTAGAGAAGTGTTTCATATGACCCAGTGTTTCTCCGTGGGGTGCTCCAGTGTTATTTGTCAAGAAGAAGGATGATAGTCTCAGATTGTGCATTGACTATCAGGAGTTGAATAAGATTATTGTTAAGAATAAGAACCCTCTTCCCCGAATTGATGATTTGTTAGACCAATTGGTTAGTGTGAGCTTATTCTCTAAGATTGATCTGAGATCAGGTTATCACCAACTCAGAATCAAAGTAGATGATATTTCAAAGACTGCATTCAGGACTCAATATGGTCATTTCAAATTTATGGTAATACCCTTTGGTTTGACAAATGCACCTATAATTTTTATGGATTATATGAATTGAATCTTCAGGCCTTATCTAGATCAGTTTGTGGTAGTTTTTATTGATGATATCTTAGTGTACTCTAAATCTGCTGAAGAGCATTTGAAGATTGTTCTTAGTACTCTTAAGGAGAAAAGACTCTATGATAAGCTTAGTAAATGTGAGTTTTGGCTGTGAGAAGTCAAATTTCTCGATCATATCATATCCGATGAAGGGGTAGCTATAGATCCTAGGAAAGTTGAAGCAGTGCTAAGCTGGGAATAGCTAAGAACAGTGACGAAGATCAGAAGTTTTCTAGGCTTAGTAGGGTATTACAAAAGATTTATTAAGGACTTTTCTCGAATCGCTCTATCGTTAACCAAGCTAACTAGAAAGAATCAGTAGTTTAGGTAGGATGAGAAGTATGAGGCTAGTTTTCATGAACTAAATCAGAGATTAACCAAGACTCCTGTACTGATTATTCCAGACCTAACTCAGACTTATATAGTCTACACTGATGCTAGCAAATAGGGGTTAGGATGTGTGCTAATGTAGCAGGGACGAGTGGTAGCCTATGCTTCTCAGCAGTTAAAGTCACATGAAGAGAATTATCCCACTCATGATCTGGAGCTTGCAGTAGTAGTATATGCTCTCAAGATATGGAGACATTATTTCTATGGAGCAACCATAGAACTATACTGCGACTACAAAAGACTGAAGTACCTGTAAGATAAAAAAGAATTGAACATGAGGCAGCGGAGATGGATGGAATTTATGAAGGATTATGTTTTTTAGATCAAATACCATCCAGGAAAAGCAAATATGGTAGCTGATACCTTGAGTAGAAAAGTGGTGCTGGTGGCAAGTTTTATGATTAAAGAGCTAGAATTAATAGAAAATGTACGAGATTGGAGTCCTCTGTATCAAATACAGATAGCTAAAAGTTCTTATGGAGGAACACAAATTAAAGCTTGCATTGAGGATGAGATAAAAGAAGCTCAAGAATAAGATAGGCTCGCTGCAATATTCAAAAATAAGTTGAAAAGAGAGAAAACTAAGAATTTTGATATATCCCAAGATGGATTGTTACGATTTTGGGGACAACCATATATTCCCAATACAATGGGATTAAGAGAGGAAATCCTAGATGAGGCACATAAAAGCAAGTATACAGTACATCTAGGTATGACCAAAATGTACCATGATGCTAAAGGTTTATTTTGGTGGCCTGGATTAAAGAGAGATGTTATGGCTTATGTGTCTAAATGCCTGACATGTCAAAAGGTGAAGGTTGAGCACCAAAGGCCAGCAAGGAAACTACAACCACTAGAGATTCTTGAGTGGAAATGGGACAGTATTGCCATGGATTTTGTTGAAGGACTGCCCATAACTCATACTAAGCATGATGCTATATGGGTAGTAACTGACCAATTAACAAAGTTGGCTCATTTCCTAGCAATCAATAAGAGAGATTCCCTGGAGAAGCTGGCAAAACTGTATATAAAGGAGATTGTTAGACTACATGGTATTCCTAGTAGTATCATATTTGATAGAGATCCTCGGTTTACGTTAAATTTTTGGTGAGCTTTACATAAAGAAATGGACACTACTCTCACATTTAGTACAGCTTATCATCCTCAGACAGATGGTCAATCTGAGAAAATGATCCAAATGCTAGAGGATATGCTGAGATCATGTGTCTTGAATTTCAAAGGGAGTTAGGATATCTATCTGCCATTGATAGAATTTGCCTATAACAATAGTTACCAGGCTAGTATTCAGATGGCCCTATTTGAAGCACTCTATGGATGAAAGTGTAGATCTCCCTTGTGTTGGGTGGAGTTGAGCGAAAGGAGGATGTTTGGTCCTGATATAGTATATTAGATAGCATCACAGATTGATAAGATTAGAAAGAGATTGCTGACGGCTCAAAGTAGATAGAAGAGTTATGCTAATGTTAGAAGGAAGCCATTGGAGTTTGAAGAAGGAGAGCATGTATTCCTTAAGTTAACTCTGATGACAGGAGCCAAGTGATCGATCAAAGTAAAGAAGCTGCATCCTAGATACATTAGGCTTTCAGATCCTCTCAAGAGTAGGATCGGTGGCTTACAAATTAGATCTTCCTCCACATCTCAGCAAAATCCATAATTTGTTCAATGTTTCCCAGTTAAAGAAGTATGTTCCAGATCCGTCACATATGGTTGAGTAGGATGATATTGCACTATGAGATGACCTGACTTATGAAGTCAGACCAATACAAATTATAGATTGAAAGGTCAAGCAGTTGTGAAATAAGCAGATTTCTCTAGTAAAGGTGGTCTGGAAGGAATTAACAACGAATAAAGCTACCTAAGAAGTAGAGAAAAGGATGAGAGAAGAATATCCTAAACTATTTCAGTAATGTAAATGTATTGTAAATTTTGAAGACGAAATTTATTTTAAGGGGGAGAGAAATATCATATCCTCAATTTTCTTACCTGATGTAACTGTACAATTTATATGAAATAGATATGAGAATCTTGGCACAAACTGTATCAGATTAAGAAAGGAAAGGAAAGGAAGGAATTATGAACTAAGGAAGCTTTAGGGACCAAAATGCAAATTAGAAAAGGTTGGAGGCAAAAAGTTAAAGTAAAAATAAAAGTTGTGCCAAAAGTGGTAATTTTCAAAAGTTAAGGGACTTAATATAATTAAATAAAAAGTTCAATGGCAAAATTGTAATTATAGAAAGATTAGCCCAGAAAGGGTTATAACTGCTCAAAAGTTTTTTAGTCCCATATTCTATCAGTAAATAGAGAAAGTTATGCTGGTTAATCTAGTATGATACATAAATTTTATTAGGGCTCCAAACAGCAAAAAAAATTATTTGATAGTCTAAAAGTTATCTGAATTTTTATCTGATTCCATGGACATTAGATATAAGTGGGGGAATTACAGAAAATTGTGCCCTACAGTGTCAGATGTTATGAATATGACAGAACCCCGGAAGAAGTCTTATACAAAAAGTTATTCCCATAACAGTGAATTTTGATAGGAGTTTGAAGCCACCCGTGATCCGATAATGGAAGTTATTAGTAAATAAGTATTGAACTCATATGGCCTAATATATGGGCCTATGATGACGCCAAGGAGGGCCCAAAACCAGGGTACCAGTTCATCAGTAAAAGGGGCCAGTGTCTGGAAAAAGTGTGAAATTACGAAAATGCTCCTGGATGCTCATATTGTACCAGTGATAGATGGAGGGTATTTTGGTTAGTTGGGATAGGCTAAATATGTGGTACATAGTATAAATATGATTAGTTGAGCTAGTATATGCCCTGAGACAGTACAAAGAGGGGTGAAATGACAATTATGCCCTTAGGGTTAATATATTACAAGAACTGATAGCAAGGGTATTTTGGTCATTTCTCAAGGGATGGATGGCAGATAAATACTCATTCTAACATTGTCAATGGTATTAGAAGCCTAGACATTGATTTTCAGGACATAATACATACCCTGGTATATTATAAAAAATTAGGAACAAAACACAGTCCGATTGTTATGAAACTGATACAATCGGTACCGGATTGGGTTAGAATTTTTCCAGAAGCTTCCTTATATAGGAATCACACCACATACCCTTATGAGGTGTCCCATGAGCTTTCCCTTATGATGTCATAATTATTCTTTTTTAAAAAAGTTCAATTCAAGATTAAATGTGAGCCCTTAGATCAAATAGTGCACAAATTGATCTTGGCCATCCATTTTAACCTAAATTTCTCTATAAATACCCCCTATTCATATGGATTTGGTATGCATGGTGAAATATAGGGAAACTCTTGCAAAATTTCCATTCAACATAGAAAGAAGCACACAAAGTGAAGTAACAATCAAGATAATCATCTGCCTTGATCTTGAGCTTTGTTCTAGCAAGTTAGCTCATGGTTTTAAGGGGTTTTCATGCTATATTTCCCTTATGGTTGCTTCTAGAAGTGATGTTCATATATGGTTACAATATGAGTTTTATGTTATGGATAGTTTAGACAAGTTTAAACAAGCTAGAATCAAGTGGTATAAACTTGGGAATTCAAGTATGTTTGAATTTAGAGTTTTGTGTTCTTGCTGGTATTATGCATGAAACTGTTCATATGATGGAATTTATGATTTTAATGCTTTCAATGAGTTTAAAATAGAAAATTGTGTGGGGATAAAGTAGAACAACAAGTATTGGAAGCATTGGAATCAAAATGTGAATTTTTGGGAATCAAGGACTTCACTTCGGTTTGGTACTGTAGCACTAAAGTGTTTTGATTTTGGAAATTCTAGTTTCATATTTGGATTCTAAATAAAAAATTATATGAAAATGAACCATGAGAATTTATTTTAGAAAGATGGAAGTAAGAAATATAAAGTAGAGAAGGAAAGGAAGCTAGTGAAAACCTAGTCTTAGTTTTGTGTTCAAGTTAAGTTGTAACTTGATATTATTGTGTAATGGCTAGGTTTTGACATTTGTGAAGGAAGGAAAGTACCTCAAGAATACCTTGACAAGGATAACTAGGAGGTAGCAAGAATACCTAACTATAACTCATGTTTGTTTAATTTTTTGCTTGCTTGTTGATTATGGTGTTTGGTTGAGCATGAGAATGTGTCAGCATGTTGATGATGATGTATGAATGATTGCAACTCCTTACAAGTTATGTCATGACAATATGAATATTAGAGTTTGCTTATGTACCATTATGAAGTAGCTCCCATCTCATGATAACATGTTAAGCATCCAATTAATCATGCATGATATTATAGTTTGTGTAACTTGCTATTGGGATTTCCATGAAATCTCATTCCTTCTATATGCATAACCTTGTTATAGGTGCTGAAACTTCACATGGTAAAAGGGTAAACATAGATGGATGAGTTTGTATAATGAGTTATATTACTTACATGGCACTATGGGATGATATGCTAGTATGCATGGTGTATGATTCTGTAACTATGTTTTGAGGCTGACACTTTGTGACAATGGTTATAACTTCTAAACCAATTAATTTTAACCTGAAATTTTGTATGATTATAGTTAAGATACAGAGCTTTAAATGGACACCAATAACGCCTTAATTGGTTAAGAATTCAATTTGTTATGATTTTTTAAAGTTGGAATTAAGATCTGGAATTAAGATAAAACGTGCGTTGAGAGGCAGCGACTTTCACGCAATGATTTTATATATCAAATGAACGAATTTTTCTATGAAATTTTATGATCTTAAATAAGACGTCTAGATCTTCAAATCCATAGGTAACACGGTTCATTTGGATAAGTAACCAAAGCGAAATGAATTTTTGAAGGAAAAGAAACTGGAACTTCCAGATTTTACCAAATGAACAGCGATTTTTAACCAATAAACTGATTTCAGGTTGACAAGAAACCCTCATTTTCATATTTTTTTCTCAAAGATCTATGAAATAAATTTCATTAGAAATTAGAACCATATTATTTCGATTTTTTTATAATTAATTATGAATTTTCAAAGCAAGGTATATGTTTTAGAATTATCAAATGAACAATAAATGTGAATAGTACCATCAAATGAACAATAAATATGAATAGTATCGAGAGCAATTCTTTTGAAAATAGATGTTTTCAAAGCAAATGATCATGTAATTGGTTCCAATGACTTCTAATAGAGTATGATTGAGGTTAAAGCTAAGGATGTGACAACTATAAAATTAGATAAACCAAAGGGAGGCTGGAATATTCTACTCAAAAGATAATATTTCTTGACGTACTGTTGCTGTTAAGTAATAATCTTAGTCCTTTTGCAGAATTTTGAATATGTGACATATATGCCTTTCTCGCAGTGCGACTTCATAAGAGAAGTACCTGATATGTCTCATTTTCAAAATTTAAAAACATTAAACTTTCACAAATGTAGCAATCTGATCAAAGTTCATGATTCGGTGGGATCTCTGTGTAAGCTAATCCGATTAGATGTTAGTGAATGCTCCAGACTTAAGAGCTTTCCGAGTGAAATCAAGATGGAATCTCTTCAAGTGATTGATTTCAGTAATTGCAAGAGTCTTGGCTACTTCCCACTTACAGTTGGCAAGATGGATGCACTTACAGGTATTTATGCAGAAGGCACTGCTAGAGCTTCCATCTTCCATTGGAAATCTTTTGGGGCTTGAATCTTTAGTTATAAGCTCCTGCAAAAGTCTTAGGGAGCTTCCAAACAGCTTATTGACATTGCAAAATCTTTACAAACTTGTGTTGGGAGGAAGGCAACCTCATGGCAGAAAACCTTTGAAGAAATTAATGCAAGAGAGCCCACCAGTTATTAGTTGCACAAATTTGGAGTACTTGGATCTCGAAAACTGTGGCCTTTTGGATGAAGATGTTTGCCTTACTATGAAATGTTTTCAGAATGTGCAAGAGTTGATTCTGTCAAGGAATGATTTTATGTCACTTCCTGAGTGCATTAGAGAGTTTGCTAATATGAGGAAACTGGATGTGATTAATTGCAAGAGGCTAAGACACATAGCAGAGCTGCCATCAGGGTTGATGGAAATAAGGGCAGAGAATTGCACATCATTAACAACTGACTCGTCAGACCGTTTATGGTCTCAGGTATTTCTTATGCCTTTGTTGGAGGTATGAACTTCTAGAAATCGTGTCATAATTAGAGATTCTTATCAGTGTGGGTTAAGAATGTTTCAGCATTCTGTTATGTTTAGTAGTTATATTCATTTAAAGACATAGAAGGATGGAAAGATCCCGTAGTAAACACTCCAATGAATGGGATTTGAAGCTATTTGATATCTATGAATAACTAAATTGAAATAAGTATTGTTTGATTTGTTGTTCTCAAATCTGAAAGCGCGTTTGGTCTCCACTATTGTGATAAATCAGGCAAAAATCTTGTTTAGCAAAGAGTTGATATGCGGGCAACAACATTTCCTGATTGGTTCGATTATTGCAGTGAAGGAGGCACATTGTCTCTGCGTATTCGTGGGAAAAATGTTTCTCGTCTTGTCCTTGCATTTGAATCAGGCAAAAGAAAATACAAGAAAGAATCTCTTCTTCCAAGTTTTTATGAGAATCAATGGTCGTAAAATGCCATGGATAGAAAGTGATGTTCCTTATGGGGCTGATGCAAGTAGACAATTTGGTAAGCAAGGTCATGTGTATTCATTTGATTTGCTTCAGAATTTTAGGGAAGAAGAGTTGGAGGGGCTTCATAAGTTTCTGGAATTGGATTGGAATGATGTGGACATACAAGTTAACTCACCAGATATTTCCAAGGTTAAACTGTGGGATTTATGTTGATCAGCAACAAACATACATGGAGAATATTTGCTTCGTGTCTCCTAGGGTCTTTTCCATGAATTCTTCAAGAACTTCACTGAATCGAAAAGTGATAGCTTCTCCTCTTAATGAATCGGCCAAGAAGCTCTTGAGAAATTTCCACGCTGCTGATAAAAGAAAACTTAGTACCAAAAAGAAAGGCGCCTCTACTTTCTTCCACTAATCAGCGTTTCAAGGTTTTTGCTTGTTATTAATTTTATTTGCCGTTCATGTATTATAGGAGAAGAAAACGACACCAAGTTATTCATTGGTGGTACAAGATGCTTTATCCAATGGGCAAACAATTTTGGAGATTTCCTTACTATTAGCTCTCACTATTACAAGTGTTGCCCTTTATTATTACTGAATAACTTTTGACCAAAAAAAATTATTAGTAAATAACTGCAAGTGGCTTAGAGATACCAGAGTTACCATCAAAATTGGAAACTATATCGTCTATGCAGGCAGAAGATTTCTATTTTGAAGATTAATCAAATTAAATGCTAGCATGATGGTCAGAAAGATACTGGTAATTTCCATTTGGGATCAGGATTTCTGTATTTTCTCAAAAACAAAAACCAAGAATTCTTTTCTTGTCCATTGTCCATGGATCATAACTTTTTCTCATAAAATCCTTCTATTATCTAGTCAGCTTAATCATTTCACATAAATTACAAAAAAAAAAAAATTCTCATTGAATCCTGCCCCCCTTCGTTTTCTCTTTGTCCACAAAATAATTTACGAGTCAATAGAGATCTGAGTTGAACTTTTCTACTTACTTGTCACTAGTTATGAACTATATCATGAACTCAAGGCATATACGTTCTATTTGTGTTTCGTTCTGTGAATTGTATTATATTATTTGTGTTGACAATTTAGAAGAAATGTTGGTCAGAAATCGCGGAAGAAAAAGACTGAAAAATTAAATTGAAATTGGTTTTGCCAATGGTTTTGGGGATATTATGAACCGACTCATCATGGATTGCAAAGGTATATATAAGAAAAAAAATACCACCTTCGATCCTAATTATAAGAGCCAGTTAACTTTTTAGATACATATAAGAAGTCAAATTAATTATTTAATTATAACTAATATAAGAATTAATTAATTAATTTAGACATATTGAATAGTATATAATATATTATCTTTTTTCTTATGTATAAAAGGGGTGAAGACTACTTTTATTTTTTCTTGCCATTTCCTACGTGAATGGTGCATTAAAAGTCCCATTCTCTACTAATGGAAAATAGGTTGAATGGAACGTGTTAGTCCCTCGTAAAATCAAATTTTGATTATTACAGGGATATCTAGCAATATCTATCAATGATACTTCTTTGAACTTGCATTACAGGGATGCAATAATATTGAAAGAATAATGCTTGATCTACTTGAAGAAGAGAAGGTAAAGTGGAATGGTATGGCTTTTGAGAAAATGAATAAACTAAAAATTCTTCTTGTTCGGAACTCTTAATTTTTAAGCGGCCCTACATATTTTCCCAATAGTTTGAATAGGAGGATATCCTTTGACAACTTTACCAACAGATTTTTCACCTTTGAAACTAGTTTTCTTAAAATTAACTAGAAGTTCTTTCAGACTAAAAGAGCCAGGTACTTTTTTAATAATTCTTTATGGTTATTTTTCAGTCAAATTTCTTTTTCTTTTTCTTGTTGGCCTGCTATAATTTCTTTCGCTGTAAACTTGCATCTTGGAATTAAGAATAGTCATGCTCTGTGTTCTAATTAAATAGTATTGTATTCCTTTTGCAGATTTTTACTAACTATGTGACACATGGACTTTTCATATTGTAAATTCATAACTGAAGTGCCTGAACTGTCTCCCTGAGCTGGTCCAATTATATGTTAATGGATGCAGCAAACTTTCCATCTTTACACGTGGAATCAACATATGCCAGCACTTCAAAGCTTTATTTTAGAAATTGCAGTAGTCTTGAATACTGCCCACGTGTAGTGGGGAAAGATGGATGCACTAAAGCTAATTTCAATAGAAGGCACAGCTATTAAAGAGCTCCCACCTTCAATTGGAAATCTTTCGAGACTTCAATCTTTATCTATGTACTCCTGCAAGAGTCTAACGAAACTTCCAACAAGCTTATTCACGCCTCGTGCTAGAAAATCTTTGATGAAGTTAATGCAAGATATCCAACCAATTATCAACTATTATATGAAGAAGCTGCAGCTGATAAATTGTGGTCTGTTAGATGAAGAACTTCCCCTAATTCTGAATTGTTTCCCAAATTTGTGAGTTATATATATCAAGGAATGATTTTGTTTCTCTACCTAAGTGCATTAAACTGTGTGCCCAACTGCGGTGGTTAGATGTGAATAACTGCAAGAGGCTAATCAGAGTTGCCATCAAAGTTGCAGAGAATTCCACATCATTAACTGCAGAATCATTCGACAGTTTATATTCTCAGGTTTTCCTCATTCTCTCTTTCTTTTGGTATTTCAAACGTTAATCAAATTAAGTCACTGTCTCACCAAGCAAACACTACTTTGCCTCTTATAAGATAACACAGTCCATAAAACTATGGTTTGGTTGGTGAACTTTAAATGTATGCAAGTGATGAATTTATATGCTGTTTTAAAATCTGAGAACTCCTTTGGTGATTTTCTGTTTTGCCAACAAGAAGATTTCCAGATTGGTTCAACCATAGCTGTGAAGGAGGCACATTGCGTTTTTATGCTCGTAGGAGTTCACCTCATGCTGCCCTTGCATTTGAGTTGGGGAAAGTGAACACGAGTGAGGCCCCCTTATGGAAGTTTCGATGAGCATTAGTGGGTCATAAAATCTATTTCAATTAGCAGCCGAAGTTTTCTGTTAAACAAGATCATGTGTTATTAGTTGACCTATTTACTCTATTCATGAAAGTGCTGAAGGAGCTTAATGAGTTTATGGTATTGGATTGGAATGATGTCTAAATACAAGTTTTTGGTAAATCCCCAGATATTTCCATAGATAGGTGTGGAGTTTATGTGTACAAGCAGCAAACGAACATGAAGAATATACAGTTCAAGTCTCCTTGGCTTTCAAGAGCTTCACTGAAACGAAAAGTGACAGCTTCTGCTCCTAATGAACCACCCAAGAAGTTCATGAGAACTAATAAAGGAAAACTCAGTAACACAAAGAAAGGGTCAAAGTAAGCCTATTCTTTCTTCATAATAATTAATTGTCGTTTCTAGGCTTGTCTAATATTTGTTCCCTTTCATGTGATGTAGGAGAATTAAACGACACCAAACTTTTCATTCGTGCTACAGCAGAAACATGGTTTTTCCAACGGGTAGGCTTGTTTGTAGATTCTTCTACTGTACTATTATCCCTTATGTTTAATCCGGGTAGATGATCCGAGAGATTGAAGCCGGGACCTCTGATTCATGTGTTTTAATTCTTTCTTTTGTTTCCTGTTTTATTTAGTGTTCCTTGTTTTGATTTCTGGTTGATATTGTTTCTTGCCTAACATTTATTTATTTAATATCAACTTGCTCTGTTTGCAATTCTAAAAACAGAGGCCAAAAAAATCAAATAAATTAAACAAAAATTGAATTTTATATTGGACAAGTTGACGATGATACTTCAGATTTTGTCATGATGTTATGCGGCCACCTACAAATAATAAACTATGAACAAGTTGATTGAAACTTAACCCATATGTTCTAATCCAACCCATGTTGACCAAGACTCAACTAATCATAAATGACAAAAATACTTAACCTAATTCATATATAGTTTGATCCACTGCTATCCCATTTTTTATACAGATTGTTTAGTTCCTAAAACTGAGAACTGACCAATTTTTTATACTTAATGGTTGGCTTAACAATAAGAATTTCAATACCCGAGAGGTCTCAAATTGAAGATAAACGGGAAAAAGATTATTGAGAGTGCCTTTTTCACTATTTTTTAATTGAGGTTCAATGGATTTATACTTATATTATCTAATGATTAATATTAAATACTACCTGTGGCATTTGATATAAAAGCAGAGGAATAAATTTAATTTTAAATCTAAAATCTCAATTTATTTTATTTTATAAATTTATAATTTTTTATAAATTATTTCTATTGATTGATTGTTCACGTTAAAAACAATAATTTCAATAGTAGTCATGATGAAATGATGAAATATAATATTTTAAAAAAATTAAATAATATTTATTATAAACAAATAATATAATTAATTTTTTAATATATTTAAATTAATTATTTAATTTTTATATTAATTTGTAATTTGTGAAAAAAATTTACAGACACCATATCAAAATTATGTCATCAACCATTCTGGGGTTCAACTTTATTAAGCTTCTCATATATATATATATATATATATATATATATAACAAGGCATATTATTCGTTATTTATAAATAATAGTATGACACAATCTTTAAGTTACACGCTAATCAAATATGCCAAAGGATACTTTAATTTTTCTAATAGCATTAGGCGTGTCCGTAATAAAAAAAAAAAATAGCATTAGGTAAATACTACTAAATATAAAAAATAAAGAAAAGACGCCTTCATGGTAACAAGCCAAGACGGCAGGCATCACCATGGGATTCCCTCCCAACTGATTTTTTGGAAACAATTTTTTTAAAAACAATATATAAAAAAACTTATTTAATTGTCATTTTTTAATTAATTGTTTTATAAAAAAATAGAAATATGTTTTGAAAAATAAAAAACTAAAAAAACGTTTAACATGGTAACTAAAAATAATTTAAAAGAAATGAAAAATAAAACTTACTTAAAAAATTGCAATGTTTTAAAATTAGAATGAACTAAAAAAAAATATAACCTTATTATAAGTTTATCAACATAATTTCTTTATCATATAATTTTTTAGTTATTTATTTATGGAAAAATTGATCTATAAATATATATAATTTTACCTAAATTTTAATCATATCCTTATAATTTTTTATCAGTTTATCCTTATAGTTTCTCTTAATTTTTAATTAGATTATTATTATGTAGTTTCTTTTATATAACTAATAAAAAAACTATATAGAATTGATTAAAAATTATGTGAATTATAAGAATATAATAAAAAAATACTATTGAGATTTGATTAAAAATTAAGTAAAATAATAACAACTTGATAAATAAAAAAATAAATCAGAAAAAATTATAACCACTTACATATTATTTTGTAATTATTTATTGTAAAAACTATTGCTTCCAGAAAAGATACAGGTCAAACAAAACGAGCATCATCTTCCAACAAATTTCCTACCTTCTTCTTTGACAAAGAAAAATTTCCTACCATCTTCCTCCTTTCTCCGTTAGACAATCCACGTTGTATAAATTTCTCCCTCGTTTCAGTATTCATATCTCAATATCGATCTATCTTCTCTATCTCTACTATTGCGATTACCATAGCCATGGCGGTTCAAGTAGCAGCACCATCATCGGTTGGCTTGGTCGACAACTCCAAGTGTAGATATGACGTTTTCCTAAGTTTCAAAGGGGATGATACCCGCAACTCCTTCACTATGAATCTCTACAATGCTTTGCGCCGGAAGGGAATCAACGCCTTCATGGATGACAAGAAACTTGGCAAAGGCAAGCGGATCTTGCCTGCGCTTCGTAAGGCCATCGAGAAATCCAGAATATCCATTATTGTGTTCTCTAATAACTATGCTACTTCCACTTGGTGCCTTGATGAACTCGACCACATCATTCGGTGCAAGAAAGAGAAGAACCAAGTGGTTATGCCAATATTTTACAAGGTGGATCCGATGGATGTCCAATATCAGAGAAACGCCTTTGCCATGGCTGATCATGAAGAAAGGTTCAGAGATGACCTGGAGAAAATGCAAAAATGGAGGTCTGCTTTGTCTGAAGCTGCGAGTTTGTCATCAGCATGGCTTTTCCATGATGGGTAGGTTTGATTATATTATTTTTTATTTCAAATACTTATTTTTGAAATATTTTTAAAATGAAGAGATATGTTTTTTTTTTAAAGTCATGTATTTCTAAATTAAAAAATTTATGTGAAGGGTTGAGTTATGCCACTAAAAGTCAAGTAATGTCCCATTTGCTTCTGTAAGAAAGATTATAACCAACAAAGGTCACTTGGGGATCAAATGTTGTGTTATTCTAAATACGGTTATGACTTTTTATTAATTAAAGAGATATATAGCTTCAAGAGGTACTTCAAGATATCATTTCGAGGTCTATAAATACCTTCATTACCAATACATAACAGTCTATCTTCATGTAAAGATAAAGTCAAATTATCATTTTGTAAAAGTCATTGTTGTCTTAGCTTGAATATTATGAGTGCAATCCATACTTAAGTGTCTTCATTATATTTTGTAAGAAATTTGTCAGTCAACCCAATTTACACCCTATTAAATAGGAATATGTGGGGGTGAATTAACATCATGCACGACTTTTTTCCTTTATCTCTTATCTTTGTATTTTTTAGAGAACCATTCCCACCAACACTGGTTAATGGTTGGCTATGATATAACACACCGTTATGTATGAAAATCTAGATCAAATCACCTATTATTCTTGAAAATGGGTGGGTTTTTTTTTTTAAATTTAGGGTCTTAATGTTTTTAACATTTAAAATTATTAGTTAGTCATTACAAAATTAATTTTAACATTTAAGATTTTTTTTACAAAAACTATATAATTTTCTACTGTAAATTTCTATTAAGAATTGTGTAGACCATATGCTATTAAAATAGAGTATATTGCTACTGACGTTGCAAAAAGATTTTGTTTTCAAATTTCCGAATCCCGTTCTTACTCTAACCCTTCTCTAAAGAATTGATGTTGTGGTCGTTTGTAAATAATCAAATTAAGTTTGTATTGAAAAATTTATGATAAACGAGCAAAAAATAATATAAAGCAGATTAAGATATTGCGAAAATGATCTTCATAGTAAAAAGTTAATTTTCCTTTTTGTAGAGACGACGAAGGTGTATTTATTAAAATTATTGTTGAAGATGCATATGCTATGCTGCCTCCTAAACGCTTCCATAACATCGATTACATTGTGGGACTTGAGACTTCCAAAGAAGAAGTGATGTCACTTTTGGATGAAACTGATACTAGTGTTCGTATGTTGGGGATCCATGGAACTGGTGGAATTGGCAAAACAACCCTCGCAAAAGCTGTCTATAATTCAATCTTCTACCATTTTGAAGGTTCCTGCTTTTTGTTTGATGTCAAAGAAGCATCAAAGAAATATCAAGGTGTTGTCCGTCTCCAACAAACACTTCTGTCAGAGATCTTAGAGGAGAAGATTATGATGTTTCGGAGTGTGGACGAAGGAATATCTAGAATAAAACATAGACTCTCTCAAAAAAAAGTCCTATTGGTCCTTGATGATGTTGATGAGGTTGAACAGTTAGAACAACTTGCAGGCGGGTCTGATTGGTTTGGTCATGGAAGCAAGATAATTATAACAACAAGAAATAGGCATTTGCTAATTGCGCGTAATGTTGAAAAAACATATGAAATGATGGAGCTGAATGAGCATGATTCTCTTGAACTCTTTTGCTGGCATGCCTTCCACAGGAACCAACCTCCAAAAGACTATCAATACATGTCTAGTTGTGCCATAAGTTATGCACAAGGCCTTCCTCTAGCATTAAGAGTAGTAGGCTCCAATTTGGCAGATAAAAACATAGAGGAATGGAGGTCCATATTAGAACAATATGAGAGGATTCCAGAAAGAACAATTCACGAGGTCCTAAAGATAAGTTATGATGGCTTACCGGATGGTGCTAAGCATATTTTCCTAGATATTGCTTGTTTCTTTGATAAGGTGGGATATAAAGAAATGGTAGAAGCATGTGATTTTGGTGCTAGGTTTTATCTTGAAGTTCTCGTCGATAAATCTCTAATAACTTTTATTAGTAATGAATGCTTTTTCATACATGATCTAATACAAAAAATGGGTAGAGATATTGTCAGACAAGATGCACCACTAAATCCTGAAAAACGTAGCAGATTATGGTATTACAAAGATATTCTTGAAGTGTTTCGTGAAAATTTAGTAAGAATCTAAATCATATTCATCTCTACATACAGTCATGTGTCCATCAAACTTATTGTGATATGTATATGTGGCAATATCTATTAAGGATCCTTATTTGGACTTGTGTTACAGGGATGCAATAATATTGAAGGAATAATGTTTGATCCCCCTCTCGAAGAGAAGGTAAAGTGGAATGGTAAAGCCTTTGAGAAGATGAATAATCTTAGGATTCTTGTTGTTCGGAATGCCCAATTTTCAATCGGCCCTACATATCTTCCCAATAGTTTAAGATGGCTTGAATGGGTGGGATATCCTTCTACAACTTTACCAACAGATTTTTCTCCTTTTGCACTAGTTTTCTTGAAGTTACCTAGAAGTTCTTTCAGACTAAAAGAGCCACTCAAGGTACTCTTTTTAATAATTCTTCATAGTTATTTTTCAGTCAAATTTCTTTATCTTTTTCTTGTTGGCCTGCTATAATTTCTTTAGCTGTAAATTTTCTTCTTGGAATCAAGAATAGTCATGCTTGGTGTTTTAGTAATGTGGACTATCAATTAAATAGCATTGTATTTGTTTTGCAGATTTTTACTAACTATGTGACACATATGAATTTTTCATCTTGTGAATTCATAACTGAAGTACCTGATATGTCACAATTGCAAAGTTTAAGAAGATTGGAGTTTCCATATTGTCGCAATCTGATCAAAGTTCATGATTCAGTGGGCTCTCTCTCTAAGCTGGTCTTATTAAGTGTTAATCAATGCACCAAACTTACCAGCTTTCCACGTGAAATCAACATGCCATCACTTCAAGACCTTAATCTCAGTTATTGCAGGAGTCTTGAGTACTTCCCACATGTAGTGGGAAAGATGGATGCACTAGAGCTAATTTTAACAAGTGGCACTTCTATTAAAGAGCTCCCCCCTTCAATTGGAAATCTTTCGAGGCTTAAATCTTTATATATGTACTCCTGCAAAAGACTTAGTAAACTTCCAATTAACTTACTCACGTTGCCAAATCTTGAGACGCTTGGTCTGGGAGCCGGTGCTTCTTGTACCACCAAAAAATCTTTGATGAAGTTATTATTGAAAAATATCCAACCATTTATCAGCTATTATTATGTGAGCAAGTTGCATCTCTCAGATTGTGGTCTGATGGATGAAGAGCTTCACTTAATTCTGAAATGTTTTCGAAATCTGCAACAGTTATTTATAGGAAGCAATGGTTTTGTGTCTGTCCCTAAGTGCATTAAAGAGTGTGCCCAACTGCAGTGGCTAGATGCGAGAGACTGCAAGAGGCTAAGACACATGCCAGCAGAGTTTCCACCAAATTGGTATGGCATAGTTGTAGAGAACTGCACATCATTAACTGCAGAATCATTGGACAATCTATATTCTCAGGTTTTTCTATTCTCTCTTTCTTTTGCTATTTCAAACTTTAATCAAATTAAGTCAGTCACTCACCGAGCAAAAACACTTTGCCCGTACAAGATAGCACACTCCATAAAACTAGCTATGGTTTGGTAGGTGAACTTTAAATGTATCCGTGTGTGTTAATTGAGAACGTTTTAGCATTCTCTAATATTTGAAAATTAATTAATTTAGAGGGGCATGGAAGAGTCAATATTAAGATAAAGGGGTAATACAATGTTTTTTTCGAACATTTAGTTCAATGTTTAGTCCTTCTAATTTATCCTCATTTTATTTTTAGTTCCTATAATTTTAAATCATAGGTTTTGATTTCTCAAGTACCAATGTTTTAGATAGAAAGAAACTTGAAGAATTAAAATAGGGACTAAAATGGACTTGGGGTGTCTGCTGCCCCTCAAATTGAAACTGCTCATAGCTATGAGTTAGAGGGTGAAAATATTTCTGTTTAATCATTTATATATATATATATATATGATTTGGGTGTTTTGGTAATTAAATCAGGCCAAAAAGGAGGTGTATGGCTTGCATATTAGAATGCCACCGAGTACAACATTTCCAGATTGGTTCAACTATTGTTGTGAAGGAGGCACATTGTGTTTTCGTGTTCGTAGGAATTCACCTGCTGTTGCCCTTGCATTTGAGCTGGGGAAAGCCGACACGAATGAGCCCCACATATTCCGACTTTCTATAAGCATTAATGGTCGTAACATGATACCACATGATTTAACGCCGCAGATTGCTACTAGACAAGGTCATGTGGTATTACTTGACCTATCTACGCTACCTATAAGAAGAAGACAGCGGAATGAGCTTAATACGTTTGAGTTATCGGATTGGAATGATGTGGAAATACAAGTTACCAGTGACTCCCCAGATATTTCCATTGAAAGGTGCGGAATTTATGCGTACAAACCGCAAACAAACATGGACGATGTACCGTTCAAGTTTCCTTTGCTTCCAAGAGCTTCACTGAAACGACGAGCCACAGCTCCTCCGCCTAGTTATGTACCACCCAACAAGTTCATGAGAATTGATAAAGGAAATCTCAGCAACCCAAAGAAACGGTCCAGGTGAGCCTCTACTTTCTACCTAGGTACTCATCGATTGTCAATTATAGATTTATCCTTTTTTATTACTCCTCCAATCTTTAATATATAATATATTTAAATAATTTAATTAGATTAAAAAAATTAATTAAATTAGTTAATATATCATATTTTTTCTGAAATATCATAATCTTCTTCCTTAACTCCCTCATTCGCCTCGTACTTGATTATTATTGAGAGAGTATCAATAGGGATAATTTAAAAAAAAATAATAAATAAAAAAAATATGTCTTATATTTAATATTAAAATTAACTCTTCAATTATATTATATATTAAAGAAGAGAGGAGTATTACTTTGAGACTTAAATATAAAAGCTAAAATGTAGTGTTTAATTATCAATGAGTAGCCACAGTACATATAATTAGAAATAGTATTATGAAAAAATCAATACATATTTATTATAAATAATTAATTTTATTAATTTTTATAAATTAATTATTTATAGCTCATATATTAAATATTAAGTGCTACCGACTAACATATTTTTCCTTTAATGTATTGTAGGAGGATTAAACGACACCAAACTTTTCATTCGTGCTACAGCAGAAAGATGGTTTTTCCAATGGGTAAGCTTGTTTGGAAATTGTTGCATCATTAGCTATCCCATAATTGAAAGCCAATTGTTCGTTAGGTGAATCCAGGATTTTCTTGACTCTTTTCACTACTCGATGGCCTTGGCCAAAAATCAAATCTTGTGTTGAATAAGTTTGGGAAATGATTCACAATTCTTAAAATAGCTAATTCTTGTAAATAATAATATTTTCTTTAATATAATACTCAATTAATTAATTTATTAATTTAAAGAGATTAAAGAAACTAAATCAATGACTTAATTATAACTTATGTTAAGTATCATTAGATTATATAAATTTATAAGGGAAATTAGTTAGAGAAAAACGATAAATATAAATATTTTAAAATAATTTATTTTAATTTTTTTAATTTTTTTAAATTAGTCACTATGTCTTATATTAAGTAATAAAGATAGTACTTCTCATATCTTTAATATATTATTTATTTAACTAATTTTACTATATTAAAAAAGTTAGTTAAGTTAATTAATATAATATATTTTCTCTTCCAATGAGAGTTAGTACAAATGATAAGAAACGTGTTCGTATTCTATAAGAATGTTGGAAGTTTAATTTTCGCTGCCATCATGAATGCTCCTTTGGTAGACGATCTCGTAAGTCCACTGTAAACACTCTTGATAAAATCCTCTTAAAATATAACTACTATTAATTATTTAGACCCATTTTATACACAATATAAATTAATAATAATATTACAAATAAATTTTATTTATTTCAAAAGAGTCATCTATAGTAGAAAAGAGTTTTACTAAAATCTAAAAGAAATCTTACCATGGTTATAAAAAAACTTTTCTTAATAGACAAATAATTATGATAGAAAAATAATAAGATGAGTCAAATTATTTAGGACATATAAATTGTTGAATCTTTTATAAATTATATATATATAACTAGATAGATACTAGAGTATAATTGATTTTATAATATAAATATTATACTTTTTTTTATAAACATGTACATTAATAAAAAGGTAATATTATAATCTTTTAAAAATATTCTTGAAGAAATTAATAATTAAATTAAAGTTTTTATATAAAAATAATGTAAGAATCTATGCAATTTTAATAAAATTAAAGAAATATTTAATAATTTAGAAGAGTCTATCATGGATATTTAGAATATTATTCTCAAAATGAACTCCCATAATCAAATTCAAATAATGTATTATATAATATTAGAGTATGCATAATGGACTCTATTATGGCAATATATAAATATTCTACACATACATTCAAAAATAAAAGTTATACGATTGATATAGATTTAATCAAATATCTAAAGTATTTCCTAGAGTCCTAAGATAAGACTATCACGTGAAAAATGTTAATAAAAATAGGGTGAGACAAACATCTTAGTAACCAGCAATTTTATTCATCATGAGTACTAACATATGCTCATGAGGTGTCAAGTGGGATAAATTATAAAATAAAGTATATAGAAAATAATATATTATCACAATAAAATAAAATGGATAACTCATATAAGTTCCTCTCATCAATCCAACCAAAATATCTTATTCATGCCAACTGAACATATGGGCTAATGATAATTGATCACTCAAAAAGCTAACCAATTAAGTGGTATGGATTGGTAAAAAATCTACATAACACTTAACCTGACTATAGGTTCATTCTCCTTCAGTAAGTAGGTAGGGGTGTCACAGCCCCTCGGTAAATAAGTTGGGTTTATCCTTCTATAAATTGGTATAAATACAACTCTATCATCACACATCTCCAATGTATAATTCTCAAGATAATAATATTAATCAAAATCTCAATAGTTTGATAAATATAACAAAAGGGTTTTTCTCAATATAATAACTTTTTTAAAATTTCAATATCAAGATATAAGAAGTTTAACTCAAACTTTCTTAATTAAACTTAAGTCTTAGAGGACTATTTTCAATAAAAATCATCAAACAAATTTTCTCAATATAATCATATCAATATATATATATATTAAATCACTTACAAACATCACATTAACACACACGACGAATAGAAAGTGATTACCCCTTACCAAACTAAGGAATAATACAGCAAACCCATGTATAACATTAATCATAAACAATCTGGTGCTTTATCAAAAGTTACTCTAAAACCTCAATTACAGTATGATGGGAGTGAAGAGAGAAACTAAATAGTAATAGGAGTTAAGGAATAGGCTTATGGTACTTATATATAATTCATAAGATTTAAAATTTTAATCTTATATGATATGATTTTATTATTTTTTTAGTATTGTTATTATCTTCCTCAAAATTCTATTAGATGTGATAATTTAAAATTTAAAATATATTATTATTATTATATAAATACGTATATTATTATATGTATATTTAATCAAAGATATAATTATATTATTATGATCATCATTATCTTTATCAAAATCATATAAGATATTGTAATTTAAAATTTAAACTATATTTTCAAAATGTAAGTGTATATCTAAATCTGAATCCAAATCCTAATAAATTCCTAAAAAATAATAATAATAATCAAATTATAAAATCTTAAATAAGATAATAGTAGGATAATATATATATATATATATATCATATTTTATTAAAAATAATAAAAATACTAAACTATAATAAATTAATTAAATAATATTTTTTAATTGTGCTTAAATATAATAATAAAAATTGAGATGTCATACTCTCTAAGTTCTGGGGTTATACCTTGGCCTTTGTGGGGAACCGATGCCAAACATATGTAATTTTTTTTGGACAAAAAAGTATATTTTCTCTAAAACATTTTAATCATCTTTTTTAACTCTCATTTTTTTTCTCATACTTGATTATTGTTAAAGGAGTATCTATAGAGGTAATTTAAAAAAAATTAATAAATATAAAAAATAAGTCTTATATTTAATATTAAAATTAACTTTTTAAATATATTTGAGTATTATCTATGACACATTGACACTTGGACACCCATTAAGGATGATATTTTTTTAAGATTATCCCTCAAATTTACACAACTATTGGAGTTAATACCTTTTATACATGTATGTGTGTGAATGATTCTCTTAAGCATATTTTATTTAAACTGATCATACGGAATATAAAACAAAAATTGTGCCTTTAGATTTCCGAGTAAAGAATATGACTTGGGAATTCCCAGACATTTGTCTAATATCCACTAGCTAGCTAGTCTGATTGGCACATTTATTTATTTAATATCAACTTACTCTGTTTCTAATCCCAAAACAGACGCTAACCAAAGACAAATATAATAAAATAAATTGAGAATATAGTAACATTATTATATGAACCATGAAAAGAGAGACAAATACTCAGTCGTACTTAATTAGTTTTCAAAGCATTACCCTTTTTTTTCAATAAAAAATATTATTAAAAAAATCACCTTTATATCTAAGGTTCAAAACAATACTATATCCAAAACTTAAACTTCATGTTGGACAAACACATAACTAAATAGTAATTAAATAAGTATAAGGTCTACAAGATAAATCAGCAGAAGCAAAAGACTTAAACAAATATTTCTTGCCATATTAGTTGCTCTGAAAGAGAAAATTACAATGTTGTGGATTTGATATAACAAGTACAAAAATATAAAACACAAGGTTAGAAGAACACAAATAATAATTAAGAATTCTTCTAACTAGAAAATATATACTATGATGGTCTGGGAATAGCACCAGTTAGGGAACCCTCAAGGGAGTAATATATTTATTTTGTGATTTTTATTCAATATCACTCACGACAATCATAAATCATCATATCATATTTTTATAACCTCCCATCAAGATTAATAATAATATGTAATTTGACTAAATAATATCCTTAACTAGATTTGATATGACTAAGTCAATGGCCATAATCAAGAGATATTTTATTCAAATTAGAAAATCATAATATCTAGAATATATTATAATTATTGTAATATTCATAATATCTAGATTTAATAAAGTAACAAATCTAGAAACTACAATTTTTAAATATATCTCAATAATATGTAAATGCAATTCATCTATTTAAATTAACAAAATATTTCATAATAATAATTAATAAAATATATAATATTCTCCCACTTGACCCGCACAATAAAGTCAGTTGTCATATCTAGGTTCATTTAACCAATATTATAGGAATCATGGCAATAAGTCATTTTCATTCGAATATTACCCTCTATGCATTACAAGCAGTACCCTTACTTAATGGATCAAAACTTTATGAATAAACTCAAATATTTATTCAGTTCTTATCTCAATATTTATCAAACTCAAACAACATGAATGTATACATAACTGAAATATAAAGATGATAAATTATGAATTGAAATTTCATTGTCTCATACTTTGATTTATGACAGTAAGGGCTCAAGCCCCATAAGAAGCACATGTGAAACAAAATCTTTCAGTCGCATCCCTTTAGTCAAAGGATCAACTAGCATTTCCTTTGTATTAATGTGTTCAACCAAAATTTGGTCGTTCCTTACTCTATCCTCCAAGAAAAGGAATTTCAATTCGATGAACTTACTTTTACTCCTACTCCTTTTGTTATTGGCGATGGCCATTATAGCTTTATTATCGCAATACATCTTAAAGGGCTTAGAGACTGAATCCATAATCTTAACCCAATAATAGAATTTCTTATCCATATTCCTTGTGAGTTGTCTTCAAAATAAGTAATGTACTCAGCATCATAACTAGAAGGAGTTACAAGTGTTTGTTTTGCACTTTTTCATGATATAGCACCATCTACTAATAGAAAGATATAACCAGTGATAGATCTACTTGTATCTCGACAACTAGTTAGATCAGAATCAGAGTAACCCAATCTCTTCAAGATTGTTAGTTCTTTTATATGTAAGTGTTAGAATAGAAGATATACCCAAGAGGTGGTGAATTGGGTGATATTAGAAAAATTAAAAATTCTTCAAAAATAAAAATACATAAGTTAAGAAAGATTTCACCAAGAGTAGTTTGAAGAAGAAGCAAACACAGAGATTTATCCCAGTTTGGCCCAACCACTTAGCATATGTCTAGTCTTCATATACCTTTTGAGATTTTTAACTATATCTTCAAAGATTGGACATGCTCTTTGTGCCTCAATACATTCACTACGACAATTCCCTCTTGCTTCCCCTGACAACTCGTAAGGATAGCCACCACTCAAGAGTCATACACTCTTGAGCAACTTAGAATAAGAATAGAGAATTAATGAATCTCTCACATATAGAAGATATGCAAAGTACTAAAGTATAATAAATTCTCTCAAAAAATTTCTCCATTCACGCAAAGTAAAAACAGAGTATAACAGAGTACGAATAATGAACAAAAATAAGAATGAATAAGAATAAATGCGCTATTTTTGCTCTGAGTAGGTTGTTGAGTGTTTTAACTTCAGTATTCAATTCACTATGTATTTATAGCTTCATCTCCAAAGATATCTGGTAGAGACATTAAGCATTGAGTGAAGGGGAGACAAAGCCATTAGCTGTTGGTAGGTGATAGCATTTAATGCGATTTCTAATAGTTAGCCTTAAAGCTATAATGTCTTCATTTTTAAATTCTGTAACTTAAACAATCTAGGCAAACATTGTGAGTGTAATAGGCAATGATAAAAAACATATAAAAATGATTACACTATATTTAAACCTGTTGTATCAATATCTGGTCGTTAAAATTATTTGAAAAACTATAAGTATTTATTGAAGAGTTTATCAATAAGATTATTTATCGAAGACTCTTGAATAAAATATTTTGTAAAATAGTTGAGCCTCTTATTGATAAATGGTTTGCTCAAATAACTTATTCATAAATGCAATATAAAATTAGACTAAATTTAAAGTCTCTGAATCTAATTTATCGAAGATTTATTCAAAGAACTATCTTATCAAATAACTTATCAATAAATTACTTCCAATAACATTTTGAAACAAGTCTGATATTCTTATTCTTATCGAAGAAAGCTTCGATAAGTTACCTTATCGAATATCTTATAGATAAATATAGCCTTTGAAAGATTGTCAGACTTTATATTTATCAAATAGCTTATCGATAAATTACTAAGATATTCACGCATAGTATTCATCATTTATCAAAAACTTTATCAATAAATTAATTTATCGAATAGTACTTTGATAAGTTTTCTTCAAAAAATATTTTCACAAATATATTTGTTTATCGATTATCATTCTTATCGATAATTGCTTGGACAATACCTTTACAAATTTTATTGATTCACTTTCAAATTTATCGAAGGCTTTATCGATAAATGACTTTATCAAATAAGTCTTCGAACAAATATCATTTTAGAAACAAAGACTCAGAGTATTCTTTATAGTCTATTTATCGAATGTCTTATCGATAAGTGAACTTTTCAAATATATCTTTGATAAATATCGCTTAGAATTTTTTTCACAAATTTATTTTCTATTTATCGAAGAGCTTATAGAATAGGTGTCTTATTGATAAGCTTATTGATATATATTCTTTATCAATCATAAAATAATTTTTGAAACCATTTGCTCAATTGTCATCATCAAAATATTAGAGTATAACATTTTTCCCTTTTTTTATGATGGGAAAACTTAATAGATGAACTGATAAATAAAAGTGATTTAAAGAAATTTAGAACTGATAAAGTAATTAGAGTAGAATGACAGAACTAAAGCAAAGCCACATATTTTGTATTGATCAATAAATATAGCAGCAATCAAAACAATTCAAGACAAATTAAGATAAAACACTATGACTGCTCTTGTTCAAGTTCATCTCAATTCTCTCCCTTTTTGTTATTCATAAAAAATGGAGTTGGAGGAGTGAGGGTCAATTTGAGTTTCAAGAGGAGAAACAGGAAGTAGAGGGTCAATGGTAGATTCAGGTAGTGGTGGTGGTAGAGAAGGTGACTTAGTGGACTGAGAGGTAGAGGGAATATAATTGTTGTGGAGCCAAAGGTTGGAGAAGTAGATGGAGGTATAGTGATAGAGGCTTGAGGTTGAAAGGAAGTAATTCTGGTCTATTCAATGACAATGTTCTTAGACAATTGTACTAGAGCAAGAGGAACATTAGTTTGAGTGGAAAGAGGCTGAATCTGAGATCCAGGAGTGTTTAGAAGATCACTCACAGTAAAAACAGTGTTAAAAGAAACAACCTTACCTTTTAAGTTAATAACTTTTGTACTTAAAGTTCTTATGTCAAATCTCTGTATTTCAACAATCTCTTGAAGATATTAGATTTCTACACATGTTGCTTCATACCTTTGTGTCATTTTAGAAACCAACTTATTTTCTAGTTTAGCTCCAATGTCTTTCAACATTTGTGCAATACTATGCATAATGTTATGATTTTCTTCTAGAATATGCAATTGAACATTTTGTTCAAAAATATTCAATTGTTACTGAATAATTGTTTGAGCAAAAGTTGATGGTGCAGCTAGAACAAATGATGCAATAGATGATTCAAACTCTTCTTGAACTTGCTGCTTCCCTTATCTTTCTAAATCTTCTTTCCTCCAGTTGTTAGTGTGAATCTGCTCCGCTCCAAATTTTGGAATCTTAACTACTTGTTCATCCTTCTCCAAATAGTCAATATTATTATAGTGAAGAAAGTAGGATACTAACTGAGGATAAGGAATTGAAGTGGCTCAGATTTTCCAAAAGAAGAAATTCCTTATTTCTTCATAGATAAGGGCTCCTATATGGATCTTTTCTCTACTGATGATATTAGCTAGCTGCATGTAGTCTTCTTGTGTCATGTAGGTGAAGCTTCTAGATTTGTTCACCATGCTTCTAGAATAGATATAGTGGATTATCCTTTGATAATCATACATCTCCTTTGGTACAAATTTTAAATCCCTAGAAAACTTGTCCTCAAGCATTAAGATTTGGTATATCTCTCTCAATGATGGCTCAGGTTTAGACTCAAAATATGGATTGTTTAGAAGATGTTTTATAGTATTAGAGTCTAACTTAATTCTCCTCCCCCTTAATTCAGTAACTAGATGGCTACTAATTAATTCCCCATCATTCTCGAATTCATAAAAAATTTGCATTTACAATAGAAGCTCCTAACAACCTCAGGACAGTAAAGGACAATTCCTAGCCAATTTTTTGTATATTACAATAAAAGCGCTTAACTACCTCTGGATAGTAGGGAAAATCAATTCATAGCCAATTTTGGTAGTGTTTCAAAGGATCGACAAGTCCAATTGGGTCTTGTCATTGTATTTCAAATATTCTAAGACTGGGTAGAATCTCTATGGGTAAAATTAGCTTTTAACTTTCTCTTATATACTCCTTTATCTAAGTCACCAAAGGTACAACTAGATTAGCAAGATGAAAGGGAATAATACTGGTTTGAGGTGAACTAGTAGAAGAAGAAGGTTTAAAGTGAGATGAAGAGAGAGACCTTTATGTACCTTTTGAAGACACATTTTTCTTTTTCTTTACCTTCTTGCCTCAAGAAACTCCTGCAGATTTTGTGATCTTCTTGACCAGTTGTTCAAGATTCTCATCAATGTGTGTGTGTTCTGATTCTTCAGGAACCTCAACTAATTGATGTATTTTCCTTTTTAAAGCTTGTTTGGCAGTTTCCCGTATATTTTCTTAATGTATTTGTGGAGCAGGTGAAGTTGTTCCTTTTGATATGCTTTGATGAAGTCGCATGTTGTTTTCCCTTCATTTTTTCAACCTCTGCTACCTTAGTCCTTGCCATAGTTCAATCTTTAGTCAGATAGGATGTTTAGGATATGGTCGAGAGAATAAAGCAGGTCCTAATTTTGTAATGAATGTGGTTTTAAAACGTTAGGAATGGTTATAAGAGGATTTGATTGTGAACAATAGGTTACAAGAACAGTTACGCATTTTCAAGGTTAAAATTATTTGAGAAAATATTCAATAAGCTTAATAGTAACGGTTATATTTTTCTTAAATAACTACAATATTATTGATAAACTTTTTGAAAATAACTATAATCTAAGTGCTCATCAATAATATTCAAATAACAATAAGTTAATTATCGACTAACTCTTTGATAATAGTGTTAATCAATAAGTTGTTCGATAAATAACATCTAGTTTCAAAAACTTGCAAAGAATTTATCAAAAGATATCACTTTCATTTCACAAAACATGCCACATTTATCAAATAGTTATTCGATAAGTCTCCTTATTGATAATCTGTTTGATAAATTTGAACACTTTAAAGAAAAAATTAATCGAATACTAACTTGATAAATAATTTTTTTGAAGAATTAGACAATAAAATTATTTTTTAAAATAAGTCAATTTATCAATTAGCTTATTGATAAAATGCCTTGATCGATAAGATATTCGATAAATTCCTATAAAAAATACTTGCACAATATTGAAAGTAATTCATTATTTTAGAAAAATATTTTGATAAATCATTTTATCGAAGAGATTTTCAATAAATTTCATAGGATAATTGTACTAAAATCAATCATTTGTTGAATACCTATTCAATAAATTTCTTTATCAAGTAGTTTGTTGATAAAATTCAATGCATTCAAGTATTTATCAAAGTATTTATTGATAAACTATTTTATCGATAAGTAATTCGATAAATTTTACCTTTTTCTTCGACTTTTGATAATCCTTCTTATTGAAAAGTTTATCGATAATTATAAGCTTTCTTACAAAACAAATTTCTACGCACCCCGATGCTTAAGTTAATTTTAAATTCAAGAGCATTAAGTATGAAAGAAAATAAAGAGATTTGGAATTAAAGAAAAACTTTACAATTCATTGGGATTTACCATTTCCAACTCTTCTCTGATGGATGTGAATTGATCATTTTCCAATGGTTTATGGAATATATCAACAAGCTACAAATGTGTTGGAATGAACTCCACATTAACATTTTTCTTTTGCACATGGTCTCTAAAAAATGATGTTTTATGTCAATGTATTTTGTTATGGAGTAAAGTACCGGATTCTTTGATAGATTGATGGTACTTGTGTTTTCACAGAGAATTGGTATCTCCTTCAGATGTATTCATAGATCTTGTAGCTATTGCTTTAACCATAATATTTGTATGCAACAACTTCCTATAGCTATATACTCAGCTTTAGTAGATGAAATTGCTACCGTGTATTGTTTCTTATTTAACCAAAACACTAGACAATCCACCAAGAAATTGACATTGTCCACTGGTGCTTTTTTTATCAGTTTTGCATCCAGCATTATCTGAGTCTAAGTAAGCCACTAGGAATTTTTTACCTCCTTTTGGATACCATATTCTAAATATTGATGGTTCCACAAAGACATCTGAAGATTCTTTTGACAGCTTTAGCATGTGACTCTTTAGGAGCAAATTGATACCTTGCACACATGCCAACACTATTGTATATCAGGTCTACTTGCTGTCAAATAGAGAAGAGAACTAATCATTCCTCTATATTTCTACATATCAAAATCCACTCTCTTTTCATCTACATCCAGCTGTATGGTTGAGCTCATTGGAGTTCTCATGCACTTGGCATTATCCATCTCAATTTTTTAGTAATTCTTTGAGATATTTTGTTTGTGAATTAAATATCCTGTTTATCTTCTGTTTGATTTGAAGCCCAAAAAAAAGTTGAGCTCACCCATTGTTGACATCTCAAGTTTACCCTACATTAACTTGGCAAATAATTAGAAAATATCATCTTTAATAGACCTAAAATAATATCATATACATAAATATGATTATCAGTAAATCATTTTTGGTCTTTTTATAAAAGGGTTGTATCCACTTTGCCTCTTTCAAAATTATTATTTAACATAAAATTACTCAATCGTTCATACCAAGCTCTTATAGCTTGTTTTAAACCATATAAAGCCTTCTTGAGTTTGTAAATATAATCTGGATGCTTAAAACTTTCAAAACTAGGTGGTTGTTTAACGTACATTTCTTCCATAATAAAACTATTTAGAAAAATAATTTTCACATATATAAAGTTTAAATTATTTAATACATGCAAAGGCTAAGAGAACTCTTATTGCTTCCAATCTTACTAATAGAGCATACATTTTCTCATAATCAATACATTCTTCTTGATTATAGCCCTTTACAACTAATCTAGTTTTATTCCTAATGATGATTGTAGATTCATCAAGTTTATTCTTGAATACTTATTTGGTGCCTATAACAGGATGATCGTTGGTGTGGGTACAAAGTATTAAACTTGATTCTTTTCAAATTGGTTCAGCTCTTCCTACATGGCATTTTATCCATAAGGTGCCTGATAGTGCCTCATCCACATTAGTTAGTTCAGTATTTGAAATGAATGCAGTAAATTGTACTTTATTGAACATTTGTTTCATGGTTCTAACTCCTTCATTGACTTCACCTATGACCTAATCTAAAGGATGATCATTTATATGATGTTAGGCTTTAGGTTGATCATCATCATCGGAATCATTTTCACAAATCTTTTCACAATCTGATGATACTGACATGTTGCTAAGATTCAAATTTTCAAGCTTTTGAATAATCTCAACACCATTATCGAAAGTTTGGAAAAAATTTAATTCAGTAAAAACATGAATAGATTCTTAGATTGTAAAAGTTTTTTTTATTAAACACTCTATATACCTTACTATGATTATAATAACTTAGAAATATACCCTCATTAGATTAAGGATCAAATTTATCGAGGTTATCTTTATTGTCATTGTGGATGAAACACCTACTGCAAAAAATTCTCAGATGAGTAATATTTGCTTTTCTCCCCTTGTACAACTCGTATGGTGTCTTGTCAATTATGCTTATAATATAGGTTATGTTTGTGAGCATACAGTGCTCATGGCCTCATCCCAAAATACTTGAGATACACCTTTCTTGTTTAGTATTACTCGTGCCATATCAATAAGGACTCTATTTTTGCATTCCACTACTCTGTTTTGTTGAGGCGTTCGAGGAGCTAAGAAATTATGATCAATTCTAATTTATTGACATAATGTTGTAAATTCATTATTCTCAAATTCTCCTCTATGATCAATCTTGATAGACACAATGGAAATACCTTTCTCATTTTGAACTTTCTTGGCAAAAACAACAAATGCATCAAATGTTTCATCATTTTATGGAATAAACAAAGTCCATATAAATCTAGAACAATCATCAATTGTTCAAGAGTATACAAGTTTCCTCTAAAACTTTTTATTCTAGCAGGACCAATCAAATCCATGCAGAGCATTTGAAGGGGTCTTTCAGTCGAGACTACCTACTTTGATTTAAATGATACCCTTGTTTGCTTTCCTTGTTGGCAAGTATCATAAATAATATTATTTTCAAGATTCATTTTAGGTAAATTGATAAATACATCTTTTCTAATTAATTTTAAAACTTAAGTCATATTTACATGAGTTAATCTTTTATGTCATAGCCAACTTCCATTGAATTTTCCTATAAAACAATTTTCAAAAAGATTTGAATCAAATGAAATAGTATAGTAGTTATCGTCCCTTAGTGCTCTAAGTTTCGCTTTCAACTCATCTTTATTTATGGTCAGATCTTTCTTGTTGATAATTAGGCATACTTACAAATCAAAGATTACCCAATTGTCTTTATCTACACTTTGATTAACATTGAATAGATTATGGCAGAGTCTAACTACAAGGTAGACATCTTTATTCTTATGCCTTCAATGCTACCAATCTCTCTAATTCCAGCAATTTCTCCATATTAATTTCCTCCAAAATTGACTTTTCTCCTTTCTCTTGATGTGAGCTTTAAGAATTTGTTAGCATCTCTAGTTAGGTGTCTTGAGCATCCACTATCAATATAACATTTTATTATCTTAGATGCCTTGAGACATACCTCACCTGTCTCTGATTCTTCTTAAGCAACAAGACATATGTTGGCAATCTTTTCATAATCATTTGCCTCATCTTCTGATGAGCTATCTTCTCAAATGGAAGATACAAAGACTATCCTCTTTTATAATTTCTCTTTCTTCTTCTCTTTACCTTCCTTTGTGAGTTGAGAACAATCCGCTTTGATGTGGCTTAACTTTTTGTATTTGTAGCATATAATTTGATCTCAAGCCTCTATAGTTCATGTTGAAGGAAAATTTTGTTCAGTTTGAACCTACTCTATTTTTGTAAAACTTTTAGAATCATCTTACTAGAAGACTCATCTCCTCATCTTGGAGCTCATCGTCTTCTTCACTCTCTTGAGCCTTGAGAACGATACCCTACTAATGTTTTCCCTTCAGATATTTCTTATATTTTTTGTTTGTTCTCAAATTCTTATAAACTTCCAAAGAGTGATACAACAAACCGTATAGATTCTCCTTCAGATTCTTCAATGGTCATTACCTTCGAATCCTATTATTTGGCTAAGACATATAGAATCTTTCTTACTTGATCTTCTTGGCAATATCTTTTGCCCAAAACAGTTAGGTGATTTATAAGGTATCATAATCTAACTAACATTTCTCCGGACGTCTCCCCTGGATTCATTTGAAAAAGTTTAAATTTAGTGGCGAGAGTATTTATCCTGCTCTACTTAAGTCCAAAAGTCCCTTCTAGCTCAGAGCACACGTCAAAATATTTACTATCTGGTGTGAGTATGATAATCTTTTTATCATCATCATTGTATTCTCTTAATATCTTCAGAACACTTATCCCTTCAACTATTTTTGTAGGAATATAGTTGTATTCCTAGGTAACATCTCACAAGAGACTTAACATTGAGCTCTTGAGACTGTCAGGTCGTTTATAAGAGACCTGCTTTGATACCAAATATTATAATAGCATATATACTTAAGCGGGAATGAATTGGATGATATTAGAAAAATTAAAAATTCTTTGGAAATAAAAATAGAAAGTTAAGAAAGATTTCTCCAAGAGCAGTTTGAAGAAAAGTAGACGCAGAGATTTATCCTAGTTTAACCTAACCACTTAACTTACTTTAAGTTCTCAGATACCTCTGAGATTTTCAACTATATCTTCTAAGATGCGACAGACTCTTGTCACCTTACTTTAAGGATAGTCACCATTTAAGAGTCTAACACAAAGATTTAAGAATAAGAATAAAGAATTAATGAATCTCTCAAACATAGAAGATATGCTAAGTATTGAAGTATAATAAATTCTCTCAAAAAATTTCTCTGTTCATGCTAAGTGAAAAGAGAGTATCACAGAGTATGAATATTGAACACTCAGAGAAATAAAAATGAATAAGAATGAATACGTTATTATTGCTCTGTGTAGGTTGTTGAGTGTCTTAACTTCAACATTCAATTCACTATGTATTTATAACTTTAGCTCCAAAGATATCCATTAGAGACATTGAACATTAAGTAAAGCAAAGACAAATCTGATGGCAGTTGGCAACTGTAGGTGATATCATTTAATATAGTTTCTGACAGTTAGCCTTTTATCCGGACCTCTTCATTTTTTTTAATTCTGTAACGTAAATAAGTTAAGCAAATGTTGTAAGTATAATAGGCAATGATAAGAAACATATAGGAATGATTACATTATGTTTAAACATGTTGTATCAAAATTTGATCATTAAAATCATTTGAAAAACTACCAGCATTTATTGAAGAGTTTATCGATAAGATTATTTATCGAAGAAAACTTAGATAAAACTTGAACAAAATCCTTTGTAAAATAGTTGAGCCTCTTATCAATAAATGGTTTGCTAAAATAACTTATCGATAATTGCCATATAGAATCAGACTAAATTTAAATTATTTGAATCTAATTTATCAAAGATTTATTCGAAGAACTATCTTATCGAATAACTTATCGATAACTTACTTCCAATAATATTTTAAAATAATTCTAATGTTCTCATTCTTATTGAAGAGAGTTTTGATAAGTTACCTTATTGAATATCTTATCGATAAATTGACTCTTTGAAAGATTGTCAAACTTTATATTTATCAAATAGCTTATCGGTAAATTACTTAGATCTTCACGCATAGTATTTATCATTTATCAAAAACATTATCAATAAATTAATTTATCGAATAGGACTTCGATAAGTTTTCTTCAAAAGCATTTTCACAAATCTATTTCTTTATCGATTATCATTCTTGTTTATAACTACTTGGATAAATACCTTCACAAATTTCACTGAGTCACTTTCAAATTTATCGAAGGCTTTATCAATAAATGACTTTATCGAATAAGTCTTCACAAATATCATTTTGGAAACAAAGACTTAGAGTTTTCTTCATAGTCTAGTTATCAAAGGTCTTATCGATAAGTAAAGTTATCGAATAGCTCTTCGATAAAGATTGTTCAAAAATTAATCTGTTTACAAATTTCTTTTCCATTTATCTAAGAACTCATTAAATAGGTGTCTTATCGATAAGTTTATCCATAAATATTATTTATCAGTCTTAAAATACTTTTTGAAACCATTTGCTTAATTGTCATCATTAAAATATTAGAATCTAATAGTGAGCATATGATGTTTTGTAACTTGAATGTACCTCAACTTTCTTTGCAGCTATCTAATGAGCCTCCCATGGATTACTTTGGTATCTTGCCAACATACCCACAATAAAAGTTATATTAGGTCTTGTATAAACATGTGTATACATCAAGCTTCCTACAGCTGAAGCATGTAAGACCTTTCCATTTTTTCCTTCTAAGATCATCCTTGGGACATTGGTCTAAACTAAATATTCTTCCTTCTCAATAGGTGCTATATTAGGTGAACAACTTTATATCCTAAATCATTCAAGAATTGTGTTCATACAGGTTTCTGGCAATAGGCTTAGAAGGCCTTAAGCCTTATCTCTATGGATCTTAATGCCAATGACAAAAGATGTCTCACCTATATCTTTCATGTCAAAACTCTTAAAGAAAAAATGTTTCACCTTTCTAAGTAGCTCTAGATCATCTGTTGCAAAAAATATGTCATCCACATACAAAATCAAATTTGATCTTACTCCCACTAACTTTATGGTATATGTATTGATCCATCATGCTCTTAATGAAGCCAAAAGATGTGATAACTTCATCGAACTCAAATATCATTGTCTTAAAGTATGTTTAAGATCATATATTGATTTTCTTAACTTGTAAACCAAATATTATTTGTTGTTTGCAATCAATCCTTCAGGATGCATCATGTAGACTTACTCAAGTTCACCATTGAGAAATGTAGTCTTAACATCTATTTGGTGCAACTCTAGATCAAATTTTGCAACCAATGCCATAATGATGCGCAAAGAGTCTTTTGTGGATACAGGAGAAAAAGTTTCTCTATAGTCAATTACTTCCACTTGTGTGAAACCTTTAGTAACCAACCAAACCTTGTAGCGATCAATGTTCCTTGTGAGTCCCTTTTGGTTTTGTAGACCCACTAATAGCCCATAGTTTTGGCCCTATTAGGCAACTCTATAAGTTTATAAACATGGTTGTTTTCCATATATTCCATTTTATCAGTCATAGCATCAAACCACAATTCAAAGTTTATACTTTTCATAGCCAGAGAGAATGACAATGGATCATTTTCAACAATTACCTCTTTTTCACACTCAGTATGATACAATATATAATCACTAGGTAATGTTAACTTTCTTGTTGACCTCTTTAACCCAACCTCTTGATTTGGTTGAAGTTGTTCATTTGAAATATTTTCTATCATATTTTATAATTGTGTGATAGATTGATCAACCTAAATATGTTCCATATGTCCAGCATTGTCAACTAGAGTTATAGGAACAACATGTTCTATGACAACTCTAACTAGAGGAGTGTCTTGGATAATTGATATTCCTTTGTCAATATTAGTTGTTTGTTCTATGTGATCATCTTGTAATTGATCACTCTCATTAATCGCATCATTCTCAAGAAATTTAGCATTCCAAGATTCCATAAAGTTTCTTGAAGATGAAGGACAATAGAATTTATAACCCTTAGACTTTTCAGCATAGCCAACAAAATATACTCTAATAGTCTTAGGATCTAATTTCTTTTCCCATAGATTGTACACTCTTAATTCTGCAAGATAACCCCATTACTTAAAGTGATTTAAATTGGATTTCCATATTTTAGATTCTATATGTTTTGATAATGTGAAAAAAGGATAAAGAATTTAAGTTGGTTTATGAAGTGAAAAAGTATTTTTGAAGTAATAAAACAAGTTTTTATTCAAATGAAGCTAAAACAAAAAGAATGAGTTGATCGATTAGTTATTTGATTATTGATAATTAATCAATTAATATCAATTAATAGATTAGATGATAGATTAATTGAAAATGCATCTTTTTGTTTCACAAAAGAAAATCAATTAATCAATTAGTTAATTGATTAATATGAGACAATTAATCGATTAATGTCGATAGCTTGTCTTTTGTAATTGAATTTAAAACTCAATTAGTCAATTAGTTATTCGATTAATCTTTTAAAAATAAATTTTCTCTTAAA
Source organism: Leucaena leucocephala (assembly GCA_037074615.1). Lineage (NCBI taxonomy): Eukaryota > Viridiplantae > Streptophyta > Magnoliopsida > Fabales > Fabaceae > Leucaena > Leucaena leucocephala. The sequence continues at coordinate 13,343,455 of CM073528.1, read as the reverse complement.
AAGACATTTCTATTATCAATTGATTAATTGATGAATTTAGATTAATATGTTAATTGTTTGATTAATCAGTGAAGTTTCAGTTTTGTGAAATTAAAATATAAATCAATTAATCGATTGGTTAATCGATTAATTTTCATAAATAAATTAACTATTAATGTTAGTTGAAACCTTTCTTATTTTAAATCTTCCAGACACATTAATCGATTAATTTTAGAAATTTGAAATATATTTCTGTTTTGAGTTACAAATTTATTTTTGATTTTAATTGATTGATTTATGTGATAATATGCCAATGCTTTTTCATTATTCTTCATGTCAAACCTTTGTGAGAAATTTATCTATTTAAAATCACATCATATATGCCAGAATCATTCAATCAATATGATGCTATATTTGTTGTTTCACATGTTAATTCCAATTAATTGATTGAGTAATCGATTAATATATAATAATATTTAAAAATAAGCAAAATCTTTGTATTACTTTAAAGTGTTTATAACTGAATTAATCTTTTACACTGGATCATTGATATGAATGAACATGCATTATTCTATCATCATTCTTGTTAATATTAAGTCTACTCAAGATCAAACTCAGTCCTTCAAATCCTCACTTCACGTGTTCATATACTAACAATTAAATTTTGAAGTGTTTACAAGATTAATATCAAAGAATTCAAATTCCGTTAAATATCAAAGCTAAAACTTAGAATAGATTAAGATCAAAGCTAACAGACTTTCAATGACAAAAAAACAAAAGCCTTAATAGCTATAACGGCTAGTTCAACGGTCATATTTATAATGGGAAAAAAACTCAATGAAAGAAAGTCACAATGGAAAGAATACTCAATAGTCACAAGATCAACTATAAATAAAAGAGTATTCAAAGTTAAGAGGTTGGCGATGATGAATGATAATATGATTATGAGATATCAAAGATAACAATACTCAGTCATGAAAGAAGCAAATAGTTCATAACCTAGAAAACATTCAAACTCTCCACTCTTCATATATCATTCCTTAAAAGAGAGATTTACAGTGAGCTTCAATGTCTATCTATTTACTCTATCTGAGAGTTAGATTTATGCTCTATCCTTTTCTTATCTTTTCTTATCTTAGAGTAAAACCTTAGAATTAGTGGATTCAAGGTTAAGATTTGCTCGTATCTGTTTAAGGGAGCGTATTGCCATCGGAAGTGTGGTGTAACCTCACAGTTTAAGGTGGTTTTCAATTAGCCGTTAAAATTAAAGTTGTAAAGATTACTAAGAGCCCGATGTAATCTTAGTAAACAGTGGAATGGAAAATCTCAGTAGGAAGCTAAGGACTGGACGTAAGTCAAGAAAAGACCGAACTAGGATAAATTCTCTGTGCAAACTCTTCTTCCTTAGCTATTTGATTTCAAGTAACTTATTTGCAATTTCAATGTTTCAAATTATATTGTTTTACTCAACAAGTTTCTAAAGAGTTTCAAAAGTTTTTTAAAAGTCGTCGTTAACCCAATTCACCCCATTTTAGGTGATCTAGCCTATCTACCTAAATCTAACACATCTTTTCCAAATTTTAAAGGATGTATTTGACACTACCTTTGTTGGAACCTATTTAAGATGTAGGCTTCTATCTTGAGTGATTCCTTCCACAAGGAAATAAGAAGTTTGGAGATATTCATCATACTCCTAACCATATCTAACAATGTCATATTTTTTCTTTTAGCTATACTATTCATGTCAGGTGACTAGGCATGTTATATTGTGTAATTATACTTTGCTCTCGAATAAATTCTGCAAAAGGACCAAGTGTTTGTCCTTCACTAGTGTATATGCTATAATATTCACTACCTCTATCTGATCTCGCAATCTTAATTGGTTTCTTAACTTGCTTTTCCACTTCTAATTTATATTACTAAATCATCCCAATGATCATAATATTTTTTAGAATCTTGATCTCATAATTATCTATAGGCTTAGGAGGTTCATCAACCCTCAAGGCAAAATCCAGATCCAAACAACCAAGCTGTAATAAAAAATCATCCTTCCAATCGGGATAAATAGTACCACTAGGATAATTTTGTTACTGACATTAGTAACAATACTAAGGGTAGCAATAGGAACTACAAATTTAAGCAAAACAAAAGAATTCACATAAGTTTTGAGACAATCACAATTATTGTGCCGTGTATGCTTAACATAAATAAAGCATAAAAGATACAAATATGTGTCAATAATATCTACCTATGGGTAAAGATACCAATATAACATGTGTTTATCTGAAAATTGATGAAACTATAATGCATTCATATTTTCTAATAAATGTGGGCTACTTAGAAAATATAAGACAATTCTATTCCATCCTAATTAGATATGCAACTATAATTATCTACCCATGGGTATGCAACTATAATTATCTACCCATGGGCAAAGATAAGTTATAACTGTATATTTAATTACAATTGATATTTTATACTGCCATATGAGATTATAAATTAGGTTTTCATCATTTCCATATTTCAAAGGGTGTCTTTGACACTGCATTTGTTGAAACCTTGTTTAAGATGTATACAGTTGTATTGAGTGCTTCCTTCCACAAGAAAATTAGAAGTTTAGAGCTATTCATCATGCTTCTAACTATTCTAGCAAGGTCATGTTTCTTCTTTTAGCTACATCATTCATGTTAGGTGACTAGGCATGGTATATTGTGCAATTATACCTTGCTCTCAAAGAAATTCTGCAAAAGGCCAAATGTTTGTCCTTCACTAGTATATCTGCCATAATATTCCCTACCTCTATCTAATCTTACAATCTTAATTGATTTCCTAACTTCTTTTTCCACTTATGCTTTATATTCCCAAATTATCCCAATGATCATAATAGTTTTAGTATCTTGATCATCATAATCACCTATAGGCTTAGGAGGTTCATCAACCCTCAAGACAAAATCCAGATCCAAATAACCAAGCTGTAACAAAAAGCTATCCTTCCAGTCGGGATGGTTAGTACCATTTAGGATAATTTTGTTACTGACATTAGTAACAATACTAGGGGTAGCAATAGGAACTACAAATTTAAACAAAATAAAAGAATTCACATAAGTTTTGAGACAATTACAATTACTCTGCCATGTATGCTTAACACAAATAAAGCATACAAGATACAAATGTGTCAATAATATCTACGTGTGGGTAAAGATACCAATATAACATGTGTTTATCTGAAAATTGATGAAACTAGAATGCATTCATACTTTCTAATAAATGTGGGATACTTAGAAAATATAAGACAATTCTATTTCATCCTAATTAGGTATGCAACTATAATTATCTACCCGTGGGCAAAGATAAGTTATAACTGCACATTTAATTACAATTGATATTTTATAATGTCGTATGAGATTATAAACTAGATTTACATCTTTTCCAGATTTCAAAAATTGTCTTTGACACTACCTTTGTTGGAACCCTATTTAAGATGTATGTAGCTATCTTGAGTGCTTCCTTCCACAAGGAAATCAGAAGTTTAGAGTTATTCATCATACTCATAACCATATCTAACAATAATATTTTTTCTTTCAGCTACACCATTCATGTCAGGTGACTAAGCATGGTATATTGTGCAATTATACCTTGCTCTCGAAGAAATTCTGCAAAAGGCCAAGTGTTTGTCTTTCACTAGTATATCTACCATAATATTCACCACCTCTATCTGATATCACAATTTTAATTGGTTTCCCAACTTGCTTTTGTACTTCTGCTTTATATTTCCAAATCATCGCAATGATCATAATAGTTTTAGCATCTTGATCATCATAATCATCTGTAGGTCTAGGAGGTTTGTTAACCCTCAAGGCAAAAAATCCAAATCCAAACATCCAAACTTCAACAAAAAATATCCTTCCAATCGAGATAGTTAGTACCATCCAAGATAATTTTGTTAAACAAAACAAATGAACCCACATAAGTTTTGAGACAATTACAATTATTGTGCCATGTATGCCTAACATAAAGCATACAAGATATAAATGCATGTCACTAATATCTACTTGTGGGTAAAGATACGAGCATAGTATGTGTTTATTTGAAAATTGATGAAATTAGAATGCATTCATACTTTGTAATAAATGTGGTCCACTTAGAAAATATAAAGCCATTCTATTCCATCATAATTAGATATGTAACTATAATTAGCTACCTATAGACAAAGATAAATTATAGCTACATATTTAATTACAATTAATATTTTATAATGTCATATGATATTATATTATACATGCAACAGTAATAAGGATGCTGTAGCTAGTCCTCAAGTACAACATATTAATCACAAATATCTAGTGCATTTAAAACTTAAATATACATATAGCTTAATGAGAACTTAAATAGCCATTTTAATCTACCATAGAGATTAAATAACTAAAATTCTTCTACTATTTTATACATCTAAACAATTGTTTATAAATTCAATTTCAACGTATTTTCACTCAAGATAATTATGATTTTTGTGAAATTATAATAGTCATATAATTGTTCAACTAATTATCCAAATATTTAAACAATTAAATAACTTACTATAATGAACTCCACAATTTTTCTAGAATAAGAAAATAGCCAAAATTGAACTTTACTTTTATTAAACAACAATAAATGATGAATAAAATAAATTATGATTGCTTAAATAAATAGGAACAACTCAAAAATTATATATTTATCATAAATTAATTTCTGGAAATAAGGTAACGCCCAAACAAATAGACAACTAATTAATGTGTGGTATCATCTTGGAAGCTGCGGGCATAGTGTTTGGTATTAAGCCCAAACCACACTAATTAATTCTGGGGGACTATAGAGATGCGATCCCAGGAACACAAGTTGTATATATGTTTATTATTTTCTAACCCAACCAGTTCAACAAGGACTCACTTATTATATGGACTCTCACAACTTCAAAATGATTTTATGTTTTTTTTTTTCAAAACCTAGAAACTACAATCAAATTGGCCAGAAAATAGTCAAGTCCGCGTAACCCTGATCTTAACATATCATTGGTATTCAATCCCCCAAAACAAACTCAACCGTATCTTATTATAATACAATTTGTTTTATTTACCCAAAATCGAAATTAAACCTACACTTATCTTCAATTTTTCTTTTAAAATACATTGCAGCATTATAGTCTTTTAACAACATTTAAAAACCTTTAATAAGACCTGCTGACGTGGTTAAAAATTTATTAAAAATATAAACATAAATTTAAATTTGACTATTTCAGTTGGATTTAAGATTTTTTAAAGAAAAGAAAAGATATATATACCCCTGACAATTGTTAATTATTTTTTTTTAAAAAAAAAAAAAGCACATACTATACTTCCCCGTTTTCCCTATCATGTCCTCAACTTTTCTCCACTTTTTTAGAATGAACTATTTTTCAACTCTCCAAACCGGAATTTATAATTCAAGCAATAAGAAGGAAAGGGGTCGCCAGTCACAATAAAATATTACAGATTTTCTTTTAAAGAGAAAGGAGGGGGAAAATATCCGATAAATTAAAAAATAATTAAATTTTGGATAAATTGACGAGCTATACTTTAGACTTTGTCTTCCAGATATCCGACCACATACAAATAATAAACTATAATACCTAAATCCCTATGCTACACCTAGCATTGTTAGTATATGAATAGGTGTTAAGAACAAAGTATATAAATTGGTGTTATTAACACCTTACTTTAAAATTACTTATAAAATATATTTAACTTTTATATGACTTAATTGGCACCTTTTGTAGGCTCAAACACTTAAAACATTTTTCTTTTAAAACTTCAGTACTAATGATATTTATTTTACTAATGATATTTATTTTTCTTAACCCTTGCAAAATCATATATTTTAATATATACATCAAAAACTATAAATTACTGTTCATTTATATATTTGGATATCTATTTTTATCCTATAAAATAGTGTATTTGATTTTTAATAAAACTAAAATTTTAAAAAAAATTATGTTCTAAATTTTAGTTTAAATTTTTTTTAAAACAAACAGTTATATTTATTTAAATGGGCTTTTAGACAAAACTATAGTTTAAAATTAAAATTTTGTATAAACTAATCAGAATAGCTTATAGAAGAGTAAAAAAACTTATGGATTAATTAATTACTATATTATCCATATTTTTTCTTATAACTTCTCTCATCTTTCTTCTACACCCTCTCTCCTCTCTTTTTTACACCACCTCTCCTCTCTCATCTCTCTTTTATACCCTCTCTCATCTCTCTTCTCTCATATATTTAATAATCATACTATTTTTTAATAATTTAACAATAATAAAAATATTTCTTAAAATAATTATCCAAACACTCATTTATTTAAAATAATTTTTTTTCATGAGCTCTTCTCTAGAAACTATTTTCTAAAAGCTACATAAAAATTCTTTTTTTTTTATAAACTCTTTTTCTCAAACCCTTATCCCATTAGGGTTTAACCCATGCTATTGCTCTCCTTCTAAATAAAAATAAATTCATATTTCATCATTATTTGATGAAATTGCAGCTTTTACTATTCCTGCATTCTAGCTATATATTTAGCATAGCATTTAACTTAGTTTGCACTTACTTCTCCTGACCTTTCTTATGGCAGTACTTTACATGCCTTCACATGCACTTAACTCATTTAATTATATTATATACACATAAATAATATTTCCACTATAGCCACACATAGATAAATAATATAGAGCTAATGGTAGTTAAGTGGCTTCCTTCAAGCCTTCACGTTCAGTTTCCTTCACAAGCTGCTCTTCCCTTTCAAAGAATTTACTCCTACAATAGGTACATGGGAGAAAAGGGGATAAGATTGAGGGGAATCTTAATAACAAAACAATAACATAATAAATAATGTGTAATGTTAATTAACTAAGCATATAAACGGTCAATGCAGAACAACACCTAACAAATAAATACACATGGTCACGACACAAACTCAAATAAGGATATTACATGTTCAAAAGCCTAACTCATACATGGCAAATAAACATGCAAATAACCAAACACAAGCTATATAAAAGTAAATTCCGCTATCTTTATCTTTCTCCTTCCCCCCTCACCTTTTTCTTGATTTATTTCCTTGTGCCTTGTTGGAGAGCTTGGGCATAAAACAAAACCTAAAAATCATATATTTATATGGGAGATTAATGCCCACTCTTTCTGGTACTTTAATTTTTTAATAAATCTTTCTTAAAAAACTCTCCCCAAACTCTCATCTCTTTTCAAGCTCAATACACACACACACACACACACACACACACACAGATATTGCGTCCTTCTTATTACTGACCCCTAAGCATTTGCGTGGGTCACACCGGCAATAAACCCATGTATATAATAACCCAAGTCAGTTTCTAACATATCACCTTCTTAGATCCTTTACACACACACAAACATATATATATATATATATATATATTCTGTCCAGCGTCCTCCTCTTCTCTGTTTTTTTTTACAACTTCACACTAACCCTTAACATCACCAACGTCCTCTACTTCTTTTTCTATTTTTTTTCCTTTTTCTAAAGTAAAGCCATCAGAGCAACACACAACCAATGGCACCTTCTCCTCTCTCTTTTTTTTCCCAAATAAATCACATATTCCCTCTATAACTCTATTAATAAACTTCCAAATTCATCCATACATATGTGTATATATATACACACACATATCAGCAGCAGCCATTATTCAGCAGCAATTCACACCTATAAACACTCATTTCAAAATTTAAGCTTTCTTTTTTTTTTTCCTCTTCAGTTTCTCTCTTATCCTTCACATCAGAGCAGTAACGCATATACATATATATATCTATATACTGTCATAATTTCAACAGCAGCAAACTTATCCATCTATATATATACACACTACTTAAGCTTATTCGATCAGTGGTTGTTTATATATGTGTCCTTTCCAGAACCAAACCCCTCTTCCCGACGGCAAGATTCTATTTCTCTCTCTTTTCTTTATTTGTCCGGCAGCTACAGTAACCCGACTCAAAAGCTCACAGATCGCTGGAAAAAAAATGGTGGAAAGACGTTGAGGAATCTTACCTCAGTCGAGATCCACTCCGACGTACGCTATCCGACGTCTCCTCTTCCTCTGACGTCCTCCTTCACTGTTGCGACTCTCTGTCAAGCTTCCGTCGCGGCTGATCTCAAGATCACCGTCACCGTCGCTGCACCTCTCTTTCTGTGTCACCGTGGCTCTACTGCTCTCTTGCTCTCTCGCGCTACTTCTCTCACTCGCACGCCTTGCTCTGTCTTCCCCTTCTGGTGCGTAGGCTTTCTGATGCTCTGTTCTTGCGTCTTTCTCTAGTGTGACAGGCACACTCGGGGAGCAAGTCCAGAAGGCAGCACCTGATGGCACGTGAGAGAGAAAAATAATAATAATAGGATACTTATTTAACTTTCAGTCTTATTTATTTTCAGTCTCCTTATTTTTTTTTAACTTTTAGAAAATCTTAAAAAATAATTCTCAAAATAAAATAAAAATTTTTCCCCTAGTACCTTATCTAACTTATACGAGAATTTTTTTTAAAATGTTCAGGGAAAACAATAATATTTAATTATTATTCTTAAATTTCTTAATAAAATAGATCTTTAATTTTTAAAAAATAATTATTAAATTTTTTGGGTTTTTTTTAAAAAAATAAATTCTTTTATAATTTTATGAATCCCCAAAATACCTATTTTATAATTCTTTTAATTTTCTTGAACCCAAAATATTTTTAGTTACTTATTCTTTCTTTTATTTTTTTTAAATTTTACTTTTATTTTTTTAAATTTTAAAAAAATACTCTTAACTACAATAACCTCTTATAATTTTTTTATAAAATTTAAAATATTATATTATTTATCTATGAACTTTCTTCTAAAAGTTTTGACTTCTCAATAGTTACAACCATAGAATAACCTTTAAGCCATTGTTTCAACCTACAAGAATTTTCTGTAAAATTAAAAGTTATATATCTTTCCTCTTGATAGGATGCGTAATTACTTATATTTATTTATATAATTTATCTTAAAAATGTATGATTTCTTGTTTTATCAAAATGATCTATTGGATTTGATTTGAATTAAGATTTCATTTCGAATAAAATTGTGACGTGTTAAGTGTTGAGATTCGTTTACATTATTATGTATTACTAAAGGTTAAAGCTAAGGTATATAAATATGCTGTAAAACCTCCAATGACTTAGAGGAAAGTTTAACAATTGAATCTTAGTATATGAGGTTACATATAGAGGAGGAAAAATTAGCTAATCCGCTAGTTATAGGCTACTCCGTCACAACTTACAGGTTAACCATAAAATGGGTTGGTATTGCCCCCACTAGCTGACATATTTTTAATATTTTTAAAAAATTATTTTTAAATTTTTAAAATATTAATAAAAAATTTATAATATCATATTAACATAATAAAAAAATTACTAATATTATACTCTTAAAAATTTTAATTTTTTTAATAAAAAATCTCAAAGTTTACAACTATAAATCTAAATAAACATTAACATAATATTAATCAATTATATATGTCAACATATATCAATAAATAAGTAATTATCTTTACTAGTATTCGATCATGGAAATATTCAAAATAATATTTGAATACAATAAATAATAATATTAATAATTTTTTTAAAAAAAAAAAAAAGGTTGGCGGGTTAATCCGTTAACTTGCTAGGCAGGACGGACTATGCAAGCCCCCACAAAACGGGTTAGCTAACCACCACATTTTGTAGTAAAAATAGATTGAGTCTATTTTACTAATTCTAGTTATATCATCATGTATTAATATTAATATATTCAATATATATAGGGATAACGAAATGTATTTAGAGTTGAGAAATAAGTGCCTTGTCTTGCAGTTTTTTAAATTAAAAGAAGTTAATCCATGTGGACCAAGGGCGCAAAGTGGAACTTGTACATTAAAAGAAGTATCGTCTATAAGTTTAACTAGTAAATGAGTGAGACATACAATTATTTAAAACATGTTTGATTCTTAAGGAGTATTATTTTGTTGTGATTTCAGTCACAGCACTTAGAAAAACATTCTAACTCTTAGGTGCATAAATTTACAACTGAGGGTAATAGATATCTCACCCTATTTGACATTGATATCGCCTAATAGGAAGAGAGACTTCACTATATCCTTAGATTATAATTGAACCCAATATTTTTCTAAAAATTTTTGTAAAAAAAAACTTGTAAAGTGTTTTAAGTCAATCTATGTGGATCAAGACTTTGTGATAATCTTATACTCCCTCCAATTTTATTTATAAATTTTAAATAACCGATCTACATGAATCAAGAAATAAATTAAAATTAGTTAAAAGTAATAGATATATAAAGAATATCTTTTTTTTAAGTATGCCTTTATTTATAAAGAAAAGAAGTGAGTGAGCAAATAAGTAGACAAATAGATGAAAGAGAATGAGTTGCATTTGTAACATTAGATTTAGAATTTAATGATTTGGAGCCAATAAAGCATTTGTACAAGATAACATATAAATAAAGAATATTCCCTTGTAATTGGATCATTAATAGTAAGTGAAGCTAATAGATACCATGTCAATATTGAAAGCCATAACATTTTTGTGATTTTGGTCATGTGTTGCTTACTACCTTTTATCTTGTCAGTTCTGATATGTTATTTCATAGGTCATGAGTATGAAAGCAATTGTCATTGCAATATAACTTACATTAGAGGGGATAAATGAGGTTAGATATTAGAAGGATCACTGAAGTTGATTTCTATGACAATTCTTTAAAAATATTATTACTATATTCATTTTATTAATAACCTCATTGAAAGTTCAATATTAGAAGGATTACTGAAGTTGATTTCTACTTTTCATTATTCATTTCTATGCATGGTAATTCACTGTTCTCCTTGTAATATTGGAAGGATCACTTATGATGCTGCCATGCATTATCTTTAAAATGACCCTTAGCATTGTTGTAGTTTTATACGCCTCCATCTTACTGTTGACTTTTATCTTGTAATTCTTTAAAACTCTCATGGTTGTTTGTAATGTCTCATTGTTATGTTTATATAGGGGACAGTTTGGTAATAATGGATGATGTCATATATATATTAGTGGTCAAGTGAGAACAATTTCTATAAAGGATCTATAAAGGAAGGCACAACATATGATGAGTTCAAAACAATTTGTGGACAATTGTTATATATTAACTGCTCAAGAGAAAATATATGCTAGTATTCTGTGTAAATACGAGCTGACAAAAGGTGATGAGTTGTATAGTTTTTTGTGAAAATATAGAGTACACTAATTTTTACTTTGTAAATAGTTGTGCAATGTGATAATCCCATTTTTTTGTAACCTTCATAAAGGTCCACCTTTTGAATGATAGGATGGATCTTAATCAAGGTGACTATATGTATCGTACTCCTTTTATGTTTGATACTCAGTACTGCTGCAACTATAAAGTACATATATACCAATTTATATCTTCACTAGAGTAATATCGAAAACCTTTGTGCCCAAGTTATCATTTTTTCCAATGGAGTTGTTAATTGTTAATTATAGATTTGTTATTTTCATACACATAGTATGTTTTTTCTAGTTCAATCCAGGAGTTGTGATTGTGTCACCAGTTCACTTTTTTTCTGTTCCAATCTTGAAAAGAATTATGAAGATGTCATCATGTAGTAGTGGTAGAGTTGATATTTTTCCTATTGTTAGTTTAGCTATTTTTCACTGGTGTAGTTGTTGTTCCTCCAAAGTGTACTTGTTATTTCCTAGTGTTCGAGTTGTTATTTTTCCCAGTGGTAAGGTTGATATGTTTTCCTGTTGTTATTCCAGTTGTGCAGTTGTTATTTTCCAATTGTAGAGTTATTATTCATTCAGCATAGAGTTGTTATTTCCTAGTGGTCGAGTTGTTATACTTTCAGTTGTAGGGTTATCTTTCCTATTGTTATTCCAGCTGTGCAGTTATTATTTTCTAGTGAGAGAGTTTATTCGTCTAGCATGGAGTTGTTATTTTCCAGTTGTGGAGTTGTTATTCGTCCATAATGGACTTATTATTTTTAAATGGTAGAGTTGGTATTATTCCTATTGCATGTTTGTTATTTTTGTGGTGGTAAAGTTGTTATTTGTCCAACATAGAGCATGGAGATGTTATTTCTAAGTGGTATAGTTGTTATTGCTCTAGTATAAAGTTGTTATTGTCTCACCATCCCTACCTACCTTAGCAATGAAATATAACAATGTAGGCATTGTAACAGGTGAGTGAAACAATAACAACTACTCACAAAATGCCTAGGTTGTTATTCATTTGAGGTAGAGTTGTTATTCCTTTGAGGTGCAGTTGTTATTTTCTAACCCAGATTAATATTGTTGTTCTTTCACAATGAAGTTGTTATTTTTTAGTGGTGCAATTGCTTTTTCCACCTAGAGTCAGGCCTATTTGGTTCATTTCAAGTATTGGGCAAGCATGCCCAATGCATGTTGGGTTTCCCAAATATATGGAAAAAATATACACAACTTGTTATTCATTTACTATGGAGTTGTTATTCTTTCATAAAGAAGTTGTTATTTTCCTTCCCACTTATATGTTTTTTGTTCATTCCAACTGTGAATAAAAACGCCCAAGTTATTATTTATTCACTAGGGCATTGTCATTCCTTTATATTTGAATTGTTATTTTTTCAACCAAGAGTATTAATTTATTTTTAAATTTCCTGTGAAACTAAACAATTCAACGTCACACATTTGGTAGATTAACTAATGAATAACATAAAAATGTTAAATTATTTTAAATTCTCTTATTACATGAGAGTTGTCACTAATGGTCACCTTAGTGACTAAGTACTAGATTTCTAATTACACACTAATAGTAACTAATTGTCCATATTTATTTTCACCTTCATCCCCGTATTTGTCTTCATCTTCATCTCTGCCTTCCTCTTCACCTTCTTATGGTAGAACTTGGAGAATTAAACAGTATCTTCAAGTAGAAACCCCCCAAAATTAAACCCAATAGTGGCTATGGTGAAGAAGTCACTGGTTGAGAGCTTACTTTTGATCACATTTGGTAGAACAGGAGATAAATTGTCATTTGAATAGCCAAAGGGTTTTTTTATCTTGACCACTACCTTATCCACATCTCTGTGGGCATCGCTCTAACTTAAAGCCAGTATTATCCACACAATCATTAGCATTTTCTTCATTTGACACATAGTCAGTTTCATCCTTTAAGTCACCAGTAATCCCATCAATAGAAGGAATCTCTGAGTGAACAAGTGAATTATCAGTGTCATCTCATAAATTACTAGCTTTCTATTTCTATAACTCATCAAATGCCACATAGATTTCCTTCACAACTTGGGCAAAATACTTTTTGCATGCCTTGACAACCAGAAAATAACTTATTTTTTGCCTCAGACATGAATGCTTGAATATTCGCTGGGGCAGCAAAAGCAATGAAGAAAGATAACCAAAAGTGATGCAGTGTAAGAAAATAATATGAAAGACAATCAATCTAATGAACAAGAGTGCACAAGAAGGGTATATAGAGTAAAGCTTCAAAGTCATAACAAAATCATAAAATAAAGGTATTTGAATAAAGTACCCAAACTTTGATTTTATTTAAATTTAAAGTTAATTTTATATTTGAAATAATTATTTATTAAAAATATCATTTTCCTCACCTCAAAACACTGGTCTTGATAAGCAAAGTCTTAATCAAATCTTCCACACCATTGTAATGAGCCAAAATAAAGTTAATAGAAAAAGCTGAGTTTATTCAGACACATATCATCCTAAAATGCTTAAAAAATGAAATTGACATTTAAGTTAAACCCCTTAAATGTACATTCATAAATCAAAAGTAAAATAACCTACAACTATTTTGCAAACTAAATTGACCCAAGATTATGAAATCACAAAACACGCAAGCCTTCCATTCATATTGATGCGTATTAATAACAAACACGAAAAAAATGGGAATTGTGGACTGAGAGAGAGAATTTAAGTCAACTCAACAACATTATTAGTTGGACAAATAAAATTAAATGCCCAAAATCTGACTGAACTAATGCTATCATATTCTATTGAGTTAAGTAGCATTAACTACTCAATGAGTTACACAAAGTATGCCATCATCAAATCAGAGGAGAGGTACATCAATAGTTTTTAATTTTCCATGTCTTCTAACCAAGCCATGCATCTAAGCTTGAGTTCACTAACATGACTATCTCATCTCTGTAAAAAACACAGAAAAAAAATAAGAAGATAACATAGTATTAATTGGCTTCAAAAGAAGTCACAACCTCATCATCATCATTCTTCTCCCCACAACATATTATGCGCATCACAAACACAATAATAAAGCCAAGAATGATTTGCTGCTTGGCATGTAACTTGCCAAAGATGTTAACAGATAACCAAGGTACTTACTAGCAATTTCATTTGGATACAAACCCTACCTTAGCATCTATCTCCTAAGTCCCCAGTGGTTGTACTGAATCATAAGACGCCTCTGTGAAGTGTGTTTGGAAGAGATACTCCCACATTGTTGTCCTGAACAATCCCCTTCATCAACTTTTTCACTTGAGTGTAAATTATAAGCAAAAATGTTGTAGGGGATCCACGGCAGGGGTGTCTCTAGTGGCAGAGTACCATCACATTAGTCAACTAAAGTGTCAGATGAAGGGAGAAAGAAGGAGGTTATGATACTAAGAAAATCTGAGCAACGATTATAAGGAGACAGGGAGAGATGGAGAGTAGATTGAGTCAATAGAATGAAGAGGGACAGAGGGGGATTACATAAAAGGAAATGAAAAATTTAAGTCCTAAGGGTAGTTATGCATTTTACAATTGAAAAAATTAATCACATATTCTATAGGATTTTACAATAGTTTTGTTATTTCCTAGGATTTTTTTTATAATTTAATTCCTTCTATAAGGCCTAGATGCAATTTTACCTATTTTCTAATCTAACCAATGTTGACGTGCGAAGAAGACTCAACTAATTATATTTCATCATTATTTAATTATGAAAATATGATTACAAAAATCTTCTAAAAAGTTATTTAATTAAGAAGGATTATGACCAATGTTTCTTCCCACTTTTAAGAGTTCAATGTAAAATATAACATGTATAATATATCATTTTATTTATAAAATCATATACATTGATGTATCATCTTCCACCATTCGTTTGGAACAATGTGTAATAAATACGTAATGGTCCCCTAAATCTGGAGGTCAAATTTATTAAGCTACTAATTGTGTGTGTGTCTATCCATAAATAATAAGCTATATTATTCGATAATTATAAATAATACGACAGTAAAGAGGTGCATTTGGTTCTCTAATTTTATATAGGTTTTTAATTTGATTCCTTAATTTATAAAGTAATTTTTCTGTTCCTCTAATCCTAATCATTTTGGAGAATAAAAGACAAATAAATCTCAATTAATTATTAAATTACTACAAAAAAAATTAAGAGCTGCAGCTATTATTTTATAACAATTATAATGAACTAATACAAATACTTGATTTTGTAATATTTTGGCTATAAACCGCTATAATTTTGTAGCTCTTTGACTGTGAACAGTTTTGTTAGCAACATTGTAACGGTTATAGAGATATTTGTAACAGTTATAACTACTAATAATATGACGCCAAGTTGGCACCATCTGTTACAAATGTCCAAAAAATTGCTACAAAGTTCACATTTGTAAATCAACACAAATGTTCACAAAATCGTTATAAAGTTATAAATATAAAATTTAAACTTACGAACTAATTGAAATATATTTATAGCAATTTTAAACTGCTATAAGTGGCTAAAAAACCGCTATAAAATTTGAAATATAAAATTTAATTTTTTCTCCCACGAGCAAACTTACTGTGACACATTTGTAACAGTTCTAAATCGCTACAAATTGTCCACAAAATCACTACAAAATTTTAAATATAAAATTTAAATTTCTCTCTCACGCACGCTACAAACCACAAAACGCTACAAAATTTTAAATATGAAATTCAAATTTCTTTCCTATGTTTTTAAACAGTTTTAAACCACTACAAATATCCACAAAATCGCTTTAAACTATATTCGATAATTACAAATATCTCTACTCCTCCCATTCTTACTCTTGGCCCTTCCTCTCTTCTTCCTCCTCCTCCTACATTTTTTTCTTCTTTATTTTATTTAGTTCTTCTAGATTTTTATACTTATTCTTTATTAACATATGCATTATTTTATTTTTAGGTCATTTTGATATAAATTAGTGGATCTTTTCAATTAATTCTATATCCTATTTTTTACATTTTCTTCACTTTTTAACTCTCTTTACACCTTTTTTGTTCTACTTCCATAACTTTCTAGCTACCTAATATTAACTTGTACACTTTCTTTATCTTAATTATATATCATCAAATAAAATATATCAAATTATATAACATGGTATAACTAAATAATATACTCAATTATCATAATAAAACTTTAACCTATCAAATTTAATAAATTATCTATATATCTTCATATATGTACATATATACATACTATTAAAACAGAATTTTTTTTATACAATTAACAACATTTGTAGCGGTTATAAAATGACTGCAAATTTTAGCCTCACATGAAATTTTTTTGTTTCGTCCCTAAATAATCCTTTTAAACTGCTATAAATGTTTGTAGCGTTTTGACCATCATGAATAGTTTTTTTTAACCACTATAACACTATTTGTAATGTATGATTTTATAGCTATTGTGTAAACTGCTACAAAATCTTATTTCAGTTGTTTAAACTACTATAAAGGTAAAAAATGAACAACTACAAAATATCTTCTTTTTTTATAGTGAATTTGCTCTATAAACATGAGTTAGGATTTGAACCCTCAACAATTTACTTATTACTCAAGAAGAATAACACTTATTTAAGAATGTTTTGAATTGATAAATGAAATCGATAAACCCAAATATTATGGGTGTATAAGTTTTAATAATCATGGCAATAAGAAGTTTATTTCCTGATCTTCAAATTTGACTCACTCTTATTTATTTATTTCCAACGGCTCACTCTATAGATATGAAACTATGAAAAAGAACATAAGAGACCTAATATCCAGCAGTAAAAAACAAGGTGGAACATGACAGTCATCCGCCACCACTGAGAATTACTTCAATATTTTCCTTCCTTTAAAAGAGCATTAATAAAACAAGTACCTTAAAAGGCATATATGTACGGATCTTGTTATAATATATATATATATATATATATATATATATATATATATAATTGATACTTCTGCAAAAAGAAAACGTTCCTAAAATATTCTCTATTACAAAATTTATTATTTAAATGTATCTAAAATTTATTTAAAAATTTAGATATAATTTATGTTCAACAAGTATAACTTTTTCTTTTATAGTATACAATCTATTTTCAACTAATAAAAATATTTTAGCTGCTCCACTTCTTTAAAGATATCTTGCTATTCGAATTCCAAAACAAATCAAGTATTAAAACTTGTTTTGTACATATATAATGGAATATAATTAAAAATATTGAAAAATTAATTATCTTTTTCATTCTCAAATAAGAAAAATTAAATAATAATAATAATAATAATGTAATAATAAAACATATGATAATATTTCGCATATATCTTAGCATTAGGACAATATAGCCTTAAAGAATTTTATTTTTCAAAAGTTCACATTATCGTCTGAGAAGTTCATTACTTTATTTAAAAAACATATTAAATTGATTATGAGTCAATTTAACATTTTTGTTCTCATTAATTTAGAAAGGACTCATAATGAAATTTATAATTTTTTTAGTATAAAAAAGCTTTCATATCAAAGCATAGCATGTGATAATTTTAATACACGTGTAAGATATTTTATTAATGAAGTTTGTGTTCAAGGATATGCTTAAATTTCAGAGAAATTTCATGGTTAGTCGGAATAAATTTTTTTATAACACCAAATCGTTAGTTTACATTAATTTTGTTTTATTTTACCCAAGGGGAATTTCTTTAAGTGTGTGTTTGGATAAAATTTTAGAAAAAGATTTTTAAATAGTTTTTAGAAAATAGTTTTTGGACAAAAGCTTATGGAAAAAAGTAATTATAAATAAATGAGTATTTAGATATTTATTACCAGAAGTACTTTTATAATTAAAATATTACTAGAAAGGGTATAGTTTTATTAAAAATAGAAGAGATGAGAGAGAGTGGAGAATAGTGGATAGGAGAGAGGGTAAAAGAGAGAGGGGAGAAGGAGAAAGGGTGGAGAAGAGAGAAAGGAGAGGAGAGAGGAGAGATAGTGTAAGAAAAAATAAGGGTAAAATAGTAATTGGATAGTTCATAAACTTTTTTACTGTTTCATAAGCTAGTATTAATAGCTTATCTAAAACCTTAATTTTAAATTATATTTTAGCCCAGAAACACTTATAGATAAATATAACTGTTTGTTTTAAAATTTTTTCAAACTAAAGTTTAGGCCATAAACCCTTTTAAAATCTAAGGTATAAAGGTTCTCAAACAGGCCCTAAATAAAACCGAACTTACAAACACAAGAACAAAGTCTAACAGAGACTCAAGACAAAGGTCTAACAAAACAACAAACATCACAATAACGAAGGACCAAATAAACCAATCAGCAGGTTAAAGGTGAGGAGGCTAGCTTTCAGTCCACTATGATCAAAGAAAAAACAAGAGAGATACTCAAAATGAAGACGCCGCTTATACAAACCCTAGGAAAGGACCCAGCAAATTCTAGTTACTTGTGTTAGTTACATTTTGTTGAAGAAAGGAATAATTTAGTTTTCATAATTATCTGTTTTTATGAGAGAAGAATCATAGACCTTCATAACAATTTCTCATATTTAAGGTTCTTGAGAATAAAATATTTATTAAATTCGTCCCTGAGCATAATTTTTCCTACATTTTAATGAAGCATGGAGGCGTGAGAAGGGCAGCAAAAGTAAGCCCAATTGAACAATTGAAACTAGGAATCATTCCCACGTAATGCTTCTTGTCCATTTTGTTTTAATGAGTGAATTTTTGTCCTCTTATTTTGAATAATGTCTGGAAATTCTTCAATGTCCTTCGCACTATTATTTTATTTTAATCATGACTAAAGGTATTTTATTATTCATTATATATCAATTTCAATATAGCAATATTTTTATTTTTTAAAAAGTTCGGTGAATTCGGGATAGTGGCCTAGAGATTTGTTTTACATATATAACTCTCTATCCGTCATTTTTCACAATTTAACTAATAATATATAACATGACACGAGTTGTAAAAAAATTAATTAAAATTTAAGTGATTATCTGTAAAAAAAATTAGGGGATGTAATGCGCACTGACATATGTTGCTTCACAAGTAAAATAATATATTAATTAAAAGTAAGGAATTTCTCCCCAGATTCCTTGCTTTGAGCAAAATGTATTCAATTTAGACCACAGAAGGCCTGATTTCTTAAAAAATAAAAAAAGTTGAGTCAATCAAGGAACTTCTCCGAATTTTAGAAGAAGCTTGCACTTTGAAGACTTGAAATTTTAGAATTCTTAGTATTTTATTGTAATAGAGTAATGAGACATTTGCCCCTCAATTTAACACATATAAGAACTATAAGACCTAACAAGCTTTAATTATTCCCTCTTGTCTCTATTATAGAACTTTTTTTAACCAATTCACACAAACTTATTAAATATGTTTTAAATTAATAAAAATTTCTAATTTTACCCATATTAATGAGGTTTTGAAAGAGTAAAAAATACAAGAACCTACATTTAAGCATTAAGTACAATGCAAAATTAACAAATAGGCATTAATGATTCTTTAAGTGATTTATATTATATGGACCAAAGAATCTTTAAAAAAGTTCCCTAAAACCTGAGGAGTCTAGATTAGTTTCTTTTAACAATTAGAAACTAAAGAAAACATTCAAAATCCTGCCCTGAGGACCCTTGCCACATATAGATTCAAAAGGCCCCTTGTCGTAGAAGCAACTTCTATTATAGTGAGGCCCAATAACTAAACAAATAACTATTTGAATAAGAGACATATTACTTTGTACCAAAAAAAAGAGACATATTACTAATGGGGTTTATGTTTAATAGATTAGGTTAATCCCTGATAACGTAGAAAATCAATGACACTTATATTGAGGATCCTTTTTCTACAACTAGTACTTCTAGAGGTGATACTAGTCTTGGGACAGATATCAATATCGATGATAACGATATCAGTGAAGAGGGAATCTTAGACTTCATGGAAGATATAGCTCCTCATTATGATGAGCAGGCCCAGGAGAAGAAGGATAAATAGGCCCAGAATGAGTCGCATCATGCTCCAAGGCACTAGGTTGACTTCGATATGGAGATCGAAGATAAATATTTTATTTATACAAAAAATTATTTATATTTAATTCATATGTAATTAAATTTCAAATTATATGTTACAGACTCTTAGGGATCACTATTAAAGAGCTATACATGATTACCAGCGGACGTGTGCTACTGCAACTGAGCAATTTGGGCCAACCTACTTGAGGCGAGAGTCAACTGTATAGCAAGTATGTGAGCCTAGTCAGTAAGCAGTGGACCATGCTGCCGATTCATGTGATGAACTAGAAGAAGGCCCAAGAACAGGATCAGGATACAGCCTCATATATGATTATGGTAAGATATATTTTTTATTTAAAATAATTAATTATTTGATTAATTAACTAATTAATCTATATTAATATAGAGTTTTAGATAGATTTAATACATGTATTATATATAGATTTAATACATTAAATATATGTAAGCTATATGTAGATTTAATATAGATTATATATAATTTATATAATAAATAGCATGTTGTCATTTATTTAATTACAGGATAAATTCATAGTGGGAGAGGAGCTAAAGGCGAATACCCTCAAGAGAATAGGGGCAGTGTAGAAGAACCAGAAGGGTGAACTATGGCAAGAGAAGAATGGCGATAGGACAAGGCCTTTGCATGAATTTCTAGCAAATGTACTTGATGGATACCCATAATACTACGTCTACTTGAGGATCTCACCTGAGCATCACGTACATATGATATTAATATTATTTCATTAATTATAAATTGTTTTGAATTATTATTAATATTATTACATTTTATTTCAGGCCCCTCCAAGAGAAATGTAGGTAACGCTTGATAGTAGATAATGCTAGCATAAGGCATGGTCTAGGAGCTTTGCTATCGCTTATGATGAAATAGTAAATACATCAAAATTATAGTTTATACATTGTGTTTGTGTATATAATTTATAAATAATTACTATTTCTATTTATTCTAAAAAGGGCAAAGCTCTGACAGGAGCGAGGGTTCACGCCTACATACAGCGAGATATGGCCTTACCTCTATGTACCATAAGACGAGTCTCCTCTGGTAGTTGAGGTTGAGGAGATGATGTTATGTAATTAATTATATTGATTAATTAAATTATGATAGTTAAGTTTAAATATTCAATATTAACTAGCATATGTTAATTTTAACAGGCCCGCATGCACAAGTAGATACCAAGCTACGAGAGTCAGAGGGTTTCACCTTGGATCCCACCACGTCACTGTTGGCAGGCTGTAGTTGACTGTAATACCTCAGACTAGTTAGTGGTATTAGCCTTGGTCCTACACTAACTAGGCTTGCCCACTTGGGTGATGCTGGGTCTTCACACACATTGGGGACCTCTCAGTCTGCAGCAGTGTCCCACTAGACGAATGTAGGAATGAAGAGCACCAAAGCCCCTGAGATGAACAACCAGCTGCCAGACAAGATTATCCAATGATT
This sequence comes from Leucaena leucocephala, assembly GCA_037074615.1. NCBI lineage: Eukaryota > Viridiplantae > Streptophyta > Magnoliopsida > Fabales > Fabaceae > Leucaena > Leucaena leucocephala. The sequence goes on along the minus strand of CM073528.1, from coordinate 13,321,612 downwards.
GGTGGAGGATTTTAGATGAGCAATAAGGAAGGAGTTATGGGAAGAATTTAGCTAGGAGATTATCAAGAAAGAAGAGATCCTTTTGTTACTTTTATGGTAAGGATGTCTTACAGTAGTTACAAGATGTTGATATTGAATTTGGCAAGAATAAGGATCCCAAATGACTAGGATGACGGTCAAGTAGAACATCCGATGATCAGCCTATGTAATGATGGAAGAGAAGCATATTTTTCATTGTTCCTTATTAGGAGTCTATTTGTTGCTCTACAGTTTAGATGTTATGCACATTGAGAAGAATATGTGTGATAATGTGATATATACGTTACTCAACAAAGTCGAAAAGTTCAAAGACCATCTCACAGTTAGAAAAGATTTACGGGCCTGAGGAATTCGTGAAGAGGCTTGGCGTGATGAAAATGACAAGTTCTAACTAGCTAAGTTCACCTTGACGAAGCATAACAAGGATATCTTCCTTTCGATGTTGAAGAATATAAAAGTACTTAATGGATATTCTTACAACATCTCAAGGTGTATCGATCTATAGGCTCAAAAGTTTACTTGGTTAAAATCATGATTCCCATGTTCTTATGCAATAATTACTCCTACTACCTTTGAATTCCTTATGATTTATCAGTGATTTTGCTGAAGTTGTCTTCATTTTTCAGGAAGTTGTGTGTGATAGTCTTGGTACCTAAAGAGCTCAATCAGCTAGGCAAAATTAAATAATTCTTACACTTTGTCATTTGGAGATGATATTTCCTCCATCATTTTCACTGTCACAGTCCACTTGACCGTCTACTTTATACGAGAAGCAAAAGGCGCCAAGCTAGTTTATTATCGATAGATGTACCATATGAAGAGATATCAATTAATCTTTTATCCTTGCATTTTAAATTTCATTTTATTATTTCGAGTGCTCAAAATTATTAATGAAATATTAACTTTTAGGTACTTGGAAAAATTTAAATCATACGTTAGAAATAAGGTGTGGCCAAAGGAGTTAATAATAGAAGGTTATATCTGAAGACGAGGTTCTAAATTTCTATTCAAGGTATTTTGATAATGACATAGAGACATCTTTTAACAGCCCTTGTCACATTGATGATTGTCCTCTTGGCCTTTCCATATCAACTTTATTTCCTTCTGTGGGGAAACCAGTTTGAGGATGTAAATTCTTTATACTTACTCCTATAGAGAAACTCTAACCACACATGTAAGTTTTGATAAATTGTAAACAAGTTGAACCCTTTATGTAGTAAGTATTATGCGCTCACAAAATTTTACACTTTATATGTATTTCTCACTAACTCTAACAATTTACATTTCATTGTAGTGAGCTTAGAAATTATCTCAACCCACAGCTATGAGGGTGTGTTCTGTTGATATTGATAAAAAATTTCACAGAGAGTTCGCTGGATAGTTCACACGTCGAATAGGTAATGACATTAGCCTGTATGCAAATAATGTTTCCCTCAGTCCATTAGACCATGTAAGAGGTATACATTATATAATGTCAATGGGTTTAAGTTCTGTATAGTTGTACATGATTAGGGATTACTCACATAAAACTTTGGAATTTGTAGCATATCCAGGACGAGATGTTACGCTACCAGTAGTGGTGTCGACATGAGTTTTGAAGGAATCACTTACTATAGAAAGCTGATTGAAATCGTTAAATTACTAGCTTTTCATCATAACTCTATTCAAGTTCTCCTGTATAAACATGACAATTTCAAGGGGGCTTAACATTAACCACTTGGGCTCACCTCTATTAATTTCTCTAAACTCATTCATACTAGGGAGTTTGAGGATGACGAGCTATATAATGTTGTATCCAAGGGACACCAGGTTTACTATGTCTAGGACGAGAAATATAAAGACTGGAATATGATCATCCACATCAAGCCATGGGATCTTTGTAATATGGGTGATGGTGACATTACTTATCACAATGAGTCCTTCTAACCGAAGAATTTTGAAGACTTCTTCTATCAAGAAGACGATAATTTAACCATTGTCAGATATATGTCTTTTATTAAATTATTTGATACTAATTTTTTCTAAATATATTTAATTATAATCCTAAGAATATGTTTTTTCATTTCTTAGGCAGTATGATGATTAAGAATAACACAATCAAGTATCTCTATTACTCATGTAATAATTTATTTTTATACATAAATTAAATATATACAAATAAATTTAAATTAGTTAAATTTTTTGAAAATTAAATTTTTAGCATTTCTAGTGTGGTTCAAAGAATCTCTAGAAATTGTCTCGAAGATAAAAATGTTACAAAATGCACAAAAAATGCACAAAACCGCTAGAAATGTTTTCCATACCTTTATAAATAATACCTCACCCTCTTATTCATTCACTCCCATATATTTTCCTACATTTCCTCTCCTTCATCTCTTTCCTTAAAATTTCTTCTTCTCTTCTCCTCCCCCTCCCCTCCTTCTCCTTTTTTGTTTACATAGTAATAATTTATTTATTTTATAGATATTTATTTATTTTGTTTATCTTCATTTATAGTTTACTAACATAATTGTATTTTCTTTATTCATCTCAACCAATCCAACCACTTCTTCAACTTATAAATTGAAGTTTAATATTATAAATGATCATATCTCCAATTCTTGTATCTCTAACTCAATTATCTTAAATTAAATTAAATTCACTTGATACAATCATAATTGAATTACTTATTATTTATCTAAATATATTTTTATATACAACATATAATACACTCCTAATTACATATATCAATATAATCATATGATATAATCTATTTAATGATTTTCTAATTAATAATATCATATTTTATAATAATAAAAAATAGATTTTTTATTTTTTTCACCTGGAATGAACTTTCTAGCATTTTGTAACTGATAGAAAATAACAATCCCGAGAAAAAATTTGCTCAAAATTCAAATTTTGGAGCCGAACTATTAGAAATTTTAGCACTATCATAAAAATTTTGTTTCTCGCCAACCACCAGGAGCTTTCTATAACAGCCGCTAGAAATATTCCCTAAATGTCAATATTTTCTAGTGATTCTCACCCACTAGTAATGACATCTATTTGGTTTCTCTTGCCATGTTTATTCTAGCATTTTTAATGATCCACTATATATGTTCTAATGTTTTGACCACTATGCCTAACAATTCCCTAGAATTGCTAGAAATTATTTTTTAACGCTTAAATTTCTAGCGGTTCACCTAACTTATGGAAAATTGCTAGAAAAATAACTTCTAGCAGTTAAAACCACTAGAAACTCCATAACTACAAAATATATTTTTTTGTAGTGTAATGATAAAACATTTTAAAATTTTTAAATTAAAAGCAATTGTAATAAATGATCAAGATTCATAATTCAAATAAAATACTGATAAATGAAAAAGATTAAGTGTTTGTTCAAATTGCTTTGTATCTTTTTCTTCCTTATTCGACTCCCATCATTTCACCCTCTTGAAAATAATGCTCCTCTAGAAAGGTAAAGGGCTATAAGATTCGAGCCAGGTGGGATTGATATGACAAAATTCTTCTTCAATGATCATATGTGTCAGAGTAACCTTTCCATTTTCCAACAAACAATATAGCAACGAACAAGACCATCGAAGGTTAGAACAATTTGTTTATCCATTATAACATCAGCTCTTATTTAGTTTGTGGAACGCTTGTGAGTAGTGAAACCAGAGCATTGTGTTATGGCGAACATGCAAAATAATCACTAAACAGAGGGAGAGGATAAAAAATACCTCTGTAAGAAATAAAATCCTTAGCATTAGAAACTAGACTAATTGACATGTTAGAAGATAATTAAAGCAGATAAGTGTCATGATCAAGTTTCTTAAGAATGCAAAATGTGCCTCGTACATGCAACTTTTTGGATGAATTTTTAGGATCACGCTCAGGGAAAATATGTTATGAACCAAATTGTATCATAATTCTCTAAAAGTTGTTGCGGTCTAATTCTATCCTGCTTTAAAAGTGGCTCAACTCCGATTTAACCTAACTCAACTATAGAAACAATTCCCTTATATAAATTCAAGAGATTTTTTCGATTTCATAATTTATCTTATGATATTAGATTAAATATATATGTTTTTCCTAACTTTAATATTATTAGACTAATAAAGATTGACTCTTAAAAATGACCAAAATACCATTCATTTACTTTTATAACATTAGGAGCACTTTTGTCTTTTTATATTTTATCAAGATATTTCTTAGCCTTTTTCCTTTATTCTTATAACTCTCTTTAAATTCTGGTCCAGAGTTATATCATTTATTAGATACTGTTATTTATTCCTATAAATTTTCTCAAGTGGTCCCTAAAAATGCCATTTATCAAAGACTGAATTGTAGAAGGTGCATTAGTAAGCGCAAAAGACATAACAAGAAATTCATAATGCCCATCTCGTGTTCTAAAAGCAGTTCAATACTGTTTTTAGTCATAATGCCCATCATGTGTTCTAAAATACCCTTATTTAATTATTATTTAGTGGTACCCCCATTTGAGGTCCAATTTGGAAAATATAGTGGCGCCCCCAATTCATCTAATTATTCATCAATTGTAGGTGTAAGGTACTTATTTAGAATAGTAATTTTGTTTAAGGCCCGGAAATCAACAAAAATCTTCAGCTCCTATCCTTTTTCTTGACAAAGGGTACCGGACACGAATGGGGACTACTGCTAGGTCTTATAATTCCCGCTTTGATTATTTCCTTCACAAGTTTCTTGGTCTGTGTCTTGTGCCCATAAGCATACCTGTAAGGTTTGACGTTAGGTAGTTGAGCTCCTCCCGAATTAAAATAGCATGATCATATGCTCTATGGGGTGGTAGGCCGCTCATTGGTTCACAAACAGCTCGATAGGTTCTTAGTAGCTATTAACACTGGCAATACCTCCTCTGCTTCCCCTTCTATGTCTTCTTTCCCAACATCCAGTGAGTATATCACCAACAACTGCCCAGCCCCCTTGCTCCTTATAGCTTTCTTAATAGCCTTGTATGTTGCTGGTGCTGGTGTCACGGATTGTTTCCCTCCAAACACACCCAGGTTTTGTCACCTTTCACCGTCATATATAATTGTCAATTAACTCGAATTTCACCCAAAGTTTCCAGCCAAGCTATTCCCATTACCAAGTTGATATATTTGAGCCCTTGCATTTCGACTTCCAACTATCGGCAAGCCCCTTTTGAAATAACCTTTCTTCCATCTCCTACAGCGACGGAGTACGAGTTGGTGGGGCTAATAGTTAACCCCAATTTATCAATCACAGGTTGCGCCACAAAGTTGTGAGTGGCCCCACTATCGATTAAGATTAGCTCCGACTTGCCTCTCAATTTCCTTTGTATTCATGATTTGGTGGCTAACAAACCGGACCACAGTGGCTTGGTAGAGCTCGATAGTTGCTACTAGTTTCTCGTTTTCCACCTCTTCTAGTGCCACAAAATTGCCTTCACCAATCTCTGCATTTTCTTCCTCCATACACACCTTTAACCGTTGTTACTGCCCTTTGCAATGATGAGTCGGCTTGTATTTTTCTTCACATTTAAAGCATAACCCAAGCTCATGACACCTATTTAGCTCCGCCTCTAACAGTCACCTGACCCGCGAGTGTTGCTAGTGCTCTCCCCTTTCGATGAAGAGACGGTGGGAGTGGACTTCTTGTTCGCTGCCGTTGACTCTTCCTTCACTTTTTCTCTCAGACCAATGCGACTTGGGGCTGGTGAGGGAAGGGTTTAGGCCTTCCCATGGGTTTGAAAATTTAGAGTAGCTGGGCTTGGTTATGGACCAAGGGGGTGAGGGTTTAGTCTGGTTTTCCTGGCCTTTCTCTCTTCTGCTTTCTTCAGCATCATATTTTTTCACCTTCCACCCTTTGAGCGTCATCCATAAGCCCCTGAATTGTTCGAGGCTTCAACGATCAAACATCCGCCTCGATCTCTTTCTCCAGTCCATTCATAAACATCCCTATCAAGGTTTCATGAGGGACGTCAGGCAGAGCGGCCAATAGAAGTTCAAACTTCTCACGAAATTCCAATAAGGTAACATCTTGCCTCAGCGCTGCAATTCGCTCATGATTATCCCCAACTTGACTGCAATGGAATTATTCAACCACCGTTGATTTAAACCCCTCCCAATGTGAGATTAGAGCTCACACCTCATTCCACTGGAACCAGTTGAGGGCTCACCCTTCCAGCCCAACAGTAGCAACATCAATCTTCTCTTCCTCAATGACACCATTAACAGTAAAGTATCGCTCCATTTGGCAAATTCACCCCATCAGGTGATCACCCACAAATATAGGCATCTTTAGCTTCTGGTGTTTCGGTCCTTCCCTTTCATTGGCCCCATCATTTCCCTTACCCTTATCGTGGTTAAGATCTGCATTTCGGCCCTTGGTCTATCACTTATGTTCCCTATTTTTAAGTTAATTATCTCGGTGTCTCCTCCTCCCTCAGTTGCCAGAGGATTGTGATGGTTATGTGGTTTCTGCTGGTTCTGAATCTAGGTGAGTATGGAAGCATTATGCTCTTGAAGTTGAGCCAGTGTACGTTGAATAGCAGCACGTTCCTCCCGAGCCTCCAGGTTACTTCACTGCTCTCCTCTACGTTCCTCTCAATGTTGTCCATTTTTGTCTCCATTTTTTTGGTTCCCACCATGCCCCAGGGCTCTGATACCAAATATGATGGAACTGGATATTGTATTATTGCCGAGTAATTAGATAAGTCAATACAATTCCCTTCCGATGAAATGGAAGAAGAAGAAATGTAAAAATGATCAACAAACCCAAGATACAATGATAAAAGTAAGATAAAAAGGAATAACAAGGAAAAGAGACGTCCTTAACTTTTGAGAGGGGAGAGGCTCTGCCACAAAACTGCTAAAGCAGTTCCTGTTCCTTCACATAAGGCGTACAACCCTAAATAACACAACCCCTAGGTCCAATATCTACCCTCGCTAGTTCTATTCAGCAAGCTGGGTGGATCTTCTCTTAAATGTTAGGCTTGCTGAGCAGAGGATGTCCATCACTCATCTAGCTTGCGTTGTGGCTTCTCCCTCCTTACTCGATTATAAAGGTTGCTTTCCCCATCCCTACTTTCGTCTCAGTTGCAACCCCATTTTCCTACTTGCGATTGAAAATTGGTTCATACGAAGATGTGTGGGAAGCACAATTCCCATGTATAAGGGAAAATTTCTCACGGCCGAAAATTGGGTTCGAAGAAATTTGTGCTACCAAACGTGTGTTGCCGATGGAAAATTAGAATTTTCCTTCTCCTTCCCAACATTTTCCATATACCAAACGGGCCCTAGGGTTGTGCATAAATCCGATAGTCTAGTACAACCGGGTTCAATCCAACAAAATTTGCCCAAATCCGATCTAGAAAAAATTGGTTCGATACATAAAAAAGAACCAATCAGGACTGACTATGACTAAGCAATCAAACCAATTGGTTGGTCTCCCCCTATCTGAATATAAACACACACACACACACACATATATACTTATCATACGTCATGGTTTTCATATTAGGGATAGATTCTTCGTCTTTACAAATCACACTTTCATCGCAAACTTATAGTACTTCAATAAGCCCTAGCCCCTAATGCCTCACCTTCACACTGTCCTGATCCTTGTTGACATTGCAATAGATCACAAAGAGGAGAAAATAAGTTCATACCTCCCATCAAGGAAGGAGAACTTCGCCATTATATCCAGTGTCATCTAACTGGGCTGTGATCTTTTTTTTTATTCTAATGTAATGGCTAAAGTTCTTAATGGTTCTTACATTTATAATATGTCTGTTTTTAAATTGCTTTAACCAGTCCACCAATCTAGTAGACTAAGTCTAATCTAGTCTAACCTCAGGCTCTTTGTCGAACCTAGCATATACATAAAATAGACTAGACTAAGGGTTAGGCTAGAGTTTAGTTTGGATTGTCTATTGAGGCACCTACAACAAACAGGCCATGAGTGCAAGGATTTGACTTTAACTTTTAAGAATATGACCGTGTGGATGTACGATCTGCAAATGATGTGTATGTTTAATTTGCAAGTGCTGTTCTAATGTGAAAAAATAAGGAACATTTTAATTGGGCAAATTCTTTTCCTGTTTTTTGTTTTTGGTTTTTCCCCATTGACTCCAAAGGTCCGAGCTGCCATTTCATAATGCCCTTGACCCCAAAAAAAAAAATAAATTCATCCTTTAGCCTTACAAGGATTTTTTTTTTTTTTCATTTAAAGGGCAAGTAGTAACAAGTTACAAGTAGAGGTGTGAATAAGCCCGTGTGCTCGATCCGTCTGTTTAAGCCTACAAAAAAATTATCTAATATGACTTAAAAAAATATTTACCTAAAATATATTTAGGTAGGATTAAAGCTAAGTGTCAAATAAAACATGGCACTAGATAAGGTATGATGTCCTATCCATTTGATCATACCTTATATATATATTTTATTATTTTTTTTAGAGTTTTATTTTTTTCTTAATTTATTCTATTTGTGACCCTAGACTTTTCACTTTAATTGACAATTCTCCTTATTCATTTTTAAAATATTGAATATAACTTTTATATTTGAATATATACTAAGGTTGCTCCTATACTTGCTAAACATTTAATTATTGATATTGTAATATCGCTACAGATATATGACCCCTATAAATTTTAATATTTATTTTTTATATATGCAATAGACTTCAATATTTTTATTCTTATCTTTTTATTACTTTATTGTTAATGGATTATAAATATTATTTAACTCTTAAAAATATAAATATAATATTATTTTATAAGTTTATAACTATAGATTTTTTTTTCTCACAATATAAACAGGACATCATGATATGGGCATACAAGCATGCTCATGCCTAGTCAGCTCATACCTAACCCAAAATGATGAGAACTTTTATCAGGCAGGGTTAATCATTGGGTTATAAAATATAACTTATATTTTTCTAGGCAAAATAGTGGATAAGAGCTGCTTTGCGTATGCCCACCTCTAAATATAAATCAATATAACATTTAAGTAAAAAAATTTTATGTTAGTTAGCCATGTTTTGATTCAACTAAACGTAAATCCCCGTACGTAGCATGAAAGTTATGTTAAATTAGGACCACTTTTAATTTTGGATAAGTATGACGATAATATTTTGAAGAAATAAATAATATTAGTAATTTATGTGATACAAATTTTGGTTATATGAGATAAAATGAAAGAGTGGTTTGTAGGAATATATTTCTTCTATTTATATTTTAGGAGACATTTTTGCTAGTAATGATCTATAGTTTTTTACGCTTACTCTGTTACACTTTAATCTAACATCTAATAATCTAATATATTAATTAATTAGATCAATAAATAAAAAATAAATAGAAAAATATTATAATAGTTATTTTTTCCATTTACTCTATATTAATTGATAACAAAACATATAAGAATATTCTAACATTTTAATTATATTTTGAACATCCGATTAAAAAAATTAAAATGAATACAAGAGAAAGGAAAAGGATCCAATAATATTATGTGAATAGCTATTTTTTCTATTTCATTCCATATTAATTGATAACAAAACTTATAAGAATAGATATTCTTATTAAACATCCAAGATTTTCATTTTATATTAAACATCCAACAAATAAAAAAATAAAGGAAAAAGATTGAAATAGATATTCTCTAATTTCATTGTATATTATATGGTAATTCAAGATACACATTTTCAAATTTTATTTCAAAATCACGGACCTCACACATATCATCGTCTAATAATTTAATCCATAAATGCAAAAAAAAAAAAATAGATTTTTTTTCAATTTCATTTTATATTAACTGATAAAATATAAAGTTCTCCTTTTATTGACTTCAATTCTCTTTTCCTATACGCTTTCATTGCTTCAGACAGATTAAAAAAATAGAATTGAATTAAGTTTGTCAAAGGCTCCAAAATTGAAGGAAGTAATATGATGAATACACCTTGGTGGCTGGTGCCATGTAAATAGTAGGGAGGCAAAAATATTGTCTGCAAAATCAAACGAAATCCCTTATGAGAATAATCCAAGGGTTTCGATATTACCTTTCTTTTGTTTGGCTCCTTTCTTTATGCTATAAAAGTTGATATGCAGATATCAAGAGACAAGATGATTTCAAAGAGGGAAAAGAAAAGAATACACAACTGTTAAAGAACTTGATGCTGCCAAGCATGAACTCACCAGGATCAGGCAAGATTTTGATGCAGCTTTAGAGGCGAAGCTCACGGTGTTTCAGACCGGAGAAGCTCAGCTATCAGCCAAGTTGAACTCAGAAAGGATCAGTGACCTCTCGAAGGAGATAGCAGCCATGAAAACATCAGTAGAAGAATTAAAGCTTGCATCTTTGCAGGCTCAAGAGGAACAAGCAAAGGCCATGGAAGAGAGGGAAGCTCAATATGATTCTTACAAGAATAATAAGGAAGGAGCAGAGACAAAAAGATGGAATATTTGATTAAAGAATAAGACTCCGAATTGAATATCAAAGAACTTGAGGCTAAACTTGCTGAAACAAGTGCAGAGATTAACGTTTTGCAGGAACAGAAGTTGCTGAAGAAGAAAGGTCTCTGAGAAACCTAGTGACTTTGTGAAGGGATGAATTAGAAAATGTGAAGACTGAGCAAAGAATCTTGAAAGACAAGGAACAAAAATCAGATGCTCTTACAAATTACATTAAAGATGAACTTGAGAAGAGTAAAGGAGAAGCAAATATTGAGGATTTAGAAAAAGCTTCTAAATTGTTTCAAGAACAAATCATGAAGATAGAGAAGCTGCAAAAAGGGAAGCAGAAGAGATGAACCAAAGAACACATGAGTTGAAGCAAGAAGCTGAATAAACCTTGACTTTTAGCTCAAGAACTCGAATCAAAGCTTGAGATTGCGGTAAAAGAAGACGAAGAAATGAAAGCAGCTGAACAAAGAATGTTTTACGGTTGGTTTGCTATGAGGGATTTGGGGCGAGGGGAGAGGGAGCCCTCCCCTTATTTGCGTAATAAGAATGTAATAAGAATATTTAGGAGGGGAGAAAAAATTTCCCCTACAAAATTTAGAAAATTTATAGAAAATATACAATATTTTTATTTTATAATATTAATATATTTATAATTTTTTTTAATTTTTTAATATTATCTATATATTATATTTTATTAAAATATTCTATAAAATAATATAAGAATAAATTTATTTATATAAAAATATTTTTTTTCTTTTTTTTAAATTAAATAAGATAACATAAAAAATCCTTTTATCCTCTTATTTAATGTTAATCTAAATAAGATAATAATAAAATTATTTATTTTTTCCTTTTTTTTTGTTTTTTATTAAAATCTCTCCTCGTATTTTTACTTTGTTGAGTCAAACGAATCTTTAGGAGATGAAAATCTTGTCTGAAATGCCAAGAAACAACAAAAACAATAAGTCAGTGATGTGACAAACTCAGAGTACGTAGGCAAACTTCCGATGAAGTTGATAAAATAAAAGAGTCTAGAGTTTTTTTTATTAGTTTACATGACTGTTGCACAATGATAACAAAATTTACACAGCCTAATTTAAAAATCTGTCACATAATCTATTAGACTATACAAGAAAATATATTACGTATAATATTGATAGGTTTAAATTCTACATAATTGCACATGACTAAGACTTACTAACACAAAATTCTAAGAGTTATGACATATTTGGGACTAGAAGTTATGGTAGTAATAATATCGATAATATATGAAGCATCACTTATTATATAAAGCTTATTAATATTATTGAATTAAATTACTAATTTTTTATCGTAATCCTCTTCAAGTGCTCCTGAGAAAATAAGACATTTTTACAAGGATTTAGTATTGATGATTTAGGCATCACATTTGTCAATTTTGTTAGACTCATTCATACAAGTGAATATGAAGATGATGAGCTATTTATTCTGGCATATGAAGCGTAACGAGTTTATTATATGGAGGTCGAGAAAAATAAAGATTAGAATATAGTGATTCGCCTCAAGTTATAAGATCTTTTTGACATAGGTGATGGTGACATCACCACTTACCTCACTAAGGTTTTTCAATCAACAAATTTTAAAAACTTCTTCTCTCAATGTGATGACAATTTACCAATTATTAGGTATGTGTCATCCTCATCCTAATATTTATTTATAATTGTTATTATTAAATTATTTAAAATCTCATTTATTTTAAATTCAAATTTTAATCTATTTTAATATAATTATAGATTAAACCTAACAACATTTTATTATCAAAATTTTCTTTTCAAGTAAGGTAATATTGATGATGAATGATGTTTATTAAACTTTTGAAAGTTTAATGTAGCTTTCTTTATTATACAAAAATAAATATCTTTTTAAAAAATAAAAAAAAACATAATTTTATAGTGATTATAGTAACGACTAACAAGTTCTAATTGCAACAAATATATTAAAATCGTTACAAATTGAATAAAACCATTACAAAATTACACCTGTGGTATACAAACAGTCCCTCCTTCCATTGTCATTTATTGCGCTTTCATCCTCCTCCCATTCTCTTCCCTTCCGGTGCTCATTCTGCGCATTATCTCCTCTTTTTATTTTTAAGTTGGTTATTTTTTTATATGATAGTAAGATAATTTTAATTTATAAATTTATTTTTTTCTTATTTATATACTTATTTTTATTAATATATGTATTTATTATTTTAGATTATTTTTCTATACAAATTAATAGATCTATTCGATCATTTCTATATTATATTTTTCCACTTATTAACTATATTTTATAAGTTTGTTTATCTATTTTAATAATTTTTTACCTATCTAATATCAATTTATACAGTTTTTATATTTTAAATATTTCTTATTAAATAAAATATATCAAATTACATATATCTATATATATACATAGTAATAAAAATTTATATATATATAATTATAAGTACCATTAAATTGAATTTTTATTTTTTCTTACTTTGACTACAACATTTATACCGAACATGTGATTGCTACAAACTCTGATGCAAAAAAAACATGCAGTTATATTAAATTATAATATTTTTAAAACTTTATAGCAATTATTTAACCGCTATAATTTTTTTGACATTATCGCGAGTTACTTTGTAATTTCTCACAAAAAAATATGATTTTATAGCAGTTAACTAACTGTTACAAATTTTATATCTTTTTTTCACATTAAAATTTTTAGTTGTCATGATAACTACTACTACCTGAAATAAATCACTATAAATATTTATAATATTTTAACCATCATATATATCAATTATATAAACTACTACAAATATATTTATAACGCATAAATTTGTAATAGTTTATATTTTCTAATAGTTATAAAAATAAAAAATTAACTATTACAAAATATATCTTTTTTTTTTGTAATGACTGTACTTTCAAAATCACGTTTTCATTCGTTAGCAGATATAGGGCCCGTTTGGATAGGATTTTAAAAACGGGTTTATGGAAAAAAAGGGCTTTTGAACAGCTTATAGAAAAGGGCTTTTGGAGAAGAGATTATGAAAAAAAAGTGGTTTTGAATAAATGAGTGTTTGGATAGTTATTTATAAAAGGGGTTTTATTATTGGTAAATTACGAAAAAGGGTATGAGTATTAAATGAGGAGAGATAAGAGATAAGAGGAGAGAGGAGAGAGGGTGTAAGAAAGAAAATAGAGAAAAAGTAGGAGAGAGGAGAGAGGGTGTAAGAAAAAGTAGGAGAGATAGTGTAAGAAAAAGTAGGGGTAATATAGTAATTGGTTAGTTCAAACGTGGTTTACTGTTTCAAAAGCTACTCTGACCAGCTTATCTGAAACCTTGGTTTTAAACTATAGTTTAGTCCAAAAGCCCGTTTGGACAAATATGACTGTTTATTTTAAAATTTCTCCAAACCTAAGTTTTGAGTCAAACCTTGGTTTTAAACCAAGGTTTGGAGATTTCCAAACAGGCCCATATAGCGTGATTGACAGCTAGATTTCATAAAGATATTGATAAAAATGTCAAAGAATAAGCAACCATTTGTTCTTTCTTGCTATTCCTCGAGACAAAGGTTGTACTTGGAGTAGCAGGTGACAAAAGATTGTGTCTTGATTAAAATAAGGTATAAAAAATAGAACTTTTAAATAGTTAAAAAAATATTTTATAATATTTTTAAAAACGGTGTAAAAATTATTATTATTATAAATCTATCTTTTTAATAATAATTTTTTAACTGTTATTAAAAATAACATTTTTTAACTGTTTTATATAAAAAAATTATTGTGAAATGTGATACAATTAATAACAGTTTTCTAAAAAAATAGCAGTTAATTATTTAAATTTTTTTAGTTTTTCTCAACCTTATCTATTATCAATCACTTTAGTTACACTTATCAAAATCATCATACTAAATTTAAAAAGAATAAGTGAAAAGATCTAAAATGTTAAATATATAGAGAGAAAAATTATAAATTTGACTAAAAAATTAAAGATCTAATTTTTTTTTAATGTATTATAGTTTATAAATAACAAATGAAGAAAGATGTATAATAAATTTTTATTATATAATATATTATAATTTATAAATAATAAATAATTGAAAAAGTAAAAAAATGAGTAAATAAAGTAAATAAATAATAATTTATAATTTTTTGTGATAGAGAATGGCAATAAAAATATATAAAAATACTATAACATGATTTTTTTTTTAAGTTTGTGATAATAGAGAAAAGAAATAACAACATATATAGTTATGAAAAGTGAACATAAAATTAAAATTGGCGAATCCAAAATTTTAATTTTTTTTACGGAACTTCTAACAATAATTTTATAAAAGTTTGTCGTTAAAAAGGTAAAAACTCAAGTAAGACGTCGCCATATTTAATTTTGCAAGGAAAAGTGTAGCGGATGATGAGGAAATGGAGCTAAACAGAGCTATAAAGTTAGTAATATTGGAAGTTGAAATCCAAGAGATAGAGTTGATATCAGAATAGTACCCTCCTGACATTTCTCCACAAAAAAAAAATGAATAGAGAACCCAAAAGGTAAATTAGGAAAAGAGAGAGAGAAATATAATGAACAGTGATAGATCACAAGACAAGCCGGTGGGTTGTCTTGATGAATTATTGTTGCCGAAAGACGACGACCAAGCTTTAGGTGACGTTAATGGCCGCATAGGGCCCGTTTGGATAGGATTTTAAAAACGGGCTTATGAAAAAAAAGGGCTTTTGAACAGTTTATAGAAAAGGGCTTTTGAAGAAGAGATTATGAAAAAAAAGTGGTTTTGAATAAATGAGTGTTTGGATAGTTATTTGTAGAAGGGGTTTTGTGAGTGGTAAATTACAAAAAAGGGTATGAGTATTAAATGAGGAGAGATAAGAGATAAGAGGAGAGAGGAGAGAGGGTGTAAGAAAGAAAATAGGAAAAAAGTAGGAGAGAGGAGAGAGGGTGTAAGAAAAAGTAGGAGAGAGGGTGTAAGAAAAAGTAGGGGTAATATAGTAATTGGTTAGTTCAAACGTGGTTTACTGTTTCAGAAGCTACTCTGACCAGCTTATCTGAAACCTTAGTTTTAAACCATAGTTTAGTCCAAAAGCCCGTTTGAACAAATATGACTGTTTGTTTTAAAATTTCTCCAAACCTAGGTTTTGAGCCAAACCTTAGTTTTAAACCAAGGTTTGGATGCCTTCCAAACAGGCACATAAGCATGGAGAAACAGTAGTTTAGATTTTTTTTTAATATTGACTTTTAAGGGTGGGGTTTTTTTTTAAATCGTGATTAAAAATTTTTAAAACTAAATTTATTTATAAAAATATTACTATTTTTTATAGCTGTTATGAAGCAGTATTGTTTTAAATATTTTCGTAAGTAATAGCTCTTTGAATTGATCAAATAGAATGAGAATTTACAAGTATATAGATTAGTTATTATTAAAAAAAATTATTAAAAAATATACAATTTATTAAAAATAGGAAAGAGTAGAGAGGGTAAAAAAAAGATATGATAAAAAAGAGTGAGTAGAGATAAGAGATAAAAGAAAATAAAGAAAAGTGAGTAATGAAGAGAGATGACAGATGATAAAAAAAAGTGATTAGAGAAGAGAGATGAGAGAGGAGAGATTATGGTAAATATAGAAGAGAGATTAGAGATTATATAAGAAAAAAAAGGGTAAAATAATAATTAAATAGTTCATAAATTTTTTTACTGTTCTAAAAATTACTTTTACTAATTTATCTGAAACTATAATTTTAAATTAAGATTTGATCTAAAAATCTTTTTAGATAAATATGACTGATTATATTAATTTTTTAAACTAAAATTTAAATTAAAAATTCTTTTAAAATTATAATTTTAGATTTCCAAACACACCTTTATGGTTTAAATTAAAGTTGAATCAAAGTCAAACGAATTATAATTAAAATAATATTATTTAATTTGTATTTGATTTAAAAATAAAATATTTTTAAACTAAAATTATAATTAATATCTAAAAAACCCTAAACATTTATTTTTACATTAAAATTAATTATTGACAAAACTATACTAACTATATTTTATAGAAACGAATTCCATATGCTTGTGCATATATTTTTTAAATATTCTCGTAAAAAATGATAATTTTATCTCCATAATTTTTTTAATCTTTTTACTTATTTAAATATTTATTTATTTAAAATTATTTTTATACAAAATTTATTCTATAAAATTACTTTATAATCAATTTTTTTAAAATTAAAACGAACACACCCTAAATTGAAATGCATAAAAAGTATTTATATTGAATTATAAAAATAATATTTAAACAAAAATATTAAATAAATTGTCATATCAAATAGACGGTTGCCACCTAACATTAATTTTTTTTTTAAAAAAAAAAAAAGATAAGAAACGTGAAGACTTTCCTTCTGAGTATTGAAAAAACTTCATTGAAAACTGATTAGATGTAAATATATTCCATGCCTTTTCAAAATTGCACCATTCTCATCTAACTACGTTTCGAATTTCTCTCAAATGCATACTTCACTTTCACATTAATCTCTCCTCTTTCTCTCTCATATTGATTGTTCTTCAAGGCTATTCATTCTCTTCGTTTTCGCAAGTATTCTCTTGTAGTCGAAGCATGATTATTCAGAGTCGTTTGAAGATTGGAGGTTGATGGCCCCGTTGTCAAAGCATGTCATTCATAGTCGAATCTTCTTACTCTCAAACAAACGGTGCTGGATAAAACTTCAAATTCTTTTTTTCCTCTGTTATTTCAGTTTTTTGTGGTTTTTTATTTTATTAAAGGGAAATCAGATAAAGGGGTGCTAGATTTCCCTTCTTCATCTTTCTTGCTTCTGGGTTGAGCTTTCTTTCTATTTTTTCTTAACCCGATTAGACCATTCGACTAGTCGAGTTACCCGGGTTATTTCTAGGTCGCACCAATTTCGACTGGTTCACCCTGGGTCACATTCCCCAGTTTAGGATAACAACCAGACCGGACATATGACCGGTCCACCGCTTTTCAGTTTGAACCGGCAAGTCCAGTCTTATTTTTAATACCTTGGATTAAAGACCACGACTGTTGATATACAAATATCATCGTGTGTATGAATCTTATTGGAATTCTTACAAGAAAAACTCTTCAACGATATATAGGGGAACACATCGTCCCTTGTACCCCATAGTTGTTGGGAAGAGTATAAAGAAACGGGAAGAGAGCCAAAACAAAAGAATAATGAAAGAACAGGGGCGAAGAACAGGGAAGGAGTGAGACGAGAGAGACTATGACTACAAAAATTCAAATGTTTAGAACATGAACCAAATGATTATAAGAGAATAACAAAAACAATAATTCTACCGTCTCCAAATTTTGAGATATAAATCAGACACCAGTTAGCATGCTCCTAAAGGAACAAGTACCTGTTTTATATAAGATGTTTTATATAAGAGTTTAGAAAAAGAGCTTCTAAAAAATAATTTTAGATAGTTTTTAAAAAAATTATAAAAAAGAGTAGTTTTAAATAAATAAATATTTAAATAGTTATTATTAAAAATATTTTTATAATTAAAAAATTATCAAAAAATGATATGATTTTATTAAATATCTAAGAGAAGAGAGGAGAGAAAATGAAGAACAGAGAGGAGATATGAGAGAGGGTGGAAAAGAAAGATAAGAGAGGGTGGAGAAAAAAGAAGAGAGTGTAAAAAAATAAGAGTAAAATAGTAATTGAATAGTATATAAACTCTTTTTTTTTATAAATTAGTTTCAGTATCTTATCTAAAACTTTAATCTTAAACTATAATTTGGTACAAAAACTTTTTTGAATAACTTCAAAAACTATAGTTTGTATATTTTCCAAACACATATTTATAAGATAGTCCACATCTCTGATATATCCATACCACAATACTAGATAAAACATCTACTTAATTATAATATATTGCACATTTATTTTGTTCAAACACTTCTATTTTGATCATTATATACCTCTAGTTTAAAAGCTTTTTTTTTTTTTTTTTTTTGCTTTATTTGACCTGTGTATGATATTAGGTAGATCAGTTTTTCCCCTTTCTAATGATGGATATATAGCCTTGTATGGATTATTTACTATTTATCCCATGTAAAATATCGTTGGTTATTAAAAGGTATTGTATAAAGAAACTGCAACTTTGAAAAGCAGATACCGTCCGAGTTGAAATGAATTAGAAATCTTTTTTTTTTTTTTTCCCGTTGGGTAAGGATGTCTACGATATAGCTTTCAGTTTATAACTTCTAGGTTCCTTCCTAAAATGATTTGCAGCAACTCCAAGTACTTGGACAAAAAACCTCCAGGAGAACTTCTAACTAATTCTTCTAAACTACCACTTGACTCACCCTTATCTAAATTTCCAGCAAGCTGACCTCAAACTTCTCTCAAATCTCTCTTAAGATGATTTACTCCCTTTGAGAGAAGCCTCATCCTCTATTGAGAAAGCTTATTAAATTGCCAGGTCTTTCTAATAACACAAAACTCCTATCTTCTACAAAAGATAACATGTTGCTCCAAATAAGTTATCAAAGGATTTTAATATTTTATAACATCATGAACCTATCTTTCTTTAATTCTTCAAGAGGACGGTAATTTCTAAAAGGACATGCATATCTAAATCTACCAAACTAGTAACCTAAACTTACAAAACACTTAATGTAACTAATAATGTTGAAATCTCTGCACGTTTTACTTTACTCGTTAACATCTGCTCCCCACACAACTCAAGATTAATTCAAACGTTTTGGTATTAGCTTTCTTTTGTTTGGCTCCCTTTCTCCGAGCAATGATGGAGATACTAAGAGAGAAGAAGACTTCCAAGAGGGAAAGGAAATAATAGCAAAAAGAATATAAAATAAAAAACGGAGAAAAAGTGAAGAGCCATGCCTGTACGAAGATGCAAATTCAAAGGTGAAAACTTGCATGATTAGTGACTATTTAAATAAGAGTTTAAAAAATAATTTATAAAAAAAATTTAGATAAATTTTAGAAAAGGTTTTTTGGATAAGAGTTTATAAAAAAAATGGTTTTGAATAAATAAATATTTAGATATATATTATTAGAATGACTTTTATAATTAGAAAATTATTAGAAAATATATTATTTTATTAAAAATGGAAGAAATAAGAGACAGTAGAAAAAAAGATAAGAGATAATAGAGAAGAGAAATGAGAGAGGAGAGAGAGTAGATAATAGAAATGAGAGAAGGTGTAAAAGAAATAAAAGAGTTGAGAGAATCTATAAGAAAAAGTAAGGGTAAAATAATAATTGAGTAGTTTATAAACTCTTTTATTGTTCCAAAAACTAGTTTCAATAGTTTATCCAAAACTTTAATTTTAAACTATAGTTTAGTTTAAAAGCTCTTATGGAGAAATATGACTGTTTATTTTTAAATTTTTTAAAATTAAAGTTTATATAAAAAAAACCTTTTAAAACTATGGTTTTTCACATTATAAGGCACTAGAGCTAAAAACATAACCACCCTAAAATCAAATAGTGCGTCGAATATTTTAAAATATTTTTTTATATATATCTAGTATCTTAAAATAATTTATGATACACCTAATACCTTAAAATATTTTATCAGATGCACCTACTGTTGTAAAGTAATTTATGGTGCGCCTAATGTCCTGAAGTATTTTTCTCAAGTGTGCCCAGTACTGTAAAATATTTTTTTAGGCTCGTCCAATACCTTAAGTAATTTCTAGTATAATTTCACCTTCAAAGTATTTAAAATAATATAATCTCATCATCCACACTAACATAATCATTAATTTTGACCATTAAATAATGATTCAATTCTATTTTGACATAAAAAAACTAACTTGATAATATGATTCAATTTTCCTGAATTTTTTTTAGAGTCCATACTTTATTCTTTTATATTCTCTCTCATTTACCCATCCGTTTTATCTCATACTCTCTCTCTTCTTTCTTTAAACTCTTCATTTCTCTTATTAGATTCTAGCACACAATATGAAAAAGAAGAGAAATTATTTCTGTTTCAAAATTTGGAAGAATATGAAAAAAATGCTATGAATTATTTTATTTGCTAACTGTAAATATATAAGAAAGAAGAAAAAAAAAAGCTTGAACAAAGTAAAAGGAAGACTACAAATTATTTTATCTATCTATAGATATTAAAGAACCTATAAAAGCAAATAAGAAAGAAGATATTATATATTTTAAGGCACTAGACGTAATTGAGAAACTACTTTAGGACACTAGGAGTATTATAAATTACTTTAGAATACTGAGTGTACCTAAACAAAAATATTTCAAGACACTGGACGTATAATAAATTATTTTATAATACTGGATATATATGAGAAAATACTTTAAGACATTGGACATACTATAAATTATTTTAAGATACTAGGTTAACAAATACTTTTAAAAAACTAGATACACTCTAACTCAATACTATAAGATATAACCAAACCTATACCCAAACAAAAAGAACCATCTCACAGCCGAAGAATGAAAGAGAGAGATCAAAGGACAATATCCGAGGAAAATGAATACATCAGCAACACTTCAAAACAAACCATAAGGAAAACCGAACAGCCAAGAACAAACAACTAAATAAGAACATTAAATGACTAACAAACCCAATACGTTGAATGCATATAAAACACCTTCATACAAATAACCCAAAAAATTAGAACCAAATGGAATACATGCAAGTCATATTTACCAAGACGTAAAGCCAAGTCAGCAAACACGTGGACCAATAACCTTGCAAATCCACGGAATTTAGCAAGGTATATTGATGATGATGATGATGACGATGATGATGATGATTGATTATTGATAGCACCTTAAACCTCCTCTCATAGAAAAAATCCCAGTTCTATATTCAAAATTACACCTCCTCTCAATCTCAGAGAGAACTCTGAGTTCCATTCTCAAAACGGCAAAATAGGGTAAGTGTGATATCCTCCTCTCCCTTGCATAAGAGGATTAAATGGTTTAATTAAATAATAATAATAACTTCCCTACTACGAGGCATTTGGCCTTCAGCATTCGAAGGTAAAACAGCCGCTTCCCCTTCCCTTCCTTCATTGTTCATCGTTAGTTTATTGTTTTACCTCCGAGGCAAAACCCTTTTCAAATTTCAAATCCTGAATGTAACAATTTCAAATCCCGAATGTAAATTTGTAGGATGAAGTCCATGCACGACTTGAAATTTGCAGTTTTATTTTGTCATCTCCCCAAAATCGAAACCACTCCTTCCATTTCGTGGGCTTCAGATTCTGTCTTTTGCAATCATGCAGTTCGCTTCCTAAGTCATCTCCACCTAATTTCAACACCTCTTTCACCATGTAACTTCTTTTGTTTATCTCAAAATCGAAAGTTGCAAATGGAGGCCTTTTCTTCTCCGACGAGTGAGATTTACGCGATAGTTGGTCCAATGCTCTCAGTCAAAAGAATTCAGTTTGAGAATAATAACAGCAGGTAAACATATGCGTTGGTTATCTTTATATTTTACTTTTATGATTGGGTTAGCTTGCATTCTCTTTGCACATCTTGGGCAATGCCTGTATTCACACAAATGGGAGATTTACGATAAACAGGCAAACGTACTTTCTTTTCCTTGGAAGTTTACAAATACTATTTAACAAATGGATTTTCCAATGTATTTGCCGCAAATAAATGCCATATTTTCAGAAACGCAAAATTACTGACGGCTCAAAAGCGATATCAAAATCCATCTTGTAATTGTCGCCAAAGAGAAAAACATTTGTCTTGTAATTTACTTGTTTGAGTAGGAAAACTTCTGCTTTGGTCATGTTTGCGATCATCACTGGGCAGATATTACCAGTTTTCAGGTAAAGCCTCGCAAAAAGGGCCCCAACTTGGATAAAGTTTTGAAAGGTCTATGTATATCTGGAAGGCTGACAGAAGCTATTGGGCTCTTGAGTCGTACAGGATTACCGGTGCACTCAAGAACCTATTCTCTTATGCTGCAGGAAAGCATATTGAGGAAAGAATACAAGAAAGCCAGAAGAATCCATGCACAAATGATTGTAGTTGGATATGTTCCCAATGAATACTTAAAGACCAAGTTGCTAATATTGTATGCCAAATCAGGATACCTAGAAACTGCCTGCATCCTGTTTAATAATTTGGCAGAGAAGGGCTTAGTTTCATGGAATGCGATCATTGCTGGGTACGTCCAAAAGGGCCTTGAAGAAGTGGGATTGGATTTTTTCTATTTGATGAGAGAGTCTGGTTTGAGACCAGATCAGTATACCTTTGCATCAGTTTTTAGAGCTTGTGCAACCTTGGCTGCACTGGAACCTGGGAAGCAAGCCCATGGTGTGATGATCAAGTGTCAAATTAGGGACAATGTAGTTGTCAACAGTGCCCTTATTGACATGTATTTTAAATGCAGTAGTATCTATGATGGGCAGCTACTATTTGATAAATGTTTAAGCAGAAATACTATTACTTGGAGTGCTCTAATATCTGGTTATGGTCAGCATGGAAGGGTTGTAGAAGTTATAGAATATTTTCATAAAATGATATCAGAAGGTTTTAGACCAAACTATGTTACTTTCCTTGCTGTTTTGTCTGCTTGTAGCCATGGTGGTTTGATTGATGAAGGATGGAAATATTTTCTGTCAATGACAAGAGAGTATGAAATTCTGCCACGAGGTCAGCATTATGCAACAATGGTTGACCTTTTAGGGCGTGCAGGGAAGTTAAAGGAGGCTTATGAGTTTGTCCTGAATTCACCTTTTAAAGAACACGAAGCAATATGGGGTGCTCTGATTGGGGCTTGTAAGATTCATGGAGACATGTGCTTGTTAAAGGTCGCATCAAAGAAATTCTTTGAATTGGAACCTGCAAATGCTGGAAAACATATTGTCTTGGCTAATGCATATGCCAACTATGGGCTGTGGGACAATGTTGAGGAGGTTAGGGCTGTGATGAGGAAATCAGGGATGGCAAAGGAGCCTGGTTATAGCAGTATAGAGGTACAGCGAGAAGTTTTCTTCTTCTATAAGGATGATACATCTCACCATCAATCTGATGAGATATATAAGCTGATTAAAGAGATGAGATGCATCCTGATGGATGCAGACTATATGCCTGATATAAGTGGAACCTAGTACAAATATGCAGTATTGAAGAATCAGGGATATACAGAACTTGTTCAAGCTTTTCTTGTCTTGATATATGTTATTTGGATTGCCCATAAAAGTTCAGGTATGATACTTTACAAATTTAAACAAAACTATTACTTGCAAATAAAGTTCCTTAAGTTACAGATTTAAAATTCCTAGTGAAACAGCGAATTCTGAAACATTTAGGAGCTTTACTATTGTTGTGTATAATAGAATTTCTGACATAGGGATAATGTACTTTTTCCATTGGGAGCAACTGGCAAGTTATTTTGGAGGTTGGGTGCCAGGGGCATCTAATATGTCACATTTTGTAAACCAGTATAAATTATTGACGAGAAGCATACATCCTTTAGTATGATTCAGGTATATTTCCCCCAGCATTGTTCTAGCCTTCTTGATACTTAATATCAATTATCAATCGCTCTGTATTCTCTTACGTACAAACCCACCAGATAGAGATCTATATTCCTTTCTTGCTAGCTGACTGCTAACAGCTCAGTGTTCGATTGTTCCATTTTATTCTGTGGTTGATACAATTTTAGTTGCTATAGTGCATCTTTAGAAGCCATTGCATGGTCAGCTGAAGTTGTTGAGAAGCCTGCTTTGATTGGATTCTCAATGGAATCTTAGTTGAATGTGAAATTAAATCATGCTGAAGCCAGTTCCTAGAATCTTGCATCACGTCAGTCATCAGCTATGGGGAAATTTTCCAACTTTCCATACCAATCTCTTCTCTTGTAGGATTGTTAGAGATAGGGAAATTACTACTGTGTCAATGGAGTAGTAGTGATTATCTGGCCCTGCTGCCCAAATAACCGGATCACATTGGGTCAGGGGGGCTAGATAGAAAAATTGTTGACTGGGCTGGCCATTTGGTCAATTTGGCTTGGCACACCTTTTTCCTACTAACCTTTTAAGAAAAATTACTTTTTGATATAGCTATATCATTGGGTTAAATTCGAGCATTGTTAGGCGCAATTGGAGATAGCTCTTCCAAAGGCATTTTCTACATTCATATTGACTCAAACTCGAGACTTCATAATTAAGCGGCCAAAACTCCTACTAGGATCAATGCCCATTGTTAAGAAAAATTATTTTGAAAGCAATTATGTGAATTTTTCTTTAGGAATGAAATGAAATTTCTGAGGTGCTTAAGAAAATATTATTTTTTTTCTTAGGTCTTTTTATAACTTTGAAGAAAAAATGTATGAGAAATGAAGTTCATTGCAAAACTGGATCAGGCATCAGATTAGACCAATACAGTGCTCAAACCGTGTTTTTTGTACCCCTACAATGGAAGGGCGAGGTTGTCTTGCAGCAGTAGTTATGTTTAAGAGAGGTTGGTGTCTTTCTATCATAGGTTAACAGATGATTTTCATGGTCATTGAATGGTATAGCTTAAATTCCAATTAGAGATGATGATAATAAGCAAGGGATAGCGGATCGCCAAACCTTGTCATTGGTTAAAGCCAAACTTTCATCATGCTGTATATGAATCATCAATGTTAGTGAAAGAATGCAGTTTAACGTTATACCACTTTTGGCAGACAAGAACAAGCTTGAGTTCTCCAGTAAAAGTTTAAAACATGCATATGAAATTTCCTTGTAGTAGTTATCTACAAGATGCCTTAATGTCTCTGTCATTATCTTGTAATGAATGATCTGCCAAATGCCAGCAGAATTGTTTTTTCTCAACCTAATTGTGTTGTTTTAGTTGGGTATATTTAAGCAATGTGAAGGGATATTTTTTGGGGGGTACACAAGGAAAATTTGACATTATCTAAAATCATGATTGGAAAGCAAAAAGGTGGGGTGAGGGGGGTTTAGTAATTCAACCCGGTGGGCCTTGAGGTCTTGAGGAAAGCAATTAACTTCAAAAGCAATAAAAGGTATCTGTCTGCTAATTTGAATCATCTGCTTTTGTGCATTCTAAAAGAGAGTAACCTAAAAGAATGAGATTGTGCACGACACCCACTTTCTATTTAAACTTGTTTTCTTATATTTTTCTCTTTGTAATTGCATCATATATAATTATTTTTGTGAATGTCTTGGATTGATTGCCTAGGCTCCTTTTGGAGCATTTCTAGAATTACCTGTGCCTTCTGATGAAAATTGAGCATGAAGGCCTCATTCTTGCTGGTGAAAAGTAGTTTTCTAATAATAGCTATAAGGGAGCTTACTTTGGGCAGGTTTGATTAGGAAGATAGAAAAGAATTCTGTATACAATGCATATCATGTTCTGTTAATCATTATTTAATAATATTTATTTCTTATTTTCTGTTTTTAACCTAAGAATATAAGGGTTACCATTCATTCTAAAAAATTTAATTTTCTTATTTCTGTTTCTATATATCAAAAAGTCTCTGGCCGGCCATCCTTCATT
This sequence comes from Leucaena leucocephala, assembly GCA_037074615.1. Lineage (NCBI taxonomy): Eukaryota > Viridiplantae > Streptophyta > Magnoliopsida > Fabales > Fabaceae > Leucaena > Leucaena leucocephala. Next base: position 13,295,584 of record CM073528.1, on the reverse strand, counting down.
AATGTGCCTGTTTGTTTCTGTAAGATATTGTATGTTATGTTTCAGGTTCTCTGCAACAGCTATGGTTTTGTTTGCTTTCCATGATAGGGTGTTGAGCTGCATCTATCCCTCTAATAGTTTGAATGCTTTTAATGGGTTCATACTTTTAGTCTTAAGAATATGACCTCATGGCACGTTTAGATCAATTTCATGCATCAGGAATCGTGATGCAATGTGCTTATTCAAGGTGTTTGGTTGGCATACATATTACGGCAAATCAGGTAATCCCGCCATTTCATAACTTTTGTTCTATAAACCAAATTCCAGCTTACATGAATCAACGTATGTACATTTATATTCTTCACAAATCAACATTTAAACATTTATACCCTTTATTTTTAGCCTTGATAGAGTTAAAAAAATCATTTCACGTTTAGTTTTATTTTTTAGATACACTTTCAATTTGATTTCATGATTCCTTGATGGCATACTAAACAAATCCTCTATAAGCATCATTCTATCATATTTTTTTTATACTATTTATCCTATCTTTTTGCTATGTATCCAGTTTCAAGGTTTGTTATTGCCCTCTTCAATATAGATATCTCATCTAAGAATCTAACTTGAGACTTAGAGGGATATAGCGGTGTCTTACACTGTTAGACTAACTCTATATTGTATCATTATATTATATTACATTCCCTATTATTAACATTTCATTAAATTCTCTGTGACGCTTTAAACCAAATGGGCACTGAGTTCCTTGTAATCCCATATGGCATTTAAAAGAAGATAATCTATCATAGAAGCTAATTGAAACGCAAATATGATTACTCTCTCCAAATCACATTTTAGTGATCTTGATTAATTAACTGGCATATAGTGATCCTGCAAAATCTCTGTAGCTGGAAAGGGTAGTTTAGTTGTAAATATGTTTTTTTATAAAAAGCAAAATGATATTATAATTACTAATAATATTTTACAAATAACCAAAGAAAGAAGAAATAATACAAAAATTGGTAAATTGGTTTAAGAAAGATGGATGAACTTAGTAAAGTTGGGAAATCAAGGACCAAATTGTCTCGCCAAACTGCATGTCTAGAAGAATTTCAAGTTTGGTCCCAAGAGATGAACCTTTTATCAATACAAATTACTTGAAGCTGATCATGCATGGAAAGAAGGATTTTGTAGATTATAAACATGTATCCAAAGTAAGGCCACTCTAAGACAAAATGCCATGAATAATTGAGTGTTAGTAAACCACCTTCTACAGATGAATTACAATAAAGGCAATACAATAAAGGCATACATACCGTTGAGGAAAATTATAATTAGGCAAGGAAGTGAGCTTGTTCTGTTTTTATTTATGAAGGATGATAGACCAATCATTTAGATGGATATATCTGTCAAGAGTGGTGTTCAACCCAACTACAAGCAATTATAACAACAACAAAAAAGAAATATGAGAACGTTAGAGAAGTGAAGGTTTTTTTTTTGTACAAATGAAGGCTAAACACTTGAAATAACTAAATTTAATTAAAAAGATATTAGATCACAAACACTAGTTAAAAACTATAGACCCCAAATATGAAAGACAAGAGTATAATGTTTATGTAAATATCAATCAATTTTTAGCTAGAGCATCGGTAAACTTATTTTTAGAGAGGTGAAGTTCATTGAACCAACAATATCTCAGATGACTATTTGAGGTGGACATATCTTTTTCTTAACTGAAACAGACAATTTTTTTTTTTTCTAAACAGAAACAGAAGTTGTAAATTAAGCAAATAGTTAAGTGGGCCCTCTTCAAAGTTGTAACACATGATAGAATAAGAGGGTCCAACTGTCAGCATAAAAAACATAAGCATGAAGAAAAAATAAACTGCCAATAAGATTTATTATAAATAATAAATAACAGTCTTATATTTTATGAGTTTGTTTTTTACTGTCATTGTGAGAGTTTTTTTGTAAGCAATCTCGTAAGTTTTTTGTAAATATTTTTTTAATTTTAAGACTATATTTTAATTTTAATAGAAAACTAATGACAAATTCAAATAAGCTTTTCTATAAAAAAAAAAAAATAAGAAGAAGAAAAGATAAGCTTTTTTTTTTTGGTACAAAGCTTTTTGGAAAGGGGTTGGGCTCACCCACAATTTAAGGGCAAGGCGAAGTCTCCCTTCCTCTTAGGCGATACTAATGTCGGGCAGGGCGAGCCGTCTATTATCCTCAGGCGTAAACCTAAGCATCCAAGAGCTAGGATGCCTCCCTAAGCGCCGCGACTGGAACCACAATAAAGTGGTACTCCCCAGGGTTCAAACACACTCTAAATGGTAGTATATCTTACCCCTTCGTCAGCTAAACCTATAGACAAATGATAGATAAGCTAAAGACAAAATAATCTATTTTCCGAATAGTAGGACTAGCCCAAACTTGCACCAGCCTTGTAGAAGTGAGTCCACCCCAAACAATCCTCGTGCACCAGCTTTCCATCTTGTCAAAGTAGAAGTTCCAGCGACCAAAAACCTTCTTGTTTTTTTTTTTTTGGTACAAGTGAGAGTTATACGCCTAAAAAACAAATTAAATTATAAAGGAATTCAATCTCAAACACTCTTAAACTATAATAAACTCTAAATTAGATAAACATGAGTATAATATCTCTGAATTCTCTAACCATTGATTTGCCAGCACATCTGTAATCTTATTTTGATCTCTAAGTATAAATTATAGTTGGATGTCCCATGCTAACTGTAAGAGCTTCTGAAATCTGAACTACTAATAAACTGCATATCTCTATATTTATATTGGTCAGTAAATCAATAATATTTTTAGAATTAGATTCAAGAATAATCTTTCTAAATTATAGATCCAAGCCAATTAAAGCCCTTTATATGCAGCCTATTATTTTACTTTGATCACACTATAGGCTCTTAGGTTACATGTAAAACTAGTAATCTATATTCCTAAATAATCTCTAATAATATCCCTGTATCTTACCTTGCTCTGTGAGAGACAGTAAGAGTATCATCAATATTTAATTTAAGACATCCTGACTGGGACTTGCATTAGGATTGAATCAATTTTACATGTTTGGTACGATGGACTGGCATAGACTTGGATTGCCCAGTACCATACTTATCGGATTGGGCGATATCCCCTCCCTCATGCATTACAATTTTAATTTTGGGATTGAAAATTCTCTGACTCAAATGCCCTCCTACTCCTTCAACCTTCACCGTTCTCCACCGCCGTGTCCCCTTCTTCTCATCACCGTCCTCCACACTTACCTTCTCTATTGCCGTACTTCTCCATCGACCCCCTTGCAGTCTGAGTTCTGACTCTCCTCGTGTCCGTCGAGCTGAACGTAACATCTCTGCACCACCTACAACAATCACCCCTGAAATCTCAATTAAAAAACCCAACAAATCAACAATTGAAAACCAAACCAAAGACCTATAAACAATCGAAGAACAACAACCCAGATTTCAACGGCATAATCATTAGCATCGCGGCCTCTTCCATGTTCCAAAATCGATGACTTCAACCGCGTCATTTCGGAAGGTTACGTTGACAATTCGAAAGTATGGGAGATGGCTCCAGAGGTTCAGCAAGACAGGATTTCAAAAGAGAAAGGTGAAGCTGAAGATGATGAAGTGTTGATGAACGAAAATGGTGATGAAGATTGGAGGAAGTAGAATAGGATTGAAACGAAAATGGAGATGATGAAGCATGGTTGTTGCATTCAGATTTTGGATGGAGAAAAGGGAGGGTGGTTTTTGCACGATGGAGGGAAGTGGTCGGAAAAGGAGGAGGGCGGAGGTAAAAGGTAGGAGAAGGTCAGATTTGGAGAGGGAGTGGCCATAGAGGAGAGGAGGTGAAGTCTGCCGAGGATGGAGGATTGAAAGGATTTTAACAATTTTGTTTTATTTTTTCAAAGGATATTATAGTCTTTTCAGACTTTATAATTAAGTATAAAATAAAATTAACTATTCTTTTTAAAGATTTCATATTAAATATAATTTTAAAATCTCAATCTTAATCACAGTCCTAATCCCATTCATATTATTAATCCATCAAAATTCGTGCTACTTGCTAAATAGGGCATAGAGACCCCACCAGGTTAGAACAAGCCAAAGTCTCATGACGTACATAACACCAGAGCTACTGAAATCTTCTTAGGTCCTCCAAATGTGATTTATAAGAGTTTTGGGGCTCAAATTTTAATTTAATTTTTTTTTAAAAATAAACAGCCATATTTATTCAAACAAATTTTTGAATTAAACTATAGTTTAAAATTAAGGTTTTAGATAAGTTGGTCAGAGCAGTTTATGGAATAGTAAAAGAGCTTATGAACTAACCAATTACTATATTATCCCTATTTTTTTTACACATTATCTCCTATTTTTTCTCACACTCTCTCTCCTACTTTTTATTTATTTTCTTTCTTACTTTCTCTCTCCTCTCATCTTTTATCTCTCCTCATTTAATATTCATACCATTTTTCATAATTTATCAATAATAAAAATATTTTTAAAAATAACTATCTAAATACTCATTTATTTAAAACTATTTTTTTTCATAAACTCTTCTTGAATAGCTGATATAGTAAGTAGCCCAAGCCATGTCTTTATAGCATAATGAGCAAATCGAAAGCATCACAGGATAGTGAGACAAGTTATTTATTGACTTATGTACGCAACAAGTTCAAGAAGGTGAAAGAAACGGAGGTAGTATGACTAGGGTTGCTTGGAACCTTATTGAACAAAGATTTAATACCTGTATTGGAAGGAACTACCCAAGGGTGCAGTTAAAAAATAAGTATGACGCATTGCTAAAGGAATGACAAACATGGAACAAATTAAGAAGTTTAGAGATAGGGTTAGGGTGGGATGAGGATAAGGGTGTAATAGTGGCTAAAGATGAATGGTGAGAGAAGATGAAATTAGTATGATGTTCTTCTAATCGAACATGAATTTTCAATGTAATAGGAAAACATTTTCTGACCCATGACAGTTGTTTGTGTAGGAAAATCCAACCGTCAAAAAATTCATATTAAAAGGGCTGCAGTTCTCTGATGAGCTAAACCGTTTGTTCAACAATGTGGTTGTTGTAATTGGGAACCTTCAAGCATGGCTACTGAACCAGGGCAAGACCATGGATATGAGAATGATGATGAAGTTGTTAATCTTGAAGAAGAATCTAGAGATTCTGATGACGTTGCAGAGAACCCAACCAGGGTCAGTAAGGAATTGCATAGGGTGACGTTCCTCTTGTCCTAAGGTGCTAGTGGCGATACAAGCATCAATGGGAAGGGACCAATGTCTGCGGACAGCACACTCTGGGTTAAGCAGGCAAGCAGCGAAAAGAAGGCAAAAGGACCTGCCTAGAATGTCATAGCAGACTTCTTGACTGATATGGTTGGTGCGGAAGGTGGCCAAGGAACGTGCAAACGAAGAAGCACAACAAGCGCTGGCCACCATTTCGTCAATCAGTATAGTCATGACTCACCTCTGCACTATTCAACAAGTTATGGACAATATAGATTTCTTCATACGATGCACACAAGTCTTGAGAACTCCCGTGAATAGTCGCTTAAGGATGACCTACAACTAGTTGTGGATTGTTTGCATCATCTCTATTTTGGGAGAGGATACTCTTAATTTGAACGTTTGATTTGATTGTTAAATGTCTATTTGAATATTTAATTCGTTTTCTTATATATAAACACTAGTTAGCCATTTCTTTCAATAGTAATGTTGTGTTTAATGATAATTATAAAGATGATGATGATGATGAAGATGAGCATTCAAAGTTACGTTCCTTTATAGGATCTTCACGGGCAATGTATTGTTTCCGTGATTAAATTAGAAATAAGATCGTTGAATATAGAAAAGTCTAATAGTATGTCATCTATTGTATATATGCTTTCATATAATCTTTGACTTGATATTTCCATAGCTAATATATAAAAGTACTTGCATTTTAACTAATTTTATTTCCTTCTTTAGTTACTTACATTGATCAAAATGTATAAAATTAAATTTCTTTTTTTGTTTTTTTTGGTTGCCCACCTGGTATACTAAAATTTTATTCCGACTACATCTGGATCTGACTCGTATTGCGCACAAGGCTATAGTAGGTAAATCTTCTAACGGGGATTTTCTACATACGCTAATGCTCGAACTCGAGATATCGTTTAAACGATGTCGAGCCGTTTACCACTCGAATTAATCTCCATTGGTTATAAAATTAAATTTCTAATTATGCATAAGAAAATAAAAAATTTGAACATATTGCGTCAAGCTTCAACGTGCTTCCTCATTTCTAAGCTTCTAATCCTTTTTAACTGGGGTTTTGTGGATAATTCTTTCTTTCTCTCTAATGTTTTAAAAGCAAACACAAATTACAAAAACAAATATTAAAAAAGTACTAAATAATGAAGTTAAAAAAATAATGAAGTTAATTGTACATTTTTATTTTTAATATTTTATGATTGAGACAAAGTTGGGTATTAATTAAATAATAAAATTACTAAATATAAACATGCGAAAATTTTATTCCTATTGTTCTTCTAAACACTTTATAAATTATAAATTATTTATTATTAATTACTAAATAAATCAAAGATATATATGTATGTTATTTATTATTTTAATATCAAACAAAAAATACAAATTTAAAATTATACATTATGTAATTTTTATTTGATTTCATATCATTTCTAATAATTTACCAATTATAAAAGTTATTCTTATAATAATTATCAAAATACTTATTTTTTCATAATTACTTTTCTTCTAAAAGCTATTCTCTAGAAGCTATTTTTTATAATTACTTTTTTTATAAACTCTTTTTTAAAAGTTAAATTAAACAGGCCCAAAAACTAGTATAAGTTATATCTATTATGTCCCTACTATAATCATTATTTAAAACCAATTTTTTTATATTATTGATATTTGTATCAAGATTTAAGAATTCACTTTTTTTTGTCCTACTATATTCTTGACATTGATAATTTGACTATATGTTAAAACACCACAGTGTATTGTCCTCCTTATATTTTTTTTCTTGAGTATTATTTCATTCCCAACACTCTTTGCAAGTAATTTTTGTCACACCAAAATAATTTTTTCTTTCCAAATATCTAGATGATTTTAAGCGAATTTTTAGGAAATGTGTGGCCATGTGGGATCTCATCCTACCACCTTTATCTATAAATAAATGGAATATTTATATAAAAAGTAAAACCTATATATAATTTAATAAACCAGAGATAATAAAACATTAATATGACGAATTATTATTTCTTTTTACTAAAAAATATATCATTTCAGACTTAATAAGTAAAAAAGAAAAACGAAAATACAACCCATTCAAAACTTTTGATGGGATCAACCATGAAACTGATTTATCGGTTCACATGCCCACACTACACACATAAACTTGAAGCCCCAGCTCACACAAGATTATTTCGTGTTCCAACTAACCAATATATTCCTCAAACTGAACTTATCAAAGATCTTAGCCTTGAAAATCCATGAAATCAGGGTCATTTGCCAATGCCTCTAAAATCTCAAAACTTAAGCAAAGTTCAATATCCATGCTACCTTCTTCTCCAGCAAAAACAGTTACCTTTCCATGAGTTTTATTTGCAGCACCACTTCGAACTGCCACTGGCTTCCCCCAGCCGAAGTCGTTTCCATAAATGTCGAACCTCGGAGAACTGCTTGTGACCATTTTATTACTTTTCGTCCCCCTGATGAATCTAAATAGCTCTGGGTTTTTCACCCAACACTCATAAAAACCCTTAATCTTCTCTTCTGTGTATAAAGATATCATCTTGTTCATTTCCATAGCAGTATTTCCAAGCCCTTCCTCAAGCAATTTTCCTGCTTTCATGGTCATTTTACAGATCTGCATAGCATTTCCAAAATAACTCTCTGCTAATGGTGGGTTCAATATTCTTGGTCTAACACCAATTACCACGATAAAAATGAGATCCTCCTTCGGATCGAGACGTTGGCAGCGAATTACAGACCGCCAAACATGAGTTAAAAGTGCCTGTAGATATTATATTTTGGTTAGTGTTAACCTCAGCGTTTCAGAAGAGCAATCTTTTCCTTTGTAAAGTTAGGGCGTGTTTCGATATCACTTATAGGGATAATTGATTTAATCAAAATAGGGTGTTTGGATAATTGAGAAGCTGGTAATAGTAGCTTAAGACACAATCATGGTTTTTGGTATGTATGAAAAAACAAAACAAAAGAAACAATCATAATTTTTGGGTCATAATTGAGTTTGTCATGATTGGGGCGTGTTGTAGCTAATTATGGACAAACGTATATGTATGGTTAATTTTATTCACAAACAAATGTTAACTGAACAAATATAAATTATGACTTCATAATTAAATATTAATAAAACATATTTAAATTTTAATTCTTTAAATATTTTCAATTTATAAATTTAAAATTAGAGATAAATATGTTATTATTTAATTATAATTATTATTTAAATTCGTTAAGTTGTCATTTTCTATTAATGAGATTAATAGTGTTAAAATTAACCGATTAAAAATATATTTTATAAATTTAAGCAACTAATTGACGTAAAATTAGAACACGGAATGTATAGTTTAGCCCCTAACTATAAGATAAGTTCATAAATATTTTTTTTTAAAATATAGTTCATAATTGATCTTGACAGGCATAGAACGTGTTTGAATATTTTTTAAGAAAAATAATGACTTTGGATTTTCAATTCTACTTTTTTATTTTAACCAAACTAAATCTTATAAATTAATTCTAACAAAATCTATTGTCAGGTTCGTAATTATAAATCATCAAATTTTATTTCACATTACCTGTAGGGATGATATTTTGTTGGTGTTAACCTCTGCATTGGCTTTTGCTTTCAGATGAGCAATCTTTTCCTTTGTAAAGTGGAACACTCTCTCCGGCAGCGGCGGAGGCGGTGGAATCAACTCATCAGAGATTTGATCTTCCTTTGTAAAAGGAAAACAAATAGGCTTCTCAATCCCCTCAAGAAACCAGCGTTCAAGATGAGGAAGCTTGGATACTTTGTCAAGACCTCGAGAGATTTCAGCCCAAGCATTGAAGAAATGCCAAAACGACTTGCCGTCTACAACAGAATGATTCATTGAACATCCGATGAATATGCCGTCTACTAGCTCTGTAACTTGAACCCCCAACAATGGCTTCGAGGTACCTTCATGATTCTTAACTCCGTTCAGTGGAAACAAGGAGTGAACAACACGAGGAACATAAATGGGTTTGACAATATCAGAAATTGAAACGCTCTTAGCTATTGCATGAACAAACAGAGCACCCTCGTTGTTAAAAGAGATCGAAACAAAGACTGTGTTATCGTTGTCGTCGTCGTGGTGTTTGGACATGGTGAGACGTCCGGCGAGGGGAAAGGACAAGTCAAGAGTGGATGAAAGTGAGTGTTTTAGGTGTTGGATATAAGTGTCTTTAGGTTTAGGGTTGTGAAAGAGAAGTCCTTTTTGAATAGTTTCGATTTGAAGAAGTTGGAGATCCCATGGAGTTAAGTCTATTTTTGGAATGAGGTCGCCATTGTTGTGGCTTCGAGCTTGCACCAAAGTTGTGGAGATTACTTGGATTTCTTCGGCCATGTCTATGCTGATGGCTGAGATGCATTGCCACTTGAATCCGTCGTATCTTTATAATATGTTCATATTTAAAATTATGTTATTTATTAATTTAAAAAATATAAAGGTCATCCACAATTAGATTTGATGTGACTATGAAATCTTGCCCCAATATCGTTGAGGCCATGGGCCCTCCCACCCCACATCAAACCACACCAACAACTTGTGATGATTTCAAGTTATTTCTTAAATATTTAATATAAAATTTAGTTAGACAATTAATTTTAAAAACAAAAAAAAAATAAAAAAATAATTTTAATTTTAAATATAAAATTTACTTTTTATATTTATTAATTTTTTAAAATTATTCTTATTGATATTCTCTTTACTATAATTAAGTGAAACAGAGAAGAAGATAATTAAGTAAGATAGTTACAACCTGTTCACACCCACATGAAACCACACCAACCTTGTGAGGATACACTACTATAAAATAGACTTTTTAAATTGGTTAAAAATAATATTTTATACTAGACCACGATCTAGTGTAGATACAAGTAGTGTAAAAAGTGTACAATCTTTTAAACTAGATGGTACACTGGTATAATTTTTTTTTCTAAACTAGGCTAAATATAAAGTGTATAAGGCTCATTTTCTAAGAAAAATAAAATATTTAAACCGGTCCCGTTTTACATTCAGTGTAGAAATGTTGATATCTACACCGATTGTGAGGTCGTCCGGTGTAGAAGAATGCATTTTCTACATCAGTTGTGAGTACGGCCAGTGTAGATGAATATATTTTCTACACCTCACCTGCACACAACCAGTGTAAATATTATAATATTACATCTCAAGTTTAAATATTGTTTCTACACTGGACTTCTATTGTCCGATTTAAATGTTAAATTTTTTTAATATGACCCATTCACTGTTTCATTACCCTATCCCCAGAAGCTTCATAAATAAATAGCCTAAATATATTAATCAAAGAGACATCATTAGATGTTTAAGATGGTAGAGACATAATTCAATTGCTCATTATTCATATAATAAAATTCAATACAAAAAGTGCAACAATTTGAACAAAAAATTAAAAGAATGTATTGAAAGGTAAATACTATTAAGAAGAAAAGTTTAAAAAACAAAACTCAGCCCAACAATTGCGTAGGTACTCAATATCTTGTTCAGAAAATGAGTCAGGTTGATCAAACATCTAAACTATCAAATTAAATTAAGGCATTACTAATATATATTAAATTAAAAATATGAAATTATTAAAATCACAATTTTACCTTATCAGTCAGGTCAATTCTATTTTACATGATAATATTGACGATGTGACTAACTATGTATAGGCCACACAAGTTGCTTTCTCTAGGTTGCCTTCAACTATGTAATATTAATATGATCAAAATTATTTGTCATAATCAAAACGTGAAGTCTAACACTTAGTGCTTTTATTATCTTCAGTGTGATCTATTAAGGGTCCTTCACCTCGTTGTCGTGCTTAAGACTCTTTACAATTACGAACATCCTCATGGCCTTATCACCAAAATTATAAAGTTAGTAACTCATTTATTACAAAGACTATTGTTCTGTAGAAGAAAACTCACAAGTCTTCTTGATATCATCTGATGACTTATAATTGAGGGAGCATAAGAAGATAACTTTATATTTGTGCTTACATATGATAACCAATTGTCAATGGTCACTGTAGAAATTTAAAAAAATGAGTATTATCATTAAGCAAATACAAAAGTAGTATGAAATAAATACAATATTATTATTCTTATTCCTGCATATATGGTGCAAATAAATAATCAATATCAGTTTTACCGAGTCTTCTGGAAATGTATTGAAGTCTCAAAGTTTGAGAGGTCCCTTTTACATAAATCTGAACTGGGCCTAAGAATTAAAACTTACCTTGATTGCCCTTAGAAACCAAACCAGCTTGCACGTACCTATAATTAATGCAAACATTACGTTAGTTATAAGAGTTGAAAATTTTCATTATATATATTTATATTTAAATTAGACTTACATAAAAAATACTTGGATGCACGTGATGGTCAATTGATCCTTAGGAATGATAAGTGACACCACATTTGTATAGTCAAGAAAGGTCAGTGCCCCCATGTCACTCACAATTGAATCCATAGGTAAATCTTATGATGGCGAGAAGTTGGAAGTTACCTTGGGGATGACGCAACGTGATCTGAAATAAGATCTTTTAGCCATAATATGAAAGTTCCCTTTGCCTGACTCACTGTCTTCACTTCATCAGTGGAAATTGAGACAGGAGTATCTTCAATTACCATGTTTTCAACTGTTAGCCTTAATTGATTATCATGAATTTGTATATGGTGAACAGTTGCCCCTAAGTTATGGATAGAACTATGTGCCACTAACTGTCTAAGAGGATCATCTACATATAGATCACGAGGTTCAACATTTGGATCTGCATGAACCTCTAACGCCGCCCCAGCAATACAAAAACTCCCTTTAGTACTATGAAGGGCTATAGGTGAATGCATATAGAGGGCGCTTAGGTCATGTTGCCTTGATGTCATCATGGACAACATTTCTTCCTTGAACTTTCCCAACCCTACTTGTGCCTCCGCCCTCATAGTGGCCAATAACGATTCTAACTTTGCTCTCGGCACCACATGTGGGTAATGTCGTAGAGAAGCTCCAAAGTAATCTCCTATACCCACACTTCCTCTAACTTCCCTGACATAGCCCCCATGCTCTTGTTTTCCCTAACAACAGTCAAGATGTCATTCTTACCCTCTGACAAGAAAGATCCCTGGGTCTTTTGCTATTTAAGATCAGTTTATAACATATAAAGAACAAACATAAGTAATAATATAAATAGTATACTAAAACAAAATAATATAAGTAGTACTTACAATTTTTTCTGCAATCATACGAGCATGATATCTTGTATATGATTCGCTCCTTGTTTGGTGAGCATATAACCAATTATCTTCGCGATGTACTGGACATGGAGAAGAAAGAAAAACAGAAGGATTTGACTCAGTGTTTTCTTCTAATCTCTTCCTCTTTGCCCTCATTAAGCCTCTTTCATCCTTCACCTAACCCCCTTGAGACATTGTGTGGGGGTAATCATTCTTGAAAGCGTATTCAATTACTTTTGCCCTTTTTTTCTACAAGAATTAAAGTAGTTAAATTTAATACATATGATAATCCATAATAGGAACGAACTTTAAGATGGATTAACTCATCATAGTTGCTGTCATAGTACAAAGCCTAATAAATTATTCCCAACTAGCTTTATCAATGAATTGATACTTGCTGCATGAAAAGGATGAGGCTAACCATCTTTATCCCAGCCATGCACATAATAACGAGATAATTGTACCATGAATGCCCTCCAACACTCAGCGCAATAAGACAACATCTTATTCTTTAAGACTTTATTGTTGGGAACATCATAAGTGAACTGCAATAATTGCCATTGAAACTAGAGTTAGCAACAAACAATTCTATTTTTTGAAATTGCTCTTGATACAATATAAAATAGTTAGTTTCTATACCCAGTTAGTGTCCTAAGTCTCTATGATGATGTTAGGCTTGTTGTATGCTAGGAGGCTGACATAACTTACGTACTTGGTGCTTTGTTCACCAATTGGGCTCTAATGTTTGTCAAACTCAATATGTAGCATTTTCCCTTCCTTTCTGCCTTTAGCAATATATTTCAATTGCGTCGCACTTCTACCCCTCCTTTGCTTAGACTGGCTTGGAGTATCGCTATCCTCATTCTGATTAACACAATCTCGTATATTTCTATGTAGGCAATAACAAAATCAAATATAGTAAACAGACTTAACCCTTTTTTTTTACCCTGTTAGAATACTCAAATATAGAAAACTAGAAAACTTAGATTAAATGAACTAGAAAACTTAGATTAAATGAACATGTACACAAGAAAAGAAGTGCCAATAACACGTACAAAACTGAGAATAAAGAACACAAGCACAGTGAAGCACAAGCACATAAAGAACAATAGACATGGCAAATCATAATGAACACGAGAGTAGAGAAGAATGACTGAGAATGATGAAGCCCCACGAACACCACAGAGCATGGCGAGTGGAGTAATGAGAGAAGTGAGAAGGAAAACTAACAAAAATCACCTCATACAAGAGATCAGAGAAAAGAATCGGGGATTTTGATGTAAGAGAGAAGTAAAAGAACTAGTGGAAAATGAGAGATATGAAAGATGTGAAAAGGGCTTTGACAAAACCATATATTTATATATTTATTCATATCATTTTAGTGGGCTCTTGTAATTATTTTGGTCATTAATTGTATAGTTTATGCACTATTTGGATTAATATATCTTACATTGAATTAGTGCTTAACAAAAGTATAATTGTCATATTTTTATTATTTCTCCCAAATAATTATTTTTGGAACAAAAAGTATTACATTGTTATGATTTGTATTTCAAGTACTAAGGAGAAATCAGAATTTATAAATAACAACAAAGGACTATAAATTGAGAAATTGCATATAAAGACTCAATTGGCCAAACCTTGCGATTTGGCCCATTATGTTACTTTTTAAATTGGTTCATGTAACAACACACGCACACACGTTGCGAAATTGAAAGGAAAAAGGAAAAAGACCGCAAGACGCACAGAGGTGCTATCGCGAGAGAAGAGAAGTCATAGGAGATAACACAACATGTAAACGCATAGAAGGAGCTATACTGCGAGAACCATACACTATCAACGCCACCTTCATTCATGCCCATGGCACCCACTCCATTTACTCTCCCTTCCACACATCCATTCACTGTCATCGTCTATTCCATTAATCACCTTCATCCTCCTCTAGTCCAGTCCAAGCTAGTAAGAGCGTCATAGCAAGTGCAGCAACCAGAAATGCACAGTAATGGTGTAATGATGTTGGTGACGCTGATAGTATCAACTTTGATGGTAGTCCGTGGCTAGGGCATCCTAATTCTCTAATTCAATAGTCAAAGCATAAGTTTAGGATCTCAAAGGGGAATATAAATTACTCTAATTCTCTACCCAATAATTATATTATGACTCTTAGGTCTTAGAATTAATTTTATAATTATTAGAAATTTTATAATAATTTATTTGTATTTATTGAGGATTTTGTGATTGAATTTTTGCTTGAAATTTGATATCATTCTTTAATTAACTTTAATTTCATTTACTTTGATCTGGGTCAGACATTGTATTGAGATTATTATGAGTATTTAGAGATTTTTTAAGGTGACTTGAATTATTAGATCGTTGTATCTCTTACCGACTTAAATTCTATTTTTATGAATTATTGAATTATGGTTGAGCATTTATTTTTAATATCCTTAGTCTTAGTTTACTATTCTGGTGGCAGTTAATAGATTGAGACTTTAGAAAATATTTTGTGACAATTCGAGGTGGTTCAATTGTTGGATTAAAAGCTTAATTATAAATCTTGATTCATTGTTTACAACTCCTATATCTTTGGAAACTATGATTACCTATGTTATTGAATTGGATGATTGCTTTTATTATTAATCAGTTTCACTTTCATTTCATTCACTTATTATCATTCATTATCCCTTCCTTTAAATTAAAAATACCAAAAATATTTTATTTAAATTTTGCATTTAGTTATTTGTCAATCAAAACAAATCTAATTTTCTAGCTTATGTTGTATTACATTTAGTTACTTAGGAATTTTATTTTATTTTTGGCTCCTCAAAGAGAATGACCCGATGTTGCATTATACGTAATCCTTAGTTTAAGGTTGTTTCAAGTGGTGCCATTGTCGGGAAGCCAAGAAATTGGTTTCCTAATAACTAAGTGTCAAGTAACATTGTCTAGGATTTATTCAATTGTTGAGCTTATCTTAGTTAGTTTGCATAACATTTACAGTTTTATTTGCAGTTTTCTTTTAAAGAAACAAAAAAAAATTAGGTTAATTTTATTTGGTTTATTTATTTTTTTTATTATTTTGTTCATTTATTTTTATTTAATTTAAATTTTCTTTTATTTTAGTTTTTTTATCTGATTGCTACTATTTATGCCTATGAGTGATAGGGCTTTATCTTTGATTCCTTTAAATTTTGAAATAGAAAGGTCTATGAAAAAAATTAGAAGAAATAGGAGAATAGATGTTACAAGTCAAGTTATTATCGAGGAGGGGCATATTTCACAAGAGTTAAGTTCGTCATCTAGTGAACAAGAGTCTAGTGAGAGAGCTACCTCTAGTGATCACGTGTCTGTTAGTGATTTTGAATTAGAACAAGAAATCATGGATGGGGTTAATGATAATAATGGTTATAATGGGCTTAATGGGAACAACGGACATGGTGAGAACAACTTAGGAAATAATGGTGAGGATAATAGAAGTATAAGGGAGATTAATAATTCTATTATTGATCCTTATAGATTTTATATTGATGATGTGGATTTTGAAATTAAATGAGTATTAATTTCTTCCTTACCTAAATTCCATGGCTTTGTAAGTGATGATCCACACATGCATTTGAAGACCATGCATATGGTGTGCTAGTCCATGAAACCATATATGGCTAATCTTCAAGATGTATTGAGGAGAGCATTTCATTTACTTTAGAAGGCAAGGCCGAATAATGGCTTTACACACTACCTTAACATTTTACTACATTGACCCAAGATCAGTTGAAAGGAGCATTCTTAGATGAATATTTCCCTGCCTCTAAAACTTCAAGGCTAAAAATTAAGATAACTAGTATGGTACAATGAGATAATGAATCCATGTACAAATATTGGACTAAATTTATCACACTTCTAGCTCAATGTCTATACCACACTATTTCAAAAAATAATCTAGTCAATTCTTTCTATGAAGGGCTACTTCCACATCATAAGCCCTCAATTCATGCCATTGCAAATGGTTCTCTTAGAGAATTGAGTCCCAATGCTTCATGGAACCTACTTCAAAAGATAGCTACCAATGACCCTTAATCTAGAGACACAAGAAAAGTGTATAATACCTTTTCAATTTCTTCCCAAGATATTCTTGCTGAAATTGCTGCTCTGGGAAACCGAATGGAGAAAAGACTCAGTATTTTAGAGAATAATATGAATGCCAAGCAGGTTAATTCAATGGATCACTCTCAAGCTCTAGTCACTAGTTGTGAGTACTGTGGGTCCATGATGCATGCCTCTAATACTTGTTCTCGATATGAAGAGGTTTTTGCACTGTACCAAAATAGGAATGACCAATATCAAAAGAGGGATACCAACTCTAACACTTATAATTCAGGTTGGAGAGATCATCCTAACTTTAAATGGGGTGGGAATCGAAGCAAACCTTAAGAAAATTTCTCAAATCAAGTGGTGCCTAATCAAGGGACTTCATCTTTTTTTTTTCTGGAGGTAATAAACTTGCCATGATCGTGAAAGGTATTACTGAACTTAATTTAAAGTTTGACAATTAGAAGTCATAAAATGAGGCTAAATTACATGCTATGGAGAATAAGATAAACTCATGTCTACAAAATGTGTTTTTTAAATTAGAGCAAATGGAGACTAAACATGAGAATTTGAACACTTTTGTTACTCAATTATCTAACAACTTGAGTGAACAACAAGCAAATAGTAGTAGTTCTATACCCTCTAATACAGTGATAAATTCTAAATCTTTGAATGTAATCACACTGAGAAGTGGTAATAAAATTGGTGCTAAGAATGTGCAATTCAAAGAACATGAAGAGGATGAAGAGCCAGTTGATAAGGAAATAGAAGTTGAGTTTCCTCCTGCCAAAACTACTCCATAAACTTTCCAAGCTGATATGAAGGCCTACAAGAAAAGAAGCTCTTGGAGAAGTGTCAGAAACAACCAGTGGTACAGAATGATGAAGAGGCAACAACTATCATAAAGGGACCAGTAGAGAAAGGGTCACCTTATGACTCCAAGGGTGATGAGGTAAACATTCGTGAATTGCCTTTTTCAAATTCTTACTTGATTAGTAAAAAGATTGTTGAAAAGAAAGATAATGATGAATTGTTTGAAATGTTTAGAAAACTTTAGGTTAATATGCCATTGCTTGAATTGATTAAAATGATGCCTAAGTGTGCTAAATTCTTGAAAGACCTATGTACAAACAAGAGAAAGTATAGTCATAGTGAGAGAATCTAAATAGGGTTGAGTGTTATTGCCTTATTTAAGCCACAATTGCCTATTAAATATGAAGACACGGGTTCCTATACTATTCTTTGTACTATAAGTAGAACTATAATTTCTCAATCCCTACTTGACTTAGATGCATCAATTAATGTCATGCCAACCTCTGTTTATAAGACTATGGGTATTAAAGTGTTGAAATACAGTAATGTAGTGCTTGCCCTAGCTGATAGGATAGTGCGATACCCTAAAAGCATTCTTGAGGATATTCTTATATAGTCAAAGGTCTTGTTTCCCTAGTTGACTTTTATGTCCTTGATATGACTAATGACCTCCCTACTGAGAGTACTTTGATTCTAGGTTTCCTATTCCTTCTAACTCCCTAGACTATAATTAACATGAAAAAGTGTCTTATCACTATAGATTGGGGATCAAGAAGTGCAATTTAATTTTTTAGAAGCTATGAATCAGGGTTATGAAGATTGCTCTTATTTGGGTATTAGTTCAATTGAATGTCATGATAATGATATAAATCACTTACATGAGACTGATATGTATGAACCTCATTGGTGTGACATGGTTGTGAAGCATGGTAATGCTTTTACTTATTTATCTTCCTCTCATCCTTCTCATTTATGTGCATGTGAAGGTGGTGTATCGTTTGTCTATTGTTTAAAGATAGATAGTTGGCTTTCTTATACTCATGATTTTTATGTATCATCTTGCTTTGATTATGGTATTACCCTAATTACATGCTTGATAGCCTTGAGAAAGGTGTATTTCTTGATTTTATAGGAATTGATGATAAAGAGGTTGATTAACGAGCTGTGAATATAGCTCCACCGTTGAGTAGCGCTAGAACATTATAAGAGGATATCAGTGATTCTGCTACTGTCTTAGTCCTTTTCTAATCCCACTTTCACTTCTAATTTCCTTTCTTTTTCTATTGATTAGACTGACTCTAACTCTCCTATTTCTAGGTTATCTAATTGTGGTACTGAGTCAGGAAGTAGAGGAAATATACACCACACTGAGCTTATATCTCCTTCCCCAAGCCATATGGACACACCACTCGCACTGAATGCACTTGATATATTGAGACTAGTTCATTCTATTGTGCAAACCCCTGATTTAGAATTGAAACCCTCCCTTCTAACTTGAAACATGTCTTTCTTGCTGATGATTGTAAATTGCCTATTATTATTTCAAGTTCTCTGAGTAGTTCTGAAGAAGAGAGATTAATTTTAGTGTTGAAAAGGTATCAAAGGGCTATAGGTTAGTCTTTAGGGGATATACCAGGGATTGATCCCTTGGTTTATACACACAAGATCCTATTAGCTCAAGGGTCAAAGCCAATTAAGCAACCACCAAGGAGGTTAAATCCTCTTATTCATGATGTGATTAAAAAGGAGGTATCTAAATTATTAAGTGTGTGATCATATATGTAATCTTAGATAGTGAGTGGGTGAACCCGGTACATGTAGTACCAAAGGAGAGTGGTATCACAATAGTGAAAAATGAGAGTAATGAACTTATTCCAACAAGAGTTCAAAATGCTTGGAGAATGTGTATAGACTATAGGTAGTTGAATGAAGCGACTAGGAATGATCATTTTCCATTACCTTTCATTGATCAAATGTTGGAAAGAATATATGGTAAATCTCACTATTGTTTCTTGGATGGCTTTTCAGGTTATTTCTAGGTACCGATTACACCTGCAGATCAAGACAAAACCACTTTTACATGTGCTTTTGGCACCTAAGCATATCGAAGGATGCCATTTGGGTTGTGTAATGTGAAACATCCTTACTTTCATACATCTTAGGGACCATTCAGTAGCATTTAGAACCACTTACAAGACCTTGGAAGTTCATTAGCTAAATCTGGAATTTTACTCTTTCTCAGGTTACTGTTCATATGGTATTCCATATTATGCAACAAACTTTGAAAAATCATAACTAATTCTAGAAAACTCAAAATGAAGTGGTTCAAAAATATACGTGAAGATAATATCTTGAAATTTAAGGGAAAAATAATTTTCAGACCAAATGATTAGCCAATTAATACAGTTTATTCGCCAAAATTTACTGTTCATTTGGTCAAAAATCCTGGAAATAGATTCTGGTCCCTTACTTTGGAAAATCAGTTCTCTTTGTACAGACATCGAAATAAAGCATTCTTGGTGTCAAAATGAAGCTTGGCATGTCATCTAAATATCTGTAAAATTTCATACATTTATTCCATCATTTACTATTTTTTATTACATCATGACCATCACTGCTTACATTGGTCATACAACAACATTACACATTCACATAACATATATACTATCCAATCCCTAGCTTTTCTTCATGCTTCATCATCCTCTTTCATCATTTATAAACCTGTGGGATTGGGATTATATGGAAAGAGATGAGATTTCGGGGGAAATCTCAGTAGCAAATGGTACTAAACAATGCACGCATTAATGTAACTACTTGTGCTTGCTTGTGAAAGTGTTACTATTGTGTCATGTGCATGCTTCCATGTTATATATGAAATACAATTAGTCAAAGTAAACATATAAATAGATATTCATACATAAACACATAGGCAACACAATTCAATCAAGCCATAGCACAATCAAGCATAACATTTAATGCATACAAGTTTAGGATAAGTTTACTACCTTGAACACTTGACTTTCTTTCTCCTTATCTTGCTTCCTTCTTCTCACTTTTCTTGAACATGTGGCTGCCTCTCTTGGAGCATACCAATCAATTCCTAACATCACATAATCATTCATTCATCACAATCTAACTTCCTTGAGCATTAAACTCACTTTAACTAACATAACTTCTTCTTGAACATTAAGCCCATTAACTTTCCTTGATCTTAACTAATGGACTTGGTCTTTGAATTAATTGATGTCTTGACTTCACCCTACATAATTTCATCTTTTGAATCCATTTATGAGTTTAGAATCATGAAATTCCAGCTCCTTCATCACATTCTGTATAGAACTGAAACTGCACTTAATTCTTTCAAAAATTCTCATTTTGATTCCAATGCTTCCCATACTTGTTTCTCTACTTTATCCCACACAACTTTTCATTTTAAAACCATTGGAAGCATCAAAATTATGAAATTCCAATCACTGTTCATGCGAGTAAACAGTAATAGAGAAGGACTTCAAAAACTACAATCTTGGAATTTCAATGCTTTTAAGGTTCAAAACCTTTTCAATCCTACACAAAATCATCATATAAACTCAATGGAAGCATTAAATCATTGAAATTCCATTTCCTTCCCTCATGAACAGTGCATACCAAACAGGGCACACTATGGCAAAGTCAAGAATATCAATTTGATTCAACAACCAACCACTTAACTACCTTGTTTAAGCTTCAATCACATGTTTCTAACTTTAATTTCTTCTTTCCCCTTTCATCTAAGGTTTTTGGGAAGAACCTCCCCTTAGAGAAAAATAAAATTTTCCCCCATGAAAACCCTAAGTTCAAGCTCCCAAATCAAAGGAAAATAAGCTAGGAGAGATTACTTACCTTTAATCTCTAGCTTGCTTGAACTTTGGTACCTTGAATCTTCTTTGTCTTGGCTTGAGTTTTCATTTTGCAAGATTTTTCCCAAGGTATCACAAGGCCAAGGTTTTGGGCAGAATGAGGGGGTATTTATAGCCAAAATCCAAGAAAAATGAATGGCCAATATTGATTTGGTTACTATTTGATCTAAAGGCCCACATTTAATCTTAGATTTAAGTTTTTCATAAAAGAATAATTATGACATCATGTGGGATAGCTCAAGGGATACCTAAATGGGTTAGGTGGCGTTCTCATAGTGTAAGGAAGCTTCTAGAAAAATTCCAGTCCAATCCGGTGCCGATCGGAGCAGTTTTACAACAACCGGACTGTTTTTTATTACGAATTTTTCTATAATATACCAGGATATATATTATATCCTGGAAATCAATGTCTAGGCTTATCATACCCTTGACATGGTTATACTGAGTATTTATCTGCTATCCATTGCTTGGAAAATGACCAAAATATCCTTGGTGTTATTTCTTACACTATATTGACCCTAAGGGCATAATCGTCATTTTACCCCTCTTTATACTTCCTCAAGGTGTATCTAGGCTCAACTAATCATATTTATACCATGTGCCACGTTTTTAGCCTTTCCCAGGTGACCAAAATACTCTTCATCTATCTCTGGTATAATCTGGGCATCTAGGGGCATTTTTGTAATTTCATATTTTTTCTGAACACTGGCCCCTCTTACTGATGGACTGGTACCCTGGGTTTTGGGCCCTTCTTGACGTCATCATGGGCCTATATATGAGTTCATCTGATCTCATTCTATTCAGGCTTACATATCGATAAATTCTATTATCGGATCACGGGTGTTATCAAACTCCCATCAAAATTCACTAATATGTGAATAACTTTTTATACAGAACTTCTTCTAGGGTTCTGTCAGATTCATAACATCTGACACTGTAGGGCACACTTTTATGTAATTCCCTCACTTATATCTGATGTCTATGGAATCTGATAAAAATTTAGATAACTGTTAGACTATCAGATAATTTTCTGCTGTCTGGAGTCCTAATAAAATTTCTGTATCATGCCAGATTAACCAGCGTAACTTCCTCTATTTATTGATAGAATATGGGACTAAAAAACTTCTGGGCAGTTATCACCCTTTCCAGGCTGATCTTTCTATAATTACAATTTTGCCCTTGAACTTTTTACTTAATTCTATTTTAGTCCCTTAACTTTTAAAAATTATCACTTTTGGCCCAAATCTTATTTCTACTTTCACTTTTTGCCTTTAACCTTTTCTACTTTTAATTTTAGTCCTTCTCTTCCTTAAAAAATCATCTAACCTTTATTATTTCTTATGATATTCGTCATAATCATTTCCAAGCCATTTTCCACTATCAGTATTATACGGATAGGAAAAAATTAGGATATGACATAATGCTCTAGGAACCTTTTAAAGGTGTATGATGGTGATCTTTAGTAATTTATTGGAGCGTAATATGGAGATTTTTATGAATGACTTCACCGTTTATGGTGATGGGTTTGGTGATTGTTTGCTTAGTCTTAAACATATTTTTGATAGATGTATTAAGAAAAAGTTAGTTTTGAATTATGAAAATTGTCATTTCATGGTAGATAGTGGCATAGTGTTAGGTCACCGCATCTCCTGAAAGGGGATTGAGGTTTATAGAGCCAAGATTGAAATTATTTCTTCACTTCCCTATCCTACTTATCTTAAAGATTTGAGGTCTTTCTTAGGGCATGCGGGGTTTTATCGACGCTTTATAAAATATTTTAGTACATTTGCTTTACCCTTTTCTATGTTGTTGAAAAAAGATATTGATTTTTACTTTGACGATAAATATAGACATGCCTTTGACTCTTTGAAATTCTTGCTTATTTCACCTCCTATTCTTACTACTCCTAATTGGGATTTGCCTTTTAAACTGTCTTATGATGCTTCTAACTTTGCAGTAGGTGCTATGCTTGGTTAGAGGAAAGATAAGCAATTTAGAGTGATAGCCTTTGCATCCAAGACACTTGACTCTACTCAAGTGAATTATTCCACCACCGAGAAGGAACTTTTTGCTATAATCTCTTTAGACAAGTTTAGACAGTATATGATAAACTCTCGAGTGGTTATTTTTATAGATCATGCAACGGTGAGTTACTTGTTCAAGAAGCCCCAGTCAAAGCTAAGACTGTTAAGATAGGCTTTACTGCTGCAAGAGTTTGACATTGAAATCAGATATAGAGATAGAGCTAGAGCAGATAATCATGTGGAAAACCACCTAGTCAGTTACCTGAAGGTACTGAGGGAGTTGACTCCTCTAATCTTACTGTTGATTTCTTTCCTAATTCTACACTTTTTTCCTTAATTGTTCAGGAGCCTTAGTACTCTAATATTATTAATTATATTTTCACTAATTTGTACCTCCTTCTATGTCTAAGTTCAGGTTAATAAGCTGAAGAGGGAGGCAAGATACTATATCTGGGATGCTCTAATTCTTTGGAATCAATAGTGACTAAATCATCAGATAATGTGTTTCTAACAATGAGATTCAATCTATCCTTACCTTTGCCCATTTTTTATCTTCTGGGGGCATTTTAGTACTGATAGGACTATTAGGAAGGTTTTAGAATGTGGATTTTACTGGCCTACTTTATTCAAAAATTCTTATACTTTCTGTAAGTCTTGTGATAAGTGCCAGAGGTTTGAGAGTCTAGGTAGAAAGTATGAAATGCCTTTAAGACCTATGCATTTTTGTGAAATTTTTTATGTATGGGGCATGGATTTTATGGGTCCTTTTCCTCTGTCATTTGAGTTTTCATATATATTACTTGCATTAGACTATGTGTCTAGGTGGGTAGAGGCAGTGCCAACTAGGAAAGATGATGCTTCTACTGTTGCCAAGTTCTTACGTTCTCATATCTTTTGTAGGTATGGCATTCCAAGAGCAATCATTAGTGACCAAGGAACACATTTATGTAATAGGACCATAAAGCCTCTACTTGCTAAACATGGAGTTAATCACAAGCTGGCCACTCCTTATCACCTTTAGACAAATGGATTAGCTAAAGTCTCTAATTAGGAAGTGAAGTAGATACTAGAAAAGATTGTGAAACCATCTCACAAAAATTAGAGTGAAAGGCTTAGGGAGGCACTGTGGGCTTATAGGACTGCCTACAAAATCCCTATAGGCATGTCTCCTGTCTAGTTGCTTTATGGCAAGTCTTACCATCTATCTATAGAGATTGAACACAAATCTTATTGGGCGATCAAGGCATGTGACGTAGACCTTGAATATTCACTTAAAAATTGGACAATACAACTCCAAGAGTTTGAAGAGATGAGACTTGAAGCCTATAATAATGACATAATCTACAAAGAGAAGCTAAAAATGATTCATGACAACCAGAGTATGAGGAAACAATTCCATAAAGGTGACAAGGTTCTAAAGTTCAAGGCCCAGTTGAAGTTAATGCCCGGGAAGTTTGTCACCAAGTGGGAGGGCCCTTTTAGAGTTATCTAGGTTCATTCTTTTAGTACGGTAGAGCTAGTGGATGAAGCAATGGGTCATGTTTCACAAGCCAATGGTCATCTGCTTAAGCACTACCATGAGAATCAGATACCCCCATAATTGCACAGTTGTTCCTTTCAACCTTCTCCTTTACTTTCTCTTATATTGCTGATAATATCTGTTTGCTAAGATAGTTAGGAGTAAGTGTAGGGAAGGGACCATCATAGTAGTTTTAAATTTATTTGCTTTATGTCTTTTAACAATTTCTTATAATATGTTACATTTTAAGGATTTCTTAGTTTTAGATTAGCTTTTCTTTGAATAAATCTCCCTTTTTAGCTCATGACTCTTTAACTATTTTTCTTTCTCCCTTTGATATATGCTTTAGTAATACGTTGAGGATAACGCATGGTTTAAGTGTGGGAGGGATTGCTTTTGCTAATTTCTTTTGTCACTGCTTGAATCACCATAATCTAAAAATTTCAAAAACTTTAAAACTTTTGAACTAAATTGATTGAGTTTTTCACTATTGTATGGGCAACTTTTTGCTGTGATTCTCACCTTCTACTTGACTTTTACAATCCTTGGGCTTTATTTTTAAATCCTTATTTCTTTATGCATGTGAACATTGACATGTCTAGATAATAATGGATTTTGATTTGAGTAATTTTTATTCTTAATTGATTATCATAGTGGATTATCTTTGGTGCAATGTTATTAACCTTGTTTTATAACTTGATTGTAAGGAGGAAACTCTTAGAGAAAGCTTTGTTAGAAGGATTATTAAGCCTTACTTTTCTTTCTTATATTGTGTAATTTTCACCTAGTTTTGGTTAACATCTAGAATTTGTCTAGATTCTTTTTCAAAGATGCATTATTACTTGGATTTATGAGCATGATAGGGGCATTCAATTCTAAACCCTTTTACCTAAATACAAGCCATCTCGATTGACCTTTGTTTACCCCTTTAAGCCCATCACTTTCATTTCATTTCATTAATTTTGAACAAGTGCTTTGCATGAGTTATATTATGTTCTTCATGATTAACTATGTACTATTGATGTTGCTATCTTTATCTTTAGGTAAGTTTTTCCAATATAAAGAAAAGAGAAAAAAAAGAGAGAAAAGAAATATAAAAGACAATAAAGAGAAGGAAATGTACAGAAAAAGCCAAGAAAAAAGTTTAAAAAAAGAAAGAAAGAGAGATAAATAAAAGAAAAGAAAAATTGGCAATAAGGAATAAAGTTTAAAATAAGGCATCCTTTGGTAGTTAAAGATTAAAGATTGCTATTCATTTGATAGTCGCACTTCAACTTACTTTGATCTATTTTTTAATATTCATATATTAAACTTGTTATACATTTCATTCCATCCATTCAGTAGCCTTTCACCAATATTACAACCCCCAATAAAGTCCCCTTGATCATGAATCTATGATATGTTAGTGGTAGAGAATAGTAGAATCTTTACAAGCCTATGGTAGGTACTAATCTAGGTGGATTGAATGAAAATTTCCTATATTTGAGAGTTGAGTGAGACAGTTATACCTATGAGAGATCAATTATATTTCCCTTCCTCTATCTTGTTATGTCTCTTGTGTTACTTTCCTTGCACTGAAGCATTCAATTACTGTTGATTGATTAGGGACAGAGGTTACTTAAGTTGATTGCATATTTTTACCTTGTCAGTTTTATGTTTGCTTGCACTAAGTTTAAATGTTGGATTCCTTTGATTGATATTTTGCCCAGGAGTGCAAAAGTTTAAGTATGGGGGAGTTGACCAACCTATATTTTTATAAATTTATTCATATCATTTTAATGGGCTCTTATCATTATTTTGGTTATTAATTGTATAGTTTGTACACTATTTAGATTAATATATCTTACATTGAATTAGTGCTTAATAGGAGTATAATTGTCATATTTTTATTATTTCTCCCAAATAATTATTTTTGGAACAAAAATTATTACATTGTTATGATTTGTATTTTAGGTACTAAGGAGAAATTAGAACTTATAAATAATAATAAAGGATTATAAATTGAGAAATTGCATATAAAGACCTAATGGGCAAAACCTTGCGATTTGGCCCATTAGGTTACTTTTTAAATTGGTTCCTGTAGTAACACGCACACACGCCACGGAATTGAAAGGAAAACGAAAAAAGTCCGCAAGATGCACACAGGTGCTGCTGTGAGAGAAGAGACGTCACAGGAGAGAATAAAACACGTGAACACACAGAAAGAGCTCTACCACAAGAACCATACACCATCAATGCCACCTCTATTCATACCCACAGCACCCACTCTATTCACTCTCCCTTCCACGCATCCATTCATTGTCATCATCCATTCCATTCATCACCTTCATCCTCCTCCAGTTCGTCCAAGCCAGCAAGAGCATCATAGCGTCACAGCAAGTACAGCAACTAGAAATGCATAATGACAGTGCAATGATGTTGGTGATGGTGGCAACATCAACTTTGATAGTAGTCAGTGGCTAGGGCATCCTAATTCTCTAATTCAATGGCAAATGCATGAGTTTGGGATCTTAAAGGGGACTATAAATTACTCTAATTCTTTATCCAATAATTATATTATGACTCTTAGGTCTTAGGATTAATTTTATAATTATTAGGAATGTTTATAATGATTTATTTGTATTTATTGAAAATTATTGTGACTGAAATTTTGATTTACATTTGATATTATTCTTTAATTAACTTTAATTTTATTTACTTTGATTTAGGTCAGACTTTGTATTGAGATTATTGTGAGTATTTAGAGATTTTTCAAGGTGACTTGAATTATTTTATCATTGTATCTCTTGCTGGCTTAAATTCTATTTTTATAAATTATCGAATTATGGTTGAGCATTGATTTTTAATATCCTTAGTCTTATTTTACTATTATGGTGGTAGTTAGTAGATTGAGACTTTAAAAAATATTTTATGACAATTCGAGGTGGTTCAGTTATTAGATTAAAAGTTTAATTATAATTCTTAATTCATTGTTTACAACTCCCATATCTTTTCAAACTATGATTGCATGTGTTATTGAATTGGAGGATTACTTTTATTATTAATCAGTTTCACTTTCATTTCATTCACTTATTATCATTCATTATCCCTTTCTTTAAATTAAAAATACCAAAAATATTTTATTTAAATTTATTTTTAATTCATTGAATTTAGTTGTTAATCAATCAAAACAAATCCAATTTTTTAGCTTAGGTTGCATTACATTTAGTTAGTTAGGAATTTTATTTTATTTTTGGCTCCTTAAAGTGAACAACCCAAGGTTGCACTATACGCAATCCTTAGTTTAAATTTTGAAGTAATCCTAAGGCGACATCGAACGTTAAGGTTGTTTCAGGGTTCACAAATATATTTTCAGAAGCCAATCTACACTAGATAAAATGGACATCAAGTGTAGAAATAGTAGTTCTAAACTGGACCACAACTGATTTGAAAGTTTTCAACTTATTTTTAAAAATACCACTAGTTATTTTTGAATTTAAAGTGTATTTTAAACAACAAGATATACCAGATGACATGGACATCTAGTTTAGATATGATAGTTGTAAACCAGGCTTTAATTTCAACGGGTATAGAAAGTTTTTAACTTATTTACAAAAATACTGTAAGGAATTGGAAGACACGCAGCGAAAATTAACTTAAAAATTTTTCCATTCCTTGTTAGGTTCTACCGTATGTGTTTAAGTCAAGTGGGAAGAAGCATTACCCTCAGTGTTCCTCAGCAACTTCCACAGCTTCTGGTCACGACATTCACAGCTTCTCTCCGCGGCTCGTGCTCCCTTTCCGATCGTAAGAAGTCGATGACTCAGGTCAGCTTCCTCTACTGGTATCCACACGAACAACGTTCTAACCACGAATGACGTGCTAGCGTCTCCTATCCCTCTAGGGCTTTCTCAAGAATTCGTCCTCTCCGTCTCTATTTTGGTAGCTTCTTATCTGTAAACCTTTTGCAGATTCCCCTTCGGCCTTTCTGTGTTCTATATCTACCAAAATGTAGCTCCTAAAATCAGATATATAGAATGCTATGCTTTTTCCTATACCGAATTGGATTTTGGAGTTAATCTTATATTAATTCTGAAATTAATACAATATCATATATTGTATAATTTGATAAGAAACTAATTAAATAAATAATATTTATATTAAATCCGTCCCACAGATTTAATTCACCTATTTATTTAACTTAAAATAAGGATAAGACTGAACTATATTTGATTTATTCTCAATTTCTCATAAATCAAATTTGAGATATCATATCAATTTGAATTTCAAATTCAAACGTGATAGAGATTTAATTTATCCTTATAAATTAAATCTTATAAAGATCTCTTATATGAGATATCCTATCAATTTGAATTTCAAATTCAAACGTGATAGAGATTTAATTTATCCTTATAAATTAAATCTTATAAATATCTCTTATATGAGATATCCTATGAATTTGAATTTCAAATTCAAACGTGATAGAGATTTAATTTATCCTTATAAATTAAATCTCATATATCTCTTATATATAATGTATATATACGAATTTATATATATACGAATATAAATATAAATAAATATATACATCCACCATGGATCATTCATTGAATTTGGGCATGTCTTAGATTCAATGAATTTGGACATCATTGCTCGTGTTGGGCTATTTTGTGTGCGACCCTGTAGGCCCATATGAAGTTGGCAGTGGGCCATTTGCTATACTGGCCCACAAGTCGCAAGCAGTCTCTAGCAAGACATAACGACTATCCAAATCATATAAGGATCGTTAAACGATGTAACCTTTTATACAACCATATCATGTCCCTTCTGTCACGCAATATTTTAGTCATGGATGAGGCATGGATAATGTCATCCTCCTATTCTTGACCGTTACTTTCTCGATCCTCGAGTAGCCTAACTATAGAAATAGAACTACCTTTCCATTATAGTATGGCCATACATTTCTTAGACTCACTCATCGGGGGCCTAGTAATATCTCTCTACGAATGTGAGGGACAAATTCCATCCTGACCATTCATATTTCTCCGCATGAAAAACCACTAAGCCCGAACATAGTCTTTATGATCACTCAGTCAAAAGTGACTTTTGACTAGGTCAAAGCTGAGCATTTGTCATGTAGAAATCCATGATGATCTCAGGTCAAAGGGCATAGTGACATGGTTTGTATATGAGAGAAGCTTATGACGTAACCCATGCAGCTCTCTCATAGTGGGTCGGTCCAACACCATGTACTCTTACATGTGCCTATGACTTTGATTTATATCTCTATACATCTTCAAAGTCATACTGATCTTATTTCATCTCTGCTCCCGTATAGATGACTGACCAGGGACATTTAGGATAAGATCATGAATTATCCAAGGATGGTCATCACAGTAAACATGCAAATAATATGATAACACAATTAATAAATTCATAAATCAACAATGTTCATAAGACAATGATTGGCTCCTAAGGCATGATCTCCAACAAATACCACTAGTCAGTTTTAGTATTAAAATATAATTTGAAAAGGGTGATAATCTACATATAACGTTGACACATCCAGTTTAAATCTTATAATTATATATTTTTTCTCCACACATTGTTTCATACCCAATCCCCTGAAGCTACAACATATATGTGTGGCAATTTATGATAACAAAACTTAAAGTAACGAGTTAGACTTAGAGTCAAAGAAAATTAAAGGGAACACCAATTAGAACATGAAACTTACATTCATTCAACCTATATATATATATTCTCCTCCATTTTGTCATTATATCAAAAAGATAAAACACTTACATATAATAAATCAGAATCCACTTCATCTTCATTCAATTGTGGTAAAATTATTGAAAAAGAAGGGGGTATCACGAATTGAATCATCATCGTCAACACCCCTCTTTCCTTGAAGAGCCACATACCATTTATTATTTGTCATATCAGTGATATAGAACACTTATTTTACTTGGTCTGCCATAACAAAAGGCTCATTTGGGCACGCATGCATCTTTCTATACTGCATGCCTAATGGATATATTATTTTCTTCGTATCATAATAGCGTTTCGGTAGAATATTTTCTTTTGGAAACATATTTTGCAACAACTCAAGCAATTCTGAAAAACCAATATCACTCCACCCATGCTATGCTTTCACACTTACCAATCTCAACACCACATTCAATAAGTAGCATTTTCTGCACCCTAGGTATAGAGGCTTTTTTTGCATCATTGCACATATTACCATATGCATATGACCACATAAAAACATATTCTCCAACATCACGAATCATATCCTCTACCCGATCATCAGTTTCTCTATCATCATCAAATATCTGTTCCACCTATTCAGAGACACTCGACCTTTTCACATCTTCACCATGCTATGCCCATACTGTGTAATTCTTGCAAAATCCCTCACAAATTAAATAAGTGTATATATCTGCAGGACTTAGTTTTCTCTCAGTCAAATATCTCACACAAGGACAATAAAACCTTCTATTGCCATCATCAACTTTCTGTTTAGCAAAATTTAAAAACTCCTTCACCCTATCAAAATATTCAGCACTTGTTCGTTTAGTATTTATCCATACAATCTATATTTGTAGAAGACTAAAAAACCACAAAACTAGAAAATAAGAAAACCTAGCTTGAATAAAAGCACATGATGAGTTCTTCAAGGCGCTTGAGCAGAGTGAGAACCAAGGGAGGAAGAGAAGGAACTGAAGGGTGAAAGACAAGATTCTTGTCATCAAAATCATCTCGGTTTCTTTTATGCGACAGAGAAGGTGTGCGTGAAGAAGCCTTTGAAGGGTTTAGATAGAAGAAAAAAACAAAGAGAAAGTGAGATGGAAAGTACTGAGGAAGGGTATATATTTAAGGTTGAGAAAATCATAGTTTCAGAAAAGACTATAGAAGAATACAATTGGTCTTCTATCATAATGACTAGAAACGTTGAGAACCAAAGGAGAGATGAACTTTCTAAAGAAGTGACATAAAGAAGTGAAAAATGATAGACAAGAAACTAAAGAGTGACAAGAGAATGAAAATAATCTACACTGGATGAAATGGACATCCGATGTAAAAAGAAAATATCTAAACCGAACCTACAAGCAACTAGTTTAGATGTGTTCTTTCTTACACTGGACGTTGGGCATCTGTTGTAGAAAGAAACTTTTTAAACCGGACCTCAAAGCAACTGGTATAGAAAGGTTATTTTAAACTTGCTACGAAGGTATCCGATATAGTAATTTTCTTCTACACTCTTCACGTGTACATCTGATGTAAATATTTTATTTTATTTACAAAAATGCCACCAATCACTTTTTTAAATCGTCTCCATAAGGACCGGTTTAGAAATGAAGTTTTAGAAAATATTTTTTATAATAGTGATACCAAACTATAAAGGGTGAGGTTATCTTGTAGCAATTAGAATGTTACGTTGGCTCTAGAGTTTCTGTGTAAGTGATTGAAGTCTATGAAGAAGATGAACGAATGGGTCCCATATTTATACATGTGCCAACCCATGGTTAGATCATAAATGGGAAAATTAAGGATATATTCCACCATGATATTTAACTAATTTAATTAGATTAAAAAAATTAATTAAATTAGTTAATATGAGATTTTTTTAAAATATTCTGATTAACTCTCTAATTAAGTTTTATATTAAGGAATATAATAGTATCATTTATATAAATAAATCATACAATTAGTTTTGCTTATTATTTAGTTGTACACAATTTAAAGTTTAAAGAGATTATTTATACATAACTTAAAATTTAAAGGGATCATGTTCACACAAAAAAAAAATCAGTTTAAAAGGGAACTAAAAAGCAAACAAGAAAGTAAAAGAATTTGGGAAATTAAATTTAATATATTAATATTTGAGAATGTTTTGTTAACATTTAAAATTTTAATGTCAATATCTTTTGTTAACAATATTTTAGACAATTAAAAATATACTTTATAAAATTACGAGAGAAAATTTTTTTCCACTAAAGTTAAAAGGGCTAAATCAATGCTTTTGTCATTATTAAAATATAAAACTAATATGAAATTGCAATTTGTAAGTTATAAATTTACATTGGCTTATGTGTAACTTAAATTTTTCAATTTTTTTTTACATATTTCAATATATTCTGTAAAAAATTATAAAGAGTTTCTTGTTGCCAACAAAAGTTATATAGACTTCGAGAAGCAAAAAACATAATTGAAGTCTAAAAAATCAATTTCCAAATATTTGAAAATCTGTTAAAGAACAAAACCCCGAAAATTAGTTTTCAAACATATCCTAATTACTACTAGAGGGAGTTGCGTATTTAAATTCCTATACTGTGATTGCGGGGTTTCATATTAAATCACAATTATAGTTTCTTATGGATCTTTATCTAACAATTATAACAGTAACACATATACAACATTACAACTGTACAAATATAACGAAAATTCTTTTTTTGGAGTAGGGAAATTTGTTGACTTTTGGATTTCTATGGTCATCTAATAAATATTATGGGATTCTAATAAAAGAATATGGGATTCTATGCAAAACAAAAAAATTTTAAGATTGTCACAGTTGATATAAATAATACGTAGACTTGAAATTTAGGCATAAGTATACTTTTATTCATCTTATGGTATATAAAATTTTACTTTCTCCTTTAATTTTATAAAAAATTATTTTAAATATCTAACTCTAATAATGTTAATTGCATTTACAATACATGCTATCGTTACAATTTTAAATACTAACAAAATTATGTTAAAGAGCCGACATCCAGTGGCTTCATATTATGACACTTCCCTAGACTTCTTGTCAATCATCCCTACATAAGTAGCTCTCCAATTGGTTAGCTTTCAATAAAAGTACCATTATAATGAATATAAACTATTGGGAGAACTATATGCTAAAAGTTAGATGTTAGTGTTAGAAATCCAAGGCTTATAGAGACATCTCTTTTAAGGTAATGTTAGAAAATAAACACCTCAATGACAACATAATCAATCCAGATTATATCATACTCAAATATAAAATCTATATGAGATGCAGCGGAAGACTTAAAGTTACCTCTCACCATTAACTTAATTGATCTGAGAAAAACTGGGATCAAATAAGATACCTGTCAAATAAAGAACACAGTCAGATAAACAATAGGTTCTTCCAGCTGGTGATTAGGCACAGTGATGGCAACTTGTGTACTGTCGTCACCAATAGGGAACCTTCAGAAGCGAGCTGAGAATTAGATTTCATTCTAGATTCAGAAAAGAGATCTCACAGTAAACTCAATTGTTAATTTCCACCATAAGAAAATTAACCTTAAATAAACTGAGTCAATAACCCACCTTAAACTAGGCCCAATGACTACGGGTCACACTCAAAAATATTTATTAATTATCCTAATTAATATCTAAATAGGTTATAATAATAATAAATATCCAACATTCTCCCACTTGGCCCGTATACTCAATATCACTGCTCTGTCTAGGTAAATTGATGTCGTGCTACAAGAATCAAGGTGATAAGTCCCCTTTTATCAGGTATTACCTTCCATGTATTACAGGTAGCACCATCACTTAATGGGTATCATAATATACATGAACTCAATATTCATAGTTTCCTGTCTCAATATTTATCAATTCAATAACACAAAATGTATACAATCAAAAATTGAAATGATAAACCACAAAATATAATTTCATTTCTCATACCTCCACTAATCAAAAGTAGGACGAAGTCCCATATGAGGTACATGTGTGACAAAGATGTTCGGCTTCAACCCTTTCATCATAGGATTAGCCAACATGTCCAATGTATTGATACGTTTAACAGCAACTTGGCCATCCTGAACCTTCTCAAACAAAGGAATTTAAGTTCAACAAACTTGCTACAACTTTTATTCCTTTTGTTGTTCACTATGGCCACCGCAGCAGCGTTATCACAGTACATTCTGATTGGCCTAGAGACTGTATCCACAATCTTAAGCCTAGCAATGAAATTTCTTATCCAAATAGCTGGTGAACTTGCTTCAGAACACGCAATGTACTCAGCCTCACCGGTAGAAGGAGCTGTTTGAGTTTGCTTAGCGCTTCTCCACGATATAGCTCCTTTTACCAATAGGAAGATGTAACCAAATATAGACTTGTTCGAGTCTACGCATCCTCCAAGATCTGAATCTGAGTATCCAATTACGTCTAAACTGTCTGTTCTTCTATAAGTGAGCATGTAGTGTTTAGTGCCATGTACGTACCTAAACACTTTCTTTGCAGTTGTCCAATGTGCTTCCCCAGGATTACTTTGGTATCTTCCTAACATACTCACAACAAAAGCAATGTCAGGTCTTATACAAACCTGTGCATACATCAAGCTTCTTAACGCTGAGGCATATGAGACCCTTTTCATCTGTTTCTTATGAAGCTCTGTTTCAGGACATTGACTTAGACTAAACTTGTCTCCCTTTTCAATAGGAGCCACGTGATGAACAGTTCTACATCCGGAATCGTTCAAGAATCTTGACAATGTAAGCCTCTTGAGACAAGCGTACAAGACATTAGGTTCTATCTCTATGGATCTTTATGCTAATGACATAAGAAGTCTCACCCATGTCTTTCATGTCAAAACTCTCGAACAGAAACTGCTTCACCTCACACAATAGTCCCAGATCATTGGTAGCAAGTAGTATGTCATCCACATACAAAATCAAGAATATGATTTCCCATTAGTTTTGTGGTATATACAATCATCCATGATATTCTCAACGAAACCAAATGGCGTGATCACTTCATGGAACTTCAAGTACCACTGCCGTGAAGCCTGTTTCAAACTATATATTAATTTCTTCAGCTTGCACACCAATTGATCTTTACCTTTTGCAACAAATCCCTCAGGCTGCTTCATGTAGACTTCTTCCTTCAGTTCACTATTGAGGAAAGCAGTTTTAACATCCATCTGGTGTAACTCCAGATTAAAATGGGTAACCAATGCCATGATGATACGGAATGAATCTTTCTTAGATACAGGTGAAAAAGTTTCACTGTAATCGATTCCTTCCACTTGAGTGAATCCCTTTGCAACCAACCTAGCCTTATATCTATCGATGTTACCTTGTGAATCTCTCTTGGTTTTATAAACCCATTTACATCCAATGGCCTTAGACCCATAGGCAACTCTACAAGTTCCCAAACATGGTTGTTTGCCATGGAATTCATTTCATCAATCATAGCATTATGCCATAACTTGGAGTTCACACTCTTCACAACCTGAGTAAATGACAAAGGATCATTCTCAACACTTACATCATAGTCAACCTCAGCAGAATACACTACATAGTCATTAGGTAATGCCAGTCTTCTCTCTCTATTTGACCTCCTTAATTCAACCTCTTGGGTTAAACCAGGTTGCTGAACAATGACATCCTCTATCATATTTTGTGGTGGTTCCACTTGTGTGATAGGTTGACCATCAGGTATATGTCAATCTCGTTCAAAAATATTAACTTGACCCATAGGGTCTACATAACATTCAATGTCAATCCCAACAGTGGGATGATCATTAACTATTGATGTTCCCTCATGAATGATATCAGTGGTTCATTGTATGTGATCGTCTAATAGATAATCACTCCCACTAATCACATCATTCTCAAGAAACTTGACATTCCTAGACTCTACAAACCTTGTAGAAGGTGGATGACAATAAAACTTATAACTCTTAGACCTCTCCGCATAGCCTACAAAGTAAGATCTAATGGTCTTAGGGTCCAACTTCTTCTCCTGTGGATTATACACTCTTACTTCCGTAGGATAACCCCATACCTTTAAATTATTTAAACTGGGTTTCCATCATTTCCAGATTTCAAAGGGTGTCTTAGATACTACCTTTGTTGGAACCCTATTTAAAATGTATATGGCTGTCTTGAGTGCTTCATTCCACAGAGAAGATAGCAGTTTAGAGCTACTCATCATGCTCCTAACCATATCCAACAAGGTCCTATTTCTTCTCTCAACTACACCATTCATGTCAGGTGATCCAGGCATAGTGTATTGAGCCACTATACCTTGCTCTCAAAGAAAATCAGCAAATGGACCTGCCACTTGTCCTTCACTAATATATCTTCCATAATACTCACCACCACGGTCTGATCTCATGATTTTGATTAGTTTTCTAATCTGTTTTTCTACTTCTACTTTATATTCCTTGAAAGCATCTAGTGCTTCACTTTTATTATAAAGCATGTAGACATACATGTATCGTGAGTGATCATCATTAAAGTTGATAAAGTACTTTTGACCATATGCAGTCAAATCATGGCAACAAATATCCGTGTTATAATTTCTAGCAGCTCAGAACTTCTTTTAGCCCCTTTATGTGACTTATTGGTCTGCTTTCCTCTTATGCAGTCCACACAAGAATCAAACTCTGAATGGTTTAAAGATGGAAGAATTCCTTCTTTATTTAACCTTTTGATTATGTCAACGGAGATATGACCCAATCTCCTATGCCACAGGCTATAAGAATTCTCATCGATGACACTTCTCTTAGTACTATATGAAACAGAAAGAGATTGAGGCGAATCACAAACAATTTTAAATAAGCCATCAATCATAACTAAGTTCGCAATCAAAACAATTTTTTTTGTCAAAGTCATACGTTTCTTAGAAAGAACTAGATGATAATCAAATGGAATGAGCTTTGACATAGAAATCAAATTCCTCTTGTAAGTGGGAACATA
The DNA here is from genome assembly GCA_037074615.1 of Leucaena leucocephala. Lineage (NCBI taxonomy): Eukaryota > Viridiplantae > Streptophyta > Magnoliopsida > Fabales > Fabaceae > Leucaena > Leucaena leucocephala. Next base: position 13,258,011 of record CM073528.1, on the reverse strand, counting down.
AAAAACATCATAAAGTTCTAAAATATTATTGTTTGAAAAGGTTATGCGAAAAGTTTCAACGGCTTTCACAGGATCTCCTCTCCCACTGCCTGAAAGGACAGTTTTCTCATTGGGATGTAGAGACCTATTTGACAGAAAGCTCTGTATGGTAGTCAAAATGTGGATCATCGAACCAGTGTCAATCAACCAAGTTTCATCATTAACGCTAGAAAAATTAGACTCAAAAGTAACACACGATGAAAGCATACCTCTCATCTCTATAACATATTGCCCCACACCGCCAATACCTGTAAGCATCACAGCACATAGTTCAGACATAATAGCACCACCCATATGCTCGTCTGTCAACTTAAATTGCTTGTCTAAGGCTTCCAGGTACCCTTTAGTTGTGTCACACTTAGGGACTGTTGCTCTAATGCTTCTAGTGATCATTTGTTTTATAAGCAGAAGAGGTAAGCAGTTACTCTGCTCCCATATATTATACCTTTCTTTTGCCTCTCTGTCATCGGAGGCATCATCAGGTCTTGGAGGTTTATCAAACCTCAAGGCATAATCCAAGTCCAAGAAATCGAGCTACAGCAAAACATCATCTCTCTAGCCAGCATAGTTAATACTACTATCTAAGATTATTTTGTTGCTTATATCAGCCATTATCCTGGGGGCAGCAATTGAATCTATAAAATGTGAACAAACAAACGCACAAATAAGCTCATAGTAATAATTTGAAGCAATCACAAGTCACTATGTCATGAATGTATGCTTAACTCAAATGCAGCATGCAAGCAATATAAATACGTATCACCAATATCTACCTGTGGGCAAAGACATTAGCATAGCCATGTATTTATCTTAAATGATAGAATTAGAATGCATTAGTAATTTTTCAATACCTGTGGGTTAATTAGAAAATAACGAGGCCATTCTATCCTACCCTAATTAAATATACAATTATGAGATATTTATCTGTATGCAAAGATAAATCATAGCTATACATTTAATTACAAATGATATTTCAAATCCATATGTGATTAATGAACGCATGCAACAAATTCAATAAACAAAGATGCTGTGGCTACTCCTCAAAAGAATTGCACGCTAACCACAAATATCATTCATGTGAATTGAAAATCCAAATATGCATAACTTAATAGAGGAATTAATTCTCCCCCAATTAAATGTACAATCATGAGATATCTACCTGTGGGCAAAGATAAATCATAACTATATATTTAATTATTATTGATATTTTAAATCCATATGTAATTAATGAATGCATGCAACACAATTAAATAAGGATGATGTGGCTACTCCTTATAAAACTGCATGCTAATCACAAATATTAATAACTTGCATATAAATTCAAATATGCACAATGTAATAGAGCATTTAATAAATTAATTTAATCAATAAAAGTGACTAAATAATTTAATTTAAATTCTCCCACTATTTCATGCACCCAATATATCTAACAAACTAATTTTAACTCAAAAGGTTTTTACAAAAATTAAATAGTTAATTTAATTGCCTAGGGAGAAATTAAAAATAAAATAGGTAATTAAATAACATAAAAATTAAAATTTGTAAATTCCTTTTTTTAAAATTAAAATAATAGAGAAATTAATTTAAACATTTACCATGCATGTAATAGTGATTAAAATTTTCTGAAAAATCAAATTAAATGGCCAAAATAATTTTCTTGAAATAAAAACAAGTGGCCCATACACAAAGGTCTAAAAATAGGGCCTAAAATAATTTTTAGAAACAAAACCCAAAATGTCCAGGCCCAAACACGTTTTCTGAAAAAAAAATTAAAAAATTTCGTAAGCCCAAAACGCAGGCCCAAAAGTGCAACACTGTTAAAAAAGGTATAAATTTCTAGAAAATGAATTTCCTTTCTGTTGGCCCAAACGAACATGGCCCAGCAGCATTTTTTTTAAATCAGCTACCCCAAAGGTTAATGAAAGGGTGTGCTTCAGGACTGGGCCTATCCTCTTGAGTTAGGTTGACCTAACCTGACTCAGGACCCGACGAACAGCTGAAGGCAGAGCAGCAGCAACGCGCAATGGAGCCTCGATGCTGATGATTCCGTAGGGGGTGTCTTCTGGCCATTATAGGCTCCTACGCTCCTGTGCATTACCCAGTATGACTCGTCGCTATCCAATAATCTCAAAGACCTTCTTGGGGAGCTATCCTTCTGTACATGCAGCGATGTCGCACTGCAACTCTCGATGATGTCTCATGGTGGCTCCTCTATTTCCTGGAAAGCTGTCGCGATAAATCTCTCGCCAGTCTCTCGTGGCTCTCGCAATCTCTGGTGGTCACGACTCTTAGTTTCTCTCGCGCTCTCTCCATTCAGAGAGGAGTACTCTCAGGATTGACTCTTTCTGGTGCCTTCTCTCTCTCGTCCTTATAGATGCACAGAAGAAAGGTTAAATGATAAAAAAATAAATAAATTATAATCTATATGTCCCATGTTCTATCTCATATTTCACAAAAGGTCAATAAAAAGGGTAAGAGTGATCTCAAACAAGGCTCTGATACCACATGTTAGAAAATAAACATCTCAATGACAATATAATCAATCCAGATTATAACATACTCAAATATAAAACTTATATGAGATACAGCGGAAAAACTTAAAGTTACCTCTCACCATTAACTTAATTGATCTGAGGAAAACTGGGATCAAATAAGATACTTGTCAAATAAAGAACATTGTCAGATAAACAATAGGTTCTTCCAGCTGGTGATTAGGCACAGTGATAGCAACTTGTATATTGCCGTCACTAGTGGGGAACCTTCAGAAGCGAGTTGAGAATTAGGTTTCACTCTGGACTTAGAAAAGAGATCTCACAGTAAACTCAATTGTTAATTTTCACTATCAGAAAATTAACCTTAAATAAACTGAGTCAATAACCCACCTTGGACTGTGCCCAATGACTATGGGCTACACTAAAAAATATTTATTAATTATCCTAATTAATATCTAAATAGGTTATAATAATAATAAATATCCAACAAGTCACCCTTTCAATATGGGAATAATAAAATTGTTCTAATATTGAAGCTCGACACTCGAACATGCAGGGCAGGGTCTAAAATAGCTGGCTCTTTATTAAATTTTAATTTTTCCAACTATTTTAATATATTAAAAATAACAATGAATCTCCTAGATTTTTTTTTCAAATTATATATATTAGTAAAATAAATTGTTGAAGTATTGTTCAAACTTTCAAAATTAATACAAATTAAACAACAAACACTAATGTGTTACCATAATGTATTTATAATCAAACGAAAATTATATCATCATCCCCCACCCACTACAATTTTAGAAAAATCCTCGATGAGTTCAGTTGACTGTGGCTACCTAGGGACTAGGGGTTGGATATCGGGTGTTACAAAAAAATATCAATTTATTTAAAATAATAAAATTAGATATAGTAAATAATTATATTCTTTAAACATAATATTATGGTTTCGAATTAGGCTATGTGTACAAAAAAGATTTTGTAGGAAGAGAGAAAACCCATTTGAGTAATCTATATGCCTCAAAAGGATAAATCTCTAATTATGGGTTAAAGAATACTTTCGATTCTATAAAAAATAAAAATATTTGCTAACAATAATTGTGAGTTGGAAAAGGATTAATAAAATTTGTTGACTTTGTCTCTCTCTTTCTCTCACATGTGTGTGTGGGTTAGAATAGCGATTTCCATGTAAGATCCGACTATAATTGTCCAATTTGGATTAATGAGTGGCAGCGATGGAATGCTAAATTTGAGTGTCATCATATAAAATATTGTTGATGAATTTGTTTTTAGAATTATACAAAATCTCTTTCCACACCCAAACCACTATTATCATCTCAAATTAATCTTCTGTGGCTTTTATAATTAATATTAATATTAATATCAATATAAAAGATACAATTTATAATGAATTTTAGTATTTATATATAACTCATTTGCGTATAAGAAAAGAGGAGCCACTTAGTTATTAAAGTGTAAGTTGAATAAAGAAAATTAACAAGTAACCAGAACTATATGGATGTTCCAAACAAATGAAAGCTTAGAATGTTGGCACGTGAAATAAATTTAAAAGTAACGAAATACATGAATGTTTCAAATGAAAGCCTAGAATAGAATGTTGGAAAAATAAAACAAAAACTAAGAAAAGAAAGCATATAATGCTGGCACGTGAATGAATTCGTCTGAAAAACAACGAAACAACTGCTTGCATGTAAGTAAGAAAGTTGGAGTTGTGGTTAGTCACAAGCACAAAACCAGAGGTGACTAATTGTTTTCAAATTGCATTAATAATTCTTTTCGTTTGTTAGATATTTTATAATTTATTATGGAATATTTTATTATTTAATTTAAGGATTAAGTCTTGATATTCTAATTATTTCTTGCTTTTAAAGACATAGTTTCTTAATAGTGAATAAAATATCTCATAATTATGAATATATTTTCTGATTGTGGCCCTTATGTAAATTGGACTAGGCTCAAGTTTAAGATTTCTCTTTAGTCCAATTACCTATTGTTAGTTTTGATTGGGAGGTTATAAATATGATAGACTGAATTAGAGTGGTATGGCATAGAAAACTCACTCACAACCCTTGAGTTTACTTGATTGGTTATGGCTATTTACATACTATCATTGTGCCTATATTCCAATCAGAAGAACCCCTCTTACAATGTTCTTTATTTTTAGTATCTTCTATTTCAGATTATGAGATGATATCTCTTCTATTTAGTTTATGATTTCAGATAATCCTATTAGAGATCGTGAGTTGTCATATCCCAATTTTTAGGCCTAGAAGCGTAGTTGGTAGCCTGAAAAAGGCATGCTACTAGACCCTATTATGTAGGAGTCCTAGAAGTGTACATATGATGTTCAGGGACTAAACTGTAAAAAAGTGAAAATTTAGGGGAAAATAGTAAAGTCCCTGTGGGCATAAAGAAGTAAGAAGTGTTTCTTGGGAATCGAGCCACCAGAGTGCTTGGACTTAGTTAGAAACCCAAGATGACATTTAAAAGCCCAAAAACGTAGGCCCAGTGATTATGGGAGTTTGAGAAGAATTAAAATAATATTTTAGTGATTTTTCATAAAGTAAAGTTACCCGGTTAAGGATAGAACTGGGAAAAGTGATCAGATATGACTGTAGACCATGAGGTGGCATGAAAGGTGTCCTCATGGGACCCAAAAGGCCCCACATGGCATTATTACAGGAAAAGAAGAAAAGTTAAGGAAACATGTCATGAGATTAGAAAATGAGAAAAAGTAAAAAGGACACGTGGTACAATCTCGGCCGTTTACTCCAGGAAAAGGCTCTAGAATTCTCTAGAGAGGCTGAGTTAGCTGGTGAGGTGTCCCAAGGACCCCACCAATTATGCCACATATGCCCTGAGGTGTCCTTGGATAATGTCAAGTTGGGGAGACATCAAGGAGGGTGATCTCATTGTGATGATGCAGGCGAAGCTTCTTGAGAAAGCTAAGCAATATGGGCCATTTATCATGATTCGATCTAAGCCATCTATTCCACCTCCCTCCACCTATAAATAGGTCACCCCTCCCTCAAGGAAAGCCACGGCCAAGAGCCAAGAAAGAAGAGAAAGAAGAGAAAGAAGAGAGAAAGAGAGAAAGAAAGGAAGGAAGAGAAAGAAAGGAAGGAGTTCTGGCGGAGCTAGGAGCAATCCAAGGAGCTTAGGGACTGGGCAGAGCTTAGGAATGAGGTAAGTAAGTTATCTAGTTCCTGCTCTAATAAATTAGAGGATTGCTCTTAGTAGTTAGAATAAAGAAATATATCTATTAATAAAGGTAGCTAAAGGTAGAAAGAAAGCCAGGGGAATGTCAGATTAAGGATATTACCCCTAGTTAAGCATAAGGTAAGTAGAGCTATACTAGATAATAATAAAGATATTATTATGCTATTTATAGGCTTTGACTGATGAAAAGAAGGGACCTTAGAGACAAGGTTAAGAGCTAGAAGGAAAGGCTATACGCTAGGTAGTAAACTTACCTACTTGTATGCTTATACTGCTTGGATGTTTTATGTGATGTTTTCTTACCTTGATGATTCGAAGCATATATGATTAAGTAATGCTCTATTTCTTTTTATATTATGGCCATATGTTATAATTAAGTAACATGAAAGCATGTAAGTTATCATGATGCAAGCATGATCATTAAGTACACACATAGTAACATCAAGCATATAGTTGCATACATTGTATGATTTCTGTTTGCTACTGAGATTTCCCCAGAAATCTCACCCCCTTCTATATAATACCAATCCAACAGGTATGTTATAAGATGACTAAAGAAACACGAAGAAAAGCTAGGGATTAGATAATACAGATGGTACCAAAATGCTGGAATCAAGGAAAAATGTCAGATGAATTGTAAACTTCAGACATTGACTGACATTGACCTGGTCAAGATGTGGTCAACAAATTATTTTTCCCTGAAAGTACATTAAGTTAGCTCCGTGTAGCAATTTGAACCACTTCATTTCAATTTTTCTAAACTTAGTTATGATTTTTTGAAGTCAGATCACTCCACTGAAATTTACACAGTGAATAGTACTCGCTAAGAGTAAAATTCTAGATTGAGTAATTTGACTTCAATAGCCTGAGAAGTGGTTCTAGATGCTACCATTTGGTCCCTAATACATATGAAAAGAGGATATTTCATTTTGGTATCAGAGCAGAGGATTCTGACTTAGAGTTAAAGGTTCTGGTATAGAATCGAGAGGGTTCTAGTGCAGAGCAGAGGATTATGGCTTAAAGCATAAGGTTCTAGTACATAATTGAGAGAGTTCTAGTATAGAGCAAAGGGTTTTGGCACAGAGCATAAGATTATGGCATAGAACAGAAGGTTTTGGCTCAGTGATGCTTTGGTGTAGTTAGAGATTTGAACTAAGAGGTTCTCCCCCTAGTAGAAAATATGGGGATGGTGTTCACTACTAAGAGATAGTGACACCCAGATAAATAAGATACTACCCCATACCTTATAGCTTTACGGGGTAATCTTCAAGGAAGTAGTTAGTCTTAGTCAACCGTTACCACCGAGGTCTGTGTTTCTTAGCACGATATGGCTGGACTAAACAAGATAACGTCTGGGGAGCAGTTTTCTCTATGGATAGAGATAGAGCTAACCAATCCTAGGTCAAGGGAAGCTGCCAGACGTTACGATGGCAATGATAATGAAGGTACCAACCTGGTTGAAGTTAATCAACTAGAGGATACAAAGATCATCAAGCCAGATAATATAAAGTAAGGAGATATGAAAGATTAGTTTAAGATAATGTTCAGAAGTAGATCCTCTATGTGAGTAGATCTACAATACAAAAGAATTTGTTCAACTAGTGTTTCCTGAATAAAAGAATCAATAGTTAGAGATAAGATGATTAATAGATAGAAAGATGATGTTCTCAAGACAAAGGAACTACAGTCTAGTCCAAAGTAGATTAAGACTGATAGAAAGAAATAGTTAAGAGATGGTTAAGAGTTGAATGACTAAGAAGTTAGCTCATGGATTGAATTCCGTGTTACAAAGAAAGAAGTTTATAATGTTTAAAGAGAGAAAGGTAGCCACAATTTCAAAGATAAAGTGACTCCCCTATTCCCTATGTAAGAAAGAGTAATGAAGGGTTGAGTCTATACCCTAGTAAGAGGGTAATGTGGTAGCCTAAGTTAAATAAGTAGTTATTTTATATTCCTAAATAAATGTTTGGGATCTGGAAGATAAGGTGATAGAGGAAAGAATGTTCAATTGTAGTGTACGTATAATGGATGGTTGAGCAAATTTATGTGATGATGATATGGCGTATATTGCCATAAGTTATGATGAATAGTTGCATCTCCTTACAGTTGTCATGTGATGACACGCATGTTAGAGTATGCTATAAAAATGAATACTTCCCTCATGCAGTACATGCAAGGTAGAGTTTATGATGAGATAAGAAAGTTATGTTGCTCCCATACCATACGACATGCAATAAGAATATACCCAGAATGGTAGACAATCTCAGTAAGTGGGACAGTTGTTACAGTATGATTGGGGTTACTCAGGTATTTCTACAGACTTATGAATACAGTACTTAGGGCCATTTCTTATGTTAGGGTTACAGCAAGTACCAAGAAGGTGGTAGTGTTATAACTCTATCAAAAGAAATAGTATACAGAAAGAGTAAGAGATAGTAGTAAAGAGATCGTTTTCACATCACTCTTCAGATAAGAGTTGGATATGAAATAGATGGATCTCAGATAGAGCTAGATTCAGATGAGTTCATATCACTCTTCAGATAAGAGTTGGATCTGATACAGATTGGTCGCAATTAGAGCATAGTTCAAATAGCTCACAGTTAGAGCACAGATTTAAATAAGAAATTATGATGAGGCCATAGCAACAGAATACAATGGCAGGTGGTTAGACCATAACTGGTAAACCACAACAGAGTGAGAAAGATGAGAAGGAACTCCTAAGTAAGAGGGAAAATAAGTAAAGTCTTGGTAAATAATATGGGTTACTGAATGTATTTTAAAATTTTTATTAAGTTATCAACAAGTGGAAGTAGTTAACCTTATCTTAGTCTGTTAGATGAGATCTTTTAGAGATGATGATACAGTACAACAGAATCATAGAGGATTCTGGAAGGTCGCAGTTAGATCCTAGCATGGCTCAAAGGTCACAGTTAGATCCTAATAGGTTTAGAATCGCAGTTAGATTTTGAAGAGGCTTACGGTTAATCGTAGTTAGATCCCCAGGTCACAGTTAGACCTAGCCTAAGGAAAGTAAGGAGCCATGAAAAAATGAGGACAATACAGTATCTCTCTGGAAAGATGAATACCAAAGACGAAGTTAAGGTAAGGAGCTTCACGAGTTGATTAACTCATCTAGAAAAATTATTTATAGCCTATATTATACACAGACTGAACTTAATTTTCCTTAAACGAAGATGGAGTCCAAGTTCAAGTCTGAATGCTGATATTCAAAAAGTTTTGTAGAAGTATGCCTAAGGAATAGAGAAGAGAACCCCATATGTTTTGAGAATGAAAAAAAATGAGTAGATAAATCCTTCAGATAAGGATAAAGAAGCTAAAAGGTTAGTAAGACCCATAGAAGAGGGTCTAAGATAGAGTAAAGAAAGAATACAGTTATATGAGAAAAGGTATAAATGTCACAAAAGGTTGGCATAAATGCACAAAGTTATGTGAGATAGTCAGAAAAGTTAAGAAGAACTAAGAAAGTCAAGAAAGTGTTATGAAATGAAAGGGGAATTCTCCTCAGAGAAAACTATTCATAAAGGAATGAATAGAGATTTAAACCTCAAATTTCGAGGATGAAATTTAGTTTAAGGGGAGGAGAAATATCATATCCCAATTTTTAGGCCTAGAAGCCTAGTTGGTAGCCTGAAAAAGGCAAGCTACTAGACCCTATTATGCAGGAGTCCCAGAAGTGTATAAATGATGTTCAGGGACTAAACTGCAAGAAAGTAAATTCAGGGAAAATAGCGAAAGTCCTTGTGGGTATAAAGAAAAAGTAAGAAGTATTTCTTGGGAACCGAGCCACCAGAGTGCTTGGGTTTGGTTAGAAACCCAATATGACATTTAAAAGCCCAAAAACGTAGGCCTAGTGATTATGGGAGTTTGAGAGGCATTAAAATAATATTTTAGTGTTTTTCCATAAAGTAAAGTTACCCGGTTAAGGATATAACTGGAAAAAGTGATCAAATATGACTGTAGACCATGAGGTGGCATGAAAGGTGTCCTCATGGGACCCACAAGGTGCCACATGTCATTATTACAGGAAAAGAAGAAAATTTAAGGACACATGTCATGAGATTAGAAAAATGAGAAAAAGTAAAAAGGACACGTGGCACAATCTCGGTCGTTCATTCTAGGAAAAGGCTCTGAAATTCTCTTGAGAGGTTGAGTCAGCTGGTGAGGTGTCCCAAGGGCCCTACCAATTGCGTCACATATGTCCTGAGGTGTCCCCTAAGGTGTCATTGGATGATGTCATGTTGGTGAGTCATCAAGGAGGGTGATGTCATGGTGATGATGCAGGCAAAGCTTCTTGAGGAAGTTACGCAATCTGGGCCAATCATCATGATTCGATCTCAGCCATCCATTCCACCTCCCTCCACCTATAAATAAGTCACCCCTCCCTCAAGGATAGCCATGGCCAAGGGCCAAGAAAGAAGAGAAAGAAGAGAGAAAGAGAGAAAGGAAGGAAGGAAGAGAAAGCAAGGAAGGGAGAGAAAGAAAGGAAGGAGTTTTGGTGGAGCCAGGAGCAGTCCAAGGAGCTTAGGGACTGGACAGAGTCTAGAAATAAGGTAAGTAAGTTATCTAATCTCTTCTCTAATAAAGTAGATGATTTCTCTTAATAGTTAGAATAGAGAAATATATTTATTAATAAAGGTAGCTAAAGGTAGAAAGAAAGCCAGGGGAATGTCATATTAAGGATATTTCCACTAGTTAAGCATGAGGTAAGTAGAGCTATACTAGATAATAATAAATATATTATTCTACTATGTATAAACTCTGATTGATGAAAAGAAGGGACCTTAGAGACAAGGTTAAGAGCTGGAAGGAAAGGCTACATGCCAAATAGTAAACTTACCTACTTGTATGCTTATACTGCTTGGATGTTGTATGTGATATTTTTTACCTTGATGATGTGAAGCATGTATGATTAAGTAATACTCTATTTCTTTTTATACTATGGCCATATGTTATAATTAAGTAACATAGAAGCATGTAAGTTATCATGATGCAAGTATGATCATTAAGTACACACATAGTAACATCAAGCATATAGTTGTATATATTGTATGGTTTTTGTTTGCTACTGAGATTTCCCCTGAAATCTCACCCGTTCCATGTAATCCCAATCCCACAGGTATGTTAGAAGAGGACTAAAGAAGCATGAAGAAAAGTTAGGGATTGGATAGTACAGATAGGACCAAAATGCTGGAATTAGGGAAAAACGCATTATAAACAGTAAACTTCAGACATTGACTGATGTTGACCTGGTCAAGACGTGGTAAACAAATTATTTTTCCCTGAAATTACATTAAGTTAGCTTCGTTTAGTAATTTGAACCACTTCATTTTAATTTTTCTAGAATTAGTTATGATTTTTTGAAGTCAGGTCACTGCACTGGAATTTACACAGTGAATAGTACTCGCTAAGAGTAAAATTCTAAATTGAGTAATTTGACTTCAATAGCTTGAGAAGTGATTCCAGATGCTACCAGTTGGTCCCTAAGATGTATGAAAAGGAGGATGTTTTTTGAGTACAATATATTATATCTTCAAATCATCTAACATAGCAAGAGGTATTTATTTAAATCTTCCACTATTACTGTAATAGTTTAGAATTTCTATATGGTTGTGTATGCTTTAATATGGATTTTATCTAACAACTTTTTTTAAATGGGACAATCGAACCTATTCACATACCCTATTAACACACTTTATTGGTGTGCACACAAGTTTAGAAGAAAAGATTCAGAGAGCCTGATTTAATGTAGGGGAATCTCGCTCAAGTTCATATAGAAGATAATTTATTTTATAAAGTTCCATAAAATTATCAAATTATTGACAAATCTCATAGGACCTCAAGAGAAGATATTCTAATTATGAAATAATTATCTTGTCCTCATTTTTATCATATTTTTAGAAGTGCAAGTTGACAAGTGAGATAATATAAATGACAACATTATATGTTGTAATTGACAAGTCAAAGAATAACAATAACAATTATATTTCTCTCAAATATTATGTGTAAATTATAAGAAATTGTAACCAAAATATTAATATCTCTCAAAATACATTTTAGTTACAATTTCATATAATTTGAAATTATAAGGATATTGTGGGGGTTTTATAAGGATAAATTATCTTGTGTTGGACTTGGGTGGGTTTCCCTCTTTAATTTATTCTCAATATGAATAAATACCCCTATATTTTTAATTAAAGATCCTTTTATTGTCATTTTGATAATTAAGAAATTCAGTTATTTTATAAAAAATAATAAATTTGTTAATAATTTACATTACTTCACCAAAATGCTTTTAAATACACTTTTTTAATGTTGTAATTAATTAATGTATGTTATAAAATAAAACAATAAAGAAAGTATAGGTATAAAGAAAAGATAGAGATAATAAATGATAGAACTATAATGTACTCTGTCCATCCCAAAATATAAGATCATTTTAATCGAGTTGTGTTTTTTAAATAAATAGTTAAATTTAATTAAAAATAATAAATATATAGAAAATATATATTTTTTAAATATAGTCTTATTTACTGTAGTTAAATGAGAGAGTAATAATGAATAAAATGATGAGATAGAATATATATAATTAAATAAGAGTAATATAGGTAAAAAATATTTATTATTAAAAAAAATTAAATAGGATCTTATAAAATGTAGAGCTGGAAAAACGGGTCTAACTTGTGGGCTGGGGCCCATTTTCAGTTAAAACGGGATGGGCTCGGGCTGGCAAAATGCCAGCCCGTTTTGTGGCGGGTTGGCCTGTTTTTAAGTGGGCTGTTTTTTTTATTTTTATATAAATTATTAATATTATTATTTATTTTACTCAAATATTACTTTGAATGTTTTTATTATTGAATACTAGTAAAGATAATTACTTATTTGTTAATATGTGTTGACATATTATAATTGATTAATATTATGTTAATATTTATTTAGATTTATAGTTATAAAATTTGATAGTTTTTTATAAAAAGTAGAAATTTTTAATAGTATAACATTAATTATTTTTTAATTATACTAATATAATATTAGAAATTTTTTATTAGTATTCTAAAAGTTTAGAAATAATTTTTTAAAAAAATTAAAAAAAAGGAGTGGGCCGTAGGCTAGCCTACCCCCTTTTTGGGGGCGGGCTCAGGCTGGCAAAATGCCAGCCCGTTTTGGGACGGGCAACACAGCCCATCCTGTTTGAGCTCGCCCTCTAAACAGGCTGGTCCATTTTTGGTGAGCCAGCCCGTTTTATCACTTCTAATAAAATAAGATAAACTAATTAAAAAAAAATTATAGTTTTGTGCTTTTGTCCCTCCTTGATGTTGATGTGATGTGATTTTAAATGTCGTCTTTAAAAAATACTCCGTCCCATAGCTATTTATTAATTTAGTTAATTAATTAATTTAAATAAATAAATAAATTAAATAAATAAATTTGTTAACTATAAGAAAGGTTACATGGGTTTGAGGCATTTCAATTGAGTGCCTGTTTATTGCCCTCGATTTATTTAAAACTACGTAATTTTAATATTCGATATTAGAGAAACACAATACCGACCAGGATGAACAAGATATTTAAGTATTATTTGTTTTAATTTTATTTGGGTATTATTTATTTTTATTTTATTTGTTGAATATATACCGTCGGGCATAAAAAATACATAATTTCAAATAAATAGACGGAAATGGAGGAAGCCCCTTCCCCCGGCATGATCTCCCTGAAAAGTATGCCAGTATAATATTAAATTATATATTATTTTATAAATTAAATAAATTAGTTTAAAAAATAATAAATATAAAATATAAAATAGAATAATATATTATATTTATAACTAAATCTAATACTCTAATAAGATCATATATTATGAACTAATTTAGTGCTCTGATTGTCCAAATCTAAGACGGATGTTCATATTTAATTTTGTTCAATTGAAAATAATTGATAGGTTATCTTCTTTTAGATTATATATTTCTCAAAATAAATTTTATTAATCTTATAAAAACTAAATTTTATTCAAAATAAAGATAAAAAGAAAATTAAATCTTGACCATCAAATATAAATGGGATGAGATTAAGGACATAATGTAGTATAGTAATCATCTACTCTGACTTAATTGAAGAATTAATCTTAATCTTACATATAAAATCTATTTAGTATATTTATTAATTTTTTTAAAATAATTTATATTTATAGTAACTTAATAATAATCAAGTAAAAGAGAGAGGAAATTAAAGAATATGATTAAATATTTAAAAAAATTATGAGATATTAATTAATTTATTTAATAAAATAAAATAAATAACTTTGTATATTAAATAAAGGAGTAGAATTAATAATTAATAAAAAGTGAATTTGGTGAGAGATATGATGTGATTCTATTAGGAGCCTTAGCTTGCTGTGCTTTACAATCCAGAAAAGGTTTCCTTTTTAGGCTTTCCTGTTCTCAAAATATGTACGTATTACGTGCTTCACTATTCATAACAGTTTCGTTTCTACGTTTTCTTGTTCTTAATATGTATTACGTAGTGTCTGGGATAATCGTCAGTATCACGTGCATGGCGCCATTTTTGAGCTCCCTGCAATATGACTTGTTGATCACGTGGCCTGGGGTGATGGCTTGAAAAAATAAAAAATAAATAATTAAATGAAATAAAGAAAAATTAGGAATAGAAATTACAAATAAAAAAAATACTTACATACTCCATATGATAATCTCATATCATATGAATTATATCTAATCAAAATACAATAACTTTTTCTATTACCCATTTATCTGGCAATACAACATCTTCCCACATGATTATATTAACATTTTGAAAATTATTTAAGAAAATTGTTATGTGGTCAGTTTCAGCTAGAATTTGAACATAAAAAGTTGACGTGTTAGCGATATTATACTGTATCCTATAGATTAGGGTAGCTAGTATAGATTCTAGCAACATGTTCAAATCATAAAGTTTAATTTTAAGTTTAAGACCTTTGAGGATATGTTCATCGTTTAAATCCCTCATCCGATATGGATAACAATTGAAATAAACAGGTCCTACATGAAGGCCAGTTTCTGCCATTGCCAAAATAGAATCCTGATATATATTATGTCTACCATCTAAAAGATAGAGTAAACATGATATATTCAGTCCTTTCCTGACAAGAGGTTTTATTGTGTTTTGAACGCTACCGATATGTAAAAAGTTGTAGAGCACTGGACAGACCAGTTAATGCATTACTGAAATGTAAAATGTAAGCAGAGGGGATGCTCTTGAATGAACTAAAAGGCGGTAGAACCAGTCAAGTTTAGCTCATTAGAGGAGGTAATGATATGAGAAATATAAAAGACAGAAAGCTTTAAAATTGAAAGTAAAGTATTATTTAAAACATATACACTTACAAGAAGAGAAAGGGATACAGAAGGAGTAGGAAGAGAAAGAAGGAGGAGGAGACTCTCTCTCTAGACTCAGAATATCTCTCTCTAAGTGTAAGGAGTGGGGGTAACTGAACCTGTCTTCAGAAGGATATGAATCGGACTTAAGTAGTCAGAAAAAGTTACTGTTTGAAACAGTGTTTTGACGTGAAAATTAATTACTGTTTGCACAGTTTTCATCATAACACTATTTGCACAGTACCTGCTGACACTACAGTGACTTACTATTTAAATAGTACTGCTACAGTGTTTTACTGTTTGAACAGTACCTTACAATGTTACCAAAAATCTAGGACAGATTTCTCAATTAATTAAGTCTCTGGAAAGTTTAATTTTCATTTAAGTCTATGACAAATTCTTCATCATCATCTTTCCTTGAAGGTGGTGCAGAATCTGTCTGACTTGTAGAAAGAGTTTGCTCATGTTGTTGTAAGAGTTGAAGCATGGAACTCAGTTGGTTGATAAGGCTAACCTTATCATTTATTGAGGCGAGAACGGCTTATACTCTGTTCTTATGATTTAAGAACTTATTGTGTTCTGTCATACAGAGATACTGGGGATTTTATTTAAACCATCTCTCGACTGCTTGTATGTTTATTCTGGAAAAATCAAATTTAGGCCACCATTTGAAAGATGAAAGTCTTTGAAGTATAGGCAAGAATCTAGATCATTCTATGTCTAAAAACCTGTAATTCCAGGAAAAAAACTAAAATAATGATAAGTTTGAAAAATAGTAAAATTCAACAGGAAAATGGTTTTCTTCAATGTTAAGCTTCTGTTTAAAAAGTTCAAAAGTTCGAACTACTTCTGTAGGAAATATCTCTAGAGTATGTCTAAAGAAATCCCACCAGTGTCCAAACCATTGAGAGAAATTGTACTTGATTTTTGTTTTAAAATAAATAAATTAAGTATGTTTGAAAAGTTTATTCTGGTCCCGGAACACAATACCATGCATCAACATAGTCCAAATAATTGTATCCAATAGGATCAAAATTTATCCCAAAATTTTTTATTTTATATAAATCTTGTCCTTACTGGGATGGAGTGAAAACTTTTAAAATTTGCAGGGTATAATGAGTTATTAAAGACTCATTTATTTTATCAGTATTTTTTTAATTGCAGTTGACTCAAAATGAATCAATATTAATTCATAATATTCCTTGGTTTTGTTCAATTGTTTGGGCCTAAAACGAAATTCTTTTAGAAAAATATTTAAAGCCTTATTTTAAAATGAATTTTTGTGATAGAATTCTGGCTCTATGGGGACAATGTTTATAGCCCTGTTTTGTTTTGAAAAGGCTGGAGTATTGTCCATTTTCCTGGAAGACAGAAGTAGAAACTATTTGTTTTTTAAAAGGATTGATTTGCAAGATATTTAGTTGTTGATTAAGCAAATCATACTAATTTTTTGTCAATACCTTTGAAAGAATTGAAGGAAGGGCAAATTTTTGAGCAAAATAAATTTATTATTTATTTTATTTTTAAGTAAAATAAATATTTTAATTTGACAAAATAAAAACTTATATAATCCAAATTAAGATATCTAATTTTTCTTAAAAATAAAATAAAATGAGATTTGTTTTAAATAAGTCATCAGACTAGAATTAAAGTATGTTGAATTGTTATATTTTAATTATATATAATTCAAATAATGAGGCATTCATGAAGTATGTAAGTATTTCTCAAAGAAGTGATTGCTTTATTTCATCTAAATCTTTCAAGTGTTTTCATAAAAAATATAAATAAATTTTTCAAGTGTTTAAAATGGAAAAGGGAATAATAAAAAATAAGTTTTATAAGTTGGTTTTAAGTTATTATTAAAAAGTAAGTTTTGAAAGTAAAATTATTATTCAAAAATAAAAAACCATTATTTTAAGTCAATAATTATTTTTATAAGTTTGTTTTGGATCGGGGAACAATTATAAGGTTTTAAAAAAAGAGACTTAATTACTGAAAGTCTAAATGACAAGTAAACAATATAATCTTATTACTTAGAAAAGAAATACTCTAACAATCCTTGATATAAAATATATTTAACTAATTAAATTAAATTAAGAATATTAGTTAATTTAGCTATATGTTATATTTTTTTAAAAATATCCTAATTATTTTTTTTAACTCAATTCTCTATATTTTACTTGATTTTTGTTGGGGTTATGAGACTATCAATGTGGCAATTTAGAAAAAAATATTAATAAATATAAAAAATATGTCTTTTATTTAGGATTAAGATTAATTATTTAATTAGATTCTATATATTAATGAAAGAAAGAAGAGTAGTAAAATGAAATGAAGAAAAAATAAAAATTTGAAATAAAAAACTGATTGCTTTCATGACATTATTGAAACGGCAGAGGAAAGGAGCTCCGACGCCGAGCAATAAGGGAGATGGAGATGAACGACAAAAGGATGACAAATCATCGCATTGATGTAGAAGGCTGAATCAATAAGAAGCACGGGTGCAGAAACATGGAGATGGAGAATAGGCCAAGAACTCTACGATCAAGAGAGACATCTATTTTCATTTACCTACCCTAAAGTCGATCCTTGATTTCTAGTTTTCTTTTAAATTAATCTAGATCAAGTCATGTTAGGATCCAATTGGACAGCAACCCTCACATCTTACGTTATTACATTATTAGATTTAAACTCAAAACCTATGGTTCAATTAAAATAACTTCCATTGATCTTAATATTAGGTAGTTTATCTTTATCTCTCATATATTATGGAGAGATAAAGTTTCAGTCAAAGTCAAAATCGTTTAGCTGTGCATATATCCTTCCCTTCCCCAAGCATCAAAATTGAGTATTATTTCTTTCTATCATTAATATAAGATATTTTTAACTAATTTAAATAGATTTAAAAAGTCAAAAAAATTAATTAATTATAATAAATGTGATATAATTTTCTCTAAATACTTATTTATAATATTAGCTTATATGTATATATATCAATTTATAAATTATATAAATTGGTTTAGAATAAATTGATAAATAAT
The DNA here is from genome assembly GCA_037074615.1 of Leucaena leucocephala. NCBI lineage: Eukaryota > Viridiplantae > Streptophyta > Magnoliopsida > Fabales > Fabaceae > Leucaena > Leucaena leucocephala. Next base: position 13,239,807 of record CM073528.1, on the reverse strand, counting down.
AGATGTAAAATGCATCAAGGTTTTATATTTAAGACAAAATCTAATAACTTCTAAGTAACTCTTATATTAAAAATATGAGGTAGTTTAAACATAATAATTTGAGTCTATTTTGAATTTGTTGTTGAACTGCTCTATATGATGGACATGATTCTCAACTAATGACAGAAAACTTTTATATAAGTAAAAGGTTGTGAGGTTAATGTCACTTATAAACTATTAATGTATTTCTCTCTAATTAAAAAAGATGGCCATAATTCTTATGTAAGTCTTGAGAAAGCAAAGCAATTCAGAGAGAGAGAGAGAAAGGATCAACCATATAAAGAGAAGAAATACAATTTTCTATTTACAATTTGGCTACTCCTGCATGCTAAAATCATGATTGTGTGTATATGTGTGTGTGTGTTTTTGTGAGATTATATTCATTGATTTTAATTGGCAATTATTCCGTTTTTATATTGAAGGTTTTGGGTGTACCTAGAATCCTTTGTTTGACTCACTAAATACCCACACGAAACCAGAGTACTTTAGAAGGCTCACAATCACGTTTGCACAGCAAATGCACTGAAGGAGGAAGAAAATAGAGAATGGCCACTGTAACGTGAACACCCAGAGAGAAAAAGAAGAGTACCGAAAAATACTACTTTGTTCTCTTGTTCACTGCCCTTGCTTGGTAGGAAGAGTGGAATACATATACAACCTCCCACTCCCATGTTTTTCTCTTTTCAAAAAATAGGAGAGAAATAATTGTTCCCTCCATTTCCACCAATGCATATTCTCATATGGATTTGGGCTTAATCTACCATGGGTGGACTAGCCCATTTCCCAACATCTCCCACTCACACTTAGTGGGTTAGATGCCTTGGGTTCAATTTCATTCTCTTCCTTCTTTTATACTAGGTGCTTTGTTATGACCGCGTAGGCATGATGTCTCTTTCTAGGCGTTTATACTAGAAATCCCTTTTTCTGAGACCAGCACAAAACAACCCTTTAATGCATCTCGATCAAATAAATTTTAGTGCCTTGAATGTCCTAGATTTGCTTATATACACTTTTTTATGGCTAATCTAATCTCTTTTGAGTCGGTATATAACTTGGATAGCCTCCACTTATGCATAGTATCTACACTTATGAAATTAACAAAATAATATCACAAGGGACCGGTCACAGACACTAGTATGGATGTGTATATTCTGTCAATCTTTCTTTCGCTCATATATCATTTTGATACGAATCAACCACTTTTCTAGTATAATACCTTTGGTTCATATATAATTTGACCATAGGACATATATCAAAGTAGTAATCGCTGAAACATACCTCCATAATATTGTCAAAGTCAAAGGACATTAATGAAAGGATTATATCTTTCTGGAACTCATATAACAATGAAGCATGGATTAATTCACTTGCTTTCCATTTGTGTTTCTTTAGAACATGTGGTATGAATCACATGTTACGGTGTTCCTCTTATCCTTAAAGAGTGTACGTCATTTTGATTCTATTAATCACACCGTACAAAATTAAGTTTAGATACTCATAGTATCTAAACTCAAACTCTTCAATTCTATTCACATAATATGACATCAATTTTGAAGACTTTTTTATCTGGCAATAGGTTTTATGGATGTGGGTATCCATTGTTTGATCCATACCCTTACTCAGATCTCATCTTGACTTACTGTACTTTTTATGTCAAGGCAACACTTATTGTGTTTCTTCTCTACCATATCAGTATTCTTGCTGCTCTACTGGTGAGCACATGTCTCATCTTTGAACACTTCTATAGCATTAAAGGTGGCTGCTTGTGTGAGAGAGATACCCTTTTCAACTTGTATGACATACTAGACATTGTATACTTTTACCTAGATATATAAGTAATAATAAATGATATGATATCATTAATAAAAATAAAAGTATTACATACAGTCTGTAACTTTACATTTTTAACATGCCAATGGCTTTTACATGTTTCTCAAATATTTCTTTGCCTATTGGATTGGTCAAGGGATCTACAACCATACATTTGGTTAAAATATATTGTACATTTATAATTTTTTGTACTATATAATCCCTCATAAAGTTATACTTTATATCAATGTGTTTAGTCTTACTGTGATACTTAGGGTCTTTAATGTAGGCTATAACTGCAGTATTATCACAGTGTATCAACACTAGATTGGTACTCTCGTTCCCAAATCCTTTGTGCTCGATAAATCTCTTCAACCAAACAGCCTCTTGCGCTGCTACAGTACATGCCACAAACTCAGCTTTCATAGAGTGTAAAGCAATGCACATCTGCTTCTTGCTACTCCAACATATGGCACCATTGTTAAGCAAGAAGGTGTATCCTGAAGTCGATCTTCATTCTTCTTCATCACCGCCTACATCAGCATTGGAATATCCAATTAGGGATCGCTTCCTTGATAACAGAACGCATAGTCAGTTGTGCCATTTAAGTATCTCAAGATCCTTTTCACTGCTTTCCATTGTTTCTCACTAGGGTTGAACTAGAATCTGCTAACCAGCCCTACGACATAACAAATATCTGGTCTTGTACACATCATTGCATACATCAGGCTGCCAACGACACTAGCATATGGAACTCTTTCCATTTGCTTTTTATCTAATTCAATTTTGGGACACAAGTCAGAACTCAAGGCTACTCCCGTGGCCACAAGGATATCTATAGGTTTGCATTCACTCATATTGAATCACTCAAGTATCTTCTTGATATAATTCTCTTGTGAAAGAGTAAGGATTCTCTTAGAATGATTCCTTTGAATCTTGACTCCAAGTATGTATTCAGCTTCACCCATGTCTTTCATCTCAAAATTTGATGAAAGCCATTATATAATAGCTATCACCGAGTCAAGACTATTTTTGGCTAAGATTTTATCGTCTACGTATAGGGATAATATCACAAAGTTACCCTCAAATCACTTAACATAGACACAATGATCTTCCTCTATCATCTGGAAGTTATATGAGGTAATCACCTTGTGGAACCTCAAGTACCACTGTCTGGATAACTGTTTAATCCATAAATGGATATGTTGAGTTTACACTTCTTGTGTTCAAACCCTTTTTCAATTAAGCCTATTTGTTGTTTCATATAGATTTCTTCATCCAGATCACCATTTAAAAATATAGTTTTTACATCCATCTGATGTAACTTTAAGTTTAAATTGTTTACTATTACCAGAATAAATCTTATTGAATTGAATCGTACAACAGGTGAAAAAGTATCCTCATAATCTATACTTTCCTGTTGTGTATATCCCTTTGCAACCAATTAAGCTTTAAATTTGTCAATTGATCAATCCACATTTCTCTTGTTTTTGAGAACCCACTTGTTCCCAATGGCTTTATGCCCTTTTGGTAGATCAACCAATTCCTAAACTTGATTTTTTATCATTGAGTCCATTTCCTCTTTCATTACTTTCTTCCATTCCTCCTTTGCAGGACCTGCTAAGGCCTCATGAACAATGCGAGGTTTATCATCCCTTTCTGGAGTAACTAAGAGTGCTTCGCCTTCTATTTGTAAATGTCTCTTTGGAACACTTTCCCTGTTACTCTTTCTGGTAGGAGCAACTTGCTTATCTTTTCTCATTTATCTCGGTCTTTGTGTTAACCGTTCTTAGCTCCCACTCAGATTGACATACCTAGACGATTATGGTCTGTCAATTTGTTTGGCACTATCCTATTCTTGAGTCTCATAAAGAGATACAGTTTGATCAACATCTCCCCTACTGGGAAACTCCGTCTCAATAAATACAGCATCTTTTGACTCTGTTTCAATCACTGCTCTATCTTCAATTTCACTTATGAATATATATCCTTTTAAGGGTTAAGAGTACCTTATAAAAATACATTTCTTCCCTCTAGGACCCAGTTTCCCATGTTTATGAGAATTATCATGGATGTATGCTGCTGAGCCCCAAGGTCTAAGGATTCTTAGATCTGGCTGACATTTAGTCTATAACTCATAGGGTATGGAAGCAACTGACTTTGAGGGCACACGGTTAAGTATAAAGGTTACTGTTAAGAAAGCATCACCCCAATGTGAAATTAAAAGGTTTGCCTGAGCCATCATAGACCTAACCATGTTTAGAAGAGTTATATTTCTTCTTTCGATAACCCTATTCTGTTGAGGTGTGCCAGAGATAGTTAGTTACCTAATAATCCCTTTTTCTTCACAGAGCTATTTGAATTGATTTGAAAGGTATTCATGACCTCGATTAGTACGTAATACCTTGATTCTATTGTCCATTTGATTCTCTACTCCATTCATATATCATCTAAAGCACTTTAATGCCTCGGACTTATGTGAAATCAAATAGACATGACCATACCTTGAAAAATCATCAATAAAGGTAATGAAATACCAAGCTCCGTGTCTCGCCCTCACACTCATTGGACTGCAAATATCGAAATAGATTAATTGCAACAGGTTTTCGGCTATTCCCTTACCAAATGGTTTCCTGGTAGCCTTACCAGCTATATAGCTTTCGCATAATGATATATCCATGTTAGGGATCACCCCCAACAAGCCTTCTTTAGCCAGTTTAATCATTCTATTTTGATTAATATGTCCTAGTCTAGCATGCCAAATATTCATATCAGGATTATTCAAAGTAATATCAAAGAAATCATGAACATTAATATCACTAGCAAAATCCAAAATAAAGAACTTTTAAAATTAGAAAGCTGAACCATAAAATATTGAGTTGCTACATATGTCTGCAACTTTACCATGAAAGTTTACATTAAACTCAAAGTCTAATAAGTAAATTATAGAAATTAAATTCCATCGGATGTCAGGAGCATGAAGCACATCATGCAGCATCAAGGTCTTTCAACCACGCAAAATAAGTTTACAGGTGCCAATGCCTTGAACCTCGATCCTTACATTATTGCCAACAAAAAGCCACTTGCTTTGAAATGGCAACCGACAATATTCCAAGAAAGATCCTCGATCTCGACTTATATGGTTTGTGGAGCCTGAGTCAATAATATAAGAAAAAAAATATGTTCTATTAGAAAAATAGTGCTAGAAACAAATGATACATGTGAATTGACATAATTCACTGTTACCTTTCCGCTCTCAACCTATTTAGAATAGTCACGTGTGAAATGTCCCATATTATGACAAGCAAAGCATTTGACCTTCTTTAGGTCTAGCTTTTTCTTGCCTCCTTTCTTTCCCTTCTTCTTATACTATTGCTTGCCCTTCTTGGGTGGAGGACCGTATTTCTTCCCATTTTTCTAAAATTTCTTGCCCTTTTTGAATTCTGGCTTTGATTGGGAAAGACCAACACCTTCAGTCAAATAGGCTTGTCCAGTGGCCTTATAAGCCTCCAGACATTCATCCTCTAACTCCAAATGCTTAGCTACATCATTGAAAGTAATGATATTTTTATTATGGGTCAAATTAACTTTCATGTGCTCCCAACTAGCAGGGAGCAACTTGATGACAACTTGCACTTACTGTTCATCAGATAGATTTGTCTAGCTTCCTTCAGTTCACGAATCATTGTGGACATATCTTGTAGATATTGCCTCATAGGATTATTTGGTTTTAGCTTATAGGTATCGAATTTAATCGTCAACCTTCTAAGTTTAGTCGTGGACACTCCCCCAAACTTATCCTTTAAGACAATCCACATTGCTTGTGCCGTTCTGTGTGTCTCGAACTCACACATCAAATCATCAACCATAGCACTCAGTAGGGTAATTCTTGCGATGCTATTCTTCCTTTTCCAAGACAGGTATGCTTCTTGGTCTCTCCTATGCTGGGCCGTATTTCTAGCCTTAGGCTCTACCATGGCCATTATTAATAGCTCAATTGCATCCTGCTCTTCTAGAATATATTGGACCTTTCAGTGCCAAATATCCCAGTTGTCCCCATTGAGTTTTTCCCCTTGTTCAATTCAGCAATAATGTTCTTTGATGCCATGGTTCAATATCAATTCTGTGACAAACCTTTCCCATATTAATCTATTGAACCATAGAACATTTAAGTGAATTTACACATATATATAGCACATGTAAAGTATACAATATCACGTACTTTTATTATTTTTGATCAGAAAATAATAATATCACTAGACCCATGATCAGGAGAATATGTTTGTACTTTCCATCACATAAGCACTAGCAACGCCATCATTTTCTATCAAAAATTAATATAAGTACTATTCTCATCAAATATTGCTTTTCAAAATACCCAGCATCTAAAAAAAGCTCCCACTTATAAAAAGGTCTACATGAATCACAACTAAGATAAAGAAATAAAATGAAACATGTTTTTCTTGTATATAAATCATGTAATAAATGACAAGTCTTTGCAAAGAAAGGGTAATAAATGATGTCCTTAATAAAGTAAAGCAATAGAAATCAACAGTACAAATATACATCATTTGATATGAGCTTTACAATATTCTAACATCTTTTTTCTTAGCTTCTTAAGCTCACGAGGCGGCTTTATAAGGCTAAATATAAATCCTATTGTTCTAAGCCAATATGTTTTGCTCATGCGTCCTATTTTGGGCTTGCCTCTAACTCTTATTCCTCTTATATATTCTATTATGACACTTTCAAGTAGAATTCAGTATGCTTCTTATATGTCATGTATTCAACGTATTTGCCAATCACGTCATTAATGCCTTTTATGTTTGTTAATTTAGCTGCAGCTATTTCAGCTATGTTCATGGCCAAAGTAGGGGTTAGAGATTTGTTCACTTTTTTTGAGCATGGTCCAGAATCATTTATTTCTTCTGGTTCCTCTTGTGGAACTTCCTTCATCAACTCCTTTTGGTCTTCTTCAGAAAGTTCATCAGGATCTTATTCTGGATCCTCCTCAGGTTTTCCCTTGGGGTCCTCATGAAGGTTTTCCTCTAAGTTATTAACTATATCCAATAATAAAATATCATCATTTAAAGTATATCCTAAAGGTTCAGTGCTAGATAAACTCATTTTTTACCTAAATAATAAAAATATTAATTATCATAACTTTTTAGAATTTTTAAACACAAAAAAACTAGAAAATACACTGAATATTCATAAATAAGTCCAGAATTGCCCCCAAAATTAGGCAAATTATATGTCAAAATAAAAATATTGATTTAAGGGATTTTTAGGAACAAACCGCACCTCAATTAGAGGTCCCACGCTCTCTCACGTAACCCAAGAAGAAAAATAATTTAGGAGAAAAAAAATTGAACAAAGCCCACTCTGGGCCTATGGCACACGCATTGCACGCGCCAATCTGGTGCTGGCACATGGCCACTACCACGTGTTAGCCACCAAAATTTCCCTTTTTTTAATTCAAAAAATCCCGTTTTCTAATTAAAATAAAAAATAAAAAAATATTCCCCTTTTTTTTTAAAAAAAACAAAACGGCGTCATTTCGGCTGGAGGTCATCTTCAACCTCCAGCCGGGTCAAGATGACCCATTTTACAGAGGTGACGGGTCTCTCCTCCGTAACTCCATCGTTTGACATTTGTTTTTGACATTTTTGGAGTCATTTTCCATTGTTTTCGCGAGCTCTACACAATGAGACTATTTTTAAGGCCTAAAAACTATGTATTCTAATGACCCAATTTAAAAACAAAAGTTTCTTATTTTGATTAACGTTGAATTTGCTTCTGTTCATGGTTTAAATGCATTCTCTATGCATATTATCACTAAATAAATATTTTAGAATAGAAATAAGTATAGAAAACAATGTATAACCAGAAAACAAAAAAATCACAGTGAACATGCAGAAGCAGAGAACCTTGCTTTGACACCATTGAAGGTTTTGCGCGTACCTGGAATCTTTTCTTTAACTCACTGAATACCTGAAACATCCTTATTTTCATATGTCTTAGGGACCAAATGGTAGAATCTGGAACCACTTTTAAGGCTATGAGAGTTGAATTACTCAATCTGAAATTTTACTTTTAGCGAGTACTATTAATTGTGTAAATTCCAGAGGAGTGACCTGACTTCGAAAAATCATAACTAATTCTAGAAAAATTAAAATAGAGTATTTCAAATTGCTACACAAATACAACTTAATGTTATTTTAGGGAAAATTAACTCGTTGACCACGCCTTAACCAAGTCAATGTCAGTAAACGTATGACGTTTACTGTTTATCTTGTGTTTTTCCCTAATTCCAGCATTTTGGTCCCAACATTTGCACTATCCAATCCCCAACTTTTCTTCATGCTTGTTTAGTCCTCTTCTAACATACCTATGGGATTGGGATTATATGGAAGGGGTTGAGATTTCTGGGGAAATATCAGTAGTAAATAGAAACCATACAATGTATGCAACTATATGCTTGATGTTACTATGTGTGTACTTAATGATCATGATTGCATCATGATAACATACATGCTTCCATGTCCCTTAATTATAACATATGGACATAGCATAAAAAGAAATAGAGCATTACTTAATCATACATGCTTCATATCATCAAGGTAAGAAAATATCACATAAAACATCCAAGCAGTATAAGCATACAAGTAGGTAAGTTTACTACCTGGCGTGTAGCCTTTCCTTCCAGCTCTTAGCCTTGTCTCTAAGGTCCCTTTTTTTCATAAGTCAGAGCCTATACATAGCATAATAATATCTTTATTATTATCCAGTATAGCTCTACTTAACTCATGCTTATCTTGGGGTAATATCCTTAATTTGACATTCCCCTAACTTTCTTTCTATCTATAGCTAACATTATCAATAGAGATATTGATCTATTCTAACCACTAAGAGCAATCCTCTACTTTATTAGAGAATGAACTAGATAACTTACTTACCTCATTCCTAAGCTCTGTCTAGTCCCTAAGCTCCTTGGATTGCTCCTAGCTCTGCCAGAACTCCTTCATTTCTTTCTCTTTTCTTTCTCTTCTTTGCCTTACTTGGCTGTGGGAATGAAGTGAGGGGGAAGGGTCTATTTATTGGTGAGTGGAGGTGGAATGGATGGCTCAGATCGAATCGTGATGAATGGCCCATATCGCTTAGCTTCCTCAAGAAGCTTCGCTTGCATCATCACGATGATATCATCCTCCTTAATGACTCACCATTATGACATCATCCAAGGACACCTTAGGGGGTATGTGGTGCAATTGGTGGGGCCCTTAGGACACCTCACTAGCTGACTCAGCCTTTCCAGAGAATTCCAGAGTCTTTTCCAGGAATGAGTAGCCGAGATTGTGCCACGTGTTCTCTTTACTTTTTCTAATCTCATGACATGTGTCCTTAACTTTTCTTCTTTTCCTATAATAATTCCATGTGGCGTCTTGTGGGTCCCTTTTATGCCACCTCATGATTCTAGATCACTTTTTCCAGTTCTATGTTTGACCGGGTCACTTTACTTTATTGAAAAGTATTAAAATATTATTTTAATGCCTCTCAAGCTCCCATAATCACTGGGCTACGTTTTTGGGCGTTTAAATGTCATTTTGGGTTTCTAACCAAGCCCAACCACTCTGGTGGCTCGGTTCCTAAGAAACACTTCTTACTTTTCCATTATGCCTACATGGACTTTCACTATTTTCCCTAAATTTCCACTTTCTTGCAGTTTAGTCCCTAAATATCATTTGTATACTTCTGGGACTCCTGCATAATAGAGTCTAGTAGTCTTTCTTTTTCAGGCTACATACTGGGCTTCTAGGCCTAAAAATTGGGATATGACAATACCCACATGAAACCAGAGCACTTTAGAAGGCTCACAGTTACATTTGCACAGCAAATGCACCGAAGGAGGAAGAAAACAGAGAATGTCCACTGCAACGTGAACACCTAGAGAGAAAAAGAAGAGTACCGAAAAATACTACTTTGTTTTCCTGTTCACTGCCCTTGCTTGGTGGGAAGAGTGGAATACATATACAACCTCTTACTCCCATGTTTTTCTCTATTCAAAAAATGGGAGAGAAATAATTGTTCCCTCTATTTTCATCAATGCATGAGTGGACTGTCCCATTTCTCAATATATATATTTAAATTATTTTGTTTTCTTATGATTAGCCAATGGTGTGGAAAAATAAGCAGGAGATCTTTAATGCCATATCCACCCCTCTCCACTTGAACATTTTGCTACATGTTCCCATAGTTCTCTTTTATGTTGTACGTGTGACAATCATATAAATTTAGTTGAAAACCTCAAATTTCTCTTGAAGTGAATTTTGAATCAAGTTCAATTTTTTAAGTTTTTAACCTTATGCTATTTTAATGCTTTTACTTGATTTCTTTTTTCTTTTTTCACTATTTAATCTTGATGTTTTTGTACTATATCAAGATATTGATAACACGTGTCAATCATATTCTTCAAGTAGGGCCTAGTCTATTATAGGTGCAATTTTAGACATGATTCTTTATAGCTTTAACCCGCCCCCACCCCCATATATATCTGGGTTAAGATTTATTTACACACATTTAATACTTTAAAATATTATATAATATATTTAATATTTTAAAATATATTTTAGATGTATTTAATATTTTAAATATTTTTTTGTGCCTTAATGCTAGAGATACCAAAAAAATATGTAGGTGATAAAAAATCTTTAAGATACTAAATGCACTAAAAAATATTTTTAAGGTATTGGATACATTTAAAAAATACTTAAAAGTATTAGATATATCAAAAATATTTTATGACACTGTATGCATATGAAAAATATTTCAAGAGGTTAGATACATTTTAACCCTATATATTTTATACTAAATTATATTATTAAGTATTCAGTTTCAGAATTTGTGGTTGTCCCTTCTAATATAGGTATCTAACTCTATATATTTTACTACTTCTTGATTCCATGAATTAGAAGTCGTGTAGTAGAATGCTTCCTTAGGCCTAAATTTAAGAGTTAATTAATTTTAATAAATTAAAAAAATAAATAAATTATATAATTATAAAAATTATAATCTAATCTTGTTAGAATACTTTTATATAATATTATATTATATATATTTATAAATTTAGTAAATTAGTTTGAATAAAAATAATAAATATTTGAAATAAGATTGATAGGTTGATGTACCGGTGGAGTGTCATTTATTGTGCACTAATAGTAATAGTATTCATTCTTTCAAAGTTTTATTGATGTTTCAAGATGATAGGGAACTGCTGTCTTTAAAGAATTTGAATTGAAGTTTTAAATTTTAACGCCAGCAAATTAAACATTTTTGTGGAAGACATCTGACCAAGCCGTATGATAATAGCCTAAATTTTGAATACCAAGCCAATGATTTGTGTTTGAGGCCAAGGAGGAGCCAAATAAGCCGCGGCTAATTTGGAATAGTTATTGATGAGATATTGATACTGGAATGGCCTTTAAAAATTAAATTTGATTTATTAGAATTTTTTTTGGCAACTTTTTGACAGAACTTATATTGTTTGTTTTTTGTTAAAATATTTTTTTCTTCATAATCATATCCAAAGTTCGATACTTAGATTTTACTGATGGTTAGAGAAAAATCTGATTGGATTTGAATTAGAAAATCTAAATTTCTTTTGTTTTTTATAAATGTAATCTCTCTATATGTTTCTTAGAAGATTTGCTCTTAAATTTTCGGAAGGACAAGATCAGTAATCAAGGAGTTAGTTTACTTCTGATTACAACAAAAAAAACATGAACTTAAATAATCGACGAAAAACTGAAACGATTAAAAGAAAAAAGAAAGAAAGAAAAAGTGGAACGGCAATTTCTTGCAATGATAATCTGAATCTGATCACTGTTTTTAATATAGAAAAATCCTTATTCTGCAGAAAGAAACAGCACATGAAGACAAAAACCAAGCAAAACTGACGGGATCTGTACGGGTCGGGTCGTCGTTGAGGATGGCGATGGATGATCCACTACATCTTCTAACCCTAGACATTTAAAATAGAAGCAAAAATATCATAATCATTAAATATAATATAATGCCATTATTTTTTTATAGTAGGTCCCACACTATTGTTTTTGAAAGTACTAATAATGATGATAGATTATATTTAATAATTCTAATATTTATACTCTCAAGTTGAATATTTATGAGTATTTTTGCACTTATAAAAAACCATTAGTGTTGGGCAAATTTTTGAGAAAAAATATATGGTTAACTTGGCACCATTACCCTATAGAAAATTAGGGATGGTGAAACCAAGACCCCTATACCCTCTCATGCCTATACGTAAATATAATATATTTTTTATTATCTTTAATATATAATATATTTAATTAATTTAATTAAATTAAAAAATTAATTAAATTAATTAATATAAATTTTTTTAGAACACACTCAATTATCTTCTTTATTTCTCTTTAAATTGTTATTTAGAGATTATTAATAAGAATAATTTTAAAAAAATTAATATATATAATAAATTTATTTTATATTTAAAATTAAAATTATTTTTTTACTTAAATTCTATATTAAGAATTGAGGGAATACCTAACATAGCCTTTTGAGTTCTATTTATTTACAGTATGTTTGGCGTAATTTTTGGAGTCAAAAAGGCCAAGTTTAGAAGTGAGAAAAGCTTGTTTCAAAATGTTGTTTCCATTGCTCTTAGACAAAATGACGATTTTGCCTAAAAGTTAGGTTAAAGTTAAAATAACTTTTATGAATTTTGATTTTTGATTTTAAACATTTTTTAATTTTAATTTTTTAAATTGATTTTTTAATATATTATTTAAATAATTTATGTCAAACAAATCTGTTTATAAAAAGCCTATTCAAACTTTTGTTCATAGAAATCAATTAAAATAAAAATAATTTTTACAAACGTTGGTCCAAATAAGCCTTTAAAGATTAAAAAAATTATTGATTAAAATGGTGATTTATTATATAAAAACTTGCATACTTACAGTTATAAAAATAACTTATTTTATTTTAAGATACTTCTTTTCTTTTGCCCAATGAAATATACTCATTTTCATAGAACTAAACGGTAGCATTTGGAACAACTTTTAAGGCTATTAAAGTAAAATTACTCAATTTAAAATTTTACTTTTAGCGAGTACTGTTCACTATATAAATTCCAGTGGAGTAACCTGACTTCGAAAAATCATAACTAATTTTAGAAAAATCGAAATGAAATGGTTCAAATTGCTACACGAAGCTAACATAACGCTCTTTCAGAGAAAAATAACTCGTTAACCATGCCTTGACCAGGTCAATATCAGTCAACGTCTAAAGTTTACTGTTCATCATGCGTTTTTCCCTGATTTCAGCATTTCGGTCCCAACTTTGTACTCTCTAATCCCTATCTTCTCTCCATTCTTCTTCAATCCTCTTCTAATATACCTGTGAGATTGAGATTACATGGAAGGGGATGAGATTTCTGGGAAAATCTCAGTAGCAAACGGAAACCATACAATGTATGCAACTATATGCTTGATGTTACTATGTGTGTACTTAATGATCATGCTTGCATAATGATAACATACATGCTTCCATATCCCTTAATTATAATATATGGCCATAGCATAAAAAGAAATAGAGCATTACTTAATCATACATGCTTCATATCATCAAGGTAAGAAAATATCACATAAAACATCTAAGAAGTATAAGCATACAAGTAGGTAAGTTTACTACCTGGCGTGTAGCCTTTCCTTCTAGCTCTTAGCATTGTCTCTAAGATCCCTTCTTTTCATAAGTCAGAGCCTATACATAGCATAATAATATCTTTATTATTATCCAGTATAGCTCTACTTAATCTCATGCTAAATTTTGGGGTAATATCCTTAATCTGACATTCCCCTGACTTTCTCTATATCTATAGCTAACTTTATTAATAGAGATATTTCTCTATTCTAACAACTAAGAGCAATCCTCTACTTTATTAGAGCAGGGACTAGATAACTTACTTACCTCATTCCTAAGCTTTGCCCAGTCCCTAAGCTCCTTTGACTGCTCCTAGCTCTACCAGAACTCCTCCTTTCTTTCTCTTCCTTCCTTTCCTTCTCTCTTTCTCTTCTTTCTTGGATCTTGGCTGTGGCTTTCCTTGAGGGAGGGGTGGCCTATTTATAGGTGAGTGAAGGTGGAATGAATGTCTCAGATCAAATCGCGATGAATGGCCCAGATCGCTTAGCTTCCTCAAGAAGCTTCGCCTGCATCATCACGATGACATCCTCCTCCTTAATGACTCACCATTATGACATCATCCAAGGACACCTCAGGGGGTATGTGGCACAATTGGTGGGGCCCTTAGGACACCTCACCAGCTGACTGAGCTTCTCCAGAGAATTCCAGAGCCTTTTCCTGGAATGAACGACCGAAATTGTGCCACGTGTCCTTTTTACTTTTTCTCATTTTTCTAATCTCACGACATGTGTCCTTAACTTTTCTTCTTTTCCTATAATAATGCCATGTGGCGCCTTGTGGGTCCCATGAAGATACCTTTCATGCCACCTCATGGTCTAAAGTCATATCTGAGCACTTTTTCCAGTTCTATCCTTAACCAGGTAACTTTAGTTTATATAAAAGCACTAAAATATCATTTTAATGCCTCTTAAACTCCATAATCCTTAGGCCTACGTTTTTGGGCTCTTGGATTGCTATATTGGGTTTCTAACTAAGCCCAAGCACTCTAGTGGCTTGGTTCCTAAGAAACACCTCTTACTTCTTCTTTATGCCCATAGGGACTTTCACTATTTTCCCTAAATTTTCACTTTCTTGCAGTTTAGTCCCTGAACATCATCTGTATACTTCTAGGACTCCTGCATAATAGGGTCTAGTAGCCTTCATTTTTCAGGCTACATACTGGGCTTCTAGACCTAAAATTGGGATATGACATTTCTGTTGGAAATCGTGCCATAGGGGCCAATCATTGTCTTATGAACATTATTGATTGATGAATTTATTAATTGAATTATCATATTATTTGCATGTTTACTATGATGACCATCCTTAAATAATTCATGATATTATCCTAAATGTCCCTGGTCGATCATCTATGTGGGAGCACAGATGAAATAAGACCAGTATGACTTTGAAGATGTATAGAGATATAAATCAAAGTCATAAGCACATGTAAGAGTACAGGGTGTTGGACCGACCCGCTATGAGAGAACTGCATGGGTAACGTCATAAGCTTCTCTCATATACAAACCATGTTAATATGCCCTTTGACTTGAGATCATCATGGATTCCTACATGACAAAATGCTCAGCTTTGACCTAGTCAAAAGTCACTTTTGACCGAGTGATCATAAAGACTATGTTCAGGCTTAGTGGTTTTTCATGCGGAGGAATGTGAATGGTCAAGATGGAATTTGTCCCTCACATTCGTGGAGAGATATTACTGGGCCCCTCGATGAGTGAGTCTGAGAAATGTATGGCCATACTGTAATGGAAAGGTAGTTCCATTTCTATAGTCAGACTACTCAGGGATCGAGAAAGTAACGGTCAGGAATAGGAGGATGACATTATCCATGCCTCATCCATGACCAAAATATCGCGTGACAGAAGGGACATGATATGGTTGTATAAAAGGTTACATCGTTTATCGATCCTCATATGATTTGGGTAGTTGTTATGTCTTGCTAGAGACCGCTTGCGACTTGTGGGCTAGTATAGCAAATGGCCCACTGCCAACTTCATATGGGCCTACAGGGTCGCACACAAAATAGCCCAACACGAGCTATGATGTCCAGATTCATTGAATCTAAGACATGTCTAGATTCAATGAATGATCCAGGGTGGATATATATATTTATTTATATTTATATTCGTATATATATAAATTCGTATATATATTATATATATGAAATATATGAGATTTAATTTATAAGGATAAATTAAATCTCTATCACGTTTGAAATTCGAAATTCAAATTGATAGGATATCTCATATAAGAGATATTTATAAGATTTAATTTATAAGGATAAATTAAATCTCTATCACGTTTGAAATTCGAAATTCAAATTGATAGGATATCTCATATAAGAGATATTTATAAGATTTAATTTATAAGGATAAATTAAATCTCTATCACGTTTGAAATTCGAAATTCAAATTGATAGGATATCTCATATAAGAGATATTTATAAGATTTAATTTATAAGGATAAATTAAATCTCTATCACGTTTGAAATTCGAAATTTAAATTGATAGGATATCTCATATAAGAGATATTTATAAGATTTAATTTATAAGGATAAATTAAATCCCTTTCACGTTTGAATTTGAAATTCAAATTGATAGGATATCTCAAATTTGATTTATGGGAATAAATCAAATATAACTCAGTCTCATCTTTATTTAAAGTTAAATAAATAAGTAATTAAATCTGTGGGACGGATTTAATATTATTTTATTTAATTAGTTTCTTATAAAATTATACAATATATGATATTGTATCAATTCGGAATTAATATAAGATTAACTCCAAAATCTAATTAGGTTAAGTGAAAAAAACACATAGCATCCTCTATATCTGATTGGAGGAGCTACGTTTGAAGATAATACAGAACACAAAAGGCCGAACGGAATCTGCAAAAGGTTTGCAGACAAGAAACTGCCGAAATAGAGACGGAGACTTGTGAAAGCCTTGGAGGGACAGGAGACGCTAGCACGTCGTTCGTGGTTGGAACGCTGTTCGTGTGGATACCAGTAGAGGAAGCCGACCTGAGGCGTCGACTTCTTGTGATCGGAAAGAGACCACCGTCCGCGGAGAGAATCTGTGAAGGTCGCTGAGGAACACTCCGTCGATTTCTTGCGATCAGAAAGAGATCACCACCCACGTAGAGAAGCTGTGAAATTCGCTGAGCAACACTAAGGGTAATGATTCTTTCCACTTGACTTAAACACGTACGGCAGATCCTGGCAAGGAATGGAAAATTTTTAAAGTTTATTTCCGCTGCGTGTCTTCTAATTCCTTACAGTGGTATCAGAGCCATGCCATTTTGTGTTTAAGTTAGGCTTGATTGTTGATTTATATGATATATGTTAGTAGTAGCCGATCATATAATAAGCGTTGTATGTGTGACATATATGGAATCCGTGTTGTGTATGACATAAAAGGAATCTAAAAGGAAATTGAAATCGGTGGTGATGCTTTTTGATTTGATCAATTCGCATAGATGGGGTCTAAGAAAACCGAATTCAAATTTGTGATTATTTGTGAAAATCGAATTCATAGCGGGACCGCCGTAGCTACCTGTTCGTAGCGCAACATAACCGTAACATATGTTACTTTGTGAATGTTTTATTGCCCTTCGATTAGATCTGAATATTGATTCTTGAATGTTTGGGTATGGTGAACAATATGGCTCTAGATTGCAAGTGTTGTAATTTTTAAATACGGCCTGCGTGTCGTGCCTTCCTCTATATACTCTCAATGTACCTTCTCCTCTCATCTCACTCCCCTCGAATGTTAAAAGAGGTTTCTATATGTAATTTCTCTTTTCTTACTAGAGAGCTCCTCTCATTGGCTTGAGGGGACTTAGGATAGGTGAGCCATATTGTATCACGTTTGAATTATGCATCTTATGATTAGATCAGCACATGCATATTACTTGTATGAGTTACAAACTGGGATACATGCATCCTCATAAAAACAGATAGTTAATTAAGCCCTCTAAAAGAAATCTTAAGTCATAATGCTGTCAATTTATGGACACTTGTCAAAACCTTGATCGCTCAATTGTGGACTCCACTAAAGTGGGTGCTTTTGAGTTATCTTGGGGAGATAAGCAAAGAGTAATGGTGCTACTCTCATAGGTTCATTATTGTTTGACTTAATTGAGATTAACAAAATGGTTTTGGATCTCAAGGCATTAGATGGGATTAGAACATGCCAGATCATAAGATGATAGGATCCCATGAATATCTAAGAGTTACATTTAATGTAATTGGTAAAGGTGTTACCTACCTAAATAACTTAATTTAAGCGTCCTGCCAAAGCGGACTTAAGTTTGAGCCAAATATGGATCTTAGCCCACTAACTATTGCATTGAGGGTTGTTTATTTAGTGGGAGATTACTAATTACATTGCATATTTTAATTGTAGAATCATGACGACTAGTAATACTGCTACATTATCGCTGCGATCTGTCCTTGAGAAGGACAAACTTAATGGGACAAACTTTCTTGACTGGTTTAGGAACTTGAGAATTGTTCTCAAGCAGGAAAGAAAGGCGCATGTCCTAGATCAACCCATTCCTGAGGAGCCAGCCGCCAATACTCCCAGATGTCAGAGAGATGCTTATATGAAGCATAAGGAAGACTCTGTCGATGTGGGATGCTTGATGCTAGCCACCATGGTTCCGGAGCTCCAAAGAGATCTGGAACACATGGAGGCTTATGAGATGATTGTGCATCTCAAGGAAATGTTCCAGCAATAGGTAAGGCAAGAGAGGTATGAGACCACTAAGGCCTTACATTCCTGCAAGATGGCTGAAGGTGCATCAGTCAGTGCTCATGTCTTAAAGATGAAAGGGTACATTGATCACCTTGAACGGCTTGGATTTCCCATGAGCCAGGAGTTATCTACAGATTTGATCTTAAACTCACTCCCGGAAAGTTATGACCAGTTTATTATGAACTACAACATGAACAACATGGAGAAATCTATTTCTGAACTGCATGGGATGCTTAAAACTGCTGAGCCGAGTCTTAAGAAGAAACCCAGTAGTGTTTTGATGGTTCAGAAAGGAAAGGGTACGAAAAAGAAAGGCAAAGGCAAGGGGAAGGGTCATGGCTCATCAGGTAAGACCAAAGAGTCAGGCAAGCCTGAAACCAAGCCTGCACCAAAGAAGGCAAAGCCTCCGAAGGAAGGAGTCTGCTTCTTCTGCAATGAACCGGGTCATTGGAAGAGGAATTGCAAACTCTACCTCGAAGATCTGAAAAAGAACAAGAAGGATAGCGGGGCTATCGCTTCAGGTATTTATGTTATAGACATTCATCTTTCTACTTCCACCTCATGGGTATTAGATACTGCATGTGGTTCTCACATTTGTACAAATGTGCAGGGACTAAAGGACAGTAGGAAGCTGAAAAAGGGCGAGGTTGACCTACGAGTTGGAAACAGAGCAAGGGTTGCTGCGTTAGCTGTAGGCACTTATGAATTAGTTCTGCCCACTGGGCTTTTGTTAGTTTTGAACAATTGCTATTATGTTCCTGCTTTAAGTAGTAACATTGTTTCCCTTTCTTATTTGGATAAGGAAGGTTTTACTTCTATTGCTGGGAATAGTAGATGTTCTATTTATCGTAATGATGTTTTCTATGCTCATGGTGATTTGCATGTTGATCATTACATATTAAATTTGGAACAACCCAATCATGGAAATATCTATAACATAACCGCCAAAAGGGTCAAACCAAACAATTTGAATCCCACATACCTCTGGCACTGTCGTCTGGGCCACATAAATGAGAAACGCATTTCCAAACTCCATCAAGATGGATTTCTAAACTCATTTGATTTTGAATCATATGACACTTGCGAGTCTTGCTTGTTAGGAAAGATGACAAAGTCACCCTTCACTGGGCACAGTGAGAGGGCCACTGATTTATTGGGCCTCATACATACAGATGTGTGTGGACCGATGAACACAAATGCCAGAGGAGGTTATTCGTACTTTATAACATTTATAGATGATTTCAGCAGATATGGGTACATCTATCTGATGAAACATAAATCTGAATCTTTTGAAAAGTTCAAAATATTTCAAAATGAAGTACAAAACCAGCTTGGCAAAACAATTAAAGCCCTTCGATCTGATCGGGGTGGTGAATATTTGAGCCAAGAGTTCATAGATCATCTTAGGAATTGTGGGACACTCTCACAATTGACTCCTCCAGGGACACCACAATGGAATGGCGTTTCTGAACGGAGAAATCGAACACTATTAGATATGGTTCGATCCATGATGAGTCGAACAGATCTTCCGCCCTCCTTTTGGGGCTATGCCCTAGAGATAGCTGCGTTCACACTCAATCGTGTTCCATCTAAGGCAATCGAAAAGACTCCGTATGAGATATGGACTGGGAGGACGCCTAGTTTGTCTTTCCTCAAGATTTGGGGATGCGAGGTCTATGTTAAGCAACAAGCCTCAGACAAATTAGCGCCCAAATCCTCAAAATGCCTTTTTGTGGGATATCCTAAGGAAACCAAGGGATATTACGTCTACAACCCTGCTGATAACAAAGTGTTTGTTGTCAGAAATGGTATCTTTCTTGAACGAGAATTTATCTCTAAAAGAACCAGTGGGAGTAAGGTACAACTTGAAGAAGTTCGAGAGCTACAAGACACCACAGAACTGCAGATGGAAAATAGAGAAGACTCACAACAAGTTGTTGAGACTCCTCAAGTCACGCAAGGTCCACGAAAGTCTAATAGGACACGACTTCAGCCTCAGAGATATGGATTTCTGATTTCTGATAGTCGTGATGTGTTGCTCATTGAGCATAATGAGCCGAATACCTATCGAGAAGCTATAGTGGGACCAAACTCCGAAAAATGGCTTAGTGCCATGAAGTCTGAGATGCAATCCATGTACGACAATCAGGTTTGGACCTTAGTCGACCCGCCTGAAGGTGTAAAAACCGTCGGGTGCAAGTGGGTTTTCAAAGAGAAAACTGACATGGATGGCAATGTAAATGTCTTCAAGGCACGACTGGTTGCAAAAGGTTTTACTCAAACTCATGGTGTGGACTATGATGAGACCTTTTTTCCAGTAGCAATGGCCAAATCAATCAGAATCCTCTTTGCTATTGCAGCATATTATGACTATGAAATATGGCAGATGGACGTCAAGACAGCCTTCCTTAATGGAAAGCTCCTTGAGGATGTGTACATGACACAACCTGAAGGGTTTGTGCGTTCCGAGGACTCTGATAAAGTGTGCAAGCTTCAAAAGTCCATTTATGGACTAAAGCAAGCCTCTCGGAGTTGGAATCATCGTTTTGATGAAGTAATCAAAGAGTTTGGATTTCTTCAAAACATTGATGAACCTTGTGTGTACAAGAAGGTTAGTGGGAGCACAGTTGTGTTTTTGGTACTCTATGTCGATGACATCCTACTTATTGGGAATGACATTCCTACCTTGCAGATTGTCAAGTCTTGGTTAGGAAAGTCTTTCTCGATGAAAGACTTGGGTGAAGCCACCTACATCCTAGGAATCAGGATCTATAGAGATAGATCTAAAAGACTTCTAGGACTCAGTCAGAGTACATACATAGACAAAATACTGCATAGGTTCAGTATGCACGAATCAAAGAGGGGTTTCATACCCATGTCTCATGGTACTCACCTCAGCAAAGATCTGTGTCCTAGTACATCTGATCAGCGAGGTCGCATGAGTAAGGTTCCATATGCCTCGGCCATAGGATCTATCATGTACGCCATGTTATGTACTCGACCGGATGTCTCGTTTGCCTTAAGTATGACTAGCAGATACCAACAGGACCCTGGTGAGGGCCATTGGACTGATGTCAAGAATATCCTTAAGTACTTAAGAAGGACTAAGGACTTATTCTTGGTCTATGGTGGATTGGATGATGAGCTCTGTGTAACTGGTTACACAGATGCGAGTTTCCAAACTGACCAGGACGACCAAAAATCGCAGTCTGGATACATATTCCTCCTCAATAATGGAGCAGTAAGCTGGAAGAGCTCTAAGCAGGGCACTGTAGCAGATTCTGCAACGGAAGCTGAGTATATAGCAGCATCTGATGCAGCTAAGGAAGCTGTTTGGATCAGGAAGTTCATCACAGAACTAGGGGTGATACCTACCATCTCAGATCCAATAACTTTGCTCTGTGACAATAGCGGTGCTATTGCACAGGCCAAAGAGCCTAGGTCACATCAAAGGACCAAGCATATACTCAGGCGATTTCATCTCATCAGAGAAATCAACGATATAGGTGATATAAAAATATGTAAAGTAGCAGGAGAAGATAATGTTGTTGATCCTCTAACAAAGCCGCTTGTGCAGGCAAAGCATGAGCGTCATGTCAGGTCAATGGGAATTAGTCAAATTAATGATTGTACCTAGTGCAAGTGGGAGGTTGTTGGAAATCGTGCCCTAGGGGCCAATCATTGTCTTATGAACATTATTGATTGATGAATTTATTAATTGAATTATCATATTATTTGCATGTTTACTATGATGACCATCCTTGAATAATTCATGATATTATCCTAAATGTCCCTGGTCGATCATCTATGTGGGAGCACAGATGAAATAAGACCAGTATGATTTTGAAGATGTATAGAGATATAAATCAAAGTCATAAGCACATGTAAGAGTACAGGGTGTTGGACCGACCCGCTATGAGAGAACTGCATGGGTAACGTCATAAGCTTCTCTCATATACAAACCATGTCAATATGCCCTTTGACTTGAGATCATCATGGATTCCTACATGACAAAATGCTCAGCTTTGACCTAGTCAAAAGTCACTTTTGACCGAGTGATCATAAAGACTATGTTCGGGCTTAGTGGTTTTTCATGCGGAGGAATGTGAATGGTCAAGATGGAATTTATCCCTCACATTCGTGGAGAGATATTACTGGGCCCCTCGATGAGTGAGTCTGAGAAATGTATGGCCATACTGTAATGGAAAGGTAGTTCCATTTCTATAGTCAGACTACTCAGGGATCGAGAAAGTAACGGTCAGGAATAGGAGGATGACATTATCCATGCCTCATCCATGACCAAAATATCGCGTGACAGAAGGGACATGATATGGTTGTATAAAAGGTTACATCGTTTATCGATCCTCATATGATTTGGGTAGTTGTTATGTCTTGCTAGAGACCGCTTGCGACTTATGGGCTAGTATAGCAAATGGCCCACTGCCAACTTCATATGGGCCTACAGGGTCGCACACAAAATAGCCTAACACGAGCTATGATGTCCAGATTCATTGAATCTAAGACATGTCTAGATTCAATGAATGATCCAGGGTGGATATATATATTTATTTATATTTATATTCGTATATATATAAATTCGTATATATATTATATATATGAAATATATGAGATTTAATTTATAAGGATAAATTAAATCTCTATCACGTTTGAAATTTGAAATTCAAATTGATAGGATATCTCATATAAGAGATATTTATAAGATTTAATTTATAAGGATAAATTAAATCTCTATCACGTTTGAAATTCGAAATTCAAATTGATAGGATATCTCATATAAGAGATATTTATAAGATTTAATTTATAAGGATAAATTAAATCTCTATCACGTTTGAAATTTGAAATTCAAATTGATAGGATATCTCATATAAGAGATATTTATAAGATTTAATTTATAAGGATAAATTAAATCCCTTTCACGTTTGAATTTGAAATTCAAATTGATAGGATATCTCAAATTTGATTTATGGGAATAAATCAAATATAACTCAGTCTCATCTTTATTTAAAGTTAAATAAATAAGTAATTAAATCTGTGGGACGGATTTAATATTATTTTATTTAATTAGTTTCTTATAAAATTATACAATATATGATATTGTATCAATTCGGAATTAATATAAGATTAACTCCAAAATCTAATTAGGTTAAGTGAAAAAAACGCATAGCATCCTCTATATCTGATTGGAGGAGCTACGTTTGAAGATAATACAGAACACAAAAGGCCGAACGGAATCTGCAAAAGGTTTGCAGACAAGAAACTGCCGAAATAGAGACGGAGACTTGTGAAAGCCTTGGAGGGACAGGAGACGCTAGCACGTCGTTCGTGGTTGGAACGCTGTTCGTGTGGATACCAGTAGAAGAAGCCGACCTGAGGCGTCGACTTCTTATGATCGGAAAGAGACCACCGTCCGCGGAGAGAATCTGTGAAGGTCGCTGAGGAACACTCCGTCGATTTCTTGCGATCAGAAAGAGATCACCACCCACGTAGAGAAGCTGTGAAATTCGCTGAGCAACACTAAGGGTAATGATTCTTTCCACTTGACTTAAACACATACGGCAGATCCTGGCAAGGAATGGAAAATTTTTAAAGTTTATTTCCGCTGCGTGTCTTCTAATTCCTTACAATTTCTCCTTCCCTTAAAATAAATTTCGTTCTCAAAATTTGAGGGTCAAACCTCTATTCATTCCTTGATGAATAGTCTCTCTTAAGGAGAATGTCCCTTTCATCTCATAAAATTTTCTTAAATTTCTTAACTCTTCTCAACCTCTCTTACTATCGTTCATAACTTTGTGTATCTATGCCAACCTTTTGTGGCATTTACATCCTTTCTCATATAATTGTGTTATACCTTTACTTTATCTCAGACCTTCTTCTCTAGGTCTTACTAGCCTTTCAATCTCTTTATCCTTATCTGAAGGATTTATCTGCTTATACTCTTCCATTCTCAAAACATATGGGGTTCTCTTCTCTATTCCTCACACATACTTCTATAAAACTTTTTGAATATCAGCACTCAGATTTGAACTTAGACTCCATCTTTATAAGGGTAAACTAAGTTCAGTCTATATAATATAGGCTATAAATAAGTTTTCTAGAAGAGTTAATCAACTCGTGAAGCTCCTTACTTTAACTTCGTCTTTAGTACTCATCTTTCCAGAGAGATACTGTACTGTTCTCATTTCTTCATGGCTCCTTTCTTTCCTTAGGCTAGGTCTAACTGCGACCTCAAGATCTAACTGCGATCAATCGTAAGCCTCTTCAGAATATAACTGTAACTTTGAAGCTATTAGGATCTAACTGCGACCCTTGAGCCATGCTAGGATCTAACTGCGATCCTCCAAAATCCTCTGTGATTCTGTTGTACTGTTCATCATCTCTGAAAGATCTCATCCAACAGACTAAGTTATAAGGTTAACTGCTTCCACTTGTTGATAACTCAATAAAAATTTTAAAATATATTCAGTAGCCCATATTATTTACCAAGACTTTACTTATTTTCCCTCTTACTCAGGGGTCCCTTCTCATCTTTCTTACTCTATTGTGGCTTACCATTTATGGTCTAACCACCTGCCATTGCATTCTGTTGCTATGGCCTCATCATAACTTCTCATTTCAATTTGTGCTCTAACTGCGAGCCATTTGAACTATGCTCTAACTGTGACCAATCTATATCAGATCTAACTCTTATCTAAAGAGTGATTTGAACTCAGTTGAATCTAGCTCTATCTGAGAGTCATCTGTTTCATATCCAACTCTTATATGAAAAGTGATATGAAAACAATCTCTTCATTATTATCTCTTACTCTTTTTGTATACCATTTCTTCTGATAGAGTTATAACACTACCACCTTCTTGGTACTTGCTGTAACCCTAACCTAAGAAATGACCCTGAGTACTGTATTTATAAGTCTTGTAGAAATATCTGAGTAACCACAATCATACTGTAACAACTATCCCACTTACTGAGACTTTCTCTCATTCTAGGTACATTCTTATTGCATGTCGTATGGTATAGGAGCAACATAACTTTCTCATCATAAACTCTACATGCATGTACTGCATGAGGGGAGTATTCATAGCATACTCTAACATACGTGTCATCATATGACAACTGTAAGGAGATGCAACTATTCATCATAACTTAATGGTAACATAAGCCATATCATCACATAAATTTGCTCAACCATCCATCATACGTATACTGCAATTGAACATTCTTTCCTCTATCACCTTATCTTCCATATCCCAATCATTCATTTAGGAATTTGAAATAATTACTCATTTAACTTAGGCTGACACATTACCCTCTTACTAGGGTATAGAGTCAACCCTTCATTACATAGGGAACATGGGAGTCATTTTATCTTTGAAACTGTGACTACCTTTCTCTCTTTAAACATTATAAACTTCTTTCTTTGTAACACATAATTCAATTCGTGAGCTAACTTCTTAGTCATTCAACTCTCAACTATCTCTTAACTCTTTCTTTCTATCAGTCTCAATCTTCTCTGGACTAGACTGTAGTTCCCTTGTCTTGGGAACATCAGCTTTCTATCTATTAATCATCTCATCTCTAACTTTAGGCTACCTGCTAGGATCATTCTTTGGCAAGTCTTCAATCTAACTTTAATTCTGTAAATCTACTCATATAGAGGATCTACTTCTGAACATTGTCTTAAATAATCTTTCATATCTCCTTACTTTATACTATCTGGCTTGATTATGCTTTGTACCAATCCTCTAGTTGATTAACTTTAACCAGGTTGGTACCTTCATTATCATTGTCATTATAACATCTGGCAACTTCCCTTGACCTGGGACTGGTCTGTTTCTGTCTCTATCTGTAGAGGAAATTGCTCCCCAGTCATTATCCTGCTTAGTCCAGCCACATTGTGCTAAGAAACACGATACCTCGGCGGTAATGGCTGACTAAGACTAACTACTTCCTTGAATATTATCCTGTACCGCTGTACGGTATTGGGTACTGTCTTATCTATATGGGTGTCACTGTCTCTTAATATTGAACACCATCCCCATATTTTCTACTAGGGGAGAACTTCTTAGTTCAAATATCTAACTATACCAGAGCATCACTGAGCCAGAACCTTTTGTTCAGTGCCAGAATTTTATGATCTGTGCCAGAACCCTTTGTTCTGTACTAGAACCCTCTCGATTTTGTGCCAGAATCCTCTGCTCTGATACCAAAATGAAACATCCTCCTTTTCATACGTCTTAGGGACCAAATGGTAGCATTTGGAACCACTTTTAAGGCTATTGAAGTCAAATTACTCAATCTGAAATTTTACTCTTAGCAAGTACTGTTCACTGTGTAAATTTCAGTGGAGTAACCTGACTTCAAAAAATCATAACTAATTCTAAAAAAATTGAAATGAAGTGGTTCAAATTGCTATACGAAGCTAACATAACGCTCTTTTAGAGAAAAATAACTTGTTAACCATGCCTTGACCAGGTCAATATCAGTCAACGTCTAAAGTTTACTGTTCATCATGCATTTTTCCCTGATTTCAGCATTTTGGTCCCAACTTTGTAATCTCTAATCCCTATCTTCTCTCCATTCTTCTTCAATCCTCTTCTAATATACCTGTGGGATTGAGATTACATGGAAGGGGATGAGATTTCTGGGAAAATCTCAGTAGCAAACGGAAACCATACAATGTATGCAACTATATGCTTGATGTTACTATGTGTGTACTTAATGACCATGCTTGCATAATGATAACATACATGCTTTCATGTCCCTTAATTATAATATATGGCCATAGCATAAAAAGAAATAGAGCATTACTTAATCATACATGCTTCATATCATCAAGGTAAGAAAACATCACATAAAACATCCAAGCAGTATAAGCATACAAGTAGGTAAGTTTACTACCTGGCGTGTAGTCTTTCCTTCTAGCTCTTAGCCTTATCTCTAAGATCCCTTCTTTTCATAAGTCAGTGCCTATACATAGCATAATAATATCTTTATTATTATCCAGTATAGCTCTACTTAATCTCATGCTAAATTTTGGGGTAATATCCTTAATCCGACATTCCTCTGACTTTCTCTCTATCTATAGCTAACTTTATTAATAGAGATATTTCTCTATTCTAACAACTAAGAGCAATCCTCTACTTTATTAGATCAGGGACTAGATAACTTACTTACCTCATTTCTAAGCTTTGCCTAGTCTCTAAGATCGTTGGACTGCTCCTGGCTCTACCAGAACTCCTCATTTCTTTCTCTTCCTTCCTTTCCTTCTCTCTTTCTCTCTTCTTTCTTGGCTCTTGGCTGTGGCTTTCCTTGAGCGAGGGGTGGACTATTTATAGGTGAGTGGAGGTAGAATTAATGGGTCAGATTGAATCGCGATGAATGGCCTAGATCGCTCAGCTTCCTCAAAAAGCTTCACCTGCATCATCACGATGACATCATCCTCCTTAATGACTCACCATTATGACATCATCCAAGGACACCTTAGGGGGTATGTGGCGCAATTGGTGGGGCCCTTGGGACACCTCACCAGCTGACTGAGCCTCTCTAGAGAATTTGAGAGCATTTTCCTGGAATACACGGCCGAGATTGTGCCACATGTCCTTTTTACTTTTCTCATTTTTCTAATCTCATGACATGTGTCCTTAATTTTTCTTCTTTTCCTGTAATAATGCCATGTGGCACCTTGTGAGTCCCATGAAGACACCTTTCATGCCTCCTCATGGTCTAAATTCATATCTGAGCACTTTTTCCAGTTCTATCCTTAACCAGGTAACTTTACTTTATAGAAAAGCACTAAAATATCATTTTAATACCTCTTAAACTCCATAATCCTTGGGCCTACGTTTTTGGGCTATTGGATTGCTATATTGGGTTTTTAACCAAGCCTAAGCACTCTGGTGGCTCGGTTCCTAAGAAATACCTTTTACTTCTTCTTTATGCCCACATGGACTTTCACTTTTTTCCCTGAATTTTTACTTTATTGCAGTTTAGTCCCTGAACATCATCTGTATACTTCTGGATCTCCTGCATAATAGGGTCTAGTAGCCTTGCTTTTTTAGGTTACATACTGGGCTTCTAGGCCTAAAATTGAGATATGACACCCAACCATTGTGAAAAATTCTACAACTAATCCTTTAATATAATATTATATTTTAAATTTATATTTTTATACTTTATTTTATATTATATTTAATATTAAAATATTATATTAAATTACTAAAATTTAAGTATACTTTTATTAGCATTTAATTGTAGAGTCCGTATTTATATTCGTTGAGTTATTGTTATGGAGATTAGTAGTGTTAAGATTAAGGGATTAAAAACACAATTTTATAAACTTAAAGGAGTAAATTAAAATTCGATGTAAACTTATAAAACCAAATATATATTTTAACCATCAAAAATTAATTTTTAAATATTTTAAAAACTTTAAGAAAACATCCTAAAATTCCTTATAAACTACAACAAAGAAACATAATCAGATTCTGACAATATTAAAGCTTTTTACCAAAGTGTGTGTGTGTGTATATATAAAGGCTTTTGCCATAGACAGCAGTATCATGCCCACTTATGGTAATAAATACCAAAGTCCGAAAAGAATAATGACACTCTTCAATGCTATAGCAAAATTTCAAAATTGGATCACCATATTGCTTCAAATGCTTGTCTTATAGTTAAATAACATTATTTTCATTATATATACAACATTGTGTCCTGGCTGTAATTGTGTAAACCCCAAAAGTCATAATCAATCAAGGATATAAAAGTATTAATATACTACAAAAAGTAGTTGATTACCTTTGGAATTTTCATCGCTATCCGTCATAAAATTGGAATAAACTATTCCCGAAATTAGCAATGGAATAATTCCCCCTAATTTATTTATATTTTTATAATTTTAAAATGTCATGTGGCCCCACCACCAGCCACCACATGTTGCCGGCCGACATACTTCACCTACCTGCCCACGACGTCCACCATTTGCCTCATGTGCCCTGATGAGGGTGATCACATTAGTGATACTTCTCCACGTTAGTGTCTCGTCCCCATCATATATATATATATAACATGCTATTAAAATTTCACATATATTATATTATAATTTCGATTATAAATCTGAAGCAATAATTACAAAAAAATTATTTTAAACCTTAAATTATTTTTGTATGAATCAATACTAGAACAAAAACACTTGTCATGGCAATACCTCACGACGGTTAAAGAAAAAAAAATGCTATAAAAAAACAGTATCATATTTATAAATAAGTTGTTAAATTATCATTTGACGGCAGTTCAACTAAGAACTGCTAGTAAAACTCAACTTTACAACTGTTTAGTATAAAATTGCTGTGTAAAATTTTACAAATTTTCAAAATCCCTCACGCGGAGTACAATTTTAGTTACATTTTTTATAACCTCGTGTATTTTGTTGCTCTACCTAACGACAACAGACTTGCATGAACATTATTTTCTACTATTTTCTTCTTATTTTTAGTGCCTATCTCTGTCGATAAAGTTGTTCTCTGTCATCTCCAACGTCGTTCTACATCGTTAATACCGTAAGTCATTGTTTAACTTCGTTATTTGCTCATTCGTCTTGCTGTTTTGGATGTTTGTTGTTTATAAGCTGTAATATATCTTATGGGCTATCATAATTGTATTGAAGATATGATCTTTGTAGTTTTAGTTTGTTACATTAGTTCCTATTTATTTGTGGCCGTGTGTTTCAAAATTTTCAAATATGTTTGTGTTTTTGTCAATTGTTCTGTTATTTTATTTGTTTGTTATCTGGCTTATAAAAAATGCAGGTTCTTATTTATTTCCTATCTAATCAAAAAAAAGTTTAATGAAATCACATATCATACATTAGCATCCATCTTACATATTTAAGTGGTAATATTTACTACTAAAATTCCCTAGAATCTCATCCTCCCATAATCAACCATAATAGGTTATTCAAGAGGGAAGAATCATGTTTGGTACATGAGCTAAGGAATAATAGACAAGTGATGGCATGCATGTATGTTAGTTTTTATGTATTTTTCATTATATATAAAGAAAATGTATGAAAGAATTATGACATAACCCCATGATGTATATGAATGCATGAAAGACAAAAGAAATGGTTTATATATGCTGGAACAATTATTGAAAGTGAAAGAAAGGAAACTGAAATGGTAAAAAACGTAGGTCCTAAAGCAGTTTTGTTGTGGCTTCAGTTTGACCTAGCAAATGAAGGAATTAATCCACAAAATTTTATGAGCATGTAGTACACATCCAGATCTTTAAATGTATAGGTAGTATGCCTCATTTGGATATGTATATCAATATAAATGAATTTCTAAAGTTAAGAGATATAATCTGGAATTTCCAGAATTTGCCATATGAACAGTAAAAATTAACGATTTAACTGTATCAATTGGCAAGATAAATGTCCATATTTATTTTTTTTCTTAAAGAGCTATGAAAGAGATTCAATTAGAAATTTGGAGAACCTCCATATGATTTTTCTACAATTAGTTATGAATTTTTAAAGTTGAACTGTAAATCTGGAAATTACCAAGTGAATAGTACCTAATAAGTAAGTTTTAAAATTTTAATTTTTGGGCTAATGTAATACTTCCGCTAATTAAATATGCTTATGAATATGTACTCTGAGGTGGTAAAAGTAGGATATTTTAGAAAAAGTAGGGGAACTTGTGGTACCAAAGTGTAGTGCATATCTTGTAAATTAGTGATGTAAGCACATCTTTATATTTTGACCAATAAAGATAAAGTTTTGCCATACTTGTATGCTCACAAGAATATGTTCAGGAACATGAACTCAAGAAAGAGCGATATACAACTAGCTAATGAGTACAATGGGTCTTTTGCAGAATGGTTCAAGCAAGAAGTATTAAAGGATAACAATCTTTTTGAGACAATAAAAAGGCTAGCTGTAGGGCATCATTTTGAGGTTGTGTATTGGGAAGTATATGACATAAATGGCTACTCTTTTTAGACAAAATCTCAAGATACAAAAATTCAATGTAGAATAGTGGGGTTATGGTTGTGGCTGAAGCAATGTATTTTGTTAGTTCAAAAGATAAAAGGCCAACATTAGTGTCCATACCATATTATAGAGTGACTGAAGAGATATGGAGGTTAATTACTCCTGGTTTTAAAGTGTTAGTCTTTAAATATAAGTAGGTTAATAGTAATATTATCCAAATAGATGAGAAACTTGAATTTATTTTAGTCTATCTTCAGAGAGTTGGATACTTAGATAAGGCATTCATCTTAGCAAGTTAAGCAATTCAAGTGTTTTATGTCACCGATCCAACAAATAAAGATATTTTCATTGTGCTCCAAGGTAAAAGGTAAGCGATTGGTGACGACAGTGACTTAGGGTTCAACCTTGATGAAACCTTGCCTTTCACAACTGCTCGACCTATAACGACAACAAAGTTTGATTTGGAAGATAATGAATATGTTGTTAGGAATGATCATTGTGAAGGAATAGGGGTGGATACAAACTAGTAGAAAATTAGTTTATTTTGTTGTAATAAATGTCCATTTGATTACTTATTCATTGCACAATTAATATTCTTGGTTCTTACATTTACTTATTGTTTTCTAAATGTGATGAAGTATATTTTCGGTTAATATTTTGATACTTGGAATTGTCTTTTAACTTATTTTGGATTTAGCTTCAACCATTTCCTTCTTTTATATATGATATATAGGTATATAAGTTCATTGAAAGTTTATCAATTCAAATAATTATATGACTATTTGGATTTTGGGATTGTGACTTCATACTTTGATGCATGAGATTAATTGATGTGTCTTAACTATACTAAATGAAAAGTAGCATAAAAAGATAAATAAAAGAAATAATTTAAAAAAGCTTTCCATGACGGTCTTAGGGAAAATCGTCGTGTAAAGTTTACAAATAAAAAAATGACTATTAACAGACGTGAGAAAATTATACATTAACAGTGGTTAATAATATAAACGTTGTTAATGTATTATACTATAACGACAATTATAAGTCTACCATTTAACGGTGATTTTAAAATTGCTGTTAAATGTTAGACTTATAATGGCGGTACAATTCATGCTGCTTGTAAAACTGTCGTGATATGTCACTTTTAACCGCCATTAAAAATCTTTTTTCTAGTAGTGAATATAATATTTTATTTTTTATATTTTAAATAATAATAATTAAGTATATAATTTATAGGCAAAATCCCACTTAAAACTACCTGAAATTAGGAAATCCTAAATGGAGTTGGTAAATTCAACTAATCCCTAATTGGGTCATGAACCTAATTTGGAATTAGCCAATATTGGGTATTTTACCCTTTTATCCCTAATTTGTTTTAAAAGCCACCTCCTTTTGTTTTCTTTTCTTTTGTTGTTTTTTTTGCAAAGCCACATTTACTAATGATAGACTACCATCCATGCTAGCTGGCAGAACTTCGATTGATGATGGCTGGAGCTCTATTGACGGTGGTCGGAGCCTGGTGATGATATCTAGGGCTCTAGTGAAGGCAGCAACTTTATTATAAAATTTTGTTATAAATAGCTAATAGGGAGTTGCAAATTACTAAATTGAACTTGTTAATTTCTATGATAATACATCTTAAAAATGAGCAAGTTTAGTTTAGCAATTCACAAGTTCCTCTTAGTTATTTACAACAAAACTCAATCCTTAGAAATTAAAGAGTTTAAGTTAACAATTCACAAGTCTTCATTAATTATTCACAACAAAACTTTTACAATAAAGTTACAATCTTAAATAAAAAAATTTTGTTATTCAATCACAAGATAGACTTAAAAATTAACTAATTTAATTTAACAATAAGTAGTACTTAAAACTATTTACAAATCAAATGCAAGTTAGAAACAGGAATTATCTAAAAAGTCAAAAGTGAGTTAGAAACAGAGGTACGATCACCTTTTATGGAGTTGTTTTGTCCAGTTTAGGCCTCCCACCCTCTTGAGAAGCTTGCAACTACTTTTTTTTGTACGCCCACCGCAAATGATGGTTTTGATACCTATATTCCTCACCCAGATGAAGCAATCCTTTGATGACCAAGCATTGGTATTGAACTGCTTCTTATCATCAATAACATAACAAAACCCTTATTCATTCCAAACTCAACATGGAAGTAAGGGAAATGCTTTGAAATAGAATTCTGCCATCCTCTTTCAATTGTATTCTCTCTTATCCTATATATAAAAACTAATTAACTTTTTTAGATAGATTAAAAAAAATTAAATAAATTAGTTAATTGTGGCCAAATCGAACCCCTTAAGACAAATTCGTATTATATATTCTTTAATATATCTAAATTAGTCAACTAACTCTTGTACTAGAATTAACTTATTATTTTGCTTTCATAATCTATTAAAAAATCAATTAACTCTTATATATATTAAGGACCATAGGAGTATCAATCAACTTCTTCACATTGCGTTGGCTCTACTCATCTTTAGCTTCATCAATTGGTTGTGATGACATCAATTTAAGGAGCGACAATGAGTTGAAAATTTTCAAAATAATGATTGATCAAAATAAAGATTAATCAAATTATATGGTAAATTACAAAATGAATGTGCATATGTTGTGCATGAGCATTGAACAAAATACTTATATTTCTAAATTATCATTTGTTCAAGGGGTTAATTTAATATTTAGTCATTTTAATTTGTATAAATTTTAGTTTTAGTCTCTCAAATTTTAAATAATGAGTTTTGATTCATCAAGGGGTAAAATAGTCAAAAATTTTATTAAATCATAGAGACTAATATTTTAAACGAAAAAAAAAACTTGAGGACCAAAACTTATTATTAGAATTTTGAGGGACAAAAACTAAAATGAAAGCGAACTTAAGGGATTAAAAATTATATTAACTCTTTGTTTAAAAAGATAGATTCTATTTCATGAAATACCAAATAGATTGTTGTGTCACTAAAGCAACGAAAAACCAATGGTACATGCAATAGAGACATTTTACAAAGAGCAATAAAATAATAATCTTAAGTATAATCCAGCACAAACTAACAAAAAATTTAAATATATCATCACAGCACATAGAAATCAGATTCTACCAGTATTGAAGAGCTTTTGATCACGTATAGAACCCCACTTCTATGACCAAATACCTCAGAGAATAAAGAAACTACAATGGAGTAGCACTATTTGAGCTTTCAATGTAAAATGGCCAGCATAGTGGAGCATAAATCATCAATAGTAAAGTCAAACCTAGTGTCAATATATGGTACTCCTTCAATCCTTAATATAGAACTTATTTAATTAATTTAATTAGATTAAGGAAATAATTAAGGTAATTAATATGACATATTTTTTAAAATACCCTAATCATCTTTATTAATTCCCTCTCTCCCTCTCTTAATTATTATTGAGGGATTATTAGTAGGGTTAATTTAAAAAAATTAATAAATATAGAAAATAAATCTTATACTTAGGACAAAGATCAATTTTCTAATTATGTCATATATTTAAGGACAAGAAGAGTACTACTATACTAGATAAAGAACATGTCATTTGAAATCTAACCTTAAAATATAAAGGAGCCGCTTGTTGGGTTGTAGGACTTCACTTATGTTGAGGCCCAATATTTTAACTTCTTTTTTATGATATTAACTATATCATATTATCAAGTATTCTAGATTTGGGGTTTGTGGTTGCCCCTCCTAGTATAAATATCTCCTTTAACACTACTAGAAAAAAAAAACACTTTGCATAGCGCTAATTCACAAAGATTATACCAAAAAAGTCATAAAAAAATGTGGTGGATTTTCATAAATAAAGTTCATTTTAAAACACTTTTTATGACTTTTTTTTTTTTAAAACCACCGTAAAAGAGACTTTTAACGGCAGTTTTTGAAAAAAAAAACTACCATTAAAAGTAGTTCAATCGAGTTTAAAAACAATTGATTGGACTAAAAGCTATCACGATGGTTTTTCATAAAATTGCCTGATAAGTACTTGTAATGACAGCTTTTAAAAACCGCTGTTAAAACTGTTTAAGGAGGATCTTTAATGGTTGTTTTTCATAAAATCGCCATTAAAAGTTTCCCAAAAATTTAAAACTTTCACTTTTTTTTACAGTTGTTTGTAGTCTCGTTCCTCTGCCTCACCATAACAGACTTGCATAAAGGTCATTTTTTGATATTTTTCTCCTAGTTTTGGTGCCTATCTACGTCGTTAACATCGTTATCATCGTCTCCATCGTCATTCTCTATCATGAAAGCTGTAAGTCACCGTTTAACTTATTCATCTGCTCATTTTTTTTATTTTTTTAAGTTGTTTGTTATTTATAAACTATAATACATCATATGGGTTATCATCCTTGTATTAAAGACTTAATTTTTGTAGTGTTCTTTTGTTTGGGAGTGTTTTTACAATTTTTTTGAATTTGTGGGTGAGCTTTTGCAAATTGTTTGGTTGTTTGTTGTTTATAAAATCATGTGGGCTATATGCCTTTATTAAAGACTTGATTTTTGTAGTATTTGGATTGTTACATTGGTTTTTATTTGTTTATGAGTATGTGTTTGCGAATTTTTTGAATTTATGGGTGTGTTTTTGCTAATTGTTTGGTTGTTTGTTGTTTATAAAATCAAATGGGCTATCTTCCTTTATTAAAGACTTAATTTTTGTAGTGTTTGGATTGTTACATTAATTCCTATTTTTTTATGGATGTGTTTTTAGAAATTTTGAAAAATAATACATTGTTATTTAATACATTGGATCCTATTTGTTCAATACATTGCCAATTTTTTATAGTGCTTGTTTATTCATTGAGTCATATTTGTTTATTCAATACTTTTTATTGTTAATATATTGCTAATTTTTCATTGTTTGGTATTTTTGTGTTGTTTTGTTTAAGCAATGTGAGTATTATTTAAAAAGTTATATTAAGTTATTTGGTTAACAGGAAACTTGATTGGCAACTTTGACGAATTTGATTATCATTTATGATTGTTTATTATCATTGTGAAGGAATTTGGGTGGATACCAACTAGTAAGAGATTAAATTATTGTGTGTAATAAATGTTTATTTGATTACTAAATTGATTGTATGATTATTATTTCTAATTATTATCTTTATTTATTATTTTGCGAACAGGACATGGACAGTTCAAGTCAGGTTGATTCTGGTCAGTAAGGCAATAACAAAGGTAGAGACTCAACCCGTATTAAACGGGCGGCTAAGACAGATGAGGGACATAGCCTACGAAGTTATTGTTGGAGTTTGATTATGACATGAAGATAATGGGTAAAAATAGTGCGTTACTTAACAGCTACGTTGGTCATATAACACGCGCTAAGATTAGCATCACGTATGCCAATTGGAGGGCAGTAAACTCGAATGATAAGGATATGACTTGGGAGGAAATTTTGGTACATTTTTAATTCTATGTTTCACCTATCTATTTTAGTTATTCATGATTTTTGTCCCTTGTTTCAGCTTCATGTTATTTGATTTTTGTACTTCACTGCAGTAACATTTTGATATTCTCGCCACAATAAGCATAAAGCATCAGATCTTAAATCAATGAGATGAATGTTAGAGAGACTTTAAATCCAACCTTACAAAGTACTACCTTTGAAGAAGTAAGATGGGAGAATATCCAAATGACACATACCCTAATGTTAGTGACGAAGCGTGGACACTATTTTGTCAACGGTGGAAAGAGGCTACTTATAAGGTTTTGATGTGTGTAAACTTACATTTTGATTAACTTAGTAATTATTGTATATTATAATTAACTAATCTAATTAGGAAATATACAAGAATAATATGTACCAGCATTACATGTCTTTGGGGTTATAGTGTCATAGAAAGCAAAATGTTGGAAGAGCAATGGCTGGGTAACAAGCTGTTGCATCATACCCTGTTGCATCTATCTAACTGCCATCTTGCCAACAAAAATAGAAGGTGACGAGGGTTAAAAAGGGACAATATATCACTCCAGAGGTTGCTACTATTGTTGAGAAGATTGTAAATAATTAATTTAAATATTTAAATATTTATACATTATTATGTACTATTAAGTTATTTTAACTTAGTTACTTGTATGTTATATGATACAATAAAGGAACAAGAAACCCAAGGGAATTTTGTTCCTAAAAAAGTAATGGATATCTTGGAGATAACTATTGGGAAGACCTAACCAACTAGGTCGAGTAAGAAGGGGCCCTAAAGGAGTGATCCAAAAAGAATTTTTAGCTTCACATCACAAAGAAGAAGTGCAGACTCTACATACATGGTGTCTAGAAATGAGATCCAAAAGGTTTGAGATGAACTTACTATATAGTATTAAGCGAAGTTGCAAAGGATGAAAAAGAGATGGATGTCAGACTCAACCAAGTTGTCGATGCTAGACTCAATAAAGCTGTGGATGCCAAACTCAATCAAGCGATGATGATGATGGGCTTCCCCACTGTCGTCCAATTGTCAGAGGTAAAATATATTCACTTCTTTTCAAGGGATATTTAACATGTATTTTGTCTTGAGTAATTTCTTTCATATGTTTAGGTTTCTCCTACGGTGACAAGTGGTAAGGGCAACAACAATAAGAAGGAGAAGTTTATCTCTTAACCATTTAATCATGACCCTAACTCTAACTAGATTGAAGACAATAGGGAAGATGGTGGTATCTTCATTATGACAAATAAAGGGGCTACAACCTTGCCGCTCATGCGATAGTGTACCTAGCCATTATAACAATTTACCAAAAGAAAACTCCATATGGTAGAGTGAAGGTGACGGTACATGGTATTAGAAAAGGTTTTGGCATTGCACTAGTTCCTTGTCCCTTTGATGAGATCCACATATTTGACGATGCTATACAACATTTTCTTATGTGGTCAACATCTATGATCAAATTGAGAAAATAGGTCACACAGGAGCTGAAACCAAAAAGGTGGCAGATAAGCCAACATTAAAAAGGGTGGTACAGAAGCTGAAGCTAAAGAAGGTGAAAATAGACAAGCTCTAACCTCTTCATCTGAACATATCATCGATATTTGACAATATGGAAACTCTTCATACTCTGGTGGATGATATGGAGGAAGCACTTAGTTTCACAATTCCATCAGGAATTTTGAGTACAGAGGAGACTTATAAATTCACCCTAGTTAGGAATGACAATGCAATTCATAAATTTTCATATGCCAAATTCAGTTCCCATATATTAGACTCTAATGTTTCTATAATGACAAAGGACTTTCAAAGAACTATTTTAACTTAGCTTATTTTTCGATAAGCTTATTGATAAGTGTATTGATCGTTAAGCTCTTTGATAAATAAGAAAGAAACTCTGTCATGAAAGACTAATTTATGAAAGGCATTTTTCAAAGCCTTATGCAATAAAGAAACTTATCAATAAAGACTTCGATAAAATGAATTTAAACTTAGCTTGTGAAAGTCTGAGTTACTGTCTTAGAAATGGAACTTTTTGAAGAGTTATTTAATAAGGGTACTTATCGATAAAGACTTCAATAAGTTTAATGTAGACTTAGTTTATGAAATCAATTTTTAGAAAATGATTTATCAAATAATTGATTGATAAAGACTTCAAAAAATATAGTCAGTTGTTTAAGACTTACACATTACACCTTTATTTCAAAATGACTTTTTTAAACACTTATCGATAAAAGCATTTATCAATAAGCTATTCGATAAATATAAATATTTTTAATATAAAATATATTTCAAGTTTCATTTATCGAACTATTAATTGATAAGAATATTTATCAATAAGTTATTCGATAAATAGAGAAAATTTTAGTTTATCAAAAGCACTGAAGCACTTATCTGATTAGATAATTTTGCTGATGACTTGTTTCTATTATTGATGTTTCTTTATTTGAATTGTCTACTTCTCAAACAACTTTATGAAATATTTTTTAAAAATTTTGGAAAAAGATTAAACATCAAAAGAAGTTTGAAAGTTTGTTCTTCAAATATTTATTGATAAGCTATTTGATAAACTGATTTATCAAAGAACACTTCGATAAATTGGCTATTGTGAAATCTTCTAACATAAATTTTGAATTATGGATAAGTTTGAAAGATTATGTTATAAAAGATATATTTTTTGAAGAGCTATTCAATAAGGCTATTTATCGAAGTTTTGTTCGATAAGAACTAAAACAATTTCAATACAATATGTTTGAAATTTATCAAAGTCCTTTCCGATAAGATAAACAATTAAATAAATTCTACTGATTTTTGAAAAGAATTTCAAACTAGACTTTGACAAAATTTAATGTTTCAATCTAAATCAATATGAATCCATTGTTATATGAATAAACTCTTTGTATATCTCTTATACAACATATTTGTAGATCATTCTCAGACAAAGAGAACATCAAATGAAGAAGTTTTGGTAAAAATCAAAATATGTTAGAACAAATTAAATGCAACTACTGTCAACAACTAACCAACAACTTTACTTCTTCAATGGTAACATTCAATGTGCATTTATTCAAGCTTTAATCCTTAAATTCATTATCCTCTGTTTTACCCTGTTTCATATTCTATGAACAGAGGAATTTTCTTGGGGGAGAAATTCTGAGATATTTTGTACTTTAGTACTTAGCATAATCACTCTATTCAACAGATAATCAAGGGATTGTCACCTTACGGGTAGTAAGGTAAAGGGAGAGATAAACTCATGATTTATGTACTGAGGCATCAAGAGCCCAATTAATATTGAAAAATTAGTGAAATCTCAGAGGGATTCTGAGGATTAGACGTAGGCCAAGTGGTTGGGTTGAATCAGCATAAACCTATTGTGAAATCATTTTCCTTTAGCTTCTTTCAATGAAATTGTTCTTTACTTAATCTCTCTTTGATTTCATTTAAGTTTTAAATTTTTAAATATCACCAAATTTACCCCTTCTTGGGTGAAACTATTGGAAATAACATCATCCAGTTAGTCATATTATAAGTTACAAATTTATTTTAATACTTTATCTATTATCATTCGTTTACTAACTCCTTTCTCTTTTGAACAACAGTCACTTCTATCACAAATGCCTAGATAAAGTAAACAGAGACATATATGGCTTTATGTGTCCGCAAAAGGTTCAAGATACAAGTAACGATAGGAGCTCAAGGATGATATACATAGTCAATGTCATGACTTGAATCAAGAGGATGATATATTTTATACCTTACATTAAAGGTTAAGTATACTCTTATACCTAATACACACATATACATATTGTAATAAAATCATATATAACGTTGTTGATATTTTGAAGTATGCATTGGACTTTGCTTGTCATTTCCCCTTAAGACAATGTAGTTTACTAGTTCGATTTAATATTTGTACAGCCAGATCCTGAGATTGTATCAATCATCAACATATGATTTTTTTCTTTATAGATTTATTAAGTATAAAATTTAGCATGTTATATGCTATCTTTTTTCAATTAGTGATAAAGCTATGCAATGCCTCAATATTTTTAGAGCCCATACACATGGTACTAATCCTACATGGATTTTTCCAACAATAAGTTGTTTTCAACTAATTAAGTTTCATTTTTTATAAATTTATTATGTATAGGTTAATAGCACCATCAACCTGGTGGTGTTGAATGCGGATACTATATGGTCTGCTACATTCACAAAATCATTAATATAAAGCTCACGGAGAACTTACATGAGGTATAAAGATAGCATGATTAATATTAAGTGATTCTTCAATTTATTTACATCTTTAATACTTACCTATTATTTTTAATTTGTAATCGTTTGATAACAACTTGAGCTATGAAGATGACCTAATCGACTCAGTGAGAGATAATTTGGTAAAAATAATACTTCTATACTTGTCTTGAAGATGAAGTACTTGTCAATTTTTTCTTAAATATTTGGTCAATAGTTTTTTAACTTGTTTATGATTGATCATTCAACCATTTCCTTAGTGAATATATGATGTACAAAAACCTATTTGGTTCATTGAAAGTTTACCAGTTTGGATTATTTTATAGTCATTTAGATTTTCGCATTGCTTACTTCATACTTTACTACTTGAAAGTTAGTCTGCCTTGATTATGCTAAATCAAAGATGGTATAAAATAAAAAATTATTGAAAAAATATACATTTCCACAATGGTTAAATTGAGAAATGTTGTGGAAAGATTACAAAATACTGTTAAAAGGTTAAGTTACAATGACGATAGAATTTATACCGCTCACAAAATCGCCGTGAAAGCCCACTTTTAGCCACCGTTAAAACTTTTTTTCCAGTTGTGTAAGAATCGAACTTGAGATCTAAAGGGATTTAGTGGGGCCTTATACCGCTACATTAATTTTATGTTGGTCCCAATATTTAAACTGCACTCCTATGTATTTCTTATCATTAGGAAAAAAGAAGAAAAAATATAGAAAACTCTAATAAGGTTTGAGTGGGTGTTTAGGTATGTGAGAGAGAGAGAAAATGAGAGTTTCTTGATTGCTCCTCTTGAGAATACATACTTTTTTTTATTTTTCAACTTGTACATCATTTGATTGAAGTAATGATCAGAAGATGATTTGTTATCTAATCTTGCTAAAACTTTTTATGGAGGTTCTAGGTACATTAATATTGATTTTGGATGAGCTGATGAGTGATTGGAGTTCTCAAACTTGCCAAGAACTTTCGTGAATAGAGGTTCATGTCTGCAATAGTCTAGTCTAAATGATCTTGATTCAATCACTACTATAAAATATTTTTTAAAAGTGCCATTTCTAAACCAGTCCTTGCGGATACGATTTAAAAAAATGACCGATGATATTTTTATAAATAAGATGAAATATTTACATTAGATGTATACGTAACTAGTGTGAAATATAATTACTACGACAGATACTTCTATAACCGGGGTTAAATATACTTTCTATAGTGGATTAATTTTAATAGGTGTAGATTAGCTATATCCTATTCTGACTCTCCAGTTTCTTGACTATGCTTTCCTGCTTCTTTTCTATAACTTCTTCAGACCATTCACTTTACTTCTTCTGTTCTCAATATTTGTAGTCATTATGATAGAAGGCCAATTGCATTTTTCGATATTCTTTTCTAAAATTATTTTTATTCCTCAACCATATGTATACAATTCCTATGATTAGTACTTTTTGTCTCATCACTTTATCTCTGTTTTCTTTTCTTCTATATAAACACTACAATGGCTTCTTCCTCATGAACACCTCCTTCTCCGTCGCACAAAAGAAATAGAGACAATTTTGAAGACAAATATCCTGACCCTCATCCTTAAGTTCCTTCTCCTTATCCCCTGGTTATCACTCTGATGGAGTAGCTTGAGGAACATATCATGCGCTTCAATGGCCTAGAGGACTCTGTGGAATAACTAACTCAGAAAGTTAACAAACTGAAAGACTATTTTAAAGCTTTCCATTGAAAAGTTCACCGCCATCAACATAATGATAGCTTCTACAATCCTGTTGATCCTAACCACTCTAAATCCCAAAACTCTGAGTCTGATAAAGAGTGAAAAAAAGAGAATATATTATATATTCTGATAGATATTTTTTTAAAATTTTAAACTTTTGATGTAAAGTTATTAGTAAAGTTGAATAAATAAAGTTTCTTGTTCTGATGATGACATGGTGTTCCTTTATTTTTTAAAATAAAAAAAATACAATAGATTGAAATGAGACATGTCAATATCATTTATAGACTATCATATTTTCTACACCAAATATAAATTTCATCTGATGTAGGTTTGTTTATTAAATAATTAATTGTTAATATTTTACACCGGTTATAAAAGTGACAAGTGCATAATATAATATCCAGTTTAGAAAAAGTTATTTGTACATCAGTGTTCCATTTTATGATATAGATTTTTGTAATTTATGATATTTTACACCGGTTGTAAAAGTGACCGGTGTAGAATATAATGTCAAGTTAGAAAAAGTTATTTCTATGCTGGTGTTCCATTTTATCCGGTGTAGATTTGCTTACGAAATATACTTTAATTTAATCGAAACCCCCTTCGCTCCTCGTATCTCTCATTTTTTTACTGGTTCACGCGTTTAAGTCTTTTCAACCCTTCACAACTGGTGTTTTTTGTTTTGAACTCCTTGTCTCGAGAACTAAAAATTTATATACTACTAGCTGTAGCTTTTGCTATTATTTGCTAGATTCATTATTGTCATTTACTTGTTTCATTTGGTGAGTTCTTCCACTTATGCATTATATATTTTCTCTCATAATTAGTTGCAAGCTAGGTGTTCTTATTTTCTATTTTTTCTAGTTTTTTAGTCTTCAACAAATATGGATCATAGTTGAATAAATGCTAAATGAATAAGTGTTGAGTATGCTAAGAAGGTGAAGGAGTTTTTGAATTTTTCTAAATGAAATAGTGATGATGACAATGGAAGGTTTTATTGTCCTTGCACTGGTACAAAATATGCTTTTTAAAGCCCCATTTTTAGACCAGTCCTTGCAGAGACGGTTTAAAAAAATGACCGGTAACATTTTTGTAAACAAGATGAAATAGTTACATCGGCGTAAACGGTGTAAATTATAATTACTAAGCTGGATACTAACATCAATAGGTGTAGATTAACTCTGTCATAT
The DNA here is from genome assembly GCA_037074615.1 of Leucaena leucocephala. Taxonomy (NCBI): domain Eukaryota; kingdom Viridiplantae; phylum Streptophyta; class Magnoliopsida; order Fabales; family Fabaceae; genus Leucaena; species Leucaena leucocephala. The sequence continues at coordinate 13,195,829 of CM073528.1, read as the reverse complement.
TCTGACTCTTTAGTTTCTTGTCTATGTTTTCCTACTTCTTTTCTTTAACTTCTTCAAACCTTGTAGAGAAGTTTTAGAACAAATGACTAGTGATATTTTTATAAATAAGATAAAATATTTACTCTGAATTTATATTGAACTGGTGTAAAAGATATATAACAGGTGCTAAATATACTTTATATTTTGACTCTTCAGTTTCCTGTCTATACTTTCTCGCTTCTTTTCTCTGTACTTTCTTAGGCCATTTATTTTATTACTTCGATTCCCAATATTTGTACTCATTATGATAGAAGGCCAATTGTATTCTTCGATATTCTTTTCTAAAACCGTTCTTATTCCTCAACCATATATATAACATTCCTATGATCAGTACTTTTCATCTCATTACTTTATCTCTGTTTTATTTTATTTTCTTCTCTTTGAACACTCCAATGGCTTCTTCCTCACACATACCTCCTACTCCACTGCACAAAAGAAACAGTGACAATTTTGAAGACAAATATCCCAACCCTTACCCTATAGTTCCTTCTCCTCTTCCCCTAGTTGTCACTTTGATAGAGCGCCTTGAGGAATTCATCATGCACTTCAATGCTCTGGAGGACTCAGTGGAAGAATTGTCTTAGAAAGTTACTAGACTGAAAGATAGTTTTAGAGCTTTCCACTCATAAGTTTACAGCCATCAACTGATTGATAGCTTGTATCATCATGCTGATCCTACCGACTCTGATGAATCATAAACCTCTAAGTTTGCTGAGGAGTAAAAGCTTGCAACCTTTATCTACCCCTCGTATTTTATTTTTTGTACCTAATGACAAAAACAGAGAATATATTATATATTCTGATAGATATTATTTTAGAAATTTTATACTTTTGATGTAAAGTTATTAGTAAAGCTGAATGAATAAAGTTTCTTGTTCTGATGACGTGTTCTTTTATTTTTCAAAAACAAAAAGAAATGCAAGAGATTGAAACCGAACATGTCAATGTCATGTGTAGAATATAATGGCCAGTTTAGAACAAGTTATTTCTACACTGTTCTTCCACTTCATCTGGTGTAGAGTTGCTCAATTTATATTATTTTACACCATTGTAAAAGTGACCGATATATAATATAATGTTTGATTTAGAAAAAAGTTATTTCTACACCAATATTGCTTTTTATCCAGTGTATATTTGCTTACAAAATACACTTTAATTTAATCGAAAGCCCTTTCGTGCCTCCTATATGTCATTTTTCACTTATTCGCACGTTTAAATCTTCTCATCCCTTTATAGCTAGTGAGTTTTGTTTTGAACTCCTTATCTCGAGAACTGAAGATTTATGCACTACTGGAGGTAGCTTTTGATGTTATTTGTGCTAGATTCAATGCTGTCATTTACTTGTTTCATTTAGTGAGTTCTTCCACTTGTACATGGTATATTCTCTCCCATAATTAGCTACAAACTAAGTTTTCTTGTTTTCTATTTTCCTAATTTTTTAGTCTTCCACAAATATGGATCATAGTTGGATGGATAAATGCTAAACGAACAAGTATTGAGTATGCTGAGGGTGTAAAGAAGTTTTTAGATTTTGCTAAACAAAATGGTGATGATGACAATAGAAGGTTTTATTGTCCTTATGTGAGTTGTTTGAATGAGAGAAAACAAGTCCTGCAGATATGTATACTCATCTAATTTGTGAGGGGTTTTATAAGAGTTACACAGTATGGGTATGACATGGTTTACAACATATCTCCCTTGTTATGTATGAGACGTAAGTATGTAATGTTGTCTATGTTGATCTCAGGATCAAAACAATTAGAAAATGACATAGACATTTACCTAATGTCCTTGATCGAAGATTTAAAGAAGCTATGGGAAGGTGTGGATATTTTTGATGCTATTAAGGAGGTATTCAATATGCGGGCCACCATCTTTTCTACAATTAGTGACTTTCATGCATACAGAAATTTGTCAACGTATAGTGTTAAGGGCCATAAACTATGTCCGATTTGTGAGGAAGGGACTTGCTACTATCAACTTCGTTATGAAAGAAAGACAGTCTACCTAGATTTTAGGAGATTTCTAAGATAAGGCCACCCATATTGTCAACGGAAGAAAAAAAAATTTGGTGGCCAAGAATTTGAAAATGCTCTGGAGCCATTGACTGGAGAACAAATTTATGAAAAGGTGAAACACATCAACGTTACTTTTGGTAAGACTACCATGAAAAGTGAGAAAATATATAGAAAAAAAGATATGTCTTCCTTGAGCTTCCGTATTGGCAACATCTTCAGGTAAGGCACTATATTGATATCATGCATGTGGAAAAAATATGTGTGACAGCATTGTTGGAATACTTCTCAACCTACATGGTAGTTCCAAAGACAATAAAGGCAAGATTATATTTTCAAGAAATGGGAATAAGTGAGGATTTACATCCAAGGTCAGATAGTGAGGGGAGTTATTGTGTTGAAGAGATTAATATTTTGTCCAAGAATGGGAGAAGTATTTGTGAATGTTTACAAGGAATCAAAGTTTCCTCTAGGTACTCATCTAATCTTAAGAAGATTGTGTTAATGAAAAATTTAAAATTCGTAGGCCAAAAGTCTCATGATTGTCATGTCTTGATACAACAATTACTCCTAGTAGCTGTTCGAGGAATCCTTCAAGATGATTTAAGACATATTGTAACCCGACTTTGCTTCTTCTTCAATGCTATATGTGGCAAAGTCTTTGAGACTGAAAAGTTGGATAAATTGAGGGTTATGTTATTTTGTGTCAATTTGAAAAATTATTTCTTCCAGACTTTTTTGACATCATAGTACACCTCATCATTTATCTAGCACGAGAGATAAAACCGTGTGGCCCTATATACTTATGATAGATGTCCCCATTTGAAAGATACATGAACATCTTTAAAGGGTACATGAAGAATACAAATTGGCATGAGGCATCTATTGTTGAAAAATATGTTTATAAAGAAGCTATGGATTTTTGTCAACACTACATGTCTAAAGTAAGACTTACAAGTCTCGTTAAACCCGTGCCAAACAGGGGTCAACATGGAATATCAGTGAAGAGTGTTGATTGTAATGAATTGTAGCAAATACACTTGCACATCTTGAATAACATTGATGAAGTTCAAGACTATATAGCTGTTTATAAAGAGCTTGTCAGGAAATAAAATAATAGAATGGCAGAGCAAAAACTGATTAGAGAGCACAACAAATATTTTGCACATTGGTTCAAACAAAGGGTTAAAAATGATGATTGTGTATCTGATTTAGTTACGTGGTTGGAATATGGTCCTGAATTTAATGTGATATGTTAGAATTCATTTGATATCAATGGGTATTCCTTTTATACGAAGTCCCTAGATGATAAAAGTAGCATGCAGAATAGTAGTGTTATGTTAGTGGCTGAAGCTATGCACTTCTCTAGTTCAAAAGATAACAATCCTAAATTAGCATTCATCCCTTATTATGGCGTCGTTGAAGAGATTTGGGAGTTGGACTATACCAAATTCACAGTTCCTATGTCAAATGCAAGTGGGCTAATGTAAACAACGGTGTTATAGTGGTTCGGTTAGGATTTATACTGGTTTATTTGAGTAGTATAAGTTTTGGGATTGAGACTTTTATTATGGCAGACCCAGCAAAGCAAGTGTTCTATATCATTGATCTGGCAAATAAAAGATGGTCTGTCACTCTCCAAGGAAAAAGGGTTGTTGACAATGATGATTTAATTTGTGAGAGCCCTTCTTTTTTAGTAGGTTTACCAAAATTGAATGAAGAAGAAGTGGATTCTGATTGATTTGTATGTGATTGCATATATTGTTTTGATATAATAATAGCACAAGTATATTGTTCTAATAATAGCACAAGTATATTGTCCTGATTGCATATATTATTTTGTTGTAACTTACAAGTGATGGGTTGATGTAATAATAAAATGGGTAGTTTGAAAAAAATAACTCCAATATTTAAACCAGTTGTACATGTTATCCGATGTAAAAAATGATATGAAAAACTAAAGGCCACCTTTTTTACACCAGTTGTATGTGTTACTAGGTGTAAAAAGTGATATGAGAAACACCTTTTTTACACCAGATTTATAAGTCATCTGGTGTAGAAAGTCTTTTAAAGTTCAAATATTAGTTATTTCATATTCAAAATATGATTTTTTACACCATATTTAAATGTTAACCGGTGTAAAAAGTTTTAATAAAAATACTTTATTGAAGCCCGCTCCTTAGCACGTCTCTTCATTTCTCATTTTTTAGGTTGAATTCAATCTTATTTATTATGTCATCTATCATTATGTTAGTCATTGTGCTCTGTGGTTTTCATCGGCCTTCGCTATAGTCAGTCGTTCTTCTCTGTTCTTGCTCTTGTTGTGCTTTGTCGTGTAAGTTTTCTGGACACTTATTTTCTCGTGTACGTGCTTTTCCTTTTATGTGTTCATTTAATCTAGATTTTGCAGTTTTTTGCGATAAATACTTGCACTTCTTTCTATCGATAAATGCTTGCACTTCTTCATCTGTCATCAGTCATTCTTCTCTATTTACTATGCTTATTTTTATTATTGCGTATATAGGAATATGGGGGTAATGGTAATTAGAATGAGGCTAGCGATGCTCCAAGTGACTCAAAGTAAAGGAGGGGCAGAAGTGCAATGCGGTTGAAAGACATTTTGAAAGATAGAAAGGAAAGGAAGTTACTGCAGATTGAGTTTAACACACGTTGAAACCCAATTGGTGAACACAGGACAAAGTACATGAGTTATGTCAGCCTCCTAGAACATAACAAGACTAACATCACCATACAAACTTGGGATGTTGTTGATAATCGCATGAAGAATCAAATTTAGGACTTTATCTGAGTATAAGAATTGACTATTGTATATCGTATGCAGACCAATACCAAAAAACACAACTATTTGTTGATAACTCTGCTTTCAATGGAAATTATTGTAACTCACTTACGAATATTCCCAACAATGAAGTATTGAAGAAGAAGACGTTATCTTATTGCGCTGAGTATTGGAGGGAATTCAAGACATAACTAGCTCGTTAGTATGTGCATGGCTGGGACAAAGATGGTCAGCCTCATCCTTCTCCATATTGCAAGTATCAATTCATTAACGAAGCTACTTGGGAAGAATTTGTTAGGCTTCAAACTATGACAACAACTATGGTGAGTTAATATGTTGTGAAAAAGGAATCTTGCATTTCTCATGTTTCTTCCTTTTGTATGTATTGATTTTAACTACTTCAAGTCTTGTAGGAAAAAAGAGCAAAAGCAATTGAACACGCTCTCAAGAATGATTGCCCCCACACAATGTCTCGAGGGGGTTACGCGAAGGCTAAAAGAAACTTGTTGGGGGCCACGAGGAAGAGGATGGAAGAGACTACTGAGTCTGATTCTAGTGTTACTCTTGCTCCCTCATCTCCAATACATCACAAAGATAAATTGTTGTACACTTACCAAAAAAGGAGCAGATTATTTACAAGCGATCACGCTGGCATGATTGCAAAAGAAATTGTAAGTACTACTTGTATTATTTTATTTTAGTAGACTGATTACATTATTTCTTATGTTTGCTCTCTTTGTGTTATAGGTTGATCTTAAATAACAAAAAGCCCATGGCTACTTCAAGTTAGATGGTAGTAATGACATCTTGACTGTTGTTACAGGCAAAGCAAGAAGAGCATGGGGGCCATATCAAATAGGGATGTGCAAGAAGCCCATGCCCGAAGAGCCTGCTGAGCCCGAATAAAAAATGCCCTACCCAACCTAATAAAAAATGGGCCAATGTAAAATGGGCAATTTTTGGCAGGGTCAAGCATCGAGTAAGGGTTGCTGCCCTACCCATTTGGCCTTGACAAGTTAGTTACCTTTTTACATATCAAAATTTATAGATTATAGTATTTCACATAAAACAAATATGATGGATATTGATGATTAAATGGTAATTTTACAAATATGAGTAGTCAAATAGGTAATTGCATCTTTAAAAAATTTATAACTAAATTGATTTCTTTCTTTTTTTTTAAATTGTGGTAACCATTATATATATTTTTTTCAGATTCTTCATCTTTGTCAATTTTAGGGAGATTGATGCAAAGTTACAATTGCAAACTAGTTAGACTTCAAGGCTTTTTTTATATGCCATGGATTTTAAAACTTTAATTACTATCTTTTTGTTGCCTTATTCTTAGTAAATTATGTATATTATTTAACTCTTGAAGACATGTGAATATATTATTATTTTATAAGTTCATAGTTGCAGATTTTTTCCATAATATGAGTAGGGCATCACGACTTGCTCATGTCTAGCCTGCCCATGCCCAGCTCGAAATAGTTAGGCCTTTTACCTGGTAGGGTCGAGCATCGGGCTGTAAAATATAGCTCATGCTTTTTTTTCGGTAGGGCACCGGGCAAAGGGCAGCCCTGGCCATGAACACCCCTAATATAGGGGAGTTGGAGGAAGTATCGATATAAAAGATTACATTTGAGCATCTTCACGACATTCTCCATATATGGTACCAAAGGTAGAGCTAGAATCATTTTTATCCACTATGAGGGTAAAGGCTAAGGTAGAGGCTTCGGCAGAGGCAAAAGCTTCAATTGAGGCACGATTACTGTAAGGAATTGGAAGACACGCAGTGGAAATTAACTTAAAAATTTTTCCATTCCTTGTCAGGATCTACCGTATGTGTTTAAGTCAAGTGGGAAGAAGCATTACCCTCAGTGTTCCTCAGTGACTTCCACAGCTTCTGGTCACGACGTTCACAGCTTCTCTCTACGACTCGTGCTCCCTTTCCGATTGCAAGAAGTCGACGACTCAGGTCAGCTTCCTCTACTGGTATCTACACGAACAGCGTTCTAACCATGAACGACGTGCTAACGTCTCCTGTCCCTCCAGGGCTTTCTCAAGAATTCGTCCTCTCCGTCTCTATTTTGGCAGTTTCTTATCTGCAAACCTTTTGCAAATTCCCCTTTGGCCTTTCTGTGTTCTATATGTTTCAAAACGTAGCTCCTAAAATCAGATATATAGGATGCTATGCGTTTTCCTCTACTGAATTGGATTTTGGAGTTAATCTTATATTAATTCTGAAATTAATACAATATCATATATTGTATAATTTGATAAGAAGCTAATTAAATAAATAATATTTATATTAAATCTGTCACACAGATTTAATTCACCTATTTATTTAACTTAAAATAAAGATAAGACTGAACTATATTTGATTTATTCTCATAAATCAAATTTGAGATATCATATCAATTTGAATTTCAAATTCAAACGTGATAGAGATTTAATTTATCCTTATAAATTAAATCTTATAAATATCTCTTATATGAGATATCCTATTAATTTGAATTTCAAATTCAAACGTGATAGAGATTTAATTTATCCTTATAAATTAAATCTCATATATCTCTTATATATAATGTATATATACGAATTTATATATATATACGAATATAAATATTAATAAATATATACATCCACCCTGGATCATTCTTTGAATATGGACATGTTTTAGATTCAATGAATCTGGACATCATAGCTCATGTTGGGCTATTTTGTGTACGACCCTATAGGCCCATATGAAGTTGGCAGTGGGCCATTTGCTATACTGGCCCACAAGTCGCAAGTGGTCTCTAGCAAGACATAACGACTACCCAAATCATATGAGGATCGTTAAACGATGTAACCTTTTATACAACCATATCATGTCCCTTCTGTCACGCAATATTTTGATCATAGATGAGGCATGGATAATGTCATCCTCTTATTCCTGATCGTTACTTTCTCAATCCCTGAGTGGTCTGACTATAGAAATAGAACTACCTTTCCATTACAGTATGACCATACATTTCTCAAACTCACTCATCGAGGGGTCCAGTAATGTCTCTCTACGAATGTGAAGGACAAATTCCATCTTGACCATTCACATTCCTCCGCATGAAAAACCACTAAGCCCAAACATAGTCTTTATGATCACTCGGTCAAAAGTGACTTTTGACTAGGTCAAAGCTGAGCGTTTGTCATGTAGGAATCCACGATGATCTCAGGTCAAAGGGCATAGTGACATAGTTTGTATATGAGAGAAGCTTATGACGTAACCCATGCAGCTCTCTCATAGCGGGTCGGTCTAACACCATGTACTCTTACATGTGCCTATGATTTTGATTTATATCTTTATACATCTTCAAAGTCATACTGGTCTTATTTCATCTCTGCTCCCGCATAGATGACCGATCAGGGACATTTAGGATAAGATCATGAATTATCCAAGGATGGTCATCACAGTAAACATGCAAATAATATGATAACACAATTAATAAATTCATAAATCAATAATATTCATAAGACAATGATTGGCCCCTCGGGTACGATTTTCAACAATTACAAGAGGGGTTGGCATAACTCAAGGAAGAAATATTGTCCATGATGACATTAAGGCAATAGGAGTCAAGTGCCCCCTAAATGCTCTCAAATGTAGCCCATCCTAGCACTCAAGGGAGTTGTTGTATGGTCAGGCTGGTGTCAGAGGATACTGAATCTTGTGATCTATATGTGGAGGATCCTCTTAAAAGGTTAGTAGCACATAATTATATCCATAGCTTAGGGATAATTGTCTACCACATCCAAATTTTGAATTATGGTCATCCAAATTAGGGATAATTGAAGATGGTCTTGTCCTAATTCCCATTGATGACTTAAAGACAGTGAGTCAGGCAAAGGGGGCTTTTATATTATGGTTAAAGCATCTTGTTTCATATCACATCGCGTCATCCCCGAGTGAACTTCCCATACCAACTCGGTGAGGGACCCTAAATGGATCACACTGAAGGTAATAAAAATATTAAGTCTTATGCTCCACGATTTTGTGCGGCTTCTATATGGTTAGACACATGATCAATATCATCTTGTCAAATAGAACTGACCTAACTGAGGAGGTAAATTGTGTTTTTAATGATTTCATATTTCTTGTCAATTTAATATATATTAGTAATTCCTTAATTTCTTTTATTTTAATTTGTTTTTCAGATATTTGATCAACCGACCTATTTCCTGAACAAGATATTGAGGACCTGTGCAATTTTTGGGCTGAGTTTTTTATTCAATTCATTTCTTCTCAATAATATTTGTCAATAACTGAATACATTTTTTTATTTTTCTGTTCAAATTGTTACATTTTTATATTGAATTTTATTAAATGAATATTATAATTAGCAATTGAAGATCTGTCTCTGTCATCTTGAACTCTCTCTTTGTTGTTGTCTCTAAGTCATATATTTGGGCAGTTTATTCATGAAGCTTCAGGGGATAAGGTTAATGAAACATTGAAGTGGTCATTTTTTAAAAATACATTTAAACTGGATAAGAATATTGGCAGGTTGAGAACAATATATAAATATTATAACATCTACTCTAGTTATCTTTATGGTGAGGTGTAGAAAATAGATTAATATACACTAAGTATAAACACAACTGGTGTAAAAAATTCATTAATCTACAGTTGACGTTCATATAACCAGTGTATAAAATGTATTCATCTACACCATATGTCCTTATAACCCATGTAGATATTAGTAAATTATACTCCTAATTTTAAAAGGGACCGGTTTAAATTCTACGCCTTCTAAACTGGTGAACCACCCGGTTTAAAATATGTATACTTTATAAACAGTCTATTTCTACACCAGTTAGTTATCTGGTATAGAATATCATTTTCAATCGATTTAGTAGATAACAAATTTGTACAAATATGGGATATTACAAATCTTCTAAACCTTATTCACACTCAAGAATAAAGTTAATCACTTAATTTCCACGTAAATCCAGCTTAATTATCCCTAATCCTCGGATGAAAAATCTAGGATATTACAAATCTGGCTGGAAAGTGTGCTTTCTTCGCAAATAGGCCTAGAAGTGTGACAGATTCTAGTAGAGACCCAACGAGGACATTAGAGTTGAGGTGGATGAATCTGTGATTACTAATGGTAGCAGTGGCTATGGTGGAGTTATCAAAGATAGTGGGAGGAGATGGGTTTGTGGCTTTGTAAGCTACAAAACGTACCTCTTTCTACTGCCAAAACTATGGGAATTATAATCATAATTACCGATAGCTGAACCTCAGCTCTGCACGAGTTCTTATCCTTCCTACTATTGATTATTTCAAGAATTACTACGATATAACCCAAGACTGAATAAAACCAAACCAACTATTAGAAGTATGAAAGAGCAGAAGTATTTTTACATGCTAGCAATTGAAATTCATGGACGACCCCTCTAAGGGCGTGTAAAGAAAGAGCAGAAGTATTTTTACATGCCACTACTCCAAAATTACCGGCAGCCCCCGTAAAGAAATGCTCATTTTTTATGGGATTGGGTTTCTGTCCTTTACTTCTTCTTTTTCTCATTTTCTTCTCATAAGCCAACACCCACCTTTGATAAAAAAAAAAATAGATAGTTTAGATTTAATATTTTATAAAATTATTATTATAAATATAAATAAATAAGTTTAAATTGTTAAAATTTTATATGTACAAATCTGGACTTGGCAAAAATTTAAAAAAGTTGTAATTTATAAAATATTATAATATTTTTCATAATCCTAAATATAAAATCATATGAAAAATTTATTATAAAACATCTCAATCTATTTTATCTTATAAAATTATAATTTTTTTCAAAAATATTATTATATAATAACACATATTAACATATTACGAATAATTTAAATATATATGATTAAAATTAATATTTTAATAAAACTAAAACTAATTAATATTATAATAAAATTAAAATACTGTCATTTTAAATAATTTATTTATTTATTTATTTATATAATTTTATAAAATACTAAATCTAAATAAACCATCCTTTTATTAAGATTGAAATGCCCTTCAAAGATAAAGAAGCCTTCACTTGTTTTTTTTTAATTGTTCACCTAATTTACTATAATTTTACCTTAATTATATCCAAATCTGACCCGTGTCGCGCATCTGATTATGGTATGTGAGTCTTCCAATAGAGATTTTCTGCATACGCTAATGCTCGAACTCAAAATCTCATTTAAATGATATCGAACCAGTTCACTTACTTCATTTGAAATGAACTTAGGGTACAAAATGTGAAAAAAAATTCTTGTATAATTTTTTTTAAAAAAAAGATTAGACTCACCCACGGTATAAGGGTAGACAAAATCTCCCTTCTTTTTAGGTAATATTAATGTAAGACAAGTCATCTATTACCCTCAGATATAAACTTAAATATCTAAGAGTTAGAATACCTCTTTAAACATTTCAATTAGAACCACTATAAAATAATATTATAAAGCTTCTCATAAAGACTCGTTTGTCTTTCGGAGGCTATTCACCCTTTTCTCTCTCTGTTTATGTCTGAATATTCAGTTGGGGCCCGATATAGTTTTTAACAATATACAGTGATATAGTAGCAGCATTGGAACAGGATAATAACAACATAGAACTGAAGGAAATTTACAACAGCTAACTCACAGAATTCATACAAAAGAAAACATTTATTCTTTTTTTTTTTTGGTACAAAAAAAACATTTATTCTAAAATGATGTGAGACATGATGAAGAAAATTATTTGTTTTGAATGTTATTTATATTTTCTATTTTAAATATCACAACAACAAACGTCATCCAAGAAAACCTGAACATCAAAAAGATGAAAAGAATGAAAATACAATCAAACCGGCCGCTTTGAATATCTGTCAAAAGACTTTCTTAGATATTAAAAATCGCAAGCAGAAAATAGCTTCAAGAACCAAAACAAGAATCATTCATGAAAAAATTGATCTAACGAGTCTATTGCATGAACACAATCGGAAAATAGCATCTCAGACATACGAACACTTCACATTCACCCTGAATTTCGGTAGGCCAAACTCAGTAACCGAGGAGTTTACTTCTGATTAAAAAACGTGAACTCAAATAATCAATTAAAAACATAAACGATTAAAAGAGGGAAAGAACAGAACCGTAGTTTCTATTATCATCTAAATCTAATGACTGTTCTGACAAGCGCTCTATTTCTGCAGAAATATCAACCAAACCTCGCAATTAGGGATGATCCGCAACATCTCTTTAACCAAGAAATCACAGCAGAGAAACAGTGTCGTTTGATTAAATCCTGATTCTGTACTGTGATTTCCTTGATTAAAAAGTGAGAATGGATCACAGAGTAAGTATCGATCTATCTGAAGGAATGGAGGGGTAAATGCTAAACTGAATATGACGCACAGGAACTTCGCGCCGTGTACTGAAATATATAAACAAAATAAGGGATGGAAAAACCAAACCCTAATCTCCTCTGGGGCCCAAAGGCCCAAAAATTAAACCCAATAGCCTGAGTTCCGTTTATCAAGGCATCAAAGGTGTGTTAGGCTTACGAGAAAAGAGATGAGGGGTTTTATAAATGGTAGTTTGAGTTAGGCCCTAATTTAGTAACATAGTGAGTTGGGTTGATAAAATATAGGATTATTTTTGTGAGTTTTTTTTACCCGCAAAAAAATTAACTAGTATTATTATTGTATAATAAAATTTATTATTATTTTATTTAAATTTTATTATTTATTTTTAAATTTAATATATAGTAAAAAACCAAAAAAATAAATTAAAAAAATTTGTGCAGGCTTAAGTTGGTGAAATACCAACCCACCTAAAGGCTGCCTTTTTAAATTGACTCGCCTTTAATCCAATCCATCACAACCAACCTATCTTTAGGGAGTTTACCTGTATTACTACCTCTAAATTTGATATTATCTAGTTTGATTTAGGAAAAGAAATAAAATATTTTTATTTGGACAACTTTTACCCTTATCAAATTAATTGGATACAATATAATATATAATTAAAATATTTTATGGTATGATAGTCACATCATGCCAAAATATTATCATTTTTCTCCAAATCCCTCCACTTTTGAATGGGACAAGAAATAAAAAAAAAAAAAAAAAAGAGTAAATTCCCTCCTCTCCCCTTTGCTCCCTTCCATTTCACTCATATCAAACACACCTTAAATAAAACAAATTTTTTGATTGACTAAAACTGTTATTTATCTTATAAAAACTTATACTTTCTTCTATTCTAAATATAAGAGCTAAATTATGAGTCTATTTAAGTCTAAATTTTAATGCCCCAATCCAATTTATTTTATAAGATTATAATTTTTCTTTAAAATATCTCTATATGATTAGCATTACATATATTAAGAGATGTTTTATTACTTAAAGTCATTAATTTTTTTTAATTTTAAAATAATTCTCTATGATTTTAATAAAGATTGAAAATAATAAAGAATTAGTACTGAAACGAAATAAACGTGGTTCATTTAGAGGCACAGAGTGAATACTAAGCGTTAACGAAAAAACTCGCTTGGCAAGACTGTCAGCTTCACAATTCTCCTCTGTTCCTGTACCCAAACTCACCCGGCGAATCATGATAAAGTATGTTGTACTGCCCAGATTTTCTTCCCAATTTTTTAAAATTCATAACTTGTAGTATACATATCTTGAAGTGATCTACCATTTTATTTAAAGTTTAGGATGCATAGTATAAACTCACCAAATCTCATAAACCAAACTCATCCATTTACCTATTAAACTCACAGTTACAAATTGGGCTTTTTAGAATTACCATTTCATCTTAACTAATCATACACCAAAATATTTTGGCTATTTTGTCATACAAACCAATACCCTAACATACACATATATCAACCTTAGCTTTCATGTTTATATCACACAAAGGGTATGGTCATATACATTTACATAGCATCGTCATTTATTAATTATATTCTTAATCAAAGAATTATAATTTAATATAACACTAATAACATAAATTTTCAATTCTCCATTTCCATCTCTTAGCTCTACATCATGCTCACATACCTATATGGTTATGCAAGGGAAGGTGAGATTCCAGAGGATCTCTGTAGAAAACTCTGCAAATTATGCATGCAAGATAAATACTTGGTACATGACATACTTGCCTTACTTTAATTCATATTATCATAATGACATATTTGCATGTTCATTGTTTCTACATCAGACATATAGCCATTGTATAAATAGAAACTGAGCTTTAATCATTCATACATGCTTCACATAATTAAACAAAGTAATAATACTCATTAATATACAATCATAAATATCAAGCATGTAAGTTAAGTAATTTTACTACTTTATAACATTTTAATCTTTATATTGCTCCATTTGCTTCCAACCATCAATTTTGCTTGATCAACCTTTCCATTCCTCTTCCTTCCTTGTGTCACATTTCCCTAATTACATCAACACATCATGAATTTGACTCATTAGAGTCATAGAAACAACTAGTGTTTATGACTTGCTCTCTTGAACATAACCTTCAACTCCAATTTTTGAACTTTTAAGCTAACCCTTCTAAAATTATTTCTACATGCTACCTCTACATAATTTTGCATGTAGAATCCATTTATAAGCTCAAATTTAATAAAATCCAACTTCTTCCACTTTCAACTAGCTTAAGGTCAAAACATAGGGTTTTAACCAAAAATTTCATTTTGATTTCTCATGCTTCCAAAATCAATTTCTCATGTTTACCCTACACATTTTTCATTCTAAACTCATTGAAAGTATCAAAATCATCAAATTTTCATCTTTATCACAAACCCTAGTCATGACTATCAAAAGTTAAAGGGAAGTTGGATTCTTTCCATTTTCATGCAAAACCACTTGATTAACCTTATTTTCTACCTCTTAATCCTTAATCTAACTTTAAATTATCCTTTTCATAACTATTAGAGATTTGGACATCACATTTCCTTAAGGTTTTCATGCTTCTAAAACTCATAAAATCCATTAACAAACTTAACTACACAAGCAACAACAACAAAATTCACTAGCTACTTACCTTAAGTTGATGCTTCATTTGTTTGAGGTTTCTTCCCTTCCCTTCTTTTCTTTCCTCTTTCTCTTCTCTTCTTGCTCTTCTGTTTCAGTTTTCCTCTCCCTTTTCCTCTTCCATTTTCAAAAATTTAAATAAGGGTCAAAGGAAGATGTTTATACTTAAAGTCCTTAATTATATTAGATATAAATTTCAAGTTCACCACTTTAAGAAAATTACCATTTAATCCATTAATGTTTGCCCTTAAACTTGCATGGAATTACATAAGTGAGGTTGAACGATAATGGCCTTCACATGTGTCATTTAACTCCATTGAATTTCCACTTGGAATCCACCAATCAAATTGCATGAAGGTTTCAAACTATTTCTAGAAACCTTAGTATTTTATTCTCATTTTTCTATTACATGTCTTAGAAAAATTCCACCAATAAGAGGACTTCATGTGGCGCCATGCTTGAGAGGAAAAATGGAAGAAAAGAGCTTAAAACATGTATAATAGAGTAATTTAGAAACCCAAGGACCAACATTGATTTGCCTTATGTTAATATCAAGTTCAAGTTGAAGGCAACTTGCCCTATTTTTATAGTGTAAAATAGGGTATAATAGAGTAATTTAGAAACCCAACAGCTAAAATTGATTTTATATAACCAAATTTATTTTTTATATACAAAATCAATTTCACTCTTTAGAATCGATTTCACTTGACTTAGACATCTAATGCACAACTACTATGAAATTGATATCAACTAATAAAATTGAGTTCATGTAAACAAAAACAATTACACAACTAACAATCAACTTTAGTTTTTAGCTTTTGTTTTCCTTATTTATAATTATTTTCTTCTCTTTCCCAAGGAAAAAATGACATGGTGAGAGCAAGTGAGAAATTCTATAACCTAAGAAAAAGCCACTGGTTCAAAGAGAAAAGGAAGAGGTGGAACTGTTCATCATCTTTTTCATCGAGCCGGAGAGCCTCCCATAGACACGTGAACTGAGAGCGACTAAATCAAAGAAGCTCGACAGAGGACGGACACGGACCAAATGACACGAAAAGATTTGGGTCTTCTTCAACCTTTGATGGCAAACTTGTTCATGGTTAACGTCCACAACATAATCTTCATTAGCCATATTGTTCTTCAAAGCTCAACAAATCAGCTCGTGGGGTGACAATTTCTTATATATAATTAAGGGCAAATCCGTATTTCGCTCTATGGCCATGGATGAAAAATCAAATCCCACCAAAATAGGTGGGAACATATTTTCCATTATATAAGGGAAATTTGCTTTGTGTGGAAAAATGGTTTCTTGGAAAATGTTGAACCAAATAGCTGCCGCAAGTGGAAAATATTAATTTTCCCTTTCCAAGCTCCAATTTTCCAACCAAATGTTTTCTCCCATAGTTGTCTCTCCTCCACTTTTATCCACTGTAAAGCACATAGTAACATTGTAGCCATATTTTGTTTAACAAAAAATATTAGTAAAAAAAAAATTACACCCTTGCTTTACGCATTCATAATCATGATGGCTCAAATGGTATCATCCCCAACTACCTTATTGAGGATGAGGATTGATTCCCATGTGGTTCAAAAAGGGGAAGAGTGTGTGTTGTGAGTGAATAATTTTTTTTTAAACAACCATATGTTTAAAGAAACATATTTAAATTTTTTTAATTATAAAATTGACATATCATCACAAAGTCCTCAAGATTATATCATTTTATAATTTAATAAAAAATCTATATGTTTTTTTCTATGAAAAAATATGCTTACAGGACGTTTTCAGCTAATATATGTAATTTAAAAAATATATCATAAATAAGCTTAAATAAATAAATAATAAAGATTTAAATTATTGAAAAATATAAAAAAATTGAATTAGAAAATTAATATTCATTATAAAATGATGAAAATTAATTAATTTAACAATTAAAAAACATTTAGAATATATATTAAAAAAAATTTGGGCAAAGATATGTAATTAAATGATTGCTAAGTAATATTTATGTTAAAAATAGGTCTTTCTAAAAATAGGTATTTTTGTCAAAATAAAAGGTCAATATTATGATTTAATAGTCAACTAATATCCGATGAATGGAAGTAAAATCTCAAAATTGGTAAGAAAGTGTGTGTAGCATATATTTTAATTTTAAGAGAGGTCTATATAATTTTTTAGAATAAAAGGGAGACTCCGTAATTTAGATTAAATACCAGGATGTCAACATATTTTACTATTTTAATTAACCACTTTCACCGGCTATCATGTGATTATATACCAGATGATCATTGCATGCTAGCAACAATAGTTGTTATGTTATTATTAATTTCCCCGGAATAATTATTGTGTTGTGCGTATTTTGTATTTGTGAAATATATGGAATTTCTCTCTGTTTTTTTTTGGTCTTGTCAAGAATCACACTAGTATTAAAAACCTGATATCTAATGCCATATATATGTGCTATAAGTTCAAAATATTACAATTCTCCTAAAAAGATATAAATCAGTAACTTAGCCTACTGACCAATTAGTTAGCGTCACTACTAAAAAATTGTAAATATATGACTTTCAATGCTTGACAATTAAAGAGCACGTTCAAGTATGGTAAGGTAGAGTCCGCAAAAACTAATATCTAACGGTTATAATAACAATCGTTAAGTAAGTTCGATAAATACTTAATGGTTAAATAAGTTAACCGTTAAATCATGTTTTCATATTTTAATTCAAAAAAATAAAAATCATAGTTCACAGCTCTAAGAGAAGTAGTGAACAACGGCCAAGTAAAATATATTATATATTTGACACTTGAATAAGTTAACCATTACATATTGTTTAAAAACCATACTTGACGATTCTAACCATCAAGTAAACTATATTATATATTTAACAATCAAATAAGTTAAACATTAAATATTATTTTAAAAATTATATTTGACAATCCTACGTAGATAAACCATTAAGTATGGTACTTTTAAAACCCAATACTTTTTTAATTCTATCTATAATTCATTTCGAACTCATCTTTAGCTTGCGGAACTCAACCCAGCCTATTTGGATAGATTTTTTAAAAAAGATTTATTAAAAAAGACTTTTGGTTGAAGAAGAGCTTATAAAAAAAATTGATTATAGATAAATGAGTATTTGAATGGATATTACCATAATAATTTTTTTGATTGGTAAATTACAAAAATATGTTTGGGATAAAAAAATAAATTAAATTTTAAATTTCATTATTCATCATCTTCTTTAGTGAGCATTCCACAATGAGCAGCGACAGAACCTTCAAAGACAGTGACAGTAACAGTGAGCAACAAGCAACGATAGTGACAGTGATGATGACCAACGAGCACTGATGACAAGTAGTGACGGAGGATTCAAAGACGACAGCAAAGGCTTCAACGATGATCGCAGAGGCTTTAATGACGTCTTCCTCTCTTTTTGCCTCCTCTCCTTCTTGTTCTTCCTCCATCATTGATGTCTCCTCAATCCAGATTTCAACGACAATGGCAGAGGCTTCAACGACCACCCAAAAGTAATTATGACGACGAAGAGAAGTGACAGAGAAGAGAAGAGAGAAGAGATGAGATGAGATGAGAAAAGAGAGGGGAAATGGGAGCAAAATAGTAATTAGATAGCCTATAAGCTCTTTTACTATTTTAGAATCTATTTCTAATAGTTTATTTAAAACTATAGTTTTTAATCAAAGTTTAAACCATAAGCCCTTTTAAAATGTTAGTTATAGGGGAATCCAAACAGACATATAGTGGGCTTAGGTTGGCAAAATATAATAGTCCATATCCTAGAGTTATAGTGGTACTAGAAATGGCAAGTCCAAGTGTCATTAAGATGCCATATGATTTTATATTTTTAGATGTTTTATATTATCATGATTTAGAATGTCTAAAATTATTTCCATTCTCAATTCAGAAGGCAGCAGAGAGTTTTGGAGCTTTTGATAGACTAAAATATCTTAAATTTTCTTCAATAGGTCTAGAATTGAATTTTGATTAGAATAAAGATAATTCCTAACAAGGCAATGGTAAAAATACAGCAAACCCAGCCAAAGAAGGTACTAGAATTCAGCAAAGAGTTCATAGTAACTACAATAGCTGCTAGCTATCTGTCTTATCTTGAACAATTGGAAAAAACAAAATCAACTCAATAGTCTATTCTTGTAGCACTTTATAGGTAATACTCTCTAGAAAAAAGAGGAAGATTCTCAAAGGGTCTATGGCCCAGATTACTGCATATGCACGAAAAGTCTGTATGGGGGACATAAGTGCTAGCGAACACGTGAAGACAGCACTATGTCAGCTATTGTAGATAAAAAAGAAGGATAACCATATATGTCATATATGCAAAAAGTAAAATTGCCGATAAATAAAGGAGCTGCCAACAAAGGTAAAAGAGAAAGTCACGCCAAAAGCAAAAAAAGCAAGTGGTAGGTCAAAAAAATTTTATTTTGAACAGTTGACATGTGATTAACTAAAAAGAAAAGTAATCCTAGTTAGTTAAACTAGAGTTTGTGGAACTTGAGTTTGTATACTCTAGTGTGTCTATTTAGTTCGAGAAAAGTGGATGCTTTAGGCAGAGGTTAGATGACCTAGAGATCAAAAATTTGTTTTCTCTTTAGAGTTTGTAACATATGGCTTTAGCCTAAAGAAATAAAGAGCTTTTATTTCTGAAATTTCTATATTATTATCTTTAAATTTTGAAAGATGGGAGATTGAGCCCACACCATGAGTGGGTTCAACTAATTCTAAAAGTTCTTAAGTGAGATTAATTTCTTATCCAAAAGACATAAAGCTTAGATCTTATTTGGCTTTAGTGTATGTTGAAGTCGAATGATAGGCATTTGGACGAATAGCCAGAGACAGAAGAGAGTGCGAGAAGGTGAGTAGACGAAATTGAAGGGTCCAAGAATATAAGGAAGTGTGCTAGAACCATACATAGAAAAAAATTTCGCAACTTCTAATTGACCAGCCCTGAGAATGATATTAAAGCCAATAACAAAGAATAAAAAACAAAAAGAAAAGACAGGAAAATCTTCCAAAAATACACCAGAAAGTTCTTACATTAATTTGTTTGAAGAATTTCTACAACAGTTCTTGGAACTATTGCAGAATTTAGTAATTTTGCAAGAATTAAAAAACATTATATAGACGAATGGAAAGAACTAGAACCATATGAAAATCTATTTAAAAAAATCTTAAAATACAAAGAAGAACAAAAGAAACAAAAGCTTCAAAAAGAATTTGAAAAATGGAAAAAAATTAAAAGAAAGAAGTGAAGGAAAGAAAATGGTAGAGATAAAAAATAATTATCCAAAAGAAAAAATAGAAATTTCTTCAATAAGCGATAATGAAGAAACAAAGAAATTAGATTCCTAAATAGAAAAATATTTAGAGACAGAATCTCAAATAGAAGAAATGGAAGAATTTATGTTAGAACATCTAAATACGGTGGCTATAATAGAATCCAAAACTGATGAAGTAGGAACTTCAGGAACAAAGAAATCATAAGAAAATAAAGAAGAAAAAAGAGGAAGACTTGCCAGGAGGATATGATAAAAAAGATTATCATGATGACCTTCATAGGCTAGATATATGGCGGGAAGAAAGAATAAAAAGTAAACCAAAATTTTATGATAGGTATATCCTTATAAAAAGTACTAATAAAATGACTTTAAAATATGAACTAGTAAACAATCAATTAGAACTATTAAAACTTGTAGGGGTAATATTGAATATAGATTGTGATAAAAAATCAGAAGAGAAAATATTCCAATGGATAAAAGAAAATATTACAATAATATTGCAGCAAGGAATGGATAAAGAGAAAGCATATAATTTCATGACCACAATGACCTGCGGAAATGTAGATTATTTCTTTTAAGATATTCAATTAGAAATAAAAAAACCATATCCTATCAGTAGAAAATGTTAGAAAAATCTCAAATTATGATTAATAAGATCTTCTCAAAGTTGTTGGAACTGTCTAGGATTTTTGGAAAGAAATTATTCATAAATAAAGAAAGGAGAACCAAGATTAGTTATTAACTACAAACCTTTAAACGCAGTAGTTAAAACTAATACTTATCCTATTCCCAGAAAATATATTCTTTTTTTATAAAATCTAAAATGCTAAAATCTTTAGTAAATTTGATTCTAAATCTGAATTTTTTTCAAAGAATTAAAAGAAGAATGCCAAGAATATACAACATTTTCAGTACCTAATGGATATTACGAATGGAATGTATTGCCCATTGGACTTAAAACAAGCCCATCCATTTTTTGAGAAAGAATGGATAGAATATTGAATAAATATCACCATTTATCATAGTTTATATTGATGATATGTTGGTCTACTCTTTGAATAAAATAGAGCATAGAAAACATCTATTTGTATTTGCTATAAAGGCAAAAGAAAATGGCTTGGTTATTTCAAGAAAGAAAGCCATTATTGGAAAACCTTAAATTGAGTTTTTAAGAAGAACAATAGGAAATAGAAAAGTAGAGTTATTAGAAAATATCTTAAACTCTATAAGAATCTTTCCTAATGAAATTAAAGATAGGAAGCAATTAGAACAAATATTAGGAATAATAAATTATGCTCAAGAATTTATTCCTTATTATTTTAAAATAAGAGAAAAATGTCAGTCAAAACTAAGAGGTAAAAACCCTTTTGAATGGACTGAACAAAATAAAAAAGAATTGAAAAAGGTAAAGAAGGAATTATATGTGAAATCACCATTCCAGTTCATAGTCCTACATAAGAAGATTATCATTTTATTCAAACAGACGCTTCAGACCTATGCTAGGGAGCAGTGTTAAGAATAAAAGATAACAAAGCAAATCCTATAGTTTCGTATGCATCTAGTAAATTTACAGGAGTAGAAATAAATTATGACATCAATGAAAAAGAAACGCTTGCTGTCATAAAAGATATTAAGAAATTAGAACATTGGATTGTTTCAAAGGAATTTAAAGTTCAGACTGATAATTCTCAAATAAAGGCATTTATTGAAAAGAAATATCCTGATGCAACTGCTTTACGAAGGAGAGCAAGATGGAGTGTATTATTTTCTTGTTATTCTTTTAAAGTGATTACAATTAATGGTAAACACAATTGTTTAGCTGACTTTCTTAGCAGGTATAGAGATCTGTTTCAAGAAAGAAGTCCTTGGAAAAATCAAGGCACTAAAGATGCAGGAATCTGCATACACTATAGTAAGAAAACATAGAGATGAGCTTTTCCCAAAGCTTATCCAAAAAGAGAAAGAAGTTCAGATGCTGGAAGAATCTATCAACAAAGTGGGCAATGAGTTATATGGTATGCTCGATTCTAGCCCTGAGATTGATTATAATCTCGAATTTGATGAAGAATTAAAAGATATAACAGGATCTTGTTATATCAAAAGTAAAGCAGAAAAGGATGAAAGGTCCAAACCCGAAAAGGGAAATAAAATTGTAGAACCCCTTTCTACAAAAATCTCTTCACCACAGGAAGAAAAACATGAAGAAAAAGAATTTTTGTCAAAGTCTCATGTTAATAACCAGAGAGAGAAAACTTTTCTTCATGAGGAAGAAGATCCCTTAAAAGACATAAAAGAGCTACTTTTACGCGAGAGAAAAGAGGGTAAAAACCACATACTCATAATTCCTTTGCAGGAAAGGTATCAGTTTCCTATAAAGAAGCAATGATGGTACCTCATCCAAAGAATTTTCCCCCTCTTTCAGAAAATACTGAGTAAAGATAAATTTTTCAAAAATTACAAAGAAATATTCAAAATCGTCTACTCAGGCAACAACGAAGAATCTGTAGGGATGATGCCTATTAAACTAAGTGGAATAGATATGATCAAGGATTAGATGTCTTAATAATAGAAGCAATAATTTTGTATGCATTTACAAAATCTCAAGTTTTCAAAAAACTTATAAGAGATACAATGATAATCCCTAATGTATTTGGAACATGCATCAGTCTTGAAGAAATTCCATTCGATGAACAATCTTTACTGAAGATAGTCCAAATTGAATTGAAAAGAAATAAAGAAAATAATCTAGGAACTCCTAGGCTATAATTTGGCCAAAGATCATTAAGTATAATAAATAATTCTAACTTAGTGATCCAAGAACCAAGAAGAATGTTATTAGATATTCCAAAAGGAAGAATTTTAGAAGAAGCTTCAAGTTCTACTAGCTTAGAACCAAAGCCTTTTATAATAAAAATTTCTATCTTAAATGAAGATATAAATTTTTGAAATGCTATGATAAATATTGTTATTATTCATAGTCATATAACACTAATAAATTGGAATGAGATTAAAAGGCTCAACCACCCTAGAATTTATCAAGTAAGTCTTACAACTACTTCAAGAGTAGATAAATAAGTTGAGTTAATATGTATATTTATTGACTCTACAGGAAAAGAACATAGAATAATTCATACATTTGAATTATTACAAGCTAATACTAGTATAGTATTAGAATAAGATTTTTTACAAAAACATCAATGTGTTCTAGCAAATAATTTTGTAAAAATAAATGACTTCGAGGTCAGTAGATGTAATTAAGGAGACTCCTTATATCACAATAAAAATCAATAATAAATTGTTTAACGGATTAATTAATACAGGTTGCTCTATAAATCTTATGCAATAAAATTAAAGAATTCGATAATATGAGCATCAAGATTGATTTAGAAAAAAAATTAAATTCAACTCAATACCAAAAGGGATATGAATTTCTTATGGTTGAAATAACAAATATCCAATTTAAAGTAAATGAAAAACCTGGAAGATAGAAATTTTGTTATATTTCCAATCAAATTTTATTTTCCTTTAAAAGCTTATGGAGGACTATATAGAAGTAATTCTAAAAAGGCTCCATTATATTGGTTATTTCTTACCATTTTCTCTATATAATTATATATTGTAAAAATATATTTTCCAAAAAGAGTCTATCTAATTCTATAAATAATATGCTTTTTACAGTCATTTTTTTATTCTATGGAGTTATTCAATTCATGTGGATTGAATTCTTTAGAGTGTTCTTTCATCCACTTTTCTTTATACAGGTAATTTAAAATTAGATTCTCCACATGAATTGTAAAGAGTAATTATTTCCTTCTAATTCCATATCATTAATTTCTAATAGCATTCCAAAGATGAAAAGATTTGAGGTTTACCTATGTATGGGTCCAGCATGCTTCCTTCTATTCTTGGGAGCTTCAATTTCGTCTCCTCACCTTCTCAAGCTCTCTCCTATCTCTGGCTATTCGTCCAAATTTCTGTCCTTCATCTTCAACATACACTAAGGCCAAATAGGATCAAAGGTTACATCATTTGGATAAAAAATTAATCTCACTCAAGAACTTTCAGAATTAGTTGAATCCACTCATAGTGTTGACTCAATCTCCTATCTTTGGAAAGCTAAAGATAATAATATAGAAATTTCAGAAATAGAAACTCTTTATTTCTTTAGGCTAAAGCCATATGTTACATACTCTCAAAAGAAAACAATTTTTTGCTCTCTAGTTCGTCTAACCTCTTTTTCTTCTTCTTTTAATATTTTTTCTTCTGATTTCTTTGTTCCTGAAGTTCCAACTTCATTAGTTTTGGATTCTATTAAAGCCACCTTATTTAGATATTCTAACATATATTATTCTATTTCTTCTATTTGAGATTCTATCCCTAAATATTCTTCTATTTGCGAATCTAATTTTTTTATTTCTTCATTATCGCTTATTGAAGAAATTTCTATTTCTTTCTTCTGGATAATTATTTTTTATCTCTATTATTTTCTTTCCTTCACTTATTTTTTATATCTACTATTTTCTTTCCTTCACTTCTTTCTTTTTATTTTTTCCATTTTTCAAATTTTTTTGAAGTTTTTCTTTCTTTTGTTCTTCTTTGTATTTTAAGAATTCTTTAAATAATTTTTCAGATGGTTCTGGTTCTTTAAAGAATTGGAAGTCTCTGTTCACTTTTTTATTTAAAAGTTTCTTCTCTTATATATCTACTTCTTGTCATTTCTCCTTCATTTCTAATTTGCTATGAAATTAGACTTAACTTTTCTGAAAGAGTTTTCATATGGCCATCGATATTATTAGTAGTAGATGTCCTACCAATAATAATCTTTTGTAGTTCTTTCTTTGAGATTTCATTCTCAATTTGTTATTTTTCAAATTTCAGTATATCCATTCTTACTAGTTTGCTTTGAATTTGTTGGTATTCTGAATACTCCTTCCATATTAAAAATTATTTCTTTTTTATCTTTTAATGATGCCATTGTCTGGCTTGGTCGATTAGAAGTTGCGAAATTTCTTTCTATCAACAGTTTAGTGAATTGTGATACAGTAATATTCAGGCAGCACTCCCTCTATTGCATCTCTTGACAAGATCAGAAAGATTCTTCATAAGGATTATTCATGTAATGATATGGAACTCTACTTAATGCTATAGGGCTCCAATAATCATTAGAGCAAAATTCTCTAATCAAATTTTCTTTCCCTTTAAAGGCTTTTGGAGGACTATATAGAAGTAATTCTAAAATGGCACCATTGTATTGATTGTTTCTTACCAATTTCTCTATAAAATTTTATACTATAAAAGTATAGTTTTCAGAGAGTTTCTCTCTAGTTCTTTAAGTAAGATGCTTTTTATAGTTATTTATTTATTCTATTAAGTTATTCAATTCATGTCGATTGAATTTTTTATAGTGTTCTTTCACCTATTTTTCTTTATACAGGTAATCTAAAATTAGATTCTCCACATGAATTGTTAAGAGTAATTATTTCCTTCTAATTCCATATCATTAATTTCTAATAGTATTCCAAAGATTAAAAGATTTAAGGTTTACCTATATATGGGTCTAGCGCGTTTCCTTCTATTCTTGGGCACTTTAATTTTGTCTCCTCACCTTTTCCCACTCTCCCTTATCTCTAGCTATTCGGCCAAACACCTATCATTTGGCTTCAACGGAAACTAAGGCCAAATCGGATCTAAGCCTGACATCTTTTGGATAAGAAATTAATCTCACTCAATAACTTTCATTATCAGTTGAACCCACTCATGGTATTGACTCAATCTCCCATCTTTCGAAAGCTGAAGATAATAATATGAAATTTTCAAAAATAAAAACTCTTTATTTCTTTAGGCTAAAGCCATATGTTACATACTCTCAAAAGAAAACAAAGTTTTGCTCTCTAGTTCGTCCAACCTCTTTTTCTTCTTTTAATATTTTTTTCTTCTATATTTTCTTTTGTTTTTTTTGTTCCTGAAGTTCCTACTTCATTAGTTTTGATTATATTATAGCCACCTTATTTAGATGCTCTAACATATATTATTCCATTTCTTCTATTTGAGTTATGTCCCTAAATATGTTTCTATTTGTGGATCTAATTTCTTTATTTCTTCATTATCGATCATTGAGGAAATTTCTATTTTTTCTTCTGGATAATTATTTCTTTCTCTACTATTTTCTTTCCTTCACTTCTTTCTTTTTATTTTTTCCATTTTTAAAATTCTTTTTAAAGTTTTTCTTTCTTTTGTTCTTTGTATTTTAAGAATTCTTTAAATAAATGCTTCTCGTTCTTTCCATTCGTCCATATAATATTTTCTACTTCTTTCAAGTTTTTCTAATTCTTTTATAAATTATATTCTTGGAAGTCTCTATTACCTTTTTTCTTTAAAAGTTTCTTCTCTTATATATCCACTTCTTGTCATTTCTCCTTTAATTATAATTTGTTATGAAATTAGACTTAACTTTTCTTAAAGAGTTTTTATATGGGCATCGATATTATTAGTAGTAATTGTCCTACCAATAATAATCTTTTATATGTAGTTCTTTCTTTGAGATTTCATTCTCCATTTGTTGTTTTTCAAATTTCAGTATATCCATTCATACTAGTTTACTTTAAACTTGTTGGTATTCCTAATACTTCTTTCATATTAGAAATTATTTCTTTTATATCTTTGATATTCTCTTTTATTTCTTCTAAATCTTTATCTTATTTTTCTAGTTTTTCTTTTAAACTAGTAAAACTTATTTGTTTCTCTTTTATCTTTCTTTTTATAATTTCTAAATTTTGATTATTTTTAAACTTAGATAATTTTTCTTTTATCTCTTTGTCTATAGAAGATAATTGTTGTGCCAAATATTAAAGATTTCACTTATTATTACTAGTAACAGATGGAATTACTAATGTTTGATTGTAAATTTTATTTTCTACCCCTAATTTTTTTTAAATGAAGGTATTTGTCCAATCTAATTGCCAACAAACTACAAAGGTAGTTATCCTTAAAAGAGATTAAGGGTTTTAGTGTGTGTTTGTCATGTAGGATTGAGAATAGATTATGAAGTAAAACTACGGTTATGTGAAATAATTGTCAAACAATAATATTTTAAAAAAAATCAATACAAAACACAAACTATGGTTTGAGTACTCAAGCTGCAGCTTCTGGGCCTTGTTCGTAATATGTATAACATATATTTTAATTTATGTATACATATATAAATTTATGTATTATATAAAATTTTAAATTATCTATATAAATTTAAATTAAAAAGTACTATTTAAGTGAGAGAAAAATTAAAATTAAGGTGAATATTGTAAATTTGTACATTTCTCAAACACATATGTATATGTATTATTTTTTAATCATTTAAATAAAAAAATTGAAAATAAAATTTATTCCTTATGTAATTATCATATTAGTTTATATCATTTTTAGTAAATTGCCTATGAAAAAGTGATTCTGCTACTAATCATCTAAATATCTTTATTTTTAAAATCTATTCTTCCCAAAATCTATTCTCTAAAATCTATTCTTCGCATAATCTATTCTCTAAAAGCTAATCCAAACTCACTCTTAATCTTACTAAAGATTGACTTATTTTTGTAAAACTGTTAATAGGTAACATATTTATTTTTATGTTATACTTTTGAAATTCTAGTTCTATTTTATTCCAAATGTAATAACTCATTAATCTGAATCAAAGAAAGCTTCTCTTTCTTCTTAACTTAAATAATTTAACCATATCTAATAAGAATCTTTTTCTTCTTGTTCTCTTAACTGTTTCAAAAATTCTTCAACCACATTAATAGAAGAACTTTTTGGTGTATTTTTGAAAGATTCTTCTATCTTTTTTTTTTGTTTTTTATTCTTTATTATTGACCCTGATACTATTTTTAAAGTATATCAAAATATCATCAATACAAATTATGATAAAATAGTAATATTTATTAAATATTCTGTCCATTCTTTCTTAAAAAATGGATAGGTTTATTTAAGTCACATGGCCAATACATTCCATTTATAATGTCTATTAGGTGCCGAAAAATAATGTATATTTTCAGCATTCTTCTTTTAACTCCATTTGAAAAAAATTTAGATTTATAATCAAATTTACTAAAGATTTTAGCATTTTAGATTATATCAAAAAGAATATATTTTCTAGGAATAGAATAAGTATTAGCCTTAACTACTATATTTAAAAATTTTTAGTTAATAATTAATCTTGATTCTCTTCTCTTTATTTATGAATAATTTCTTAAAAAAAAATCTTAGACAGCTCCAAGAACTTTGAGAAGAAGTCTATTTTGTTTTTATTAATTTCTAATTTTAAAAAATATTTTTCTTCCCTTTTAATATTTGTCACTCAAATTAGATGAAATTATGCTAATTGTAAGGCTTGAAAAACTAGACGAGATACTAAAACGATCAAAGCAATTGTTCAAGAGCTAGTGAGTCAGATTGGATTTAACTCAGAGTCAGGGACCGTTACGAGTAAAATAACATTGCCTAACTAACTTAAAAAAAAAACAAAATTTATTAATTTAAAATAATAATAAAAAATAATACTAAAAAGAAATAAATATTTAACTATTTTTACTTAAATTTTACTATATATTATAAATGATGCCTAATGCTATATGCTAAGTGCTAACCATTAGATAGCTTAAGCCTAGGGATCGAAAGACGTGAGACGGGCAAGGTTTTTAACCCTTCATCTGTCCACCTTTTGACCTTGGGAACCACCATTTCAATGAAATCAAATTGTCTCTTCTATTTCTTGCTTTGCATTTCTCAGTCCTAAAGCTTTCTTCCTCTGAAAATATGTCTTCTTCCTCGCTACAACAAAGTGGATAAACGAATTGTTATTATCAGCCAGAAGACAACTACAGTAGGAGAAACCGGCACAGTCACGCTTGCCATGAGGAGTGAGAAGTGAGACATTCAGTTTTTTTCCTCCTTTTTCTTCATGTTGTTCTCATCTCGGTAATTTTCTTCTCAGTATATATTTTATCCTCCTCCTCTTCATCTTTTTTTCTTGAACTTTCCTTTTTTGTTTCTTCTTCCCCTTCTCTAATCCAAATATGTTATAGCCGCTCCAATTGGGGGCTTTAGGGATTTACAAGCACCAGCCTTTTCTTTTGATTTATTTCAACAAAAACAAGATAAACGGCGTCGTTTTCGTATTATCTGGGTGAAAAACAATACCGGGTAACCATTAACCCAGCGGGTTACCGGTTTATGACGGATTTATCCGGTTCAGGACGGTTCCATCGTGTTAGCTTTTCCCCGATCAGCCACTGAACCAGACTGGACACACTCTGGTTTTTCCAATATAATCTAGACTTAATCAGATTATGAAACCAAATCCTTATAGGAACCACACTTTTCCTATCAGTTTATTATTTGCTACTACCTATGCACTTGCCATGTAAATTTTTTTAGCGTTGCTGAGAATTTGTATGCCAAAACCGTCTTTGGTTGATCTTGATATGTCAGTCTTCCTTGGTTTAACATGTTGATCACTTTTACCATTTGCTAATCATGATCATGCGAAAGGGTGCTCTACTAGTCTCAAAGCCAATCATCTTTAATAAGCTATATTTTTCTCAACATTTATGCTATTTCTGAAAAAACTTTTTTGTTCAATGTAATTTTTTTAAAAAAATGACGCTACCGTATTTTACGGTTATTTTAAGACCAACAGTGAAATGTCTTCAAATGGTTGTTTGGGCCAAAATAACTATCAAAGATGACCAATTTTATATGGTGATTTTTGATGGGGCTAATAGTTCGGATTTAAGTTTGTGTTTAAGATAAAATATAATGTTAGAATATTTTACTCTATAATTTTTAAGAATCATCCCATGACTGTAATAAGTAAATGTATGAAAATTAAAATATAAATTATAAGAAATTAAATATATAAATAATATATAATTATATTAAAAGTTGAAATAGCTTTTTAATGTGTTAAATAAATTAATTTTTTTATATAAAAATTAAAAAAAAATTTGGCTCATTAATGATCTAAACTCAGGCGAAGTCTCTCTACTTTTCTACTTTTCAAGTGAAACTAATGTGGACAAGAGTAAGCTATCCATAAAAATAAGGATGCTTAAAATGTTACTAATCTTTTTAAAAAGGCTTAAGTATCTTTTGTAATAGGCAAAGCCCAAATAGTTAGACAAAGTCATATCCTTCCCATGCCGCTTGGTCTAACCTCTCCTCCTGGATTTATTGCATGAAAATGAGAATGAAATGGGGTTGCTTTAAACTATTAATGATTTAATAAAGAAATAAACAAAAACATTTCTCAATATGTATCAATTATCAGTCAAGTCAACGGTACGCTGCCCCAATCACATTGCTATTCACCACATTTGGATGAGATTATGGGCTTGAGTCTGATGTTGAAATGTTTGCGTATGTTTAAACTTGTAATTAAAAAGAGGAAAAATTATGAAAAAGATTTTGGAAATTATTAAATCTTAAATAGAGATTCTAAATGTTGTAAATCCTAAAGAAGTGTACCCAAATTAGGATTTTAAAGTTGAGTCAGATGGTCAAAATGCCTCTTGTTTATTAAAAAAAACAAGTCAACAACTCTCACCAAATATCACCCTTTACCTGAAACATCCTTACTTCATATGTCTTAGAGATCATTAAGTAGTATTTAGAATCACCTTCAAGACCTTAGAAGTCTATTAACTAAATTTAAAATGTTACTCTTTTTTGAGTTACTGTTCATATAATTTCAGATTAAGTGACGAACTTCAAAAAATCATAATTAATTCTAGAAAAATCGAAATAAAGTGGTTCAAAAAATTACATGAAGATAATATCTTGAAACTTAAGAAAAAAATAATTTTCAGACCAAATGTTTAGCTAATTAATACAGTTTATTTGTCAAATATTACTGTTCATTTTGTCAAAAATTTTAAAAATAGATTCTGGTCCCTTATTTTGGAAAATTCATTCTCTTTGTACAAACATAAAAATAAGGTATTCTTAGGGTCAAAATGAAGCTTGATATATTAACTAAATGTTTGTAAAATTTAATGCATTTATCTAATCATTTACTATTTTTCATTACATCATGATCATCACTACTTGCATTGCTCAAAAAGTAACATTACATACAACAATTCTTCACATAACATTTATACTATCAAATCCCTAACTCCTCTTCATGCTTCTTTAATCCTCTTTCAACATTAGAAAACCTGTGGGATTGGAATTATATGGAAAGGGATGAGATTTATGGGAAAATCTTAGTAGCAACCGGTACTAAACAATACATGCATTAATGTAAATACTTGTACTTACTTGGGAAAGTGTTAACATTGTGTAATGTGCATGCTTCCATGTAACATATGAAATACAATTGGCCAAAGTAATTATAGAAATATAGCTTCATACATAAGAACATATATAACATAATTCAACATAGGCATAGCATAATCAAGCATAGCATTCAATTCATATAAGTTTAGGATAAGTTTACTATCTTATATATTTGACTTTCTTTCACTTTATCTTGTCTCTTTCTTCTCACTTCTCTTAGACATGTGACTGCCTCTTTTGGAGCGTACCAATCAATTCCTAATATCACATAACCATTCATCCATCACAATCTAACTTCCTTGAACATTAATCTCACTTTAACTAACAACTTCCTCTTGAACATTAAGCTCATTTAACTATATTAACTTTCCTTAATATTAACTAATAGACTTGACCCTTGAATCAATTGGTGTCTTGACTTTACCCTACACAATTTTATATTTTTAATCCATTTATGAGTTTAGAATTATGAAATTCTAGCTCCTTCATGACCTGCTAGACAGAACCAAAAATATGTACATAATTCCTTCAAAAAATTTTATTTTGATTGTAATGCTTCCCATACTTGTTTCTTCACTTTATCTTACACAAATTTTCATTTTAAAACCATTAGAAACATCAAAATCATAAAATTCCAATTACTGTTCATGCGAGTGAACAGTAAGAGGAGAATTTCAAAAACTACAATCTTAGAATTTCAATGTTTACAAGGTTCAAAACCTATCCAATCCTACACAAAATCATCATATAAATTCAATGGAAGCCTAAAATCATTGAAATTCCATTTTCTTCCATCATGAACAGTGCAAACCAAACTAGTTTAACCATGGCAAAGTCAAGAATATCAACTTGATTCAACAACCAATCACTTAACTAGCTTGTTTAAACTTCACTCTCTAACTTTAATTTCTTCTTTTCCCTTTTATCTAAGATTTTTAGACAGCACAATACCTTAGATAAAACTCAACTTTCCTCCATAAAATCCCTAAATTCAAGCTCCCAAATAAAGAAAAATAAGTTAGGATAGATTGCTTACCTTTAATCTCTAACTTGCTTGAACTTTGGTACCTTGAATCTTTTTTGTCTTGGCTTGAGTTTTCATTTTGCAAGAGTTTCTCTAAGGTTGACATGCGATTGTTTTGCTTCAGATTTGAGGGGGTATTTATAAAAAAATTCCATGGAAAATCAATGGCCAAGATTACTTTATGTACTATTTGATATTGGATTTAACTTTTTTAAAAAGAGAATTATGACATCATCTATAACATCATCAAGGGACAATTTATAGGGATAGGTGGAGAAATTCTAATGGGGGAAGCTTATGGAAAAGTTTTAGTCCAATCCAGTACCAGCTCAGTGCGATTCCCCAAAAATCAGACTGTTTTATAAATCTAATTTTTCTATGATTTCATAACATGTTTTCTAACCTTAAATCCAGTATCCGGATTTTTCCTACCATTGACATTCTTGAATTGGGCCAAAACTTAATTACAAATCCCTTGGGAAATGACTAAAATACCATTATTGCTCTTTCTTGCACTATATTAATTTTAAGGGTATAATTGCCATTTCACACCGCTTTATACTGCACTAGGGTATATACTGACTCTAACTAATTATATTTATACTATCTTAGACATTTTTGGCCTGTCCAGAATGACCAAATGCCCTCCATCCATCACTAGTACAATCTGGCCACATATGGGCATTTTCATAATTTCACACTTTTCCTGGGTTGTTTTTAACTCTGGCCCACTTAACTGTCTCACCACCTTATTGGGCCTCTTGGGATACCATTTGGGCCTTATTATTAGTCCATTATCTTTATGGAACAAATCCCAAGAAATCTCTCTCGATTGTATTTATCGGGCATTTTATTCTACTGTAAATTCTCGTAAGAATTCTACATGATTCCTTTTCTGACTCTGTCAATTTTATAAATTCTTATATTAAATATAGGAATTTATTGT
This sequence comes from Leucaena leucocephala, assembly GCA_037074615.1. Classification (NCBI taxonomy): domain Eukaryota; kingdom Viridiplantae; phylum Streptophyta; class Magnoliopsida; order Fabales; family Fabaceae; genus Leucaena; species Leucaena leucocephala. The sequence continues at coordinate 13,162,301 of CM073528.1, read as the reverse complement.
AAAGTTTTATCTAATTTTGAGGTCTAAAAAATACTGTAATAATTCTTCCTGACTTCAAGAATTTATATGAATTAATCGGGACCTTAAATCGAAATTCTGTATTGCGTCAAACTGATCAAAATAATTTTGTATATCTACTAGTAAAATTTGAGACTAAACTGCTTTCAAGCAGTTTTTAGCCTTTTTCGATTCAACTTTCTCATAATTATATTTTTGTCCCTAAACTTTTGTTTAATTACATTTAGGTCCCTAAACTTTTGATAATTATCACTTTTGGCCCAACTTTTGATTTTACTTTTACTTTTAGACTTCAACTTTTTATAATTTTTATTTTAGTCCCTCTCTTCCTTCAAGACTCATCTAACATTTATTCTTTTCTAATTTTCATTTTAGTCCCTCTCTTCCTTGAATATTCATCTAACATTTATTATTTCTTCTGATCATTGTCATAATCCTTTCTAAACCTCTTTCCACTATCAGTATTATATAGATAGGGAAAATTAGGATGTGACATTTCTATCCCCCTTAAAATAAATTTCGTCCTCAAAATTTACTCAGCATCTTAGTCAACAATGTTGGATAGATATTCTTTTCTCACTTTATGACTAAGGATTGGGGTATCTATCTCTTATCTTCTATCTTGATATCTTTAACGGAGTACTTTCTATATCCACAGATCTTCATATCTTTGCTATGATCATTTTTCTGTTCTGAATCAACTCAATCAGAGTTAAACTCTACTTCATTCTACTATTTGCTTACATGCTATGCATCTATTTGCATATGGACTTCTCACCATACTATACTTGTAAGTAGTGTCCATTTCTTTCATATCAAACTCTCTCGTATGCTACTATATTTTGGAGTTTCTGTTAACTACTCATCATACTTCTTAGTGCAATCAGTTATTACTCATCTGAGTATCTAGCAGAATTATTTAAACATCCGCCAAACTTCATCTCTCATTTTTGTACTATCGTACTTCTTATCATCTTTAATAATTCATTATAATACAGAGAGAAGACTTATGTCATTATTCTTTCTTTCTTTACTTTACTCCTAGATAGAAGCACATAGGAGCACATACTCTAACATGCATAATGCCTGGCCAACATATTGTAGGATTACATACCTCCCAATGAATGCAAAGCTTTAACATTGAAGCTCAAGCATTCCTTTTCTTAATATGCACAACTCTAACACTCGGAGCTTGCATAGCTCTAACATTGGCATTTCATGCAAGGAGTGAAAGCTCTCATTTGCTAATTCACATGTAACACAACATACAATCATCTTATCCCTTTCAAAAAGGGAGCTTCTCTATATGTTTACAAAGTTAGCTGTAAAGCCACTTCGTATTGTACTTCTTGATAATATTTCTATATCACATTACATATTGCTCATAACGTATCTCATTACATACTTTTCATAGCTTATCTCCTTACGTATCTTTCATGTTTTATAATGGCATATCTGGCCAAATCTGGCTACATCATGGTCTATCTTGCCTTGTCATAACACATTCTTAAATACCATAAAGCTAACATTTTCTTTAGCTTAGAACTTTGCTAGCTTTTAAGAAATTTCTTCTAAATATTTCCCTTTCAAATCTATTTCATTTGGGCTTAACATAAGGGTTCTAATCTCTTACTGTTCATAACATTTTCTAACTTTTTATATCTCTTTTTATCATTTTACATCATTATGTGCATATATGCCAAACTTCTGTGGCATTTACCCCTTTTTCTATCACTTCCCAAGGGGTCACCAATCATTGGACTACTCTTGCCTGAGCACGCTTAACTGAAAATGCAGATAAAAATCTGAAGTACTGGTGCTAACAAGCTCGAACCCTGGTACTTTACTATCTTATAACCTTCTTATACTATATCTTTTAGGTCTATCTGGCCTTCTATTCTCTTTATTCTCATCTGGAGGATATATTTGTCTCTTATTCTTATTCTCTGTAACTTCATCGTAGGAATCTCTTTATTCTCATTTGACCCCTTCTCATATCTTGTGAAATATTCTCATAAATCCTTGGTACTCAAGATTAACACCTTAACTTTAATCACTTAGTTCCTGTTGCGTGTAGAAAGATTTTGAGTTCAGTCCTTGATAGTAATAAGGCTATATGAAATTAACATCATGGATACTCTCTTTGTTATGAGTTAACCAACTTGTGAAGCTTATCTATCTTAACCTTTTCCTTGGTATTCATCCTTATAAAGAATATTGTATTTATAGCTCAATACTTTATTTCTCTAGGCTAGGTCTACTGCGACCCTCATAATCTACTGTGATCAATCGTAAGCTTCTTCAAGATCTAACTGCGACCCTGGAATTCTATTCTCTGTGAGCCATACTAGGATCTAACTGCAATCCTCCAGAATCTACTGCGATTCCATTATACTGTATTCTCATCTTTAGAAGATCTAACCAATGGACAAAGTTATAAGGTTAGTCACTTTTACATAGTTATTAACTCAACAGATAATTCCCCTAAAATGATCACAGTAGCCAATAGTATCTATAAGGACTTTACTCATTTCCTCTATCGCTAAAGAATTTCTCATATCATTCTCATCTTTTATAACTTTATTACATTTAACATTGCAGAGAGCTACATAGGCTCTATCATGCACATATCTATCATCATCTGTCCATCTCATCTGAGGGACATTACTTTATATGAGATATACTGTCTATTCTCTTGGTTTTATCTCAAGAGCAATCTGATTCTATTGCAAGAGCAATCTATCTCTATTGCAAAAATGTTAGCTTATATTACATAGAGACTGCTCCTTCTTAGAATTGCATCATTTTTCATAAATGCTTCTTATTTCATTTCATATTAATAGCATATCATTCATGTATCTTATCCCTACTAAAGGGGTATGTCTTAAGTACTGTAATCATTTGTCTTTAAATTCACTATTCCTACTCATCTTTAATCTCATTTTCTACCCAATTGACTATCATTTTCTGATCATAAATTCTAATTCTATTCTTTGGGAATTAAGTGGCTAACTATCTCATTTATCACTTTACTATTACTTTTCTATTGCTTTATCACCAATAAGTTGAATTATTTAATTGCATGTCATATAACATGGGAGCAACATAACTTTCTCATCTGGTATACTCTACCCTGTATGTACTGTGTGAGGGGAGTATTCATTTATCATAGCATACACTAATATGCGTGTCATCATATGATAACTGTAAGGAGATGTAATTATTCATCATAACATATGGCAACATAAGCTATATCATCATCACATAAATATGTTCAACCATCCCCCATACTCATATTGCAATTAAACAATTAACTAGGTAAACCTTAAAGCATTCTGCCCCTTTATCACCTTAACTGTCAGGTCCTGATCATCTATTCAGGAACTCGAGTCATTTACTTATCTCACTTGGGCTACCACGTTACCTTCTTACTAGGGTATAGACTCAACCCTTCTTCATTCTTTCTTACATAGGAAATAGGGGAGTCACTTTATCTTTGAACCTGCGGTTACCTTACTTTCTTTAAACATCATAAACTTCTCTTTCTTATCTTGCATATATCTCTTTCTACTAATCCTCAAAAAATTTATGAGGCAATTTATCTTTAGCCTACTTCTCCAATATTCTATTTATTCATTTAAGAATCTGAGATAGCTTATCATATCAGGTTGTTTTACCTTACTAAGCCATATTCATTCGATCATAACATCTCTCATCGCCTGTAAGACTTCTGTGTCCTTAGTCTAAAGGATTTATGTGTCCTTGGCCTCACTATAATCTAACTGTAATCCATAACTGAGTCAGCTATTTTCTTTTAGCTAACTGAGGAAGGGTCTGGCTCACATTTCTATGCCATTTATACTTTTAAGTTTTTCCTTATCCTCCTGGATTACTAACAGGCGAGAAGGTGTCTCTTATTAAACTTCAATGTTCATATGGATGAACTCGGCTAAGTATTTGTTAAAAGGTTTCTCTTTCCCTTACTTTAACCCTTAGCCTCACACTCATCTCTATCTAACTGAGAGAAATGCTTCTTGTAAACTTTTTGAGAAAAACTTCTCAGGTAAGCGAATAAATCTCCATTGTCTACTATCTCTTAACTCTTTCTGTCTATCTCTTAATTTTTTCTGTCTTTCTATCTTAGTCTACTCTGGACTAGACTGTGATTCCTTTCTAGTCTATCTTTGGATCTTGACTAATTTAAGTCACTTGGATCTTATTCATCATCTAGCAGTACTACTTATATTCTCTAGGGTAGAGCGCTAAGTTACTATTCTTTTTCATGATGGGATCCCTTTGTTTTAGGAACATTAACTTTCTATCTATTAGCTATCACATCTTTAACCTTAAGCTATGTGTCAGGCTCCTTCTTAGGCAAGTCTCATTCTAACTTTTAATTATTTTATTAAGTAAAGATTAGCTACACAAAGTCTCTCATAATGTAGATCAACTCCTCGTGATCATATGGAGGATCTACTTTTGAACATTTTCTTAAACTAATCTTCTGTATCTCAATACATCATACTGCTTAGCTTGCCTGCACACTAAGCTAAACCTCTAATTGATAAACTTCAGTGAGGTCAGCATCTTTATTCTTGTTATTAGGTCTCTGTGCATTCTAGTCGCAACCTGAGTACTAGCTAGTCGCGTCTTATATTCTCTGTAAACTTTAGTTGCAACCTTCTCCACTTACTCGTCACAACTTGGCAACTCTGTGTTCTTTAGTCGTGACCATAGGTCTTATTCTATCGTGACCTGATCTGCTTATACATTAGTATGGCTTGGACTTATCGCGCCCTAATAGCTCTAGAGCTTCCTGTCGTGACCAATGGTCTTTACTTGTCATGACCAAAAGCTTCTGTAAATATTTGTCACAACCTGTGACTTAACTCATTGCGACTTAACTTGTCTGGAACTTCTAATCACGACATAAACTACTTCGTATCACGACCTGGCATAGCTTTCTCTAAATATTTAATGTTCTTGACTTTGATGAATTTGAGTCAATTAAAACTCATTCATATCTATACATCATAATCACATTAAATAGGGAACATATTCACATAAGTGTTCAACCAACTATGATTTCATTATATCACACAAAACTTCATATTTCATGCTACCATAACATTTGTGCATACATTATATACATGTCAATTACATATTCGGGGTACATTGTAACTATCATATATCTAAGTAATTACTTTACTTTACCATGTTTACATTATCCTTCATCTCTTTTATATTCTTTTCTAGGGAATCATAAACTGCACATACTTCTGCATACAAAAGTGCCACCCCTATATATCAACTGGTGGATCATTTGCTAGAAACTCACTTAACCTTACATGCCATGTAGGGGTATATGGTAATATCTGACTTACTACCATCTCATGCCAGTCTGCTAGAGTATAAACTTGATTTAGGTCAATGCCCTATACTATATATCTATTTATCATCCCTGCTACAGCATTAAGGAACTGCAGATAAATTGACTGCCCTTGATCTACCTATCATCTAGTACTAGTACTCAACTTCCTTGGCCGTAATCTATCCTCTCATCAGAGGGATAAAGCTTACATCAGGGTTAGAGGGAACTCAATCAAACTCATACTATATAGAGTCACTAGACTCAACATCATTTGGTGCATACACAGCTTTAGCCTGAACCTCTACATAACCTCTAGACTACAGGTTTGAATTTACATAAACATCTATGGGATATTTTACTGTAGACCTCCCTGACTTATCCCCTATACTCTCCTCTAAACTCTCTTCATTGTCTGAGGGATAATTAAAGTTTGGATGTACATTATCTTTATATATCACTACTGGCAAGGGGTCTCCCTTATTAACTACCTTATTAACTGAGGCCTCTGACTTAACTTTATGAAACCCCATATCTACTCCTGCATTATTTACTTAATTAAGCAATGCTAACTATCCCAATAAATATCGTAACTTAACAAAGTATTTACTATTCAGAGTTAGGGTCTAGGAACTATCTTATATCATGCCAGAAACTTCTGCTCTTATACCAAAATGAAACATCATTACTTTCATATGTCTTAGGGACCATTCAGTAGCATTTAGAACCACTTTCAAGACCTTAGAAGTCCATTAGCCAAATATAGAATTTTACTCTTTCTCAGGTTACTGTTCATATGGTATTCTAGATTAAGTGACGAACTTCAAAAAATCATAATTAATTCTAAAAACATCGAAATGAAGTGGTTCAAAAAGTTACGTGAAGATAACATCTTGAACTTGAAGGAAAAACTAATTTCCAAACTAAATGCTTAGCCAATTAATACAGTTTATTCATCAAATATTATTATTCATTTGGTCAAAAATTCTGAAAACAGATTCTAGTCCTTTACTTTGGAAAATTCGTTCTCTTTGTACAGACATTGAAATAAGGCATTCTTGGTGTCAAAATGAATCTTAACATGTTAACTAAATGTATGTAAAATTTCATACATTTATCTCATCATTTACTATTTTTCATTACATCATGATCATCACTATTTGCATTGGTCAAAAAGTAACATTACATACAACAATTCTTCACATAACATTTATACTATCAAATCCCTAGCTCTTCATGCTTATTTAATCCTCTTTCAACATTAACAAACCTGTGGGATTGGGAGTACATGGAAGGGGATGAAATTTTTGGAGAAATCTCAGTAGCAACCGGTACTAAACAATGTATGCATTAATGTAAATACTTGTACTTGCTTGTGAAAGTGTTAACATTGTGTAATGTGCATGCTTCCATGTAACATATGAAATACAATTGGACAAATTAATAATAAAAATAGAGCTTCATACATAAGCACATATGCAACACAATTTAACAGAGCTATAGCACAATCAAGCATAACATTCAATCCATACAAGTTTAGGATAAGTTTACTACCCATATACTTGACTTTCTTTCACTTTATCTTGCCTCTTTCTTCTCACTTCTCTTGGACATGTGGCTACCTCTTTTGGAGCATACTAATCAATTCCTAATATCACATAACCATTCATCTATCACAATCTAACTTCCTTGAGCATTAAACTCACTTTAACTAACATAATTTCCTCTTGAACATTAAGCTCATGTAACTACATTAACTTTCCTTAATCTTAACTAATGGACTTGCCCCTTGAATCAATTGATGTCATGACTTTACCCTATACAATTTAATCTTTTAAATCCATTTATGATCGTAGAATCATAAAATTCTACCTCCTTCATGACCTGCTGAATAGAACCGAAAACATGTACATAATTCCTTCAAAAATTCTCATTTTGATTCTAATGCTTTCCATATTTGTTTCTCCACTTTATCCCACGCAAATTTTCATTTTAAAACCATTGGAAGCATCAAAATCATGAATTCCAATCACTGTTCATGCGAGTGAACAGTAACAGAGGAGAATTTCAAAAACTATAATCTTGAAATTTCAATATTTACAAGGTTCAAAACCTATCCAATCCTACACAAAATCATTATATAAATTCAATAGAAGCCTTAAATCATTGAAATTCCATTTCCTTTCATCATGAACAGTGAAAACCGAAGTGGTTCAACCATGGTAAAGTCAAGAATATCAACTTGATTCAAGAACTAATCACTTAACTAGTTTGTTTAAGCTTCAATCATAAATCTCTAACTTTAATTTCTTCTTTTCCCTTTCATATATGATTTTTAGATATCACAACACCTTAGAGAAAACTCAACTTTCTTCCATAAAAACTCTAAGTTCAAGCTCCCAAATCAAAGGAAACTAAGTTAGGATAGATTGCTTACCTTTAATCTCTAGCTTTCTTGAACTTTGGTACCTTGAATCTTCTTTGTCTTGGCTTGAGTTTTCATTTTGCAAGAGTTTTCCCAAGGTTGACATGCAACAGTTTTGCTTCAGATTTGAGGGGGTATTTATGGGAAAATCCCATGGAAAATCAATGGCCAAGATTACTTTATGTACTATTTAATCTAATGGCTCACATTTAATCTTGGATTTAAATTTTTCAAAAAGAGAATTATGACATCATCCATGACATTATTAAGGGATACTTCATAGGGTTAGGTGGAGAAATTCCAATGGGGGGAAGCTTCTGGAAAAATTCCAGTCCAATCCAGTACCTGCTCACTCCAATTCCCTAAAAACCAGAGTGTTTTATAAATTTAATTTTTCTGAGATTTCATTATATGTTTTCTAACCTTAAATCCAGTATCCGAATTCTCCCTACTATTGACAGTGAATCCCAATGAAAACCACATAGCACGACGAGCAGAGTAATGATAGAAGTAAGAAATAAGACTAAAGAAAACCTAAATGATAAGAAATGAGAGACGCTCCATGGGCGGGTTTTGAAAATATTTTGTGAGGAAGACTTTTTACACTGGTGGACATATAAATCTGATGTAGTAAATTATATTTCTAAACCTCACTAACACAAGAACCGATTTAAAAAATGTATACTTACTTTTAAAAATTCCACGACTAATATTTTAAATTTTAGAAGACTTTCTATACCGGATAAAATATAAATCTAGTGAGTAAATCATATTTATAAACCTAACTAACATAATAACCAGTTTAAAAAGATGTCTACTTATTTTAAAAAATGTCACGATTAATATTTTGAATTTCAGAAGACTTTTTACAGTGGATAAAATATAATTCTGTGTAGAAAAGATTTTAATTTATTTAAAAATTGCACCTTAAGTTTTTTACATAACTTTTCACACCGGATAATATATACAACCGGTTTAAATATTGGAGTTATTTTTCCCACCTACCTTCTTATTACCCCATCACTTGAAGTTACAACATATATACGCAAATAGAACAATAACCTTGTGCTATTATTACATTAAAACAACATATCCAATCAGAACAATAAACATAATTGCATACAAATCAATTAGAATACACTATTTCTTCATTCAATTTTGATAAACCTACTAAAAAAGAAGAGGTCTCACAAATTAAATCATCATCGTCAAAAACCCTCTTTCTTTAGAGAGCAACAGACCATCTTTTATTTGCCAGATCAGTGATATAGAATATTTGCTTTGTTTGGTCTGCCATAATAAAAGGCTCATTCCCAAAACTTGTACTATTCAAATCAACCAGTATAAATCATAACCGATCCACCTTAACAACGTTGTTTACATTAGCCCACTAGTATTTGAACATGGGAAATGTGAATTTAGTGTAGTCTAGCTGCCAAATCTCTTCAACAATGCCACAATAAGGGATGGCTGTGAATTTATAATTGTTGTCTTTTGAACTAGAGAAGTGCACAACTTCAGCCACTAACATAACATTATTATTTTGTACGCTACTTTTATTATCTAGGGACTTTATATAAAAGGAATACACGTTGATATCAAATGAATTCCAACATATCACATTTAATTCAAGACCATATGCCAACCATCTAACTAAATCAGATACACAATCATCATTTTCAACCTTCTGTTTGAACCAATGTGCAAAATATTTGTTATGTTTTCTAATAAGCTTTTAGTCTGTCATTTTATTATTTTATTTCCAGAAAAGCTCTTTATGAACAACTATATAATATTGAACTTCATCAATGTTATTCAAGATATGTAAGTGTATTTGTTATAATTCATTACGATCAACAATCTTCACCGACATTCCACGTTGACCCTCGTTTGGCACGGGGTTTAGAGAGATTGGTAAGTCTTACTTTAAATAGGTAGTGTTGACAAAGATCCATAGCTTCTTTGAAAATATATTTTTGAACAATGGATGCCTCGATACGATTTGGATTCTTCATATACCCTTTAAGGATTTTCATGTATCTTTCAAATAGGTACATCCATCATAAGTATACATGGCCACACAGTTTTATCTCTTATACTAGATGAACGATGAGATGTACCATGATATCAAAAAAGCCAGGAAGAAATAGTTTTTCAAGATGGCACAAAATAACATAACTCTCGTGCTCCAATTCATCCAACTTTTTAGTCTCAAAGACTTTGCCACATATAGCTATGAAGAAGAAGCAATGTCGGGTTACAATGTGTCTCAAATCATCTTGAAGGATTCCTCGAACAACTACTGGGAGTAATTGTTGCATCAAGATATGACAATCATGAGACTTTTGGCCTACTAATTTCAAATCATTCATCGACACTATCTTCTTAAGATTAAATGAGTACCTAGATGGAATTTTGATTCCTCGCAAACATTCACAAATACTTTTTCTTTAACCCTTAGACAAAATATTAATCTCTTGAATACAATAACTCCCCTCACCTTCTGGCCTTAGATGTAAATCCTTACGTATTCCTATTTTTTGTAAATCTAATCTTGCTTTCAGACAGTCTTTGGAACTACCATGTATGTTGAGAAGTGTTCCAATAATGTTGTCACACACATTTTTCTCCACATGTATGACATAAATATAGTGCCTTACATGATGATGTTTCCATACGGAAGCTCAAAGAAGACAAATCTTTTTTTCACATATTTGTCTCACTTCTCTTGGTAGTCTTACTGAATGTAACATTGATGTCTTTCACCTTTTTATAAACTTGTTGTATAGTCAATGGCTCTAAAGTATTTTCAAATTCTTGGGCGTAATTTTTTTTTTATTTTTTCTTCAGTCAACGATATGTGTGGCCTTGTTTTAGAATCTTCTATAACCTAGGTAGATTGTCTTTCTTCCATGACAAAGTTGATAGTAGCAAGTCCCTTCCTCACAAATTATGGCCCATAACACTATACCCTGATAAATTTTCGTATACAAGAAAATCATTAATTGTACAAAAAATCATGGCCCGTATATTGAAGACCTCCTTCTTAATCCCATAAAAAATATCCACACCTTCCTATAGCTTCTTCAAATCTTCAATCAAGGGTATTAGTAAACGACTATTTCATTTTCCAGTTGTTTTGGTCCTAAGATCAACATAAACAACATTACATACTTTCCTCTCATACACAACAAGGGAGATAGGTTATAAATCACCAAGAAGACGGGCCAAGAACCATGTTTACTACTAAAGCTACCATAAGGGTTCATACCATCTATACTAAGTCTGAGCTTTAGGTTTCATGGTTCATTGCTGATCTTGAGAAATAAGTCATCAATCTTTTTCCATTAATGATGAAGCTTTCCATCATAAATCCTTTCAGTCGCATGCCGTAACCTTTTTTTTGCATCATCTTCATTAGCAAAAAGTCGCTTAAACCTTGGTATAATTGGAAGATACCATAACACCTTTGTAGGAGATTTGTTTGATATGTACCTTAGTGCCTTACTTATTGGACATTTCTCCTCATCTTCAAAATCTTTCCTGTACAATATGCAATTATTTGGGTAAGCATGAATCTTTCTATATTACATGCCTAGAGGACATATTATTTTCTTAGCATTATAGTTGCATTTGGGTAACATATTTTCTTCTGGAAACATGTCTCGCAATAACTCAAGCAATTATGAAAAACTTCTATTACTCCACTCATGCCGTGATTTCACACTTACCAATTTTAACACTTCATTCAACATATTGTATTTTTTGTACCCTAGGTATAGAGATTTTTCTGCATCATTACACATATTACCATATGAATGTGACTGCATAAAAGCATCTTTTCCAATATTACCAATCATGTCCTCTACTCAATCATCAGTATCCATGTTATCATCAAATGCCTATTCCAACTATTCAGATGCCCTCGACCCTTCCACATTTTCACCATGCATACCCATACTATGTAACTATTGTAAAACCCATCACAAATTATATGAGTATACATATCTACAGGACTTTGTTTCCTCTCATTCAAACAACTCACACAAGGACAATAAAACCTTCCATTGTTATCATCACCATTTTGTTTAGCAAAATCTAAAAACTCCTTCACCCCCTTAGTATACTCAACACTTGTTCATTTAGAATTTATCTAACTATGATCCATATTTGTGGAAGACTAAAAAACTAGAAAAAATAGAAAACAAGAAAACCTAGCTTTCAACTAATTATGGGAGAGAATATATCACACACATGTGGAAGAACTCACCAAATGAAATAAGTAAATGACAGCAATAAATCCAGCAAATAATAGCAAAGCTACTGTCAGTAGTGCATAAATCTTTAGTTCTTGAGACAAGGAATTCAAAACAAAACTCACCAGCTATGAAGGGTCGAGAAGGCTTAAACGTGTGAACCAGTGAAACATGACATATGGAAAGCGCAAGGGGGTTTCAATTAAATTAAATTGTATTTCATAAGCAAATTTATACCAGATAAAATGTAACACCGGTATAGCAATGATTTTTTTAAATCGGACATTATATTCTACACTGGTCACTTTTACACAGGTGTAAAATATTATAAATTGTACAACTCTACACTAAATTAAATGGATGACCGGTGTAGAAATAACTTTTTTTAAACTGGATATTATATTCTACACTTAACATTGCATGTTCAGTTTCAATCTGTTGTATTTTTTTTTTTGTTTTTGAAAAATAAAAGGACACAATGTCATTAGAATAAGAAACTTCATTCATTCAACTTTACTAATAACTTTACATCAACAGTATGAAATTTCTAAAATAATATCTATTAGAATATATAATATATTCTCTCTTTTTGTCATTATGTACAAAAAAATAAAATAAGAGGGCAGATAAAGGTTTCAGGCTTTGACTCCTTATCAGACTAAGAGTTCTGGGATTTATCAGAGTTGGTAGGATCAACATGATTATACAAGCTATCATTATGTTGATGGCGATAAACTTCTGAGCGGAAAGCTTTAAAACTGTCTTTCAGTTTGTTAACTTTCTGAGTCACTTTTTTCACTGAGTCCTCCAGGCCATTGAAGTGCATTATGAGTTCCTCAAGGCGCTCAATCGAGTGACAACCAGGGGAGAAGGAGAATGAACTATAAGGTAAGGGTCAGGATATTTGTCTTCGAATTTATCTATATTTCTTTTGTGAGGCAGAGAAGGAGGTGTGCGTGAGGAAGAAGCCATTAGAGGGTTCAAATAGAAGAAAAGAAAATGAAACAGAGAGATAAAGTGATGAGACAAAAAGTACTGATCATATGAATGATATACATATAGTTGAGGAATAAAAACGGTTTCAAAAAAGAATATGAAAGAATGCAATTGGCCTTCTATCATAATAAGTACAAACATTAGGAACCGAAGAAGTGAAATGAACAGTCTAAGAAGGTACAGAGAAAAGAAGAGGGAGAGCATACATAGGAAACTAAAGAGTCTGAATAAAAAGTATATTTAATACTGGTTATATATATTTTACACCGGTTACATGTAAATCTGATATAAATATTTTATCTTATTTATAAAAATACCACCTATCATTTTTTTAAAGCGTCTCCGCAAAGTTTAAAGAAGTTATAGAAAAGAAGCAGGAAATCATAGACAAGAAACTAATGAAGAGTCAAAATTTGATGTAGTTAATCTACACCCATTGATATTAGTATCCGGTGTAGCAAGTATCTTTTATATTGGTTACATATACATCCAGTGAAAATATTTTATCTTATTTATACAAATATCACTGATCATGTTTTTTAAATCATCTCTATAAGGACCGGTTTAAAAGTAGGGCTTTAAAAAGAATATTTTATAGTAGTGGCTCCTCCACCCTTACAATCACACTCATATGTTCTTTGTTCACAATCTATCATCGCCTCCCCTCTTTCACTCAGTCAGATGAGTCAGCTCCTTTTCCCATCATCGTTCCTCCTCCTTCACTAAATCAGACGCGTCGGTTCCTTTTCCTGTCATCCTCCTTCACTCAATCGGACACGTCGACTCTTTTTCCTATCATCATTCCTCTTCCTCACTCAGTCGGACGCTTTGACTCCTTTTCCCATCCTTGTTCCTTTTCCTTCACTTAGTCAGAACATAGGTTGCTTTTCCCATCGTCTTTCCTCAGCTCCTCCCCCTTACAGTAACACTCACTGGTTCTTCCTCTTCCTCTTCTTTTTCTATTGTTGCTACTTCTCAGATTAAGAACACATGAGAAGCTACTTCTTCTTTGTACTCTTCTGCTTTGAGTCACGATAGTAGATCTCAAGTCTTTTTAGTGGCAACTAGGGTTTCTTTTTTATTTTGTGTTGCTTATGTTGCTAGGGGATATTTTTTTTGGGATTTTATGTTTGTCATATCCCCAATTTTCTTATTTGATATGTATGTATAGTTTGCACGTAATATACATGAGATTCTCTAAGAAAAATATTGTAATTCAAGGAAGGAAAATGATTAAATTGAAAATGATATAAAGTTCAAAGACCTAAATGAAATTTAGAAAAGTTTATGGGCCAAAATAAAAAGTACAGAAAAAATTGGGCCAATAAGTGTAATTTCAATAAGTTTGAGGACCTACATGTAATTAAGCAAAAGTTCAAGGAGCAAAATCGTAATTATGAGGAAGTTATATTAGAAAAGACCCAAAACTACCCAAAAATGCTGTAGTCCTAAATTTTACCAGCAAATAGAGAATAGAAATTGGGCTATACATATTTTTTAGAATTTTGATTTGATGCCTTAGATAATTGATATTAATTTTTAAAGTCCAGAGATTATTACATGACTTTCTGGATTTTTTAATCAGATAAAATCAAGTAATAAATTCCTATAATTAATATAGAAATTTATAAAACTGACAGAGCTAAAAAAAGGAGTTATGTAGAAACTTTAATAGAATTTACAATAGAATTATATATCTAATAAATACTTTCGGGTGAGGTTTCTTGGGAATTAAACTATAAAGGTATTGGACTCATATAGAGGCCCAAAATGGCATTCCAAAGGCCCAAAAAGATTTTTAAACAGTCAAATGGGCTAGTGTCCAGAGGAACCTGGAAAAAGCGTGAAATTACAAAAATGCCCCTATGTAATAAGATGAACTAGAGATGGATGAAGGGTATTTTAGTCATTGTAGTCAGGCCAAAATGCCAAGACAAGTACAATGGTGAACCATTAGAGTCAGTATATGCCCTAATAAGCAGTAAATGAGTGTGAAATGATAATTATGCCTTTAGGGTTAATATAGTGCAAGATAGAGAACCAAGGGCTTTCGGTCATTTTCCAAGGGATAGAAAGTAGATAAATACTTAGTCTAATAATGTCAATGGTAGAAAAAATCTAAATACTAGTTTTATTGACAGAATACATATTCTATAATATTATAAAAATTGGGAATATAAAATAATATGGTTTTTGTGAAACTAATCAGATCAGTATCGAGCTGGACTGAAATTTTTTCTATAAGTATTTTCCCATTATTTATGCCAAACATGATCCTTTATGATCTCATGGATGATGTTATTAATGAGGCTTCTAGGGTAATCTTGATAGAAGGTGGATTATGGGCCATTAGATTGAATAATAACCAAACTAATCTTGGCCTTCCATTTCCACCTAACTTTTTCTATATATACCCCCACTTTCAGACTGATTTGGCATCTTATAAACCTTAGGGAACCTCTAGTAAAATTTACTTTGAAGCAAGAAAGAAGCATACACCTTAGAGCAACAAGGTAATTAGTTCCTTTAATCTTGAACTTTGTTCTAGCAAGTTTGCTCTTGGTTTTAAGAGGTTTTTATGACATTTATCCCTTGATGTTGCTGCTAGACATGCTTTTCATGTGATGGAAATATGAGTTTTATGTTATGGATAGCTTAGATAAGGTTAAACAAGCTAGAATCAAGTGGTATTGACTTGAAAATTCAAGTATATATGTAGTTAGGGTTTTGTGTTCTTGGCTGCCACTGTATGAATAACTATTCATATGTTAGAATTTTATGAGTTTGAAGCTTCCAATTGGTTTAAAATAGAAAATTTTGTGAGGATAAGGTAGAGAAACAAGTAGTGGAAGCACTAGAATCAAAATGAGAATTTTTAGAAAACAAAAGGAGGCATTTTGTTTCTGTATAGTAGCCAAGGAAATAGTTTGATTTTGGAAATTCTGATTTCATATTTGGATTCTACATGAAAAATTATGTGGAAATGAACCATGGGAATTTATTTTAGAAAGATGAAAGTATAAGACATAAAATGGAAAAAGAATGGAAGTTAGTAAGAACCTAGCCTTAAAATTATTTTGAAGTTGAGTTGTAATCTAATGTTACTTTGTAATGACTAGGTTTTGACATTTGTGTGGAAAAAAGACCATCTCAAGAAGAGTTTGTCAAGGATAACCCAAGAGATAGCAAGAATACCTAACTATAATTTTATATTTGTTTGATTGTATGCTTGCTTGTTAGTTATGATGTTTGGTTGAGCTTAAGATGATACTATGATGATGATGATGATGATGATGATGATGAAGTATGAATGATTGCAACTTCTTGCAACTAATATCATGACAATATGCATATTAAAGTTTGCTTATGTATGAATATGAAGTAGCTCTCATCTCATGATAACATTTAGGCATTTAATCAATCATACATGATATTATAGTTTGTATGACTTGCTACTGAGATTTTCATGAAATCTCATTCTTTCCATATGCATGACCATGTCATAGGTGCTGGAACCACCCAAGGAAAAAGAGTAAATGTGGATGTTTGAACTTGTATAATAAGTTATATTAACTACTTGACACTATGGGATGACAAGATGGGATCCATAGTACATTACAGTGTGTTTGTATTATGAGGTAGTAACATTGTGACGGTAATTACGATGACTTAACCAATGAGTTTGGACGTGAAATTTGGCATGAACGTAGCTAAGATATAGAGATTTAAATGGATACCAAGAAAACTTCAATTTGTTAAGTTTTCGATTTATTATGATTTTTTTAAGTTTAAGATAAAATCTGGAATGAGATAAAATGAGCATCCAGAGGCAGTGAGGTTTAATTTGAATTTCAAATAGTAATTGAATGAATTTTTACACAAAATTTTTTAGACTTAAAGAAAATATATGGATCTTTAAATCCATAGGTAACATGTTTTATTTGGATAAGTATGTAAGGAGAAATGAATTTTTAAAAATAAGGCAAAGAAAATTAAACTTCCAGATTTACCAAATGAATAGTATTTTTCAATGAATAAACTGAATTCATTTGGACAATGAAACCTCATTTTTATATTTTTTTTCAAAGTTCAATAAAATATCTTTCATTAGAAATTGTAACCACTCAATTTCAATTTTTTTAGATTTAATTATTAATTTTTAAAATTAGGTATATATTCTAGATTACTAAAGGAACAATACCAGTGAACAGTATCGCATTTTCTTCAAAATTCATGTTTCTAAGTTAAAGATGTATTTAATTGATTCAAGTTATTTCCAATTAAGTATAACTGGGGGTGAAAATAAGGATAGGATAGTGTTGTTTATGCTTGCTTGTTATTTTGGCAGAATTTCTCAGTTCTTTTGTTTTCCTTTTCCTTTTTTATTTTTGAATTAGATTTTTGGTCTTGATTAATGAATATCAATTTAAGTTGGAATATTAGTTTGAATTAAATAAAATAATAAATAATATAATATACAAGACCAAAAAAATCAATGACAAGCCACAAGCCAAATTCAGGCTAGTTTTGCACTTAATAAATCTAACATGTTAAGGATAAAGTCTAGTTTGTCTTGGCCTAATTCTATCCCTAATGAAGATCAATAAGTCAAAGTAAAAAGAGGTTGTCAGCTTAATAGAAAAATAGTGATATAAGTTTAATAAAGAGAAAATGGAACATGGAAAAAGAATAATTTCATGGTGTTACTGAATAAGTCACAAAAATAAGTAACTCTTGTGACTTGGAACTAGGGTTTTTTTATTACTTAGGCATTCAAAGAATAGATTTTCAAACTTGAAATCTGAAAAACTTAGAGGAAATATGAGAAATTAAGTCTAGATCATTTACTATACTGTTAAAGAAGCTTGATTCTACCCCAATGAACCAATACTGTGGCCCTATCATAGCCAAGTCACCACTCTCTTCAAAGCTTCTATTTTTCATACGCCATTCTCATCTAAATTTTAATAGGTTTGACACGTTCGCCTTGGTGAATGACACTAAATGTCATTCTTGAGAGTTTTATCTTTGCTGCCGCAAACAACGCTCTTCTCCATAGTGAACAAATAAAAAATATGTTCCCCACTTCAAACACATCTGAAAACCAAACATAACTCCTCCAAACCTCAATCAATCAAGATCAACACCTAATTACTCGATTATCACTCTAATCATAGCTTAATTAATGCTAATCCTAGAGTTAAAAGCTAGGATGCTACATTGTGACCTTAGAAGAGATTACTAGTATTGTAATGTAGAACTATAATCCTCAAAGTTTGAGATTAAGGGTTCGTTTGGTTTAGTTTTTGGAGAAACTCTTATGGAGAATAAGTGATTTAAAATCTTTTCTAGAGAAGAGCTTATAGAAAAAAATAATTTTGAATAAAATGAATGTTTGGAAAGTTATTACCAAAATGAATTTTGTGATTAGTAAATTACTATAAAAGGTATGAAGTGAAGAAAAAAATAAGTGTGATCACTATTTATCTTCTCCACCGTCGTCATTCCTTCTCTACCATACTCAACATCTAAAGAAGAAGAAGACAGTAGCGATAAAGGTGAGACCATGATTTGATCTAAAGTAACCTAGTGATATATTGAGAGCAACGACCCAATAATGATGACAAGGTCTGAAGCAAACGAGAGCATCAACCCAACGACGATCAGGAGATCTGAAGCGAACCATTAACCCTATGACGATGGCAAGATCTGAAGAGACCCAGTGACGATGATGACGATAGCAAGAGTAGCGACTTAGTGATGATGGCGAGATTTGAAGCTACGGAAAAGAGGAGAGAAAATGAAAAAGTAAGGGAAAAATTGTTATTGGACAGCTTATAAGCTATTTTCTCTATCTAGAAGTTATTCTCAAAAGTTTATCTAAAATGATGATTGGAAACTATAGTTTTATATATATGCTCTTATAGATATTTAAAGGATATTTGTTTAACTTTTGGCATAAACTTAAAACCCCTATAAAACTAAAGTTCAACCAAACACACTAAATTAAACTTGGGGATTTTTCTTGAAAACTTACAAGACAGTGAAAAGATCAAAATTGAGGACTAGATGTAGGTGAAATTTGTTAGGTTCAACTAGGATAATTTCTTGTATTCTCATATAATCTTTTACTTCAATTATATTTATACTGCACTTTATATATTGCACTTTAATTTTCAGTACTTCATTTCATTTTTCAATTTTTAGTTGCAAAAGTTTTTAAGTCACTCAATTCATCCCCTCCTAGATGCGAACCTATCCAAACACCATCATCTGATTGTTCAATCCTCTAAGAACAGTCAGATCTCATAAAACAACACCCTATCTCTATTGCAATAGCCTCTGTTTGTGCTAGTGGCTATATTATGTCTCTTCTTAATGTTAATTTCATATTATTAAAATGTATTACTTAATATTTTTACAAATTCAAGGCTTCCTCTTTATCATTAACTTCTTCATCAGTTTTATAACAAAAAACTGATCTAGAAAATAAATAATCGTAACTCATAATCACCAATAATCAATCTTTTATTACTCCCTCCAATTTTAATTATAAGAGTTAGTTAATTTTTTTTAGATAGATTTAAGAAACTAAATAAATTAACTAATTATGATCAAATATAATCTCTTAAGATAAATTCATATTGTATAATATTCAATCTATTTAAATTAATTAACTCTTATATTAGTTATAATTAATTTATTTATTTAGTATTTTAAATTTATCTAAAAAAATTAATTGACTTTTATAATTAGAACTATATATATTATTATATATCGCTTTATGAGATGTAAATCACTTATATAAAATGAAAATGACTACTTATTATTATATACCATAAACTCACGTAGTTGGCCAGCGTCCCTTTAATACCAGCCAATTATAATGATTATTTAGTATGTTTGGATAGACTTTTAAAAAATAGGCTTATATACAAAAATGTTTTTAGACAGTTTTTGAAAAAGGGCTTTTATAAAAGAGTTTATAAAAAAAGTGATTATGAATAAATAAGTATTTGGATAGTTATTTTTAGAATAACTTTTATAATTGGTAAATTACCAGAAAGGGTATGGGATAAAAATTTAAAAAAAAATCAATGAAGGCTAGCACTGTTCATCCTCTCAAACTTTTCACTTCTAGAAATTACCGACAGCAACAATGACGGTGAGCAATGACGACCCAATGATAGTGAGCAATTCCTACCGACGATGAGTAGCGATGACTAGTGGATAGCGGTAGATCTAGAAGGCGAGCAGTGACCTACTGACTATGGCGACCTAGCGTGGACGGCGATGGCTGCGACGGTGACTCTAGTAACCCAGCGTGGACACGATGGTGACCCAACGTAGACAACGATGGTGAAGACTCGTGACCCACTATGGATAGCTAAGATAGCTTCGGTGACGACTCATGGAGGAGAAGGAGAAAGAGGAGAGAGAATAAGAGATATGAGAAAAATAAGGGTAAAATAGTAATTGGGTAATCCATAAACTCTTTTACTGTTCTAAAAGTTAGTCCTATCAGCTTATCTGAAACTATAGTTTTGTCCAAAAATACTTATGGACAAATATGACTATTTATTTTAATTTTTTTCTAAATTAAGGTTTAGGCTATAAGTCCTTTTAAAATTTACCAACAGGCCCTTATTTATTAGGAAAGGACATGTGTATTTTTATACTAGTAAAAGTGCACGTGTAAATGATAGATAAAATTATAGATTTATTTGCAAATTTTAATATTATAACTTATAAATAATATAAAAAAATATTTGTTTTACCTTAATAAATAAGGCAAGAGAAATAATGAGTAGAAGTGGACTATTTTTATTATAGTTAATATAATATTTAATCTTTTAATTTTGTACAAATTTTTATTTTAATATCTTAAAAGCTATAATATTCCAAATTTTTATTAAATTATATAAACTAATATTTTAGATAGAAAAAGACATCAAAAATCACAATTAAAATAATAGCAAATTTGATGAATAAAAAATTATATTAATATTTTCTATTATAGCTTCTTATGTTTG
This sequence comes from Leucaena leucocephala, assembly GCA_037074615.1. Taxonomy (NCBI): domain Eukaryota; kingdom Viridiplantae; phylum Streptophyta; class Magnoliopsida; order Fabales; family Fabaceae; genus Leucaena; species Leucaena leucocephala. Next base: position 13,141,205 of record CM073528.1, on the reverse strand, counting down.
CAACTTGGTTGTATTTTGTTCTTTTTAATTTTACGAGGGTCTTGATATTGAGTTTGCTATTTCCTTCCATCCCCATTATTACACGTCTTTTTGAAGAATTTTTTACAAGGTTCTTGATGTTCAGTAAGGGAATAACAATTTAGTTGATGAAAACTCCTATGTGCAGAGATACTTTTACAAATAAATTATAAATTTAAAAAATAAAATACATTAAAATTTTATATTTAAAACAAAAATAATCTCAATTAGTTTATATATTTAAAATTAAATAAAGTACTATTTTTAGTAGCAAGTTAATTATTATCCTATTTGACACCTATCACATACACTAAATAATTTCGATGCTTATCATTGTTATAAGATGCTCATCTCTAAGGGGAAATATAAATCATTTAAATATAGTTTCAACAATTTATATTTAAAATTTTTAACTGATGATATTTAAATGAAAATATCATTTTTTTAAAGAATTCATGACAATTAAAAATATTATCTTTTACATTAAAATATTTAAAAAAAAAAACACACCCATTATCATCATCCCCTTACTTTATACATTTGAACAATTTCCTTCTCCGCAATCCACACCCCCACCCTCACGTGTTAAATCAATGTTGCCAACCATGCAAGTGCAAGCCTACTGTGTCTTCGTCCTGCCAACCGATGATTCTAAAAATTTACTTCATACAGTCAAAAGTTATCTTTTATCCCAAGATAATTCTATAATTTTTCTCAAGTGATAACTTGACTTGTAGATAATTTTTCTTTAATTTCCAAGAAAATATCTCTTTTTGACAAAAATAGACATTAAATATTTCTAAATCCAATACCTTATTTTCTTGGTTCTACTACTATTTGCATAAATTCATACAAATTCCAAAATAATTATTCCTTATTTATATTTAATTATTTGTGGCCCCTTGGTATTAATTTTGACTAATTATCTTTAAATTAGACAAAATTCTAAAATTAAGCAAAAATCCTTTTTAAAATAATTCCTTCTTCTTTCTTCTTTTAGGCCTAAAAAATGGATACAAAATATTCTCTTATATTTTTCATGAATTTCTGTCAGTCATATTTGTCAAAATTACCATCACTAATTTAGAATTTTTTAAAATTATACTTTTAACCCTGATATAACTTTCCATTTATAAATTTCTCTTTATTGCCTCTTGAGGATCTTAAAATAACTATAAGCCTTTTCTAGGTCTTCTAATTCAGGGTACTACATTATAATTTCATGATATTTATTTACACATTAATACCTAAATTTTAAATAATTTTAATTTCGTCCTTGTATACTTTTCATCTTCCTCTACATTTAAATCATTATTCCCGTTTGTCATAGCTCTTGGGACTTTCCCAGTTTCTCTAAAACTATTTATACTTCAATCCCTGAAATTTTTTAATTTATGATTTAGTCTTTGGTAATCATTATAACTTTCCATGATAGTTTTGGAACTTTTATTTAAATCCAGAGAAAAGGGATGAGACATATAGTGCCGGCTTGTTTTTGCCCAAAAATAGCTAGGGCGAGCACTGGATTTTAGCATTAAAATTGTAAATAGCAGTTTACTTTTTCTCAACTGCGCATAGCAGTTTACTTAATATAGACTTATTTTTGAGTTTCTAAATCTAAAATTTAGAATGTTACATACCTCATTTATAATCACCACCAATCAATTTTCTATTATGAAATATTGCTTTAACAGACGTAAATCACTTATGCAAAATGAAAATTTTCTAGTAGTGTCAAGAACTACTTGCCACGTCTACAACTAAAGTGGGCATCTATTGAGGGGGTTAATTAATCGTCCAAAATAGAAGCATTGCCATGCTTTGGAAATTTACCTACTTTAGGCTTTCGTTAAATTAAGGTACGATGCAGCAAATTCAATTACAAATTTTGCAAGACAAAGGACCCAAGTTAAAATATGGCATGGCGTACATATCATAAATTCACATAGTTCAGTAGCAACGTCCCTTTAATAGCATCTAATGATAATGACCACTTATTTATTACCGAGGGATACGTGTATTTCTGTACAGGCAAAAATATACTTTTTTTAGTTTTTTAATTTTGGTTAAAATATATTTAATCCTTTATATTTGTATGAAGTATAATTTTAATCCTTTATATTTAAAAGGTATATTTTTAATCCTTTAAACTTAATATTGTTAACTTTACAAGTAGAAAATGAATTTAAAATGATGAATGTGTAATTAAATGCTAAAAAATATGTTTGTATTTTAATCATTTTAATATACTCTTTCATTTCTAAATATAAGATATAAATAGTGGTTAATCTTGGTATTAAATATAAAATATATTTTCTAAATTTATCAACTCTCTCTTAAATTAACCCTATTGATACTCTCTCAATAATAATAAAGTAAGAGAATGAAAGAGATAGTTGAGAAAGATAATTATAGTATTTTAGAAAAAATATATTATAATAACTAATTTAACTAATTTTTTTTAATCTAATCAAATTAGTTAAATATGCCCTATGTTTAAGATTGAGGATTAATATTTTTATTTTTATTTTATAATTTTAATAAATAATCATTATTTGATATTCACTGAGTTAGTATTTTCCATTAGTAAAATTAACAGTATTAAGTTTAAGGACTAAAAATATATTTTTAAATTTAATAGACTTAAATAAAATTTGATACAAATATAAATGATCAAACATATAATTTATCCTTTAATTTTATATAAAATGTTAATTTGATGCGTTGCATAAACAAAAAGATATTATTTGATGCCTTAATTTTATAAAATATCTTTTAAATTTTTTAACCTTAATGACATTGTTAATAAAAATTAAAAAAATGCTTATATTGAAATTTTAAATATTAATAAAATATTTTAAAATAACAATTAAGGTTAAAAAAACCATTACTTGACACTAATAGTTTTAAAATTAGAGGAATAAAAATATATTTTTAAAAATTAAGGAACAAAAGGGAATTTTTATATAAAGTTAAAGGATCAAACTGTGAACTCTTGCCTTCTATATATTTACCTTTTACCAGAATAAAAGAAGAAGAAGAAAATAACGTTCTCCTTTTATAAAAACCAATTGAATTGTCTTTTGCTTTTCCTTTTTTGTTGTTGTTGTTGAAATAGAAACGACTACTTATTAAATAAGAGGAGGATCAGTATATTTTTATATATAATGGTGCCCTTAGCTTGCAACCTGATAAGTTGCCTTCTTCAATAAACATGTGTATAACTTCGGCTATATATGGTCTTTTCTTAACACATTATCAAGTGTTCCAATACTATTATACTCCTAGTGTTCCTTTTTACAAGTCGTAAAAATATTGCCTCTGCGTTTTTATATATAGAGTACTTCTAGACAATGAATCGGTCCTTTTTTCCAGTCACCTTATAGGAATGTTGGAGTATTAAATATTTTTAGGAAAAGATGAAGAAAGACCTTTTAAAATTTAAAAAGATAAAAAGAACTTTTGAATCTTAAAAAAGATATAGATTGGGCATAAATTACAAACTGTCATTTCTAAATTTAGAGGCAAAAGGCGAAATTGTCTTTTATTTATTTACTACTCTTACAATAGGATTTACGACTTGAGTAATGATTTTGACAACTTTTGTTAAAAGATTTACTACACTCAGTAACAACTAATTTACAAGTAATTGATTTAGTGATTTACTATATCTGTAATATAATTTATTACTTGAACAATAATTTTGACTACTTTCGCTAAGATATTTACTACTCACATTAATAATTCAATTGAAATTGATTTAGTCATTTACTATTCTTGTAATGGGATTTACGACTTGAGTAATGATTTTAGCTATTTCAATAAGACATGTACTACTCCATGTAGCTACTGAGTTGCAAGTAATTGTTTTGATCATTTACTACTCCTAAAATGAGATTTACCACTTGAGCAATAATTTTGACCACTTTTACTAAGATATTTACTACTCCATGTAACAACTGACTTGCAAATAATTGCTTTGATCATTTATTACTCCTGCAATAGAATTTACCACTTAAGTAATGATTTTGACCATTTTCAGATATTTACTACTCTTCGAGCAAGTAATTGATTTGGTCATTTACTACTCTTACAATAAAATTTATCATTTGAGCGATGATTTTGACTACCATTAGACCATCTTACTCACTTTTCATCTTCTTCCTAATTGTTCATCTTGCTTCTTTTAACTCTTTCCCTCCTCTCTCCGCCATTTTACTCGCTCTTGTCGTCAACGTGCACTTTAAAGTTTCCCCGTCATGGTTGTAGATCATTTTCCCCATTTTCAAAACAAAGAAAGAAAGTGGCTAAATGAAGAGAGAGAAGAAAGGAAACAGAGCAATGAGGTAGCGTGGACAAGATGAGTGGAAACGAGTGAAGGCATGCAATAAAGTGGCTAAAATGATGATGGCTGATGAACAATGAGGAAGAATACGAATAGTGAGTAGGAGGATCTGATGGTGGTCAAAATTATTACTCAAATATAAATCCCATTATAGGAACAGTAAATGACTAAAACAATTATTTACAATTCAGTTGTTACTAAGAGTAGTAAATATTTTAAAGAAAATTGTCAAAAGTATTGCTCAAGTTGTAAATCCTATTGTAGGAATATTAAATGAGAAAAGGGTAATTTCGTCTTTTGTGTCTAAATTTTGAAAGGAGATTGAAACTTATGCCCAATTTATCCTTTTTAAAATTTATAGGCTATTTTTATCCTTTTAAATTTCAAAAAATCTTTATTTATCTTTTTCCCAATATTTTTCCTATTTTTGTCCTATATTGGAGATTAGTGTAGTAATATAGAGAACTATTTCAATTTTATGACAACTTGAATACTACTTTAATTAGCATGTTGTAGTATGCTTTTTCTATATTTTTTTATTTTTAAATTTAGGTAGTATGACCACCCAATTTAGAATTTAGCAAATAATATGTCGATACCCTTTCAGGCAAAAAAAAAAAAAAGTTTAAAAATGTTCAACAATACAAGAACACAAAAAGCAAATGCTCCTCTAATTACAACAAAAAGAATTTCTGTTTTAATCTTATTTATAGAATAATTTTTTTATATGAATATACTATTTTATTCTCAATTTATTATTATGTTGATTTTATTTTTATAAAGTATAATATATATTAAATAGGAATAAAATTATAAAGTTATTAAATTTTATGATATAGTTAATAATATTTAAGATTTTTTTGTCAATGTAAAACATATTGTAAATGATTTATAAATATAATTACAGGAATACTCCTCTAATTCTATCTATAAGATAGAAAGAATACTTATTTTGGTTCTTTTATAGGGTAGAGAGACAATTTTTAGATAAATATACTATTTATCATTTATATAATATTATATAGATTTTATTTTTATAGAATATAATGTATATTAAATAAGAATAAAATTAAAAAAAATTGTTAAATTTTATGGCACATTTAATGATGTTTAATTTTTTTTTTAATTTATATAAAAATATTAAAAATAACTTAATAAAATATATTAAAAATAACTTATAAATATAATTAAAAGAATACAATTAATAGTATATACTGCTCCACTTCCCGATAATAGTGAAACATTGAAAATAACCACATTGCATTTGGAAAATGTAACTAACTACACCTTTTGCTATTTGTAGAGAGAATAAATATTTTGTTTCTATTTAATAAAAATTTACATTATTAAATTAATGTTGAATAATTTATTTTTTATTTATTATTGTGTTGACTTTATTTATATTGATATAATGTATATTAAATAGGGATAAGTTAAAAAGTTATTAAATTTTAATTTAGAGTTAATAAAAACAAATGAAAATTTTAAAAAACTATAATTTAAATTTTAAAAATTCTAAATTATTTTGTTTATTAGACTTTATAAACTATTAACTACTTTTGTAAAGCAAATAACAATATATATGTAATAATTTCTTATTTAGAATTTTAAAATATGTTATATACTATCTAATATTTTGATCTTATTTTTTATATGTATTTGATATCCTAATCTTATTTGTAGTATAATTTTATCCATAACTTTTTTTAATTTAATACAATTTAACTCATAATCTTTTTAATTTGATGTAATTTCAGTGATAATATTTTTAATTTTGTACAATTATTAGTACTTGAGAAATAAGATTATATATAAATTTATACCAAATTAAAAAGATTATAGGTAAATTTATATCACATTAAAAAGATTATAGATAAAATTATATCACAAATAAGATTAAGATATTAGGCGCATATGAGAAATAATATTAGAATATTAGGTATTATATAACTATTTTAAAATTTAAGTGGTATTTTTTATTTTTTTTTAAATTTAAAGTTTTTTTAGTATGTATAAAATATGTGTAGAAGTAATTTATAAATTATATCAACAGTGCAACATCTAAAGCACTTCTTCCCATGTCAGTTGAGCCCTCTTCAGAACAAAGAGGTGCAACTTAAGAAGCTATTAAATGTCAACTTGGTAAATCCTTTTGAGCCATCCTCTTATTTTTATTTCTCTCCTCATTATAACAAAAAAAAAAAAAATCTCTCCTCATTTCTCATCCCTCCTCATCACTTTTCTCTTTTCCCTTCTCTCCTCTATTCGCGCTTTAAAAAACTGTTTTTTTAAAATACTTTAAAGTGTTTTTTATTTTTTTTTAAAAAGTGTATTTTTTTTAAAAAAAACTTTTTAAAAGTGTTTTTTTTAAAAACATTGTTTTTAAATACGTTTTTTCTTGCAACGGATGGATAAGGGAGGAGGCAAGGGAAAGGATAGAAGTGATGATTATGGGTGTGCACAAAACCCGTAGCTCGATACACCCACCTGAACCCAATAAAAAAGCTCTATTTAACCCGATAAATATAAGACAGGACTAGACATCAGGCTATAAAAGAGAACCCATTTTTTTTGAGTTGGGTATCAGGCAGGGAGGTACCCTATGTTGCCCTACCCATGAGTACCCATTCTTTATTTTTTTACTTTTTTCCCTATATGTTACACTTAAAAGAGGAAATATGATAGCTACTGGTGACTAGATAGTCATTTTAGAAATATAAGTAGTTAAGTAGGTAATAAATTGTATTTTTTTTAATATTTATAACTATATTAATTTTTTTCTTTTTTAACTTTTCTAATAATAATATGATTACATTACAAATTATAATTGTTTATTTTATTTTTTTTTCACATGCTTCATCTTTGTTAACATTAGTTTGATGCAAAGTTGTAATTATAAATTACTTAAACTTCAAGATTTTTAGTTTCAAGACTTTAATTATTATCTTTTTATTGTCTTTTTTTTAGTGAATTATGGATATTATTTAACTCTTGAAGATATATAAATATAGTATTATTTTAGAAGTTCATAATTGCTAATTTTTTTCACAACATGAGTATGGCATCATGACTTAGGCATGTCTAGCCCGCCTATACTCAGCCCAAAATAATTAAGACTTTTATCGGGCATGCCAGATATCAGATTACAAAATGTAACCTATATTTTTTTCGGGCAGGGCATTGGACAAGGGGTTGCCTTGCCCATGTACACCTATGATGAAGGATGAGGAGAAAGATGAAGATGATAGGATCCACATCCAGATCGTCTCATTTTTATCTCTCTCCTTATCCCTCATCATCACTTCCTTCTTTTGCCTTGCCTCCTCTATCCGCTGTCCAAAAGAGTATTTTTTAAAACACTTGAAAAAGTGTTTTTTAATTTTTTCTAGAAAAAATATTTTTTAAAAAACACTTTTTAAATAATTTTTTTTGTAGCGGATAGATAAAGGAGGAGGCAAGGCAAAGGAGGGAGGTAATGATGAGGGATGAGGAGAGAGATGAAAATGAGAGGTTCTATATCTACATTGAGATCGTCTTATTTTCATCTCTCTCCCTATCCCTCATCATCACTCCTCTCTTTTCCCTTGCCTCCTTTATCCTTTGCCCAAGAAGAGTATATTTTTTTAAAAAAATACATTTGTTTTTTAAAAGGTATTTTTTAAAAAACATTTTTGAAATTTTTTTTTATTTTTTTCTTAAAAAGTGTTTTTAAAAAAAATACTTTTTTTAACAAATCAATTAGGGAGGAGGCAAGGCAAAAGAGGGAAGTGATGATAAGGGATGAAGAGAGAGATAAAAATGAGAGGATCCACATCCAGAAAGTTTCATTTTCATCTCTCTCCTCATACTTCATCATCACTTCCCTCATTTGCCTTACCTCCTCTATCTACTGCTCAAAAAAGATTTTTTGTAAAAATATTTTTTTAAAATATGTTTTTTAAAATCACTTTAAAAAGGTTTTTTCAATTTTTTTAAAAAAGTGCACTTTTTTTATAATTTTTTAAAAAACACTTTGATTTGAAAAAAATGTGTTTTAAAAAAACACTTTTTCAAAACACTTGTTTTTAGGTAATGGATAAAGAGAAGGCAAGACAAATGAGGGAAATGATGAGTGAGATGAAAGTTAGAGGTTTTGCATCCGCATTGAGACGTGCCATTCTCATCTCTTTTCTCTCTTTTTTTTAGTATAAATTTTTTTAAAAAGTGATTGGACTCACTCATAATTTAAGGACAGGGCGAAGTCTCACTTTCTCCTAGACAATACCAATATTCATCTCTTTTCTCTTTCCTCATCCCTCATCCCTATCGTTACTTCCCTCTTTTGGCTTTTTCCTCCAACCCTTGCCAAAAAAAGTATTTTTTAAAAACAACTTATCTTTTAAAAAATGTTTTTTAAAAAAACACTTTAAAAAATTGCTTTTTAATTTTTTAAAAAAGTTTACTTTTTAAAAAACACTTTTTAAAGCTTTTTTTTTTAAAAAATACTTTTCTTTTAGAAAAAATGTTTTTAAAAAACACTTTTTTTCACATAGGATAGATAAAGGAATAGGTAAAGCAAAAGAGGAAAATGATGATGAGAGAGATGAAAATGAGAGGATCCGCATTGAGATTGTGTCATTTTCATCTCGCTCCTCATTCCTCATCATCATTTTCCTCTTTTGCCTTTCCTCCTCCATCCACTACCTAAAAACTTATTTTTTACAAAAAAAAAACACTTTTTTAAAGCCACTTTAAAATAGAGTTTTTTACAAAGAAAAATTAAAAAATATACTTTTTTAAAATTTAAAAACATTTTTTGAGTTATTTTTGAGATCGTCTCATTTCTATCTCTATCCTCATCTATTATCATAACTTCCCTCCTCCATCTACTGCCCACAAAAGTGTTCTTTTAAAAACACCTTTTTCTTTAAAAAAAGTGTTTTTTTAAAAAACATTTTAAAAAAGTGTTTTTAAAGTAGTTTTTAAAAACCTCTTTTTTTAAAAAAATATTTTTTTAGCAAATGGATAAGGGAGAAGGCAAGGTAAAGGAGGTAAGTGATTATGAGAGATGATGAGAGAGATGAAAATGAGAGGATCTGCATCCAGAGAAGATTGAAGTTTTCAAGTCATTGGAGGGGTGGGCTTCAAAACGCCTTCTCCTATTGCTGAAGCTTGTGGAACAAAGTTGGTAGCCACATAACTTCTTACCCGACTCGTCGTTATCATCGAATGAGTTTACCGATCAAGTAAAGGTGCTGCGTGATCGGGCAGCTGGGCCTCCTAACAAGTACTTTTGTAGCATTGGTGAGTGATTTGATAACTACTATTTAAAATAATATTTATCATAGTACTACTTCACAATAATTAAAAGAAAAAAGTCATAAAAAAATGTCATAGCATATTCATAAATAAATTCGTATTTTAAAAACTTTTAATAATGATTTTTCATACGTCGCCTTTAAAAGTGATATTGAGAACTTATAATGGTAGTTTTCAGAAAAACTGCAATTATAAATCAATTGTTCTGCCTTCCCGCCTTTGCCTCTTCTTGCCTTATATGTAAAAAGAAAGAGGACATCTCTTGCCTCTTTGGTTCCTAATATCTCTAGCCATCATGAGGAAATGACAACAAATATCTCTTACAAACCGTCTTTTCTTTAATCTTAAATATCCTTCCATTGTACTTTGTGTTTCACTTCCTTTTCCTTCATCTATTTCCTTGTATCATCTATCTTACTCTCTTTTCATTTTTCTTAAGTGATGTCATTTTTAGGCTCTTCTCCTTCCCGTTTACAGAAAAGATCCTGTGATGATTTTGAGGATAAGTATCCTCTCCCTGACCTAATGCCTACTTCACCATTTACAGACCTTCTGAAATGTCTAGAAGAATTGATAAACCAAATAGATAGTTTAGGGAACTCATTTGAAGAGCTCTCCTTTCAGGTAGAAAACCTTCAAGAAAGGTTCGATAGTCTTCGTTCTGATCTTCGCCACCAATGTAAGCAGCGGCACTTCCACCACCCTTCATATGGCCTAGATAACTCCCAAAACTTAGACTATTCTACTTCATCTAATTGAAAGCTTCACCGTTCTTTTATCTCCTTTTTCTGTTATAAGTTACAAAATGTAAATAATAGTCAAACTAGTTAGAATATTTTCTTAAATAAGTTATTGTTATAAGTTAATTAGTTTCAGTTTGCTAATCAATGTCTTTCTCCTTATGGTTGTCGGAATATATAACTCAAAATTCAACAAATATATGTAAATATTTTTTTTTCTTTATGGGACCTACATCAATTTTACTTTGTTAATTGTGCATTCAGCAATGAATACTTTAAGGAAAATTGAAAATTAGCATATTTTGAGAAAAAATATTAATCAAGAAGTCAAATTTATCCTATAAATTAATAATGCAACAATTTACTAAATATTGTTGGCATATGTGTCTACTTTATTGGATTTAAGATTATATGTTATCTTCAAATAACAGGATCAATGTAAACAAGTAGTTTAATGAATTAATAATGCAACAATTTACTAAATACTATTAGCATAATAGCGTCTAATTTATTAGATTCAAGATTATATGTTATCTTCAAATAACATGATTAATGTAAACAAGTAGTTTAATAAATTAATAATGCAACAATTTACTAAATACCGTTGGTATAATAATGTCTAATTTGTTGGATTCAATATTATATGTTGTCTTCAAATAACACAATCAATATAAACAAGTAGTTTAATGAATTAACTTTCCCAAATTTTTACGGCGATTTTAATAAAAAATTGTTGATACAGATACTTTTAACGGCGATTTTAATAAAACCACTGTATAAAGTCTTCACAGAACTATTTCAATATCTAGTAAAACTTTTGACCGCGGTTTTATTAAAAACCACTGTGACAAGTATATGTAACAACAACTTTTATTAAAACCTCTATAAAAAGCCATGATAAATTCAAAACTCTATATCTACGGTGAGCTTCATATTTACTTTTCACATAACCACTTGTAGTCCCATTCTCTACCCCACCACCATAGATTTGGACGAAAGGCATTTCCCATCATTTTCTACCTATTTTTGGTGCACTCCATCATCATTCTCATTGTCGTTCACTATCTCGGTTGTCGTTAACTCCTTCCGTCGTCTTTCTTGTCTTCAAAGCTATAAATCACTATTTAACTTCTTCATTATTTATGTCAATATTAGTAGTACTAAGTTAAGAGTTTTGTGAGGCCTTTTGGTTCTGCAAGTATGTTGGTTCTTGTGAGTGCCTTTTCTGCTAGGCTTTCAAAGTTGAGTTACATAGTTGTATTTGTAGAAGAAGAAGAAGAATCCGTTGGCTTCATTATTTACATAGTTGTATCTACCCTCTAAACAAAATGAAATGAACAAAACAATTAATACAATCACGTAAGCTTATGTGATATGGGCATAGGTTTAGGTTCAAAACCTTTGATGTATTTGGTCCTTCATGTGTGTTTTATTTAGGATTTGGGTACAGTCCTATTATTAGTAATTATAAGATAGTAAAAATCTACAAGGTAGATGAAATTTTTTGAGGTTATTCTTCTCAGTGTGCTTTACTTAGTCCCTGATGTGTAGAAATTATTACGAGATAAAATTGCACGAGTAGAAGTGTATCTCCTAATGTTATTTGTTAGTCCCTTTCAGTAGAAAAAAGTATTTTATGTTGCTAGTTAGTTGTATCATATTTTTATCTTCATTTATTATTTTTTAAATAGAGCATGGATGGTTCAAGTTCAAGTTCTGGTCAACAAGGAAAAAAAGAGAGGAAGAGGCCCGACCTCTATGAAACGGGTCTCTAAGACAGATGAGGGGACACATCCCACAAAGTTGCCAATAGAGTTTGACTTACATGAATATAACTGGAGTATAGTTTAACAGCTATGTCAACCATATAGTACATCGCGTATGCCAACTGGAAGGTGGTCATCCCTAAAGACAATGATATTATTTAGGAGGACATTTTAGTACATTTCTAATTTTATGTTCCACCTATCTACTTTAGTTATTCATGATTTTTGTCCCTTATTAGATGTTCATTTTATTTGTTTTTTGTACTTTCAAGTAGTAAAATTTCGATATTCCTGCCACTTTAAGCATGAAGCATCGCATCTTAAAGCAATATGATAAATGGTGGAGGAGCTTTAAGTCAAATCTTGTGAAGGACTACCTTTAAGACAGTAAGATGGGGGAGCATCCGAAGGACACATACCCTAATATTAGTAACAAAGCTTAAACATTGGTTTGCCAATGGCAAAAAGAGGCTACTTATAAGGTTTGATATATGTTATAAACTCATATTTTAATTAACTTAGATCGAGTAAGAGGGCCCCCAAAGGAGTGATATGCTAAGACTTTTTTTGGCTATGCTTCTCAAAGAAGAAGCCTACCCTCCACAGATATGGTGTCCAGAGATAAGTTGCAAAAGATTATAGATGGATGCCAGGCTGAGTTGGAAAGGATGCGCTAAGAGATGAATACTAGTGTCCAAGATATGGATGCTAGGCTCCAGTGGACCATGATGATGATGGGCTTCCTACAATCATCCAAAATTTAGAGGTAAAAACACATTCATTTACTTCTTTTCAAGAGGCATTTAACATGTATTTTATCTTGACTAATTTTGTTTACATTTTCAGGGTTCTGCAATGACTAGTGGGAAAGACAGCGCTAATAAGGAGAAATTTGTCTCCCAATCATTTGATCCTGACCTTATCCCTGAGCATATTGAGGACGATGGGAAAAATTATAGTCTCTACATTGTGATAGACTAAGGGACTACAACTTTTGTTGCTTATACTACCGTATACTCGGATACCATAACAATTCACTAGAAAATAATTCCTGATGGCAAAGTCAAGGTCACGGTACATCGTATAAAGAAAGGTTTAAGCACCGCACCGGTTCCCTACCCCATTAACGAGTGCTTCATATTGGACGAAGCTCTAGGGTAGTTTATTATATAGCCAATACATCTAATCAAATTGAAAAAGTGGGTTACACCGGAGCTGGTGCCAAAGAAGGTGCCTAAAAGGACCCAAAATTAAAAAAGGCACCTTAAAAGACTAAGGTTAAGAGGGTTAAAGGAGACAAACTCAAACCTCTTCCTCATAATATATCCTCGATATATATATTGGTATGGCAACTCTTCACACTATGGCAACAGGATTAGAAGTAATACTTAGTTTCACAATTCCATCCGTGGTTTTGACCACACAAGAGCTTTACAAATTCCCATGGTCAGGAATGAAATAGTGCAATTCTTGAATTTTGAGAAATTAGATTCAACTGTCATCTAATTAGCTATATTGTAAGTTACAAATTTATTTTAATACTTTATGGTTAACTATTCATGCAGTATTGACTCCTTTGTCTATTAACAATAACCATTTTTATTGAAAATTCCTGGACGAAGCAAAAGTAGATACATATAGCTTCATGTGTCATCAACATGTCCAAGAGATAAGCACCGATAGGAACTTGAGGATTTGTACATGGTTGACTTTATGACCCTCATTGAGAGGAAGATATATTTTACACATTATATTAAAGGATAAGTAAACTCTTATACTTGGTATACTCATATACATATTATAATACAATTATATATAACGTTCGTATTTTGTAGTAAGCATTAGACTCTGCTTGTCATAGCCCTTGAAAATAATGTGATGTACTGGTTCGATTCATTGTTCAGACGGCCAGATACTGAGATTGTTTCTATCGTCTATATGTGAGTTTTTCTTCATAAATTTATTAACATAAAATTTAGTAAGTTATATGATATCTTTTTTTTTTCAATTGGAGATAGAGTTGTGTCAGACTTCTACATCTTTAAAGGCCATCCACTTGGTAATAATCCTCCATGGATTTATCCTCAAGTAAGTAGTTTTTAAATAATTAACTTTCAGTATACTCTTAAATTTATTAGATATAAAGTTAGTCACTAATATACTTTGTGTTTTTCTATTTTATTAGTTCCACTATCAACCTAGCGGTGTTGAGTACGGATATTATATAGTCCGCTATATGCACTACATCATTGAGATACGGATCATAGATAATTTACATGAGGTATAAAGTGATTAATATTTAACGACTTTTTAATTTATTCACATCTTAAATATTTACCTTTTACTTGTAACTTGCAATTCTTAGAGAACTTGCAATTGTTAGAGAACAATATAAGCTATGAAGATGAGCTAATCCACTCAATGATAGATGATTTGATAAAAGTCATACTTTTGAACATGCCTTAATTCATCCATTTCTATGTCTATATAATTGTACAATATCCGTGTATATATATTATTGTAGAATATTTGATTCATTGCATGCATGATTAATAATTTGAATTACTTTATTACTATTTATTAACATTTAATTGGGATTTTTGTATGGTTGAATTCATACTTTGCTGCCTATAGTCTATCTTGATTATAGTAAATACAGGGCGGTATTGAAGGAAAAATTAAATGAAACAACATAGAAGATAAAACAAATTAAAATGAAGTCTTTAATGGTGATTACTAGGAAAATCGCCATAATATTATAAAACTTTAACTATGGTTTTTTCAAAAATCGTGTTAGAGTTTTATATTTTACAGTGATTTATTAATTGTCGTTAAAATATATATTTAAATAGACAGTAGACTTTATATTGGTCAAAAAATTACTATAAATATCACTTTTAATTACTATTGTAAGTATTTTTTTTTAGTAATAAACATATGATGGTTTGCCCTTGTACCAGACCTTGCAAAACAACACCGATGGAATGAAGGACAAGACGGGTCAATCCAAAGCCCATGGGCTATATGGATCCGATCTTGGACCGACAAGGAGAACAGACATGGTGATTTGCTCAGAACTTATCTCTACGTGTCCGGTAGAGTTGACATGCAGGTGATCCAGAAGACCGTTCATGACTTGCTTAGAAATGGCAACGAGAGTGTTCTTCCAAATATATATATATATATTCCTCTGTTTAGACTAAGCAATAGAAGCTAAATAATAGTCTAATCCTAATTATAGAGTTAGTTAGGAAGTTAATATTAATATTAAATATAAAATTTTAATATATTTTATCTATAATATTTATATATATTTTTAAATTAATTTACTTAATATATAAACTAATATAGTTTGCACCATATATTAACTATAGGGGCTAATAATTCTAACCAAATTTATGGGGTTAATATTGTTAACAAATCAAAATTAAGTGACTTAATTAAGAGAAAAAAATATGTAGACACGAGAGAAAGTGTATGTACCTATAATATATTTTCTCCATTTCTTATTGAACGTTGGAGTATTTTAATTTCCATCTAAACATTTCGCTAGAAAATAAGAATATTTTATGAACAATTTTCGAAGACGATACAATTCATTTTAATTAGGTGATTTGGTTGAATATAAATTATATCTAAATTACACAAAACTTTCCTAAATTTAGACTATATATAAATAATTTTTTTAATATTTAAAACTTAATAATAAAGCTCTTTGAGCTTTCTATATGGATAACCTCCTACTACAATTATATTCTCTCTTAAATTTTACTTATCAGTCCTTAATATAAAATATATTTAATTAATTTTATTAAATTAATAAAATTAATAAAATTAATTAATATAATATATTTTTTTAAATATCATAATAATTTCTCTTAACTCTCTCTCTATATCTATTATTTGATTAATTTTTTTGGCCAAACTCTTATTTGATTATTGTACAATGTTATATTGCATTCCTAGTTATTAATATTGATGATGATTGGCATAATTGTAGGATCCAGGATTGGAGAATAATCCTTACTTAGGGTTTGTATCCACTTCATTCTAAGAGCGAGTCACTGCTGAATCACATGGAAACACAGCTCGTTTAGCTAAGGAAGGTGGTGATCCAGTGTCTTGCACCTATATGTGGCTCAGTTGCTGCTAATGAAAAACGACATGAAAATGCTTACTCAAGGGTTGTGGAGAAGCTTCTAGAGGTGGACCCCAATGAAGCCATGGTTACTATTGGAGATGTGATGAAAAGGGATTCCGGATGCCAGCTCATCTTAGGCACGATGGATAGGACCCACAAGTGTTTCCACATTTCTGCCCCGTGGTGCCACGAATTGGACTATACACTACTATAATGCCTACATAGGCATTTTGAAGTTTAGTTGGACGATGGAAATTAGAGAAGTTGGAGGGTTTAATAAACCATTATACTTTTAACCTATCAAAATATATATTTAGAGGTATATTTAATTAGTAAAAATATTATTTTAGTCTAAAAATTAAAAATTTTAAATTTAATTATAGGGTACTATTTATTTAATAAATTCTATATTAGTAGTCTAATTTTAAAAATTCACAACTAATTCTACAAAAATTGTATAGAGATAGTTAAAATCTCTAATGAAAGCTCTTTCATTCATTTTTAATGGAAAAATATAAAATTGAATATTTACTAACATATTTAATCCAGTTAAATCACTAAAGTTTACTATTTATATGGTAAATTCTAAAAATTCAGATTATGTCTTATAAATTTTGAAATTTATTTCTCTTGATATACACATCCAAATGAGGCATGTTATCTATGAATATAAATCTCTAGATGTGTACTACATGCTCATAAAATTTTGTGGATCAATTCCTTTATTTGTTAGGTCAAACGGAGTCATAACAGAAATACTTTAGGATTTACGTTTTTACCATTTTATTTTTTTCTGTTGATTCTCATAAGTTCATCCAATATTTATAAACCATCAACTTGGGTTCTAATATGATACACATCATGTAAGTGTACCATAATTATTTCATATATTTTCACCATATAAATAGGTACTTTACATAACATTTACATATATGAAAATTCATAGCATATACTAGGACATTAATTACTTCACTTTCTTTCTCCCATATTGTAGATCTCCTTCATGCATATGTCTATAATCATAATTAACCTATATTGATTGGTTGTGGGAGGGTGAGATTCTAAGGAATCTTAGTAGCAAACATTCTTACTTAAATATGTAAGATAGATGTTAATGTATAATATGTAATTTCATTAAATTTTCTTTAATTAATGACATGTTATCATGCTTTATGCTTTGAATAAAATTGCATGGACATGGGAAATATGTTATACATAACATATTCAACATCATTTATCATTTCACAACATTATTCAATCATCATATACATATCAACACATAAGTATACCACATTACGCATCTAAAACTGTAAGTTCACTACCTTAATCTTTATCCTTTTTATCTTTGCTCCCTTTGTCTCCAACCAAATATTAGTTTCTTGCTCAATCTCTTCAACTCACTCTTTGACATGTCATGGCCCTAAACACAATTATATTGAATATACAACTCATTAGAGCCATTACATAAATATTGTACATTAAATCCCTTAAAATCCCTAACTCTTAACTTAATTCTTGGAGTTAGTGGTTTACTTTGTAATAATTATTTTCTTACACCAATCCTACATAATTTTGTCCAAGAAATTCAAATATGAGATTATATTTACAAAAATCAAACTTCTTCGTTGACTTTTGTACAGAATCGAAACATACCCTCTTTATTTCTAAAAATTCTTATTTTGATCCCAATATTTTCAATACTTATTTCTCTACTTTATCCAACAAATTTTTTCATTTTAAACTCATTGGAAGCATCAAAATCATGAAATTCTCACATATAAACAATAATTCATATAGTGGCAGCCAAGAACATAAAACCCTAATTGCATGCATACTTGAATTTCTAAACTAATACTACTTAATTCTAGCATGTTCAAACTTATCTAAACTATATATAATATAAAATTCATATTTCCCCTAGAATTCTAGATCACATCCAGCAGCCAATATGGAGAGAAAATGGTGTTTCAACAATCCAAATTAAAGAGACATCTTTCTATAACATAATACAAAGATAGGAGGAAAAAGTTACCTTGAATCTTGGCTCTTGGAATGCTTCTTATTCTTGCTTGGATTTCATTTTGGCAGCACCTCCCTATGGTTCTCTTATGTTCACGCCACATGAAGGTAAATGGAGGGGTATTTATAGGTAAAAATCCAAGATTATGAGTGGATAAGATTGATTCTAACACTATTTAATCTAATGGTCCAAAATTGCTCTCATTTTTGAGTTAACCTCCAATCAAAATAATGGATAAAATCACATGATAAAATCCTTCATTCTCCCTTGCACATAGCACCATTTGGACATGAGGAGGGTCCCACAAGGACACCTCGCTTGTTCTTAAATTTGCTTCCTTTCATATATTTTTTTAAAATAACATAAAATCCATTTTGACCGCATAACCAATTTTTCAAAATTTGCGCCTCATACTTGACGCAAATTTGGACCCTCTTTAGGTTCAAACCAATAATTGACACACACCTTAAGATATTTCCTTTACTAGGTGCCCTAATATATTTTAAATTTTGGAATAAATTCTATAAATCTCTTTTAAGGTTCTTAACATTTTTAGAAATTCATTATACTATTAAATAAATTTCTTACAGAGTTTCATAATTTTCTAAGACTCAGAAGTCATAATAAAAAATTTATATATTTCATTAAATCCTTTTATCGGTATCCTTTTTTACCTTAAGTTTTATAATAAATTCTACATGACTTCTTTTTAGGTTCTGTCAGCTTTATAAATTATTATAAAAATTATAAAAAATTTCTACTAAATTTTATCTGATTATGAGGTCCAAAAAGTCCTGTATAAGTTTCTAGATTTTGTAGATTAATATTAATTTTTTGGCACTACAAATCATAATTTTGAAAAATATATTTTTTCCAATTACCATTTTCTATTTACTGGTAGAATTTATGATTATAACATTTTTGACCAGTTCTAGACCATTTCTAACTTAATTTTCTCATAATTACAGTTTTATCCCTTGAATTCGATAAATTTCACTTTAGTTCCTGAATTTGTCAAATTCTATTTTGGTCTTTTCTAATTTTGAAATATCATTTTAGTCCCTTAATATAGTTTCTTGAAATTTCATAATATCAATTTGGTCCCTTGATGAATCTTTTTCATAAACCATGAATTGTTTTCTTTTACAATTTGGTCCCTAAAGCCTTTTTGTTTGTATTTTTCATTTCTTTCTTCAACTTGAACTTATCTAACCATTATTATTTCTTTTGATCATTATCACAATCTTTTCCAAATCTCTTTCTCTTATTAGTCTTATATAGATAAAGAAAAATCAGGATGTGATATTTAACAAGTCATGGAGCAAAGCATGCACAATATGTTGTGTGTGGACTAGCACAAAGGATGAGAAAGATCCAAGAGACGACTAGGAAGATAGACCCACTTGGGGCCAAGTTCAGCTGGATATTCAATAAGGAGATTTCTATATTCAATAGTGAGATTAATAATGCCATTTTAATTAGTCAAATATATGTAATTTCTCTATTTTTAATAAAGAATCACACTACTTAGTGTATAAGCTTTGAAATGTCAAATTGAATAAAGCAATATGTAAGCGAGTGAAGCATCAAGAATATTTCAGGGTTAAAGTCTAAATGTTTTCTCACAAGATACACTAGGCATCCTAAAATAAATGGTGGCGCAATGTCTCACCTTCATTTCTATTAATTTGATCGTAAGTTAACTATAAACATTAAAAACATTCCTTAGAAAATCATTAATATTGTACTTTATAAGACAATTAATACTGATTAAGTCCCTAAAATTACAAATACATGCAAAAAGATTAATGCAATTTTTTTATTTAATTAAGGGTATAATCATTTTTATTCTAATCCATTTGCTAGATACACTTATTGCAACCATAAGGGCCACACTACTACTTCTTGTTATCACAAGAAGATGGGTATCTATAAGAAATTAAGATGGGTACCTACGAGACATTAAGATGGGTACCTAAAGGTACTTATGAAGTAAATATTGGAAAACGTGCCCTAGGGGCCAATCATTATCTTATAAACATTATTGATTTATGAGTTTATCAATTGTGTTATCATATTATTTGCATGTTTACTGTGATAACCATCCTTGGATAATTCATGATCTTATCCTAAATATCCCTAGTCGGTCATCTGTGCGGGAGCAGAGATGAAATAAAACCAGTATGACTTTGAAGATGTATAGAGATATAAATCAAAGTCATAGGCACATGTAAGAGTACAAGGTGTTGGACCGACCCGCTATGAGAGAGTTGCATGGGTTACGTCATAAGCTTCTCTCATGTACAAACCATGTCACTATGCCCTTTGACCTGAGATCATCATGGATTCCTACATGACAAACGCTCAGCTTTGACCTAGTCAAAAGTCACTTTTGACCGAGTAATCATATGATATCTCAAATTTGATTTATGAGAATAAATCAAATATAGTACAATCTTATCTTTATTTAAATTAAATAAATAGGTGAATTAAATCTGTGAGACGGATTTAATATAAACATTATTTAATTAGTTTCTTATCAAATTATACAATATGTGATATTGCATTAATTTTGGAATTAATATAGATTAATTTCAAGATCCAATTCGGTTGAGAAAAACGCAGAGCATCCTATATATCTGATTTTAGAAGCTACATTTTTGGTACACAACACACAACACACAACACACAACAACAGAATCTGCAAAAGGTTTGCAGATAAGAAACTGGTGAAGTAGAGACGGAGAGGATGAATTCTTGAGAGAGCCTTGGAGGGACAGGAGACACTAGCACGTCATTCGTGGTTGGAACGCTGTTCGTGTGGATACCAGTAGAGGAAGCTGACCTGATGCGTCGACTTCTTGCGATCAGAAAGAGAGCACGAGCTGCGGAGAGAAGCTGTGGACATCTTCTTGCGATCGGAAAGAGATCACCAGTCGCAGAGAGAAGCTGTGGAAGTCACTGAGGAACACCAAGGGTAATGCTTCTTTCCACTTAACTTAAACACATACGGTAGATCCTGGCAAGGAATGGAAAAAAAAATTTAAATTAATTTCCGCTGTGTGTCTTCCAATTCCTTACAGTGGTATCAAAGCCGTGCCGTTTTGTGTTTAAGTTAGGCTTGATTGTTGATTCATATGGTATGTGTTAGTCATAGCCGATCATATAATATACGCTTTATGTATGACATATAAGGAATCCGTGTTGTGTATGACATAAAAGGAATCTAAAAGGAAATTGAAATCGGTGGTGATGCGTTTTGATTTGATCAATTAACATAAATGGGGTCTAAGAAAACCAAATGCAGATTCGTAGGGTAACATAATCGTAACATATGTTATTTGATGAATGTTTTAGATATGAAACATTAATTGCCCTTGAATTAAATCTAAATATTGATTCTTGAATGTTTGGGTATGGTGAACAATATGGCTCTAGATTGCAAGTGTTATAATTTTTTAAATACGGCCTGCATGTTGTGCCTTCCTCTATATACTCTCAATGTACCTTCTCTTCTCATCTCACTCCCCTCTAATGTTAAAAGAGGTTTCTATATGTAATTTCCCTTTTCTTACTAGAGAGCTCCTCTCATTGGCTTGAGGGGACTTATGATAGGTGAGCCATATTGTATCACGTTTAGATTATGCGTATTATGATTATATCAGAAACATGCATATACTTGTATGAGATACAAACTGAGAAACATGCATTCTTATAAACCAGATAGTTAAATTAAGCCCTCTAAATGAAATCTTAAGTCATAATGCTGTCAATTTATGAACACTTGTCAAAACCTCGTTCGCTCAATTGTGGACTCCACCAAAGTGGGTGCTTTTGAGTTATCTTGGGGAGATAAGCAAGAGTAATGGTGCTACTCTCACATGTTTATTATTGTTTGACTTAATTGAGATTAACAAAACAGTTTTGATCAAGGCATTGGATGGGATTAAAAACATGCCAGATCATATGATGATAGGATCCCATGAACATCTAAGAGTTACATTTGATGTAATTGGTAAAGGTGTTACCTACCTAAATAACTTAATTTAAGCGTCCTGCCAAAGCGGACTTAAGTTTGCGCCAAATATGGATCTTAGCCCACTAATTATTGCATTGAGGGTTGTTTATTTAGTAGGAGATTGCTAATTAAATTGCATATTTTTAATTGTAGAATCATGACGACTAGTAATACTTCTACATTATAGCTGTGATCTGTCCTTGAGAAGGACAAACTTAATGGGACAAACTTTCTTGACTGGTTTAGGAACTTGAGAATTGTTCTCAAGTAGGAAAGAAAGGCGCATGTCCTAGATCAACCTATTCCTGAGGAGCCAGCGGCCAATGCTCCTAGAGCTCAGAGAGATGCTTACACGAAGCATAAGGAAGACTCTGTCGATGTGGGATGCTTGATGCTAGCCACCATGGTTTCAGAGCTCCAAAGAGATCTGGAACACATGGAGGCTTATGAGATGATTGTGGATCTCAAGGAAATATTCCAGCAACAGGAAAGGCAAGAGAGGTATGAGACCACTAAGGCCTTATATTCCTGCAAGATGGCTAAAGGTGCATCAGTTAGTACTCATGTCTTAAAGATGAAAGGGTACATTGATCACCTTGAGAGGCTTGGATTTCCCATGAGCCAGGAGTTAGTTACGAATTTGATCTTGAACTCACTCCCCGAAAGTTATGACCAGTTTGTCATGAACTACAACATGAACAATATGGAGAAATCTATTTCTGAACTGCATGGGATGCTTAAAACTGCTGAGCCAAGTCTTAAGAAGAAGCCCAGTGCTGTTTTGATGGTTCAGAAAGGAAAGGGTATGAAAAAGAAAGGCAAAGGCAAGGGGAAGGGTCATGGCTCATCAGGTAAGACCAAAGAGTCAGGCAAGCCTGAAACCAAGCCTGCACCAAAGAAGGCAAAGCCTCTGAAGGAAGGAGTCTGCTTCTTCTGCAATGAACCTGGTCATTAGAAGAGGAATTACAAACTCTACCTCGAAGATCTAAAAAAGAACAAGAAGGATAGCGGGGCTATCGCTTCAGGTATTTATGTCATAGACATTCATCTTTCTACTTCCACTTCATGGGTATTAGATACTGCATGTGGTTCTCATATTTGTACAAATGTGCAGGGACTAAAGGATAGTAGGAAGCTAAAAAAGGGCGAGGTTGACCTACGAGTTGGAAACAGAGCAAGGGTTGCTGCGTTAGCTGTAGGCACTTATGAATTAGTTCTGCCCACTGGGCTTTTGTTAGTTTTGAACAATTGCTATTATGTTCCTGCTTTAAGTAGTAACATTGTTTCCCTTTCTTATTTGGATAAGGAAGGTTTCACTTCCATTGCTGGGAATAATAGATGTTCTATTTATCATAATGATATTTTCTATGCTCATGGTGATTTGCATGTTGATCATTACATATTAAATTTGGAACAACCCAATCATGGAAATATCTATAACATAACCGCCAAAAGGGTCAAATCGAACGATTTGAATACGACATACCTCTGGCACTGTCGTCTGGGCCACATAAATGAGAAACGCATTTCCAAACTCCATCAAGATGGATTTCTAAACTCATTTGATTTTGAATCATATGACACTTGCGAGTCTTACTTGTTAGGAAAGATGATAAAGTCACCCTTCACTAGGCACAGTGAGAGGGCCATTGATTTATTGGGCCTCATACATACAGATGTGTGTGGACCGATGAACACAAATGCTAGAGGAGGTTATTCGTACTTTATAACATTCATAGATGATTTCACCAGATATGGGTACATCTATCTGATGAGACATAAATCTGAATCTTTTGAAAAGTTCAAGATATTTCAAAATGAAGTACAAAACCAGCTTGGCAAAACAATTAAAGCCCTTCGATCTGATCGAGGTGGTAAATATTTGAGCCAAGAGTTCATAGATTATCTCAAGAGTTGTGGGTTAGTCTCGCAATTGACTCCTCTAGGGACACCACAATGGAATGGCATTTCTGAATAGAGGAATCGAACACTATTGGATATGGTTCGATTCATGATGAGTCGAACAGATCTTCCGTCCTCCTTTTGGGGCCATGCCCTAGAGACAGCTGCGTTCACACTAAATCGTGTTCCATCTAAGGCAATTGAAAAGATTCCGTATGAGATATGGATTGGTAGGACGCCTAGTTTGTCTTTCCTCAAGATTTGGGGATGTGAGGTCTATGTTAAGCAACAAGCCTCAGATAAATTAGCCCTCAAATCCTCAAAGTGCCTTTTTGTGAGATATCCTAAGGAAACCAAGGGATATTATGTCTATAACCCTGCTGATAACAAAGTGTTTGTTGTCAGAAATGGTATCTTTCTCGAACGAGAATTTATCTCTAAAAGAACCAGTGGGAGTAAGGTACATCTTGAAGAAGTTCGAGAGCCACAAGACACCACAGAACTATAGATGGAAAATAGAGAAGACTCACAACAAGTTGTTGAGACTCCTCAAGTCACGCAAGGTCTACGGAAGTCTAATAGGACATGACTTCAACCTCTGAGATATGAATTTCTGATTTATGACAGTCGTGATGTGTTGCTCATTGAGCATAATGAGCCGACTACCTATCAAGAAGCTATAGTGGGACCAAACTCTGAAAAGTGGCTTAATGCCATGAAGTCTGAGATGCAATCCATGTACGACAATAAGGTTTAGACCTTAGTCAACCCGCTTGAAGGTGTAAAAACTGTCGGGTGCAAGTGGGTTTTTAAGGAGAAAACTGACATGGATGGCAATGTAAATGTCTTCAAGGCACGATTGGTTGCAAAAGGATTTACTCAAACTCATGGTGTGGACTATGATGAGACCTTTTCCCCAGTTGCAATGGCCAAATCAATCAGAATCCTCTTTGCCATAGCAGCATATTATGACTATGAAATATGGCAGATGGACGTCAAAACAACCTTCCTTAATGGAAAGCTCCTTGAGGATGTGTACATGACATAACCTGAAGGGTTTGTGCGCTCCGAGGACTCTGGCAAAGTATGCAAGCTTCAAAGGTCCATTTATGGACTGAAGCAAGTATCTCGGAGTTGGAATCATCATTTTGATGAAGTAGTCAAAGAGTTTGGATTTCTTCAAAACATTGATGAACCTTGTGTGTACAAGAAGGTTAGTGGGAGCACAGTTGTGTTTTTAGTACTCTATGTCGATGACATCTTACTTATTGGGAATGACATTCCTACCTTACAGATTGTCAAGTCTTAGTTAGGAAATTCTTTCTCGATGAAAGACTTGGGTGAAGCCACCTACATCCTAGGAATCAGGATCTATAGAGATAGATCCAAAAGACTTCTAGGACTCAGTCAGAGTACATACATAGACAAAATACTGCATAGGTTCAGTATGCACGAATCAAAGAGGGGTTTCATACCCATGTCTCATGGTAGTCACCTCACCAAAGATCTGTGTCCTAGTACATCTGATCAGTGAGATCGCATGAGTAAAGTTCCATATGCCTCGGCCATAGGATCTATCATGTACGCCATGTTATGTACTCGACCGGATGTCTCATTTGCCTTAAGTATGACTAGCAGATATCAACAAGACCCTGGTGAGGCCCATTAGACTGCTGTCAAGAATATCCTTAAGTACTTAAGAAGGACTAAGGACTTATTCTTGGTCTATGGTGGATTGGATGACAAACTCTGTGTAACTGGTTACATAGACGCGAGTTTCCAAACTAACCAGGACGACCAAAAATCGCAGTCTGGATATGTATTCCTCCCCAATAATAGAGCAGTAAGCTGGAAGAGCTCTAAGCAGGGCACTATAGCAGATTCTGCAATGGAAGCTAAGTATATAGCAGCATCTGATGCAGCTAAGGAAGCCGTTTGGATCAGGAAGTTCATCACAGAACTAGGGGTGATACCTACCATCTCAGATCCAATAACTTTGCTCTGTGACAATAGCAATGCCATTGCACAGGCCAAAGAGCCTAGGTCACATCAAAGGACCAAGCACATACTCATGTGATTTCATCTCGTCAGAGAAATCAACGATAGAGGTGATATAAAAATATGCAAGGTAGCAGGAGAAGACAATGTTGCTGATCCTCTAACAAAGCCACTTGTGCAGGTAAAGCATGAGCGTCATGTTAGGTCAATGGGAATTAGTCAAATTAATTATTGTACCTAGTGCAAGTGGGAGGTTGTTGGAAAATGTGCCCTAGGGGCCAATCATTATCTTATAAATATTATTGATTTATGAGTTTATCAATTGTGTTATCATATTATTTGCATGTTTACTGTGATGACCATCCTTGGATAATTCATGATCTTATCCTAAATGTCCTTGGTCGGTCATCTGTGTGGGAGCAGAGATGAAATAAGACCAGTATGACTTTGAAGATGTATAGAGATATAAATCAAAGTCATAGGCACATGTAAGAGTACAAGGTGTTGGACAGACCCGCTATGAGAGAGTTGCATGGGTTACGTCATAAGCTTCTCTCATGTACAAACCATATCACTATGCCCTTTGACCTGAGATCATCATGGATTCCTACATGACAAATGCTCAGCTTTGACCTAGTCAAAAGTCACTTTTGATCGAGTGATCATAAAGACTATGTTCGGGCTTAGTGGTTTTTCATGCGGAGGAATGTGAATGGTCAAGATGAAATTTGTCCCTCACATTCGTAGAGAGATATTACTGGGCCCCTCGATGAGTGAGTCTGAGAAATGTATGGCCATACTGTAATGGAAAGGTAGTTCTATTTCTATAGTCAGACTACTCAGGGATCGAGAAAGTAACGGTCAGGAATAGGAGGATGACATTATCCATGCCTCATCCATGACCAAAATATCGCGTGACAGAAGGGACATGATATGGTTGTATAAAAGGTTACATCGTTTATCGATCCTCATATGATTTGGGTAGTCGTTATGTCTTGCTAGAGATCGCTTGCGACTTATGGGCCAGTATAACAAATGGCCCACTGCCAACTTCATATGGGCCTACAGGGTCGCACACAAAATAACCCAACACGAGCTATGATATCCAGATTCATTGAATCTAAGACGTGTCTAGATTCAATGAATGATCCAGGGTTGATGTATATATTTATTTATATTTATATTGTATATATATAAATTCGTATATATATATTTATATTTATATTCGTATATATATATTATATATAAGGGATATATAGGATTTAATTTATAAGGATAAATTAAATCTCTATCACGTTTGAATTTGAAATTCAAATTGATAGGATATCTCATATAAGAGATATTTACAAGATTTAATTTATAAGGATAAATTAAATCTCAATTACGTTTGAATTTGAAATTCAAATTGATAGGATATCTCAAATTTGATTTGAGAATAAATCAAATATAGTCCAATCTTATCTTTATTTAAATTAAATAAATAGGTGAATTAAATCTGTGAGACAGATTTAATATAAATATTATTTATTTAATTAGTTTCTTATCAAATTATACAATATGTGATATTGTATTAATTTCAGAATTAATATAGATTAATTCCAAGATCCAATTCGGTTGAGAAAAACGCAGAGCATCCTATATATCTGATTTTAGGAGCTATATTTTTAGTACACAACACACAACACACAATAACGGAATCTGCAAAAGGTTTGCAGATAAGAAACTGCTAAAGTAGAGATAGAGAGGACAAATTCTTGAGAGAGCCTTGGAGGGACAGGAGACCCTAGCACGTCGTTCGTGGTTGGAACACTGTTTGTGTGGATACCAGTAGAGGAAGCTGACCTGATGCGTCGACTTCTTGCGATCAGAAAGAGAGTACGAGCCATGGAGAGAAGCTATGGACATCTTCTTGCGATCAGAAAGAGATCACCAGTCGCAGAGAGAAGCTGTGGAAGTCGCTGAGGAACACCAAGGGTAATGCTTCTTTCCACTTGACTTAAACACATACAGTAGATCCTGGCAAGGAATGGAAAAAAATTTTAAATTAATTTCCACTGCGTGTCTTCCAATTCCTCACAGTAAAAGCATGACGGACTAACCAATCAGGACCCAAAAAGATATGGGTACCTAAAGACAGATGATTCTTTTTGCAGGTATGTCTCAAAGCATCTAAGATAGCTAAGTGGTATATTGACACTCAAGAGACATGACTGGATATGTTGACAAATTCTTTAATTTCACACCTAAAGAAGGAGAAAAAGTCAGCTTTGGAGAAAACCAGTCTGGAGTAATTGCCAGAATTGGAAGCAAAGATGGCATGAGGATTGAAGATGTCTACCTCATAGATAGAATTTGCCACAATTTACTCGGTGTCAATTAGAGTGCAGATAAGGACAATTGGGTGATTTTCAATTTTAAAGAATGTTTGATTATCAACAAAAAGGATCTAACACTCAACAAAGATAAGTTAAAAGCAAAACTCAGAGCACCAAGGGACAATAACTATTATAATATTTCATTTAACTCAAATCCTTCTGAAAATTGTTTTATAGGAAAAATTGATGAAAGTTGGCTATGACCTAAAAGGTTAGCCTATGTAAACACGAGACAAGTTTCGAAAGAAATTATAAAAGATTTAGTAATCGATTTGCCTAAAATAAATTTTGAAAATAACGTTGTTTGTGATGCTTGCCAACGAGGAAAACAAATAAAGTCTTATTTTAAATCGAATAATGTAGTCTCAAGTAAAAGACCATTTCAAATGTTTCACATGGATTTGATTAGTCCAACAAGAGTAAAAATTTTTGGAGGAAATTGATATACTCTTGTGATAGTTGATGTCTATTCTAGATTTACTTAGACTTTGTTTCTTCCTTCAAAAGATGAAACATTTGAAGTTTTCCTTGTTTTTGCCAAGAAAGTCCAAAATAAGAAAGGTATTTCTATTATGTCTATTAGAACTGATCAAGAAAGAGAGTTTGAGAACCATGAGTTTGCAAGTCTGTGAAGAACATGTGATTGATCATAATTTCTCAACTCTATAGACAACTCAACAGAATAGAGTGGTGGAATACAAGAACAAAGTAATTACTGATATGCAAGGGCTATGCTAATGAAAAGGTGATCTCTTAAGTATTATGGGTAGAGACTATGACCACAACATGCTACATCTCAAGTAAAGCATATATCAAAAGTATACTCGAAAAAGCACCCTACAAGCTATACAAAGGGAGAAAATCAAACATATTTCACCTAAGAATCTTTGGCAGCAAATTATTCATCCACAACAATAACAAAGGCAATCTCGATAAATCGATCTTAAATCTGATTAGGGGTATATTTTTGGGATATTCTAACTATAGTAAAGCTTATATATTTTTTAATAAAAGAAATTTTGCAATTGAATAGTCAATTCATATATTTTTTTGCTGAAGTTGAATCATTTTCAAAACCCTTTTTTGAAGATGATGCTGACATTATTCAAAAGTTTGAAAATTTGAATCTGAACAAAAACTCAACATCATTAGACTTTAAAAAACTTTGCGAAACAATTTTTCAAGAGGATAATAATCAACCTAAACCCTTACATTATGTAAATAATCATTTTTT
Organism: Leucaena leucocephala; assembly: GCA_037074615.1. NCBI lineage: Eukaryota > Viridiplantae > Streptophyta > Magnoliopsida > Fabales > Fabaceae > Leucaena > Leucaena leucocephala. The sequence continues at coordinate 13,111,350 of CM073528.1, read as the reverse complement.
ACACCAGGTCATTGGTGACATCAAGGAAGGGTAAAAACCCAAAGACAAATGTTCAATAAAGTGAGATTCTCTACTTTTATTTTAAATATTGAACCAACCAATGTTATTGAGGCTCTATTAGATATCTTCTGGGTAAAAGCCATGTAAGAAAAGCTAAACCAATTTGAAAGAAATCAAATTTGGGACTTGGTACCCAGCCCTACTGATCATCCTGTTATAGGCACCAAATGAGTGTTTAAGAGTAAGCTCGATGAATTTGTAGTCATCATAAGAAATAAAGATGGATTAATTGCTAAAAGCTATAATCAATAAGGTATTGATTATAAGGAAACATATGCTCCAGTGGCTAGATTAGAAGCTATATGAGTACTCTTAGTCTTTGCTTGTATTAAAGACTTCAAACTTTATCAAATGGATATTAAAAGTGTATTTTTGAATGTTTTCATTATGGAAGAGGTTTATGTTGAGCAACCACCTACTTTTGAAAGTCTTAACCATTCAGATTATGTTTACAAATTGAAAAAAAGCTTGCTCCACGAGCTTGGCATGAACGACTAAACAATTTTCGGTTAAATAAGAATTTTGAAAGAGAAAAAGTTGATACTACTTTGTTTATTAAATGAAATAACAATGATCTATTAGTAGTACAAATTTATATTGATGATATTATTTTTGGATCTACTAATAAGAATCTTTGCCAAGAGTTTGTCAAGATGATGAAGGGTGAATTTGAAATGTCGATGATAGGTGAACTCAACTTCTTCCTTGGGCTACAGATCAAACAGAAGAAGGATGCCATTGTGATCTCACAGACAAAGTATTTAAAGGAGCTCTTGAAGAAACTTGAGATGGAAAAGGCCAAAAGTATGTCAATACCGATGAGCTTAAACATCTAGAAGAGGTAGATGAAAATGAGATGGACTTTGATATCATAAAATATAGAGGGATGATTGGGTCACTTCTATATTTGACAGCAAGTAGACCAGATATACAATATAGTAGGTATGTGTGCAAGATATCAAACTACACCTAAGGAATCATATGCCAAAGTTGTAAAAAGAATTTTTTTGATATCTCTCTAAAACCATGAACCTTGGAATATAGTTTTCCAAAAGGAGGTGGAGAGTTCCTATTCGCTTACTCAGATTTAGATCATGCGAGATGCAAGACTGGTAGGAAGAGCACTAGTGGGTAATGCCAATTTCTTAGTGATTGTCTTGTTTCAACAAGAAATGATCTAATGTGGCAATCTCTTCAACTGAAGCTGAGCATGTAGTTGTTGGAAGTTATTGTGCACAAGTTTTATAGTTAAAGAAACAACTACAAGACTTAGGAATTCATCTGAAGGATATACAAATTATTTGTGACAATTCTAGTATCATCAACTTATTAAAGAATCAGGTACTTCCTTCTAAAACAAAGTACATTGATATAAGACATCATTTCATCAGAGATCATGTGTACAAGAAAAATATTAGTGTGGAGTTCATTCCTACCCATATGTAGCTTGCTGATATTTTCACCAAACCTATGGCAAAAGATCAGTTAACCTACATTAGAAGAGAATTGTGAATAGTGAATCCCAATGAATTGTAAAGTTTTCTTTAGTCACAAACTTCTTTAGTACATTTAAAATTTAATGTTAAATAACTTAAACATCAGAGTATTTAGAATTTTTTTTTTGCAGGAAAGTTGAAAGTAATCGATAAAATTGCTTTATGAAATTTATTGAATACCTCTTTGAGAGGAAAGCTTATCGAAGTATTCTTCGATAAAAATGAATTGTTTTTGTGATTTTACGATGTTTAAAACTGAAATTTATCAAACATCTTATTGATAAAGGCTCTTATTGATAAGCTAATAGATAAATTAACTTCATTTATAAAGTGTTATGTGATGTTTGTATTGTTCAATTCTTCGATAAGAGTACTTTTCCAAAGGCTATTTGATAAAGTTTGCAAAAGGCATTGAAATTTATCGAATACTTATCAATAAGATTCTTATCGAAAAGCCATAGAATAAATTGAGTATTTTTGACAAAACAATTAATGTTTTTGATCAAATAACTCTTTAATAAGTTTGTTTATCCAAGAATTCTTTGATAAATCTTGTGTGTTTTTATTGAAAAAGGTTGTTATTTATTGAACTACTCTTTGATAAGTTGTCTTATTGAACAACTATTTGATAAATATCTAGCTGTTGTTTGAAAATTTATTGATAAACACTTTGAACAAGACAATTATCGAAGACCTTATTGATAAATTATTAGTGATTTAGGCCAAACATGACCATTACTACTTAGTTCATTGAACATTTCCTTGAAAATTCCTTCTGATTCTCTGAACCCAAAAAATTATAACTGCTCCCATAACCTCTTCTATGCAATTAAACCTCTCAAAAATCGTTCCCCCAAACGTTCCCAAACTTATTATCCATAAAACTACCCATTACTCCTCTTTCTTTGCCATATTTCTTACTACATCACTGTTCATCGTCTTTCTTCTTTTTATAAAAATGGAAAGAACTAAAGTACTCGAGGTTGGTTTGGCGAAAGAGAAAGGTAAATAGAAAGATTTAAAGCCAAAACCAAAATACAAGCCAAAGGTAACTAAGGACAAAAGTCCTCCAAAGGATCTAACCCCTCCTGCTACAAATACTTCTTAAACTTAAGCAATTGTAGAGGGTTCACCAAGCCCAATTAGGCTATCAAGAGAAAAAGACATCAATTGGCCGTCTATGAAGAATCTTACCATATGCACACTGATGACAATCTTGAACAAGTTGTCAAGAACGCCATTAGTTCTGCTGAATCTCTTTAGGGAAAATGGTACAACAAATGTCTAGGAGAAGAACTAAGTCTTCTCAAGGTACCTCTAGATCTCTTTGTCTATCCCTTTCTAATCCTTCTCATCCATCTAACGCTCCTCAATCCAATCTCTTAAGGAGATTGTTGAAGCCTAGAGGAGTGCCATTAGGATTATAGGAACTGAGATTGTGGAATTGAAGAATAAAATGAATCCTTTGAACACCATCTTCAATATAGAAGATCTTCTGTTCTCTCCAATATCCAACACACAGCCTCCAGTAAGTGCCCAAAATCATCATCCTTATGCTCCAATTCACTTATCTGACTCTCTTGCCACTGTACAAACTACTCCTGCTTCTTTCTCAGCACCTTAGACCTCAACCACTATTCCTTCTTCCTCCTCTCAATCATTTGGCTACACTACCACTCCTTCTGCTTAAACTTATCAGCACACCCTTCCTCCTATCACTTAGGAAGTACCTTCATCAGACTTCATAGAGTAACCTCCTCCTCCTCCAACTGAATCCACTCTTTCCACTGAAAAGCTAACTGCTCCCTCTGCACCTACTCCTCCATTTGAACTAACTTCACCAGCCCAACCAACTAAACCTACTACTGAGAAATAGCTAGCTCAATCTTCCTCCTATGACTTAGTTTTTGATAATTGACAAAATGAGGGAGAGAAGAGTGAGATAAACTGAGAGTAGCTGTCTTATTTTGTTATTTTGTTTGTTCTGACTAGTTTATTTTTGTTCTAATTTGTAGTGATCAAAAATTTTAATCAATGGAAAATTGTTGCTTCACTTGCTTCTATTTTGCTTATGTAATTGTTTGCTTCTGTGCTTAAGTATTGTTTATGATTACTAATGCACTTTCTGATTCTAGTAACCTTAATGGTTTCAATCTTTATCCATATTTAAATTTTGTCATCATCAAAAAGAGGGAGAAATGTTAGACTCCAATATTTTGATGATGATAATTGAAAAATAATTTCAAAACTTAAATAATTCTATTAAGAGCATATATCAATAAGCTTATCAATAAGATGTCTACTTGATAAGCTCTTTGATAAATGAAATTTTTGTGTGTGAAGATAATATGTTTATTGAAGTACATTTATCAAAGCCCTATTCGATAAAGATAAGGTTGCTTACCAATAACGCCTTTGATAAATGAACAACATAATCAGTATGAGTCTTTAATTTTAAAACTATATCTTATCGAAGACTTATTCAATAAAACTATTTATCAATAAAGCCTTCGATAAATTTGAAAATGACTCAGAGTATCATATGAAAGCATTTATCGATAAGATGATTGCTCGATAAAGACTTCAAACAAAAAACTTTGTGAAAATGATTCTTGAAATTAATTTATCAAAGTCTTGATCAATGAATGAATTTATTGATAAAGTTTTCGATAAATGAAGAAAATTAGATAGTTTTTGTATTTTAAAACTTACCAATTTATTGATAAGTAACTTGATAAATATCATGTCTGTAAAAGAGTTATTGATTTCAAAGACTCAATTTATTGAAGTATTATTCGATAAGGGCATTTATCAAAGAACACTTTGATAAATAAGAGAAAATTTTACTTTAGATTAAAAGTGTTTAAATTTTTAAAAGTAACTTGAGTGATTTATCGATAAGTTATTTGATAAGACTATTCTTCAAATAATACATTGATAAATCAGATACAGTAAAATAAATTCAAGTTTGTTCAGTATATGGTACTTATCAATAAGCTATTCGAATAGGCAATATATCGATAAGAGAAGAAACTGTTCATTGAAGGAATTTATTCAAGTCTTTTCAAAGTCCTCTTTGATAAGTTATCTTATCCATGAACTCTGCAATAAATACTGTTACAAATTCAAAAGATTTTTAAACTAGACTTTTTAGAAACCATTTAGACTTAGAGTAATCATTCCTATATGTTTATAAATCATTATCTATTATTCTCACAACGTTTTCCTAGCGTCTTTCCATTATAGAGAACATTGAGAGGTGAAGTTGCAGCTAAAAGTAAAATTGTTAGAAGTGCACTAAATGCAATTACCTGCTGTCAACCGCCAACGACTTTGTCTCGGCTTCACTTAAACCATCTTGTATCTAACGAATAACTTACAAGCTGCATCTATAAATGTGAGACAAATTGAATACCGGAATTCAAAAGTTTAATAACCTACAAAAACATTTATTCGCATTCATTCTTATTCTATGTATTATGTGCTTATACTCTATTATATCTTGTTTCACTTAGTGTGAATAGAGTAATCTTCTAATAGAGAGATAAATTATTTTACTTCAGTGTTTAGAAGAATTACTCTACTAAGAGAGTGTGTAATTTCTCAATCATCTTTTTGAGTTGCACAAGAGTATGTAAAGGGGAATGAGAGGGATTATCATAGTTGATGTACTGAGGTGACAAGAGCCTTGTTAATTTTGGAGGATATATTAAAAAATCTCATAGGGAATATGAGAACTGGACGTACTCTAAGAGGTTAGGCCAAACCAGTATAAATCAATTGTGTTAACTTCTTCCTTCATACACTCAATGATATTATGCTTATACTTATCTATTTAAATTGCGAAGAGTTTCAAATTTTTAAATATCATCCAATTCATCCCTTCTTAGGTATAATTACCAAAACTAACACAACTGTGCTCCACGATTTTCATTGATGCACAAAACAAATAATATAATAAACACCTGTGCGAAAATTGTGGAGTGTTATTTCTGTTGATGCTTCAAGAATATTGCTCCACAATATCCCGTTGCTAATATGGTCACATGAATATCTCTCCACAACCTTCTGCAACTACCATTTGAATGCATCAAATTAATAATTATTTTCTATTTTCATCAAACAGAAAGGATTTGATGAAATGAAATTATTTTAATACATTAAAAAAATTTTGATCAAGAAAATTTGTTTTTATTATTATATTAATAACAAATTTAAGTGGAATGCGACTTACCTGTCGTCCATAGTGCAAAACAGAGTATAATAAAATAATTTAAAAGCCTAATAATTAAAATTGATTTCATTTAACTTAGACATCTAATTCATAACTACTACAAATTAATTTTAACTAATAAAATTGAGTTCCTCTAAACAAAAATAATTTCATAGCCGACAATTTACTTTATTTGACAGACATGGGATGCAGTTGCAGTCCATTTCATCCAATAAAAATCTACACAAATTTATTATCCTGCGTTTTTCATAAGTAAAGAAAATTAAATTTATTGTAATTCCATAAATGTAATATATTATCATACATATTTTTCACTCCGTAGATAATTTTAATTGCTAAGATTCTCTCAAATAAACATCATCTCCATCTCCACCAGGTCATTTAGCTTATGACGACGAGTCGTTTTGCCAAGGAGTCTTCAAATATAGCCACAAATCACTTTTCGAAAGCCCGGAGTTCAGACAGCGTGGTAATGAAGAAAGCAAAAAGTTGTTACACCGAAACCAATTGGGAATACAGGCTCGTAGAGACGTAGAGCGAGGGAAGGAGCGGGGACCTCGTTGTCATATCTTAGCTCTAGATTATATTATGATTCATTTTATGTCTATTAAAACTATTTTGAAAGGCCTAAGATTCAAAAAACCAATTATAAAATTTTTTATTTCTCAGGTACTTGATTTGGTATTTTCAAAACTTTTGTTCAATTTAAAAAATTCATAACTAATTTAAAAAAAATTAAAATTAAGTGGTTCCAAATCATACTGAAAGTTCTATAATATTTCTTTAAAGGAAAAATAATTTGAGGAACCTATTCATTGTATAACACTACCAGATTGATGTGAAATTTTTATTGTTATTTGGTCAAAATTTGTGTTTCAGAATTCTAACCCTAATTTTAAAAAATTACCATAAATTGTACACAGATTTAATTTAGATGTTCTAGCAATAGATTCAAATCTTGTTGTGTGTACTTTAAGCATGAAAAATTTCAAAGTCACATTCAAATATCTATTTAATGAAAATACAGTTCAAATGTCATTGCCTCATACAAGGTTATACATATGTCATAATTATTTATATATAACAAAAGATTCAAAATGTAATGGCATACGTGCATTAGTATTCTATCGTTATACCCTTGCCTCTTGATGGCTTAGTCCCTAAATTATTGATCAATTGAAAGAGTAAGATTTTAATGAAATCCCAATAGCAAGTTATATCAATAAAAAAAATCAACAAGTATGATTATTATAGAACTAAGCATAATGTCACAAACAGAGAACTACTTCTATCTCACATTAACTCAACATACATCAAGTCAATACATCACAGTGCAAAGAGTAGTATTATTTCAACATTTCTACATCTTTAGTTTAACTAACAATCATGACAAATACATATATAATAATCAAGACAAATTAATATTAAGGTTAAGTAATCTTACTTCCTTAATCAAGCAAATCTTAGCTCATAATCTTGGCTTTAATTCCTTCTCCCACAAATGTTAAACCTTATTACAATATGATAAAGGGACACAACCATCAATATACAATCAGCTAGCTAAGGTTTAAACAAAAATCCTTGAAACCCTTAATCCTTTAACTTGATTTTTAGGGTTTTGTTTCTACCAACTTAAAAATAATTCTTAGGTCATTCTAACATAAGTTTTTATGTGGAATAAAAATATGAGATTGTATTTATGAAAATCAAATCCCCTTGAGATTTGATCATTGGCTGAGAGGTACCTAAAGAAAACCTAAATTTACAAATATGATTCCAATACTTTCAAAGCTTGTTTCTTAGGTTTACTCTGCACCATTTTTCATTTTAAATATATTGGAATCAACAAAATCAATTCCTATGTTAGATATCTCAAAGTGTCTGAGAGGCCTCATCAATTTCTAATCAAAAGAAATTAAACAGTCTTCATGCAATTTCACTTAAATCAACCACTAATCAATATCTTCAATCTATGTTTAATATCAAAATCATATCTCCCTAGTCATTATACTTTTCAGCTAGCATGCATCCATAAGGAATTCTTTATTTTCCAACCACCTAAATCATGATTTAACTAGCTAAAACATCAAAATGTTAAAGACATAAAATCACCTTCAATCCAATTTTAATGATCAAAGTGGTAAGCTCTTCCTCCTCTTGGAAAGTCAAGAATCCAATTGGCAAGAGTTTCCCTTCATGTGCCAAAATTGCTATAGTGCATGGAGGAGGAGTGGTATTTATAGACCATGAGCTAATTGTTTGCCCTCCAAGTTCATACTAATTACAATACTTGTCAAAATCCTATAGATTTTTGCACTAATTTTCTCACTTAAAATAATTATAATTATAATTATAATTCAAGTCAAAATACTCACCATTACTGGACAAATGGCGCAATATAAGCTAAGTAAAAATCTAAGCTTCTTGTTATATTAGTGCACTTTATATCAGAATAAATTATTATTTCATAATTCCAGCATTTTGAGCACTTTAATTAATTTTTATAAGTTCCATAATATAGTCCTACCATAGTTCTCTTTCAAAAATGTCTTTATTTTATTACCATCATAATTTTATTGATGATAAAATAGAAAAACTAACTTAATTCCTATTAACCAAACTTTACATGGGAATTAATTTCTAGAGTTTATGAGTTAATAAAAGGCTACTATCTTTTACATTATCTTAAATTAATTCTAGGGAAACCCTATAAATTTTCTTAGAATTTATTTACCCTTTTAGGTATTTATTGGAATTTTCCAAATAAAATCCCTATTTAGCTTAATTAGCCTTTAAAATCCTCTAAAATTTAACTAGGGGTATTTTGATAATAAAACCACTTGTAAAATGTCCTATAATTCCCAAATCATATTATCCATATTTTCTTCAATTTTCTGAGACCTTCAAATAGTTTAAATAATTTAATCTGGTTAAATAGCCCACAATTAGCCAAATATCAAAAGATTCCTAAAAATTACTCTAGGGATATTTTCATCATTTGTCACCTCAAATGGACCTTAATATCTCATTTTCTATTTTCTAAGATTTTTTTAGAATTTTCATGTATTTTTTTTATTATTATCCTTATTGGCCAGTAACTTTATGAAAATTACATTTTTGCCCAAACTTTAGCTTAACTTTACAAGTTACATCAACTATGTTAATACTACTTTTCTAACTATAAAATCCGAGATTTGACACTCATTTCCCTTATTCCCCTCCATCAGAAGAACTACGAGAAGACGAACAAGAAATGGAACTCTCTACCAACCGACCTTTCAATGTCGACGGCATAAGCTTCGTCAACTTTGTTCTCAAAGCCCAAGCTTTATTGGCCTTGTTCTTCTTCAAAGCTCAACAGTGTTCTCAGCTTCAACAGTGACAAATTTTTATATAAAAGAGGGGTGAATTCAGATTTCATGTTTTCTTGCTTTAGATGGAAAATTAGATCCCACCAAAATGGTGGAAATATATTTTCCATTATATGAGGAAAAATTGCTTTGCGTGGGAAATTGCCTTCCTGAGAAAGTGTCTATCCAAATAGCCACCGTCATATGAAAATTTGAATTTTCTAATTCCCTCCTCTAATTTTCCCTCAACCAAACGGACAACAAGTAATTCAGAATGAATGCTACTTTTTTAATGAATAGTACTTGCATGCCTTGGAGAATAATGACTCATAGAATATGGGAATAGCACTCTAAACTTGACATTGGAGAACTTATAGCCTTATTTGTTTCTGTTTTCAATGCAACTTGAGCAAAAGTTATGACTGCATAATATATTTTATGCAAGTTCAGCACTTCAATGCAACAAAGGATTTTAATTTCTAGAGGAACTACCTTGTGCTAGCATCTTTGGTTATTATCATTCAATTTTAACTAAATTATTCCTAAGTTCTTCATGGCATTCCTATACCTCCTAAAGCTATTGAGATTTTTTTTTATTTTCATACACTTATATGTATATATATATATCTTATCTTGGGCTTTTGATGCTTTAATCTTGGTACTTTGGGGCTAATTTGGGCATAATTGTGTCCAAAGGTAACTTTGGAGATTTTAGTGCTCAATTGTCATAATTTTAGTAAATTTTAATTTCAACATTTTATTTCTTTTTAATAAATTATATTCTATTTTATTATTTCTTTGTATAAGTAACGTTAGAGAGATTGGACACAACATAAATCAATTGGGTAAGGAAAACATGAAGATGATGCCATTCTAGAGGCTTTTGGAGAAGTTGATGATCGATTCACGATTGAGGTCAATATTTCACAAGAGGGAATTTCTAAATTTGATCTCTATTTCACTTTAATTGGGCCTAGACCTTAACCTTTGTATTGAGCCTATCAAATGGATTACCCAGTTCACTCTAAAGCATATCCTAACCCTAGTGATAAGCACACCTGCCTATAACTTAAGTAATCCATCCAATTCATCGTCCATGGATTTAACTAGTGAATGGGTAAGATATGCAACCATTTAGAGCGTGTTCGATCCCTGAAGAGTACCACTTTATTGTGGTTCCAGTCGTAATGTTGGGAAGGTATCCTAACTCCTAGGTATTTAGGTTTACACATGGGGGTAATAGATGGTTCCCCCTGCCCGACATTGGTATCGCATAGGAGGAAGGGAGACTTCGCCCTACCATTGGACTGTGGGTAAGCCCAACCCCATTCCAAAAATTTTTGTGTCAAAAGAAAGTAATCTATCTGCTTTAAGCACTCTAAGTCTTAGGGCTATGCTTTAGCTTTGGTGGGGGACTGGTGCCAAATCTACCTAAATTTTTTTGTTCCTAAAAAAAAAAGTAACCCATCCACTCTTGGTTTCCCTTTTTCCTTTCCTAAACCAATAAGTACCTTGATTTGACTGAAACGTCACCCTTAAGGTTAATAAAAAATTGGATACATAAAGATAATATAATGTAGTATAATGATGCAATTCGAATTGTTCTCTCGATGAGCCTTTATTAATCCTCGAACAAACTTAGTGATGAAAACATTGAAATTAACTTAAGGCAAAATGTTGGTTTTGAAATCTATTTTTGCACTTAAAACAAATGTACAATGAAGGTAAAATATTTTTGGTCTTTTGAATAAAAACAATCGAATGAGAAGATGAAATTGGATTTTTGGGAAATGCGATAATAAATGATCCTGTAAATGAACCGATGGCTATCATAACTTGATCAAAATATGGGAGAGTTTAAAAATAATACACCAAGTCTAAATAGTAACCCTAAACATTGTTAGGTCAAATGCCCTTAATTAATAAAATTCCCTAGGACTCTGGATGAAAAAAAAATTTCTTAACACATTTTAAACAAGTGCTTTACTGTAACCACATAGGCATGTCATCTTTATCTAAGTGCTTATACTAGAAATCCCTTTTACAGGACCAACACAACATAACCTTTCCTTCGTGTAACTTGAGTTTAACAATATATCTCAGATGTCCTAGATTTATCAATATACACTTTTCTATGGCAAATATGATCCCTCTCAAATCAAACTTTACTCAGATTTCCTTTCTTGTAAGCCTAGTGTCCATACTTAAGAAAATAAAGTATCATAAGGGACATGACATAGCCACTAGCATACGTATGTAAATTGTAGGTAATCTTCCTTTTGCCTATATATTATTACGATATGGATCAACCACTTTCCTAGAGTAATTCCTTAGATTGTATCTATCATGATCGCAGGATATATGCTAAAGTAGCAGTTGTTAAACTATATCTCCATGATATTGTCAAAGTCAAAAACACTGATAAAAGAACCGTTCCTTCCTAGGGCTCACACAGTAATAAAATAGGGATATTTTACTTTGTGATTCTTTTAGAACATGTGGTATGAATCACATGCTATATTTTTACTCTTCTACTTTAAGAGCGTACCCATTTTGAATATATTATAAACACCGTATAGATTTAAGTCAGACACTCAACATCTAAACCTAAATTCTTCAACTTTATCTCTATGACGTTGACATTGAATGATTTATTATCTGGCTACATGCATCATGGAAGTGGATTTCCATAGTTTGATCCAATTTCATGTATACGGATCTCATCTTGACTTGCCACATTTTAGCCAAGGTGACATATAGTTTGTGTTTCTTCTTTACCATATCAACATTCTTTACCGCTTTACTGGTGATTACAAATGTCTCATTTTTGCACACTCCACCTGAGAGTCAAAGGCAGTTGCTAATGTGAGAGAGCCAACCTCTCTTGCTTGTATAATATACTAGACATTGTATACTTTCACATAGGCACATCAAGTAATGATGAAAAACATAATTCCATTAATCATAAATGCATTACACAAGGTTTGCATTTTATATGTCAGAGCCTATACATAGCATAATAATATCTTTATTATTATCCAGTATAGCTCTACTTACCTTATGCTTAACTAGGGGTAATATCCTTACCCTGACATTGCCCTGGCCTTCTTTCTACCTTTATTAATAGAGATATTTCTCTATTCTAACCACTAAGAGCAATCCTCTACTTTATTAGAGTAGGGACTAGATAACTTACTTACCTTATTACTAAGCTCTGCCTAGTCCTTAAGCTCCTTGGACTGCTCATAGTTCCACTAGAACTCCTTCATTTCTTTCCTTTTTTTCTCTTTCTCTCTTTCTCTCTTCTTTTTCTTGCTAAATCCGTGAATGAAATGGAGGGAGGGGAGTGCCTATTTATAGGTGAGTGGAGGTGAAATGAATGGCTAAGATTGAATCGCGATGAATGGCTTAGATCGCTTGCTTTCTCAAGAAGCTTTGCCTGCATCATCACGATGACATCACCCTCCTTGATGACTCACCAATATGACATCATCCAAGGACACCTTAGGGGGTATGTGCTGGAATGGTGGGGCCCTTGGGACACCTCACCAGTTGACTCAGCCTTTCTAGAGAATTCTAGAGCTTTTTCCTAGAATGAATGGCCGAGATTGTGCCACGTGTCCTTTTTACTTTTTCTCCTTTTTCTAATCTCATGGCATGTGTCCTTAAATTTTCTTCTTTTCCTATAATAATGCCATGTGGCACCTTGTGGGTCCCATGAGGACACCTTTCATGCCACCTCATGGTCTAAAGTCATATCTGATCACTTTTTCCAGTTCTATCCTTAACCAGGTAACCTTACTTTATGGAAAAGCACTAAAATATTATTTTAATGCCTCTTAAACTCCCATAACCCTTGGGCCTACGTTTTTAGGCTTTAAAATGTCATCTTGGGTTTCTAACCAAGCCCAAGCACTCTGGTGGCTCAGTTCCCAAGAAACACCTCTTACTTTTCCATTATGCTCACAGGGACTTTCACTACTTTCCTTGAATTTTCACTTTCTTGCAGTTTAGTCCCTAAACATTATTTGTATGCTTCTGAGACTCCTGCATAATAGGGTCTAGTAGCCTTCCTTTTTTAGGCTATATACTAGGATTCTAGGCCTACAAATTGTGATATGACACTAAACCTATGATATCAGTTCATTGGTTAAAGGGGTCAGTGTCCAGAAAAATACAAAATTATGAAAATACCCCTATATTATAAAATAATTAAATAATGAGTGAAGGGTATTTTGGTCATTTGATTAAGGTTAAACAGTTAAGGAAGGTTATCTGTATAGTTGACCAAGGTCAAAAAATACTCTGGAAAGGTGTGAAAAGACAATAATGCCCCTAGAATTATAAAGAGGAACTAAGGGTATTTTGGTAATTTGCTAAGGTATATTTCTTGGGAACTGAGCCGCAAGTGCTTGAACATGATTAGAGACCCAATATGGCATTCTAAGATATGCAAAAATGTGGCCCAAGAGTTATGCTGGTCCAAGTGGTATTAAAATAATATTTTAGTGATTTTCAATAAAGTATAATTACCCGGTTAGAGATATAACTGGGGAAAGTGATTAGATAGAGCTTTAAACTCATCCAAAACTATGAGGTGGCATGAAAGGTATCTTCATGGAACCCACAAGGCACCACATGGCATGAGTCTAGGGGAAGAAGAAAAAGCTAAGGACACGTGGCACAATCTCAACCATTCATTCTAGGAAAAGACTCTGGATTCTCTGGAAGCATTGAGTCAACTGGTGAGGTGTCCCAAGGGCCCCACCATTACGCCACCTAAGCAAGTGAGGTGTCCCTTAGTGATGTCACTTTGATGAGTCATTAAGGATGATGATGTCATCATGATGATGCAGGCAAAGCTTCTTGAGAAAGCTAAGCAATCTGAGCCATTCATTGCGATTCGATCTTGACTGTCCATTCCACCTCCATTCACCTATAAATACCCCACCCCCTTCCATTCAAGGCACATCCATGTCCAAGCAATAGAAAGGAAGAGAAAGAAGAGAGAAAGAGAGAAATAAAGAAAGGAAGAGAAAGAAAGGAAGAAAAAAGAAGGAGTTCTGGCTGAGTTAGGAGCAATTCAAGGAGTTTAGGGACTTGGCAAGCTTTGGAATAAGGTAAGTAATTTATTCTAGTCCCTGCTCTAATAAATTAGAGGATTGTTCTTATGAATTTAATAGTTAGAATAGAGAAATATCTCTCTCTTGATAAGGTTAGCCGTTGATAGAAAGAAAATTAGGGGATTATTAGATTAAGGGTATTACTTCAAGTTAAGCTTGAGTTAAGTAGAGCTATACTGGATAGGATAATAATGAAGATATTATTATGCTATGTATAGGCTCTGACCTATAAAAATAAGGAACCTTAGAGCAAAGGTTAAGAGCTAGAGGAAAGGCTACACGTCAGGTAGTAAACTTATTCTAAACTTGTATGTATTGAATGTATGGTTGTTGGTGTTATGACTTGATTGATATTGTTCATATGTAAATACTGAAGCTCTATGCTATGATTACTTTGGCCAATTGTATTTTATATTTTATATGGAAACATTCACATTACATTATGTTGACATAATCACAAGCAATCACTAATACCAAGCATTAAAGCATACATTGTTTAGTATTATTTACTACTGAGATTTCCCCAGAAATCTCACTCCTTCCATATCGATCCAATCATAACAGGTCTTCTCAAGATGGAGGAGATAAAGACGCATGAAGAGAAGTTAAGAATTATTTAGCATGATTGATATGTAATTGATGTATGTTATGCATATGTATGAAAAGTTGGGTGCTGGAAATTGCCACTATGAATAGTAACTTGTAATGAGTCAGTGGCAATTGAGCTGTAATTTGAAATAGTAAACGATTGAATAAATATCTGATATTTTACCAGTAAATAATTGACATACCAATATTCAATTTTATATATAGAACGTCTTTTTTGGATGTCTACACATGGAGATATGATTTTTCAAAGTTGGGACCAAAATGCTGGAATCAGGGAAGAACTTTGGATGAACAGTAAAATTGAAGCATTGACCAACGTTGACTTGGTCAAGGCGTGGTCAATGAGTTATTTTTTCTTGAAAGATCATTAAGTTATATTTGTGTATCAATTTGAACCACTTCATTTCAAGTTTTCTAGAATTAATTATGATTTTTTGAAGTCATGTCATTTCTCTGAAATTTACACAGTTAACAATACTTGGTAGAGTAAAATTCCAGATTATGTAATTTGACTTCAATGACCTTTAAAGTGGTTCTACATGCTACCATTTGGTCCCTAAGATCTATAAAAATTAGTATGTTATAGGCTCTGGAATATATAACTATTTCTATTTGCTTTTTGTCTAATTCAGTTTTGGGATACATATCAAAAGCCAAAGGTATATCCATGGGATTACAGTCACTCATATTTAATCGCTCAAGTATTTTCTTAATATAAATATCTTGTAAAAGAGAGAGGATCCTTCTTGAGTGATATCTTTAGGTCTTAAATCCAAGAATATATTATTCTTCCTTCACGTTCTTCATTTTAAAGTTCAATGAGAGCTATTCTTTAGTAGTGGCTACCGAATCTAGACTATTTCCAGCCAATAATATATCATCTATATACAAAGATAATAGAACAAAATTATCCTCAAAATACTTAATATAGATTCACTAGTCTTCCTCTATCATCTTGAAGTTATATGAGGTTATTGCTTTATAAAATCTTAAATACCACTGTTTGGATGATTGCTTCAGGCAATAAATGGACCTTTTGAGTTTATAGACCTTGTTGTCCATCCTTTCTCAATGAAATCTAATGGTTGTTACAAATAGATTTCTTCATCTAGATCCTTACTAAAAAATGTAGTTTTTGACATCCATATGATGTAATTCTAGGTTTAAACTATTTACTATTATTAGAATAAGTCTTATTGAGTTGAAGCGCACAATAGGTGAAAAAGTATCCTCATAGTATATACCTTCTTATTGTATATATCCCTTTACAACTAATCGAGCTTTATATTTGACAATTGATCCATCCATCTTTCTCTTAATTTTTAGAGCCTACTTGTTCCTAATGGCTTTGTGCCCTTTTGGAAGATAAACTATCTCCCACACTTTGTTCTTTTTCATTGAGTCCATTTCTTCTTCCATTGCTTTCTTCCAATCCTCCTTAGCAGGACCTGCCAAGGCTTCATGAATAGAGTGAGGCTCATCATCCCCTTCTAGAGTAACTAAGAGTGCTTCACCTTCTTTAAAAGCTTCTCTTTGGAACACTTTCCTTTTACTTCTTCTTACCAGAGCTACTTGCTTACCTTTTTGTTTTTTATTTGTTTTGGTCTTTATGTTGACCTTTTTTGTCTCTCACTCAGATTGATCTACCTAAAAGATTCTGGTTTGTCAATATGTTTAGCATTATTCTGTTCTTGAGTCTCAAAAAGAGATACAATGCAATCAACATCTCCCTTACTTGGAAATTCTATCTCAATGAATGTGGTATCACTTGATACTATTTTAATCATTATTCCATCTTCATTTACACCTAAAAAATGTATCATTTAATCTATTTAGAGTACCTTATAAAGATACACTTCTACCATTTAGGACCTAACTTCCCATACTCATGGGAATTATCATGCATATACACGGTTGACCCCCATGGTTTAAGGATGGTTAGATCTGGCATGTGTTTCATCCATGTCTCTTAGGGCCTAGAAGCGACTAATTTTGAGGGCACATGGTTAATCATGAATGTTGCTATCAACAACACATCACCCCAATATGAAATTAAGCTATCATAGACCTAACCATGTCTAGAAGAGTTCTGTTTCTTTTTTCAGCAACTCCATTCTTTTGTGGAGTGCCAGGGATAGTTAATTGCCTAATTATCCGTTTTTTCTTCACATAGCTGTATGAATTGTTGGAAAAAATATTCATGACCTCGATCAGTGCCTAATAATTTGATTTTATTGTCCATTTGATTATCTATCTCATTAATGTATCATTTGAAATACTTAAAGACCTTATGTGAGATCAAGTATACATGACCATATCATGAAAAGTCATCAATAAAGTTAATGAAATACCAAGCTTTGTGCCTTGCCCTCATACTCATTAGACCATAAATTTATGAATGGATTAATTGCAATGGACTATCAGCTCTTGTTCCCTTACTGAAAAGCTTTCTTGTTGCCTTTCCAGCTTGACAATTTTTACATAAGGACATTTCCATGCTTGCAATGGAACCCAACAATCCTTCTTTTTCTAGTTTAATCATTCTATTTTGATTAATATGTCCTAGTCTAGTGTTCTAGACATTCTTATCAATAATATTGGAAGAAATAGCAAAGCATTCATTAATACTAGAACCACTAACAATATTCATAAAAAAGAACTTTTGAATAGGAAAGCTAAACCATAAGAGACAAAGTTGCTAAAACATGTATGCAACTTTATTGTGGAAGTTCACTTTAAATCCAAACTCAAAAAAATATAACATAGAGACCAAGTTCCACTGGATGTCGGGAGCATGAAGCACATCATAGAGTTTCAAGGTCTTTCCACCAAGCAATGTGCATTTTTATGTGTCAATATCTCTAACCTTGATTCTCACATTATTCCTTACATGAAGCAACTTGCTCAAATAATACTCTATGAAGGACTATCAATCCTTGGTTACATGGTATGTGGAGCTTTAATCAATAATCCAAGAATAAGAAATTGTTTTTGTTAGGAAAATAGTACTAGAAACATATAAGGTATGCGAATTCACATAATTCACTAATACATTTTCACTTTCATAATGTTTAAAACAGTTACATGTGAAATGACCTATCTTTTGGCAGACAAAGCACTTGACCTTCTTCAGGTCTAGTTTATACTTTTTGCCTTTTTAACCCTTCTTCTTGAATTATTTCATGCTCTTTTGAAACTAAGGACCACCCTTCTTTCCTTTCTTTTGGAACTTCTTGCCCTTCTCAAAATAAGGCTTTTAATGGGAAGTGCCAGCATCCTCAGTCAAATAGGTCTGTCTAGAGGTTCTGTAAGCATCTATACACTCATCTCCTAGCTCCAAATGCCTAGTTGTATGTTAAAAGTAATGATATTTCATTGTGGGTTAAGGTGACTTCTATATGCCCCCAACTAGTAATAAGCGATCTGATCATAGCTTACACTTACTATTCGTTAGAGAAGGTATTACTATCTTCCTTCAGTTCTCTGATCATATAGGCCATGTCTCTTAGATATTGCTTTATAGGAATGTTTGGCATAAGATTATAGGTATTGAACTTAATCGTCAACCTACTAAGCTCAGTAGTAGAAACACTGCCAACTTTATCCATTAGTACAATCCACATTGCTTGAGTGGTTTTATGCGTCTCAAATTCATACATGATGTCATTTGCCATCGTACTAAGAAGCGTGATTCTAGCTATACTATTCGTCTTCCTCCAAGCCTAGTAAGTCTCTTGGTCTCTCCTATGCTGGTTCAAATTCCTAGCTTCAGGTTCAACTATAGTAGTCATTAAAAGGTTCAATAGCATCTTGTTCCTCTAAGATGTATTAGACCTTTTGGTGCCATATATCCCAGTTATCCCCATTGAGTTTTCATCCTTATTTAGTTTAGCAATAATGTTCTTTGTTGCCATTTTCAATTTTGAGGTAAGTCAAGGTTCTCTTTTTAAAGAGAATAATACCAAAGAACATTTCAGTCATATAGCACAGTGAAGTATACAATATCGTGTACTTATAACATTCTTGACTAGAAAATAATGACACTACAAGATCCCCGATCAGGAGCATACATTTGTACCTCCCATCACACAAATACTAGTAACAATCATTATGTGCTATCAAGAATTCTATGAGTACTCTAACAATAAAACACTACTTTTAGAAGCCCCATCTTCTAAAAGCTTCCACTTATAAGAATCATGCTTATATTATACACGAACAATCAAATTACATTTTAAATGAACTTCTTTAAATAAAATAAGACTTGTATTCCATTTATAGTATATGAAATCATGTCTTCAAAAGTAATATAAAACATAAGTAGTGTCAGTATTAAGAGATATCAATCAAGATAACTATAAAAAAAATTAAAAAAACCAGCTCTCCTTAATTTTCTGAGGTTTGGTGACTTAAGCATAAATTTTGAGGTTCTCTCTATACTGTCAATCTAGAAAGATTTTCTCGTGCGCTAGCCTTTGTATCTTGTCTTATGTATGTCATTCTAAATTTAGCGTATACTTTTTTTTTAGTCATGAACTTATTAAAATCATGGAGAACTTTATAAATGCCATTTTTTTATGTTCGTGAGTATGGTTGTTTGATCTTTAACTATCCTCCAGCCAAAGTTGGGGTATCTGGGTTGAATTACTTCTGTTTTTGTTTCATTCATAAGTTATTTAGAAAGAGAAGGAGCAGAGTTAGATCCAGAATCTATGGACATCAATTGAAGCTCCTTAAGTAGAGGTTCTTCCACTGGATCCTCATGATCCTCCTTAGGGTTTTGCTCAAGATCCCTTTCTAAATCTGTAACTAGAGTTTCCTAGGGTCCTCATAAAGATATTCTTCTCAATAATTGATCTCTACAAGCTCCTCTATATCCTCTTCTTCAAAAAGTTTAGGACCTAAATCCTCACTCCAAGGTTCATTTTTTGAAATTTTATCATCCAGATGAGAGGAGTTTAAAGAACTATATTTAGTGATTTCAGTATTACTTAAAGTCCTTCGACTCATTTTCACATAGAAATTCAATAATATAAATTATCATAAATTTTTGAAATTTTTAACACTTAAAAGTTCTAGAAAATACACTAAATACTCATAAGCAGGTCTAAAATTGCCCCTAAGATGGGAAATTATATATCATAATGAAGATTTTTATTTTAGGAATTTTTAAAAATAAACCGTACCTTAATTGAAGTTTGAACACACCCTCAAACGCCCTGGAAGATTAAATTTAGAAAAATAAAAAACTGGACAGTCCCCCCTCTCTACACTAGCGCATTATGCATAATTTTTTTCTTCAACATAATTTCATTTTTTTTTAAAATTATGGATCAAGGTTGGATATATTGATTTGACCCAATCTAGTTCCCCTTAGCCCAATCCTCTAATTTTTTAATTCTGGGCTGGGCTTCTTAGTAACCCAAAACAAATTAAATTTTCTTTATTAGTTTTGAGCTGAGCCTCTTTTTAGTCTAATATATATATTCTTTTCTTTTTTTAGCAGAATTACATTTCCTATTTTTAAGAGCTTCAAAATGATGTTGTTCCAGCTAGAGGTCATCTTCAACCTCTAACTGGGTCATGACGACCCATTTTACAGAGGTAAGCGGGTCCATCTGACCCACTTTCGCTCTATAATTATGTCGTCTGACATCCGTTTTTGACATTTTTTGAGTTTTTTGCATCATTTTCGTGAGCTCTATACAATTGGACTATTTTTGAAGCCTAAAGTAGAGGTTTTCAAGTGACATAATTTTAACCGAAACTTTTCTCCTCTATAACTCTATCCTCTGACATCCATTTTTGACGATCTTGAAGTCTATTCTCATTATTTTCAAGAGCTCTTCTCAATGGTGCTAATTTTATAGGCAAAATCAGTTGTTAATTGAAATCCAAAAATTTATGTAACTGCCATATGTTCAGTTTTTCACTATTCTCTTATCTCTATAATGTATAATGGTGAAAAACTAATAAAGAAATATTCATGCAGATGAAATAATCACAAAAATAAGAAACTGGATTTGAAACCATTATAGGTTTTTGGGCATATTTGTTGTCGGTTCGCTTACTTTAGGTACCTACATGGTAACCTAGCACTGTTATTGGACTTGGGTCTCTGGTACATAGTAAAGGCACACAAGAGAGGAGAAGAGAGAGTTGTTATCTTGCTAAGATAGGAGAGTAATCGCAAAGCACTTCCCATAAAAAAATGCTTTCATCTACCATGCCCGTATTCACGTACCCATGAAGAGATAATGGAGGGATATTGGATGGTTATTCTCATAACCATTCCCTCCATCATTTTGAATATTTTTAGGATATTCAAAATGATAACCCAACTCTTTGGGTATCTCTACTTCAGTCCACATACACATATATGGGTTTGGGCCTAATATACTAAGGGTAGACTGGCCTATTTTCCTACATGAACCATGGGAGAGAGGCTAGGCTTTCAAAATATGAGTGAATAGGTGCTCTAGACTCTTAGTTTCAAAGATGATATGATAGCAAAACTTATGCAGACACCCCAAATCTTCAAAATGCATTACCTTAATTTACTATGTTTTGATCCAATAAAGATTTGTTCTCCCCGACGAACTGGCAAAGTTTTAGCCACCCGGGTCCTTTTTTTACCATTTTGGAAATTGTGCTAGTTCTTATTTGCTAGTCTTTGGCTATCATTCTTCAAATTTTCTCAAATTTATCCCATAAACATACAATTGAGCCACAAATCATGCGCCACCTTTCATTCTAATTTAAACCACTTGGAGAAATCGTAAAATTTATGACAATTTTACCCCTAAATGACTATAATTCAATGTAAAGACACTTGACACTAGTAAATCAATAATTGATGCAGATGCAAAATAGTCATAAAAACACTATAAAACACTTCACAACTGCATGAAAACCCCATAAAAATGGCTCGATTAGACCTCTCTTTCTTAATTATTAGTTTATGACAGAAAAAGTAAAGAAGATTTGCTTTGTAGCATAATTAATATCAAGTTAAAAATATGACTTCCATTAGTCTGTTTTATCAAGTATGACTTATAAGACTCAATATAACATTGATAATTCATGTCATTTCATATGTTTTTATGGGGTTTATTGAGTTTAAAAACATGTTTTGATAAGATTTTATGATAATTCTGGATCTAGGTGTGAACTATGCATATTGTGTGATTTTAGAGGTAAAATAGTAATTATTCCATTAATTTATTTTAATTGAGTTAATTGTGACAAAATGGGATATTACAAAATATTTAAATTTACATTTAAGTGTCAAAGTCAAAGTCAAAGTCAAATTTGGAAATGTTAATTAAGGACCTGAAGAAATCACACATAAGGACCAACGAGATTTGTAAATAATAGTGAAGGACCAAGGGCATAATTGCACCTCTTTAAGCTTACTATGTTATTCTCCGCAGCGACCGTGTCTGACAGCAAAATTTCATATTTTGATTTTAGGCTTAAAATATGGTACCTGCTCCATAGATCTGTCCTAACTTGTCCATTGAACCCTCTAATAGCCTCATTTTGAACCCTAGGCTGGTTTTACATAACTTCTAAGCTTCCAAACTCTCTCTCATATTTATTCTCCATCATCTTCTTCCATTTTCTTCAAATCCTCTGTATTATTCATCATTTCGTTGTCATGGATGTGTGGGACTAACTTACTGCATGTTGGTGCTATGTTTTAGACCATAAGTGGCTAAGTTTCTTTGCCTTAAGGAGTCTTGATCGATGGCTTGAGCTTGTATATTGATTTTGGGAGATTCCTTATTCCTTTCCACTACTGTACTATCCTAGTTCAATTTCCTTTGTTAAGGTTTTGTATTTGGATGATTAGAGCTTGGTTTTATTGCTATAATTTTTGTTATTGTGGACTTGGATGTTGAGATTTATGATTTGGCACTTGTTTTAGAATGTTCAATGCTACATTTGGTTGTAAGAATGTTTGGTTTGGTTGAATCTAATATTTTTATGATTAAATGAGCTATCTTGCATTAGTTTTCCAGTTGGATTGTTCAAGTTATCTAGTGCTATCATTTTATCTCTCTATTAATGCTTAATGAGGGTAATTAATCTTGTTTTGTATTCTTTGGTTAAGGTTTTCAACTTTAAGCTAATGTACCTAGGTTTTGGTGGTATTGCAAACTAATTTTGTTAATGGTTGCATAATGAAATATCCCACTATATTTTGAAGCTATAAAGGCCAAAGATTAAGAACTCCAAAGGGCACTCACATCATTATTTTAACAACCATATTTTCACCATCGCTTTCTATAAACCCTAAAAATCCAAAAATAATTTAATTCAATTACATTTTATAATTCCTTGCAAATTAGTTGTTTTAGTTAAAACCCCTTTCTTTTTTACCTAGGCAATTACATGCTTTCATCATTTATTTTACTCAGGAACTAATAATTAGGCTCCTCCAACTAATAACCAACATGCAATTTCTAGCTGGATAAGGTTTTTAAACCTGAAAAATCACTTATCATCCATATCAATGTTACACAGAGATTGAATAGATAGTTCTTGTATGAGTTATACTCCCTCAACACCATCTATCCACATCTCCATAAACTCTTGTACAAACTGTTGTAGGTACATATCTATATCATTTTTTGGTTTTTTCAAGGGATGATCATGCAAAGCAAAAATAATCTTTGCTTCATGCACATCTAAGGTGGGAGATTGTATAGAATTAGCACAATCAGCCAGATCTTATAGGTGGTGCTCATGTTTTTGAATAGGTTAAAACCATCAGTTGCCAAAGCAAGACATACATTGTGAGTCGAACACTTTCCAGGCCTCTGAATCACGTGGATGTCTTAGTTTCTCATCTGGATTCTGCTTAAGAACATGCCACCTTATATGCTCTGCTTTTTATGACATATACATTCACTGTAACTGCCACTTTAAAGGAAAGTACTTAACAATTCAAGCTATTATTTATTAACTAGAGAAAAATTAAGAAATTAAATTAACATATAATACCTAAAAGATTTTGTAGGTTTTTTCTTATGCTTCTTCCCCTTTCGCGCTGTCTTGTAGTAAGATGTCTTACAATGCTTACAAATATCCCTGTTCAAGTCCTCTCCCTAGTATAACATATAGTTGTTTGGGCAGGCATCAATATTTAGTTCAATTCGAGCTTGTTAATAATCTTTTTGTTTCATAACAAGATGGCAGGAATACAGGTTAAGGGAAAGCATCTCTGAGTAATTCTAATAGCATGGACATGGCTGCCTTATCTGTGATATTACACAAGCATTTAATATGATATAGTTCTATCAAGAAGGACAACTTAGAATGCCTTGTACACCCGTAATACAGAGGCTTATGGCTTTATTTATCAGTTCAAAAAATTCTCAAGCAGTGTTAATCCTCTCAAACTCTAACTCACGGCTCTGTACTTATTTAGGAATGGTGTCTTTATGAATGCCGAACGCATCACACACTCATCATTTATGGCATCAGGTTCGTCCACTCGAACTCATATTCGTGAAATAACCAACATTGACTCAGTAATCATATCATGTTCCCCATGTAGAGTCTAAATGATATAATTTCATGGGAAGGCCTTAACAATATTTCTTGGATGCCACTTTTGAAAATTACATATAGGGTATGGACACTGAATCTTACTATTGACCAATGCATTATCACACACAAAATCTAAGAAAGAGTTGAGTCTAGCTAAATATCACAAGGATGTTTTAGGCACATTGATCCAAGTCTTATCCATTACTTTTGTAGCAATGATCTGGAGAACAAGTGAGAGTAAAAGCTATATTATAAGTTATTACAAAGTTACACTGAAGTTTCTCCACTTATAAAGAGGATTTCTAACGGTCAAAATTAGTAACCGCTACAAAGTTACTCAATGGTCCAATCAGGCTTAATTTAATCATTGGAGGGAAAATCATATTTCAAATTTGCACATTCATAGAAGTTATAAACCCTACAAATGTGTGACAGTCAGTTTGAACGTGGGAGGGCTATTCAGATTTCAAATTTATAAAGTTGTAACAGTTCATAACTGGTCCAAATGTATGATAGTTAGTTTGAATGTTGGAGGGAAATTTATATTTCAAATTTGGACATTTGCAGGGGTTTATAACCACTAGAAATATTCCAACAAACACCAGACTTAGCTATTTTCAAAACAAATTGTAAGAAAATTTTGTAAATGATATTAATAGGTTCAATTCCAAATCATAACTAATACACTTAGTAAGATTGAATATTGATAACTCTAATAAATAAGCAAATTAAAATGTATAGTACAAAGTTCAAAATATCCAAATCAAAATTGTCAAATAAACTATAAATTTTTAGAAATTTTAAACAATAACCTCAGGGATGATAAGCATCATCCTACACATCCTCAATCAGATTTGGGGTGCATGGTATTGTTTAGCTGGGGGTGACAGGGGTGATGGGGGCATCAAGACTCATAGTACAATATCCAGTAAGAGAATCTCAGGCAACGATGGAGGAGTCAGGCTTCCTGGAATTTGTGTGAAGGCGGCCTAAATGAGGGCCTACATGTTCTCCCTAAATACGTTAAATTGGGTATGAATATACTGCATCACATCATACACCTACGATAGTATTTGGTCCACTAAAGATGACAACCGCTCATTCATCTCAGTGAGTCTTCATCACGAAGCTCATCCACAGATATTTCACTTCACTGACTAACTCCTACACTCATCTAGAACGATGCAACTTGTAACTGAGAGGACGCATCGGCGTTTGATAGGCTGGCACTATTTGAATGTCTTAGTCTCATTGGTGTACGACCGAGACCGAGTTCGTTGACTCTACAAGGTACTGAGGTTAGCCATGACCTACTAACAGTGATGCGATGGGATCCAAGGCAAACCCCTATGACTCTCATATCTTTATATCAGCCTAAGTCATCCGCGCCTATCAAAACTAGTAGGAAAAGTAAACAAAATGTTAATTAGTTATAAAAATAGTAAATTATAACAATTTTTTGGTACAAAGTAGATTATAACAATTAAATACTTATAGCAACTTCTTCAACATCTTCCAATAGAGGAGTCCCATCTCAAAGCTTGTACATCTTAAGCCACATCTCACCTATAGTAGGCATGTATCCTAGCTCCACCACAAACCTCTTCTCTTGAAAGTTAATTAAAAGTAAATATTTAAACATTAAATGAAACTATATGATATCATAACATCTAATTAACGTATACCGAAAAGGGTCTCGAGCTGCCCTTATGGCACATGGTCTACTGATTGAGGCTAGCGTTACCTTTCTGGGACGCTTTGTGAAACAAATTGCATAAATAGTCAGTCAACTTGACAAAAATTTAAATATTTTGTACTAACTAAATAAATTCATACCCTCGCCTATGGATTAAATCGATATCTCACATACACCTCCAATCTTGCACAGGGCATCCATTGGGCATCTCATCCTCAATCTACATCCTATCACCATTCACCCTATGAAATAGGGATAGCCTCCCATTCCTCCCTAGCTGCTTGAGGGTATCTTCCTATAAATCTTCTCAGACCATAAATTTACTCTGTAATTAAGTGAATGAAATATTTATTTTCAATAGCTACATTAAATTAAATGATTCATTCATTTAAATAACCAATATAGATTTAAAATTAATTACCTTTATTTGATCATAAGCTCTGTCCTTAATCGAAACTTCGATCTCCCTCTATGTCTTCTTGTGGATGGGAGAAACGGGTCAACTCCCTTGCCAGCAACCACAAGTACTTGTTATACAGTTGACCCCCTATTGGATTGGTCGGTTCAAATGATTCAATAGCATGATCCCATGCCCCCTCATCATCATGAAGATGCCTCTAGCTATCATCATACTGGTGGACCTGTTCCCTTGATCGCCTATGAAATATAATATACAAAAAAATTATATTACTAAAAATTATATCAAATTTCAATTATAAATTAAATAAATTCTTACCCACGACTTCTACCAATTGCCTAGTTTGCCACTTTCTAAGATTAAGATACTCGTTCTTTTAGCCACTGGGCTACTCTTGATCATCCTCCACTTGATCCCCACCTTCTCCCTCACTTCCCTTGCTTGTTCCCTCCCTTGCATCATGCGAGTAGGAATGCTCTCTACTGTGAGGAGCTCCTCCATCAATCTGAGAAAAAATCATTGCCTCATTCATGTTAAACTCCTCATAATCCTTGACACTGTTGTCCAGGTCAAGATCTTCTCTTTCACCAGTACTTTGGCTAGGTCTATATGGATCAATCAACTCCTTCCCTGGTTGATTTCTCATCTTAATAAAATGACAAATATAACGCAAGATTGTATTAATTATACATAAAAAATTACGTGACAAATTATTAAATAAAATTACAAATGTACAATGGAATATTTCATTAAATCAAAATAAAAAATCCTAATCCATATTACAAATCAATAAAACTAGTTATATTAACTAATTCCTAATCTAGATAATAAAAAATATAAATAAATTAAAGTACAATTTATTAAAAAATTCATAATCCACAAATTAAATTAAATTAAATGAAAATATTAAAAGCTATTCCTAATTGCATTCCTCATTAAAAAGTAAAAAATAACTAACCAAAATATTAAAAGTATTCCTAATTAAAGAGGTATTCCTAATCCACATAATCATCTAAACTTTGCAAAATAAACAATTATATTAACTCTAAATAAAAATTGTAATAAAAATATAACTAAATTAAATAGATTGCTCAAGTTTTGAAATAAATCATTCATAAATTAAATAAATTAAATCAAAATATTAAAAGTAATTCCTAATCACATTCCTAATTAACAAATAAAAATAACTAACCAACACTACTAAAAAATAGGCTTTCTAAATCCCCATTTCTAAACATGTCCTTGCAGAGACGATTTAAAAAAATGACCAGTGATATTTTTGTAAATAAGATGAAATATTTACATCGAATGTACGCGTGATAGGGATAGTAGAAAATTACTACACCATATACCATCAAAGCCAGTTTAAAATATACTTTTTACATTAGTTTCTTTTAGGTTTAGTTTAGAAAAACTTATTTCTACACTGGTTGTTTGTAGGTCCGGTTTAGATATTTTCTTTGTATACCAAATGTTATTTTATTAGGTGTAGATTATCTTACTTCTGTCTATTCAGTTTCTTGTGCTATCCTTTCCCGCCTCTTTTACATCACTTTTTTATATTGTTCATCACCCTTTTTTATTTCCCAACGTTTATGGTCATTATGACAGAAGGCAATTGCATTCTTCGATATCCTTTTCCAAATCCATTATTTCCTCAACCTTAAATATATACCCTTTTGACCTTAGGAATTTTCTTCTCACTTTCTCTTTGTGTTATTTTCTTTTCTTCTATTCTTCTATCTAAACCTTCCAACGACTTCTTCCTCTCACACACCTCCTTCTCAGCTGCACAAAAGACAAAGAGATTATTTTGAAGACAAGCATGTATCTCATGATAACCCTTTAGTTCCTTCTCCTCCTCCCCTAATTCAGACTCTGGTAGAGTGCCTTAAGGAGCTCATCTAGTACTTCAATGGCCTAAAGGATTCAGTGGAAGAAATGAGTCTAAAAGTTGAGAGAATAAATCAACGTTTCAGATCCTTCCACTTTGAAGTTTGCTGCCATCAACAAAATGACAGTTTATATCATCCTGTTGATCCCAACTCTAACTCCCAAAACTCTGACTCTGATGATAAGTGAAAGGGGTCACCTTTCTCTTGCCCCGCTTCCTTTATTTAATTTGAATGAATGAAGTTTAACAAGTTTCTTGTTCTGACACTGGTGTTCCCTTCATTTTTCAAAACTTTCTACACCGGTTATGACATATGTATAGTTTAGAGAATAGTCCTTTCTACAATGGATTTACATTTTATCCGATGTAGATTGACTCCTAAAATACATTTTAATTAAAGATATAAAAAGTGGCATTTTTGTAAATAAGTTTAAACTTTCTACACCAATTGTTAATTATGTTAGGTTTAGAATATCGTTCTTTCTACACCTTATGTTCATTTTATCCTGTGTAGATTGGCTGCTTAAATACATTTTAATTAAATATATCAAAGGTGTCATTTTTGTAAATAAGTTAAAACTTTCTACACTAGTTGTTAATTAATGCAGGTTTAGACTATCATTCTTTATACACTAGTTATAGATTGACTTCTAAAATAATCGAAACCTACTTCACACGCCTCCCATCTCTCATCTTTTCACTAGTTCATTTCGTGCATCTCTTATCTCTTATTTTTCACTCATTTTCTTAGTGAGTTCTTCTACTATTGCTTGTTATATTCTCTACCACAATTGGTGAGTTCTTTCACTTTTGCTTGTTATATTCTCTATCATACTTAGCTTCAAGCTAGGTTTTCTTATTTTATACTTTTATAGTATTTTTAGTCTTCCATAAATATGGATCGTAGTTGGATAAATATTAAATGAACAAGTGTTGAGTATTATGACAGAGTGAAGGAGTTTTTAGATTTTGCTAAACGAAATGTTGATGATGACAATGGAAGTGTTGATGGAAGGTTTTATTGTCCTTGTGTGAGATATTTGAATGAGAGGTTTTAAAGTCCTACAGATATGTACACTTATATAATTTATGAGGGGTTTTGCAAGAGTTACATGGTGTAGGTATGGCATGGTAAAAATATGGAAAGATCAACTGTATCTGAACAGATAGAACAGACCTTTGATGATGACATGAATACTGATGATCTGATAGAGGACATGATTTGCAATGTTAGAGAAGATGCTTTTATTCGGTCACATGCATATGGTAATATGTGACATAATGTAGAAAAACCTCTATACACAGGGTACAGAAAATACACGCTGAATGCTAGTGTTGAGATTGGTAAGTATAAAAGTAGGCATACGTGGAGTATGTTATTATACTTAGGTTATAATAATATACATGCTGAATGCTAGTATTAAGTCTAAGCCTTAGGTTTTATGGTTTATTGCTAAACTCAGGAAATCAGTCATCAATCTTCTCCATTGTAAAGAATCAGTCAGATAACGAAGTTATCTATCACAAATCCTTTCCATACTGCATGCCTAACGGATATATTATTTTCTTCGCATCATAGTAGTAATATATCCATTAGGCATGCAATATGGAAAGGATTTATGATGGAAAACTTCATCATCTGACTGATTCTTTGCCATGGAAGAAGCTTGATGACTTATTTCCTGAGTTCAGCAATGAATCACAAAACCTAAGGCTTAGACTTAATACATATGGCATGAACCCTTATGGTAGCCTTAGCAGCATAAATAATTCATTGCCCATCCTTTTGGTGATTTACAACATATCTCCTTGTTGTGAAACACAAGTATGTAATATTGTCTATGTTGATCTCAATATTGAAACAACTGGGAAACGACATAGACATTTACCTAATATACTTGATTAAAGATTTGACGAAGCTATGGGAAGGTATGGATGTTTTTTATGCGATTAAGAAGGAAGTCTTCAATATGTAGGCTATGATCTTTTGTACAATTAATGACTTTCCTGTATATGAAATTTTTTTAGAGATTGTGTTAAGGGCCATAAAGCATGTCCAATTTGTGAGGAAGGGACTTGCTACTATGAACTTTGTCATGGAAGAAATACATTCTATCTAAGCTATAGGAGATTTCTAAGACAAGGTTACCCATACCATTGACTGAAGAAAAAAAATTTTGGCAGCCAAGAATTTGAAAATGCTACAAAACCATTGACTAGAGAGTAAGTTTATGAAAAGGTAAAAGATATCAATGTTACTTTCGGTAAGACTACTAAGAGAAGTGAGAAAAATATATGGAAAAAAGATTTATCTTCTTTGAGCTTCCATATTGACAATATCTTCATGTAAGGCACTGTATTTATGTCATCTATATGGAGAAAAATGTATATGACAATATTGTTGGAACACTTCTCAACATACAGGGTAGTTTCAAGGATATTTTGAAGGCAATATTAGATTTACAAGAAATAGGAATATGAGAGGATTTACATCCAAGGCCAGATGGGGAGGGAAATTATTGTGTTGAAGAGATTAATATTTTATCTGTAAGAAGTATTTGTTAGTCTTTGCAAGGAATCAAAGTTCCCTCTAGGTACTTATCAAATCTTAAGAAGATTGTGTCGATGAAAGATTTGAAATGGTAGGCCAAAAGTCTCATGATTGTCATGTCTTAATACAACAATTACTTCCAGTAGTTGTTCAAGGAATCTTTCAAGATGATTTGAGACACATTATAAACTGAATTTGCTTCTTCTTCAATGCTATATGCGGAAAAGTCTTTGAGACTAAAAGGTTGGATGAATTAGAGTACGAGGGTTATATTATTTTTTTGCCAACTTAAAAAATTGTTTCTTCCTTCCTTTTTTGACATCATGGTGCATCTCATCATTCATCTAGTGGGAGAGATACAACTGTGTGGCCTTGTATACTTATGATGGTGTATCCAATTGAAAGATACATGAAAATCCTTAAAGGGTATATGAAGAATCCAAATTGGCTTGAAGTATCTATTGTTAAAAAATATGTTTATGAAGAATCTATGTATTTTTGTTAACACTACATGTCTAAAGTAAGATTTACCGGTCTCTCAAAACCCTGTATCAAACAAGGGGTCAACATAGAATGTTAGTAAAAAGTATTGATTGTAATGAATTACAACAAATACACTTACACATCTTGAATAACATTGATAAGTTTAAGACTATATAGTTTTTTCATAAAGAGCTTGTCAGAAGAAAAAAATAGAATGACAGAGGAAAAGTTTATTAGAGAACACAACAAATCTTTTGCACATTGGTTCAAACAAAAGGTTAAAAATGAGGATTGTGTTTCTGATTCAGTTAGATGGTTAGCATATGGTCCTGTATTCAATGTGATATGTCAAAATTCATTTAATATCAACCAGTATTCAGTTTATACAAAGTCCCTAGATGATAAAAGTAGCGTACAAAATAGTAGGATTATATTAATGGCTGAAACTATGCACTTCTCTAGTCCAAAAGACAACAATCATAAATTAGCAGTGATCCATTATTACAGTGTTGTTGAATAGATTTGTGAGGTGGAGTACTCCAAATTCACAATTTTCGTGTTCAAATACAAGTGGGCAAATATAAACAATGGTGTTCAGGTCAAATGGTTAGGATTTACACTGGTTGATTTGAATAGTACAAGTTTTAGGGATAAGCCATTCATTATGGTAGGTCAAGCAAAGCAAGTGTTCTATATCACTTATTCGACAAATAAAAGATGGTCTGTCTCTATCTAAGAAAAAAGGGTTGTTGATGATGATGATTCGATTTATGAGACCCCTTCTTTTTCAGTAGGTTTACCAAAATTGAAAGAAGAAGAAATTGATTTTGATTGATTTATATGTAAGTGTTTTATCTTTTTGATATAATATAATAATGCAAGTTTCTTGTTCTGATTACATTATGTTAAGTTGTAACTTCAAGGGATGGGGTAATAAAATAGGGTATGGCAAAAAAATAACTATAATATTTAAACCGGACGTACATGTTATCTAGTGTAAAAACTGATGACGGCATTTTTGTAAATAAATTAAAAATCTTTTTTACACCAGATGTATATGTTATCCAGTGTAAATATTCTTCTAAAATTCAAAAAATGACTGATGATATTTTTGAAAATAAGTTGATAACATTTTAGACAAGTTATTGTGTTAGTTAGGTTTAGAAAAATACTTTTCTATACCATATGTCAATTATGGGCCTATTTGGAAACCACTCTAAACGTGGTTTCCAACAGCTTTTGGGCCTAAACCTCAGTTTAGAGAAATTTTAAAACAAACAGCCATATTTGTTCAAATGAGCTTTTGGACTAAACTATGGTTTAAAACCAAAGTTTCAGATAAGCTGGTTAGAGCAGCTTATGGAACAGTAAAAGAGCTTATGAACTAACCAATTACTATATTACCCCTACTTTTTCTTACACCATCTCTCCTACTTTTTTTCTATTTTCTTTCTTACACTCTCTCTCCTCTCCTCTCTTATCTCTCCTCATTTAATACTCATACCCTTTTTGGTCATTTACCAATCATAAAACCCTTTCTACAAATAACTATCCAAACACTCATTTATCCAAAATCACTTTTTTTCCATAAGTTCTTCTAGAAAAGCCCTTTTCTATAAGCTGTCTATAAGCCCATTTTTTTCATAAGCTGGTTTGAAATTTTTTTTCCAAACACACACTATATCTAGTATAGATTGGCCACTGAAAATCAATTTTTGAAGACCGCCCCTTGGCGCTTCTCTCATTTCTCAGGTTTTCGTTAGTCTTCCTTCTTGCTTCTATCATTACTCTGCTTATCGTGCTCTATGGTTTTCATGGGGTTTTGCCTTGTTCAGTCACTCTTCTTTATTCTCTCTCTCGTTGTGCTTTGCTTTGTACATGTTCTCGACACTTATTTTCTCATATATGTGCTTCGTTGTTTACATGTTTGTTTAATCTAGGTTCTCTAATTTTCCTATGATAAATGCTTACACTTTTTTCCATGGATAAATTCTAAAGGAACAAGTTTTGTGTATTTTGACTGGGTGAAGGAAAAAGGGTTAAGTCTGTTTATTATGTTTGATTTTGTTTTCTAGTTTTCCCATGATAAATGCTTGTATTTCTTTCCATGGATAAATACTAAAGGAATAAGTGTTGTGTATTTTAAAGGGGTGAAGGAAAAAATGATAAGTCTTTTTACTATGTTTGATTTTGTTATTGCATATATAGGAATATGGGGGTAGTGTTAATCATAATAAGGCTAGCGATGCTCCAAGTGACTCTACGTAAAGGAGGGGCAGAAATGCAACGCAATTGAAAGATATTGCGAAAAATAGGAAGAAAAGGAAAAGGCTATCGATTAAGTTTGATAGACAATGGAACCCAATTGGTGAAAAGAGGACCAAGTACATAAGTTATGTCAGCCTCCTAGCACGTAACAAGCCTAACATCATGATACAGACTTAGGATACTTTGATGATCATGTGAAGAATCAAATTTGAGACACTATTCTGGTATGGAAACTGTCATATCCCCAATTTTCTTATCTGATGTATATGTACAGTTTATATGTAATAGACATGAGATTCTTGGAATAAACTGTATCATATTGAGGAAGGAAAGAGAGGGATTATTAACTAAAGAAAGTTCAGAAACCTAAATGAAAATTAGAAAAGGTTGGAGGATAAAAGTGAAAGTAGAAACAAAAGTTAGGCCAAAAGTGATAATTATCAAAAGTTTAGGGCCCTAAATGTAATTAAGCAAAAATTCAAGGATAAAAATGTAATTATGAGAAAGTTGAACTAGAAAAGGCTAAAAACTATCCAGAATCATATTAGTCCCAAATTTTACCAATAGATAGACAAAATTATTCTGGTCAGTTTAATGCAACACAGAATTTTGATTTGAGGTCCCGATTAATTGATATAAATTCTTGATGTTAGGAAGAATTATTATAGTATTTTTTAGACCTCAGAATTAGATGAAACTTTATAGTAAATTCTTATATTTAATATAAGAATTTATAAAATTAACAAAGTCATAAAAGAAATCTTATAGAATTCTTACAGGATTTTACAGTAGAATAAAATACTCAATAAATACGGTCAGGAGAGATTTCTTGGCATTTGTTCTATAAAGGTAATGGACCAATACATAGCCCAAATGGTATCCTAATAGGCCCAATAAGGTGGTGAGACAGTTAAGTGAACCAGAGTCCAGAGCAACCCAAGAAAAGTGTGAAATTACAAAAATGCCTTTGGGTGGCCATATTGTATCAGTGATGGATGGTGGGCATTTTGGACAGGCCAAAAATGTCCAAGATAGTATATAAATAATTAGTTAGACCCAGTATATACCCTAATGCAGTATAAAGAGGTGTGAAATGACAATTATGACCTTAGGGTTAATATAGTGCAAGAAAGAGCAACAAGGGTATTTTGGTCATTTTCCAAGGGATGGTTAGCAGATAAATACTCATTCCAACAATGTCAATGGTAGGAGAAATCTAGACACTCATTTCCATGACATAATACATATTCTAGAATATTATAAAAATTAGGAACATAAAACAGTCTGGTTTTTATGAAACTGCTCCGATCAGTACCGGACTAGACTGAAATTTTTCCTATCAGTATATTTAGTTTTTTCCAGACAAACATGGCCCTAAATGATTTCATGCATGGTGTCAACTTATGGCTTCTAGGGCAAGCTTGGTTTCAGGTGGAATATGGATCATTAGATCAAATAGTAACTAAACTAATCTTGACCATTCATTTCCACCCAATATTTTCTATAAATACCCCTCAAACCATACATTGTGCGGCATGCATGGTACCTTAGGGAACCTCTGGCCAAATTTTATTTGAACAAGAAATAAGCACACAACTTGGAGCAATAAGCAAGGTAACTTTCTCCCTTGTTCTTGGACTTTAATCTAGCAAGTTAGCTCTTGGTTTTAAAGGGTTTTTGTGACATATTTCCCTTGTGGTTTCTGCTAGAAGTGCTGTCCACATGTGATAAGAATGTGAGTTTTATGTTATGGATAGTTTAGACAAGCTTAAACAAGCTAGAATCAAGTGGTATAAGCTTGAAAATTCAAGTATGCATGTAGCTAGAGTTTTGTGTTCTTGGATGCTACTGTACGAATCACTATTAATATGTTGGAATTTCATAATTTTAATGATTCCAATTAGTTTAAAATAGAAAATTGTGTGGGGATAAAGTAGGAGAACAAGTATTGGAAGCATTGGAATCAAAATGTGAATTTTTGGAAAAATAAGGGTTCACTTCGGTTCTGTGAAGCAGCTCATGGTGTATTTTGATTTTGGAAATTCTGGTTTCATATTTGGATTCTACATGAAAAATTATGTATAAATGAATCATGAGAATTTATTTTAGAAAGATGGAAGTATGAAACATAAAATAGAAAAAGAATAGAAGTTAGTGATAACCTAGTCTTAGAATTGTTTTTAAGTTAAGTTGTAACTTGATGTTACTTTGTAATGGCTAGGTTTTAACATTTCTGAAGGAAGTAAATCATATCAAGAAGACTTTTTCAAGGATAGCTAAAGAAGTAGCAAGAATACTTAAATATAGTTTCATGTTTGCTTGATTGTATGCTTTCTTGTTAGTTGTGATGTTTGGTTGAGCTTGAGATTATGCCATCATGTTTATGATAAAGTATGAATGATTGCAACTCCTTGCAACTAATGTCATGACAATATGCATGTTAGAGTTTGCTTTTGTACTATTATGAAGTAGCTCACATTTCATGATAACATGTTAAACATCTAATTAATCATGCATGATATTATAGTTTGCATGACTTTCTATTGAGATTTCCATAAAATCTCATTCTTTCCATATGCATAACCATGTTATAGGTACTGGAACATCTCAAGGAAAAAGGGTAAACGTATATGGTTGAACTTATATAATAAGTTATATTGGTTACTTGGCACTATGGAAGGATATGATGGGATGCATAGTGTATGATCATGTAGTTGTATTATGAGGCTATCACCTTGTGACAATATTTGCAATGTCTTAACCAACAAATTTGAACTTGAAAATTGGTATGATAATATCTAAGATATATAGATTTAAATGAACACCAAGAATGTCTCAATTGGTTAAGTATTCGATTTATTATTATTTTTCTAAGTTGGAGTTAAAATCTGGAATTAAGATAAAGTGAGCAACTGGAAGCAGTCACATTCCGACATTAATTTAATATGGCAAATGAACGAGTTTTTCTATGAAATTATATGAGCTTAGAGAAAACGTCTGGAGCTTTACATCCATAGGTAACATGGTTCATTTGGACAAGTAACGGAAGAGAAATGAATTTTTAAAGTTAAGGCAAAGAAACTGGAACTTCCAGATTTACCAAATGAACAGTGTTTTTCAACGAATAAACTGATTTTATTGGGATAATGGAACCTCAGTTTTACATTTTTCCTTCAAGGTTAAATGAAAGATCTTTAATTAGAAATTCGAACCATCCTATTTTTATTTTTTTACATTTAATTATAAATTTTTAAAGTTAGGTACATGTTCTCGATGACCAAACGAACAATAATCATAAACAGTACCTGAGAAAAAATCTTTTGGAAATGCATGTTTCTAAGGCAAAAGGCTATGTAATTGGTTCAAATGACTTCATCTAAGTATAATTGAGGTTAAAAATAAGGATACGACATAACCAACTATTTTATACTGTATACAGAGCAATACAAAAAATATAACTATTTGTTGATAACTCTGCTTTCAATGGCAATTATTGCAGCTCACTTATGATATTCCCAACAATAAAGACTTGAAGAGGAAGATGTTGTCTTATTATGTTGAGCATTAGATGACATTTAAGACACAACTAGCTCGCATTATATGCATGGCTAAAACAAAGATGGTAAGCCTCATACTTCTCCATGTAGCAAGTATTAATTCATTGATGAAGCTACTTAGGAAGATTTTTTTAGGATTTGGACTATGCCAGTAACTATGGTGAGTTAATCTATCTTAGAGTGTCCTGCGTGTATATGTTGTAAAAAGGGATCTTTCCTTTCCCATATTTCTTTATTTTGTATGTGTTGGCAGCAAAATCAAACGTATCAGATTATCATATGTATTGATTTTAACTACTTCAGTTCTTATAGGAAAAATGGCAAAAGCAATTGAACAAGCTATTAAGAACGATTGCCCCACACAATGTCTCGAGGGGTTACATGAAGGATGAAAGAGACTTGTTAGGGGCCAAGAGGAAGAGGCTAGAAGAAAATGCTGAGTTAGATCCTAGTATTATTATTGCTCCCCCATCTCTAGTACCAAACAAGGAGCGGATCATATACAAGTGATCACGCTCGCATGATTGCAAAAACTATTATAAGTACTACTTCTATTATTTTATTTTAGTAGACTAATTATATTATTTCTTGTGTTTATTCTTTTATATGTTATAGATTAATCTTAAATAACAAAAGCTCATTGATCCTTCAAGTTAGATGATAGGAATAATATCTTAACTGTTACAACGGGCAAACAAGAACATGTGGGTTGTGTCAGGGGAGTTAGAGGAGGTGTGGATATAAGATATTACTTTAGAGCATCTCCACGATATTACCAACATGTGGCCGCTAAGAGTACAGAAGTTAAGGTAGAAGCTTGGGCATAGGCTAGGGTGGAAGCAGAAGCTTCAATTGAGGCACAATTACAAGAAGGGTTGGCAAAGCTCAAGGAATAAATGTTGTCCATGATGACATCAAGGTAACAGGAGCTAAGTGACCCCAAACACATGCATTTGTAGCTCGTCATAGTACTAAAGGGAGTTGTTTAATAGTCGGGCAGTGTTAGAGGATCATGCATATCTGGATGTTGAACATTGTGATTTATATGTAGAGGATCCTCTTAGATAGTTAGTGGCACATAGTTCCATCTATAGATTAGGGGCAAATGTCTACCATATCTAAATTCAAGACGATCAATTAAATGTGACAGTTGAAGACATGGCAATTGAAAATGCTCTTGTCCCAATTCCCATTGATGAGGTGATGACAGTCAGTCAAGGGAAGGGGACTTTCATATTGTGGCCAAAGTATTTTTTTTTTTAGATCACGTCTTGTTATCCCCAAGCCAATTTCCAACACCTCCCACTTTGAGTGCTATGCAACGTGTGATCTTATTGGTATTTGACAAAATGTTCCACATGGATAAGTTGCCTATGGATTAAGTTGTGGGTGACATGGGGGCACTGGCCTTTGTTGACCATGCAAATGTGAAATTTCTTATAACTCCTAAGGATAAACTGACCTCCGGGTACATCCAAATATTTTTAACGTAAGTCTAATTTAAATATAAATATATATAATAAAAATGTTCAACTCTTATAACTAACATTGTTGTGTTTGCATTAATTATAGGTACATGTAAGCTGAGTTGGTTTCAAAGGGTAAATAAGGTAATTTTTATTCCTATGACCAATTCAGATTTATGCAAAAGGGACATCTCAAGCTTTGAGATTTCAATACATTTCCACGAGGCTCGGCGAAACCAATATTGATTATTTTATACTAGTTTTATATTTTCTTAATGATAATACTCATTCTTTTTTAATTTTTACAGCAACCATTGGCGATTGGTCATCCTCTGTAAGCGCAATTATAAAGTTATCTTCTTATGCTCCCTCTATTACAAGCTATCGGGTGATGTCAAGAAGATTATGAATATGTGAGTTTTCTTCTACAGAACAATGGCCTTTGCAATAAATGGATTACTAACTTTATAACTTTAGTTATAGGGCTGTAAGGATGTTGGCAATTGTAAAGGGTCTTAAGCACGCCAACTCAGTGAAAGACCCTGAATGGATCACACCAAAGGTAATAAAAACATTAAGTGTTAGACTCCACATTTTGATAATAACAAATAATTTTGATCATGTTAATATTACAGAGTTGAAGGCAACCCTAAGAAAGCAACTTGTGTGGCTTATACATAGTTAGACACATGGTCAATATTATCATGTCAAATAGGACTAACCTAACTGGGAAGGTAAAATTGTGTTTTTAATAATTTCATATTTCTTGTCAATTTAATATATATTAGTAATTCCTTAATTTCTTTAATTTTAATTTGATATTTTAGATGTTTGATCAACCTGACCATTTTCTAAACAAGATATTAAGGACCTGCGCAATCATTGGGCTAAGTTTTTCATTCAATTCCTTTCTTCTCAATAGTATTTATCTTTCACTGAATAATTTTTTTTAATTTTCTATTAAAATTGTTGCCCTTTTTGTATTGAATTTTATTAAATAAATAATGAGCAATTGAATTATGTCTCTACCATCTTGAACTCTGTCTCTACTACTATCTCTTTGAGTCTTATATTTGGGCAATTTATTTATGAAGCATCAGGGGATAGGGTAATGAAATAATGAATAGGTCATTTTTAAAAAATATATTTAAACTGGACAAAGAATACCGACAAGTATAGAAATAATATATAAATATTATAATATTTACATCAGTTGTGTGCATGGTGAGGTGTAGAAAAACTTATTCATCTACAGCAGACGTGCACAAGACTGCTATAGAAAATACATTCATCTACACCAAATGTCCTTACAAACTATGTAGGTATTAGTAAAGTCTACACCTGATATCAAAAGGGATTAGTTTAAATGTTAAAAAAATTAAGCTTTCTACACCTCATTTTCAGACTGGTTTAGAAAAAAATTTCTTCTACATTGGTGTATCACCCGGTTTAAAATATGTACACTTCTACACTGTCTATTCCTGCATCGGATCATTGTCCAGTATAGAATACCATTTTAAACCGATTTAGAAATTTTTTTTTTATAGTAGTACAAAATTCCTAGTCAAAGAGGTATTCCTAATCCACATAACCATCTAAACCTCACAAAATAAACAATTATATTAACTCTAAATAAAAAATTCTAATGAAAATATAGCTAAATTAAATAAATCGCTCAAGTTTTTAAATAAATATTTTATAAATAAACTAAATAAATAAAATTTATATTCATACCTTAAAAAAGTGGACTAAGATATGGATCTATATACCAATTAAGATTTTTTATCACAATTCGGCAGAGCTTTGCAACTCAAAAATGGAAAAATTGAAAATGGGGGCCGTGGGGTGTATATATAGGTTTGGAAGCCACATTTTTTTGTAGCGATTATCTAACAAACTACTACAAAATGCCAATGGTCAGTGACACATGTCATATTACATTGATCCACAAGGCATATTACATTGATCCACGAGGTACTTTCTAGCGGTTCAAGTACACATTTGTTACGGTTTTACAAACCGCTACAAAATATGACAACTTTTCACATTCTATACAAACCACTACAAATTTGGCGCTAACTTTACTCCTTCTGGCGTGAATATTTGTTATGGTTTAACAATGCAAACCTCTAGAAAATCATCACTATAATTTTGGCGCCAACTTAGCGCCATATTTGTAGTGGTTATACCAACAACAAATGTCAACAAAAAAGGGCTATAACATTCTTGCGGTTTGGATCTAAAATACTACAAAGTCACACATTAGTAGTGGTTATTGAGAACTACTAGAAACTAACCACTGTAACTTTCAATTTCTTTTGTAGTGTAGCCTGATCATGCTCAAATTAACACAGTTAATTCATTTTCTAAAATTACAACTGACCCCTCAATCTTTAATATCGTCCCATGTATAATATGTTTAACAGTTGATGAGAGTTATTTAAATAATAAATAAAACTACCTTACTCGATTGCCTAATTGGATTTAGGCAAGAATCCACCAAAGTGTACTAAGCATAACCTAATATAATATTATTGAACTAAGTCGAATGGCCTCCTTAAATATTTCAACCCATCAAGGGAAAATCCAAAATCTAACAATTGTAAATTAAGCTTACATAATTTTAAATATTTTGAAAGAAATAAGGAAAATAACAAGAAACAACCATGTGAATTTGGAAATTATAATTTGGGAATCTAAATATCTAAAAGGATAGATTGGGTAGAAGGCCCAATATGTCCTTTGCAAATTTGGGTGAAAAGACCAAATGACCCTTGGAAGCATTTGAAGAAAAAGCTGAAGAATTGAACTCAGAACGACGCGAGAGAAAAAATGGAAGAATTAAGCAGGAGATTAGGTTCTAACTCTCATCGAACATCGCTCTAAAAATAGAATTTCAGTCAGCTTTAGCAAGGGTAGTAGCTGTTGTTTAAAATACTTTGCCACTAAAGTCAAATTTCACCTTGTTCTAACAAATACCCATGATTGAGTTTTCTCAAGAAAACAAACAAAGCCAGAATCAAAAAGAAGTGATCCAATTGGAGTTGTCAGGAAACAAATTCCCAAAGAACAGAGGATGTGAAGGAATGATTGATCCCAAAAAAAATAGAAGAAAAATGTGGGAAAGTTGGATTAAGGCAAAATAGTGGAAGAAACAAGCAATAAAAATGAATTAGGAAGGGAATCAAAATCTAGAGAATGAAGGAAGGTTTTTAAATTTGAGAGATTTGGTGAAGAGGGGAGAGAGGTTGGGTTTAAGAAACTGAAGATTTACACAGTTTGATGATTTACCATCTTCTCCCTTTGAAAGACTCTATTTTCTACATCATTGTTGAAGTTGCAAATCCCATTACAAGAGTTGTAAATCCCATTAGCAATAAGTTACCATTTCAGTTGTAAACGTCATTATAGCAATTACAAATGTCATTAGATGAGTTACAAATGCCATTATAGGAGTTGTAAATTCTATTAGCAATAGGTTACAATTTCAATAAATGTCATTGTTGAAGTTGCAAATCCCATTATAGGAGTTATAAATCTCATTAGCAAAATGTTAAAATTTTAGTTGTAAATGTCATTGCAAGAGTTGTAAATCCCATTGTTGAAGCTACAAATCACATTAGACGAGTTGCAAATCCCATTAGCAATATGTTGCAATTTTAGTTGTAAATATTATTGTTGAAGATGTAAATCTCATTGTTAAAGTTGCAAATCCTATTACAGGAGTTACAAATCCTATTAGCAATAGGTTACAATTTTAGTTGTAAATTTCATTGTAGGAGTTGCAAATTCCATTGTTGAAGTTTCAAATCCCATTAAACAAGTTGTAAATGCCATTATAGGAGTTGCAAATCACATTAGCAATAGGTTAAAATTTTAGTTGCAAATATCATTGTTTTAGTTGCAAATCTCATTATTGAAGTTACAAATCCCATTACAGGAGTTACAAAACCCGAAAGCAATTGCAATTACTTCGTTAGAGAGTTGTCAATGTCTTAGGGAAAGTTGCAAATCTCATTGTTGAAGTTGTAAATCCCATTAGAGGAGTTGCAAATACCATTAAAGGAGTTACAAACCCCATTGCATTAGTTGCGAACCTCATTATACCAGTTGCAAACCCCATACATTAGTTGCAAACCTTATTAGACGAGTTGCAAAAGTCATTGTTGAAGTTGCAAACCCGAAGGCAATATATTGAAATTCCTCTATTGTAAATATGAAAGGAAAAATATGTACATAGTCATTATAAAGTTGAACATTACAAAAGTTGAACACTGAAAAGTAATTATCTAAATCAACACATCATTTGGTCAATGATTGAACTTCACAAAAATTGAACACTTAACCTTCTCTTTCTTCTTCATATCCCTCACTACCTCCATCTCCTTCTCCTTCTCCTTCTCCCTCAAGACTAGCTTCTTCTTCTTCTTCTTCATCTCCCTTATTGCCTTCTTCTCCCCCTTCATTACATGCTTCTTTCATTTCATCGTTATAAGAAACAAAATCCTCTTTACTAAGACAAGCAGAATCGTCAATAAGACAACAATCAGTTTCAAATTTTCAAATTAATGGAATTTTGTCAACATTGAACTACTTTAATGCAATTCCCAGTTTGTTGAAATAAGCATATTTAGTTTAAAATACCATATTATATTTCGTTTGAAAGCCATCTCTTATTTTTAGTCATATTTATAATTGAACACATTGATACATTATATCGATGCTTTAAAGAAAGAATAGTAAGCTTTAACATAGAAGTTATGTAGCTAAAATTAGTCATTGTAGAAAATCATAGGTCAATGAAGGTTTTGGTTTTCAAGCCACATGCTCAAAATAAAAATAAACAAGGCGACTCCAGTTGCTGTTTGCATGGTCCTAAAATACAGTGATTAGCAATTTCAACTAACAATATCTTCCAACTATAGTTATTAACTGCAAACACATTTTTCCAGAATACCAACATAGCACAACAAAAAAATAGAGCACACATAATGGTTGTTAATTGCCCAAAGGACAAATTCTTACTAACACTCATATATATAACCTCTAAGTTAATATCATTTCTAGATTTTCTTCCCCTTTCAAGAAAGAAAATGAATCAGAAAGTGTCACTCACGCGCATTACACAGATTTTGCAAACATAATATTCAAAATTGAAGAATGTGAGGGAAAATGTTTAAGAATAATCGGTTTAGAATCCATTATATCAGTATATCACCATTGAAATTTGCTGGAGCACTAATTGAACTGTGAAAAAATTGAAAGGTTTCAAGAACAGAGATGAACCATCCAACACAGCAATAAAGTGCATCAATGACTTACCTAATTTCTAAGCCATAATCTTCCTCCCAATCCTAAACGCAAAGTGAACTTCGACAATGATAAGGCATGTGTATGATTTGAGCTTATATGGTGCTGGAATGAGCTTTGACAATCTTCGACGACAACCAAACGAGTGCATCTTCAAGGAAGTATTAGTCTCAAGCTTTGAGGAGGAAATGGTTGAAGTCTCTCACTTTTTCTTCAACAATTTTTAGAGGCAATTTGGTATTTTTACATAAATTTACAAAGGATAGGTTGGGCCTCATGCCCAACATATCATTTTAGATATTCAGATATTTAAATTGTCATTTATAAA
Source organism: Leucaena leucocephala (assembly GCA_037074615.1). Lineage (NCBI taxonomy): Eukaryota > Viridiplantae > Streptophyta > Magnoliopsida > Fabales > Fabaceae > Leucaena > Leucaena leucocephala. The sequence goes on along the minus strand of CM073528.1, from coordinate 13,066,949 downwards.
TTCACATAGGATTTTCTTGTCTTTTTTCCAAAGAAATATCCTTCTTACTACATTTTCCATATTTGTTTAGATGATGTCTTGAGAAATACTTATATACTTCAGAAATAACACGTTATTTGAACCCTATCAATCAAAATATAATAACTCAACTCATGACTCATCTAAAAAAATTTCACGTTTTATTTTATTTGTAAGAAAAATAAATATTTTAATTTAAAAAAATAAAAATTCATCTAAACCAAATTAAGAGGTTTATTTTTCTTAAAAAATAGAATGTGAATTGTTTCAAATGAGTCATAGACCAATTAAGATTAAAATATATTGAGCTGTTATATTTTGATTGGACAAAGTTCATATAACATGACACTCTTGTATTATGTAAGCATTTATCTGGTTTCTTTTTTGTCATAAAAAATTGGCATACAGAAATGAGAGATACTTACATATTTTAGAAGTGACATATTATCTAAACTCTATCAAATCAAAATAAAATAACACATCACATTTTAATCTTAGTTGGCCTATGACTCATCTAAAACAAGTCATATTTTATTTTACTTTTTTTTTTAAAGAAAACCTCTTGATTCATATGAGTTTTTAGTTTTTTCGAATTAAAATTTTATTTTTCTTAAAAATAAAATAGATCGTGAATTTTTCATAAGTTGTATTTTATTGGACAGAGTTCAGATGACGTGACACTTATGAGGTATATAAGTATTTTTCTAAAGAAATAATACATGTGACGAAAATTATAATCCATAAAAAATATATAGCTGAAATAATTTAAAACTTGTAATAGTTTGAGATTCACAAGCGACCGCATTATTAGGGGTCCGAGTCAATTATTGATTTGGCAAATTCCTCATAGAACGCTTAGGATGGGAAGTCCGTAAAGAACCTTGTCATGCATTCTCCTGCCTTCAAACTAATAACAATCATTAAAACACACATTCTTTATCGTACAATTCAGAACCCAAAAAAAACACACAGACATTCAGAAGCTGCTTCATAATTTTCACAGATTTCTCTATCACTGCCAGGTATGCTAAGATTAATTCAGCTGTATATTCAAATTATTAGATTTCTTTCTGATGATTCTTAATTTTTGGTTATATGAAATATGATTTGTTCATGCTATTCTCAATCATCTATAATTTCGGAGAACCTTACGAAAGAGTCATTCTGTGTTTTTCGTGCGTGTCATCGGTTATCTTCTCCCTTGTTTCTTGCATATGATTGATTTCTGTGCATTTATCGAGAATACTTTTTATCTTGTTTACCGGGAAGTAAATAAGAAGCAAATTAAACATTATTCGTCATTATGACAGCCATCGATGGAACGTAAATGAGAAATTTCATTTCATAAGAATTGTTTGCATATGTCTTTGTCGTGATATGAGCATATTATGACTCATTTTCTGTTTCTGTTTTTGTTTTTGATTCTCCTGATTTCTCAGCAGCATTAAAAAGAGACAGTAATTTTGCATCCTTTTACCAATACATTTATTTTCTCTCTTTAATATTAATGTCTATAAAATGTTTTGTCAATTATCTCTAACAGATTATTTTCGTAATGACAATTTGCTGAAGACTCGTGTCTTTTCTTGGGAACATTTAAATAAACATAGTTTGTGAAATTTTTGCACTTTATTTTCCTAATAATCTGAAGCCTCATCTGGTTGGTTTTACTATTTGTGAAGCATCTTTTTTCTTTTAGAGGCTCCTACTTGTTATATGTCTATATGTTTCTCTCTTTACAAAGACTCGTACTCCTTGAAGGAGTAGTGATCGAACACGCACGCCTTCACACACAAATCTCTTGTTAATTCCAATTTTTAATTTGATGACAACGCTTTTAATTTTTTGAAGCGTTGGAGAACCGACTTTGAACATTTGATATAGGAGAGAAGAAAGGTGAGGGATATGGAAGAGTATGGGGAGAGAGGAGAGTTGAGAAGAATGCAAAGGGAGCAAGAGAGAGAGAGGCGAAGAATAAGAGATAGAGAAAGGAGACAGTCAATGACACGAGAACAAAGAGAAAGGCATCTTGCCAGAAGGCGAAGGAACTACCAACTTAGAAGACAGAGATCTGCAAACAACAACAACAACAATTCTATGTGCTTTCTTCCTCTTGAAGCTGAAACATCCCCCACTAGCCATAGCCATTCAAGTCTTGTTTCTTGTTCCATTTCAGACTATGGAGTCCTCCAATCTGAATCAGGACAAGAATCTTCCCATTACATTGATGGTAAGTTGAGTTTCTTTACTGTTCCAAGAAAATCTATTGAAGGAATTCCACATACCGTTGAATCAGACCGAATAGTTTAATTCTATAAGCAGAACAGAATCATAGTTAGGATACTATTCAAGTTACCAGCATCCTAAAATATTTTGTAGTACATCTGGCATTAAGGCAAAAAAATATTTTAGAATGCTAGGCATACTTACTGAACATACCTGAAACAATACTTTAGAGTGCTAAATGTACATGAAAAAATATTTCAGGATGCTAGATGTAGCTTAACTCTTAATTAAATCATGTATATATATATATATATCATCAAAATGCTTAAAAATTTTGCAATGAAAAGTATATGGGGGGAGTAGACTATATATAGGTGCAATCAGCTTTAAATTTTAAATTGTCTATATTATTGCTTTGTTGCTAATTGAAATGTACAATAACTAGGATCAGGAGATCATATGGAAGCTCTAACATATAAACCAAAAAATTTTCCAACAAGGTTGCGTCCGAGTCATGTAAGAAAATTTGCCCGGAACTTGATACACTCAATTGCTGATCATCATCATCATTCTCAAATTGGGATTCACCAAATTGTTCAACACTTGATACCTAATGGAGATCTCTCTACTTCTCAAGGTAAGTTGCATGATAAACTTTATATACACACAAACAAACACAAATGTATGTATATACTCCTCTTATCCTTAATATAAGAGTTAATTAACTTTTTTAGATAGATTAAATAAACTAAATAAATCAGTTAATTATAACTGATATAAGAGCTTGTTGACTTATTAGATATATTAAGAAATATATAATATGAATTTGTCTTGAGAGTTTGGATTAGTTATAATTAATTATTTTTTTAGCTTCTTTAATGTACACAAAAATCTTAACTAACTCTTATATTAAGAACCAGGGGGTACTATATCTGGTTATAAATTTAAGAGTTAGATGATTAATTTTTCACTATTAAGAAAATTAATTTAGTTAGTTATTTATAATATATGTGTATTGATTTCTCAAAAATATTTTCTTTAATAGTTATCTTCATTGATAAACCCCCTTTAATAAATACAATCAATATGGATAATTTAGAATTTGTAAATTTTGGTAGCAGAGTATATTGAAGTCTTAACTAGCTCAAACTTTTAAAACTAATAGCAGTAACACGTAATGTTATAGATTTAATATTGAATCATCAGTAAATTCATTGAATCTTATTGTGTTCGACACTTACTTTTTTGCTAATGAATTTCAGGTGGCATACTAAAGTCCTTGCGATTGAACCGAGTGAAGCAGATTGCACGATCACTGAATTCGCCTTCCAACAAAGAGATTTCAGCTCTGCAGAGCCAGAATGATACAATGCAGCAAGAAACTAATAATAATATCACTTTCCCAGCAGGAATGACTTATAGTGACGGATTCAAGTGTTGCTGATGAAAGAGTTAGTAATTAAAATGCATTATTCTCTTTAAACCTACAGTAGTTAGGTTGTGTGATATAATGACTCAACACAAGTTAGGACTATAAATGAAAGGAAAAAAACAAGAAGAAGAAAAGTTTTATCCCATTCGCATCCCAAAAGTGCTCAAATCCGAATTGTCCAAGTTGATGACTAATAGCTTTGTTACAATGGAACCAACAAAGTCTGACACAGTTAGCAAATGACTGTGCCCTTTAAATATGAAATATTATATTCGAATCAGGCCAAGCTATGGAAAAAGCTTTATTGCGAGAGGCAAAATCCATTTTGGTGATATTTATGTCTCGAAAGATTAGTCTCTAACTATCGGTTGAGGAATACTGCCTATATTTTATAAAAGAAAAGGCTTTGATACAATGGAAGGTTGTAGAAAAAAAAAAGAATTTTGTTCTTGGAAGTATGTGTGGATTCTTTAAGATGATACTCCCTTCGTCCCAAAATATAAGATTCCTTTAATTGAATTTTTTTCAAGAAAACAATTAAAAGTAATAAATATATAAGAAATATATTTTTTAAATATGTCCTTGTTTATTGTGGTTAAATGATGGAAAGTAATAATAAGTAAAATGATGAGAGTATGTAATATATAAAATTAAATATGGGTAAAGTGGGTAAAAAAAAGAATTTATTATTGAAACAAGCTCAAATGTGATCTTATAAATAGGGACAAATTAATTCAAAGAAAGGGATCTTATATTTTAGGACAGAAGGAGTATTTTATATTATTATTAAGAAACTAAGAATCAAGCTTGAAATGCTAAAATATTAATTGATTTAAGGGAAGAAATTGAATCCAATGGACTGGTTTGGCAGTAGAATTTGATTCAACAAGTTCACTCATATGTAATACTTTGAAATTCAGAAAAGATTCAAACAATTAGCAAATTGATCTTGGTTTAATTTGGTCCAAAATAATTAAGGAGGTATCCAATGTTTAAAAAATAAAAGGTGAAAAATGGTGAAAAGGTGAAGTCTATAACTTTTTACTGTGAAGAAAAATAATAAAGAAATTAATATAAAAGGAGAAAAAAAGAGGGGGAGGATAGAAGAAGAAGAAGAAGAAATAAATGTCAAAGAAAAAAGGAACGGAGAAGAAAAAAGAAAGAAAAAACCAAAGAAGAAAAAGGAAGAATAAGAATGGAAGGTCAAAAAATCAAAGGAGGAGGAGGAGCAATGAATTGCACGCGTACAGATGTAAATCCTCTTACCCTTCTAATACGAGTTTAAAAGAAAAAACAAAACATACGCCCTCATGAAATCAGAAAGAATCAATGATTTTATAGTTTAGTAATATAAAATTAATTTTTTTATAAATAAAAAGTCATGTGTTCAATCCCCTTATGACATTATTGAATTATAGGGCTTGTTCCCAGACTATCGTTATGTCTCACTGTGTGTATATATAATACAAGAAGTTATTTTTTATAAGTTATAAATAATATAATTCACTTACAAACGTACATCATAGTGTGTGTTTTTCAAGTCCAGCATCAATCATGAATCCACAAAAGTCCAATCTGTACATCATGAATGGATTCTTATTCTAATATTTTTTTTCTAAATTCTTAAATATTTCTTCATATTTATTATCTTTCTTTCAACTATTCTTAAAATATTAATAAATTACACTCGTATCATTTTTATCCTTTAGTTCCTTAAAAGTAATTTCTTTTTAAATTTATTGTTGCTCACTAATTAATTAAAAATTATTTTTACTTTCATTTATTGTTATTTTTATATAGTAAATAATATAAAAATATAAATAGATTATATTAATTATTAATAAGAGTCAAAAATAATTTTCCATAGCCGCTATAATAATCTACTAAGCCGGCTCATGCTATAAATTTATTACAATAGAATTTATTGCTTGTTTCTATTAGTGTTGAGAATACAGGCCCACCAATGTGATGCAATCATGGGGAGTTGGGTTGAAAAAGTCTACCTCAAAACATGTTGCATTTACCAATTCGAGAGTACCATAGGTGAATTGTCAAGTTGACCTACCAACCTACCTCTTTTTTATTTTTTATTTTTTCAAATATTTTTTAAAATTTTAAAATTTTAAAATTAAATTACAAACTTTTACCAGTTGGAGGGGAGGGGCTACCTCATTTGGTTGAAAATTTTGGACCCTCTCCTCCCCTGACCCATTTTGGCTCCTCTCTAAATGGGGTCTTTTGGAGAGGTAGGGGAGCCACACTATAAAAAAATAAGTATTTTATAGCAGCGGTTATTGTATAGTGTTTATAGCTATTATAACTACTAGAATAACAATTTCTACCAATTGGGTGAACAGCTAAAAACTCAAACCATAGAAACTAGTTTCTAGCGGTTAGGTAAACCTTCTACGCATTATGGTTAAAATACTAGAACTTTTCTAGCGGTTTAAGGAAACACTAGAAAAAATATAGCAAGAGAAACCTAATGGGATGACGTTAACAGCAGTTCACAATCGGTAGAAAATATTTAGGAGGAAATTGAAATTTATAAAATATTTTAAGCTATCATAGAAACCGCTAGAAATTTCTTGTAGGACATCTTCATTGGTGGGAAATGAAATTTTAGAATGATGCCATAATTTTTAGTGGTTCAAAACAGCTAGACATGTGGTGCCAAAATTTGAATTTGGCTAAAAATTTTCTCATATTTGTTATTTTCGAGTGGTTATAAAACTGATAGAAAGTTCATTTCAAGTAAAAAAATAAAAATCCACTTATTTTTATTATTATAAAATATGATATTATTAATTACGAAACTATTAAATAGATTATATCAAATGATTATATTGATATATGTAATTAGCAATGTATTACATGTTATATATTAAAATATATTGTGATAAATAATAACTAATTAAATTATGATTGTATCATATGAATTTAATTTAATTTGACAAGGTATTGAGTTAGAGATGCAAGAACTATAGATGAGATAAGATGAGATATTTTATAGAGTTGAATTTCAATTCTTAAGTTGAAGAAGTGGTTGGATTGGTTGAGATAAAGAAAGAAAATATGAAAAAAATGTAAGTATATTAGTCAACTATAAATGAATATAAATAAAATAAATTAAGATCTACAAAATAAATAATATCTTACCATATCAAGAAAAAAGAATGAGGGGAAGACGAGAAGAAAATTTTTAAGGAAGGAGATCAAGTAAAGGGGATGGAGAAAAAAAATAAGGGAGTGAATAAATGAGGAGATGATGTGTCATTTATAGAGGTCTATGAAGGATTTATAATAGTTTTGTACATTTTGTAGCTGTTGTTTTGCCCAGATAGAACTGTTAGAAATGTTAAAACTTTAAATTCTTAGAAAATTGAATCAATTTTGATTTATTTGTACATATTTAATTTGTGTGTTATTCTTGATCATCATCCTTCCTAGAAGGAAAAATTAAAAAAAATATTGTTATGATTATAATTAAATATATTTAGGAAAAAATAGAAGTAAATAATTTAATAAAATAAATATACCTGACAATGTTTAAATTATCATCTCCTTGAGGAAAAAAGGTCTTCAAAATTCGTTGGTTGGAAGGGCTCACTATCATAAGTAGTGTCACTATCACTCATGTAATAAAGATCCCGTGGCTTATGGTGGATGATTATATTCTAGTCTTTATGCTTCTCATCCTGGACATAGTAAACCAGATGTTCCTCAGAAACTATAATATAAGTGTCCATGAAGTTGTGGTTAGATGTGCCTCAGAAACTAGAAACTAGAATTTATTCACCCATATGAATGAGTCTAGAGAAATTAACAGAGGTGATGCCCAAGTGGTTAGTAGTGAATCCCCATGAAGTTGTGGTATTTGCCCAGTAGCATTTGAAAAGAGTTATGGTGTAAAGCTAGTAACTTAATTCAACGATGTCAATCGGCTTTCTATAGTAAGTCACGCCTCCAAAACACATATCACTACTGCTAGCATAACATCTCATCCCAAATGTGCCACAAACTCTAGAGTCACTACAAAAAAGATGTTATGCAACGCTTTGTCTAATTGCTATAAAATCAAGTGCTACAAACAGTGTTGTAATGATTTGGATAAACTATTGCAAACTTTTATAGCAGTTTACGGAACTTAGTAGCGGTCATGTAAACTATTATAAAAGTGGATATCAAAATAAGTTAAAAATTTTGTAGTGGTTATTGAACCGCTATAAAGTCATCACAGGTTGGTAGGAAAGGAAAATATTGCCGATGGGGAACAAAAAATTTAGGCTGGAAATAAAAAATATCACCTTGGCACCATACTGAAAAAATGTTTAAAAAAAGTATAATTTTTCCCGCGTTGAATGTTTTTAGTGGTTTGGAACCGCTACAAATATTGCACCATTGGTAAAAAAAATTGAAAATTTTGTGTGTTTGATGATAATTATATATATATATATATATATATGCATTTTTAATACTATGTATATATGTAGATTAATAGATAATTTATTTAATTTGATAGGTTAAAATTTTATTATGATAATTGAGTATATTATTTAGCTAATACTATATTGTATAATTTAATATGTTTTATTTGACGATAAATACTTAAGATATACAAAGTGTACAAATTAATATTTGATAGGTAGAATGTTTGGAAGTAGATGAAAAAAAGTGTAGTTGGAAATTAAGGAAAGTGGAGAAAATAGAATCTAGAATTGATTGAATAAATCAACTAATTTGTGTAAGGAAGTGAAAATAATAAATACACATGTTAGTAAAAATAAATATACAAATCTAAAAGAAAAATAAACTTATAAATTGAAGTGATCTTACCATCATGTGAAGAAAGAACCAAATAAAGATTTAAGAAAAGAGAAAACACCGAGGAAGCAAAGGACACATAGGAAGGAAGAAGAGAAAACATGTAGAGTAAGAATTGCATCGGTTGGTAATTTGTAATGATTGTTTAGAGTTTTGTAGCGGTTTGTTCTCTGCTGAAATTTGTAAGGGTTATACAAACTGCTACAAATGTGTGTTTCTTTAGTTTTTTTTAAAAAAATTTACTTTTTATCTATAATTATTTTTGTACAAGAAGAAATGATTACATTAATCATTGAAAGCATTGTAAAAATCATTCATCGTCATCATCATCCTGTCTAAAAAGAGATGTATGATAAATTATTGTTAGGTTTATTTGTAATAAGATTATAATTGAGTAAAATTAAAATTTGAAGTAAATGAGTATTTAATTAATTTAATAATGACAATTGTAAATAATTAATGGGATGAAGAGAACACATACCTGATAATGGCTAAATTATCATTACCTTGAGAGAAGTTTTCAAAATTCGCCAGTTAGAAGGGCTCGCTGTCATAAGCAGTGATGTCAGTATCACCTATGTCAAAAAGATCTTGTGGCTTGAGGTGAACAACTATATTTTAATCTAAATGTTTCTCGTCCTTGACATAATAAACTTGGTGTGCCTCAAAGGCCAAAATGAACAGCTCATCATCTTTAGATTTACCTATATGAATGAGCTTGGAAAATTGACAGATGTTATGCCTAAGTCATCAACAATAAGTCCTCGTGAAGATGTCATGTTTTTCCATGAGCACTTGAAGAGAGTTATGGTGAAAAGCTGGTAATTTAACTCAATAATGTCAATAAACTTTCTATAATAAGTGATGCCTTGTATGTCGCCATCGTTAATGCCTTAAGCTTTGGAGTTTTGTGTGAGCAATCCCTAGTCTCGTACAATAGCACAGAACTTGAACTTGTTAACATGATATGTGGTATACCTTCTCACATAGTCTAACGGCCTGAGTGAAAGATTTCTGAATTCAACTATGTAAGGCCTGTCATCATTTCACATTCATTCTGTAAACCAATTATGAAACTTTTAGTGGACTCTTTTATCAGTGTCAACGGAAGTTCGCCCACGTACTCATAGCTGACGCCTAACAATACTTCTATACTCCCTATACAATAAAGTGCAATTTATTTTATAAGAGTTAGAGATGAATAAATTGAATAACAAGTATAAAAAAAGTGTTTGTTCAATTAATGTATATACTTACTAAAGGAAATATTCATCTTAGTTGCAATTATCAGAACATGTCTGTGTGCCTACAGCTTCTTTGTAGGAGTAAGTTTGAATATTCTTAGGTTAAAAATAAAAATAAGAAAAAATATTATTGAATAATGATTAACAGAACATAATATATATTGCATAAATAATCTTTTCTATCCTCATAATCAAACCTTCCTAAAGTAAGTACCCTTATGGATCAAAGAAAAAGAAGAAGTAAAGAAATCTAAGAAAATAATCAAGTGTAAAAAGAAAGTGAGTGTCTTACATTAAAAAAAAAAAACAGAAAGTGGGTTTCATGCACAATCTAATTCTTTTGGGTTACTCTCTTTTAGAATGCAAAAAAAGCATATTATTCAAATTGGCAGATACCTTTTATTGCTTTCTAATTTTTTTTTTCTAAACATAGATATCCTTCTATTGGAGATAATTTTATTTAATACACTATCGAACACTAAATGTGTACACATCTTTCAGTGAGGATTCAAATATTGGTCCCTCATGTTGTGGGATATTAACATTTTTCTGTTAGATCAAAACCTATTTTTTTATTGTTTTTTAAGTTAATTACTTGCCTTAAGACCTCAAGGCCCACCGGGTTGAATTACTAAACCCCCTCACCCCTTCCATTTTTGCTTTCCAATTATGATTTTAGATCATGTCAAATTTTCTTTATGTACCCCACCAGGTTGAATGCACATTTTCCACAAATTTCACATCAAGTGGTTGTTTTTATTATTGTATTTGCAAGGAAAATATCATCAAAGACAGAACCAACGCTCTTCATGCCATAAAATGTACATAAAAATATTAGGAAGGAGGGAGTAAGGGCCGTTTTGTTGGTGGAGATGGTTAGAACAGAAAGCAATGTAATGGAAAGGAAATGTATGGAATAGAAAATTACCGAGTGAATATTTGGTTGGCACTAAAAAATAAAATGGTTTGATAAAAAATTTATGTTTTGTATGTTGAAAGTGAAGGAAAATTAGGTAGAAAATATGCAAATGACCATATTACCCTTAAAATAAAAATATTTAAAAATTCAATTATTCATACAATAATTCATAAAAATTATAATTTAAATAAAAATATAAAGAAACGTCCATGTGAGATTCAGATCCCCTCAATTGGGACTCTTCTACTTAGCATCAATAAGCCACAATCAAGGGACGTTAGCCATTAAATTGTGATATATATATATATATATATATATATATATAACGATATTCAGAAAGGAGTTATGGTCAAAGACTTTTATTTATGTTTTAAAATATGATTTCATCAAGACGATCTTCAATGGAGAAAACCTCTCATGAACTGAGAAGATCAAATATGTGTGCATTGCATGTTTATAAATGATGTCATCTTGCCCCGCACGTGTTCACAGAGAGAGGCGACTCAAATTGGCCATGTTATTGATTTATCAGTTGTAAATTATATAACATAGCATTTGTAAGATTTGGATATTAATTGCCATCAAACTACGTAGTTTATAAATAACTCGAACTGGACTATTGAAAGAATTAAGTAGGAGAGGAAAGAACGAAGCAAAGCTAGAGAGAAAAAGAGTACGAACTAAAACGTGGACAAGGGTCAATCCTTTCTACAAATTCTCTAACTGAAACATCAGTTTTAGCTCGTGCCCATGAGAAAAAAGAAAGGAAATATGTTGATGGAAAAAGAAATTCATAAAAATAAGAAAGACGAAAAATCTGCCATAGCACCTTCCATGATTTTATGAATAAAAATAGTAGGGTTTTTTAGGGATTCTTAAAATTACTCGCTATGCGCTCAAGACCAACCTTATAAAGGACCATAGTCGAACTAAATTTTTCTAGGAGCGAATAACTATTCTAGGAGTGAGTGGCCCTGTTTTTCATGATGTAAAATAGAGAAAAAAAGAGTAATTTTTAAAACCCAGTGGCTAAAATCAATTTCAAGTAACCAAATATATTTCGTATAAACAAAATTGATTTCACTTCTTATAATCAATTTCATGGCTAAGAATATATTTTATTTGACTTGGCAATGTAAAGCATAACTATGTCCAAATTAATACTTGGAGTGAGAAATTGATTTTGAGTAACACAAATTTATATATTTCAAGTTACACTATGTTCTGCGTTTCACTAGCTTTGACATTTTTTGGTAATTTTAAAATATCTCCTAAACTACAAATCCGTTCGATGTGAAACTTGTTTCATATGAAACTACACTCCAAATACGGCTTAAGAGTATCAATCTCAATTTCAAATAATTTTATATGAGGGAGATATGCTTTTTAAAAAATGATGTTGAGATATCACACATTTATCTTTGACCTTTATTTCTTCTTTCAATCATATCTATTAGAATACAATGAAATTTGAAATGCTATTCCTTTAGAAATTAAACTCAAATAACTTTATAGTGATAGATCATTTGTTAAATTTAAAGTTAAATTAAGAGAGTCATGTCCTTCTCAAAATATATTTCTCTAAAAATAGAAATTGCAGATCTGCTTCAGATTTGGTTGTGACGATATTTTCTGACTAGAGGTGATGCTGAGCAAAGATTCTGGCCTGAAGAGTGAGGCTGATCCGTAACATCAACGGTAGAAGAATGAGGTTTGAGTTGATGAACAGGAGAAGGCCCCAAAGCTTATTGCTAACATGGTTGTGCTGTCACTTGAGACTTGTAGCCTAGAGCGACAGAAGTTGAATTTTTGTACTAATTCTCCGACGCAACCAAAAGACTGCGTGAATTCGTCAATATAGTTGAGAATAGTGAATCTAGTGTTGTTAATAAGAACAAAACAAGGAGAAAGAGAAAGTGGACGAAGCTCCATCTACGGTTTTCTCTTTAAATTTAACTGATACAAAGGTTGGGGTTACATTGGTTTTTGGTAGAAGGGATATGGAAGATGTGGTTTCATTTTGTTCCGACGTTGTTGCAGTCTTGCAGATTAATTTAGGGGCAAATTTGTATTTCACTTGGATAGAAAATCAGATCCCACCAAGATAGGTGGGAATGGAATTTCCTTTAAAGGCTAAAAAATTCGTGTGGGAGGGAAAATGGGTTCCTGGAAATTTGGCCAACCAAACGGCCGTTGCCAAGGGCAAATTTAAATTTTCCCTTTCCCTCCAATTTTTCACCAATCAAACGGGCCCTAATAGAGTACTACCATCGATTATTCATATACAGCTTTAAGTGGAAAGACACCAAACTCTCTTAAACATAATTACAGCTCCAAAGTCATCTCGAACTAGCTCATGAAACTCTCGATTGTGACCCCTCCGGTTGACCTCTATAGCTTAGCCGACCCCGAAAGTGACCTTATTTGGACATAGTGTCTCCCTGGCAATAACTGCTTCTATCCCCAGAAAGCTCCCATGTTTGAGCCCACTATGTACCAAACCTTCAAGCCCATTCGATGTGGTTCAGAGCCTTGCTCTTGGATGTACGGTAAGTCATATTCGCCAGAGAATTAGTGTGGGGTACAGTTACCAGTACGCAGATTCGTCCGTGAGTAAAGGGGTTCTAGCAGAAGAGAGATTCAGTTTTGTTGGTGTAGAGAGTGATATTGTGTTTGGTTGTGGACATGAAGATTCAGGGACTTATATGATATAGGAGTTATTGGGTTGGGTGGTGGACCTCTCTCACTTGTTTCACAGATTGGAGCCACTTTTGGAGGAAGAAGACGATTCTCTCAGTGCTTGGTTCCCTTTCACACTGATCCTAAAGTTGGAGGTAAACATGTTTAAATTAATCTCAATTGTGCTTTTGAATTCTCATAATTAATCTCTTAGTCTTTAACTACTCTCTCCAATATTTAATATATGAGCTAATTAAGATTAAATTTAATTCTAAATATAAGACCTTAATTTATTTTATTTCTCATATTTATTATTTTTTTTAAAAATAAACTAGAATCTACTCTCCCCTGCAATGAACAAGACAAAATATATATAGATGAATATAATATTCCAATTATTCATACACAAATGATATTACCTCAGATTTTTTTTTTATAAATCGTTACCTCAGAGATTTAAGGCTTATTATAAGGTGTTTGCTTTTATTGAGATTTTTTTTTTTTGTATTTTTCTCCCTACTATTCTTAGAAAATTCCATTTCTCCCCGCTCTTAAAAATATTTCTCCTGTGCAAATTGTCAAATGCATTAGAGATTTTCGGAAATATAAAAAATGAATTTATTGGGATATTATTAATAAGGATGTTAATTAGGATACTAATGACCCAATAACTTATATTGTGTACATTAATAAAATCAAATTATCAAATACCAATAATTGAAAAAGAATGATGGTATTAATTGGGATATTAATGCCCCTCTAACTTATATTTAGAAGGATCCAATTATGAGTATTAGACCCCAACCCACCCATTTGCAATCGAACTTGTATTATAATTTACTAGATTTTAAATATGAAGTTCAGACTTTTAATAAAATTGATATATAATCTAATATTATATATAAACATTTTAGATATATTATATTATATTTATTATAATTATAAATTTATAATTAATTTATTTAATTTTTATAACTTACTCAAATTAGTTCTTTGTAATATAAAAAAAAAAGATGTAGTAGTTTGATTTTGGAGAGAACATTACGTGTACTTCTTAGTTCTTACCATTCGGGTTGGCCTAAAAAAGAGCTAGAAGGCCTAACTCTTGAACCTCGCTTGATTTAACTTTTCAGTTTTATTTTATTTTATTTTATTTTTGGCTACATTTCTATTATATATATATATATACACACACACAAACACATAATTTCTTATATCTATCTATGTCTATATATGCCCGTATCTGGATAGCCGATTCAATATTCTTTATTATTATATATGGAAAGTTGGATAACATGGATACTGTGTCCCCAAACAAAGGGCCCCTTTGTTTATATCATATATAACAAATTTATTTATTCCTTACACTGTTCTGCTAGATGAAATCCATTGTTTCAAGGAATAATTAATATAAATAACTTCTTAAAAAATTTACTTTCGAAGGAAATATGAATATTTGATGCCCAATACATACTATTGTCCCTTTGGTGACATCGATTATACGTTCTATGTTTTTTACCTCAGTTATACATTCTATCAATTTTTATTTCATTTTTTAAATAGAGTTAGTATTTTCTAATTATAGATTATATGTTATTATTTTCTAATTATAGATTATATGACAAATATAAATCAATATAAAACATAAAATTTATTAAAAAATACGCTAAATTCACAAGTTATGAACATCATAGCTTGATCTCACAAACTAGTTATAACAATAATAACTATTTTTTTAATTATTTCATTAATTTTTTGTTATGTTTTAAACATAATAAAAACTTTATAAAAATTGAGAATTCTAATATTCTTTGATGAAGACCTTATCCTTTCTTCCTACACTATAAAAAACAGAACTTTGGCGATGGTGATAAAAAAATCATTACTGAAAGTCTTACTTTTGAGGTGACTTTTTGTTTTCGATAAAAGTAAGACTTTCTGTGATGATACCAATTGTCTTCATATACGGTCAATATTTTTTGTGATAACTTTTCCTGTCGTCGCAAAAAATCACTAGTTTAGGCAGCGACATATAGTGTCATCACATAAAGTTAATAGTTTTTGTGGTAACTCTTTTTTGTAGCCGCAAAAGGTCAATATTTTTTGTGGTGACACTAATAGTTAATAGTTTCTACAGTGACAATTTTTTGTCGCTTTTCTCACTTTCAACTTAAAGTTTTCATACAATTTTTTTTTTTCAATTTGAAGGGTTTTTAAGCAGATATTTTATAGAATAAAATTATTGAATAATGTTACTTTTAAAGAATAAATAAAGGACTCTCCCATGTTGTTATTGTAATAAGAAGATATTATATAGATAATAATGTGGTGTGTGTGAAAGAAGGATATGGAGCAAGGGTATGTGTATAAGAGAGATATTATAATTATGTGTCAATGAGTGTGAGAGTTAATATGTGTGTGTTACAGACAATGTGGGGAGGAGATAGAGAGAGGGAGATGTGTGTGTGAGAGAGAGATAGGGAGAAAGAAGGGGAAATGAAATATATATACATATAGAATGTGTTAGAGAGTGGGGGGATTGTAATTAAACATGAGAGATAGAGAGAAAGAAGAGAAAGTGACAGATAGATAGATAGATAGATACTATGTGTGTAAGAGAGAGTGAGTGAAAGGGATAATGTAAATTAAATGTATGAGAGAAAAATAATGCCCCTTAAAAATAGATTTATAGTGAGTATTAGTATACTTAATTTATTTAAAAGATAAAATATATTATTATGATATAAGGGCTGAGACAAATAATATAATAGAAGGAGATACTATAATTAATTTAAATATTTGATGAAGATTACTAAATCTTATGTTGATATTTATTTATTTATTTATTTTATCAAATTAAACTTATATTTTAGACAAACAAAATGGGGAAAAAAACCATACGAACTAGAAAAGTTCAATCATATAAGAAATTTGAATTAGTTAATTTGCCTCTTATTTAGAGCAAAGAGAGAATATTTAAAAGAATTATGAGAAAATTGGGGAAAGGAGGCCTGCAACGAAAACGGGAGAGGTATCTCTAGCTTGGCAGCTTTATAACTTTATTAGCTTAGAAGCTTCCGTGGCTCGTTTTGTGTTGGTATATTCTGGGGCTATTGTTTAACTGGGAAGCGAATCACTTCTTGAAGCTATGTGTTACATTAACTCTGTGGTTTACTTAAAATAGTGGAGAGAACTTCTTCACCAACCTTCTATTATATTGCTCATACCTGCTTAAAAATAGAATTTTTATAAGGGGCTAGCTGCTATGTAAGGGCTTCATTAATCAATTTCACTTGAGAGGTTCATGATAGAAATAGCACCGTCATATTTCAATTTCTACACCCTGGAGAATTGAAAACGGAGGATGGGGTAAGAGCTCCATCTAGTTGACAAGGCAGATGGCAGTTACTGTGTGTTAATATATTCAAGTATCTCTCTTTCCATCATCTCACTTGGTCTTCTACCAATCCAAGTATATTTTGTATCGTTAATTTCAGTATGCCATAGCCTAAAACTATTAACCATTTTTTAATCGTATAATTCTCCAATGAATAGAATGAGCGTATTCTTATGCATTCAAATTGAGATGTTTCATCTCGTGTTGAGTTCTTTCCCATTTTTTATTGGGAAATCCATGTCCTGAGTTGTAGATTGACTGTTGCTTCCCCTGTGTGTGAACCACTTAATTGATGACCCTCCATTTTAACCTATCTGTTTAACTCTGCTGTGGATAGCATCCATCTAGAACAGTCTCAAATTATATTTATTCTTGGACATATCCATTATTAAGGAAGGTGTCATGAGGGCCTCTTATTTGTAGGTGACTTATTTATCTTACTTCCTAGAGAAGTATAATGGAGATAAAGGATGGTATAAATCTGGCTGTAGCTGGTGAATCTAATTGATTTGTTTTAGCCTTTTATGTAAAGCGAGGGTTTGAAACTATTATTTTTTAGGTCTTTAATTGTGTCATCGAAATAGCTGCATGAAATGTTACTGTCAACATATGTAGTATCAATTTTTCCTTTTCTCTGTTCCAGGAATGGTCATTTTCGTGCTGGGAAAATATAGTTCTAATTGTGGCAGAACCCCATTATGGGGAATGATATTCTTTTTACATAAATATCAACTTGACTAGTTTTCCTTCTTTTTTTACCACTTGTCTATTTCTACTTGAAGTCAGCTTGTTATGCCCGGGCATGCAATAAGAATTTGCTTATTTTACTTGAAAATTTGAGTTCCCTTTTATGATGCACAATGCAGTATCTTGATGAGAATAAGAAGTTGATCCCTTACAATGCTTGTGTCTCTTACCATGCTTAAACTCCTGAATCATAAGCTGCTAGGAATTCTAGTGCAAACCTTCTGCTTTCTTGGTTTTGTTATATTTGAAATCATAGACACGTCATATAATGTTTGATTGAAATGAAATGATATATCGAATTGAATTCTTAGTATTGATACCTTAGGTCATTGGTCATTTGCAAATATTGACTATTGTGCAGTAAATTCAATCTATCATCATTAGTACTATAATTTAAGTTTATAATACTTTTTGTTTTAAAATATATTATTTATTTTTTCTTGTTTGTTATTTTTTTATAGAGAGATCTCACTACTGGATAACCTGTACCTCCTGACTAGTTGTGGGAGATAATACATACTAGGAAAACATCAAATAGACAAGTAATATGGGCTGACCCACACTCTAAATAGATTCATGTATGCATTATAGTTTTATATTTTATTTTGAGTTAATTTTATTTTTAATCTATTAGTTTCATATGTTTTATTATATGTTCGTATACACGAACTTTCTCAACAATATGAACAAGATTTCGAGAGTGATGCTTGAATAATCTCATATGAAATATTGACAGTTGTTTTTGGTGAGAGGTCAGGCATATAATAGGGAAATGGTATAGGGCGGAGTCTTAATTTAGTGATAGTTCAGTTGTATAAAGTGTACGTACCCAATTGTAGGAAGAGTTTGATAAAAGATTTTAAGAGGAGAGAGAAAAAATGAAAGCAAAGCTTATAGTAGAGCGTGCGAAGCTGGATGAAGAGTATGTACAATTCTAGCAAAGATTAATTGAGCAAAAGATATAAGCTCAATTCTCTATTTTGATGTAGAGGAGGCAACCAAAGGTGCCTACTTTCCATATAATGTTTATGTTTCAACAAAATAATTTTATTTTATTTTTAAATATGTTTAAGTAATTCAAGTACTCTAATATTTTAAAGGATGACATGAATATATTATTTATTAATATTATTAGATTTTAGTTTATTTAGTTATTTATTATATTATTTTTATATTTATTAGCACATTATAGTTTTTTATTTAAGAAAAATTAGGAAACATACCAACTAAATAATAATTTATGTGGTGACATACTATGTGCACTGATTCCACTTTAGGTGGTGACAACTTAAGTCACCGCTGATTCCCTTTTAGGCGACGACTTTTTGGATCGCTACTGATTTCGCTTTAGGTGACAAAGTCGTCGCTGATTTCCGTTTAGGCAGTGACTTTCTAGGTTACTGCTTATTCTAGGTCGCCGCCTTGGCTTTGCCTTTGGCAGCGACTCCTATTTTGATGCCTTATGTTGATCTTTCAATAGCAACAAGTCGCTATTGATTATTGACATTTAACAGCGACTTTCAATTGTCACTGCCAATGCTTACATGCAATAGTCTCATAGGCAGCGACTAGGTCTTTAGTGATGACTTTTGCACTTTCAGCGTCTACTTTTGTTGCCACAGAAAGTTAAGTTTTTTGTACTGCTATATATTTAAAATTCCTAGCATTAAATACTCCATCTTATCATAAATATAAAAGCTAATTAGAAAGTTTACTTTATATTTAAATGTATGACCTCAATCTATTTTGTCTCCTAAATTTATATTTTTTTTCCATAAATTATCTATATTGATTGTATATATTAAAGGAGAAGTTCATCAATGAGATAATTTTAATGTAAATGATTAAAAGGGATATCTTAGAGAAACTAACACTCTTTTTTTACAAACAATAATATAACTAATATTTTAATATATGTAAATTAATTATCTATATTCTAAATTTAAGACTAGGAATAGTAAATACATATTCTAAATTTGCAAGAACTCTATCATTTGAAGAAAATAGCGAAGTGACAGGATAAAGAGTAGTGACAGCCCCATTAATATCTCAATATAGTGAAACTTCCTATTCAAAAGCCATAAGTGTTGGTTACACTTTTGTGCCCATCAACACATCATCAGAAACTGAATCATCATCATCATTCCAATTGAACATGGTGCTTGATTCAGGAACACCAGCAACATACTTGCTTCAAGATTGTTATGACCAATTGGTTCAAGAATTGAAGAAACAAAGCAATTTGGTTCCCATTGAGGATGATCCAGATTTGGGGTCACAGCTTTGTTTTAGGACTGATTAAAATGTTGAAGGCCCAATACTTATTCCTCATTTTGATAATTATTTAGATGTTCCATTGATGCCTACAAAAACCTTCATCCCTCCAAAAGATGGTGTCTTTTGCTTTGCCAGGGCTCCTTCTAGTGATGGATTATTTATATTTGGGAATTTTGCTCAATCTAATATCTTGATCGGCTTTGCTCTTGATAATAAGATTGTGTCCTTCAAGCCCACTGATTGCACTAGCAATAGATAATATTTTAGATCTTTTATAGTGATTTGAGAAGACAGATGAGATAGAAAAACAGAGAAGATGAAACACACGTATTTGGTTGATCCATGTCTCTCTCTCACTAATTACTTTATTCATTAGGGAGATTTTAAGTCCATAACTTGTTAGTAAATTTTACTTGTACTATTTGTATTCCAAAACAATATATTGACCAATAGACTTCATATCAAATGTGATGGGGATCACTAGTAGAAAAAAAAATCTTTTAGACATTTTAGATTGGATTCACAATAAGTCTAAATAGGATGGTGTAGAAAATCTGTCACTTTCTAGACCCCATATAAAAATTACATTTCTAGCCTTGTCATGGCGACATCTAGTGTAAACAAATTGACATTTTTACACTAGGCTTGTTATTATCCAGTGTAAAAAAAGTAGACAGATTTGAACGGATATTAACACAACCGATCTAAATTTCATTGATTTTTTTAACAATATATATTATTTTCTTCCCCTATTCCCCTATTTCATTGGATGCCATGGCGAAATTAGGTTTAGTTTGTTTCACTGAAACTTTGTACTCTGAAGACATGCATACCCAACTATGTTGGATTCATCTTCAATCTTCATTAGAGGAATAGCGAGTATTTATTTAAATGAGGGGGGGGGGGGTTTGAGATTGAACAACTCAAACTTTTTATAAATTTTGGGGGAGTGGAAGATGTATAACACTTATATAATACTTCCTCCGGTTCTAATTATAAGAGTTAGTTAATTTTTTTAAGAAGATTTATGAAACCAACTAAATTAATTAATTATGATCAAATTCAACTCATTAAAATAAATTTATATTATATAATCTTCAATTTACCTAAATTAGTAAACTAACTCTTATATTAGTTATAATTAATTAGTTTATTTGACTTCCTTAATCTATATAAAAAAATTAACTGGGTCTTATAATTAGGATTAAATGTAGTATAAAATTTCAAAAGGAAATAATAATCAAAGGTCATTAAATAGATCCACCATTGGTCTTGCTCAGTTCCATCTCACGTAGTGGATATTCAGTGGCTTTCAAGGAACGGAATATTATCAAACATCCTTCACTATTTATCACAGTATTTCTAGTTCTACCTTTTTCTTAGCAAAAGGCATCCATAGTTTTCATGTGATTATAGATTATTTTTTTCTTGATCATATGTGGTACTTGATTATTTCATATATTTTGATAGATTTGAGATCTATTTTAGTATATTTGGGAAGTCATAAATGTAAAATTAAAAATTTATTTAAGATTTTGATAAGAGATCGATTTTGGGCATTAATTGGGGAATATTGCTATGGGTATCATTATATTTTAAAATATAGACGTAGTCCAGATTAGAATCAAAATAAATCATAATAAAGAATTGAAGTTTCTCAAAAACTAAAGAAAAATCAGTTTCCTGTTAGTGCCTTTACGTCAATGGTTTTGTTTTAATGTTATTTTTGTTAGTTTATTTTAGTTTAATGGTTTCTTTGCATTTTAGTTAGTAGAAAAGTAAAGTGCACAATTTAGAAAAAGAAAATTTTAAGGTTGCACGATAAAAGGGAGAGACGAATGGAGGAGGAACAATTCAAGGAGCCATAGTCAACGATTGCTTTCTTCGTCTTCTTCTTCTTTGTCTTTACTTTATTCGATTATAAACTTATTTGGGTTGAGATAATGTTTGGTTTGCTTTATATTTTATTCATGACAATGTTGATTTATTTAGTTGACTTTTATTTTGGATTATTATAGTTTGATTATAGATTAGTGGATGACAATTTCAAGCTTCAATTACTTTAATATTATGCTTGTTGATTCAATTATGTGCTTTATAGTTCTGGAACAAGAGACATGTATGATTGAAATTATTTTGGCATTTTAAAGGAGTCTAGACATAGGGAATTTAGACTATACCTTCAATTGAATCGTGTAGGATAGACATGTACATATTGGCCCTATATAATTATTTTAGGCTTAAACGTAATTGGAATGCCTTTTAGTGAATTGAAAGACAATGTTAGGTAATTAAGAGTAATAGGCTAACAAATATAACTTTAATTGCAATTAAAAGGAGAAATTAGATTTTAAGAAGTAATCACGACTATAACAATCCGGTCACTGCTTAAGTAATTTAGAATCATCCTTAGTATTAATTATAGTTTATATTTGTTTTCTTGTTTTAGTTCTATTTTTTCACTTTGTCTTTGTTATATCTCTGTGCCTTACTCCAATTAAGCAAAAGAGTACAATTAATTATCAACTAAGTTGTTAGTACTAAGTCCTTGTGAGAACGATACTTAACTCACTCTTTATTACTTGATACAGCCTGTACACTTGCAAAATTATAGGTTTTACATTTTGAGCCTATCAGTACTCTATCCTATCAACAAAGAAAATTAAATAAATAATTAAAAAAAGCAATTTAATGCACAAATAGATGGAATATCAACAAATATCTATGATGATGATGTGATGCCTCATCGAAAACAAAATGTGAAAATAAGGTAGTTAGAAGTGAGGTGGGTCCAAAACTTATAGGTACTTGGGTTGAAACAGCTCTCATACTACTATTGGTTCCACACTCCATAGAATTAAAAAAATTATAAATTTGTCAAAACTCCCAAAGGATCCAATGACTTAGCTTAAATTGAATTAGAGAAAGGGAGGCTTACTAATTTAAGCTTAAGATCCAATTTTTATTACTCCATTTGGTAGCTTAGATCACATATGTTCTCTTTGAATGAACACCATCTACCTTTATACACCCAATGGGATCATGGACACTAGGGCTGTGCATAAAGCCAATGATTTGGTATGTCAACCCAAGCCCGTAACAAAAATACCCTGCCCAACCCGATAAATATAGGGTAGGTCTAGGTATCGGGGTTAAAAAATATAACTTATACTTTTTTTTGGGTTGGACACTGGGCAGAGGGGTTGCCTTGCCCTGCCCTTCCTATGAGCATCTATTCTTTTATTTTTTTTATTTTTTCCCTAGATGATTCACTTCGAATGGAGAATATGATAGCTATTAGTGATTAAATCGTCATTTTATAAATATAAGTAGTTAAGTAGGTAAGTTGTATCTTTTAATATTTATAACTATATTGATTTTTTCTTTTTTTAACTTTGCTAATAATCATATGATTATATTATAAATTATAATTATTTATTTTATTTTTTCAGATGATTCATCTTTATCAATATTAGGGAGATTGATGCAAAGTTGCAATTCCAAACTACTTAGACTTCAATGCTCTTTTTTTTTATATGCAATAGATTTTAAAACTTTAATTATTCTATTTTTGTTGTCTTATTCTTAGTGGATTATGAATATTATTTAACTCTTGAAGAAATATGAATATGATATTATTTTAAAAATTCATAATTGTATATTTTTTTACAACATAAATATGACATAAAGATTTGGGCATACCAAATCCGCTCATACCCAATCCAAAATATTTTATCCTGTCTAACCCTGTACATGCCCACCCTAGTTGACTCTAACAATGTGCTACTACTTTTTCAAATAATGATTGATTCTTGCTATTTAAAAAAAAAAAACACACGTATTTTCTTTGTGTGACTCAAATAAAATATACCCTTAACTGATTCTCTCACTTTTCCTCTCTCTATACGTGGTTTTCGATGAGTCTTTACTCTTAGAGCCTACCTATCACTTAGATTGGGGCTCTACTCTCTTAAAGATTGAATCTCATTATTTTTATATTTAAAATTAAATAATAAATTATAAATGATTTTTCAATCATATATTAAATATCTATTTGAGAATTTATGTATATCATAGATAAATTAATTTTCAATCACCAACATTGAACTTTTATGCGATTATATCATTATGTTTAATTTAAGAAAAACATTTTCCCCATGTGATATCTTTCAAATATTATATTTAAAAAAATCTTCTATATATTTCATATTTTAAATTAAACATAATATTATTACTTTCCGTATAATAATAAAATATTACTTCACCATAAAAATAATATTATATCCTTCCAATCCAACTTCTAGATTTGTTCTATTTCAAAAATAGAAAACTTTTTAGATTAAATGATAATATTTTATATTTTATTAAATCTGAACACTTTATAGATTCAATAAATTTAGATATTTTTGTTCGTGTTGGTGGTAACATCCAGAATTTTAATTCAAACTTTAGTGATAAATAAACTGATTGGAGGATGAATTTCTAAGTTTCGCCATCTCTATGTTTAACGCGTTAAACTACGTGACTAATGTGTTAACCATTGTTTGATATACATATTTATTGGTGGTTCTGAAAAGTGCTTTTGAGCATAATGTCTCTACTTTGTGAGTAATGGATAGTTTATTGTTCCTAATGACTATATCATCTGAAAGAATATAAGTACCACCACATTAGGTAACATAAAGATTATTAAAAAAAACTATTTGAATATTTTGGGGTTAGATTAAAAAATTAAAACTTGGGACTAAAGACAAATCGATGTAAAGTTCATAGACTGAGAACATTTAATTTTTTCCATATAAAACCGTATATGGCTTCAGTTATTCGTTGTTATGATTCTTAAACAGAAAAAAATCGACCCACATATATGACAAGAAGGTGAATAATATTATTACAATAATTAATTAACAAATAGCTGAAATGAAAAGAAAAAAAAAACTAGATATCACAATACAATTTCTTCTCTTCAAGAGATCGAAGATAATGTTACTGCTCCATTGCCACATGAACAGAGAGTATTTATATAAGAAATGAATTGTAATCTAAAAGCCCCACCGAGTCCATGCTCACTAATAAATTCGAGTTTCTTATTATTTCTTTTACCAAATAAATCATACTTGTACAAGCTTTTCTTAGTAGCGAACACTAAAGAATCTCCATGCAAGATTTTAAATCCAATAGTAGAAGAATCCAAACTCACATCTTCTAGGTCTATGCTTGAAAGCTTCGACCAAGAACTTGAATCATAATCATTCAAAACCCATATATTAAAAATCGAACGGTTCGCCAGTGTTACAAAACACATTGACTCATTGGAACTTCCGATTTTACCCCACTTGAAAACACCCGTTTCAAGGGAAGCTATTATTTGAGCACTATTATTCTCAAACGCTTCTTTCGGAAGATCGAGAAACGTAGATATTCCACTATCAAAATGGTGTGTTGCTATACATGGAACGAAGTCATCAAGATTATTATTATTAGTCTTATATGCCAAAGAAGATTTTAAGATGAAGTGAATAGCTCCCTTGTGGATCAAAGCAGGCTCACATATCATATCCCAATGTCCCACAAAGCTTCCTTCTCTTGATTTCCACACACCTTCTTTAGGAATATAAGTTAAGCACTTATAACTCAGTGATGAAGTATACTCAAAAGCAACTAACTTATATTCCTCGTCAAAATTCATATGGTTCCATTCAAAGGCATATGCTAAACGAGAATGTTGACTTTTTGTGAAATTGTTCGGAGAAGGAATGTGTAAGCATGAATGTGTTATAGGGTTACAGATAAATAGTTGTCTTGATCTTTGACAGAGAAGTAATCCGTTACTTGAAGCGAGAATCGTTGACGAGCTTTTTGTAAGCAATTCGAGGAAATTTCTGGGCAAAATAGAAGATGATGATGATGATGCTTCTTGATCACTATTATGTAATGAATGTATTTCAATTTTGTTCATCTTCTTGAACATCTGAAAGAAAGGTTGTTGAATGAAGAATAAGCGAGAATCGTTCTTCTTCATTGAATTTTGTGATTGCTTCAGTGTGAAGAATGTTTCTTCAGTCAACTTATAGATAGACTTAGAACAAACTCTAAACTTGCATATTGACCTTGCAGGTAGCCATGAAAATATTTCTGATATAATATCTTCTGATATCTCCATTCCTTTGAACCACATATGCAAAACTTACTTGGGAACGTTGAAATCGTACGGCTTTTCTTCAAAATCCTAAATCAAAAAAAGAAGCCCAAAATCATCCAACGTTAATTGTGAGACTAATATATATAGCTCTGGTAAGCCAGCAAAGAATAATTTAGTGGCCTTATATGGGCGAGACTAATATATAGCTAAAGTTGATGTGAATCTTTTTAATGAGAAAGACTAATGATAAATTGATAAGATTGAGTCGATCTCCTAAGTTATCTGATTAAGGATATAAGATAATTAGCTTGAAACTTAATTTTTCACATTTCGGATTGTATTTACACTCTAATGATCGGTGATATAAATAACTAAAAAAATATATTTTGAATCTTGTAATGGTTTTTGTGTAAACTATATTTTTTTCTATCATTTTATAAATTTTAAATGAATAACTTTATTTACATTGTAATTTAAAAATTTGAGTCCCAATAGCATATTTTATATTTTCTTATCTTTAATATCCAATACGATTGAGAATTTGAAAGCATATTCATTAATTTATGTTATATGTGTTTTTGAAATATATGTTCAATAATAATAAATATTTGTATGGTTTTGAGGAAAAACTAACAAAAATAATATTAAACAATTAGGAATATATTATAAGATAATTATAATTAAGATATAGTGATAATCATTAACTATATTCTATTGTAGTACCCAATTTAATTAAAAAAATCTGAGTTAACTGACTTATTACTTTTAATTCTTTTATTTTTAATTCATTTCAATCAATGCTTTCATCCTGATGTTGGATATAACTTATTCCCTCTATTTTAAAATAATTGTTATCTCCAATTTTTATTTTTGTCTCAAAACAATCATTGTTTTAAGATTTTAATGAAAATTAATAATTTGTATAATATTCTATATTTATTAATAAAAATAGTGATATATGGGGCCCAAATACTTGCCTAGAAATATCTCAAATAATATTTTAATCAAATACCATTAATTTTTCTACAATCTAAGGCATTTAATAATTTTTTAATATGCATATATTACCTTTATTTTTTTACGCAATTATCTAACATTCTTCAT
Source organism: Leucaena leucocephala (assembly GCA_037074615.1). NCBI lineage: Eukaryota > Viridiplantae > Streptophyta > Magnoliopsida > Fabales > Fabaceae > Leucaena > Leucaena leucocephala. The sequence continues at coordinate 13,039,940 of CM073528.1, read as the reverse complement.
TATCATATCATATTCAAACGCTGTCAAACTTAGTTGAGATAATGTTTTCATCTGCAAGATTCAAATCCCTAATCTTATTTAAGGAAATCAAAGCCCTAGATTTTAAATACGAAACCTTATTTAAGGAAATAGTTAGTTTGACACATTTATTTTGAGACAATAGTACTTTGCTGGAAAAAAAAACAAAAGAAAGTAACACCTTATTTGTATACCTTAAGTTTGTACGGTTTGTGAACCGTAATTCATGAAGCCAATTATCATGAGGAACACATTATGAATAACTATAAATATTTTTGTTTTGATTCTCTTTCATGTTTGAGATAAAATATGAATATAGAATATCTATCTTCTACATTTAATACAATTGTTGTTAATATTAGTCCCAGACTTTAATATTATATCTATTTAATTAATTTAAGTAGATTAAAAAATTTAGTTAAATTAATTATTTATAATGATTATGTATCATCATCTAATCATGTGTATTTGAATTACCCTTAATAGAAACTCATTTAATATGTATAATCATATATAGATATTTTGGGAGGAAAACAATAATTTTGGAAAATAAAATATATTAGAGTTTTATATTTAGAACCAAAGTCGGCTCCTCATTTAGCTCTTATATTTAGAATAAAATGATGTAATACATTACTCAAAGAAATTTCCATCTAATATTTAATAATTGATTACCAACTAATTTCTCCATGCACACGCTTTCAAACATCTGTATAGGATCACAGGACTCATTAAGTAGCTTAATTTTGTGCAACTGTGAGTATTAACAATTCTGCTAAAAGATTGATAATTCAGTGCCCCTTAACACTGTGCCGCCGCGGCCACGGGGGAGAGGAGGTTGGGAACAAGTAACCTTTATACTGCAGCATCTTATTAAGGTGAGTTTGATATCGGTCCCCTATCAAAATTAAGATATAGTCTCAGAGCTCAGAAAGCGTTTACAAGAGATTTACGAGATCGCCTACCAAATGAGCCATCAAGATGGTAGCTAGAATTGAATTTATGTCTTTATGGGATACGAACATGCTCCTTACCATATGTGACAACTCTCATTGGAGTGGCATCTGAAAGTTTTCATTGAGCGGATGATGCACTTAAGCTATGCAAGTTCCAAGCCTACTTCTGTTCCCCTGTTCCATGCATTGATTTTTAATATAATATTTAGATAACTAATTTAAGTAGATTAAAAAAATTAGTTAAATTAATTATTTATAACAAAATAGTTTAATTTTTCTAAAATGTCATCTTTCATCATGATTAACTTTAGATGGAAACTCCTTAACATGAGCAAAACTTTGGCAAAAATAACTTATAAATTTGAGAACAAAATATATTAGGATCTTATATTTAGAACTAAATTTAACCCGGTAAATAACTCTTATATTAAAAATAAGAGGGAGCATCATATTTCTAGGGTCCCATAGCCATAAGTTATTCACTTATCCGTCCAAAGCTTTGGCTTAAGTGACAACTCATACCGCTTAAATGGGAGATATTGTGGGATCAAACCTCAAATTGGGTATGTAGCACGTATGTGTCTCCCTTCACTAACGGGCAAATTTTATTTTATTTTTTTAAAAAAAAACTGTTCACTTATCCTTCATGTTTTAAGAGAATAATATGCCATTTATGAATTAATATTACATTCTCTTAGAAGTTTAAGAAAATCACTACGGTGGCAATGCCACAGCCACCAGCATGCATTTCAACTTACTAACTCGCCACGCGATCTGACGAAACCGTCCCAGTTCCCAGTTCACTTGCAGAAGCTTCATTGAGCCCTAGAACAGAAGACATTCTTGGCTATAATAAGGAGTCTCTACCTACCAAAGGAACGGTGAACCCAAACGACAATATTTCGCATAGAATATAATTTGATGCTAGAGGCATTTTTATTGACAATATGGATAACGAGAATCCCCCATCATAATCTTTCTATCCCTTCGGGGGAGGCAGGGTTATTTCTTTTCATCCTGTTCCAATTCATGCATATTGCAACTTTCAAACTATAAGCACATCAATATGCAGAGAAATTTCCATCAATCAACTATGTGTAGAATTCATTCAAATTTACCAAAGATCATTGCTAAGCACATCAATATGCAGAGAAATTTCCATCAATCAACTATGTGTAGAATTCATTCAAATTTACCAAAGATCATTGCTAGTGTAAACAAAAAACATTTGAAGGAGACATGAATTTAAATGGCTTTGTGGCAATTGCTGTCCAGCTATATATTTAGTGGTACAACAAAATTCCAAAACGCCTGACCTCAATCATTGGGTCCACGGTGACCTCGTCCATCGCATGCCGTACACATTGTATTACCAATTCCCCCAATTCCTGCATGACAACAACTATCACATCAAAAAATGGTCACTGATCGTGATGCTCAGCTACGTGCAACTAGAAATGATTAATCATGCAAGATGAATTCCTTTTTCTGAGCTACCATATGTTCAGGTGTAACACCAGATTCACCACATTGGAAACAAGTTTGTTTTAAATCTTGACAAATCTACCAATTCAGATATGCCAGGGTTTTAAACCTTTGATACATTGTTAAATTAGCCCCAGTTGTTGATTTGAAGATCAATAAAATGGAAAATATTAACCTAACCGCTGTCCATCCACAGAGCCAAGCAGTTGCATCAGAGAACTGCCTTTACGACACAGATGGTAACAGAATATAAGATATATAAACACAGCGAAACTTTAAAAAACACAAGCAGTGTGCAGGAACTTCAGCAGATGAACACTAACATTTTCACCAGTAAAATTGTTTGAACAGGAAAAAAAAAATATACCTAGGCAGCGAACTTTAACAATTATGCCCTGGCTTTCCAATATGGAGTCAACATAAAGGCCAGAACCAGAACAAGTGGTACAGAGCACAGCACCTTTGGCTTGGCAATCAGTGCATCGGAGATTGCTACCGATTTCTTTCTCATCCAAAGATAAGCCAACAGGCTTCTCAATTCTTTAAGTGCAGCGAAGATTGCTACCAGTCATAGTCCTGTTTTAATTGCAGCAACTTCTGTTTCAGTTACAGAGCCTAGACCAATAGACTTCTGAAAGCCCATAAGCCATTCTCCATAACAATTTCTAACTCTATATACACAGAGACTGGTAATCTAGTATTAAAAAATAGATAGATCAAAGTATTTTTGAACAACAACCCGTCAAAGGATTTGAAAGAATAACAACTGAATCTTCCATATACCTTTAAATAGAAGCATTGACAACAATTGCTTAATAATTTGAAGTTTCAACTTTGTTCAAATTCTTCATGAACATAAGTTGAGATTTCCCGGGACGATTCAAGACCAGTAAGTAATAGACAGGCCTCAGCAGCATAAACTTTCTTAATCAAGATTTATTCTCCATCTTTGGAAAAATTGGATTTATCATGTTGTAACGACTGTTTGACTAACAAAAAACAATTCATTTAGATTTAAAATACAGAAAATCCAACTAATTTTTCTGGTCGTAAGTCAGTGAGGAACACTCTTCCCCTTTTATACGGCAGAATTGAATAAATATTCCAGGATAAATCTCTTATGAGCCAATGGTTCTGTCTTCTTCATTAGCGTACAGCTATCAAACGTGAGATTTTGAAATTGAAAATTTAAGACACAAATAGCACCCCAGCGATACTGCTCTAGGACGTTATTAATCAAACTGAATGGAACCTCATATTCAAGCATCCAAATAGAGTAGCTGGGATTCGGAATCTGCTCTTAACTTGTTTTGCATACAAACTTTTGGGCCAATTAAAATTGAAGCCTCGCCCGTTTAAATATTTCGAGAAAGCAACAAGTTAACATTCATGACAAAACATGATCAATACTTCGAAAGCCAAAAGGGAAAAATTCGACTAACCCGGTAAGAAGTGACTAGAAACAGAGCCATTGAGGGTGACGGCACATATTTTACTGCAGAACACGTTTTCTTGGACATTACAGACGCAATTTATGGACTTTCTAGGACCCACAAAAGCGGAAACATTCTGGGCAACAATGAATGTTGAGGATGCCATTTTCAGAGAAGCTGAATCCATGCAATCTGGAAATCTTCAAGCCGAACCAGTCAGTCCCCGGAACTTTGGAGAAATCGGGCGTTCCAACGGTTTGGTCGTCTACCTGACTACCTCCCACTCGCACTTTTGAGGTCCTCGGGGCAGGCGAAGAAGATGATTGATCATTCATGGCGATGTTTTCTTGGTACGTTGATCGCGGCCTTTTTTTTTTCATAAGAGAAAGTTAAAGCCTTTTTTTTTGTTCAATAAACAAGAAGGTAGATTAGCTTAATTTAAAAAATAATTTATATTATTTATATATATATGATAAAATTTTGATAATATCTCTTACTAATTTTACAATTATTATATACATTAATATAATATATAAATTTAAATATAAATACACAATGCACATAAGCTCTAATAATTGAATTCTAATATAGGTCTTTGAGAAAATTTGTTAATAATAGAAGATTATATTGCACATATTTAATATTATATTGCAGCCCTAACTTGCAAAAGTTCATTGAGATAAAAGTAATTTTGGTCAACACTAATCCAAACAAGCCTTTGAAGCAATCTGCATTTGTGTAGCTGCAAACTCAATTTTAAAATAGCAAGCTTGCAAGTCATGAAACTTTTATGAATGAGATAGAAACATTAATTTGTAATAATAGTGAAGTAACCACATTTTCTAAATTCTCATTAATCCCAAGAATGGGAAAACAAAATAACTCAATGTCATTGTTCTATTGTGACATGCTAAAGAACTTTTAGAAGGGGAAAAGCATAAACTTATAACATCTCTAGCAAATTCTCAATACATTTAAAAGCAAGGCTTCTTTTGTATCCAAAAAAAAAAAAAAAAGCAACGCTTCTATTGGCTCAAAATGAGGCCCTCAGTACCACCTAATTGAAAATTGAATAAGCATATGCATTAACAACTGGGCAAAGCTAATTAACTTGTAGAAATTATTTCACACCTCATCCTCATGAAGAAGCATTCTTGGAATTCCCTTACTGACAGGAAACTGTCGTCCGGTTTCTGGGCACACTAGTGCACCTTCTTTGAGATGAAGTCAGCATCTTTTTTAGAAAGTCAGCATTCTCAAACATCTTTTTCAGAAAGTCTCAAACACCTTCTTACAAATGCCTTCCACTGTACCTTCTCAAACATCTTTTTCAGAAAGTCAGCATTCATCTCCACTGTCTTTTCCACCACCTTCTCCTCCTCAATGCGCAATGGGAAGCCATTTGTCACACCCTTTATGTTAGATGATAGCATATTGTGTCAACAACCTCATCTTTACAAACTATATGAGCCAAGTGGCCTTGTTCACTAGTTTGCTGGGTTGAGGTGGAGTCGAATAGATGTACAAATGTCAGACTGAAAAGTAAAAGGTCTTCAAGACTAGGGCCCAACTATAAAAATGATAAGTAAAAGGAAAATTTTAGTTCAAAAATTAGACCAAGAATTTTTTTTTGTTGCCCACTCGATTTACCGAAGTTTTACTCCGATTATATCCGGATCTGACCCGGATTGCGCACATGGCTATGATGGGTGATTTTCTCAATGGAGATTTTCTGCATATGCCAAGACTCGAACTTGAGACTTTGCTTAAGTGATACCGATCTGCTTACCACTCGGACCAACCCCTATTGGTAACCAAGAACAACTAGTAGCCACAATACTCACAACAATAACAGCAAGCCTGCAATAAAATATCCTCACATTTCATATAAGGCAATTTATTGGGCTGTTCTGACTAATCGATTTCACTTGTATATTATGAGTGTCAATAAATGTCCAACAAAGTTTATCCAAAGACCTTCATAATACATGTGTAGCCCCATTACAAATAATAGAAAGCATAATACTTATTACCTTGTTCATGAAAATTTATATTCCAAATGAAACAATTGGAAAAGACAATACTCGTAATAATTTAGTGATTTCCATGATAAAGATGAGACAATTTTAGAATAGATGTGTCAAAGTTTAAGCAAATGTAGAATAATAACATTTTAGAGTACTTACCATATAATTGTAAAACTAACTGCAAGTAAACCAAAAGAGAAAAATGATTTAAACAGAGAACTTAAAGAACTAGGATTTTAGACCCTATTTCAACCAAGCATTTGCGCCGAAAGAGAAATTTTTTAGGGCCCAATATACAAAAAGCAGGACTTTAGGCCCAATTTCAGCATATCAAAAGAGATTAGTAAATGGTTATAGTCCTGGTCTTCAAGTTAAACCAAACCACGGCAAGACTAATCATTATCTAGATTTTGACCCATATTTCTACATCTAACTCGGATACACAAATAGAAAACAGAGTTTTCAAATGAAGTTCTATAATATAAATAAAAAATTCAATTCCCAAGTCATAGAATCTCCTCCCATGCATGCCCAAGCATCCATCCCTTGATTTCAAAATCAAATTCAAGCAACCAAAATTTCAATTGTTACAATCCAAACTCATAGATTAAAAGTTTCCAATGACCAAAACATAGAGCTCATAGTTGCATTCTCAGGCTAAATATTATATAGATATATATAAGGAAACCATAACTCTAAACTCAAAAGTGTAACGAAGCTACCATAGCAAGAGAAAAAGTGAAAGGAGAAACCATAACTAAGGGGAGGGTTTGCTGGAAACAAATGTCCAGAACCAAAAGGAGGTACCATTAGCAAAGCAAAACCGAGCAAGAAGAAAGAAAAATAAAGAGACACAAAATAGCTACCTGATCTGCAGAAGAGAGCAGCACAAAGTGTATTCTTGAACTCCAAAGTTTATCGACGTTCATCAAAGCGGCAGAACTCTAAACTCAGATAGCTGCCTGCTCAACGGCATTTGGTAGTAAAAACACACAGCCTCGTCTAATATCTCTTTAAAAGAGGAGAAGGGGAATAGCAATTCATAATCATAAACCCAGAAAAGAAAGAGGAAAAATGCAAGGTAAAGAGTAATTGATTGGGGCTTCTTTGGCCAACTAGGAAGACATCGATATCTTCAAGTGGGTGGACGAACAAAGGCACAAATCAATTGTGAATAAAATAGAGGTTCTGCCTTCTGGGTTTGGTTCAAGAACAAGAGGAAGAGGAGTGGTGAGCTACAATTTGGTAAATTAATGAAAATTCTGAGGCATGAATCAATTGGGGGTTAAGCGTTTCACTCAAGATGGGGCTCTTTGGTTGACATTTTAGGATTTGGACATAGCCTTTGTGCTTCTTTGAATGATAGCCGACCATTATCACATATATGAAGCTACAACATGAAACTATAAGGAGAAGGGTAAAAGAGGTTACTTGAATGAAGTCGACAGCGATAGTTGGAGGAGTAGGTAGTAGCAAGTTGCAGTGGTGGATGGAGGAGTATGTAGCAGTGAGCTACAACGGTGGTTGTAGGCGCGCTGACAGTTGAAGATGGAGTGAGCTTGTGAATGTTGGAGACGAATGGAGTGAATGAAAAAGGGTTTTTAGATTGGAGGGGCAAACTTAGAATATTGAAAAATAAACAGGGGTAATTTAGTCAATATAGCATATAATATTTCTCACCCTACCCCCAAAAAACCCCAAATTTGGAGGGGTGACAGAGAAGGGGAGGGGAGCAGAAAAAGACAAAAAAGTTCCCCTCCCTCTATTTTTTAAACTAAAAACACATACCCCTACCCTTACCCCTCCCCTAAAAAAAACATCCAACCAAATAATACCTTAAAGAAATATGGGCTTGAAGGCTCAATATTGTTTCTAAGCGAGCCAGACACGACCCCATCGTATTTACTAATATCTATAGATACGCTTGTTAGGATGGAATAATTTTAATAGAATTAAACGTATAAATAGAATTAGATTGAAACCATTTGGAGTGTATTCAATTTTTAGGGAGTACTACTTTGTTGTAGTTTTAGTTGCAGCATTTGGGGAGGCATCCTGACTCTTAGGGATCTAGGTTTACACTTGAGAGTAATTGATAGGTCGTCCTGCCTGATATTGATATCGCCTAAGAGGAATGGAGACTTCATCCTGCCCTTGGATTATAGGTGAGCCTAACCCCTTTCTAAAATTTGTTGTATTAAAAAAATAATTAGATTAAAAATAGGTTTTAAAAGTTTATTTGGTTAGAAATGAGTATCAAATTGATATATATATTTTTTATAACTTGTAATAAAATAATCCACATTTTTTTTATAATTTGGAAATTATTAAAGTTGTTCAGGAATTTTATAATTTTGGGTAAAATAGTTTAAAATATTTCACTTCAATTTCCATCATCTCATCTTTTAGCTTTTTTAATGGAACTAAAATGTCTAAAATGTTGGAAGTGGAAGTGTTTTCTATTGTATCAAATAAGGTAAGTGGAAGATTCTATTTCCACTTCCCCAATTCCACTTTCATTGTACCAAACATACCCTATAAGAAACTCTAGGATGGTAATATTGTCCTTAATGTAAAAATTATTTATTTAATTTAAGAAAATTAAAAAATAAATAAATTATTTAGTTATTCATATATGAACTGATATTTCTAAAATACTTTCGTATAAAATTAGATTATATATCAGTTTATAAATTAGATAAATTAGTTTGGAGAAAAAAATACATTTGAGAGATAAAGTAAATTAATGTCTTACATATAAGATCAAAATCTACCCTTTAACTAGGTCATATATTTATAACTAATGGAGTTTTATTTTTGCTTAACACTCAGCTAGAATATTTTATCAAAATAGAAGTTAGGAGATAAGAGGAAAAGTAGAGAAATTTTTGAGCATCCTAATAGAAAGATCACTGTTGAATTGGGTTTAGTAATGGAAGAACAAATAAATTCTTTAGGTTAAGGTCCAAGTTTTTCTTAGAAGTTTTCGTGTATGTATGAGCATTTGAGAGTTTTTATTGTATCAATATTGCCTCGAAATTTTAAAAATGAGAAATATTGCCATTAGCAATTGAAAATATTAAAACTTAACGCTGTTTTTTAATAGTTAACATTAGATTTTTAATGATTATGATAACTTTCCCCTGTTTTTTCAGCACTTTCGGCTGATAGTGATCCATAAAAAGCTTTCAAATACCCATATTTTCTATACAAAAACTTTTTGGGATAAAATTGAACCTTAACCCAAATTCTTTTTGCGGGGAAAGGGAATGTGATGTGAGGAATTAGAGTGGGAAAATAGAATATTTCTTATGGGAATCAGAAAACGAAGAAAAAGATACCGATTTGATTTAAAGATTATTTTGTTTGCTGAATCTGTCTCATTTATTTTAATTCCAAATCTTTATCATTTATTGTAATCGCATTTAATTATGAGTCTTTATCATCCATTGTAATTGCTTTTAATTTTGAAATTCTAGAATGTTTTGTGATTAAGTTTTAGGGTCAGGGTTTGGACAAATGTATAATACTCACACAAGAGACTTGAGCAAGGCTTATACTAGATGTAAGCGAATTCAACATCAAGGGATGGATTATCATTCTACACAAATTAAAAGGAAGACCTTGGTACAAGGGTCGTCACAGCTACATTTGTCTCAATGGCACATTTATTCATCAATTTAATTGGAGCAAAAGAAATTTGGAGAGTTCTCCTTTCTATCACTTGTGCCTTAGGATGTCTCTCATCTGGATAAAGCTTTTTTTTTTTCATCAACAATCAAATCACTAGAAATGAATTCCAGCTTTGGTGCACCAACACTTCCTTCATCAAGATATTGGACCTTGACCTTCAGTACAGGTCCAAATGTCATAGTAGAGGACATTGTCAATCTGCACCAAGAACATCACTCTTTCTCCTTGTCTACTATTCCTACTCGTGTACTTAATTTATCTTCTCGGATTGCTTTTAGTTCTGTGTCTTAATTTTCTGTTTAGGACCATGTAACCGTCTTTTGGGTTATAATGATCATTTTGTATGTTCTTTAAAAAAAAATCTAGAGTTAGGTTGAGGCCTATAAATAGCATATAAACAATTTGCTTTGCACACTTTTATGAAAATTGAATAAGAATTGCATTGTCTTCCTCCTATCTTCTCTCTAATTTCTCTCTATTTCTCTCTTTTCTCCCTTCCCCTTCCCCATTTTGCATAAACAGGCATAAGAGTCAGGTTTCCACTTCTCTTATGCTATTGCATAAGCCTTCTAAATCAACCTTAAAATCGCCCATATACCTTCGTTTTAAGCTTCAAGATCGCATTTTGTTTATTTATCATTATTTTGTGGGGTTTATGACATTTTAGGACCTCCTTTGAGTCGAAGATCATCATACGAAAATGTTTTGTGGGTAGAACTTTAATTTCTGCACTTTTAGATATTACGGAGGTAGTTCTTTTGTTTCTTTGATTTGTTACCCTTGATTTCCCTGTTTCATTTCTTTACTTTTCCTAATTCATTGTTTCAATTTTAACTTTCTGTATTCCTAAAAAAACCTTCCTTTCCTATTTATTTCCTTACTTTTCCTATTTTATTCCCTTTCTATTTTACTTTCCCAGTTTCCTAGTTTCTTGTTCTTCCGTTCCATCTTTCTTTAAAAATTCCCTCATTTTCTAATTTATTTCCTTTATTCCTACATTTTTTGCCCTCGACTTAACACTTAAAAAAGGGGCAAAAAGGGGGGAAAATACTTTTTCTAGATTTTTTAGTTTTATTTTAGAATTTTATTTCTTTTATATATATTGATTATTACCTTGCTTAATTTGTTTGCTTTACTCAGCATTTATTTTGCAAAGCCTAGGTCAAACATATCACACACACCTTCAGCCCTATAACTAAGCTAAACTTACCCTAGGTTAGTCGAGGTTTGTAACAGTTTCCTGTAGGTTTTTTGGAAACTTTAGAGGTCACTCTGAAGACTTCACTCAAATTGTTACTTAGTAGGTGTGATCCTTGTGGAGTTTTTCAACTCCTAGAAGGTTAAACATGTCGGATAGAGTCTTCACCTTCTTTGTGAGGGGAAACTTGGGTACCATCTACAGGTTTCTAGAAACACTCGTAAACCTTGCACATTAGAATTCCACCTTTGGCCTTTCTTGACTATCTGAGACATACTTAACAAACAACTTATTTCACCAAGACCTAATCTCCATCAAAGTCACCATGACCTTATACAATGAAAGCACCCTAAAAAACCATGAAAAACTTGAACGAGCTAACAAAGAGTATGTGGATCGCTTGACCCACAAGACTAATGCCAGAATAGATACCCTAAAAACAACAATTGAAGTGGTCCTAGCCTCTGTTTGCCTTTTACGACAATGCAATATAAGGAAAATAAAGAGGACCCGCCTCCAAGTCTTTGAGAAGGGTTATTACCAAACCCTAATGGGCATAGAAGGTCTCCTCAATGTAATCCACACTACTACAGAAATAGCTTTTAACGATGGTTAAACAAGCAATAGTGGAAGAGCGTTGAGGCTTAGAGAACTGGTGGAAGGAGGAAGAAAGAGTTAATGGATGAGAGTCTAAAAGTAGAAAAATCCATAGAACTATTTTAGACCTACCTCTCTTGTTGTTGGCGGTGAGATCAAAGATCTATCTCTCTTCTTTACTTTGAAGCTCACATCTACGAACACCATTAGATATTGATTTGTCAGAGATGGAAGAACAACAAAATCTGAAAAAGAGACAATTAGACCATATAAAAAGAAACAAACGTGACGAAAACTTACAATAATGACGACGACAACGGTGATGACAAATGGAGGTGGAGACGACTAGAAAACGTTAAAAACTACGATAACAACCATATGAAGAAGGTTTGGTAGTCGGGCAAGGTGGGAACCAAGATATTGATTTATAAAAAGTGAGAGTAACACTGTAAACACATGGTGGCTAGGTTAAAATTCAAACTGATATGACTTTTAACATTAGTGTTTTAAAGAACTGACATTAAAGGTATAAACAACATCCCTTTTTTGGAAAGCGATGTTAAAACTTAAAATGATAAGACTTTTAACGATTTTTTTTTAAATGATGTTAAAAGTATAATACAACATCACTTTTATGAAAAGCGACGTTAAAAATCTTCAAAATATTACAAAAATGCCACCGCTATTTTTTAACATCACTTCATAGAAAAACCGATGCTAATTTGTCACGTTAAAAGTGTATTTTGTAGTAGTGCCTGCACTTGATCCAAATAGGATGTTCGTGTACGTCGTCATCACCTTTCTTTAGATGCTAGTATAGCCACCGTAGACCACCCTCGCATAGGCATGACCTTTGGGTTGATGACGAACCTGATAGGCATAAAGAGTCACCTCTTTAGTATGACTAAGGCAACCCTAGACATGGTTACATACATGTTGCGCTCGTTTTCCTACAAACGGTGAGACAGCCTAAAACGGGCTAGTTCGCAAACCCTTTTTTTTTTAATTTATTAATATTATTATTTATTGTATTCAAATATTACTTTAAATACTCTTATTATTAAAGACTAATAAAGAAAATTACTTATTTATTGATATGTGTTGATATATTATAATTGATTAATATTATGTTAATATTTATTTATATTTATAGTTGTAAAATTTGAGATTTTTTTATAAAAAATAGGAATTTTTAAAAGTATAATAATAATTTTTTGATTATGCTAATATGAAACTATGAATTCTTTATTAGTATTTTAAAAGTTTAAAAATAATTTTTAAAAAATAATAAAAAATATTTTAAAAAAAGGTAGCAGGCTTGGGTTAGCATTTAGCATTTAGCTTGCCTGTTTATAGAGTGACCCCTAGGTATGATAGAGGCAACCCTATACGTGGTTACGTAGAGGATATCACTAAGAACGTTAAAATAGATGTCCCTAAGTTTGATGGTAGGTTAAACCAACCTACCTTTTTTGATTGGTTAGCTAACATAGCAGAGTATTTTGAGTGGTATGGTATGGATGACCTTCAATGAATATGTTTCACTAAAATGAATCTGGTTTGGGCTGCACAAACATACTAGCACATAGTTCAAAGAACTCTAGAAGATCAGGGTTACCCTCCAATTACCACATGAGTTGAAATGAAGAGGAGATTAAAGGCAAAATATGTGCTAGCTTGATATAAGTGCCAATTACTCAGTCAACTTCTTAATTTGAGATAAACTTCCATTGTTGCTTACTACATAGCCTGTTTTGATGATCATATGATTAGGTATGATCTGAAAGAATACCCTTGGATGACATTGAGTAGGTTTATCAATGGTCTTAGCCCACACATCCAAAGGGAACTTAGATAATACGATGTCTCCTGACTAATTCATTACTCATGGAAAAAGAACATATTCCACACATTTGTGAAGTAATATGAGAAGTCATGCAAGTTAGTCATGGTTTATCTCCATAATGCTTCTATTTTCTTCCTATTCATTACGACGGCTATTACTACCTAAGTTATTATCATCATGCCCATTACTATTAATCCCATTACCATTTCCATTAATACCACTGGGTTCATTAGGTGGAGGAGGTGGGGGATCTATAGCTCTAGCTTAGTTTTAGGGTAACTAGATGAAAGGTTAGACTCTTGGGAGATGTCTTCCTCTTCTATAATAACTTGACTAGTATCCTCAACCTTTCTCTATTTTCTTATCTTGGTCAAGGATCTCTCGATCTCTAGATTGTAAGATCGGAGAGTCCTAGACCTTCAAGGAATAAAGAAATCAAATAACAAACAAGAAAAGAACACAACAAAACAAAGAAAACAAAACTAACATGCACAAAAAATTAAAAGCTAAAATGTATGAAATGGAGTGGATGCAAGTGTATACAGTATGTATAGAGTATGTATGGAAACTCTACACTCATTATGTATGGATATAAGGGGTTATGTATGCACAAGTCTCAAAAGAGAGATTTTTTTTTTCAAAATCTGACACCATTTGCCGCGGTGAAGGAACATAGAGTTGGAAAAATTGAAATACCGCAAGTTCACTGCAGCGAATGGTCAGAGATAAAAATCCAAGGAGAAAATATTTTGTCTTGGTGAACACACTTCAAAAGGGGGAAATTGACAAAAAATAAGCTAGAAACCAAACTTATGAACACCAAATCACTTAAAACTTGTACGAATTGCTTTGAACAATCTTTAAACACCCATAACAAGTTCAAGCTATCTTCAAACCACTCAAAATACAACAATTCATGTTCAAGAGTTTTCATAACCAAGCTATTCACAATGAAGAATGCCAAACTTCAAAACCTTGATCTTTACACTCAAACTCTTTACACACAAATTTAAAACCTTTAAAACAAAGTTCAGAACTATGCACAAGAAAAACTAAGAATAAATCTTCCAAAACTTTTGTGAAGATGTGCGTTTGAAACAAAAACAAGCTCAAAACTCGGAAATTCAAAAGCCAAAACCCACTTATAGCAGCAACTAGACATAAGTCATCACTTGAATCAAAATTCCAGCAAGTTAACAAGGCCACATCATTGCCAAAATGGAGTAATTATGAATAGGTATCAAGTATATACACTACAAAAAATCATTGATTTGGTGACAACTTTTCAGCGGCAACATAAAAAGTCGCCGCTGAAAATAGCTCTTCAGCGGCGACATTATTTTCAATGGCGACATTCTCTGTCGTCGCTAAAAGTAAGACTTTCAGTGGCGACTTTATTTTGTTGCCGCTGAAAGTGTTACTTTCTGCGATGACACTAAGCCTATTTTTTTAGAAAATTTAAGAAAAATAGTTAGAAGTTATTATTTACCCAAAAGATTTTATAAAAATTCTCTAATAAGTTGAATAAGTTATTAGGGGAAAATATCATTATTTTATTAAGTAGATTATTTTTAAAAATTATTTGATGAAAATAAGACTTTCAGCGGCGACTTTTTCTTATCGTTGTTGAAGGTCAATTAACCAAGCCTCCACTCACGTGACTTCTCTTTCGCTTTAAACACCTCAATTCCTTCACTCTCCTCATTGCATCATCATTAACTCCGAACATTCTAGAACCAGAATGGGAGCATAGAGAGAAAGAGGGAGCAAAGTGCTGAGGTGTCGGAAGAAGGGTCAGAGGAGGGACGAGCTTGTGATGCTGGAGATCAAACTCATAGCACCGTTGACCTCCTGAGGTGAACTCTTTGACTCTATCTTTAGCTCCGTCTACTCTGCTCTTTCAATTTTGGATTGGGTCACTTATTTAAGTTGAGATTTTAAGCTTGAGATGCCTCCTGGTTATCTATCAAAGCTGAACGGGGTGCATTCTTTGCTATATGGACATTCATCTACGTCTCTTTCTTCTCTTTGTTCAACTTCATATATATCTTATGCCAATCCTTCCTTTTCAAGCCGTAAGCTTAAAAATGAATCAATGGCTACTTCAACCTCCAAATCTGTAGTGGGAGCAAGCAGAGCAGAAGCATCTTGATCTTGCCTGAAATTCTATTCCAATTGAGATTCTCCGTCAACTCATCCATTTCCATTTCCATTTCCTATCAGCACAGTGAGAGAGGGAAATGTAGTGGAGATAAAGGCGAGACCAGAAGCTGAAAATGTCATCGTTGAAGGAGGACGATGATGACAGAGGAAGCTCGCGACGCTATTGGCCAGTTGAGGTGAGTATTTCCTGTTCTTATTTCCAGCGATTTGTGCTTGCTGTGGTTGTGAGGTATTGTAGCTTGCTGGTTCTGAAAAAAAAAATTGAGGCTAGTGTTGCTGATTTGGTTTGTGCTAAACATAATACTTGGATATATGTGTACTAATGTATGTTGTGGTGCTGAGGAGTTGGAGAGTATATGTATATAGATATATATATCGCTGTTATAAGGAATAACAGTAAAGAAAAGAACATTAAATGCCTTTGATGTTGCGCCTTCTTTCTGCAACATTTGAGGTGAGAAAGAGATGATACGTTACGGTAGAGGATGAGGTGCTGCTGGTGTGCGTATTTCTGTAGCTTGTGAGTTGAAAAAAATAGAGAGAAGAAAAAAAAAGAGAGAGGGCGTGGCTGCTGCTGTAGGAATATATATATGTATACAATAATAACTTGCCTTGAGTTGTCGAATGGATGAAAGTGAAGTTCATATTTATTAAAATGGGGGCTGTGAGAGGTATAAGTAAGGTTATGAGATGAATAAAGTTTATAAGAATGGTTTATGAATGTATTAAGTGCATATTTGAAGACTAACGCTGTCAGTATTTTAAATTGAAGAATCTTATGTATTAGGCACCTACAGTTCCCTATGTGATAAAAGGGATGAAACAAAAAAATCCAATTTAAGGTTTTAATCCTCTCCCCTGTCAGCCAACCGCTGATTAAGTTATTATGGGTTAAAATATTGAAACTTGAAATGAGTTAGTGAGCTCAACATGAAAACTTTTGACAATTGTATTGCCACTTCTGGGGCAAATTACATTATTGATGCCTTTATCATGTCTACAACCAAGATTTAATTCAAACAATAAATGGAATTAATACATGTCAGAATTTCTGCTGACATCATCACTGCTGGGATTTCATCTTTTATGTGCTGTTATTGCCAGTAACTATCACTATTGTGGTGTTCTTCTCCACTGCTCAAATCTTGGCTGTAGGGAGGGAATGTTGGAGTGTCTACAGGGGTGCCTAGTCCTGTCAACCTCTGCCATCCAGGATGCTACCGTCAGCACTATTGCTTTGCTTGTTGTTGCTATTATCACAAGTTGTCATCGTGCTGTGACATTCCTATTGTGGCTGCTGTCACCTTTCACATTTGGCTACTGTAATAGCTACAGTTCGCAAAGCTCCTTCTCTGTCTCTATGCAGATTGGTTATGATTTGGTGGTAAGTATAAGCCACTTCCCTTTCATTGAACATTCATAAATATGTGTGGGTGTATGATTTATTTTCTACTTACTTTTGTCTGTCAAAACCATAAGGGAATGAGGGTGGATGAATTGCATTGTATGAGAGTTGTGAAACTGTTATGGCACCTGAAGCTGTGTGTGGGTGAGTAAATGTCTATGTGTCTTTGCTTGTTGAGTTATGATGGAGGTGAAGGAGAAGGTTAAATTTTTGTGGCTATGGAAACCGTGGAGCTAAGTGTGTGTGTAGTTCCTAGTACTGTAGCTGCCATGCAAAAAACAAATGGAAAGGAAGGACGTAGGTACTGATAGGTGCTAATAGAAATATATATATATATATATATATATATATATATATGTATATATGAATTGGGAAGTTAGGAAGTTAATTGAGTTAAGTGGGATTATGTGTTTTATTTGGAAGAAAGAAAGAAGAAATAATATAGAGGTAAGCCGTGCTGTGTGAGGAAGTAGAAGAGATGATGTTGCAGCTTATGTATATATATATATATATATATATATATATGAAATGCTCACATGTAGATGAAGCTCAAAAGCTTTTTGATGACATGCATGACCAAAAAAATATCATGGCATGGATAGCATATGCCTATATATATATGTGAAACTAAATTGATGGAATTTTTAGAAGGTTATTAGTTATGATTGCATGTTTCATGTTTGGTATAAAAGAGATGAATAGTAATTTCTGATAGAATGCTTGAGTTATGAAAAAATTAGGAAATTAATAAAAGAATATTATTTCGAAGAATAAAGTAGGAGTAAGCTATATCGGAATATCGCAGTTGAATGAATAACGTCCCCTAAAAATGATATTTTGAATAATAGCTGGTATTTGATATTTTATTTAAAGTGTTGATTTTACGTATGATTTACGAAAAGCAAGTTATATGAATTCATGGCTTGAATTGTTAGCAATAATTTTTCTTGCAATTGGTTTATTATGCAAATTTCATTATTTGAATAATTGTCCATATCAATTGAATAAATCTTTTGATAATGTATTTTAATGTTCATGCTGGGGTTTCATAATTATGAAGTATTTTTAGTAAAAAATTTTGCATTGGAAAGTGTTGTGATCATTAAATGCTAAATGGAGCCCACACATGCTGAAAAGGTTTTCAGAAAGGACTGAATACAGAACGCTGGTTACTAACAGCAGTATTATGAGTCCTTAGTACACCATGGTTAAACCTGAGCTCAATGGATATTCGTGGGTTTCATACTCGCGCTAGTTATTCGTGGGATTTATTCTCGTGCATGTTCCTCGTAGGTCTTGTACCTGCGCCTGTTATTCGTAGGTCTCATACATGCACTTGTTTCGTGGCCTCATGCTACGCTTGGTTACTTACCCTCATTAACTGTGTGTCCATGCCTGTTTCCATGGCCAGATTGGTTAGTTACCCTCATGGACTGTGTGCCTATACCTATTTTTGTTCTGTTGAAGTCTTACGAAAAAATGATTATTTTGAAATGATTGTTTTAAATGGATTTCCTGAAATAGAATGTTTACGAAAATATTTATATTTAATTACAAAATTTTATGATCTACAATTAAACTTGTTGAAATTGTTTATTTTCATATTTTAAATTATATTTTTGGGACGCTTCACATAGTATTGTTGACCCTATTCCTCCATTTGAGAAGTAAAGAGCCTCATGTCCGATCCGAAGTATTATTTTTGACATATCTATTTATAATGTAATTATAAATTTATGAAATACTTTTATTATTTTGTTTGAAGTTTAGATACTCCACCTAGTCTATAGATAATATTCTGGTTATTTTGAAAACGTCTGCAGGTGATTTGAAATATTCGTAGTCTGTTGTAGGGTTTTTGGAAGGTCAGTTATACAAAGATGATCCTACTGAAATTCCTATAGATTACTTGCCTTTGTGATTAAACTATAATATATATATTATGATTATTGCTTTAAACATTTTATTTAAGGTTTTAGACTTAAGGAATATGAATTTATTCATATTTTATGCCGGTCACAGCTCAAATTTCGGGACGTGATAGTTTGATAGCAAAGCAAATGTCTTCTATAACTAAGTGAAGTAGGGATGCTTGAATGGGGTCTCAATTATCATTAAGAACTCGGGCATAATTATAATTGAGGCATCATTGAAGGCCTTTTTAGGGAACCTAAAAGTATTTTCTTTTCTTATTGTATCAAGAATATATTTTCCTTTGAAATTGAATATTTTCTATGTTTTTGATATATAACTAAATGCCATCTAGAATTCCACCAATTATAAGAAGCTCTAGGAGTGATAGGGGTCGTAGGAGAGCTATGACTAATGGAGGTCAACCTCTGATACCTCTTCAAGAGATCCTATCTAAAGTTAAACCATCTAATCAACAATCTCCTAAAATCTCTACATTATCTAGACACGAGATTCAAGAAGAAACACACAATGTAATTGAAGAGAATAATATTGTAGTCAAGTTGTCAAAATATATTAAGTTGGATCCTGCTAAGTTCACAGGTTTTGATTCTTGAGAAGAATATATGGTATTTCTAGAAGGTATTGAGAAGAGGTACAGAGCTCTGAGATGTCCTGATGTTTAGTATATGGAGTTTGCTTTATTTTGATTAAAAAGGATAGCTAAGGCCTAGAGTAAGACAATGCCGGGTTTACAAGGAGATAGAGTGTCATCATTGTCATGGGCTGACTTCAAGGATATCTTTCTTAAATGCTATCTTTCCCAGATGGCAGAATCAAAGAGTTTCTATTGTTGAAGTATACTTTAGGAATGATAGTAGATGAATATGATAGGAAGTTTATAGAGCTGTCTTCTTATGCATCGATATTGATTCCTTCAGAGAAGGATAGGATTAGCATATTCATTCAGGGATTGCCAATATATATACATGCTATTGTAGCCTTTATGTTGAATCATTTTGCTTCTTATGCTGATATAGTATATTGTATGTTGAGAATTGAGCTGAGGCACATTGAAGAACAAGGGCTTTCTAAGAAGTAGAAAATAGGAAGTAGGCGCTCTAGATTTGAGACCTAAATTTAGAAATGTTAGACCTTAGCCTGCTGTGAGCCAATCTAGTTATCATATGTCTCCTTATGCTATTTATGGTAATTATCATTCAAGAGTATGTCGTAAGGCCTCGGGTATTTGTTATAGGTGTTTTCAATGGCATATGAAGAGAGATTGTCCATTTGCTCAGCCAACTTCAAGTTATGGATCAACTCGACCTTTTCTCCACCTTGCTACTTTTGCAGCCCTATCTATTGGAGCAACTTCTACCTCAATAGGTAGAGGTACATCAGGAAGACCTTTAGGAAAAATGGCACCACCTTCTTCAGGATAAGGCCAAGTAAGGGTGTATGCTATGACGAGGCAAGATGCTTGAGCCTCTAGTACTGTGGTTACAAGTATTATCACTATATGTTCTCAAAAAACTTATGCATTGTTTGACCAGGATTGACACATTCTTATGTTTAAGTATAATTTGCTAAAAGATTGGGTAATGATTCTGCCAAACTTGATTATCATTTCTTGGTTACTACCTCGGTTAGGGAATCTTTGTCAGTTTCACAGGTGTATAGATCTTGTGAAGTGTCTTTTGAGAGAAGAAAAAGTCTTGTTGATTTAATAATTCTTGATATGATTAATTTTAATGTGATATTAGGCATGGATTGGTTAGCCTCTTGTTATGCCACTGTTGATTGCCACTTAAAAGTGGTAAAATTTAATATTCCAGGTGAAACTCCTTTTGTATTTTAAGGGAATAAAGTAGAGAGGCCAACTAACTTGATCTCTGCTTTAAAAGCCTAACGATTATTGATAAAGGGTTGTCAGAGATTTTTGGCTGTAGTAAAAGATGTTGATAAGCTTACTGTTAGTTTAGATAAAATTCTAATTGTTCGGGAATTTCCTTACATCTTTCTAGAGGAATTACCTGGCTTACCTCTAGATAGAGGTGTAGAATTTGGTATTGATGCTATTCCTGGCACACAGCCAATTTTCATTCTGTCTTATAGGACAACGCCTTTAGAGTTAAGGGAGTTGAAGACTCAGCTGCAAGAACTGTTAGACAAGGGGTTTATTTGTCCCAACACTTCTCTGTGGGGTACACTAGTGTTGTTCATAAAAAAGAAATATGGATCTTTAAAGCTATGTAATGATTATCGACATCTTAATAAAGTGACCATAAAGAATAAGTACTTATTACAACATATTGAAGATCATTTTGATTAGTTGCAAGGAGCACAATATTTTTTAAAGGCAGACTTGCAATCAGGGTATCATGAATTAAAGATCAAGAAGGAAGATATTCCAAAGACAACATTCAGAACTCGGTATGGTCATTATGAATTTTTTGTGATGTCTTTTGGTTTTACAAATGCTCCTACAACATTCATGGACTTGATGAGTCAGTTATTCAGAGAATTTCTTGATAAGTTTGTAATCATGTTTATTAATGATATCTTGGTATACTCTAATAGTACGAAGGAGCATGAGCATCATTTGTGGATAGTGTTGCAAAGGTTGAAAGAATATTAGCTTTATGCTAAGTTTTCTAAATGTGAATTTTGGTTGAATGGGCTCACTTTCTTGGGCCACATGGTATCAAAAGACGGTATTCAAGTTGATCTTAGTAAGGTTGAGGTAGTCAAAAGTTTGCCACGACCTACAACGGTCATCGAGATCCAAAGTTTATTGGGCCTCATAGGATATTACAGTTGTTTTGTGAAGGATTTCTCAAGAATAGCCTCTCCATTGACAATGTTAACTCAGAAGAATGTGAAATTCATTTGGGATGATAAGTGTGAGGGAAGTTTTGAGAAGTTAAAGGAATCTTTGACTTTTGCTCTAGTTTTAAGCTTACCTTCTGGAGTTGGAGGGTACAAAATGTATTGTGATACTTCTCAAATTAGTTTGGGCTGTGTATTAATGTAGAATGGGAAAGTAATTGCTTATGCCTCTAGAAAACTTAAGAACCATGAACAAAATTATCCAACTTATTATTTAGAAATGGCCGCAGTGGTGCTTGCTTTAAAGATTTGAAGACATTATCTGTATGGTAAAACTTGTGAGATTTTCACTAAGCACAAGTATCAAGTACATTTTTTAGCAGAAAGATCTGAATCTCAGACAGAGAAGATGGATGAAATTATTAAAAGAGATTATTGCACAATTTTATAACATCCTGGCAAGGCGAATGTGGTGGCTAATGCTTTAAGTAGAAGTCTATGGGTAGCTTAGCACATATAAATGTTGAAAGAAGACCGTTAGTGTAGGAAATTTATAAAGTAGAGAAATAGGGAGTAGTATTTGAAATTATTGATAGAGGGGCGTTTTAGCTCATTTGTAGGCTTATTCCTCTCTAAATGAATAGATTAAGGAGGCTCAATACTCTAATACAAGATTATGCAAGTTGCGAGATTTGGTCAAAGAGGGAAGTAATACAGAATTTGTGATAGACCATGAAGGTGCTTTGAGGTATAATGGTAGAATTTGTGTGCCTTAAGTTAAAGATTTGAGAAAGTAAATTTTTGAATAATCTCATCATTCTGCTCATACTATTCACCCTGGAATAACTAAGATGTATCAGGATTTGAATCAGTTGTATTAGTGGCATGGTATGAAGAATGATGTGGAAAACTTTGTTGCACGTTGTTTGGTGTGTCAACAAGTTAAAGCGGATCATTAAAAGCTTGCAAAACCATTGCAACGGTTGGAAATACCTAAGTGGAATTGGGAAAACATAACAATAGATTTTATTATTGGCTTGCCCTATACTATTAGAGACTTAGAGGTTTTGACTCTATCTGGGTGATTGTTAACAAGTTAACTAAATTGGGTCATTTTCTTCCAGTAAAGATAACTTACAGTGCGACTAGATATGCAGAGATTTATATTGCAGAGATTTTACGTGTTTGCACGGAGTTCCAGTGTCTATCATTTCAGATCGAGGGCCCCAATTCACTACTCAATTTTTGGAGTAATTTCAAAAAGCATTAGGTACTCGATTGAATCTAAGTACTGCTTTTCATCCTCAAACTGATGGGCAATCCGAGATAACGATCGAAACAGTTGAGGATATCATAGATTTTGGAAGAAGCTGGGATAATCATTTGTCACTAGTGGAATTTGCCTATAATAATAGTTATCAATCAAGTATTCAAATGTCACTATTTGAAGCACTATATAGAAGACAATGTAGGTCTCCAATTAGATGGTTTGAAGTTGGTGACAAAGAGATTTTTGGACCAGATTCAGTTCAGGATGTTAAAAAGAAGGTGAAAGTAATTCAATAAAGGATATTAATAGCTTAGAGCTGACATAAATCTTACGTAGATCATCGTTACAGAGAATTGGAATTCATGGTTGGGGATAAAGTATTTTTAAACGTGTTGCCAATCAAAGTTGTCATGAGATTTGAGAAGAAATGCAAGCTAAGTCCAAAATATATTGGTCCATTTGAGATTTTGGATAAAGTGGGCGTTGTAGCCTATCGATTAGCCCTAACAACAGAGTTATCAGGAATTCACCCAGTTTTTCATGTGTCGATGCTATGGAAGTATCTATATGATCCCTCTCATGTTATGGAATACCAAGAAGTTCGTGTAAATGAAGACTTGTCGTATAAGAGTATCCAGTAGCTATTATTGATAGACAAGTAAAGAAGTTAAGATGAAAGGAGATTCGTTCAGTGAAAGTGTTGTAGCATAATCATTCAGAGGAAGAAGCTACTTGGGAAATTAAGACTGAGATACGGAGCAAGTACCCTCACTTGTTCGAGATTTGAGGTGAGTATATTTTTAAATTTGGAGGATTAAATTTCTTAAGAGGGGAAGAATGTAATGACCTTAGAATAATCAGTTATGATAGTAATTTATTTAAGGGTATATATATTTTCTAGCAGGAATATTACAAGAGGAATTGCATGGTTGAGTGGTTAGAGACAGTGCAGCTTACTTTAATGTACTGAGTTCGAATCCCAGCACCTACAAAGTGGGATTTTATTTTTCTGCCACATCATGAAATTACCAAACTACCCTTCTGTCTTTTTTAAAACTCTCGTCATCTCTTGTTTCCTCGTTCCTGGTCACAACCGTGAGTGAGAGAGAGAGAGCAGAGTGAAATAGCTGAGAATCTTCACGAGCTCCTGAAGCCATCGCCACCATGATTTCATCTTTTATGTGCTGTTATTGCCGATGACTATCGTCGTCATGGTGTTCTTCTCCACTGCTCAAATCTTGGCCGTGGGGGAAGGGAAGGTCAAAGTGTTTACAGGGGCGTCTGGTCTCTTCAACCTCTACCGTCCAGGCTACTACCGTTAGCACCGTCACTTTGCATGCTGTTGCTATTCGTTGCAAGTCATCGTCGTGCTATGACATTCCTGCTGTGGCTACTGTCGCCTTTAACGTTTGGTTATTATAGCAGCTATAGTTCCAGAACTCCTTCTCTATCTCTACGCAGATTGGTTGTGATTTGTATATGCCACTTCCCTTCCATTGAACATTAATAGCTGTGTGTGGGTGTATGATTTATTTTCTGCTTGCTTTTATCTATTAAAGCCATGAGTGAGTGAGGGTGGACAAATGGAATTGTATGAGAGTTGTGAAATTGTTGTGGCACCTGAAGCTGTGTGTGGGTGAGCAAATGTCTGTGTCCATGCTTGCTGAGCCGTGATGGAGGTGAGGGAGAAGGTTGAATTTTTGTTGCTCTGAAAACTGTGGAGCTGAGTGTATGTGTAATTTCAGGTACTATAGCTTCCGTGTGAAAAGAATATGGAAAGAGACGATGTAGTTGCTGATATTTGCTGATAGAAATATATATATATATATATATATATATATATGTATAGATGAATTGGGAAGTTAGGAAGTTAATTGAGTTAAGTGGGATTATGTGTTTTATTTGGAAGAAAGAAAGAAGAAAGAATAAAGAGGGAAGCCGTGTTGTGTGAGGAAGTAGAAGAGATGATGTTACAGCTTATGTGTATATATGGATATGTATATATATGTGAAATGCTCACATGTAGAAGAAGCTCAAAAGCTTTTTGATGAGATGCATGACATAAAAAATATCATGGCATGTATAGCATATGCTCATATATATGAATACATATATATATATATATGAAAGTAAATTGATGGAATTTTTGGAAGGCTATTAGTTATGATTGCATGTTTCATGTTTGGTATAAAAGAGATGAATAGTAATTTTTTATGGAATGTTGTAGTTAGGAAGAATTTGAAAATTAAGAAGAGAATATTATTCCCAAAAATAGAGCAGGAGTAAGCTATATCAGAATATCACAGGTAAGTGAATAACGTCTCATAAAAATGATATTTTGAATAATAGCTGGTTATTTGATATTGTATTTAAAGTGTTGATTTTAAGTATGATTTACGAAAAGCAAGTTATATGAATTCATGGCTTTAATTGTTAGCAATGTTATATGAATTCATGGCTTTAATAGAGCGGGAGTAAGCTATATCAGAATATCACAGGTAAGTGAATAACGTCCCCTAAAAATAATATTTTGAATAATAGCTGGTTATTTGATATTGTATTTAAAGTGTTGATTTTAAGTATGATTTATGAAAAACAAGTTATATGAATTCATGGCTTTAATTGTTAGCAATGATTTTTCTTGCAATTGGTTTATTATGTAAATTTCATTATTTGAATAATTGTCTATATGGATTGAATAAATCTTTTGATAATTTATTTTAATATTCATATTGGTGTTTCTTAATTGTGAAGTATTTTTAGTGAAAATTATTGCACAAGAAAGTGTTGTGATCATTAAATGCCAAATGGACCCCATGCATTCTGGAAAAGTTTTTGGAAAGGACTGAATACATAATGTTGGTTACTAACAGCAGTACATTTAGTCCTTAGTGCACCTTCGTGTGTCTCATACTCGCGCCAATTATTCATGGGATTTATTCTCGCGCCTGTTCCTTGTAGGTCTTGTACTTGCGCCTGTTATTTGTGGGTCTTGTAATATCCCAATTTTTAATCCTACAGACCTAAAAATATACAGAGGGTTTTTGGAGACTAAACTATAAATAGTGGAAGTTCAGAGACTAAATTGTAAATAAGTGAAAGTCTATGGACTAAGTTACAAATAAGGGAAAGTTTAAGGACTTAAATATAAACTAGAAAAGTCCCAAGGCCAAAAATGAAAGTAGAAACAAGTTATGGACTATTAAGTGTAATTATGAAAAGTTGAGGGCCTAAAGTGCAATTTCTAAAAGTTCAGGGGCAAAATAGTAATTATAGAAATTTGAGCCAGAAAAGGCCAAAAATTGCCTAGAAGCATTTTTGTCCCAAATTTTACCATAAAGTAGAGAAAGTTATTCTGATTAGTTTAACGCAACACATAATTTTGATTTGAAGTCCTAAAAAATTGATATAAATTTCTAAAGTCAGGAGATTATTACAGTCCTCTAGACCTCATAATAAGATGAAATTTGGTAGTAAATTCTTATAATTAATATAAGAATTTATGAAATTGACAAAAGTAAAAAAGGATTCCTGTATAATTAATTATAAAATTTAAGGTAAAATCGGACACCGACAAAGGGTTAAAGGAAATGTAGGAAATTTTTATCAGGACTTCTGGGTCTTCAAAAATCATGAGACTTTACAGGGAATTCATTTTATATTAGAATGAATTTCTAAAAATGTTAGAACTATTAAAATAGATATCTAGCATTTATCTAAAATATCATGGTGATTTAAGAATATTGGTATAAGGAAAGTGCCTTGGGGTTTGTGCCAATTAGCTATTGGACCCAAGGAAGGCTCAAGATTGTGTCCTAGGGCATCCCAATAAGTCCCAAAAGTTGTTTTGGAGCCCAAGTCAAATAATGAATAATTTATGAAGTTTTAGAAAAAGAAAAAAGAGAAAGATAAAGGAGAATTAGGGTTTTGCACATGGTAGGTCCCACAAGCTTTACACATGGCACCAAGAAGAGGAAGGAAGATTATCCCATGTGTTAAAATGTAATAAAATAATATAAGAATTAACCTAATAATGATTAAGGTTGATTAATCCAAAAATCAACCAATCAAATTTAAGATTAAGCCATTGTAATAATTAGAAAAAGTGGGGTTATTATGGACCTAAGGTACAAAAAAATTGGCTATAAATACCCCTCCCATTCTTGACAAAACTGTGCACCCTTGGTTCCCTTGGAGAAACTCTTGTCATTTGAAAACTCAACAAAGATAAAGGCAATTCAAGGCACTTAGAGATCAGGTAGTCAAGGCATAAGGTATGTGATCTTTTCTAGTTTATTTAGAGGTATTTTAGAAGGATATAACCTAGGTTTTAGTGGTTGAAAATTCTATTAAACCTAGAGTATGCTTGCTGTCCAAATTGTAAGTTGAAGGAGGCAGAAGAAAATAAAGATAGAACTAGGTGATTAAGGTTTAGATAAGTTAGTTTTGATTATTGGTTATTGAATTAAGTTGTACTCTTGACTTTGTCATTGATGGAGGCATTCAGTCTAGGTCTGTTTTGGACTAAGAATAATGAATTTCAATGATCTAATACTTCTATTGAATTTATATGATGATTTTGTGTAGGATTAGATAGATTTGGAACCTTGGAAGCATTAGAATTGAAAGTTATAATTTTTAAGTCTTCTCTATTACTGTTCAAATTCATGAACAGTGATTAGAATTTTCATATTTTGACTCTTCCAATGGTTTTAAGATGAAAAATTGTGTGGGATAAAAGTAGAAAAACAAGTATTGGAAGCATTGGAATCAAAATAAGAATTTTTGAAAGCATTATGTACATATTTTCGGTTCTATCTAGCAGGCTATGAAGGAGCTATAATTTCATTATTCTAAGTTCATAAATGGATTTAGAAGATGAAATTGTGTAGGGTAAAGTCAAGACACAAATTAATTCAAATGACAAGGCAATAATTAAGAAAGATAGGGGTTAATTGATTAAGTTAAGTTTATTGTCCTTATATGCCAATTGAGTTGAATCATGATGAATGAATGAATGAATATGTGATGTTTAGGATTTAATTGTGTATTCAAGAATACATCCTTACTGCAAGGAAAGGTGACAAGAAAGAGGATAAGGAAAAAGTAAAGCATCAAGGTAGTAAACTTACCTAAACTTATATGTGTTTGAATGTATAGTTAATTGTGTTATAGCTTGATTGATGTTGTTCATAAGTAAATATTGAAACTCTATGCTATGATTACTTTGGCCAATTGTATTTCATATGTTACATGGAAGTATGCATATTACATTATGTTGACACAATCACTAGCAAGCACTAATACCAAGCATTAATGCATACATTATTTAGTACTATTTATTACTAAGTTTCCCTAGAAATCTCATCCCAAATTATATCTCTAATCAACAGGAACCACAAGCATGAGAGAGGAAGAATGTTAGATGATGATATGGTTTGCTTATATGGTTATGTTATAGACAAGTTTTGGGATGAATGTATGTAAAGTTAGTTGTTAATATTCTGCACTGGAACAAAAGACAGTTTTGAGCTATAACCCTTAGCCTGTAATTAAAAATAGTTAATGATGTAATAAATGTATGATATTTTAGCAATACATATTTAACATGTTAAGATTTATTTTGACACCAAGTACATCTTATTTTGATGTTTGTACAAAGAGAAAGTATTTTCCAAAGTCAGGGACCATAATCTGTTTTCAGAATTTTGGCCAAATGAATAGTAATCTTTAATGACTAAACTATATTAATTGGTTAAACATTTGGTTAGGAACTTATTTTTCCCTTAAATTTAAAGATATTAGCTTCGAGTAGAATTTTGAACCACTTCATTTCAATTTTTCTAAAATTAATTATGATTTTTTAAAGTTCATCGTGTAATTTGGAATTACTATATGAACAGTACTCATAAAGAGTGAAATTCCAAATTTTGTAATTGAACTTCAATGGACTTGTAAGTGGTTCTAAATGCTACGAATATTCCCTAATATGTCTAAAATTAAGGTGTTACAGGTCTCGTACTTGCGCTTGTTTCGTGGCCTCATGCTACACTTGGTTACTTAAACTCATGGACTGTGTCCATGCATGTTTCCATGGCCTCGAGCCACTCCAAATTGGTTAGTTACCCTTGTGGATTATGTGTCCATGCATGTTTTCGTTATGTTGAAATCTTATGGACAAATAATTGTTTTGAAATGATTGTTTTAAATGGATTTCCTGAAATAAAATGTTTACTGGAATATTTGTATCTAATTACAAAATGTTATGATCTACAGTTAAACATGTTGAAATTATTTATTTCTGTATTTTAAATTATATTTTTGGGACGTTATTTACGAATAGATTATTTTGGATTGAGATAGTATTGTTGACCCTATTCCTCTAGTTGAGTAGTGAAGAGCCTCACATCTGATTCGAAGCATTGTTTTTGGCATATCTACTTATAATGTAATTATAAATTTATGAAATACTTGTATTATTTTGTTTGAAGTTTAGATGCTTCACCTAATCTATAGATAATATTCTTGATATTTTGAAAACATCTACAGGTGATTTGAAACATTTGCAGTCTATTGTAGGGTTTTCAAAAGGTCAGTTATACAAAGACAATCCTGCCGAAATTCCTACAGATGACTTGCCTTTTTGATTAAAATGTAATATGTATATTATGATTATTGCTTTAAACATTTTATTTAAGGTTTTATGCTTAAGGAATATGAATTTATTCATATTCTATGCTAGTCACGGTTCAAATTTTGGGACGTGGCAGAATTGAATAAATTTGGAACCTTGAAAGCATTAAAATAGAAAAGGGAAAATGTGAAACCTTTTCTGTTACTATTCATACACAGGAACAGTTATAAGAATTTCATAATTTTTATGATTCTAATAGATTTAAAATGAAAAATTGTATGTGATAAAGTAGAGAAATAAATATTGGAAGCTTGGAATCGAAATGAGAATTTTTAAAATGTTTCAAAATTAGGGATCATAATCTATTTCCAGGAAGTTTGACCAAATAAACAATGATATTTGACACCAATATTGTACAGATTGATTGAGAATTTGGTATGAGATATATTTTTCTTTGAAACTTCATTATGTTAGCTTTGTGCAGCCTTTCGAACCCCTTCGTTGCAATTTTTCTTGAATTATTTATGATTTTTTGAAGTTCGTCGCCAAATCTAGAAATACTATATGAACAGTAACTGTAGACTTAGAAATTCTAGATTTAATAAATGAACTTCAATGGTTGTTTAAGTGATTATAAAAGCTACTGAATGGTCCCCAAGATATATGAAAGTAATGTATTACATCACGCCTCCCGCACTGATGTTGTTGTACGCCCCTATCCAATTCACCCAGTAAAAATGGGGACTGCTTATTTTTCGAGGACTGTTTTGTCATTAAAATAGTCTTGAAAGCAATTATTATAATTTCAATGGCTTAGAAAAGTATATATATAATTTTAATTATTTCAATTATTATAATTATATATATAAGTATAGAGATAGCATAAATCTAGTTGAATTTATTTAATTTTGATAACTATAACATTTTAATTTTATATATTAAATGTTATTTATAATTATATTTTATTAAAATGTTATACAAAGTCTATAATAAGCAACTAAAATAACATAAGATCAAATTTTTTTATATAAAAATATTTTCCCTCCCCTCCCCTCCCCTCCCCTCCCCTCCCCTCCTGAACTAAGCAAGGTAATATTAAAATTTCTTCCCTCTTCTCTCTTGATGTTAATCCAATTAAGGTAGTATTAAAATCCTCATCTTTCCTTCCCTCCATTAATATCCCTCCCTCTTTCATCCCCTCCATTGAGCCAAACACAGTGTTAGAGGCATTAAAGAGAAACTTCAAATCATTCTCTAGCCTCCAAGTTCACTCATCAAGCCATACACAAATATAGATATATGTATATTTCTTATTCATGATATTTAAGCACACTCTAGACATAGCATAAGCTTCTAAAAAAATTATTTAGCATAGAGGAGTGCCGAAACAGTAAACTATAGTTAATTTTGCATCTCTACATCTTTAATACTTCACATTATAACACACATATATTCATGCTCAATCAAATACCATCAGTACAGAGTTTTGGCAATGACTTTTTAGTGGTGATTTTATTTGTCGTCTATGAAATTCCTAAGTTTCAATAGTGATAAAAAGTATTACATTAATTGTTGCCGCAGAAGGTCAATAACTAAAAAAAAAGAGGTTTGTTAATGATTTTTTAACGGTGACATATTTTTTGCAGCGATTCTGCTTGTGACCGTATAAGGTCAATAGTTTTTATGGTGACTCTTTCTGTCAACGCTGAAGGTATGCTTCAACACAACTTTTCTCGCCTTCAACGGCGACATTTGTCTCCACTGAAAGTCTTCATGCAATTTTTTTTTCAATTTGAAGGAATTTTAAACAACTATCTAATATATATAATGAAATTACTGAATAATGTCACTTTTAAATAATAAATAAAAAAATTTCACATGTTGTTATTATAATAATAAGAGATTATATAGATAATAATGTGGTGTGTGTGAAAGAATGAGATGAAGCAAGGGCATATGTATACGAGATATATTATAATTGGGTGTCAATGAGTGTGAGAGTTAGCATGTATGTGTTAGAGATGATGTGAGGGAGGAGATAGAGAGAGGGAGATGTGTGGGCGAGAGAGATAGAGTGAGAGTAGGGATAAAGAACAAAAAGTAAAAAATATATATATATACATATAGTATGTGCGTTAGAGAGAGGAGTATGATTGTAATTAAGCATTAGAGATAGGTTGAACATACATACATACATACATACATACATACATACATACATACATACATACATACATACATACATACATGCATGCATGCATCCATGCATGCATACATACATATATACATATAGCATACACACACTGTGTGTGTTTGCGAGAGAGATAGAGTGAGAGAGATAATACAAATTAAATGTATAAGAGAAAAATAATGAATCTTATAAATAGATTAAGGGAGCTAAATAAATTAGTTAATATAAGACTTAGTTGATTTTTTTGATAGATTAAATAAGTCAAATAAATTAGTTAATTATAATTAATATATGAGTTAATTGATTAATTTAGGTAGATTAATGATTATATAATATGAATTTGTCTTGAGATGATGTATTTAGTCATAATTAAATAATTAATTTAATTTCTTTAATATATAAAAAAATCAATTATCTTAAGTTAAGGGAGGGATTACTTATTTTATGTTTTTCGGGGGACTTAAAATAAGACAAAAATTACCATCTTAGTTGTGCTTCTGTGGTTCATTGCTTGGCAGTGAATTAGGCGGGACCCAAAAAATAAGACAAAAATTTAGGCGAGAAGGCGCCCGATTCTCTAATTTTACCTCCATTCGAATGTTTCGAGTTTTTCAGTTCCCCACCTGCGCTCGATTTCTCTTAACAAACCCTACCTTTTGCCCTGCCAAACTACAGTTGCTAGGAGCAAGGCCGCCGGCTAGATAATGGGGACTGTAGGAGTCTGGAGCGACGAGAAGTTGACAGCCCTTGCGCTAGGAAATCCTCTGCGAGCGGAGGTTTGAAGCTACGCCGACGATGGGAACTAGCTTTTGTTCTGAAATTCCTAGACGTAAGATGTCACGGTATTTATTGATTCTTTTCACCAAAAATTATTTTCTTTTCTTTTCTTTTTTTGTGGTGAAAAACCTGATACTTTCGGCTAAAGACATAGAGATGGGGCTCATAAAGCCTAATGCTTCACTAGCTCAGCTTCATCTTATTCTTTTAAAGGTAGCTGATACCCACTAATAATGTTAATGAATATTTCTTTTAGAGAGCTGTGTAAGTGACTGAACTGTGTAAGAAACTGAATGTGTGGTGGCCATGGGTGAGTCATAAGAGTTTAATTGCCCTTGTTTGACTTATTCCTTTCTATTGCTAACAGGAGTTACCTATCACCATGCCTTTTTCTTGCAGGTTTGACATATATATTTACTTTATGCCTGTTTTTGTTCAGTAATACGATGCAGTGTCATACATAAAAGATGCTTTGAAAGAAGAAACTGGTGCAATTTACTTTTTGTGTATGTGTCAAGGGGGAGGCATATTAATGATGGGAAAATCTGGTTCAAGATCGTTACTTGTAGTTTGAAGTGGTCTAAAATGTAGTATTTAAGTATATCTCCTGGATTTTGTTGTGGATTCTTTACTATGCATGATTTCTATCTTAATTTTCCCTCCGTTTTTCCTTCATAAAAAGTATTGTTTTTTTTTCCTCTTGGTTTGTCCATGTTCCTTTGCCAGTCTTTTATTTGTTGGATTTTTGCAGAATGGAGAGTGCAAGAATGAGCCAAGTTTTGAAATTGAATCTTCTGGTATTTCTATTGATATTGCTGAAAGCAGAAGGCTTCTTTGTACCAATCACTTATATTGAGGATGCTGTAGCGAAAGGAGCTGGTGAGAAATTGTTACTGTATCTGGTCTAATTAAACTTGTCTACAATATTCAGTTATGTTTATGATGAAGTTAGGATTATGAAGTTCAATATAGTTCGCAGTTCATTTGGATGGGAGTCCCCCAGCTTACCACTTTGATAAAGGTTCTGGATCAGGGATTAACAACTGGCTCATACACATTGAGGTGGGTCCATTTCTGCAAATAGGCATATAAATAGATCTTCATCTTCAAATATGGATCTCATTTTTGTGGACTACACATGAAAGTTTCTCTTTCCTTGGTACCAAATTTCCATTTTATTTCATTTCTAAGGAGGAGGATGGTGCAACAATGACACTGCGTGCCTTTCGTGAAAGAGCACTCGCTTAGGTTCGTCTAAGCAAATGGCCAAGCCGGTTGCCGTCTCTGGAATGCTAAGCAACAAGGAAAAATTTAATCTAGGTATAGTCTCCTGCTTAATAATTAAAAAAAATATGACGAATGTGACATTTTGTGTAACTTAAGGATTTTTTTTAAAATACAGATTTCTACAATTGGAATAGAATCAAGGTTAGGTATTGCGATGACGCATCATTCACTGGTGATATGGAAGCAGTGGATTCAGTTTTATATTTTATTGAGTTAATTTTATTTTTAATCTATTAATTTCATATATTTTTATTATAGGTTTCATATGCACGAACTTTCTAAGCAACAAGATGAAGATTTAGAGAGTGATCATTGAATGATTTCAGATGAAATATTGGCGACTGTTCTTGGTGAGAATTTAGGTATGTAAGAGAGAAAGGGTATGAAGAGAAATTATCCTCAATTTAGTAATAGTTCAGTTGTGTAAAGTGTATATATCTAATTGCATGAAGAGTTTAATAAAAAAATTTAAGAGGAGAGAGGAAAATGGAAGTAGAGTGTGCAAAGATAGAAGAAAAGCGTGTGCAGTTCGACTAAAGACTAATGGAGCAATTTTGTTTATGTTTCAACTAAATAATTGTTTTATCTTTAAATATGTTTAAGTAATTAAAGTACTCCGATAATTTAAAGGATAATGATGAATTATTCATTAATGTTATTAGATTTTAGTTTATTCAATTATTTATTATTTTATTTTTATATTTATTAGCACATTATAGGTTTTCATTTAAGAAATATTAGAAAAAAGAATTTAAAAATAATTATTGACTTTCAGTGGCAAAAGTTGTTGCTGATTCTATTTTAGGTGGCGATATTTTAAATTGCCGCTAATTCACTTTAGGCAGTAACAATTTAAGTCACCACTAATTCTCTCTTAGGTGGTGACCTAGTTGATTCAACTTTAGGTAGTGACATTTTTCACCTCATTTGCTTTGCCTTTGGTGGAGACTTCTATTTTGCTGAGTTGAACTTTTAGTGATGACTAAATGTTGCTGCTAATTGTTGATATTTAGCGGCAACTTTTAATTATTACCACTAATGCTTATACACACTAGTCTCATAGGTAATGATTTGATGGAGACAAAAAGTTGCCATAAAATGTCTTCAACGGTAACTTTTATATTTTTAGCGACAACAAAAAGGTCACTTTTTTGGTAGTGCATATAGGCTCTTCTAAGCTATACACAACCTAATTCATTTCAAATATGAAAATTTCTAGCTTAATAAACATCCGTCCAACCATCATTTTAATATTTTTAAACACTGGTTTGAGGTTTTGGAGGATTGAGCAGTACCTTTATGTAGTTTCGCAGCCTAAAAAATGCTTCGCATTTCAATTTCAGCACTTAACGTCCCTATATATCTCAAACCAGAAACTAAGAATTCCAACTTCAAGGATATTGTGACATGCTCCATTTTGGAACCTCAAACATGATCTAATAATTTAAATTAAATTACTCTTCTAACATTACAACTGTTTTTTTTGGGTACAAACATTACAACTGTTAGACAGTGGGTTTTTCATTTTTTTACATTCAATAATTTGGGCCTCATAGTTTCCAAACAACGCACACAACTAATGAGCTTTTAAACATTTATACTTTCTTTAATCTTTTTATCAAGGAACTCGACACTATACTCATCACCACTTTAAGTGCAAATTAAAGGTGCGATTGATTTTTTTCCATGAAATATTTCAATAGGACCATGACTTCAACATTTTTAAAAAAATGTATTTGATTAAAAATATTTACAAAGTCATAATTTTTTGTTAAAATATAAAATGGCGAATAACCTTGATTAAGGAAAGAGTGGGAATGTGATGAAATATGAGTCAAATCCAAGTACAAATCAAATGCCTCTTAAATTTCATCTTGGATAAGTGTTATTTGAGGATAAGGTTATTCAATTATAAAAATTAAGATTCCTCTTCTTGATGCTATTAAACAAGTTTCCACGTATGGAAAATTTCTTATAGGCATTAGTAAACGAAATTGAAGGGTAATGAGAAACTACCCGATAAATGCAAAGACTCAGGCGTACGTGTTTCCCATCCCTTGCAAAGCGTGCACTCTTAAGATTGAATGGGCATGTCAGACTTAAGAACCTCCTTAAATATAATGCTTAGTTGGATTTATCAATCTTCAAATATCGGACCACGCTTACACGAACAAGCGAAATTATATTATTCAGTTAGTTTATAAGTCTTACTTATCCTGAATGAGTCCTAGAAGATGTTCTAGTGCAAGCTAATGGGTTAGTCTATCCAGCTGATTTTTATATTCTAAACATAAAAGATGACTTTTCCTATTCAGTATCAATTTTGCTACTAAGACAATTTTGAAGACATCTGTGAAAAATAAATATTGATGAAGCATAATATTATATATGGAGTTTGATAGAGAAGTAGTATTTAATTGTGTATGGCGCTATTAACTAAGTGTCCATTTAGATTAACAGTGAACAACTATAATTTTATATAATCATACTTTTTATAAATAATACTGGTCATAAGTGATGCTGGTTAGTTATAATTGTCAGGCCATATAGACATTAAATAGAGGCGCTTGTGGGAGGGACCCACATAAAGAAAGAAGTTTTCCTTTAATGTTCTTTATTTAATTTCAATACAAAAAAAGCGTCTCTAGTTTTTTTTTTTTTTTTTTTTTTGCGTTAATCACCCTACACATTGTAGCTGTATTCCCCCCCGTCTATAAATTAGAGGAGTCTATAAGTACGGGGCAGAGGTCTAATTTTTTATTTTGCATTACTTTCTTGGTAAAATTTTATTGATATTTTTGCCACTATTTCTCATCATTAATTCTCCTATTTTAATGAGTTAGTTGTTATTTATAAATTTTTAAGCTATTTAACTTTGAATTTGACTGATAAAGTAATTAACCAATAAGTTATGAGCACGACTAGAACTTAATTTGAACGCAATTGTTTGATTGTGCAACATGTGAATATGACTTCAAAATTATTGAGTCATTATAAAAAGGAAAACAAAAATGACCACAACATTAGTATTCGTTAGAAATTTTGTTTGGTTGTCCACCTGGTTCACCCCTAAAGCTTTGCCCAGCTACATCTGAATCAATTCGCGTCGCGCATATGACTATAGTGAGTGAATCTCCTAATAGGGATTTTTTACATATGTTAAAACTCGAACTCAAAACCTCGTTTAAATGATATTGAACTGCTTACCATTCAAACCAACTGCCATTAGAATATGAAACCAACCTAAAAGGATTTTACATGATCTCTAAAGCAAGTGTATGGTCAAGGCACAGCTTGACACCATCATTTAATGGGCCTGTTTGGATTAGCTTTTGAAAAATAGATTCTGAGAAGAATAGATTTTAGAGAATATATTTTAAAAATAGAGATATTTAGATAATTAGTAGTAGAATCACTTTTTATATTGATAAATTACCAAAAAGTGTATGATTTGATTAAAGTATGAGAGAGGAGAGATGGTAGAGAAGAAATAAGAGGGTATAGAAGAAATATGAGAGAGAAAAGAGCATAGAGAAGAGAGAGGAAAGAGGAGATATGGTAAAGAAGAGAGATGAGAAAGGAGAAAGGAGAGAGGAGAGAGAAGAGAGAGGAGAGAGGATATAAGAAAAAGTAGAGGTAAGATAATAATTGGATAGTCCATAAGCTCTTTTACTACTCTAAAAGCTATTTTCAGTAGCTTATTCAAAACTATAGTTTTGGCCAAATCAATTCTGGCCAAAATTGCTGTTTGTTTTAAATTTTTTCAAACTGCGATTTTGCCTAAAATTGATTTTCAAAAACTGCTCCCAGACACACACCATGATTGACTTGATAACCTCAACAAAAAATTGGGAGAAAGAGAAAAAATAAAACCATTTAATATATTGAAAAATTTCTACAAGATGACAGGTTTTATATCATAATGACAAATAAATCACAAACTTTAGATAATATCAACTTCAACCTTAAAACCACTTGCCAAAATACGTGTGGATCTTAATTTCTATTTCTGATGAGTGTCTCATTGTTGACATGAAAATATCAACTCAATAATAATTGATTGAATAACAATATAATATGAAGAACTTAATTATACTCTACAAATAGTTTCTCTTGTTTTCTTGGATTACTAATATTGCTGTCCAACACAAAAAGTTTCCCAATGAGTTGGTTGTCTATATATATGTCAAGATTATTTCATATCTATCTTGTCACTAAACTAATGATATGTTATACAATAAAAAATGCGCATATATTTTATAACTATGTTGCTTTCTTGGCATTTCTTGTAGTCACTATTCGTTCTCTTGATGATTCCCCTGAACAATGAAAGTTATTGGACGTACCTTAACCTCCAAGTTTTGTAAATGATTTGCCACGCAAACCATACATAGTATGTTTATTCACCCTTGTGGATTGAAGACTTAGTTATTTTAAGCTTGGGCACATAATTCATCAGCGTTTAAGCAATCTCCAATGTGAAATAGCAAGTTATCTTCTGTTCAGACAAATTGCTGCAATATTTTCCTATAGCTTTCACAATGCTATAAAAGTTATTTCATCTTTAGTGATGGTCAAGGACTAAGCTATACAAGCTATTTCATCTTTAGTGATGGTCAAGGACTCTAGCTCCTCCCACATCTGAATTGCTTGATATAGACTCCTATTTCTGTTAGTTGTAGGTGGAGTCCTAGGAGAAGAAGCTGTTTCAGATTACAACTCCTACAAGGAAAAAATATATATGGAGCATTATAAATTGAAGAAAACATACTGGTACCTTCTAAATTGAGTCAAAAAGTCTTTTGATCACAGAAAGCTATCTATTGTTTTCCCTCTATCTAAAATACTTCATTTAGACAATCCAAGTCCCACAACCCACCTATTTTTTTTTTTAAAAAAAAACAAAATTTTACAAACCAGAAGTAGCAAAAAAAAATTACCTAAGGATGCTACAGAATCTTTAGAAACACTTGCAAGACCAAGCTTTTACCTTAAAAGCAACAAAGAAAAGCTCCTCCACATACTCACCAGGACATTCATCTTTTTCTATATATTGTCAAATTGGGCTAGGTGATGATTTTGAGCATCATGTTGTCTTTTAATTTTTTGTTTTAAAATATCTAAACTGATTACATAAAGTGCTTAGAAATGTAGGTTTGCAAATAGTAGTATGAATAACATGGAGCCAACTGTTGCAACTATTCTTTAACAAGATTGATATAGTTGTAGGATTGTTTTTTTTCTCCAAAAGGATTAATAAATTATTACATGTTCTTTTTTTTTATACAAGACAAGTTTAGATGGGTTTGGTAATAGTCCCCTATCAAGGTCAGAACACGATTACAGGGCTTAAGGAGCACTTATAAGGGATTTAGATATCGTCTATTAAAAGAGTCATCACAAAGGTATAGAGAATCGAATTTACGTCCTTATAGGATACAAGTACATTCTTTACTATTTGTGCCAATTCTAATTGGCTATTACATGTTCTTAGTTTTCATTAGGAATAGCCCTAACAATAAAATTATTCTAGAAATAAAACAAAAATATTAGTAAAAGTTAAAAGGTGGGCTAGCAGGCCATGGGTTGTGGGCCAACTTGCACTCTAGTGGGTTAGCATTTAGTAGGGGTGTGCATGGGCAGGGCTGGGCAGGGCAACCCCCCTGCCCGAAAAAAATATGGGCTGTATTTTGTAGCCCGATGCCTGGCCCTGCCCGGTAAAAGTCTTAACCAATTCGGGTTGGGCATATGCGGGCTGGGCATGGGTGGGTTGGGTATGCCCAAATAGTGATGTTCTGCTCATATTGTGAGAAAAAAATCTACCATCATGAACTTATAAAATAATATCATATTTATATTTTTAAAAATTAAATAATATATATAATTCACTAAGAATAATGTAACAAAAAGATAGTAATTAAAGTCTCAAAGTCTATTACATATATAAAAAAGAAATATTAAAATATGTAGAGGTCGGATATTTGTAGCGTTATTGTAACACAAAAAATTGAATACTTGGCAAGTAAAGCAGATGAGCAACTTTGGTATCTACATAAATATAAAATTTATGTTTAATATTTTACAAATGAGCAAGGAGAGTTGTCAGCTAAAGTGAAAAGTGTAAAATTATAAATAAAATAAGTTAAGAAAAAAATTAAAAAAATAATAAATATATATATAGGGCCGGGCCAAATGGGCAGGGCAGCATACCCTGTCCAGTGCCCGGCCCAGCCCGGCCCAAATACATTTTGGGCATCTTTTTTAGGGTCGAGCCGGGCGATTTTTTTTGGGGGCTCGAGCGGGCGGACCGGGCTATGGGCATTGTGAACACCCCTAGCATTTAGCTAACCTAAGCCCACCACACATTTAGGTGACTTGGTGGGTTAGGCTCCCCAGCCAATATTACCAAGTTTTAATTATAGATTTTTTTATTGAAATTATAGATTTTTTTAAGGGTGAACTTCTATATACCAAAATAAACTTAGTTAACTGATCAATACGCCATTTTTATTTTTTATGGTATCAATTTCAAACCCTTTAACATAATGTCAACATAGAATTTCTATTGGACAATTAAATTTAATTTGTGGGTAAGATTCATAATATCGCAATGCCACTCGAGGAAAATAAAAATAAAACTGTTTAACTTACTGGAAAAATTTGTACTAGCAACCTTGACCCATATATTAATGGCAAACAAATTACAAGCTTTAGTTGCATTAAATTAAGCGTTGATGAGCATTCTGCTATTGAAATTAAATGTGAATATTAACTTAACTATTTAATTAAACAACAAATATATATAATTGAATAATATATGAAGAGTCGAGCTAATTATACTCTACAAATAGTATATTATTCATACTTCTACAACTTTTCTATTCTTTCCTGGTGGTTTACTAATGCTACTATCCCACACAAAAGCTTCTCATCAAGTTGCTTGCCTATATATATGTAAAGATTATTTTATATATTACCATTAAATTAATGATATCAGACTTTAGTTCCTCTAAATACAATATACTCTTATTAGTGAATTCGTGCTTTGACCCTCTTTCTCAACCCAAAAAATTGAAAAGAAATGCTACACTTGAATTTAACTCAACTTAGCTTTCTCCTATCTCATGTATCACTTCTAGTGGTTTATCATGTAAAATTTTGGTCAAAATATAAGTTATGTACCCATATGCTTATTCTTGACAACTGGTTTCTTATTTCAAGTAAATAACTTTGTTTCAGCAATATCGTCCTAAAATGCAATGTCAATGTGGGAATAAAAATAATGCGTGGTGAGGAATATTTTTTCCAAAACAAAGCATGCATGAATCTTAAATATAGATTTTTGCGAGACAATATTGTATAAGTAAACATCTTTATAAACTTTACTTTAGTTGTAGATTTTTAGTCAGCATATCCGAAGTCCAAGGCACTTCAAATGGTAAGCTCCATCGCACAGCAACTCTTCAAAATCAAATTGTTTTTCAATGATCATTTATCTACTGCTTTCAAAACTTGTAGAAGTTTAAGAGACAACCAACTTTAACGCCACTTACCGAGAACAGTTGTTTCTCATAGCATTTTCATATTTATTTATATATGTTTATGTAATGAATAAAGTAGACAAAATACTTGCAATATACAAGTCATCTTTGTCATTGAAGTAGTAAAGAATTAGTTCAAAAGACATTTTCTTAGGCAGTTCAATTCAATTCATTGATGATAATATGATACACATATTTTCCGTTCTTTCCTGGTTTATTAATACTACGATTCTACACAAATGCTTCTCATCATGTTGCTTGTCTATGTACATGGCAAGATTATCTTATATATTTTGCCACTGATGAGCTAATGATCTTAGGTTTTAGTTCCTCCAATTACAATAAACTTTGGCTAATGATTCGGGCTGCATTCAACTTTTCAATCAAACAAAAATTAGACAAAAAATATCATAGCAAACAAAAATATTCCAAGAATAAACATAACAAAGTTCATTCACATAAAACAGATCTAGACACTAAATACAAATGAATCAAAGTCCTACTAGATGTCTCAAGTCTACCTGTAGGATGCTTTATGATAAATACGAATGACTAGATCTCTGGACCAATGAATTTTCTCACGGATGGGCAAGAAAAATAATTTATTGTCATCAATAACTTAAATTCTTGCAATATATTGGGGGCAAAAGAACTTATTCTATATATCAAATGGAATGAGCAAGCTATTATTTGTTAAATAAATCTGGAAAAAATTTTACACTCTAATCCTAAATCTTAAATCTAATTAAAACCATAATATCTTTCCAGTAAATTTTTAAATAATGTCAATGAAATTCAACAATTGTCAATTTCATTCTTTTCAATTGTATATACAAGATCTAGAAGATTATATGAATATTGATAGTCAATTCCATAAATACCTTGATTTGGTATTCAATTGACTTGATTTATAAGGCATCTATCCATTTCTCAGAGCTTCACCATCATCTTCTTCTTGATCTGAAACTTCCTTGGATAACATTTCTTAGTTGTTAGTACCAACCACAGAAAAATCTTATGCTTTGAAGAGAATTTGACGGCGACTTTGGTAGCTTTTGAAGCTAAAGTGATATATATATATATATATATATAGGGTGAGAAGACTAGGGTTTTTCTTTTGGCCTATGAGAGATCCCCTAGGTTTGAAGGTTGTGGTTTCCTGATGTGTGCAGCTGTGCACCTGTTTTACACGTCTAGATTTAATGCAATCAAGAGACTTTAGTCTAATTAGACTAAAAAATTTCAGCCACATACTTCTTTGTAGCTAATCATATCAAATCAAATTCTACTTAAAAAAAAACGTGTGTATGGGACAATATACAACAAAATACTCCTCTAATACTATTTATAAGACAATTCCAATATATTTTATTGTAACTAAGAA
The DNA here is from genome assembly GCA_037074615.1 of Leucaena leucocephala. Classification (NCBI taxonomy): domain Eukaryota; kingdom Viridiplantae; phylum Streptophyta; class Magnoliopsida; order Fabales; family Fabaceae; genus Leucaena; species Leucaena leucocephala. The sequence continues at coordinate 12,997,292 of CM073528.1, read as the reverse complement.
ATTTTTTAAATATAATTAACTTTATTTTCAAATTCAATAATCATCTAACTTTACCTCTATTTACTATATACTCTATTCTAATAGTACAATGTCTACACAATAATAAATTATTATGAATAAAATTGTACACTCACATAAAAATTACCAACGTGACTTATAAATATGACAAAAAATCTTCTCTCTATATCTTACAAATCATACCAAAGGAGTATAAAATTTGTGGTCAAAATTTTTTCATCTCACAAAATCCATCGTAAAAATTTTGTGGCAAATAAAAGAGTAAGAATCTATTAAGTGGTGCAATTAAAATTATTGGATTATTGGATAATAACCCCTAGTTGCATATCTCACTTTGTTAAGCTAGTCCATATCCCACTACAAAAGCACAAAAGTTGCTGCTGAAACCTTTAGCAACGACTTTTTGTCGCCTTCTATAAGACTGTTGCTTATAAGCATTAGTAGTGACAAGTGAAAGTCATCGCTGAATTTCAACAATCAGCGGCGACCTTGGGTCGCCGTTGAAAGTTTAACAAAAAGCGTAAAACCTAAGCTTGCCACCAAAAGCAAAGTAAAGGCGGCGATAAATGTTGCGTGCTGAAAGTAGAATCTGCGGTGACAAAATTGTTGCCACCTAATGTGGAATCAGCGGTGACAATTGTCAATAATTGCTTTTAAATTTTTTTTTCCTAATTTTTCTAAATGAAAACCTGTAATGGGCTTATAAATATATAAATAAAATAATAAATAATGAAATGAACCAAAATCTAACAACATTGATAAATAATTCACATCATCCTTTCAAATATCATAGTACATCAATTACTTAAACATGTTTAAAAATAAAATAAAAACGTTTAGTTGAAACATAAACATTATATGGAAGGACCAATACTAAGAGTAGAAAAAGTAGGTGCCTTTGGTTACCCCTCTATATCAAGGCAGTGAATTGAACTTGTATCCTTTGCTCCATTAGTCTTTGCTCGAATTACACACATTCTTCTTCCATCTTTGCATGCTCTGCTTCCATTTTTTCTCTCTTGAAATTTTTTATCAAACTCTTCTTGCAATTGAGTACGCACACTTTTCACAATTGAACTATCATTAGATTAAGAGTGATTTCTCTTCTTTGAAGGCTCAGCCTCATTGAAGAGATAATTGAATATAGTAACACACAGTAAAGAATTCAGTCATCTGCTGCTTGAATCTTGAAAATATTTTGGTCTTTGAATCTTAAACATATACCATTCTATCATTGAACATGTCTCAGTCACCAAAATATGATTTAAATAGTGCAACAGCCTGTAAAGAAAGAAGTACAAGTGTCATAGACCACAAGTATCAAACTTTTGTATCAAATCCAATCAAAAATAGTTTTGCCAAAATAGAGTCCTATGAAAGAACTTAAGGATGTGCAGTTATTTAGATAACCCATAATTGTAGTTAACACATTAGTGTACATAATCATGCAAATATAGATGATTGAAATAAGACGGTAAAAAGTAGTCTCTTACCTTTAATTACAAACGTTGAAGACTGAGAAATGCATGGCAGCATGAATTAAAACTAAGCTGCCTCCTCCCACACCAAGCCAGAACAAGTTCTTCTCCAAGTCCAACCACCTATTAGAAAACAACCTCAGAAATTTTTATCGTTGCAAAATCAGAAGTTCATTCTGTCACTAGTGGATATAACAAAACTACAAGTCTTGTGATGGTGATTGTCTTGAATCTATACCCTTTGTGATTTCCCAGTTTCTTGATGACATTGCTTGCTGACATCAGTTCTAATCTCTACAAGGCAAATAATTATTAGGTCACTTGATGACATTGACACATAATGCGTTGAGAATCTGCTCAGTTGAATTTCTTAAGGGAATGCTGAATTCCAAGAAAAATATTAGGTCTTGGAACTGAAGTCCAAAAATCTACTGTAACTGGTCTTCTATCTAGCCATCAAACTATTCTATCAGTGCTATAACAATACTAATTAAACATAACATTAGTATAAAAAATTGGGAACTTGAACCTTACCTAAGTGAATGATCAAAGAAGAATTATTGGTTCTCTTGACCCTGTTTCTAGCTTGATCTGCACAAATATTATTTGTAACTTGGATTACTACACGCCCATACACATTTTTTGAGGAGAGAATCACTTTAAGACTATAGTGAGCGCCTGATCTAATCATTTGTAGAGAAGAAGCATGCACATCGGCTGAACCAATTGCGAAGACCTTGCTTTCAATATTGAAAACTTTGTAAGAAGCAATGACAGATTCTTACTAAACATAGTTCTAGCAGGTCATTAGAAATCGACTTACATCACAGTTTGATGAGTTCAGACAATTAAATCCACCAAGTCCAGTGCCCTCTTGGAATTTGTATATGTCTGTTCACTAACACCCTCTTGGCATGTGATATCAACTGTCTGAATGGAAAGTGGTTTTATAAAGAACTGTTTTCATCATTCCTTCCAAGATTTGGGATTGTTTTTGTTAGCTAGAAGGGTTGTCCAGTGACTGTTTTGGTTGATCAAGATGATTCAAACACCAACATGAAGTATGCTAAAATTGGTCAAAGTGAGATTGGAAGAATGAAAGTAGTCAGCTCAAACTGCTTTTAGTAAAGATTCAATTACTCGACATCGTCGCGATAAAGACAATCGATGAGAACATCTCCTCAGAGGTTCAATTAATCAATTTTTGCCTCTGTTTACATGAAATCAAGGTTACATACACACACATATAAGCTCCACTGTTCAGTAACCTTGTTCAGAAATATAGAAGATCATACATCAACCATAATTCGAGATTAAAGCTTGATTCCACGTTTCTAATCTTCATTAATTACTTAACCAGTGATTTAATCTCAAAACCCCAAATTTAAACGGTTAGAAACACTTCAAAATGCATACCCACAGCAAGTCTACCGGCAACCCAAACGTCTAACAATTTTGGTTCAGTTTGAAGTCATAAAACTCAAATACTTACTCATTTTCACTGAATCAACCAAAAGCTACTCAAAATCTTGACTTTAATCGGTGACCCGCCCTATAATCAGAAGAAAACATATGAGACAGATTGAAGATGGAGTCAAAGAACTCACCTCAGATGGCCAACGACGTCACAAGCTCGTTCTCCGTCCTCCGGCTACTCTTCCAACGTCACAATCCTCTGGTCATTCCCTTGTGCTCTCCCTCTATCTCTCACTCTTGATGTTTTGATTGTTCTCTGAAGCCATCGATACTAAGGAATAAGAAAGAGAAGCCCTAATGAAATACCAAAATGTATTAGTAGCGACAAAAGAAAGTCATCACAGAAACTCAGGACTTTTAGCGGCGACAAACAAAGTAACCACTAGAAGTCTTACTTTTACCAAATATTTTTTAGGAAATAATCCTCTTAAAAATAATGATATTTTTCCTCCAATAGCTTCTTCAACTCATTAGAGAATTTTTATAAAATTTTCTGGGCAAACGATAACCTCTAACTATTTTTCTTGAATTTTCTAAGAAAATAGGCCTTTAATTCTTGAAAAATAACTATTAAATTATTTGGGTATCTTTTGGGAAATAAAATCTTTTATAATTTTCTAATCCCCCAAAATACTCATTTTATGATTTTCCTTAATTTTTCTTAACCCCAAAATATTTTTAATGATTATTCTTTCATTTATTCTTTCTCTAAAATTTCACTTTTGAGAATTTTTAATTTCAGAAAAACACTCTTAACACTCTTAAACTTAATAATACCTTATAAATCATTTTTATAAAAGTTAGGATGTTACATAAAATACAGTAACAGATGGCATATGCAATAGTAACAAAAAAAAATATATATATATATATATATATATATATTAAGTCCCTTCTTTCTCCTTATCTCTCTCTCACACACACATCTCCCTCTATCTCCTCCTCCCCCACATTGCCTCTAATACACACATATTAATTCTCATACTCATTGACACACATTTATAATATCTCTCTCATACACATACCCCTGCTTCATCTCCTTCTTTCATAGACATTACATTATTATATGTATAATCTCTTCTTATTAAAATAACATGTGAAAATTCTTTATTTATTATTTAAAAATAATATTATTCAATAATTTAATTTAATTTTATATATTAGATAGTTGCTTAAAACCCCTCCAAATTGAAAAAAATTGTATGAAGACTTTTAGCGGCGATAAGGATACAAAAGTTGCTGCTGAATCCTACCTTCTATGGCGACAAAAAATTATGGTCGCAAAAACTATAGACTTTCTGCCACGACACACATATGTCGGTACAAATACTATGATCTTCTGCATCGACAATATGTGTCACCACAGAAAGTCTTTTTTTCAGCGGCAACAAAACAAAGTTGCTTGTAGCCACAGAAAATCAGGACTTTCAGCAGTGACAACTAAAGTCGCAACTGAAAATCTACTTTTAGCGACGATTTTTTTTGTCAACACTAAAAAGTCATCGCCAAAAATTTATTTTTTTGTAGTGTCCATAATCCATAATCATATAATAGGAACAATCACTGAGCTCAGGAAAGAGTAAATGAACATACATTTTATGTAGTAAGCAACACCGAGTAGTTCAAGGTTTAAGGAGTTAGATAGTGTAGAACCATGGTTAACAAAACCAATACTAAAAATAAGAAAATAGGAAAATTTTATGAGTTACTTGTAATGCATGTTGCACTCAGGTGTTGATCTAAAGGAGGGTAACATATGGCGTGGATTGAATGTCATCATTCATCAAAATGTAATATATATTTTATACATTGTATAAACCATTCTCTACTCTAAAAATTTGTAATTAATTATCATATATGAAGATTCAAAAACTTAATTTGAACTCAATTGTTTGAAGATGTAATATGAGAATAAGACCACAAGATAGTAGAGTTATTGAAAATGGAAAAAAAAAATACCACAACGTTAATATGAATGATTTTACATCATCTCCAAAAAAGAAAAAGAGTATAGTCAAGGTCTAACTTGAAGCCATTATTTTATGACTGACTTGATAGACTTAGCAGCAAGTTGAGAGAAAGAGGAAGAATCCTAAACTGATAGAATATATTGAAAAATTTGTATGAGAAGAATCGTCTCATATCTTAAGGGCAAACTATAGTCTTAAAACCACTTGCCAAAATGTGTGTAGGTTTTAATTTCTATTTTTGATGAGTGTTCCAGTGTTGAAATGTAAATATCAACTCAATAATAATCAATTGAACAACAAATATAATATAAAAAGCCTGATTATATTCTACAGTTAATCAGTAGCCTCTTCTTCCTTTCCAGGTTTACTAATATTGTTGTCCCATATAAAGGCTTCCTAATGGGTTGGTTGCCTATATATATTCCAAGATTGTTTTATATCTATCTTGTCATTAAACTAATGATACATTATACAATCAAAACTGTGCACATATTTTATAACCACCTTGCTTCCTTGGCATTTCTTGTTGTGCCTCTGACGTTCTCTAGATGATTCCCCTGAATAATGAAACCATAGCATATTTTTCACCCTTATAGATTGAAGATTGAGAGTATCTTAAGCTTGGGCACATAATTCATCAGTGCTTTAGTGCTTTAGCAATATCCAAGGTGAAATAGCAAGTTATATTCAATTCAAACAAGTTGCTACAATATTTTTCTATGCTTTCACAATGGTACAAGATATTTCATCGTGAGTGTCAAGGAATCTAGCCCTTCACATCTTATTAACTTTGGGTTTCTTGACATTTCTTGTTGTGGGTATACTCTGATGTTCGATGGATGATTCCCCTGAACAATAAAGTTATGAAACACATTGAGAACCTCCAATTCATATTAATATATAGAACATCAATATTTATGGTGGTGATACTTCAATTCATATTTACGTTTTCCAATCTCTTTTTGATATGCGCAAGAAAAAATAGTAGGGAGATCATTGCAAGGTTCAAACTAAAGTGAGTTCTGCTCCTCATATGTTTGCACTTGTAAATCACAATAAAACTTCTCCATATGGGAATCCATAATATTTTCAGCAGAATTTGAATTGATTACCGTTATTGAATGGTTAATGGAATCCACTACTTTAGCAGGATTGGACTCCGCCACATTTTCAATAGGACTGGAGTCCATAGTAGGATTAATGAAATCCACCACCTCTTCTGAAATGGCCTCAAGGTTGGCACTATCCTCTTTTACCTTTTTAGAAGGCTTAGATAACACACTTTCAATCTACAAATTAAGAAAAAATGTTTTTTAATTTGTCATTGATTTTCAACATATCTACTAAACTTTGTGCTAAATAAATCTAATACATACATACATACATACATACATACATACATACATACATACATACATACATACATACATACATACATACATACATACATACATACATACATACATACATACATACATACATACATACATACATACATACATACATACATACATACATACATACATACATACATACATACATACATACATACATACATACATACATACATACATACATACATACATGCATGCATGCATGCATGCATGCATGCATACATACAGTTATGATAACAATTCTAATTTCATGTCTCACATGTTTTCTCTTTTGGTTAATAATTGGAACAAATTCCGAGATTATGAAATAGACAACTTCTTATATAATAACAATTCAAATTTCATGTCTCATTTGTTTTTCTTCTGATTAATCATTGAAACAGATTTACAGATTATGAAATTAACAACTTCTTCATGACCAAAATGTTAGTGATGATTTTAGCGGACGATAGTATTGAAAAATTATATATAATGAATGTTACTTATCATCATTGACATTGTTCAAATTATTAACATGTTGTATCATATTTTCTATTGTCATCACAACTAATATATATATATATATATTCAATGAAATAAAGAATAAATCACATGAATTGAAATTTAACTCCCTGTCAAAAGTATTAGTCACCATCGAAAGTTTATTATAATAAAAAAAATATTTGGGACTACAAATTTGAACTTAGGTTTGATGATGATGATGTAATTTACCGTATAAGTTACTTTTGAGCCACATTGCCCTCTTTGATGGGCAAACTCTATCCCTTTCAACATGTGCATCGATTGATGAACTCCAGCTTCTATTAGTTACGGGTGGAGTATTTGGAGCATTAGAACTTTCAGGATATTTATTTACTAAAGATATATATATATATATATATATATATATATTATTGAAGGAAACGGATGTACCTTTTAAACTATGAGCCAAAAAGCTTGTTGGTCGCAAAAAAGATATCTAGTGTTTTTCTTCTATGTATAAACTAAATCAAATGTTTCACCTGAATTTAACTTAAGGCCAATCTCATGTATTATGTCTAGTACAACACCATGTAAAGTTTTGATCATAATCCAAGTTATGTACCCATATACATATGCTTTACAAGTGCTTTCTTATTTCAATTAAATAACATTGTTTCAGGGATATCTGTCCCAAAATGCAATGACAATGTCTGAATGAAAAAGGAAGATGACAAATAATGGGTTGGGAGAAATAAAAGGTCTTAATTCTTATTTCTTATCATCATTAATCACTTGATTTTTTTCAATATATATTGGGGAAAAGAGAAATATATCAAATAAAATGTTCGAGTTAAGATTTGTTAAATAAAGGCAGAAAAAGTTATTACAATTTAATCCAAAATCTTAAACCTAAAACCATAATATCTTGCTCGTAAAATCCTTAACTAATGTCAATGAAACTCAAAAATTGTTGATTTCATTGTTTTTAGAAATAATTCATTAATTCACAATATAATTTCTTAGCATATGACATCACCAATGATAATCATGTATACAAGATCAAGAATATTATATGAATTATAATCGATTCCATAAATACCTTGATTCGGTACCCTATTGATTTGATTTCTAAAAGGCATAAGTCGACTTCTCATCTTCTTGATCTAAAACTTTCATGGATAACGTGTCTATCTTGTTAGTAGCAATCAGCGAAAAACCTTTTGCTTTAAATAGAGTTTGACGACCATTTTTTTGTACCTTTTGAAGTTAAAGTGGTTTATATATATAGGATGAGGCGGCCTAGGATTCTTCTTTTAGCCAAAGACGAGATCACCTATGGTTTGAAACCCATTATTCGTTATGTGTACGGTTGCGCACGTGTGTTGCACATGTATATTTAATGCAATCAAGGTAGTCTTAAGTGCAAATGAGCCCAAACAATTTCATCCATATATTTGACATTGCACTTTGATAGCTATTATTAAAATCAATCATAAAAATTGTGTGGTAATAAAGTCTTTAATCCATCACAATCAATTTGCAAAAGACTTTTACTAATATCTATCACAAATTTTGGTCCCAATGCAAGATTTCCTAGTTTGCTAACTCTTGTTCCATAAGCATATACTCATTTTTAACTGCAAACCCCATTGTAATTATTGACAAAGGAATGAAAGGCTTTTATTGCACATTTTATGATTTAATTGTGTCCTAGTCCTTACACGTGGTTTTGTGTTGAAAATGGTATTTTTGTCATTATTTTGTTCTTTCCAATTTGATTAATTTCTAAGATATTTAATATTATAAAGATTTGATTGAATGGTTGGTATTTTGCTGATTAATTGAAGTTGGAGTGTGAATTTGATAAATTCCAAATAAGAACCAAGGAAAAAGCCAATCAAGGACCAAAGAAATATTAAGGAAGGGTAAAATTTAATGTCAAAAAATAACCATTAATGAAACTCAACGTTTTGGACTAAAATTGCAACCTTCTCGAAATGAAGGTGATAGAACTAGACAACATGCGTTTTGGACTGGATTTTTTACTTGGATTCATTTCTACACCCATTTTCATGCTTGACCTGACTCCTAAATGTAAAATTTGACAAAAACCAGCCACTAAGGGGGACATTCATCATCTACATACCTCTATCTTCATCTTTTCTCTCAATCTCAAACCTAGCGTCCACCATTGTTCATCATCTTTCATTTTCCTTCATCCTTACTGTTATGGGAGCTAAAATGGCATTTATAGCTACTGTGGTTTGTGCTTTTATACGTGGTTGAGGGCTATATTGGATGGGGTAGGCGTGACAAAAGCTTTGGTTCTTAAATGGGGAGTGATTTTAGTTCTATTAGAGTAGTTTTTAGTTTCCTACATATGTGTTTTGATTTACATTGGTTGGATTGTCAATTTGTATATGTTGCTGAGATTAAGATTATAATTATGTTAAACTAGTTATTGTAATTTTGGATTAGTTGATGTAATTAAAACTTTGTTTAAAAATATATGCATTTCCTTTAAGTTAAGTGATATTGAGTTGTTTTAGCATGTTTATGTGTTAGAACTTTTATTTGCACAACTTGATTGAGATGCAATTGATGAGATTTATTTTGATTTAATTACTTTAATGTAGATTGCATAACATGATTATGTATGTGCATTCAATTGAAAGATATTTTCTTTAAATGAACCATTGCATTAATCTAATCTAATCACACAATTTTAGTTCCCTAAGCATAAGGAAGGCCAGTTAATTTGGGTCTATCAATGTTGAGTATCCTTGGTACTGTGGTTCCAATGAGTCCATTGATCTAGGTTCAATTTAGGTGGAAATTCATGTGCCTAGGTGGTTTTAACTTAAAGAGATTTTGGAGCAAGTCAATTGAGTTAATTTTAATTCTAAGCAAATTCTCCAATGAATGAACCAAGGTTTTTTTCCCCTAAGCCATAATCCGAGAGAGCGCATCCATTCCATTTTATTTCATATCATTTCCTATTCCATTTTCACTTTTATCCCAAAAATTGAAAAATATATTTTTACATTTCATTGCATAGTTTTAGTTTGAAAAATGAATTCGTTCGCCCCAAACCATGATTTTGTCACTTTCATTTTACATATACCTTTTAAGGTTGGTCATAAGGCTCCTCAAGAGAAACAACTCGAGGTTATGGTTTGCTACAATATTTGGAAACATAACTTTTGAATTTAACCCTTAACCTTATGTTTGGAGGTAGGAAAGAATACTAGAAGGAAAACTCCCAAAAGTAGTAAATATTTTTACCATTTTTAGAAAATTTCTTTCATAGTATCCCCTGATTTTCCCCCTCACCTTTCTCTCCATCCAAATATAGCCTAAAGGTATAGGACAAAGTGGTTAGATTAGTATGCCCAAAGAGATTCCTTTAACTTCATACTCTAATCTTTTGTTGAAGGCTTCACAATTCTGTCCAAGATTTGCTTGATTTCTCTATTTGAAACTTCTACTTGGCTATTGGTCTGTGGGTGATAAGCAGTAGGGACTTTACGTGTTACCTCATATTTAGCAAGTAGGCTATCAAGAATCCTATTGAAAAAAATAGGTGACTTGGTCACTAACTATTGCCCTAGGAATCCCAAACTGACAAAAGATGTTGGACTTGACGAATTTAGAAACAGTTTTGACAACATCTTTTCTAGTGGAAATGATTTTTATACATCTAGACAAATAATAAACTGCTAAAAGAATATAGTGAAAGCCATTAGAAGGTGGAAAATGACCCATAATGTTAATACTCTAGACATCAAACAGTTCATTAAACAACATAGGTTGTTGTGGCATCTTATGCTTCCAACCTAACCCCCCAAAAATGACTTACAAATTGTTGGAGATAAATTATTCAACATTGTTTAGTACTTCTAAATGACATGGAAATTTAATTTTAACATCGGTTATTAAAATAACTGACATTAAAAGTTATGTTAGAAAATGGGCCAATCCACCCTTAGTGGATTAGGCCCATGTCCATGACGAACTTTGTTGGAGGGAGCAGTTTCATATTTGAAAATAGAAAAACAAGGAATATAGGAGTTATAGAGATCCCACTCCCCACGCATGCATATCTCTCAGGTGTGAATAAGGCAGCATTTTATTCCATTCACAATAATAGAAGGTTGGCTTTTGAGAGGCAGACACACACTCTCCTACGTTCCTCTCCTTTTCTCTCGGCACATTCTCTATTTTTTCTTCTTCCTTCGGTGCATTTGTTGTAAAAATGTGACTGAGATTCTTCTAAAGTTCTCTAGTCTCGTGTGGGTATCTAGTGAGTCAAGCAAAGGATTCCAGGTACGCTTGAAACCTTCAGTGGTATCAGAGCCAAGTTATATGCTTCCGCATGCTTCTCTGTGATTTTTTAATTTTCTGGTTATGCACTGTTCCATTGCATATATATGTCTTAAAGTGTTTATTTAGTGATAATATGCATAAAGTATGCATTTAAACCATAAAGAGAAGCATTTTTAACGTAAACCATAACTGAACATTTTTGTTTTTAAAATTAGGTCATTAGAAAATAGAGGATTCAGGCCTTGAAAATGTTCCCATTGTGTAGAGCACAACAAAACGATGGACAATAACTCCAAAAATGTCAAAATTGGCCGTTAGATGGAGAAATTATAGGCAAAAAATGAGTCAGGTCGTCGGACCTAACTCATTTTCCAGTCGGGTCTGTGCAGACCCGGCTGGATTTTTGGGCTGACAGAAGCCCAATCTAAAAAACAAAAGTTTTTTTATTTTTATGAATTATCCAAAAAAAGGATTTTTTTGGAAATAAAAAATGAAAAAAAAGGATTTTTTTTAATTAAAAAAATTTGGGAAAATTCTATTGGCGACACATGGAAGAACTAGACTGGCGTGTGTAGTACAAGTGCCAGCAGACGAGAGTGGGCTTTGTTCAGTTTTTTATTTTTTTCTAAATTTTTTCTTCTTGGGGCGCGTGAAGGAGCGTGGGACATCCGATTGAGGTGCAGTTTGTTCCTAAAAATCCCTAAAATCAAGATCTTTATTTTGACATATAATTTGCCTAATTTTAAGGGTAATTATGGACTTATTTAAGGATATTAAGTATATTTTTTGGTGTTTTTTAGTGTTTAAAAATTCTAAAAAATTATGATAATTAATATGTGTTATTATTTAGGTGAAAATGACTTCATTTAGCACTGAATCTCTGGGATATACTTTAAATGATGACATCTTATTCTTGGATGAGGTCAATAACCTATAAGAAAACCTTCAAGAGGATCCTGAGGGGGAACCTGAGGAGGATCCAGAACAAGATCTTGATGAACTTTCTGAAGAAGACACATAGGAGTTGATAGAGGAAGTTCCACAAGAGAAACCAAAAGAAATAGATGATTCTAGACCATTCTCGAAAACTTTATTTCCCATCAAACCACTTCCTCTACAGCCTTTAATGGTGTCTTCAAATTTAAACTCCAAGATGGTGCCTACTCTTAATGGTGAATCTCAAGTTGAGGATGGTGAAGAAGTGAACCAATATCTTACACATTCTTTGGCCATGAACATAGCTGAAAGAGATGCAGCTAGATTAACAAACATAAAAAGCATTAATAGCGTGATTGGTAAATACATTGAATGCATGACAGATAAGAAGCATACCGAATTCTACTTGAAAGTCATAATAGAATATATAGGAGCAACAAGATTTAGAGGCAAGAAGAGCGATTTTAGAATATTGTAAAGCACATATCATTTAATGTAAATTTGTATTTTTCATTTCCATTGCTTTACTTTGTTCAGGATATCATCTATTACTCTTTCTTTGTAAAGATTTGTCATTTGATATATGCCTTGTATGCAAGAAAAATATGTTTCATTTCATTTCTTTATTTTAGTTATGATTCATGTATACTTTTTATAAGTGGGAGCATTTTTAGATGATGAGTATTCTAAAAAGCAATATTTGATGAGAATAGTGCTTATATTAATTTTGATAGAGAATGATGGCATTGTTAGTGGTTGTATGATAGAAGGTACAAACGTATTCTCCTGATCATGGGTCTAGTGATATTATTATTTTCTGATCAAAAATAATAAAAGTACGTGACATTGTATACTTTACATATGCTATATATATGTAAATTTATTTAAATGTTCTATGGTTCAATAAATTAATGTAGGAAAGGTTTGTCACAGAACCGATATTGAACAATGGCATCAAAGAACATTATTGCTGAATATAACAAGGGGAAAAACTCAACTGGGACAACTGGGATATTTGGCATCGAAAGCTCCAATAGATTCTAGAAGAACAGGATGCTATCGAGCCATTGATAATGGCCACAGTAGAGCCTAAGGCTGGAAATATGGCCTAGCACATGAGAAACTAGGAAGCCTACCTGTCCTGGAAAAGGAAAAATAGCATCGCAAGAATCACCCTACTGAGTGCAATGGCTGATGACTTAATGTATGAGTTTAAGACACGTAGATTGGCATAAGCAATATAAATTGCCTTAAAGTATAAGTTTGAGGGAGTGTCCACGACTAAGCTTAGAAGGTTAACGATTAAATTCGATACCTATAAGCTAAAACCAAATAATCCTATCAGGCAATATCTATGAGAGATGTCCACAATGATTCATGAACAAAAGGAAGCTGGATATAATCTATCTTACAAACAGCAAGTACAGGCTGTCATCAGGTTGCTCCCTGCCAGTTGGGAGCACATGAAAGTTAATCTGACCCATAATGAAAATATCATTACTTTCAATTATGTAGCTAAATATTTGGAGCTAGAGGATGAATGTCTGGAGGCTTATAAGGCCACTAGACAAGTCTATTTGACTGAAGGTGTTGGTCCTTCTCAATCAAAGCCTGAATTCAAGAAGGGCAAGAAATTTCAGAAAAATAGGAAGAAAGGTGGTCCTCCACCTAAGAAGGGCAAGCAACAATACAAGAAGAAGGGAAAGAAAGGAGGCAAGAAAAAGCTAGACCTAAAGAAAGTCAAATTCTCTGCCTGCCAGAATATGGGACATTTCGCACGTGACTGTTCTAAACAGGCTGAGAGCGGAAAGGTAACAGTGAATTATGTGAATTCACATGTCTCATTTGTTTCTAGCACTATTTTTCTGACATAACCTATATCTTTTTCTTGGATTATTGACTCAAGCTCCATAGACCACGTAGGTCAATATCAAGGATCTTTCGTAGAATACCGTCGGTTGCCATTTCAAAGCAAGTGGCTTTTCGTTGGCAATTATGTGCTTCATGCTCCTGATATCTGATGGAATTTAATTTCTGTAATTTGCTTATTAGACTTTGGGTTTAATGTAAACTTTCATGGTAAAGTTGCAGACATTTGTAGCAATTCAATATTTTATGGTTCATCTTTCCAATTTCAGAAGTTCTTTATTTTGGATCTTGCTAATGATTTTAATGTTCATGATTGCTTTGCTATTACTTCAAATAATCCTGATATGAATATTTGGCATGTTAGACTATGACATATTAATCAAAATAGAATGATTAAACTAGCTAAAGAAGGCTTATTGGGGGTGATCCCTAATATGGATATGTCATTATGCGAAAGCTGCCTAGATGGTAAGGCTACTAGGAAACCATTCGATAAGGGAATACGAGATGAAAACCCGTTGCAATTAATCCATTCTGATATTTGTGATCCAATGAGTGTGAGGGAGAGACACGGAGCTTGGTATTTCATTACCTTTATTGATATTTTTCACAATATGGTCATGTCTATTTGATTTCACATAAGTCCGAGGCACTAGAGTGCTTTAGATGATACATGAATGAAGTAGAGAATCAAATGGACAATAGAATCAAGGCATTACGTATTGATTGAGGTCGTGAATACCTTTCAGATCAATTCAAATAGATCTGTGAAGAAAAAGGGATTATTAGGCAACTAACTATCCCTGGCACACCTCAACAGAATGGGGTTGCTGAAAGAAGAAACAGAACTCTTCTAGACATAGTTAGGTCTATGATGACTCAGGTAAACCTTCCAATTTCACATTAAGGTGATGCTTTATTGACAACAACATTCATACTTAACCGTGTGCCCTCAAAATTAGTCGCTTCCATACCCTATGAGTTATGGACTAAATGTCAGCCAAATATAAGCATCCTTAGACCTTGGGGCTCAGCATCATACATCTATGACAATTCTCATAGACATGGGAAATTGGGTCCTATAGGGAAGAAATATATTTTTATAAGGTACTCTGAACCCTCAAAAGGATATGTATTAATAAGTGAAATTGAAGATGGAACAGTGACTAAAACAGAATCAACACATGCTGTATTTATTGAGACAGAGTTTCCCAGTAGGGGAAATGTTGACTGCACTGTATCTCTTTATGAGACTCAGGAATAGGACAGTGCCAAACAAATTGACAGACTAGAATTGTCTAGGTATATCAATCTGAGTGAGAGCCAAGAACGGTTAACATAAAGATCGAGACAAATGAGAAAAGATAAGCAAGTTGCTCCTACTAGAAAGAGTAACAGGGAAAGTGTTCCAAAGAGACGCTTCCAAATAGAAGGTGAAGCACTCTTAGTTACTCTAGAAGGGGATGATAAACCCCACACTGTTCATGAGGCCTTAGCAGATCCTGTAAATGAGGAATGGAAGAAAGTAATAAAAGAGGAAATAGACTCAATGATGAAACAAGTTTGGGAATTGGTTGTTCTGCCAAAAGGGCATAAAGCCATTGGGAACAAGTGGGTTCTCAAAATCAAAAGAAATATGGACGGACTAATTGATAAATTCAAAGCTCGATTGGTTGCAAAGGGATATACACAACATGAAGGTATAGATTATGAGGATACTTTTTCACTTATTATGCGCTTCAATTCAATAAGATTTATTTTGGCAATAGTAAACAGTTTAAATTTAGAGTTATATCAGATGGATATAAAATCCGCATTCCTGAATGGTGATCTAGATGAAGAAATCTATGTAGAACAACCAATAGCTTTCATTGAAAAAGGGTTTGAACACAAGAAGTGTAAACTCAAAAGATCCATTTATGGATTAAAACAGTCATCCAGACAGTGGTACTTGAGATTTCACAGGGTGATTACCTCATATAACTTCCAGATGATAGAGGAAAACCACTGTGTCTATGTTAAGCAGTTTAAGGGTAACTTTATGATATTATCCTTATACGTAGATGATATACTCTTAGCCAAAAATAGTTTTGACTCAGTGATAGCTATTAAAGAATAGCTTTCATCAAATTTCGAGATGAAAGACATGGGTGAAGCAAAATACATACTTGGAGTTAAGATTCGAAGGAATTGTTCCAAGAGAATCCTCACTCTTTTACAAGAGAATTATATCAAGAAGATACTTGAGCGATTCAATATGAGTGAATACAAACCCATGGATATCCCTGTGGCCACTGGAGTAGCCTTGAGTTCTGACATATGTCCCAAAACTGAATTAGATAAAAAGCAAATGGAAAGAGTTCTATATGCCAATGAAGTTGGTAGCCTGATGTATGTAATGATGTGTACAAGACTAGATATTTGTTATGCTATAGGGTTAGTTAGTAGATTCCAGTCCAACCCTGGTGAGAAACACTGGAAAGCAGTGAAAAGGATCTTGAGATACTTAAAGGGCACAACTGACTATGCATTGTGTTATCAAGGAAGCGATATGTGCCTAGTAGGATATTCTGATGCTGATATAGGTGGTGATGAAGAAGAACGAAGATCAACTTCAGGATACACCTTCTTGCTTAACAATGGCGCCATATGTTGGAGTAGCAAGAAGCAGATGTGCATTGCTTTACACTCTATGAAAGCTGAGTTTGTGGCATGCACTACAGCAATGCAAGAGGTTGTTTAGCTGAAGAGATTTATCGAACACCTAGGATTTGGGAACGAGAGTACCAATCCGGTGTTGATACACTGTGGCAATACTGCAGCAATAGCCTACACTAAAGACCCTAAGTATCACAGCAAGACCAAACACATTAATATAAAGTATAACTTTGTGAGGGATTATATAGCACAGAAAATTGTAACTGTACAATACATTTCAACCAAATGTATGGTTGCAGATCCCCTGACCAATCCAATAGGCAAAGAAATATTCGAGAAACATGTAAAATCCATTGGCATGTTAAAAATATAAAGTTACAGATTGTATGTAATGCTTTTATTTTTATTAATGATATCATGTCATTTATTATTACTTATATGTCTGGGTAAAAGTATACAATGTCTAGTATGTCATACAGGTTGAAAAGGGTAACTCTCTCACACGAGCAACCGCCTTTGATGCTATAGAAGCGTTCAAAGATGAGACATATGTTCGCCAGTAAAGCAGCAAGAGTGCTAATATGGTAGAGAAGAAACACAATAAGTGTCACCTTGGCTTTAAAAGTGTAGTGAGTCGAGATGAGATCCATGAGTAAAGGTATGGATCAAAAATAGATACCCACATCCATAAAACCTATTGCCAGATAACAAATTCTTCAAAATTGACGTCATATTATGTGAATAGAATTGAAGAGTTTGGGTTTAGATACTATGAGTGTCAAGACTTAAGTCTGTACGATATGGTTGATAGAATCAAAAAGACGTACACTCTTTAAGAATAAAAGGAACATCGTAACATGTGATTCATACCACATGTGCTAAAGAACCACAAACGGAAAGCAAGTAAATCAATACCTGCTTCATTGTTATGTGAGTTCCAGAAAGGTATAATCCTTTCATTAATGTCCTTTGACTTTGACAATATTATGGAGGTATGTTTCAGCGATTGCTACTTTGGTATATGTCCTATAGTCAAATTATATATGAACCAAAGGTATTATGCTAGGAAAGTGGTTGATTCATATCAAAATAATATATGGGTGAAAGAAAGATTGCCAGAATATACACATCCATGCTAGTGTTTGTGATCGGTCCCTTGTGATATTATTTGGTTAATTTCATAAGTGTGGATACGATGCATAAGTAGAGGCTATCTGAGTTATATACTGACTCAAGAGGGATTATATTAGCCATAAGAAAAGTATATATAGGTAAATCTAGGACATTCAAAGGCACTATAATTTATTTAATCGAACTGCACTAAAGGGTTGCTTTGTGCTGGTCTGTAAAAAAGGGATTTCTAGTACAAATGCCCGAAAGGAGACGTCATGCCTACGCAGTCACGACAAAGCACCTAGTATGAAAGAAGGAAGAGAATGAGATTGGACACATGATATCTAATCCACCAAGTGTGAATAGGAGATGTTAGAAAATAGGTCAGTCCACCCTTAGTAGATTAGGCCCAAGTCCTTGAGGAACTCTGTTGGAGGGAGCAATTTCATATTTGAAAATAGAAAAACAAGGGATGTGGGATTTATGGAGATCCCACTCCCCACGCATGTATATCTCTCGGGTGTGAATAAGGCAGCACAAGGGTGGTTGCATTTTATTCCATTCACAATAATAGAAGGCTGGCTTTTGAGAGACAGACACACACTCTCCTGCGTTCCTCTCCTTTTCTCTCTGCGCATTCTCTGTTTTTTCTTCCTCCTTCGGTGCATTTGTTGTGAAAATGTGACTATGAGCCTTTTAAAGTTCTTTGGTCTCGTGTGGGTATCCAGTGAGTCAAGCGAAGGATTCCAGATACGCCTGAAACCTTCAAGTTTTATTTTTTACATTTCGTTTTTATTTTCTCATAAGTCCAACCTACACTATAAAAAAACTAGAAACATACTCACCACTATAAAACAACTAGAAACATACTAACAGACCCAGTAGCAGTAGCAACAAAATATACAATAAAAGAGCAACAAAACATCAACAAAATTCTTCTATATATGAACCAAAGTAATCAAACCAGATAATGCCCATTTTTTACTAAGCATAGGTATCTTCTTATTGGAAATAACTCTATTTGAGATACTATCAAACACTAAATGTGGATAATTCTCTCAGTGAGAATTAGAACTTTAATTCATCATGTTGTGAGAGATTAGTCTATTATGCTAAATCAAACCCCCTATTAATTAGATAAAACACCGTTAGTTAGATACCTTAGAGTACAGTGACAGATTGGCCTTTTTGATTGGTGGATTGGTTTGGGCACTCTTTAATAAGAACATGCAGGAAGCTAGATCGAGTAGTCATAGGAAGAAGGCTCTTAATTATTTATTTCATTTTTCTCTTTATGAGGTTGATTCAGAGGCTTGGACCATTCCTATTTGTTTTTCCAATGTATTTCTTTTTTAAAATTAGGATCTCATACCAGTCTATTATGAGTCGATTAAACTTCAAAGGGAGAATTTCATTATAGTCCCATGTAAGGTACTTAATAACAAATTAATCCCAATATATTCTTTTTTTGTTTGTTTGATTGCAGTCCCAGTACATTCTGAATTAAATATACAGAACCAAAAGACTTCAACGACAATGAGTTTTGAAGCTAAATGACCAAATTACACATCTTTTATTGAAAGAGTCTGACTATTTATGTGGACGAGAACCATTTTTAGTTTTAATTTAAAAACATGAGTATAAAATGTAAAGCCTATAATATTATATGGTTGAAGAATTAAAATGGGGTGAAATTAGCCACAAAATATAATATTATTTTAGATGATTGTGAAGAAAAAAATATTAAAATATGATGAAAAATTATTTGTATTTCTATCACATTTTTTAGTAAAATATAATAAATTTTATTCTTCAATGACGAAATAAAAGAATGGACTTTTCTTGGTAAGTAATTTTATATTATCCCATAAAATTATAGATTTATGATCTTATATTATTATCTTTAAAAAGTAACAATTAAACTGTAAATCTACATATTTAATAAAGAATTAAGATTCAATTTTATTTTAGAAGTTCTTGCATAGGAGCTAAGCATCTAAAAAGCCTTTTTAGATTAATATCATCTTGAAAGTATTAAAAAAAATAAGCACACTCTTTCTCACCATTAAAAAACTAAAGATTGAAAGCCATACTTCCTAAGCTATATATTATCCAAACTCAACGAGATATATATATATATAATCTATTTTTAAAGTTCTATAATTATTTTTTTAACTTTAAATCATGCAAATACATTTCTTATTATTAATTTATTCATTGTTTGACTAATGAACTGTAATATAATAAAAAATGATCCACATATAAATTAAATTTAGGGGAAAAATGCAAATAGATCAGTCTAAAAAAAATCATTTGCCAAGAAAAATAAAGTTTAAGGTATATTATTGTCAACGAGATATGATGCTTCACCAGCAATAAAGTAGATTTCTTAATGACAAAATGTTAATTTCATAAATAAGAAAATTTATAAGTGTAATATTATCAATTATTTTGAGGCCAGGTAAATTATTTATATATGACTCAAATTTCAGAAAAAAAATTCAAAATATTACTTTCATTTTACCAGATAATTTAGGTCATATTTGGTATTTTGATGCAGAGAAAAATGAAATAATTATATAAATCTATTACAATAATATGATAAGTAGCCATTACTTGATTGCTTACTTATTACTCCCTTAATTCTTAATATAAAACATATTATTTAATCAACTTAATTAGATTAAAAAAATTAATTAATTAAGTTAATTAATATGATATATTTTACTAAAATATTATAATCATCTTATTTAATTGCCTCATCTTTTAATTGTTTATTATTGAAAGGTATCAATAGGAGTAATTTCATAAAAATTAATAAATATAGAAAATAAATATTATATTTAGGAATAATAGCAACTCTTCAATTAAATCTTATATTAAGGATATGGTGAGTAATATTTATTTAAAATAAGAATATAAAATTATATTTATTTTTTTAGGTTTGATTTTAGTTTATGTTTTATAATAGTAAATTTTCATATCGTAACGGGTTATGATATACAAACGACAAGGGAAGGTTGGATATATAAGTTAATTTATAAATGCTTATATATTTAACGAGTACTGATAGTAAAATAATAATTTTTTATATGAAAAATTAATATTATAAAAAATAAATAAAAATCAAACCCCAAAAAAATAAACATAGCTTTATATTCTTATTTCTTAAGAAATATTAATTATTAAGAAATTAAGTAAGGACTACTTATCATATTATTATAATAGATTTATACGATTATTTCATTTTTATTTCCATCAAAATACTAAATATGACATAAATTATTTGCAAAATGAAAGTAATATTTTGAACTATTTTCTGAAATATTTGAGTTATACAAAAATAATTTACCTGACCTTGAAAACTTAATAATAAACACTTTTAAATTTTCTTATTTATGAAATTAACATTTTGTCATTAAAAAATCCACTTCATTTGCTCATGAAGCATAATATATATAATATAATACCTGAAACTTTATTTTTCTTGGAAAATGATTTTTTTAAGACTAGAGCTATACTTGCATTGAGAGAAAATGGGAGAGGAAGGAAAAGTGTGGTAGAAAATGCGGGAGGAATGGAGTTTTCTCCAGCTTAGGTAGAAGTGAAAATGGGAGGAAAAAATTGGAGGGAAATTTTGGGAGATTTGGAGGGAGAAATCTTTTTGTTCCAAACTGCTGTTACACATCTCATCTATTTGTTTTCCTATATACGCAGTTGTATTTTTTTTACCCATGGTTTGTTTTTTATTCTTCAGAAAGCATAATTTAATAAGTGAGATTGAGGGACTTTTTTAGCAACAGTATGAGAAGATAGTTTTTGAAAAACAAATAAATGATATTTAAAGATGTTATTTTGTTAATTTCTGTATATTTTTTTCAAAAAATCGTGTTTATATTTTTTTAGATTGCGCTTTAACTATTTCATTGTTATATTAGATTTTTATTAGTTATTAATAATATTGGATGATATAGAATTTATTTATTTTTATTTGTTATATTTAATTTTAAAATAAATTTAATTTTAAAAAATTTATTACATTAATTATCCGACCAAATTAAGTATGTATTCTTTAAAATCATATAGATATATATTATTTAATATTTTAAAATACAAATTATCACACATTTTTTAAATAATATAAATATGTATTATTTAATGAAATTCATGTCCATTTCGGTCATTTTATATTTAAACTTGATTTTCTATTAATCATACCAAGAAGGTTTAGTTTTCAAACTCACTCTTTTTTATAAAAGTCAATCCACACAGGGTTGAAAATATATCAAACCTTTAACAGGGGCTTATGGTATTACCTGTTTAATAAAGAGGCTAGACTTAAGACTTATTTAAAGGCCTATTTATTTAAATAAGCTAAATATTTTTCTAAAGCCTGCACCGTAATGTAATATCCCAAATTTTAATCCTAGAGTCCCAGAAATATACAAAAAATTTTTAGGGACTAAACTATAAATAATGGATATTTAGGGATTAAATTGCAAATAAATGAAAATCTAGGGACTAAGTTACAAATAAGGCAAAGTTTAAGGACTTAAATATAAATTAGAAAAGTCCCAAGGCAAAAAATGAAAGTAGAAACAAGTTATGAGCCATTAAGTGTAATTATGAAAAGTTGAGGGCCTAAAGTACAATTTCTAAAAATTCAGGGGTAAAATAGTAATTATAGAAATTTAAGCCAGAAAAAATCAAAAACTGCCTAGAAGCATTTTAGTCACAAATTTGCAATACATAATTTTGATTTGAAATTCTAAAAAATTGATATAAATTTTTAAAGTTGAGAGATTATTGTAGTATCCTCTAGACCTCATAATAAGATGAAATTTGGTAGTAAAATCTTATAATTAATATAAGAATTTATAAAATTGACAAAAGTAAAAAAGAAGTCATGTAGAATTAATTATAAAATTTAAGGTGAAATCAGACACGAATAAAGGGTAAAAGGAAATGTAGAGAATTTTTATTAGGACTTCTAGGTCTTCAAAAATTATGAGACTTTGCAGAGAATTCATTTTATATTAAAATAAATTTTAAAAAATTTTAGAATCATTAAAATAGGTTTCTAGCATTTATCTCAAAAATTATGGTGATTTAAGAATATCGGTATTAGGAAAGTGCATTGGAATTTGTGCCAATTAGCTATGGCACCTAAAAAAGACCCAATATGATATCCTAGACAAGCTCAATAAGCCCAATATCAAGTCTTGGAGCTTAAGTCAATTTTAGAGATTTATTTTTTTTAAAAAAAAAGAGAAAATCCAAGATAATATAAGAGATAAGGAAGTTGCACATGGTGAGACCCATACACCATGTGCAATTCGCCACTTGGAAGCAAGAACGAGGAATAATAGTTTGGACGTGCTAAAATGAAGTAAACTAATATAAGAATTAACCTAATGGTGATTAAGGTTGATTAATCCAAAAATCAACCAATCAAATTTAAGATTAAGCCATGTAATAATTAGGAAAAGTGGGGTTATGTTGGACCTAAGGTGCCAAAATTTTGGCTATAAATACCCCTCCCATTCTTCAAAAAATTGTGCACCCTCGGTTTCCTTGGAGAAACTCTTGTCATTTGAAAACTCAACCACGATAAAGGCAATTCAAGGTACTTAGAGATCAAAGTAGTCAAGGCATAAGGTATGTGATCCTTCCTAGTTTATTTAGAGTTGTTTTGGAAGAGTAAAACCTAGGTTTTAGTGGTTGAAAATTCCATTAAACCTAGAGTATGCTTGCTGTCCAAATTGTAAGTTGAAGGAGGAAGAAGAAAATAAAGGTAGAACTAGGTGATTAAGGTTTATATCAGTTCGTTTTGATGATTAGTTATTGAATTATGTTATACTCTTGACTTTGTTATTGATGGAGGCATTCATCCTAGGTCTGTTTTGGACTAAGAAGAATGAATTTCAATGATCTAATGCTTCCATTGAAGTTATATGATGATTTTGTATAGGATTGGATAGATTTGGAATATTGGAAGCATTGGAATTGAAAGTTATATTTTTCAAGTCTTCTCTATACTATTCACACACATGAACAGTTATTAGAATTTCATGATTTTCATGCTTCCAATAGTTTTAAAATGAAAAATTGTGTGGGATAAAGTAGAAAAACAAGTAGTGGAAGCATTAGAATCAAAATGAGAATTTTTGAAAGAATTATGTACATATTTTTGGTTTTATCCAGCAGGCCATGAAGGAGTTGTAATTTCATGATTTGAAGTTCATAAATGGATTTAGAAGATGAAATTGTATAGGGTAAAGTCAAGATACAAATTAATTCAAAGGACAAGGCAATTAACCACAAATTAAGAAAGATAGGGGTTAATTAAGTTAAGTTTAATGTCCTTATATGCCAATTGAGTTGAATCATGATGAATATGTTATGCTTAGGATTTGATTGTGTATTCAATAATATAACCTTACTTCAAGGAAAGGTGAAGAAAGAGGATAAGGAAAAAGTAAAGCATCAAGGTAGTAAACTTATCTAAACTATATATGTTGAATGTATGGTTGATTATGTTATGGTTTGTGAAACATCTTTACTTTCATACGTCTTAGAGATTATTCATTTAAAACTACTTACAAGACCTTGGAAGTCTATTAGCTAAATCTAGAATTTTACTCTTCTCGACCTACTGTTCATATGGTATTCCAGATTCAGCGACGAACTTCAGAAAATCATAATTAATTCTAAAAAAATTGAAATGAAGTGGTTCAAAAAGTTACATGAAGATAACATCTTAAACTTTAAGGGAGAAATAATCTCTAAACCAAATACTTAGTCAATTAATATAGTTTAATCATCGAATATTACTGTTCATTTGGTCAAAAATTCTGGAAACATACTCTGATCCCTTACTTTGGAAAATTCATTCTCTTGGTATAAACATTGAAATAAGGGGTTATTGGTGTCAAAATAACGGTTGACATGTTAACTAAATATCTATAAAATTTCATACATTTATATCATCATTTACCATTTTTTATTACATCATGACCATCACTACTTATATTGGTCATATAGCAACATTTCATATAACAATTCTTTACATAACATTTATACTATCCAATCCCTAGCTTCTCTTCATGCTTCTTCATCCTCTTTCATCATTCATGAACCTGTTGGAATTGGGATTACATGAATGGGGTAAGATTTCTGGGGAAATCTCAGTAGCAAATGGTACTAAACAATACATGCATTAATGTAAATACTTGTGCTTATTTGTGAAAGTGTTAACATTGTGTAATATGCATGCTTCCATGTTACATATGAAATACAATTGGCCAAAGTAATAATAGAAATAGAGCTTCAATCATAAACACATATGCAACACGCAACACAATTCAACTAAGTTATAGCCCAACCAAGCATAACATTCAATACATACAAGTTTAGGATAGGTTTACTACCTCACTTGCTTAATTTCTTTCACTTTAACCTTGCCTCTTTCTTCTTACTTCTCTTTGATGTGTGGCTACCTCCTTGGAGTCCACAATCAAATCATAACCTCACATAATCACTCATCCATTACAATCTAACTTCCTTGGACATTAAACCTACTTTAACTAACATAACTTCATTTGATCTTTACTAATTGACTTGGTCTTTGAACCAATTGATGTATTAACTTTACCCTACACAATTCGACCTTTGGAATCCATTTATGAGCTTAGAATTATGAAATTCCAGCTCATATGCACTGTTCTAGATAGATTTGAAAAATATACATAATTCTTCCAAAAATTCTCACATTGATTCCAATTCTTCCCATACTTATTTCTCTACTTTATCCCGCACAACTTTTTATTTTAAAACTATTGGAGTGAACAGTAACAGAGAAGAATTTTAAAAATTATAACTTGAAAGTTAAATGCTTCCAAGGTTCAAAACCTATCCAATCCTACACAAAATCACCATATGAATTCAATGGAAGCATTAGATCATTGAGATTCCATCTCCTTCTATCATGAACAGTACAAACCAAAATATATCTTCAATGGCCAAGTCAAGAATATCAACTTGATTCAACAACCAATCATCTAATTAGCTTGTTTAAGATTCAATCACATAATTCTAACTTTAATTTCTTCTTTCTCCTTTCATCTAAGGTTTTTGGACAGCATATACACCTTAGAGAAAACTCAACTTTCTTCCATAAAAACCCTAATTTCAAGCCTCCAAATCAAAGAAAAACAAGCTAGGATAGGTCACTTCTTTTAATCTCCAGCTAGCTTGAACTTTGGTACCTTGAATCTTCTTTTTCTTGGCTTGACTCTTCATTTGAGCAGTACTTTCCCAAGGGTTCCAAGGGCCACAGTTTTGTGCAAAACAATAGGGGTATTTATAGAAAAATTCCATAGAAAATGAATGGCTAAAATCACTTTGTGCACTATTTGATCTAATGGCTCATATTTGATCTTGGATTAGCTTGCCCTAGAAGCCAATAAGATGACATCATCCATGACATCGTCAAAGGACACCTCAAAGCCCATGTGATGAAATTACAAAGGGAGGAAGCATCTAAAAATTTTTTAGTCTAATCTGATACTGATTCAGTCAGATTTCCCCAAAATCATACTATTTTCTTAATCTAATTTTTTTGAGATTCCATAATATACCTTCTGACCTTCAATCCAGTATCCAGATTCTTCCTATCATTGATATTCTTCTACTGGGTCTAAATTTAATTACAGATCCCTTGGCAGATTACTAAAATGCCCCTTAGCTCTTTTTTATTTACTTTAATACTTGAAGGGCATTGTCGTCTTTTCACACATCATCAGAGTATTCCCTGACATTGATCAACTATTCTAGAAACTCTCCTTGACTGTCTAACCTTAGTCAAATGACCAAAATACCCTTCGTCTAACTCTAATTCAATGACACAACACAGTGGCATTTTTATAATTTTATATTTTTTTGAGTCTTTATTAGCCTTATCCCACATATTTATCTAAAAATATTACTAGGCCTATAAGATGACATTTTGGGCTCTCTACATGGTCCACTACTTTCATGGGCTAAACTCTCGAGAAATTCCCCTGAAACGCATTTATTGGGTGTTTTAATCTACTATAAATTATATAATAAATTATACATAACTCCTTTTTGAGATCTATTAGTTTCATAAATTCTCATATTAATTATAAGAATTTAGTGCCAAATTTTATCTGATTCTGAGGTCCAGAGGATACTGTATTAATTTCCCTTTCTTTAGAAATTAATATAAATTTTTTGGGACCTCAAATCAAAATTCTGTGTTGCGTCAAACTGATCAGAATAATTTTTTTATTTATTAGAAAAATTTGAGGCTAATCTAATTCTAGATATTTTTGGGCCTTTTCTAGCTCTACTTTCAATAATTATCATTTTGCCCTTAAACTTTTAAAAATTACACTTTGCACCATAAAACTATTAAACTTTTCATTTTAGCCCCTCATCTTTATACCTTTATCTAATCATTATTTTTCCTTTCTATCCATCATCATAATCCTTTCCAAATCTCTTTTCACTATCAGTATTATACAGATAGGAAAAAATTAGAATGTGACAGCTTGATTGATGTTGTTCATATGTAAATGTTGAAGCTCTATGCTATGATTACTTTAGCCAATTGTTTTTCATATGTTACATGAAATCATGCATGTTACATTATGTTGACACAATCATAAGCAATCACTAATACAAGCATTAATGCATACATTGTTTAGTACAGTTTACTATTGAGATTTCCCCATAAATATTACTCCAAATTATATCTCTAATCAACAGGAACCTCAAGCCTGAGAGAGAAAGAATGTTATATGATGATATGGTTTGCTTATATGGTTGCTATAGACAAGTTTTGGGATGAATGTATGTAAAGTTAGTTGTTAAAATTCTGCACTGGAACAAAAGACAGTTTTGAGCTATGACCAAATGAGCAGTAATATTTAACGATTAAACTATATTAATTAGTTAAGCATTTGGTCATGAACTTATTTTTTCCTTAAATTTAAAGATATTAGCTTTGAGTAGAATTTTGAACTACTTTATTTTAATTTTTCTAGAATTAATTATGATTTTTTAAAATTTATCACTTAATCTGAAATTACCATATAAACAGTACTCATAAAGAGTGAATTTTTTAGATTTTGTAATTGAACTTCAATGGACTTGTAAATGGTTTCCAAATACTACTGAATAGTTCCTAAAATGTATGAAAGTAAGGTGTTACATCTAACTTGTTTAATATTATTTATATATATAATATATATACTTTAGTCTAAATTGTAGCTACATACCCCGTACATTCCTTTTGAGCTTCAGAGAACATTACAATTAATGACCCCAAGTCCTCTCATGCTTACTTCTTTTACTCTCATCTTATTTCCTTTATTTTATAATATCTCTTACAAAATAAAACTATAAATTAGATTTTATTGAAATAATACTTTTTATCCTCATAATTAGATAGGATTAGATTAAAATATATAAAATAAATTGATATATATAAAATATCTATAAATATGATATGATATATCTAAATATAAAATCTATATATGTTTTATCACGAAAACTATTTATATTATTGATTTTAAATTATATATTTGTATATTATATCTAAAATCTATATCTATTTTATCTAAATATGATATAATATATCTAAAATCAATATATATTTTTTATTCTCCCTTCTCATATTCACCACCATTATCTTCTTAAAACTCTATTACAATTATAGAAGCTAGCTTTCAGACTTTTAGATCGAGAGGAGAAAAAAATTAAGTTCAAGTGAAGTTATAGTCCATTGTTTCCTAGTAACACACACACACACATATATATATATTGTTATTTGTTAATGAAAAATTCTATCATCTTTTTTGTCTTTACTATTTTTAGTAGTAATCACTTGAATCAAAGCTTTTTGTGTATATTACATCTTCTACTTCTATGTATAATATAAATAAATTCAAAGAAGATCCTTTTGAATTGGTGTATATGTGGAACATGGCTCCTATATATGAACGTTATACCCTTTTTGTATTTTTTTTGCTTTGTTTAGTCTTTTTTTAAGTGGTTGCTATATAATTTATTGCTCTTGTTTATGCATTTAAATATAAAAATAATAATTTACTAAATATGCAATTTTTTCTCAATACATCTTATTAAATTTTGTCTATAACTCTGTATGAGAAAGATGTTTACATGTTATACTTTTAAAATTATATAGGACAAGTTGTTGTATAATTTCTAATGGATGTGGGAACAACAACACAATTGAATCTACTCTTGCTCAAGAATCTCAATCTAAAAAATAAATTAAGGAAAGCAACAATACAAAAAAGTGTAGAAAAACTTCAAAGGCATGTAAGGATTTTGAAGAAGTTGTACTTGTTGATGGTGTTAAGAAAGCAATGTGCTATACTATAAGGAGAAGGTATATACTGGTGAAAGGGGAACTAGCACTAGCCATCTTAAGAGGCATCAAATATTTGTTTTCAATGAAAGTTGTTTGTTTCTCAACAAAACAAAAAAAGAAAGCAAACCACTATACAATTTTGCCCATTAAGTGAATTAGGAATTAATCCATTTATTGGTCTTGGCATTAAATATTCCAATGAATAAATGAGAAAAATCATAGCTACTTCTATCATGGTGTATGAGCATCCTTTTCATATGGTAGAATATGAAGTTTTGATATAGGCATTTGAATATGAAAATCCAGATTTTAGGAAAGTCAGTCATAAAACAACAAGAATTGACTATCTCCCATTATATAAGGCTAAAAATAATGCTTTAAAAAATATGTTGAAGAATGTGAGCAAGGTAAGTATTATAATAGACATGTGGAAGTCAAGTTACCAAGTAGTTGAATACATGGTTGTCACTAGCCATTTTATTCATGCTACATGGAATTTTTATACGAGAGTTTTGAGTTTTATCAAAATGCCTAGTCTAAGGTGAGGAGTAGATATAGCAAATGCAATTTTCAAGTGTTTGAGATCATGTGGTATTGAGAATAAAATCTTCTCAAGTTCTATTGACAATGCTAGTTACAATGACTCTTGCTTAAACAATTTGAAAGAGAACTTATCATTGAGCACTAAATTTGTGCTTGGTGGGCAACTATTTCATGTTAGATGTTGTACATATATTATGAATTTGTTGGTGCAAGATGGCCTTATCACCATTAAATATATCATTTACAACATTCGTGAAAGTGTCAAGTTTATAAATGCCTCAGATGCAAGGTTGAAATATTTTTGTGAAGTTGTGGAGTTAAAGCGTTTGAAAGAAAGAAACTTATTCTTGATTTTCGTGCAAGATAGAACTCTATATTGTTAATATTGGTTTTTCAGAATTGCTTGAGTTGTTGTAAGACATGTTTCTAGAAGAAAATATGCTACCAAAATGCTACTATGATGTGAAAAAATAATATGTCCGTTAGGCATGCAGTATACAAAGATTCATGCATGCCCAAATGATTGCATATTGTATAGAAAAGAGTTTAAAGATGAGAAGTGTCCAATATATAAGACACCAAGGTACAAATCTAACTACTCTCCTATAAAGGTGTTATGATATCTTCTAATTATACCAAGGTTGGAGCACCTCTTTACTAATAAAGATTATGCAAAAAAAATTGTTATGGCAGTAACTAAAAGGATTCCTGATGGAAAGTTTCATTACCTGGTTTATTCTTTACAATAAAAGAAGATTAATGAATTATTTCCTGAGTTTAGCAATGAACCAGGAAACCTAAGGTTTAGACTTAGTATATATACCATGAACCCTTAAGGTAGCCTTAGCAGAATAATAGTTCACGGCCCATACATTTTCTTGGTGATTTACAACATATCCCCCTTATTGTATATGAAACACAAGTATCTAATGTTGTTTATGTTGATCTCAGGACAGAAATAATCAGTAAATGATATAGACATTTACCTAAGACCCTTGATCAAAGATTTGAAGAAGCTATAGTAAGGTGTGGATATTTTTTATGCAGATAAGAAAAATGTTTCTAATATGCGGGCCATGATTGTTTGTACAATTAATGACTTTCCTGCCTATGGAAACTTGTCAAGGTATAATGTTAAGAGCCATAAAGCATATTTGATTTGTGAGGAAGGGACTTGCTACTATCAACTCCTTCATGAAAGAAATAAAGCCTACCTAGGTTATAGGAGATTTATTAGACAAGGCCACCCATATTATCATATGAAGAAAAATTTTGGCAACCAAGAATTTGAAAATGATCCAGAGCCATTATAACATTCAAATTTTCTAGGTCTTAGGTACTAAAATGTAGTATCTAAAACCACTTACAAAGTCATTGAATCCAAATTACACAATATGAAATTTTACCCTTATCAGGTACTATTCACTGTGTAAATTCCATACATGTGACCTAACTTCAAAAAATTATAATTCATTCTAAAAAAATAGAAATAAAGTGGTTTAAGTTTTTACACAAAGCTAACTTAATTCTCTTTCAGTAAAAAATAACTTATTGACCATGCCTTGACCAAGTCAACATCAGTCAACGTTCAAAAATTACTGTTCATCAAACATTATTCCCCTGATTAAATCATTTTGGTCCCAACTATGAAAAATTATATATCAACATTTAGACATCCAAATGAGGTGTTCTACATATCAAATCAAAGCTTATGATGTGTACTATACGTCTGCCAAATTTTGTGGCCATAATCCTGCGTTTACTAGGTCAAGCTGAAGCCAAAACATATATGCCTAGGACATACGTTTTTATCATGATTATTAACTTATTATCAAAATTTCCCATATTCATTTAGACATGTCTATAACATCATATACAATTTCATCATATAAATAGACATGTACAATATTCAATACAATTAATTACATAAATAGGAAAATCATGTAATACATGCTAGAATATATTCTTTCTCTACTCTTCTTCTCCCTTCCTTAGCTCTTCTTCATGTATACCTCATCCATCATATTGGACCTATTATTGTTGGTTATAGGAGGGTGAGATTCTGGAGAATCTTAGTAGTAAACAGTACCATACAATGTATGCATATTAATGCTTAGTGCTAATGTGTGTGCTCATAATGATTATGCTTGCATATATTTTGCATACTTCCATGCTCCTTACTTATAACATATGGCCATAGCATAAAAAGAAACAGAGATTTAAATACTTCACATAATCAAGTCAAACAATCATCACATTGAACATCCAAGCAGAATAAGAATACAAGTTGGGTAAGTTCACTACCTTTTACCATAGCTTTTCCTTAGTCTAACAAACCCCTAACTTCCTTTCTCTTCACGGTTAGCCTTATCAAGAGAGAGATGTTCCTTAATTCTAAATATTAAATTCACCATAACATCCTCTAATTTATTATATTTAAGATTGGTTACTTACCTCAATCCTAAACTTGCTGAGTCCCTAAGCTGTTTATATTGCTCATAGCTCAATCAGATCTCCTCCTTTTTCTTCCTTTATTTCTCTTTTTCTCTCTTTATCTCTCTCTCTTCCTTTTCTCCTTGCTTTCCATGTAGTTCTTAAGGGGGTGGGGGTATTTATAGTTTAGGTAAAATGGATTAGACGGTTCAGATCTAAACACGATAAATGCCTCAGTTGCTTAACTTGCTCACCAAGTAATACCTGCATAATCATGATGACATCATTCTCCTTATGCCATCATGCTAGGTGGTGCCTTGTGTGGGTCCCAAGGATACCTCACATAGTAAGTCATCGCTTCTAGAAACCTCTAGAGTAATCTAGTACATTATGTCCAATCTTGTATCGTATAATGAGATTTTTCCTGAATTATTAGACTATCCTTTAGTCCAATAATCTCCA
Organism: Leucaena leucocephala; assembly: GCA_037074615.1. NCBI lineage: Eukaryota > Viridiplantae > Streptophyta > Magnoliopsida > Fabales > Fabaceae > Leucaena > Leucaena leucocephala. The sequence goes on along the minus strand of CM073528.1, from coordinate 12,964,732 downwards.
TGTGTTCTAATAGTATTATTTATCTAGAGAAAATCTATTAAATAGATACTTATAAATATCTGGTAAAATTCCCCTTATCAAATCACTTTCTCCAATTATAACTATAACCAGGTACTTATATTTTTCCTGGATTTTATTGAATTACTGTTTCAGTGTACTAGGACCTACTACCTTATGGAATAGCCTTCTTTGGTGACATTATAGTCCTACTTAGACCCAACTCACCTACTAGTTAAGTTTCATTATCCAGATATTAGGTGTCCATAAACTCCCGTCAAAATTAACTAAAATATGCATAACTTTCCCTACAGAACTCTTGTCAGGGTTTCGTCAGTTCTCTAACCTCTGGTTTCAAAGAATGCATATTCCTATAATTTTTCATCTATTTCTGAGGTCGAGAAGATATAATGAAAAATTCAAAAAACTTGTAAAATTTCATATCAATATCAATTGTTTGGGATCTCAAATAAATATTATGTGTCACATTAAATCAACTAGAATAATTTTCTCTATCTCCTAGTAAAATATGATACTTAAATGCTTTTGGGACAGTTTTTGGCCACTTTCAGCTCAATTTCTTCATAATTATACTTTTGCCCTGATTTTGGCAAAAGATACTTTAGTCTCTGAATTTGCTAAATTATAATTTAGACATTTTCTACAAAATTTAAAACTCCAATTTAGTACTTGAAATCTCAAAACTCCATTTAGGTCATTTTTCTATTTATTCTTGAATTTTTTACTATTTACAATTTAGTCCATGGACTTTCAATATTTATAGTTTAGTCCCTAAAATTTTACTATTTACAATTTAGTCCCTAAACTTTTACTATTTTTAGTTTAGTTCTTGAACATCTTCTTTATATTTTGGGACTTATACTCAAAGGAGTCTATTAGCTTACCTATTTCAGCCTATTCTCTGAGCTTCTTGGCCTAAAAATTATGATATTATAGTCATTGATTGGAGAGCAAATTTATGAAATGGTAAAAGAAATCAATGTTACTTTTGGTAAGACTACCAAGAGAAGTGAGAAAAATGTATTGGCATAATCTTCATATAAGGCACTGTATTAATGACATGCATGTGGAAAAAAATGTATATGATAGCATCGTTGAAACACTTCTCAACATATAGGGTAGTTCCAAAGTTGGTTTGAAGGCAAGATTAGATTTGTAAGAAAAAGGAATACGAAAGGATTTACATCTAAGCCCATATAGTGAGGGGAGTTATTGTATTAAAGAGTGAAATATTTTGTCCAAGTATGAGAAAATAAGTATTTATGAGTATTTGCAAGGAATCAAAATTTCCTTTGGGTATTCATCAAATCTTAAGAAGATTGTATCAATGAAATATTTAAAATTAGTAGGCCAAAAGTCTCATGATTGTCATGTCTTGATGCAACAATTACTCCCAGTGGCTATTCGAGGCATCCTTCAAGATGATTTGAGACACATTATAACTCGATTTTGCTTCTTCTTTAATGATATATGTGGAAAAGTCTTTGAGACTAAAAAGTTAAATGAATTGGAGTATGAGGGTTATGTTATTTTGTGCCAACTTGAAAAAATGTTTCCTTCTGCTTTTTTGACATCATGGTATACCACATTGTTCATCTAGTACAAGAGATAAAACTATATGGCCCTTATACTTATAATAGATGTACCTAATTGAAAGATATATGAAAATACTAAAAGGGTATATGAAGAATTCAAATAGGCTCGAAGCATACATTGTTCAAAAATATGTTTCTAAAGAAGTTATAGATTTTTATCAACACTACTTGTCTAAAGTAAGACTTACCGGCCTCCCTAAACTATATGCCAAAGAGGGGGTTAACACAGAATAATGGTGAAGAGTGTTAATCTTAATAAATTGTAACAAATACACTTACACATCTTGAATAACATTGATAGAGTTCAAGACTATATAGTTACTCATAAAGAGCTTGTCAGGAAAGAAAATAATATAATGACAAAGCAAAAGTTGATTAGAGAACACAACAAATCTTTTGCATATTAGTTCAAATATAAGGTTGAAAATGAGGATTGTGTTTCTGATATAGTTAGATAGTTGATGTGATAAGTCCCTAGATGATAAAAGTAGTGAGCAAAATAGTGGTGTTATGTTAGTGGCTGAAGCTATTCACTTCTCTAGTTTAAAAGAGAACAATTCTAAATTAATAGTCATCCCTTATTACGGTGTTGTTGAAGAGATTTGGGAGGTTGACTACTCCAAATTTATAGTTCTCGTGTTCAAATGCAAGTAGACTAATGTAAACAATGGTGTTCTGGTCAATCAGTTAGGATTTACACTAGTTAATTTGAATAGTATAAGTTTTAGGGATGAGCCTTTCATTATGGCAGACCAAGCAAAGAAAATGTTCTATATAACTGATCCGGCAAATAAAAGATGGTATGTGTCCATCCGAGGAAAAATAGTTGTTGACAATGATTGATTTGTAAAACCCCTTCTTTTTTAGTAGGTTTACCAAAATTGAATAAAGATAAAGTGGATCCTAATTTTTTTTATGTGAGGGTTTTATCTTTTTGATGTAATGACAAAATGGAGGACAACATATATATAGAGGTTGAATGAATGTAAGTTTCTTATTCTTGTTATATAAGTTTCTCTGACGCTAACTCTAACTTATTGCCTTAAGTTTTGTTAAATTGTTGCACATATATTTTGCAGCTTTAGGAGATGGGGTAATGAAATAGTGTGTGGCAAAAAATAAAATTATAAGATTTAAACTGGATGTGTCAACTTTGGGGGTAGATTATCACTATTTCTTAATTACATTTTAAAATGAAAACATACTGATAGTATTTTTGTAAATAAGTTTAAAACTTTCTACACTGCTTGTAAATAAGGTCGAGTTTAGAACTATTATATCTATATCAGATGTCTATGTCATCTGGTGTCAATTGTCTTTTGAAATATACTTTAAATTCAAAAATAATCGGTGGCATTTTTTATAATAAGTTGAAAACTTTCTAAACCCGCTATGTTGTAGATTCAGTTTAGAACTATTATTCCTATATCGGATGTTTATTTTATCTGTTGTAGATTGGCTTCTAAAAATATATTTTTGAAGCCCCTTAATGTGTATCTCATATCTCATTTTCCACTGGTTCTTTTAGTTCTCTCTTACATCAAAATCCTCAATCCTCTTCTTTGATCTCTTGTGTTCGGTGGTTTTTATCAGTCTTTCTTCTCACTTCTCTCATTACTCCACTCACCGTGCTTTTTGGTGTTTGTGGGGCTTCGCCGTGCTAAGTAATTCTTCTTTGTTCTAGTGTTCATTGTGCTCTGTAGTGCTTGGTTGTACTTTAACATGCTTGTGATTTGCTATGATCGTGTTCTTTGTGCTCATTTTTGTATGTATTCTTGACACTTCTATTATCTTGTAAATGCTTCACCGTGTATGTGTACGTGTTCTTTTGATCTAGTTTTTCTAATTTTCCTGTTATAGATGCGTGACCTTATTTTTTATTCCATGGATAAATGCTAAATGAACAAGTGTTAATTATTCTAACAAAATTGAAAGATATGGTGAAAGATAGGAAGGAAGGGAAAAGGCTACCGATTGAGTTTGACAGACATTGGAACCCAATTATTGAACAGAAGACCAAGTAAGTTATGTCAGCTTCCTAGCATGCAACATGCCTAATATCACCATAGAGACTTGGGAAACTATTGATGATCATGCGAAGAATCAAATTTGGGACACTATCGGGTATAGAAACTAACTATTTTATATTGTATGGAAAGCAATATTAAAAAATAGAATTATTTATTGCTAACTCTACTTTCAATGGCAATTATTGTAGCTCACTTATGATATTCTCAACATTTAAGTCTTGAAGAATAAGACATTGTCTTATTATACTAAGTGTTTGAGGGCATTCAAGACATAACAACCTCATTATTATGTACATAGTCAGGACAAAGATGGTCAGCCTCATCCTTTTCCATGCAACAAGTATCAATTTATTGACGAAATTAGTTAGGAAGAATTTGTTAGGCTTCAGACTATGCCAGCAGATAAGGTGGGTTGACCATCTTAGAGTTCATTCCCATTATAGATTATCATATGTATTAATTTTAACTACTTCAATTCTTGTAGGAAGAAAGGGAAAAAGCAATTGAACATGCTTTCAACAATGATTGCCCCCACATAATGTCTTGAGGGGGTTACACGAAGGTCGAAAGAGATTGATGGTGACCAAGAGGAAGAGGTTAGAAGAAAACATAGAGTCGGATCCTTCTGTTCTTCTTTCTCCCCTATCTCCAGTATGTCACAAAGATAAATGATTGTACGCTCACTAAACAAGGAGTGAATCATATACAGGCAATCATACTCACATGATTGCCAAAAAAATTATAAGTAGTACTTCTATTATTTTATTTTAATAGACTAATTATATTATTACTTATATTTGTTCTTTATATGATATAGACTGATCTTAAAAAATAAGAGGCCGAGGGATCCTTCAAGTCAGAGGGCAAGAATGACATCTTAAATGTTACTACGGATAAACAAGAGTATAGGGTCGTGTTAAGGAGTTGGAGGAGGTGTGGCTATAAGATAATACTTTAAAGCATCTCAACGACATTCCCCACATGTGGTGACAAGGGCAAAGTTGAAATCATTGTTGGCCATTATGAGGGCAGAGGCAGAAGCTTCACTTGATACACGATTACAATAGGGATTAGTAAAACTCAAGGAAAAAATGTTATCCATGATGCCATCAAGGCAACATGACCCAAGTGCCCCCATACGCATTCACCTACAGCCCGTCATAACACTAAAGTTGGAAGAAAACAAAGAGTCAGATCCTTCTGTTCTTCTTTCTCCCCTATCTCCAATACATCACAAAGATAAATGATTTTACACTCACCTAACAAGGAGTGAATCATATATAAGGAGATCATGCTCACATGATTGCCAAAAAAAGTGTAAGTACTACTTCTATTATTTTAGTTTAGTAGACTAATTATATTATTTATATGATATAGACCAATCTTAAACAATAAGAGGCCCAGGGATCCTTCAAGTCAAAGGGCAAGAATAACATCTTAATTGTTGCTATGGGCAAACAAGAGTATAGGGGCCGTGTCTGGGGAATTGGAGGAGGTGTGGGTATAAGATAATACTTTAAAGTATCTCAACGACATTCCCTACATGTGGTGCCAAGGGCATAGTTAAAATCATTGTTGGCCATTATGAAGGCAGAGGCAGAATCTTCACTTGTTGCACAATTACAAGAGGGGCTAGCAAAGCTTAAGGAACAAATATTATCCATGATGACATTAAGGGAACAGGAGCCAAATGACCCCATACACATTCACCTGCAGCTTGTCATAACACTAAAGGGAGTTATTGCATTGCCAGGCTAGCATCAGAGGATTGTGCATATTCGGATGCTAAACCTTGTGATCTATATGTGGATCATCCTCTTAGACTGTTAGTGGCACATGATTCCTCTACAACTTAGGGGTAATTGCCATCACATCTAAATTCAAGATGATCAATTAAGGGTGACAGTTGAAAATATGGTAATTAAAGATGCTCTTGTCCCAATTCTTACTAATGAGGTGAAGACAGTGAGTCAGGTGAAAGGAACTTTCATATTGTCACTAAAGCATCTTGTTTTAGATCATGTCACGTCATCCCCAAGTCAACTTTTAACTCCTCCCCATTAGCTAAACCCACCTCCCTCTTTGAGTGCCATGCAACATGTGATCTTATTAACATTTGACAAAGCATTCCATCTTGACTGTACAGATGTGGCATCCTTATCACTCCTAATTATCAGTTGACCCTCACGTGTATCCAAGTGTTTTTTATATAAGTCTAATTTAAATGTAATATATATAATAAACAATATCAACTCTTATAACTAACGCCGTGTTTGCATTAATTGTAGGTACATGCAAGCTAAGTTAGTTTCTAAGGGTAAACTAGGTAAGTTTATATTCCTATTCCAAATTCAGATTTCTACAAAAGGGTCTTCTAAAGCTTTGAGACTTTAATACATTTTGAGGAGGCTCGGTGATACCAATATTGATTATTTTTTCGTACCATATATGTATGAGTAAGAATAATAATATTTTATTTTATTTCATAATAATTTTGTATTTCCTTAATTATAATACTCATTCTTTTTTAATTTCTACAGTAATTATTGGCAATTGGTCCTCCTATGTAAGAATAGTTATAAAGTTGTCTTCTTATGCTCCCTTGATTACAAGTCATCGGGTAATGTCAAGAAGATTATGAACTTGTGAGTTTTCTTCCACAGAACAATGACTTTTGTAATAAATGGGTTACTAACTTTATAACTTTGATCATAGGGCTATGAGGACATTCGTAATTGTAAAGGGTCTTGAGCATGCCAACGAGATGAAAGACCCTGAATAGATCACACCAAAGGTAATAAAAGCATTAAATGTTAAAGGTAACCCAGAGAAAATAGCTTGTGTGGCTTATACATATTTAGACACATAATTAATGTTATCATATCAAATAGGACTGATCTAATTGGGGAGGTAAAATTGTGTTTTTAATGATTTTATTTTTTTTTCAATTCAATATATATTAATAATGCCTTAATTTCTTTGATTTAAATTTGATATTTCAGATATTTGATAAACCTAACCTATTTCTTGAACAAGATATAGAGGACTTATGTAATCCTTGGGCTAAGTTTTTTGTTCAAAACCTTTCTTCTCAATGGTATGTACCATTCAATATATTTTTTTAATTTTTTGTTCAAATTGTTGCATTTTTGGTATTGAATTTTATTAAATGAATAATAAGCAATTAATTTTTTTCTCTACCACCTTGAACTTTGTCTCTATACTGTCTCTTTGATTTGTATTTTTGGGTTGTTTCTTTATAAAGCTTCAAGGGATGGGGTAATAAAAAGGTGAATGGGTCATATTAAAAAAATAACATTTAAACCAGATAATGAAAGTTTGGGGTAGAAAAATATGTAATATTATAACATATACACCGATTGTGTATAGGTAAGGTGTAGAAAATGGATCCATATACACTAGTCGTGATTACAACCAGTGTAGAAAATGCATTCATCTACATTAGACAACATCACAACCGGTGTAGACATTAGCACATTCTACATCAGATGTCAAACGAGACCGGTTTAAATGTTATATTTTTTCCTTTACAAAATGAGCTTTATACACCTTATTTTCAGACTGGTTTAAAAAAAAGATTTCTTCTATATCAGTGTACCACCCAGTTTGAAAGGTGGAACACTTTTACACGGGTTATATCTACATCGGTTTTTGGTTAAGTGTAAAATAATATTTTCAACCGGTTTAGAAAACGTATTTTGTAATAGTGAACTTATCATGAAAAAGAGCCATATTATACTTATACATTGGATCCTGAGCATTGGGAAAAGATTAAGAAGCTCTGTCATCTCTTAGAAGTTTTTAAGGATGTCACTCATGTTATCTCAGGTAATGAATAACTTACTACTAACTTATATATTGCTAAAGTTCATAAGGTAAAACAAGTTATTGATTAAGCAATATAGTCTCCTGACTTATTCAAGAATGTGACGACAATACCTATGAAAAAAAAATTTAAAAATATTGGTGGGAATGCAACTTGTTGATGACTATATTGCATATGTTTTGGATCCAAAGATCAAATTAGATGTTATTGAGATAAGCTTCCCCTATAAACTGAAAAATGAGGCTAAGCGGAATATGGAAAAAGTGAAAAGGGCATTAGAGGATTTATATAGAGTATATGGAGTTTATAAAGAAGACTCATCCTCTATATATGGTGAAGTGAATACTGATGCCACTACCTTGACAAATGCTAGTACGCAACAAAAAAATAATAGAATGCAACGAATGGTGAATATGGTTTGTCAAAGGCATTCAGTTCCTCATACTAAATCAGAGTTAGAAATTTATCTTGATGATGATCCTTATATTACTTTTCTTGATTCTTCTTCATCTTTTTGTTCCTTAAAGTGGTGGAAAAATAATAGTACAAAGTTTAAAGTTTTATCTAAGATAGCATATGATGTATTAGCTTTCCCTATCTCAACTGTAGCATCAAAATCCACATTGAGTGCCAGGGAAAGAGTGATTGATGAATACCGTTTGAGATGAATGAACAATCTATTGAAGTTCTTTTGTGTGGTGGCAATTGGTTTCATGACAAATATGGGTTGAAGAGAAAACAAAATATACAAATATAATATTTTATAATTGTTTATTTTTATATTCATGCATGTTGGTTGGATTTTTTGTAGACTGGTTATTTATTTAAAATTATTTTTTCTATTGCCCAGGAACCATATAAAGAGGAGATTATATTTAAGCTTTGATGCAGTCATGCGGATGTTGTTATGTTGTTCAATTTTAATTTCATAGTGATGTTTACATTAATATGCGGATTGTTTTATTGTCGTGTTTTAATGGGCTCATTTTTTTTGAAGACTGAAATTTTAGATCCTATCTAATAACTATTTATAATTTATTAAAAATTAAGTTTATGTTTTAATGGCTCATTGTTTTATTGTCGTGTTTTAATGAGCTAAAAGCCTATTTAAAACATTCCATTTGTAAATATATAGACTTTGAAACTTACTAAAAGTTTGTATTTATGTAGACTTTAGTAAGCTAAAAGCTTACATATGGCCTTTAAGGCCCGAAATACAAGACATTTTTAGATGCCTACATTATAAATAATCCTCTAAAAAAATTTTAGGCATGATAGGTTTTCTATAGGCTCAGGCCTAAGCCTAAAACAACCTATATATAGGCTCAGCTCTAAGCTTAAGCTTTAAATACTTGTTATAGGCTCATACCTGTTTAGCCATAGCTTAGTTTAGTATAGCTTATTTCTATTCCTAATCTAAATATAAATCATATTACACTATTTAACTTTTACTTAATCTAACTTCTAGAAAAGTTAAATTGGAAAAAAAACTACTTTGACCCGCTAATCCAAATACATCCTAAAGCAATTAGACTATTTTAACAAAAAGATGGACTATAATGAAATTTTCCGGATTTTAAATTTAGCCACACTTAAATCAAACTAATGAGTAAAATTAATAAATAAAATAAAATTCAGTTGACTATGGCAACAACAAAAATAATCATATACAACGAGATCTGTGCCCAAGAGATTGATAATTGAAATGTTCCCATGTTCCAAGTTCTAGCCAGCATGGGACCAACTAGTGGCCTTTCCACTCTGTTTGAAAGATAGCCTATTTCCCATCAAGTAACAACAGCTAATAATGCCAGAAAAAGAAAAAGAAAGATCAAATTTACTAGTGTACCACTAGGATGTTAAGTATTTCCTTTTTTTTTTTTTTGAAGAAGAAGAAGAAGGGCATCTCCAGTGTTAATATAGAAAACGCTTTTAGAATAACTATCCTTTTACAATGCTCAATATAACTAACCTAAAACTTCACAATACCAATAGCCATTGCTATCCTTATGAAAAGGAAGCAGAGGTATATGATCAAGAGACCAGATCCCAAGCACTTATCCAGCGTCATACTTCTCTTTGGCAACACCACAAGGGCCCACAACAACCCTCCCATTAAGAACATAAGAGGCTCATAGAGAGAACGGTCCTTAGGAATCACATATGCATTTGGATACTCAGACCAAGCAGAGAGAACCAAAGGAAATCCCAAACCCATCAAAGTATTAAACATGGGGCCCGCATAACACCCAGATATAGCTATCTGGGCCCCATCTGCCCCACCATTAACAGCCATAGCACCATTAGCTATCAAATCCCCAAGAGAATTTCCCCAAGCTAAGACCGTTAGCCCCAAAATTGAAGGACTAACCCCAATAATATTCCCAATTGAAACCAATAAAGAAACTAATTCTTCAGCAATAATATATGTCCACGTCACACTCATTGCAAAACCTCCTGCAAGCCAAGGAAATAAGCATGTTGTTGGGGGACTATTGCTGTTTGTGGTCACAAAAGCCATATTTCCCAAAAATACCCCAATTAAAGCAGAAATTAGGTATGTGACCAAACTGGTTCTAGAATCCTCATTTTCTTCCTTCTGGGTGTTGCAGATAAGTGCTATCAGAACTGGTGCTAATGTCACAGATATAACTGCATATGGCTTTGACCATTTTTCTTCATTCACAACTGGTATTGTAAGTTTTCTTGGTAAGCTTAGAGGTAATTCTAACACTTGTAGAAACTTTCCCATGTAATAATTCCAGTTGAACTCTGAATTTTCTTTGTTATCTTCTTCAGGAGCTACTTTCTCCGCTAAATTTGGTTTCTCATCATCAACACAGCCTAACAATGGTATGCCAGACTCTACGAGATCATCCGCGGATACCATGCCCGCGAAACATTCTTCGCTTTCTTTCTTATTCTTCTCGCCTCCGTAGATAAAATGAGTGGCGGAGACGGCGCAGACATAGATGAAGTAAATGGAGACATAACAGATTGAACCCAGCAAGGTAATTTTGCCAACGGAAATGATGACAAGAAGGACGAGAAGAGAGAAAAGGAAGAAGAGAACATCTCTAATGAAACTTGCCTTGTCAACTGCAATCTGTTTTGTGCTAACCAAAATACTTATAATCCCCAAAACAGCACTAGAGACGAAGAATGCCCCTCCAAGAATGCTGTTAAGACCAACTGCACCATTGCTGGATCTCGTGAAGGAAACGACACTCGCGAAGAAATCAGGAGCTCCATTTCCAAGAGAAAGCAAAGTGACACCTGCAATGGTGGGTGACAACCTCAAGATACTCGACAAACTTTCCAAGGAGTCGCAGAAGTAATTAGAAGCAGTGTCACCTAAGAGATAGAACAAGACAGCGAGCCATAATATAAGCAAAAAATGACCCGTGATTGGTGATTTGCCAAGGTTGCAGTAAAAGATATGGACATAGTTTATGTAGCCTTTTGATCTACACTCAGAATGGGTTTTGACGTAGAAACACTTTGATATATGGTCTGAGAGTTCATGAAGACCTGTGCATGAATCAGGTGTGATTTCTTGGAGGATCCGAGTACGGCGGTTGAAGATGGCGGAGGAAGAAGGAGAAGCATTAATGGAGGATGATGCATGATAATGAAAGTTGGAAATGGAAGGGTAGAAATAGGAATTGAGAAAGAGAGAGAGGGTGAAGAGAAAGGATATGTTAATGAGGAAGAGAGGCAATTTTCTGGGAAGATAAGATTTGAAGAAGATTGCCATTAGAAACAGTTATGCTGCAGGGTGAGAAGCAAATGGTGTGAATACATATGGTGGCTGGGTTGAAGAAGACGACGACAACAGGAGAAGATTATAAACTCTCGAATGTTGGCAATCCCCACTACGTTATATGTTGTACGTGCATGGATTACGACAACTCTAGAACCATTCTTTTTGTGAGCCTCTAATAACAGCCATTAAACAATTTTCTTCAACAAAAAGCAATCAGTATACAAACATAAGAGTGTCCCATATATAGACGTAAAACTCACTTTACCAAAAGCCAAACAAAGAAACGGGAAGAAGAGATTGTGATTACGAAGGTTCCTAATATATACATATATATATATATGGCTGTGCTTTTGCTCCTTTCAATTTGTTTGTATCTTCTTAAGCAGAGATAGCTAGAGCCAGAATGCGTTTGGGTGCTCATCATTTTGACGAGCAACCTTAGCTCATTAGATATGAACTTTCTATGGGGGTGTTTGGGAAACCACAAATTTAAATTTTAAAAGGGTTTTTGACTCAAATTTTGGTTTAGTAAAATTTTAAAATAAACAACTATATTTATCCAAAAGAATTTTTAGATTAAACTATAATTTAAAATTATAGTTTCAAATAAACTGATCAGAGTAACTTTTAAAATAGTAAAAGAATTTATGGATTGTCCAATTACTATTTACCCTTATTTTTTTATACCATCTCTTCTCTATCTTTTTCACTATCTCTTCTCTCTACTCTCTCTTCTATCTTTTCAACTATATCTCCTTTCTCATTTCTCTTCTATCTTTTTCACTATCCCTCTTCTCTCTTCTATATTCCCCACCATCTCTCTTCTCTCATCTCTCCTCTCTCCTCTCTCTTTTCAACTTCTCTCATCTCTTATACTTTTAATAAAATTATACACTTTTTGGTAATTTTCTAATTATAAAAGTCCTTTTAGTAATAACTATCCAAACACTCATTTATCTAAAACCACTTTTTTTTCATAAACTATTTTCTAAAAGCCATTTTCCAAAAACTACTTAAAAACCCTTTTTTCATAAGTATCTTTTAAAAATTTATCCAAACACACATTATATCTAATTTGGACAGTCCATATGCAAAATCTTTTATCTTTATTTTTTAGAAAAAATATTTTATTTTTTGGAAAAAATATCATGTTTTTAAAAAATAACTTTTTTACATTAATGACGTCAAGTGAAAAAATAAATAAATATAGACGGGCTAAATTAGATTTAGACATGAGCTAATGGTGTTAAACAAAATGGTGAGCATTGAAACGAGTCGATTTAGAGCCATGCAATGAAGAGCCAACTATGGATTTTATGGATGTATAAAGGTAGAGCTAGGTAGGATAGCTCCCTGCCTGATGTCTAGCCTAAAGAAAGAATGGGCTGTATTTTGTAGCTCAATAGCGAGCCTTACTCGATAAAAACCTTAAATATTTTAGGTTAGATAGGGCGAGCTTCCATACGCAAGTGGTGATGCCTTACTCATATTGTGGAACAAAAATATGTAATTATAAATTTATAAAATATTATCATATTAATATTTCTTCAAAAGTTAAATAATATTTATAATTCATTAAGAACAAAACAACATAAATATAATAATTAAAGTTTTAAAGTCTTTTGCATATATAAAAAAAGCCTTGAAGCGTAAGTAGTTTATAATTATAATTTTGTATTAATCTTCCCAAAGTTGATAATGATAAAATATTTAAAAAAATAAAAATAATTATAATTTGTAATATAATCATATGATGATTAGTAAAATAAAAATAAATAAATAAATCTAGTTATATATTTTAAAAATCACAATTTATTTATTTAACTACATATATTTATAAAATAACTATTTAATTATAAGCAGTAATCATATTTTTTTTAAATCAAGTATCTAGAAAAAAAAAATAAAAAATAAAAAACTAGAGTATGCATGGAATTAGGCTTTACCCAATGTCTAATATAAAAAATATATATACTATATTTTATAGTATGAATAGTTAGACCCTATATTTTTGGGACACACCTCTAATAGATTTAGCTGTAACGTAATTGTCACTCAAACTATAATTGAGAATGTAAAAAGGCTCATATGTATATCATTTGCCATATCCCATCTCTCAATTCTGTTGGTTCGTACCCCAATGGTTTATTCACAATCACATCAATTGGTGACTTTCCCTTTCAAAAATAGCTCTAATAAAAACAGTCAACGAAACTTCCCAAGAGCATTCCCGGGACCCCACTCCAAAAGATAAGAAAACAAAATAATTCAGGTCTCCTACGTGTACGTTGTGCTGGATCAACGTTTTGTGGAAAGGATACACCGGCCTCCTTTTTAATTTATCTCTATTAGACTTCAATGTTAGGCGTGCCATTTTGTAAGTAAAAATATATATTTAGTATTTTAAATTTAAATTTGCATTAAATTTTACTTTAATTTCTTAAATTTATAAAATATAATGTTAGTCTCATAATCTTAATACTATTAATATAACTTCATAGAAAATGTTAATTCGACAGTTTAAGTGATAAATATGTAATTAAATGATGACAAAGTATTATTAAATTTTAATATTTTAATATATTATATTTTAAGTCATGTAAATTAAAAAGATATTTAAAATAAAAAATAACAATGAGATTTTAATGAACTTTTAAAAAATATGTAAGATAAAACGGATGATTAATTTAGGGAAAATCCCTAAAAAATATTATATGAATTCTAAAATTAAAAAAAAAGAATGTAAATATGTGAAAAGATATATTTATCATAAGTATAGATTTCTATATTTGTGAGAAAAGACATAATTGTCTTTTAATTGTGGGCATTGACTACACTAATAATGTAATTGACAACATATGTAATAATTTTAATTATTTAGATGATAACCAAAATTGACTACTCTTTTTATAGGATAATGATTCAAGTAATTAGATTAGGTTTTAGAATATTGACTATACTAACAATAAAATTGGCAATAAGTATAATAATTTAACTATTTTATTAAAGAGATTGACTAATCTATTTAACAACATATCGGTGTAAATAATAAATCAAGTTGTAGGCATTTATTAGTAATAAAATTGTCAATAAATATAATAATTTTAACCATTTTGATAAAAAGATTGATTATTTCTTTTAATAAATTAGTAGTTCTGAGATAGCTTTATTTTTTTTCTAAATATTAAAATCTCATATTGATACTTGTATCCAATATATCCTTTTATATATTTGTGTACCCTTTTTAAAATTTTAGAATTCAAATGCCATTGTTTAAGAATTTTTCTATTAATTTATACAATTTATTTTTAAAAAATTAAATTTATTAAAATCTTATCATTGATTTTATTTTAAATCTTTGTTCCTTTACACGATTTTAAATATAAATATATTATATTAAAATATAATTATATTTTATCAATATTTAGTTATATAATTATTATTTAAATTTGTTGAATCAATTTCGTTAAGTGAGACTAATAGTATTAAGATTATGGGACTAAAAATATACTTTAAAAATTTAAGTGACTAAAATGAAATTTAATATAAACTTAAATAATCAAATGTATATTTTAACTTTTTTTAAAAAAAAAGAGTTAGTTAATTGGCTTTCTTTCAATCAACTATCAAGTAATAATGTGGGAAAAATAACCTATGACCAGTGTTTTCTCCTTTCTTTTTTATTTTAACAATTAAAGTTCCGGTCTCATAAGGGAGGGGAGCCACGCACACACATCACACCCACCCACTCCATTTTTCTGACACTTTAGCGTAGAGAACCCACAATCTCCTCCATGAGATTGTGGGCGCTATATGCTAATTGAATTTGTTATTACTCAGCCACATATATACTTCGTTATCAATAAATTATTCTAATAATATAAATAAAATTAAAGTTACCATTCTTATAACTTTCTTGTTTTTGATATTTATGTGTATTTTTTCAAAAAAAAAATGAAACCCCGTTAGGGTTAAAACTAATTTAATAAAAACGATTACTACTTAAAAAATCAGCATTTATAAATTGGTTTCCTATTTTTCTTCATCAAATTGGTTTCAATTAATGGTAAATATTTTAGAAAATAAAATCAGATAATATCTTCTAATTTAAAAAAATAAATTATAGCATTTATATCATTTACTAAAAATAATATATTGATATATGATATTTCTCCTATCATAAGCTCTAATTAGTTAAGTTGATTATTTGATATTATTATGTAAAAACTGTGTCACTTTTTTCTAAAATAACTCTATTTTAATGACGCTATTTCTTTTTGGACAAAACTAGAGAATTTTCCTAACATTAGTATAAAATATACTTTTTAAAACCCTATTTTTACACTGATCATTGCGGAGACGGTCTAAAAAATATGATCGATGGCATTTTTATAAATAAAATAAAATAGTTATACCGAATTAATATGTCACTGGTGTAAACTATAGTTATTACGCTGGATACTAATATCAATATATGTAGATTAGATACGTCATATTCTTACTCTTTAGTTTATTGTATATGATTTCCTACTTCTTTTCTTTAATTTCTTCAGACCTTACAGAGAATTTTTAGAACAAATGAAATGTATCATTTCTGTAAATAAGATGAAATATTTACACCGAATTTAAATTGAATTGGTGTAAAATATATATAACCAGTGTTAAATATACTAATCTATTCTGACTCTCGAGTTTCCTGTCTATGATTTACCACTTCTTTTCTTTAACTTCTTCATACCTAGTAGAGAAACTTTTAGAACAAATGAAAGGTAGCATTTTTGTAAATAAAATGAAATATTGACACCAGATTTACATTGAACCGGTGTAACATATATATAACCGGTGTTAAATATACTTTCTATTCTGACTCTTCAGTTTTTTGTCTATGCTTTCCCACTTCTTTTCTGTGTAACTTCTCAAGCCGGTCATTTCACTTCTTTGATTCATAACGTTTGTACTTATTATGATAGAATGCCAATTGCATTCTTCGATATTTTTTTCTAAAATCGTTCTTATTCCTCAACCATATGTATACCAACTCAATGAGGGGTATGAGGACATTTGCAATTGCAAGGGGTCTTAAGAAAACCAACTCGGTGAGGGATCCTGAATGAATCACACTGAAGGTAATAAAAGTATTAAATGTTATACTCCACGCAGTTTTTTGCTGATGATACATAATTTTGTTCATGTTAATATTACAGAGTCGAAGGCAACCCAAATAAAGCAACTTGTGCGACTTCTACATAATTAGACACATGATCAATATCATCTTGTCAAATATGACTGACCTAACTGAGGAGGTAAATTATGTTTTTAATGATTTCATATATTTCTGGTCAATTTAATATATCTTAGTAATGCTTTAATTTCTTTTATTTTAATTTGATGTTTCAGATGTTTGATTAATCTGACCCATTTTCTGAACAAAATATTGAGGACCTACACAATATTTAGGCTGAGTTCTTTTTGTTCAAATCATTATTTCTAAATAGTATTTTTCATTACTATAATACATTTTTTTTATTTTTTTGTTCAAATGATTGTATTTTTTTATTGAATTTTATTAAATGAATAATGTAATGAGCAATTAAAGTTGTCTCTACCATCTTGAACTTTGCCTCTGCTGCTATCTCTTTCAGCCTATATATTTGGGCAGTTTAGTCATGAAGTTTCAAGGGATGGGGTTAATGAAACAGTATATACACCAGTAGGAGTAGAAACAGTATATATAAATATGACAACATATACACCAGTTGTCTTTATAGTGAGGTGTAGAAAATTCATTAATATACACTGGATGTAAACATAGCCGGTATAAAGAATTCATAAAACTATTCAAAAGGGATCTGTTCAACTAGTGTAGATATTAGCAAATTATACGCTAGATTTTAAAAGGGATCGGTTTAAATTCTACACTTTCTACACAGTGAACTGCCCGATTTAAAAAGTATATACTTTCTAAATTGTCCGTTTCTACACCGGTCATTGTCTGATGTAGATCACCATTTTTAATCAATTTAGAAAGCATTTTTTGCAGTAGTGTAGGCATTGCACAAAGAGTAAAAAGAATAGGTTATAATTGATTAATTATTTATAATTATCATAAATTTTTATTATAGTACAAATTTTAAAATATCATATAAATTTAAATTTTGATATTTAAAAGATTTTTAGCCCCCACTTTGATCTTGAAAAGATTTTGAGCTGATAATGGTAATTAATTAGTAATCCAGTAAAGTGGTGGGGTCAATATATTTCAAAAATTAAAATAAGATTACTAATTATGATTATTGATTGAGGCTTTTAAACAAATGAATCAAAAATACTACGTCGGGTCGACTCAAACCATGTTTAACTGAATTAAGTATTATAAGATTTTAAAAGTATAGTTGGTGAAGGTATTAAATATATAGCAGATAAAGTGAGGAAGAAAAACTGTGGAATTAATGATTATGAAAAAACTGTAGAATTAATAAGAATAATGTGAGAAAAAAATTAAATGAGGGAGAGACAAAAAAATGGAGATCATACCTTTAGAAACAAAATAAATCTACCAACTAATAAGTCTTAGATTTAAAATTCAAAGGAGTATATATTGATGGATTATTGATAATTAAGTGGATCACTATGATAAAATCAGATCAGAAAAATATCACTGGTTTAATAACAATAGTTCTCTTAAATAATAAATTGTTAGTTGAGGTTATAAGAAGCCTTACTCCTATAAATAAAAGAATACAAGTTCGGATTTTGGGAAATATATTTATTGGAAGAAGTAAAAAAATATTATTTGATATTATAAGCATCGAAAGGGATTATATCATGGATTAAATAAAAAATTAATGTTTCTCTCTATCATATAAACTACAAATAATTCTGATTAATCCAGCAACTACACGGTGTATTGTTGTCTTGAGTTCTATAACATTAAATCAGATTGAAAGCGTTAAGTCTGTTGCTCTTAAAAGTTCCATATCTAGGACCTCATGGCATAAAACAAGTTTTCACTCCCATTTGTTTACCCAACTATTTGTCCACAGAAGTTACTATGTACCATCATTTTGTGTTCCTTCCTAGTTTGGAGGTATTCTTTGTGACATGGTGATGCTGCATCTAAGTGTAAGGACCACCTAGAAAACCAAATATTTACCCATATATGTTCACAATTAGCCATAACAAGTTAAAGACGAAAACGAAGAAAAATATCCTTACTCACTCAGCTTGGCAAGTGCTTCAAGTATATATATAGAGAGAGAGAGAGAGAGAGAGACCTTTCTTGCTCCTATAGACAAGAAAACGTAGTCCCATAATATGATTTTGCATGTAGACAATCATTTGGTAGGAGAGAATTGAAGGGAAGGGGAGGATATGTTAGGAATTTTTTTTTAGTTGGATTTAAAAAAATTAGAGAATTGAAGTTAAAAAATTTTAATTAATTTTTTACTCTTTTAACTTACGTATTCTTTTTATTAAAATTTTACAATCTAATTTTTTTTTAATCCAACACAAAAAAAAATTTCTCTTCTTTTTCCCTCCAAATCCTTCATACCAAACACCCTTAGGTGTGTTTGGCTCAACTAAAAGGAGGAGAGAGAAAGGAAAATAAGTTAACTCCGTTTGAATTGATGAAAATAGAAAGAAGATTAGGTATTTTAATATTATATTTTTTAATTCAGAAGGGGAGGAGAGAATTTTTTTTATATAATTAACTTTGAGATGTGGAAGAGGTATTTTAGGGATATTAAAAAAATATTACAGATATAATTGTAAAAATAAAGAAAAAGTTTTTTTCCTAAATCACCTAATTTTGGAGAGGAGAAGAGAGGTGGGAAAAAGTTTTAAGATTTTCCTTCCCATCCTAAAAATTTTGTGGTGCCAAATAAAAGGAAATGGGTAAAATCCCTCCCTTCCCTCTCCCTCTCCCTCTCCCTCCTTTCAAAAAACCCTTATATCAAACACACCTAGGGTATGTTTGGATAGAGGGGAAAATTAGAAAAAAATGTAGTGGAAAAGAATATTAAAAAAACTTATAAAAATAGCAAAAGAAAATAAGGTTTTCTTCTTAGTATTATTTATTTTTTAATTTTCTTCCCATTTCAACTAAGGTTAAGGGTCGATGTAGCTTTATCAATCAAAACGGGGTCAAGTTTCTCTACGTGGAAGAGCATCTTCTCAACCTGCCAGATGTAAGGAAGTTACATAATGCAAACACACCACCAATTTCAATATATGCTTTTTCCGTGTCATAAGGAATTCAACGCCATGCACAAGAATGATCCTTGGAAGCACTAAACTTAGGACTTGTTTGCCAAAATATTAGTAAAAGTAATTTTTATTTCAATTATTTTTTACAAACTGAACCTATAATAAAAGTCAAATAATGTACTGTAATATATATGTAGATATGCTTTTATCAGAAAGTCAGTTTATTAAATTAATATTTATTTAGATGATACAATTGAAAAGCATATTTAAATATAAAATGATTGAAAATTATATGAGTTTTGTTAAATATGTGTGTGTATATATATTATATGTCTGTAATGTGATAATTTTAAGAGAAATATTATAATTAAAATTATAAAAATAAAAGGAGGTAATGACTCGTTTGTTACTTTGTAGTTTGTAATATATACCTTTATTCGAGTATGTTATATAGAGCATGTTAAAAAATAGTTTATAAAAAAAGAGTTTTTAGATATTTTAAAAAAAAAAAGGTTTTAGAGAAGAATTTATAGAAAAAAATAATTTTAAATAAATAAATATTTTGATAATTATTACTAGAAAAATTTTTATAATTAGAAAATTATTAGAAATTATATGATTTTATTAAAAATATGAGAGAAGAAAGAAATGAGAGAGGAGAGAGGAGAGAGGAGAGAGGAGAGAGAAGAGAGAGAAGAGAGAGTGTAAGAAAAAGTAAGAGTAAAATATTAATTGGGTAGTATATAAACTATTTTATTATTCTAAAATTAATTTCAATAATTTATCTAAAATATTAATTTTAAATTATAATTTAATTTAAAAATTATTTTAAATAAATATAGATATTTATTTTAAAAAAATTAAACTAAAGTTTAGAGTAATTTTTTTTAAATTTTAGTTATGATTCTTTATAAATACATTTATATAAATTATAATTTATTATTGAAGAAAACAAAAAAGCTGCAAGCTGCTACAGTAAAATTGTAGGGTGGCCAATGAGAAAATGGAGACATTGAGAAGGGCAATAAGGGTTAAAACTTTTATTTTATGGTCAATGGAGGGAAAAAGAGAGAAAATGAGGCGAGAAATTTTAATAGAGAGGAAGGAAATGAAGGGAATATAAAAAATTTTATTATTATTTTATTTAGATTAATATTTAGATTAATATTAAGAGAAAGGAATGGAGAGATTTTTATATTATTTTATTTAATTTAAAAAGAGAGGGAAGAAAAAATATTTTTATATAGATAAATTTATCCTTATATTATTTTATAGAATATTTTAATAAAATATATCATATGAATAATATTAAGATATTAAAAAAAATATGAGTATATTAATATTATAAAATAAAAATATTATATCTCTCTTCTAAATTTCTTTAATTTTAAAGGGGAGAAAAATTTTAAAATAATGTTCTTTCTCTCCTAAAAATTTTTATTACCCAAATAAAAGGAAAGGAGTAAAATCCCTAATCCTCTCCCAAAATCACTCATACCAAGAACCATTAAAGTGCACAACGCATTGTGACACGTTTGGAAACAAGAAATTTTTGCTTTCGCTTTAATTGTGTATGTTGAGGCAAAAGTACTTTATTAAGAAAGCCATCCCAAAAAAGTATCCTAGACCTAAACTAGCTTTTGGATCAAATAAGGTTATGTGTGAATTGGGATTAAGAGTGATAGAAGTGTCTTTTTTTTTTTTAATCTGACTTTTATAAACTCAACTTAGGGTAAAAATTCAGATAATGACATCAAATTATTAGGTGTTTGAGGGTTAATAACATGATTCCAAACATACCTTTAGAAGATGATAGGAATTCATTGAGTTTCATAGGCAAAATAAGTAACGTTCAGAGAAGGAAACCACGCTCGTTGGCCCAAAAAACATAAAAAAAGGGCATGCTTTATAAATATATATATATATATATAGTCCAAAAAAATTAATCCCTCATATCTTTAATATAAAATATACTTAATTAATTTGAATAAATTAAAAAAATTAGTTAAATTAGTTATTTATAATGATTATATGTTAGTTTTTCTAAAATATCTATTTTAAACATGTATATTTAAACTATATTTTTTTAAAACTACTTTAATATATACAATCATATATAGATATTTAAAAAAAATTATAATTTTAGGAGATAATATAAATTAGGATCTTATAATTAGATTAAAAATAGACACTTTATTTAACTTTTATATTTAAAATATAAGGAAATACTATTTAATATGAATAAACACCTTTGCTTTCTTTGGCCAAGATTACCCTCTCCAAATTCCAGGTTACCCATAAAATCAAGCCAGAAAAATATATGAACTGTCCTATAATACATTTCATTACCAAAGCCATCCATTTTTTCAGGGATAATGGGTAAATATCTTTCATCACTTGAATATTACAAACGACGGACAAAGAAAATTTATTGTTGAGTATAAGAAAGGGAAAAAGACAAAGAAAATCTATTTCAATTTTAGAAAGATAAATTGAGTATTTCAATATTAAAAAAAAGAAGATTGGGTATGAGGCCTAATCTGTCATTTGTAAATTTATATGTAAAGACCAAATTAGCCTTCACTTTGCCAATAGTATTTGTAAGTTTAACAATATGATTTATAACATTGCCAATAGTATTTGTAACTCTAACAATAGTATTTATCACTCATATAATAGTATTTATAATTTTATCAATAGTATTTATAAGTCTGACAATAGTATTTAACACTCATATAATAGTATTTATAATTTTGTCAATAGTATTTATAAGTCTGACAATAGTATTTATAACTCCCATAATAGTATTTACAATTTTGACAATTGTATTTATAATTTTGATAATGGTGTTTGCAACTTTAACAATGATATTTGTAACTTTGCCAATGGTATTTATAACTTTGCCAATAATATTTACAACTCCCATAATAATATTTGTAACTCCAACAATAGTATTTGTAACTCCCGCAATAGTATTTACAACTCTCACAAAAGAGAAAAAATAACTTTGACAATAGGATTAACAACTTTGACAATGGTATTTACAACTTTCACAATGGTATTTGTAACTTTGCCAATAGTATTTGCAAGTTTGTCAATAATATTTATAACTCCTACTAGTATTTAATACTTCCACAATGTGATTTTCAACTTTACCAATGTATTTGTAACTTCCGCAATAGTATTTACAACTCCCACAACAGAAAAGCAATGGTATTTGTAATAACTTTAACCATTGGCTGACTGATGTTCTGACTTAATTAATCACTTTTTAATATTCAATTTTTGTAAAGTTTAATTTTTAGATGATCAATTTTTAGTATCCAATTTTTGTAATGTTCAACTTTGTAATGACTATAACTATATTTTGCAATGACTATGTACAAATTTTCCCTTAGACATATATTTGTAATGACATTTGTAATTCATGCTTTTTCCTTAAAGAATGAGATTTGCAATAGTATTTTAGTGTTCAACTCGGCTAATAGTATTCTACAACTATCCCAATGTGATTTACAACTTCATCAATGTGATTTACAACTTTTCTATGGGATTTACAACTTTATCAAAGGGTTTGTAACTTCACCTATAGGATTTGTAACTTCTTACAATGAGATTTGCAACTCCTCCAATAGGATTTGTAACTTCCTGTAATGAGATTTGTAATTTCATCTAAAGGATTTACAACTTTACCTATGGGATTTGTAGCTTTGTCAATGACTTATAAGTAAGTCTTATTATAAACATTCTGTCATGCAAAAAGCAAATATCTACTCTTTCATAAATGACTACTATTTTCTGCTCAATATGAATGGGCTAAAAACGAATGCCCTAATGCGGAAAGCAATGGATTGCAGGACACAAAATGCAATGGATGAAAAGCAACGAATTCATGATTTCTTCTACTGCTTTCTTAAACTAGTCAAAGCTATAGCGTCAACTACAGTCTTTCTCCTAAGGTTATCATCAGAATGAACAAAACAATAGTAATAATTAGAGGAGTAAAAGAAGATTTGTGTCAAAAATTTACTTACACTTTCTCCTTTCCAGCTTCAACTCAGCCAAAGATGTCTCACGCAAGGTTCATCTCCTATATGCACCAATAGTTTCTCCTTCAGATTGATGCTTGAGTAATATGTTTTATTTATTTCAAGCGTAATTTGTTATTTTTACCTAAATTTATAAAAGACAAATTAAACCTCATATCCAATTTGTACTTTTAAATATTTAACTATCCAAATTATCTTTTTAAAATTCACTTGGATTTTCTTTATCTTTTTCCCTATAAGAAAGCCTTGAACAACATAATGGAGCGGATCAACTTTATTTAATTCATGGTCAGATTGCTATAACATAAAGGAAGGCTAATTTAAATATAAGAGGTAGTTGACTAATTTAAATAGATTAAGGGAGTCAAATAAATCAATTAATTATAACTAATATGAGAACTAATTGTTAATTTAGGTAGATTAAAAAATATATAATATGAATTCATTTTAAAGAGTTAGATTTAATCATAAGTAACTGATTTATTTATTTTCTTTAACTTATTTAAATTAGTTAACTAACTTTTATATTAAGAATCGGAGGAAGTAATTGGTAAGTAGATTTAACATTCACATATGATAAACGCCGGTGATCATCAGCATTTTGATTTGGCTGCTCCAGCAACAAAGTGTATTTTATGGTAGCCTTTTCCACATTCACGGGTTGCAAGAATATCCAATTTTATTTAATTAAGCATTAAATTAAATCGGGATAATTATTGTGTAATCCCACAGAAGAATTTAATTATTAAAATATTTTATAATAAATAAGTAGCATAAATGATAATATCCAATACAGGATATGATGACAACATATTGAATATTATTTATTTATTGTGAGACTTTTTAATTATTAAATTGTTTATATAGGATTAGACAATAATTCTCCTATTTCAATTCCATTAAAGATAGCAATAACATAACAACAATGAGATATAGATACAAAGTAAGCTTTTGTCTTACATTAAGGATAACCCTGTTTGTTGCATGCATCTTAATAACCTTGGATCTATTCTTTAGGTTGCTAAAATCTGATTTGTCAAATCCCTTCTCTAATTGATGTTTTATTTTCCCCAATCCCTGAACTTTATGTTCAATGATTCGCGCAGACTGCTCAGCACTTCCACAAGAGAACGTGGCTATTTCAGCTGTCTTTTGATGATCTTTAAATTTTAGCTGCATGGAAAGGTAATCATATGCTTCTAAGGAAGCATAACCAGGTAGCTGATGGATTAAAGAAAGCTTATACATTTTATAATTTTTGGGAGTTTATCCCCTTTGGAGACTTTAGTTCCTAATGAGAGTTTAGGAATTATTTTCCCACAATTAAGTTTCTTGTACTTTGGGCATATTCCTCATTTGTAACAAAAAAATGTTTTAATGGTTACCTTTAACAATATAAAATACCCTTTCTAATTCATATTATAGAGCATCTTCTATAAAAAAAACTTTAATCCTTAATACAACTTGGAGGAGTTATGTGAATATAAAATACATCTGTAGCTATACTAATATTTTAAAGTTGAATAAGACGTTGAGCTAAAAAGGTTAGTTGCGGTTCAAATAGTCAAATTGGTTGAGCTATTTGGTCGGATTAATGATGTCATAAGTAAATAAAAAATTAATAAAATGTAATTATATACATAATATATACAAAAAATAAATCTATAATAAGTATAATTGTCAACATAATAACACTACAATATTTAAAGTTTTAATTAAATAGCACCAATAGTCTAAGAATATTGTTGTCCTTTTGAGATAGTCAATTTTTAAATTTTTTGTACACTTTTTAATATTTTCATTACGTTTGGCAAAAAAAACTTACCATTTAATGAAAACCATTTTAGTTCTCAATCTAATTCTAAGTTTCATTTTAATAACAGCTCAACTCTAGTCTAATATGACTCAATACAAGTCCACATTTTAAACTGATTAAATATAAATTCTAACTTATATTACTATAACCCAATAATCAAAACTCATTTCCCATCATTATATTATATTATAAATCATCAAAATCCTAACACTTTCTTCAAACCCTAACTCCAAAATCTATTAAAGTAAAAATCAACTAAAACTAAACCGATTAAACACTTAATATATTCCATATAATCTATTTAAAATCAAAATATTTGATCAAAACCTTAGCCATAACAAAATCCACCAGGAGCCCAAGAATTTCAAAACTTTGAAATCTGAAAATTAAGAGAAACTAGGAGAAAATCATGTTTTCACTTATCAAAGAATTAGGAAGCTCAAGAATACTCTACAGGACCAAAAATGCAAATCCTAACAGAGCCCAATGGTTTTCTTCCTCTTTTTCATTTCAATTTTTGAGCAACTAACACCCCTCTTTTATAAAATCTGCAACATTAGCGCCTGGGCGCTATTGCTCTCTACCCTAGCCACCACCTAGGCACTGATTTGAGCGCCTGGGCGCTAGTGCTCTCTGCCTCAGTCACCGCCTATGCACTGGTGCTCACTGCCTGGGATGAGTTGTTTGAAGGTGAAGTATGCGGAAAGGGGCATCTTAATAGGAAAAGGTAGCTTGTGTGTTCTTGTTCCATGTTTTCTCGGTAATTGTGTGTACCCTACCCTATTACTTGTCCTTTTACAGATTCATGTTCTCAGTAGTAGAAAAATGCTATGCTTTTTCTAAAAATGGAAAATTTAAAAATTTAATGCACTTTTGCCTTGGTTTTAAATGTTTTTGAAGGATTAAAACATGTTTCAAGAGATTATTGTTGCATTTGTGATTGATTGTGACTTGGAAGTTAGCATTATGAAGTGAAACATTATAGGACATTAAGATTGAGAATGGTACGTTCTTTAATTCCAGTGAATGGATTTGGAAAACTTAGCTTGATTGGAAGGAATTTGGGCCTTTATTTTTTATTCTGTGTATTCACTTGTCTCTTATATTCTCTCAAACTTGTTTAAACTCTTTTCAAAGCCACATTTCGCATTTGTATCTCTTGAACATGGCATTCACTTCATTTAGCTAGAATAGCCAAATAGCCAACCCTTTGAATGCATTACCCTTTGCTACCCTCTTGTGCCTACTAGCTAATGATCATTCATTTATTACTCAATCATTGCATAGTCCCTCACATCATTATTCTTGAAATTTGTGGCATCCTTAATTTTGACACCATTATGATATATCCGTAAGCGTTATAGTTAAGACATGTCATTAAATAAAACCCATAAATTGTACGAGGGCACTCTAGAATTATTTGGAAAGCCCTTGAACTCATTTACAGGAGAAAAATATCATTATATCCTTATCTTGGTCAAATTAATACTGAGTCTATTTAGATAAGAGTTTAAAAAAGAGTTTATGAAAAAAAGGCTTTTGGACCACTTTTACATAAAAGACTTTTGGAGAAGAGTTTATAGAAAAAAATAGTTTTGAATAAATGAGTATTTGGATAGTTATTACTAGAAGTACTTTTGTAATTAGAAAATTACTATAAATGGTATAATTTTATTAAATATATGAGAGATGAGAAATGAGAAATAGTAGAGAGGAGAGAGGAGAGGGGGTGGAGAAGAGAGGGGGTAAGAAAAAGTAAGGGTAAAATAGTAATTGGGTAGTACATAGGCTTTTTTCTGTTTCAAAAGCTAATCTCAGTAGCTTATATAAAACATTGGTTTTAAACCATGATTTGGTCTAAAAACTCTTTTGGATAAATATGACTATTTATTTTAAAATTTTTTTAAACTAATATTTTGTCTAAAAAAATTTCTAAAACTATAGTTTGTGTGTTTTCTAAATACACTGTTTTCAATTTTTAGAAAGATTCAGTGGCTTTACTTTAGAAATTCATTGCTCAAGTTATACGAGCTCCAATTGACATAATTTAGGAGTTTTTGGAAAGCTTAGGATCACTAGTTCGTAAATAAAAATTATCATAGCTATTATAGATAATTTACTATGCGTTATTCCACAAATCATGAACCATGTTATGAACACAAGTTAATCTGGACAGTCAAGTTTGATCATCATAAAACCATAAAGCCATATCAGGGCATGTAAACCATTTATGACTCAATATTACATGTCGAGGCATTATATTGAATTTACTCAACTCATGGAAATTGTTATACATTTTACAACTTATAGCAAATAATACCATATATAAGAATTTGTCACTTCATTCACTTACCCTTGCTTCTTGCTCTAACTCTTCATGTGGAAGCTCATAATCTAGTATGGTTAGTTTTTGGAGTGTGAGGTTTGAAAAAATCTAAGTAGCAAACAATTATCATTCAAACAATCAAGTTATGCTTCTATCATTAAATTCAATAACAAGTAGCTAGCATTGCCAAAGCTTACACATAATCAAGAACATGCACATAAACGTATAGAATTATCAACCATGGCTATGATACAATTCAACTGTTTGTCAAACTGATCATATTAAAATAATATAATTTAATAAAAATATTCATATTCAACTATGAACAAGTTAGTATTTAAATAGAAAGAACAACTCAAGACAGAATATTTTAATACACGTATGTCTCTCACAACTATTTGATGGTAATAAGAAAATACAACATTGATAATACATATTTGTCCTTACAATCCTTCAAAAACTATAGAATAACAAAACAACAAAACACTAGAACATAGTCACTATAATGATTAATGGTAGTTTGATTTAGTCAAAAAAAAAAAAAAGAAATCCATAAAGTAGTAATAAATTAAAGTAATAAATCTATTTAATAGTTGTCTAAATCCACTAAAAAAAAAAATAGATTTTTTTTAAAAGTAAGCTTGACGTGGGTCACACCTGGTCAACATAAATCCGAGTTTGGAGAATCAGCCAGACCAAACAGTTGATAGGTTGCCAGTTGATAGGTTAACCCAACTTGTATAATTTGGATTTTAGTACCATACTTTAAACTTAACACTCTCAGCCTCATTAATAAAAAATGTGGATTAAACAAATTTAAAATAATAACTCAATAATTAAATATTGACAAAATATATCTAAATTTATAGACATTAAAATACAAACATATATTCTTTATTGGCATTTAATTGCACACTCATGACTTAAGTTTGATGAATAAGTATTTTTGTTAAATGAGATTAACGATGTTAAGTTTAAATGAGTAAACATATATTTTTAAATTTAAGGGATTAAAATAAAAGTTAATATAAATATAAAAGACTAAATATATGTTCTATCTAATTTATATATAGACATATGTAGTTCATTACATTTTACAGTATAGTTTCATATGAATAATATTTTTTAAAAGGAAATAATATTTTGGGAAAATAATTTTTTTAGCTTTTCAACTATTGACTTGCTCATAACTCAATTCTCAACTATTATTCTGGGTAACTCAATCCTTAAATTTTTTATTCATCTAAAACTTAGTCTCTAAATTTTTTCCATTTAATAATTTAATCCTGTTAATACATAATGGGAGCTTCAACTCAGCTGATGTGTATTTGATAAAAAAGTTGAAAAAAAAAACAGCACCTGGACTCTGACCTGATTTCTTCATGGTCCAGCAAAGTTAGAAACGCCACCCAGCTCCTAACTCCTCCACCACGTGCTCCGACTCAATCTGCCAACTTAGCGTCTCCCTCGTTTGCTTCTTCAACTCAGTTCGAGCAAGTCATCACATGGGTCTCAACTCCCTAGATTCTTGCTGGCAGTTCGTGAAATTCTTGACTTTATTTTGGAAATAATTGGGTATCATATAATTGTGCGGACTTTAAAATCTTAGCAAATATATTTGACATTAAAAATACTTGCATAACGTTGCTGATGTGGGGAAGCGTCAGAGGCAAGAAGTCTACTTTAATGAAAATTTAAAGGACCCCTGTGTAGTCACATCTGTACAGCTTGGCATCAGCTGTGGACTTCACCGACGGCGAGGGTGAAGAAGCAGAGGAGGGTGACGCTACTAGAGGCGGTGGAGTCGGAGCACATGCCGGAGGAGTTAGGAGCTGGGTTGCGTTTCTAAGAAATCAGGCTAGAGTCCAGATGCTATTTTTTTTTCTATTTTTTTTAATCAAATACACATAAGCTGAGTTAAAGGCCACATTTGCAATTTTTAATAATGCTAAGCAATATTTTTTCCATTAGGATAATTACTTGATTGCTCAAAATAAAATATGTATTAAAAGGATTAAATTATTAAATGTGAAAAGTTATGGGATGGAGTAAGTTATACTTAAGGGTGTGTTTGGATTAGCTTTTGAAGAATAGATTTTGGAGAGAATAGATTCTGGAGAATAGATTTTGGAGAAAATAGATTCTGGGAAGAATATATTTTGAAGAGAATAGATTTTGGAGAATAGATTTTGAGAATAATAGATTATGGGAAGAATAGATTTTGAAAATAGAGATATTTGGATGATTAGTAGAATCACTTTTTATATTAATAAATTACTAAAAAGGGTATGGTTTGATTAAAGTATGAAAGAGGAGAGAGGGTAGAGAAGAAATAGGAGAGAAGAGAGAGGAGAGAGGAGAAATATGAGAGAGGGGAGAGGGGAGAGGAGAAATATGAGAGAGAAGAGAGGAGATAGTATGAAGAAGAGAGAAGAGAGGAGAAAGGAGAAATATGAGAGAGGGGAGAGGGGAGAGGAGAAATATGAGAGAGAAGAGAGGAGATAGTGTGAAGAAGAGAGAAGAGAGGAGAGAGAGTATAAGAAAAAAGTATGGGTAAAATAGTAATTGAATAATCTATAAGCTCTTTTACAGTTCCAAAATCCATTTTCAGTAGCTTATTCAAAACCATGGTTTCAGACCGAGATTTTGCCTAAAATCAATTCTGGACAAAAATGGCTGTTTGGCTCAAATTTTGTCAAACCGAGATTTTGTTCTAAAATTAATTCTGGACAAAAATTGATGTTTATGTGAAATTTTTTTAAACCAAGGTTTTGCCCTAAAATTCATTCCTAAACGTGATGCCAAACACGCACTAAGTCATAGTTGAGAGATTGGTAAATTTTTATAACTTTTTGAAAATTATTAAAGATAGATTGTAAGATGAAATTATATTTTTAACCAAGTTATTCTATCATTGTATTATTACAAAATAATCTATTTGTTTAGAAAATTAATTATTACATATAACAAAATTAAATTTTATTGATTGATCATTCAAATTCAAAATTCCCTCAAACACTAGTTTGGTGAATAATCATAAATGGAGGTGTGTGAATACAATTCCATTTGTTGATTCTGGGTTTTTATCTTATGTTACATCTTTCAGTATATTGTATAGATGATACAATTATTTCTTTGTTGTATCAATTTCCATAAAAAATTATCAATGTTCTTATCTGATTTATTTAGTAATTATCAAGAAATAAGAAGAATTGATTTTAATGAAACATAAAATGAGTATTAATATAATTTGTCTTTGTTTTTCAATAAGTGTCTAATGATGATTCACTAGTTATTGTGAAAATATTTTAATTATTATATTATTATGAGTAAGAATATATAAACCCCCCAATCTATTTTAAAAATATATATAAACCTTCATTAAAACTATAGTGGATGTTACACAAACTAGGGGTGAACAAAAACGAACCGAACTGAAATTTTAAAAATTTTTAGTTTTCGGTGTTCGGTTAGGTTAGATTAAAAAAAAGAAAAAATTTAACCAAAACACTTTTTTTTAGTACAACCAAAATACCTAATTATATAGGTAAGTTGGGCTATTTATTGATTCCAAGTCTACATATTTAATAGTCCCCCCCTTAAAAAACAAAGCCCAAAGCCCAAAAAGAGAAACCATACACTCCGCCATGACTTTTCTACACCCATCACATCTAATTATAGATGAGGTCATTGAAAAGATATTTTAATTTTTAAATATTTAAATTTATATATAAGAATAATAAATATTTTATTTTATCTAATATTAGTATTGTTTAAAAAAAATATTTTTAGATTATAAATAAACTCAATTTTTTCTTAAAAAAAGCTCATACCAATAAAAAAAAGGGAAAAAGACAAAAAAAATCCACATGAAAATCAAAAGGACAGATTAGGCATCTGAAAATTGGAAAAGATAAATTGGGCAGAAGGCCCAATATGTCTTTTAGAAATTCTGGGGCAAAGACTAAAATAACCCTCATTATAAGAGGATACTATAGTAACACGAAGATGTAAATCCTATTGAAAAAGTTACAAATCCCATTGAGGGAGTTGTAAATACCATTGGCGAAGTTGCAAATTCCCATTGATGAAGTTGCTAAGTACTGTACAAAGTTACAACTTGCATTGAGAAAATTACAAATCACATTGGCGAAGTTACAAATTCCCATTGATAAAGTTGGTAATTACTGTGCAAGTTACAACTTGCATTTAGGAAGTTGTAACTTGCATTGAAGAAGTTGTAAATTACATTGAGGAAGTTGCAAATCCCATTGATGAAGTTAGTAATTACTGTACAAGTTGCAACTTGCACTTAGGAAGTTGCAACTTGCATTGAAGAAGTTGCAAATTGCATTGAGGAAGTTGCAAATCCCATTGAGGAAGTTGCAAATCCCATTGATAAAGTTATAAATTCCCATAGATAAAGTTAATAATTATTGTACAAGTTGCAACTTGCATTTAGGAAGTTGCAACTTGCATTGAAGAAGTTACAAATTGTATTGAGGAAGTTGGTAATTACTGTACAAGTTGCAACTTGCATTTAAGAAGTTGCAAATCTCATTGAGAAAGTTATAAATTCCATTGGCGAAGTTGCAAATTCCCATTGATGAAGTTGGTAATTACTGTACAAGTTGCAACTTGCATTTAGGAAGTTACAAATCCCATTAAGGAAGATGCAAATTGCATTGAGGAAGTTGCAAATTTCATTGGACAAGTTACAAATCCTATTGGGCAAGTTCCTAATCTTTGTGCAAGTTCCAACTTTAATTGAGGAAGTTGCAAATTGTATTTAGGAAGTTGCAAATCCCATTCGAGGATTTGCAAATCCCACTGAGAAAGTTACAAGTCCCATTGAGATACTTGCAAACACCATGAGGAAACTTGCAAATCCCCTTCTGCAGTAACTTGCAAACATCATTGGTATACATTAACAGAATGCGATATCTGAGACAAATGCATTGAGTAACGAGTTAAAATATGCCATCCTACAAGCTATGCTTTTGAATATAACACTACTCCAAAATGAAATCTCCATTAATACATCACTATTGTGGAAGTTATAAACACTATTAGAGGACTTGTAAATCTCATTAGACGAGTTGTAAATCCCATTACAAGACTTGCAAACCTTACTAGATGAATTGTAAATGCCATTGTTGAAGTTGTAAACCCGAAGACAAAATGTTACAATTCCATTGTTGTAAATGTGAAATGGAAAATATGTACATAGCCATTACAAAATATAATCGTAGTCATTACAAAGTTTAACAATATATAAGTCAAACATTGAAAAGTGATTAACTAACTTTGAACATCAGTTGGTCAATAGCTGAACTTTTCAAAAATGTAACATCAGTTGGTCAACCCAAAATTTTCAATTCAAGGTCTTACCATGGACACCATTCTTCTATTCTTTTAGGTTTTCCCTTATTTAGTTTCTTTGGTATTATTAAAGTTATACTTTCATCCATGAAAAAATGTCAATTCATTCCAGCTATCATGTTGTGATGCAAAACACAAACCTCCAATAGAACAATTACGAGTCCCACTAGCCAAAAATTCACAAATTCCCAAACTACAAATACACAGAAATAACATACATCAACAAAACTAATTGATGGGTCTTTTATTTTCTAAATCATCAGATGCTATAGAAGACATGCTTGAGAAAGTTCACTAGCTTATTTACTTCAAACTTCTATTGAATTAGTTCTCCTTCATTTTGTGTCAGCTTAACTGCTAAAGCTTCCACTTGCACATAATTAATTTTCCATACATTTCCTTCCTCCAGTCAACAAATGTTTTGAATTTTGAAGAGAGCAATGTAGTCAATATAATTCAGTTGCCTAAGAAAACTAAACCATAGAAATAGCATTCTCTACATCCTCTTAATGTTTTCCTTGCAAATGGCCTTTTAAGGATTCTAATGCATCTCTTAGCTTTTTCAAAAGAACATGCCCCTCTAAAGATGGTATCTCTCTTAGCTTCATCTGAAACCATTAATAAAAAATCTTAGTATTCTTCATACCATCATTCTGAATTTTATAGAAAATATGGCCTAATAACACAAGTACCTCATCAAACAACTTAGTAGCTGTAGTCAAGTTCTTGTCAAATTTGCTGGCAAGGTCACGAACTAAGAGGCATTTATATTGATATGACAAGTTAGATACTTCTTTCTCAATAACATCCTTCACGGAAGGCCCATGGTTTTTCTCCATTGGCTCTTCAACAATTTGGTTATCAGGTCCAGGTTTATATTTTAGAAAACTATTAGAAACAAAGCTAAAATCAGCTGAAATAAGAGGAAATGCTTCCATTGGCATCTTCACTTTGACTTTAGGGCTTCTCTTCATCATGGCTCTCTTCAGTGTTATGCTAGAATTAAAATGCAATATTGTTCAAAAAAAATTCCCAACATTGAATCTAAAGTAAGACAAAGTTAAAGACACAAACAGAAGTTTTTTCCCTTTTTTGTTCTAATAACTTAAATTTTCCAAAACTAAGCTGTCAAATGTAAAATTAAGTTCTTGAAGCACTGTCTAACCCAAATAAACAAACAGACAAAGAAAGAAAGAAAAAGAATCTAATTAGTCATTGATTATCCCCCACAACTCAACAAACATACAAAAACATATAGATGCAGAAGAATTTCAACCGAGGTTGTCTTAATCCAGTAAAAAAACAATAATAGGAAAAATATTGTAGAGAATGATGCAGACACTGACAAATAATGATAAAAATATAAAAGAAAAAATGAATTGTAAAAAAGCATTAATATGAGATCATAGAAGAGAATTGCCAGGAAGACAGTGTGTTTTCGGTGGTAGAGGCCACCATTAATGACCAACTTCTGAACTACATTCTTAATATCATGTAACCTCCTTGCCAAATTTAGTTAACGTGAGAAAACAATCTTCACTTGATGTCAACAACTTGAAATAAAATACAAAGCTCATCAAGCAGAGGTTCCTCGTCGTTAAAGTTTACAAATTTACCTGCGAGGGGGCCTCCGTAAATTGTGCCAGAAGGGGCAGTTGTGGCTGCAAACCCTATGTCAAAGGATATGAAGAGAATGCCAAAATTGGATGGTTGAGGGGTTGAAACAACGCCATAAAAACCCACCTCTACATAATATTTGCTTCACCGGTGGTGGGGTTACCATGGAATTGAAAAACCTTTGGCGACACCGTGAAACAAATCCCTTCAGCTGATGCATTCTTAGTTTCATTGTCTCATTTTTTCTTCAAATGCTTTAAGGGTAATTTGGTCTTCTCACTTAAATTTATAAAGGACAGATTGTACCTATTGCCCAATCTGTCCTTTTAGATATTCATGTGCCCATTTTGTCATTTTCAAATTCAAATGGTTGTTTCTTGTCTTTTTCCCAAAAAAAAATCCCCAAGCACCTTGTGTCAATCCCTCCTCGACTCTTGAAATCCCGCATTAGCCCTTCATGCTCCAGTGTTCATCTCGTTGATGTCGGTCATTCCCTCCCTCCTTCTCCTTTATCATTCATGGCTTCACGCTTTGTATCTCGCATCTCGACTTCACCTTTGTCCTTCTTCACTGTTCATGACTTCATGATTCAAGCCTTCAATCTCATCTTTTGATCATCATCTCCAGTCTTCTCACCTTTTAGGGTCCGTTTGGCTCAATAGAAGAAAAATATGGAGAGGGATTTTAATAGTAAGAAAATAAAAGAAAGAAAGATAAAAGATTTTATTATTAATTTATTTATATTAATATTAAAGTAAAGGTTGGTTTGGTACGAGAGATTTTGGGGGGAGGGGAGGGATTTTGCTCCCCTCCCCTTATTTGAGAAATGATAATATTTAGAAGGGGAGGGAATTTTTTTTTAAAATTTTCCCACTCTTAAGATTTACCTCCTCTCTAAAATTGGGAGAATTTGAATAGGAGATGCAATATTTTTATTTTATAATATTAATATACTTACACTTTTTGTAATATCATAATATTACCTATATATTATATTTTATTAAAATATTCTATAAAATAATATAAGGGTAAATTTGTCTATATAAAAATATTTTCCATTCCCTCCCTTCTTAAATCAAACAAGTTAACATGAAAATCTCTCCCCTCCCATTCTGTAATGTTAATCCAAACAATGTAATAATAAAATTCCTCATCTTCCCTTCTTTCCCTTTCCCTCTATTAAAATCTCTCCCCTTACTTTCCCTCTATTGAGCCAAACACAAGCTAAGGGAGGGGAGGGGAGGGATTTTCATGTTAACTTATTTGGTTTAAGAAGGGAGGGAAGGAAAAATATTTTTATATAAACAAATTTATTTTTATATTATTTTATAGAATATTTTAATAAAATATAATATATAGGTAATATTAAAATATTATAAAAGTTATAGATATATTAATATTATAAAATAAAAATATTGTATCTCCCCTCCAAATTCCCTCAATTTTAAAGGGGAGGTAAATCTTAGGAGGAGATCATCTCCTCTTAAAATTTATTATTTCCCGAACAAGGGGGAGGGGAACAAAATCCCTCTCCTTCAATTCCTTCCCCTAAAATCCCTCATACTAAACCAACCCTTAATCTCATTTCTTTATCATGGCTTCATATTTGAATACAGAATCTGTGGAAACATTTGGTTTTAAATCTGTGTTTGATTTTTTTATTGCCCACTCAGTTTATCATAGTTTTATTCTGATTACATCTAGATCCGACTCACGTCGCACACCTAACTATAGTAGGTGAGTCTCCCAACAAGGATTTTTTTATAGATACTAAGGTTTAAATTTAAAATCTCATTTAAATGATATAAAATCGGTTATTACTCTTATCAACCTCTATTGCTTGTGTTTGATTTTGTTTACACTTGAGTAGAGTTTAATTTTTATAAATATTGTAGCTGATATCAGTAATGGATGACTGTAACTGTTTTTTTAATTATTATAATTCTTTGATCTTAAATTCGGTTTTAATTGAAACGAACCGAAATATTTCGGCTAATTCAGTTTTGATTAATTTGATTATTCAGTTTTGGTTCGATGTAGGGATGAGCAAAACTGAACTGCACCAAACACAAAACCGAACCTAATTCAATTTCAGTTTTTCTGTTTGGTTATTTTGAATTTTATTTTCGGTTCGGATTTCAGTTTCTGACAATTCGGTGTTCGGTTCGGTTACTGAAAGGAAAATGGGAACATTGTAATTAAGTCTCGTCTAATTGCAAAGAAGTCTCTAAAATCATGGAACGACTGTGAACCATGGAACTTAATTTTTTCTAGTTATGAAATGACAGGCTCTCCCCGAAACACGGAAGAACTTCTCCGTAACTGTGTCTCACCCATTGTCTGCCGTTCGCCTCCGTAACTGTGTCGCACCCATTGTCTCATCTCTACTTCGTCATTGTTGTGGTCGAAAGCTCGCAGCTAACCTCCATCGTTGTGCCAGTCGCCTGTCGCCTCTCACCCCATGGCATGTTCTCCACCCCCAATATCTGCATTCTTGTTCCCTAATTCTTCATTTCCCAGAGACCGAGCTTCACCCCATGCTTTTAACCCAAGAGCAATGGCCAAAGAGCTTTACTTCAACCATGATGGCTCAACAACGAAGAAGCTTCTGGTTTCGATTCTAGACTCTAGTTCGTTTTAAAGTCTTCAATTTTGTTTTAGCTTCACAAGATTTTAGTGAGTTGGTTTGGTGTGGGTAGGCAGGGGTGGACATGGCGGCCGAGCTTCTTGGAGTTCCATTAGCTCCCTAGGGCAGAAATGTTGTGTTACCAAACAAGTATGGGCCACCCAAGATAGTAAATGATGGAGAAACTATTCTCGAACAGGTAGATTTCAACGAAGCAGATTTTACTGCTTCTTTGGATTTCAATTTTCAACAGTCAAGTACATGAATGCAGTGTTGCTTTGGGATTACAAAATTTGTTCTTTATGTTACTCTTTGATTTTTCTTTCTTATTTCCATTATTGTAGATTTCTGTTTATGCTGGGAAAATATTTAGGCCAAATTTATGGAATCGTCTGTGGCATGTAACATTGCATATGTGGCAAACTTTATCTATTAAATTGATTAATGATATACTTTAAAGATTAGTAACTTATTAATAACTGTGTTAACAATTTAACATAGCTGAAATAGTTTGCGGTACCAATGCTTACAACTTATGCACCAGCGCCAGTTTCTAGACACTTTTACATTGGGTAGCTTCTTTACACCTTCAAATTCTGTCCTCTCTCAGAAGTAATTATTCTGTTAAACTTCTTTTTTCCATTTTCACAAAGGCATTATACCTAGTTTTAATCTTACTTTCTTTATCATGATATATCATAGTTAAATTTGTTTAGGTTTGTACTTGAGGAAGTTTGAAATTGCTAGTCATTTTATCTGTGAAGTATTTGTTTTTTCGGCTTAGAATAGATAATGAATTTTAAGTGATTTTTCTCAACTATAACAATTAGAAATAATGATAAATTACACGTGTTCTTTCTACAGGAAAAAAATATTTTGTAATCAGATTCATAAACATCACTCTAGCTTCTGCTAGCCATCCCTGATAAAAATTGTTTCGATTGAATTAGAAGATCCATTGGAGAATGTGGGAGTTAAATTGGTGAGACAAGCTGGTGCAAAAACAAATGACCTTGCTGGTGATGGCTCTACTACATTAGTTGTTCTTGCTCCTGGCCTAATCACTGAGGGGATAAAGGTACAACTAATCAAGTACATACTGCAAGGGGTATCCTATCTACATTAACTATGTTAAATCCTTGCTTTTGATCCCAGACATGTTACCATGTTAATGACTCTGCAGCGTTGCCTAGAACAGGTGTTATAATTTTTCTTTGTATAGGTTATTGCAGCTGGAAAGAATCCTATTCAAGTTGCCCATAGGATCAATAAAACAGCAACGGCGCTTGTTTTTGAATTAGCTTTGATTTTGAGAGAAGTGAATAGTCTATCTTATGAACTCTAGTATTTTATTCAAGTTATTTCCTAGATGATTGAATAGGTTCAAAATTATAATGGCAAATATCTTATTTCAGATGCCAATTAAATTATATATTTTTCTGCCTGCTGACTATTACATTATCTGTAGTTTTAAATTTTGTGAATTTCATTTATAACCCTAGCAACATTTGTAGATTGAAGATAATCATCTTATAGATATTGTAGCAGTCATTGCTAGTAATGATTATGCTGTGGGGAAATTAATCTCTGATGTTGTTGGATGAGTAGGTAGGAAAGGAGCGGTGACAATTGAAACTGAAAAGAACACTGAAAATAATTTACAGATTGCTGAAGGGATGCAGTTTGATCATGGATATCTGTCTCCATATCTCGTCACTGATCGAAGAAAGATGATTATGGAGTTCCATAACCGCAAGGTAGGACGAGTATTTAGAAGTCAGGCATCAATTGTGATAGTTACAAAGGCATCGAGCAGGAAGCGCTAGCTCTAGTAATTGGAAATAAACTTCGGTGTGCAGAAGGCAGCTGCTATTAAGGAGCAAGAGAAGATGTGTGTTAAGCAATTAGTGAGCATAAGTGTGTAATTAGAAATATATTACTTAATCACTAAGTTAATAATTAGTGATAACTTATATTATTAGAAAATTTAAATTAATTTAATATTTTATATTGTCTATTAGCTAATTGATCATGTGTTACGTTGAATTATTTAGTTTCATAGGAAATTTGACAACAAATTAATACTTTTTTATTCATTTTTAATCTATACAACCACGCCATGACAATTGAAATATGAAGGAATAACAACATCCTAGTGAAGAAATGGTAACTTGGATATTTTTATTTCTAACTAATTGACAAGTGATTTATATGATTTTAAACAATTATAACTCTGCAGAGAAAAAAATAATAACTTCAATAAGAAGGAATGAAACCCCATTTAGAAAAAAATAACAACTAGGGGGTATTGGTTCCTAATCATTAGAATAAATCAAAATATACAACTGGGAAGGAAAATAACAATTTCACTATGAAGAAATAACAACTATAATATAAAGGAATAATAATTTGGCCATATTTATTACCATATATTTGGGAGACTCAAAAGGCACTAGGCACGCTAGCCCAACAATTGGAATGAACAAGAAAACATGACTATGGGTAAGAAAATAACAACTCTACTATAAAGAGATAACAACTCTATTGTGAAATAATAACAATTTGGACACATTTCTTCCTAGCTATTTGATAAATGATTTAAATGATTTTAAGTAATGATAACTCATATAAAAAGTAACAACTGGGAGGTATTGGTTTCCAACACTTGGAATGAACCAAAACATGCAATTGGGTAGAAAAATAACAACTTAATTGTGAAGGAATGCCAATACACTGGTGAATAAATAACAACTTAGGTATATTTTTCCCTTCAATTTGGGATCCCTAAAGACACTAGCTACGCCATTCCAATACTTGGAATAAACAAAAAAAACTTGAGTTTTTGTAGAAAAATAACAACTCTATCACAAATGAATGATAACTCTATAATGAAAGAATAATAACTTGGGCATATTTCTTCCCAGCTATTTGAGAGACATAAAATACACTGGATGCGCCAACCTAACACCTAGAATGAACAAAAAGAATATAGCTCTGGGTAGGAAAATAACAACTCCAACAACAATAAATGACAATTTCCTAAGGAAAAATACATTTCTTCCCAACATCATTCTGGTGATAATATAATTTTATATATATGTAATTTACAATTACACTAATTCTTCGTATTAAATATAAAAGCAATACAACACACATAGTCACCTTCATCAAAATCTATCCTATTATCCAAAAAGTAAAGATTGATTAAAATTACAAAAAATTACTTTCTTGACTTTCTACGTGTATTTACACACAAATGTTTCTGATTGTCTCTGGTCTGCAGAATGTGAGCTTCTTTCAATGACATTATCAAACTATTGGAGGAGGAAATTCAAAATACCTGTGTGAAACAGGGGAAGTTTAGAAGACCTCTAAAGCGACAATAGTATGAAAGATAAAAAAGGCAGACAGTTTCCCACCAGCATTGAAATTTGCAATATCAAGAGAAAACTTAGTTTTAAGATATTTACAAACCAAATTAAATACCATCTGCTACTGAAACGATTGAAATTTGAAAATACTAAAGTCCACGAGGCCCTGCTTGTTCATCAAAAACCTGAAGATATGACTTGCTTCCCCAAAAATTTAAATCTATTTATTGGTTTATTTTATGCATTTTTCTCAATATAGAACTTTTTCTGTAGGATTCTCACTATAGTGTTCTGATAATGATGGTAAAAGTGCATTTCAGAAGAGAAAAATAGAGTACCTGATATTCTTGAAAATACACAAATCGTGCACAGATGGAGAAGAATGTCCACGCTGAAACATGGGAACAATAATAATTGCATCAAATAAGGACAGCCCTTCATTCAACCTTGTCATCTCTGCACACATAGAAATACCTATGTTAGTATTCATCACGACTTAGAACTTGGTCATCATTCGTGAGAACTCGATAACATCTGCTGAGTAGTAGAAAAATAATCACTATAAGATACATAAGGAATACAACATTGGTGTATTTCTCAGCCAACTGCTCAGGTGTATAGACTGAAAAACAATTATTCAACCTAACATGAGCTTGATACCATTAAAGGACATTGATTAGAGATGCATGATCTGCAAGGTTAGAAGAATTGAAATTAAACATTACCCATAAGTGAGCACAAAGAACCCATTAAATCAATTGGAAATTATAATGCAAGAACATGAAATGCTCCTTCCTAACTTCAACACATGAAAAGCCTTATATAATTAAGGCTGACAGTTTTCTTACCAGTAATTTCCCTACAAAAAAAACTGTGAGCTGCAGCGATTATTTTGTAGCGGTTATAATTAACACTATAAATGCTTGACTTTATAGGGGTTTAGCTCTACACCGTTATAACTTTGTAGCCATTTGACAATGAATAGTGTCATCGACGATATTTATAATAGTTATAACTGCTATAAATATAGCTCTAAGTTGGTGTCACATTTTGTGACATTTGTATCAGTTATAACAGCTACAAATATGGCGCCAACTAACGCTGACATTTGTAGCGGTTCAAACTATTGCACAGGAAGAGGGAGGGAATTTTGCAAGGGTTCAAAACCGCTATAAGTTCACATTTGTAAATTGTTATAAATGTCCACAAAATAGTTATAAAGTTTCAAATATAAAATTTATATTTTCCTCCCACACAGAAGTCACTTGGACACATTTGTAATAGTTTTAAACCGCTACAAATGTCTAAATATGAAATTCATATTTTTCTCCTTACACACAAACTCACTTGGAGCCATCTGTAGCGATTTTAAACAGCTGCAAATGTCTACAAAATTGCTACAAAGTTCCAAATATAAAATTTAAATTTTCCTCACATGCGCCTTATACACCACAAAAACGCTACGAAGTTTCAAATATAAAATTCAAATTTTTCTCAAACACGTTTGTAGTAGTTTCAAACCACTACAAATGTCCATAAAATCGCTTCAAAAATATAACAATTATTATTTATTTAGTAAGCTCCAAAAATGTACACCTTGAAATAAAATTTAATTTTATTCTATTGACTTTAAAATGGATATACCTTACAGAAGCTATTTTATCAAAAATGCAAAAATAAAATTTTACATACTTTTATATTATAATTTTTGAATAATTCATTATTTGCATACAAAATTATTACAAATCCTATATTAAGTAAAATACAAACTAAGTAAGCTAGACTAGGTTTGAAACAGGCATGTAATAAAATAATGAAAGTAAATCACACCCACAATTAATACAATTTATAAACTAATAAATCAAATTACCCTACAATAAATGCCTGTTTCTGTGTTTTTACGCTTGTGGTTTTAATTAGTAAAATAAATATAAGATTAATGAATAAATGACCAAGTCCTCTGTCAAAATCTGAAGATTAATGAATGTCTGCATCGTAGTTTTCGCTATAACAGTTGTCTAAAATTAGATTTGTGGTTCAAATTGAGAGTGATTTACGTCATTGAAACTTGCTGCTAAATTTAGAAAAAGGGGGGGTGGGGGGCAATTGCTATCTTTTACTATATCAAAACTAGTTTATATAAGCCAGGACAAATGAGAATTGTCAGAACAACAAGATTTATCTCTTCTTCTTCTTCATTACAAAAACACAAATATATCATTCATATATAAAAAAAAAAGTGATTCTTTCGAAGCATAGTGAAGAAAAAATCACAAGAGGGTTCATTGTTTTCTCCAGAGCTTATTATCACGAACCAAGAAACAATGGCTCGTGGAAAGATCATGTTGGTGTTTCTGATTTGCCTCTTTGCTGGATCTTTCTCAGTGGTTAAAAGTGGAGATCCTTACGTGTTCAATACATGGGAGGTTACTTATGGAACTCTCTCTCCTCTTGGAGTTCCACAACAAGTTATTCTCATCAATGGACAATTCCCTGGACCTCGTCTCAATGGTTCATCCAACAACAATTTCGTCGTCAATGTCTTCAACAAACTCGATGAACCAATTCTTTTCACCTTCCAAGGTGTTCAACACAGGAAGAATTCATGGCAAGATGGTACACCAGGAGCTCAATGCCCTATCCCACCTGGAACTAACTACACTTATCAGTTCCAGATTAAGGACCAAATCGGAACTTTCTTCTACTTCCCCACCACCGGTTTACACCGCGCCGCGGGCGGTTACGGCCCGATTCGTGTCTTCAGCCGTCTCTTGATCCCTGTCCCTTACCCAGATCCTGAAGATGAGTTCGATTTCATGATTGGTGATTGGCACACAAAGAGCCATGCAACTCTCAGAAAGTTCTTGGACAGTGGCCGATCTATTGGAAGACCAGATGGGGTTCTAATAAACGGGAAATTGGCGAAAGGAGACGGCAAAGACGAACCACTATTCACAATGAAAGCTGGTAAGACTTATAAATACAGAGTTTGCAATGCAGGAATGAAGAACTCACTCAACTTCAGAATCCAAAACCATCCCATGAAGCTTGTTGAAATGGAAGGTTCTCACACTGTGCAAAACATGTACGATTCACTCGACATCCACGTCGGCCAATGCCTCACCGTTCTCGTCACCGCCGATAAAGAACCTAAAGATTATTACGTCGTTGCTTCAACAAGATTCTCTAAGACTGTTGTTGTGGGCAAAGGAATTATTCGCTATGAAAATGGTAAAGGCCCAGCTTCACCAGACCTACCAGAAGCACCAGTTGGTTGGGCTTGGTCTTTGAACCAGTTCCGTTCATTCCGTTGGAATCTTACTGCTAGTGCAGCAAGACCTAATCCACAAGGTTCTTACAAATATGGTCAGATTCCTATTGCACGCACAGTTAAGTTGGTTCATTCAGTTAGCAGGGGACAAGGCAAGCTTCGTTACGCAATCAACGGTGTTTCACATGTTGATCCTGAGACACCATTGAAACTTGCTGAATACTACGGAATTGTTGATAAAGTGTTCAAATATAACACCATGCCTGATCAGCCACCAGCCAATTTGGAAAATATCGTTGAAGCCCCAAACGTATTTAACATCACTTTCCGTGAATTCGTTGAGATCATCATCGAGAATCACGAGAAGAGTGTTCAATCTTATAACCTCGACGGCTATTCCTTCTTCGCTGTCGCGTTAGTGTTTCGTTACAACCCTTAAAATACTGTTACATATATGTGATTCCTCGTACCAAGTGATGAATTTCTCTGTCACGTTGGATTTTTTTTGCAGGATTGAGCCTGGAAAGTGGAGTGCAGATAAGAGGAAGAACTATAACCTTCTTGATGCTTTGAGCAGGCA
Organism: Leucaena leucocephala; assembly: GCA_037074615.1. Taxonomy (NCBI): domain Eukaryota; kingdom Viridiplantae; phylum Streptophyta; class Magnoliopsida; order Fabales; family Fabaceae; genus Leucaena; species Leucaena leucocephala. The sequence continues at coordinate 12,920,230 of CM073528.1, read as the reverse complement.
CACAATTCAAGTGTTCCCTAAATCTTGGGCAGCAATATTGTTGACATTCGACAATGCAGGAATGTGGAATTTGAGGTCGGAGATTGCTGAGAATCGTTACTTGGGACAACAGCTCTACATTAGCAACTTGTCGGAGAACAAATCGTTGAGAGATGAATACAACCTTCCAGATTTCGTGTTGAAATGTGGTATCGTCAAGGATATGCCAATTCCACCACCTGTATACACCTAAGTTATACTCTAATTGTTTTTCTTTCCTTCTTTTCCTCTTTCATATTTTTTTTTCATTTCTTTCTATTTTTTTTAGTTATTGCGTTTATATAAGAAACTTTTGATGTGAAACTTCTAGTAGAGTGTTGTAATAATTTTTGATTGAGTTTGGAATAATATATTTATTTATTTTGGTCTCTATGATCAAACTACTTCTCTAGTACATTTTTGTCCCATTATATGCATTTCAGTTTCCCCCCCCCCCCTATTTTATGTTTCTTACTGATATCTCTGATGTATAAATTAAACAATTTGTCGACAGATTTGCATATAATATCATAATTGAATTTAAATTAATTTAACTAATTAAAACAGGGAATAAAATCGTTTAAGAAAATAATGATTCGTATGGGTAAAATTAAACTGAATATTTACTCGGTGGCCAAAAGTTAATAATTTTTATTGGTGGTGGTGTGGTAATACTATTAAGAGTAAAATACTCCAATTTCTCTCGTATTTTAGCTTAATTGCACATATTTCCCCTCTATGTTGATTAATAGTTAATTAAAATAAAATTTATTTATTAATTTACCTTTCATCGTACCAAATGTTGGATACAGAGTCTATGTTGAGAGTAAGGATAGAAACATGCTAGGTCAGGATAGGTTTTGGTTGAAAAGGCATGAGTTTGTAATGTGTCTAAAGCTTGAGCTAGTACAAAGATGAGATGAACTAAAGCAGTAGCGGTTATGTCTTATGTTTTGTCTTATGTTTTACCGATTGTTTTATTGTTTGCTTTATTGTTTTTCTTGTTTGCTAATTTTGTTCTGACTTGATTAATCAGTTAAGGTATTTCTCTGACTTGATTAATCAATGAAAGTGTTTCATTTGTTTAAGCTTGCTTTTGATGTATTATCTGATTTTTCTATACATTGTCTTGATCTAAACTTCTTTTAATTGCTCTAAACCTAATCAGTTCAACTATTAAGATTTGCTAACATAAAAAAGGAAGAGAAATATTGGACTCCAATGTTTTGATAATGACAATTAAGGAAAATTTTCAAAAAGCAATTTTTAACTAATAAAGAACATTTATTGATAAGAAGTCTATTCGATAAGCTCTTCAATAAATTAAGAAGAAATTTGTGAAAAGAATTTGTTTCTAAAGAATATTTATTGAAGACCTATTCGATAAGCTTGCTTATCATTAACCTTTGATAAATGGATTATATAATCAACTGACAAAACTCTGAGTCTCTATTTTAAAACCATTTATCTTTGAAGACTTATTCTATAAGTCTGTTTATCGATAAAACCTTTAATAAATTTGAAAATGACTTATTGTATTTTGTGAAAGCATTTATCCAAGTATTTATTGATAAGATTATTACTTGACAAAGACTAATAGAAATAGCTTTGTTAAAATATCCTTGAAGATAATTTATCAAAGTCTTATTCAATAAATGGGTTTATCGATAAGGCTTTTGATAAATGAAGTAAATAAAATGATTTCTTTGTTTAAGGAACTTATCAATTTATCAATAAGCTATTTGATAAATGTGAAGTTTGTCAAGTTTTCAAAGATTCAATTTATCGAAGTACTATTTGATGAGGGCATTTATCGAAGAAAACTTCGATAAGTGTGAGAAAATTTTACTCATAAACTAGCTAACTTTAGACTTAAAGTATTACAACTTTTAAGTGATTTATCATAAGTTATTTGATGAGTCTGTTATTAGAATAACACTTCAATAAATCATATACAAAAAAATATATTCCAAGTCTGATTCAGTTATGATATTCATCTATAAGCTATTTGAAGAAGCCATTTATTGATAAGATGTACAACTATTCATTAAAGGATTTTATTCAAGTTTTATCGAAGTCCTCTTTGATAAATCATCTTATCAATGAACTCTTCGATAATTTCTAATATATTTTCAAAAGATTTTTAAAATCAGATTTTTGACATATCAGATTAAACTTAGTATAATCATTCCTATATATTTCCTATCATTGTCTATTAAACTCAATGTCTTCCTAGTATGTTTACATTATAGAGAATTTAAAAATAGTAAAGTTGTGGCTGAAAGTTAACTGTCATAAAATACATTAAATGATACTACCTACTGATGCCAATAACCAATGGCTTTGTCTCCGCTTCACTCAAGTCTTAATGTGTCTAATGAATAACTTACTAGCTGAAGCTATAAATACAAGCCAAATTGAATGTTAAAGTTAAGAAGTTCAACAACTTCATCGAGAGTATTTATACGCATTCATTATTTGCTTTTATTCTTACTCTTTTATACTCTATTTTACATTGTGTAAATAGAGAATTCTTTTGAGAGAGAAATTATTATACTTCAGTGTTTATCTAAAGTCTCTATCAAAGAGTGTTATAATTTCTCATTAATTTTAATGAGTTGCTTAAGAGTGTGAGACTCTTGATTGGATTGTGTCCTTACAGGTTGTAAGGGGGAGGAGAGGAAATTCTCACGTTGAATATACTGCGGCATCAAGAGCCTTGTAATCTTGGAAGATATAGTGAAAAATCTTATAGGGAATTTGAGGACTAGACATAGGCTAAATTGTTGGGCTGAACCAGGATAAATCTCTAGTATCAACTTCTTCTTTATATTATGCTCAATGATATCACTCTTAACTTATCTATTTCATTTCTGAAGAGTTTTAAAATTTTAAATTACCTCCAATTCACCCCTCTTGGGTATAACTATTATTCTTAGTTTTGGTATCAGAACACGTCTCTTAAAAAATGATTTTACAGTCTCAAGAACTATTATAGTGGGATTTAGTGATCGTGTATTGTCTGAGGGAAGCTCTATGATGAAGTCTCTAGGATTCAATGAAGAAAATTTTACCTTTTGGAACATGAGGATAAAGACATTTATAAAGTCTTCAGAGTAAGGGTTGTGGGATGTTATCCACGAAGGCAACTACGTTCCAACTAAAATAGTTGATGAGATAAAGGTTCCAAAAACTCCAAGTGAGTATGATGATGATGATAAAAATATGATTAACTCAATGATAGGATGGTGAATATCCTGCGGTGAGCTCTTAGTTAAAAGGAGTGCTTTAGAGTATCAGTCTATAGATCGTACAATAAATATGGTAAGCTTTGAAAATTGCCCACGAAGGGACATCTGGAGTCAAGTAAAGCAGAATCAATAATCTTACCATAGAGTTTGAGCTTTTCCAAATGAACCTAGGAGAAACCACAAGAGATATGGAAGTTAGATTGTCACACCTGATAAATTACCTAATTGCCCTTAGAAAAAGATACGGCCAAGAGGATCAAGTGAGAAAGATTCTAGATGGGTGAACCAGAGAATGTGATCCTAGGGTGACAACCATTGAAGAATCAATAGGAGAATTTATAAGGCTTGTTGATGCATTTTTTGGAAGCTTATCTAGGTTAGAGAGCAAGCAAAAGTATAAGAAAGATCTAAAAAAAGAACATTACAAAGGCATTGCTTTGCAAGCATAGGAAATTGATGATGAAGAAAATGATCCAAAAGAAGATGAGGAAATGAAACTTCTTGTTAGACAATTCTAGAAATTCTATAGAAACAGAGCTTGAAAGAAATTTCAGTCAAAAAGAAATTTGCCTTCTACTTCAACATCTGAAGCTTGGGATCATATTGTATGTTATGAATGCAAGAAGCCCAACCACATCAAGGCTGATTGTCCTCAATTAACAAAGAAGGAAAAAGAAAAGAAAAAGGAAATATATCGGAAGAGAAAAGCCTTGGTCTCATCTATCTGGGGAGATAGTTTATCGGAAGATGAAGGTAGTGACAAGGAAGAGGTTTCAAACATATGTCTCTATACTCAAGAAGAATAAAAAACTGATGAGGTAAATCTTGAGCTTACTTATGATGAATTACTTTTAGAGTATAATGAATTAAGAAATGAATTATTTAGAATTGCTAAGGAATTGGTAAATTCTAAAAAGAAAGTAAAAATGTTAAAAGAGCAAATTGAGATCAATTCTCAATATGCTAAAATCACGTCAGTGCCTTGCACTAGATGTGGGACTATAGAGAAAAAGAATGGAGAGTTGATAAAAAAACTCTTCAAAGATTTACTAAAGGTAGTAAGATACTTATATAATATAGGAAACTAGAGATGCATCTCTGTTAAATCTAGGACTAGATATGAACCAATTCTGGACAAAAGAAAGGGCAAAAAGAAAAATAGAGGAAAATTGTACTTAAAAATTTTAGAATTTTATTCCATAACTCTAATCCATTTGCTAGATGTACTTATTGCTATTGTAAGGGCCATACAGTATTTTAGAATTTTGGACAAAAGAAAGGGCAAAAAGAAAAATAGAGGAAAATTGTACTTAAAAATTTTAGAATTTTATTCCATAACTCTAATCCATTTGCTAGATGTACTTATTGCTAGATGTACTTATTGTTATGACAAGAAGAAGGGTACCTATGGGACACTGAGATGGGTACCAATAGGTACTTATGAAGTGAAAGTGGATGGACTAACCAATCAAGACCCAAAAGGATATATGGGTACCTAAAGTTAGATGATTCTTTTAGCAGGTATGTCTAAAAGCATCCAAAATATCAAAATGATATATTGGCAGTAGATCCTCAAGACACATGACTGGAGATGCTAACAAATTCTTTTATCTCACAACTAAAGAAGGAGGAAAAGTCAGCTTTAGAGGAAATCAATATAGAGAAATTGCCAGAATTGGAGAAACTAGAAGTAAAGATGGAATGAGGATTGAAGATGTCTACCTTGTAGATGGACTTTGTCATAATTTGTTCAGTGTCAGTCAAAGTGCTAATATGAATAAATTCATGATCTTCGATTATGAGGAATGCTTGATCATCAACAAAAAAGATCTAGCACTAAACAAAGTAAATTGAATGCAAAACTCAGAGCCCTAAGGGACGATAACTGTTATACAATTTCATTCAATTCAAATCTTTTTGATGAAAATTGTTTTGTAGGAAAAACTGATGAAAAGTTAGCTTATGTAAATATGAGTCAAGTTTTTAAACTTATTAGAAAAGATTTAGTAATCGGTTTACCCAAAATAAATTTTGAAAATAATGTTGTTTGTGATGCCTGCTAACGAGAAAAGCAAACAAAGTCGTCCTTTAAATCAAATAAGGTAGTCTCAACTGAAAGACCACTTCAAATGCTTCATATGGATTTGATTTGTCCAGCAAGAGTTAAAAGTTTTGGAGGAAACTTGTATACTCTTATGATAGTTGATGACTATTTTAGATTTAAGTGGACTTTGTTTCTTTCTTCAAAAGATGAAACATTTGTTGCCTTGTTGTTTTTACCAAGAAAGTCCAAAATGAGAAAGGTATCTCTATTGTGTTATAAGGACTAATCATGGAGGAGAATTCGAGAATCACAAATATACAAGCTTCTATGAAGAACATGGGATTGATCACAATTTCTCAGCTCCACAAACACCTTAACATAAATATGTGGTGGAACACAAAAATGGAGTCCTAATTGATATGACACGAGTAATATTGAATGAAAAAGGGTTATCTTAAGTATTTTGAGATGAGGCTATGAGCACTTCTTGTTACATCTCAAATAGAGCTTATGTCAGAAGCATACTTAATAAGACACACTATGAGCTGTACTATGAGGATCTTTGGCAGCATGTCATCCACAACATCGACAAAGATAACATCGGTAAATTGAATCCTAAATTGGATGAAGATATATTTATGTGATATTCTAAACATTTTAAAGCTTATAAAAGTTTTAATAAAATAACTTTTGCAACTAAAGAATAAATTCACGTTGGTTTTGCTGAAGTTGAAACATTTTCAAAATCTTCTTCTAAGGATGATGCTAAGATTATTAAAAAATTTGAAAATTTGAATCTTAACAAAAAGCTATCATTACTGACTCTAAAAAGATTTATGAAAATATTTTTCAAGATAATAATGATCAACCTAAATATTGACATTATATAAAGAATCATCCTTTATTTTAGGTCATTGGTGAAGTTAATGAAGGGGTTAGAACCCGGAGACAAGTGTTTAATGAGGTATGTTTTGTTGTATTTATATTAAATATTGAACCAACCAATGTTGATGAGCTCTATCAGATACCTCCTGGATAGAAGCCATGTAGGAAGATCTGAACCAATTTGAGAAAAATCAAGTTTGGGACTTAGCACCCAACCTACATATCATCTTGTTATAGGCACCAAATAGGTATTTAAGAATAAGCTTGATGAATATGCAGACATCGTTATAAGTAAAGCTAGATTAGTTATAAAGAGCTATAATCAAGAAGAAAGCATTGATTATGAGAAAATGTATGCTCTAGTGGATAGATTGGAAGCTAATGGGTTCTCTTGGCCTTTGCTTATTTTAACAATTTCAAGCTTTATCAAATGGATGTGAAAAGTACTTTTCTAAATGGTTTTATCATGAAAGAAGTGTATATTGAATAACCACATGGTTTTGAAAGCTTTAATAATCCGTATTATGTTTACAAACTTAAAAATGCTCTATATGGTTTAAAGCAAGCTCCAAGAGCTTGGTACGAATGATTAAGTAATTTTTTGCTAAATAAAGATTTTCAAAGATGTAAAGTAGACACTACATTTTTTGTTCAAAGAAATAAAAATAAATTTCTAGTAGTTTTTATTTATGTAGATGATATCATTTTTGGAGCTACTAACAATGATATTTGCCAAGATGATTTAAAATGTTAATGATACGTGAACTCAACTTCTTTTGGAGCTTCAAATCAAATAGAAGAAGATTAGATTTTTCATCTCTCAGACAAAGTATTTGAAAGAACTACTAAAGAAATTTGAGATAGAAAAAGCCAAGTCTATGTCAACCCCAATGAGCTCAACTATTCAACTAAATGCAGATGAAAATGGAGTGGACTTTGATATCATAAAATATAGAGGGATGGTTGGATCACTTCTCTCTTTAATCGCAAGTAGACCAGACATTCAATATAGTGTTGGCATGTGTACAAGATGCTAGGCTACTCCTAAAGAATCACACGCCAAAGCTGTCAAAAGAATTTTCAGATATTTCTTTGGAACCATCAACCTTGAAATATGATTTCCAAAAGGAGGTGGAGAGTTCTTAGTAACTTACTCAGACTCAGATCATGCTAGATGCAAACCTGATAGAAAAAGTACAAATGGACAATGCCAATTTCTTTGTGATTACCTTGTTTCTTGCTTTAGCAAGAAACAATACACTGTGGCAATTTCATCCACTGAAGCTAAGTATGTACCTGTGGGAAGTTGTTGTCTCAAGTTTTATGGTTGAAGGAATACCTACAAGACCTACGAATACATCTTAAGGAGATACCAATTCTTTGTGACAACACCAGTACCATCAATTTGTCAAATAATCCAGTACTTCACTCTAAAATAAAGTACATTTACATAAAACATCATTCCATTAGAGATCATGTCCAAAAGAAAAATGTCAATGTATAGTTTATTCCCACGCATCTGCAACTTATTGATATCTTCATCAAACCATTGGGAAAAGAGCAGTTCACCTACATAAGAAGATAATTAGAAATGGTGAATCCCAATTAATTGTAAAGTTTTCTTTAAACCTAAATTTATTTTTACATATCAAATTCAATGTTTTGAATGATAAACTGACTTGAGCATAGGAGTATTAAGAAATTTGTTTTATAGGAAAGTTAAAATTTATCAATAATATCTTTGATAAGAAGACTTATTAAAAAAGACTTTGAAGAAAAATACAATTTCTGAAGAGAAAAATAGATATTTATCGAATTACTTATTGATAAACATATTTATTGACAAGGGTTATATAGCATCTAATATCCTGATCTTATTTCTCATATGTTCCTAGTATCCTAATCTTATCTGTGGTATAATTTTACCCATAATATTTTAATTTGCTGCAATTTTACTCTTAATCTTTTTAATTTGGTGCAACTTTATACATAATCTTATTTCTCAAATATCCAAAATGCACCAATTTAAAAAAGATTATGGGTAAAATTACACAAATTAAAAATATTATGGGTAAAATTGCACCACAAATAAGATTATGATATTAGACACGTATGAGAAATAAGATCAGGATATTGGTTGCTATATAATCCTATTGATAAATACTTCAATAAATAAGAGGTAAAAGTTGAATGCTAGTGTTCTAAATGCATTGAAGTTTATTGATAAATTACTCGATAAAGGTATTGAGCAATTATTCGATAAATTGTTGATTTTGTTAAAACTATTTTTAGAAATTTATTGAAAACTCTTCGATACGGACACTTATCGAAGCAGACTTTGATAAGGACACTTATCAAAGCAGACTTCGATAAGAATGAACTAATTGTACAACTCTGTAAAGTATTTTAAACTGGTATTTAACATCTTATCAATAAAAGGTCTTATTGATAAGAATATTGATAAATTGACTATAGTTGTGAAGTATTTTGTGATATTTTGATCAGTTGATTCTTCGATAAAAGTACTCATCCAAGTGGTATTCAATAAATTGTGTTAAAAAGTACCAAAATTTATCGATAAGTTAGGAAAAGGAACTTATAGAAGAGCTATTCGATAAATTTGATATTTTTGTCAAAAAAATATGGTGTTTCTAATCGAATAACACTTTGACAAAGGTGCTTTTCTAAGTATTATTTGATAAATTTTGTGTGATTTATGTAGAAAAGGTAGTATTTATCGAACAACCTATCGATAAGTAAACTTATCGAAGAAATATTCGATAAATATTGAAACAATAGTTTGAATATTTATTGATAAACACTTCGAACATGGTATTTTTCAAAGAGCTTATCGATAAGATATAAGTTATTTAGGAAAACCATGACTGTTATTGCTCATTTTATCTAAAACTTCCTAAAAAAATCTCTCTGAACCCAGAAAATATATCTACTATCGTAACTTATGTCATATCCCCAATTTTCTTATTTAGTGTACATAAAAGTTTATCTAGTGTACATGAATTTTTAATAAAGAAAAAAGTTGCAATTTAATAGAAGAAATGGGCTAAATTGTAAAGTAGAAAAGTATTGAGGAAGAAAGAAAATACAAAGGGAAATTTCAAGTACCAAACACAAATTTCAAAAAGTGTAGTAAGGAACTAAAATAGAATTTAGTCAAATTAGAGGACTAAAGTGTAATTATAGAATTTCAAGGGAAAAAGTATAAATATTATGATTTGCATAAAAGTTCAGGGCCTGAATGTCATTTTGGAAAAAGATCAGGGTAGGTTTTTAAATCTATGATATAAAGATAGGGTTAGATAGAGGATATTTTCCTAGTCAATTCCAACAACTACAAGATTTTTATTTGAGGTCATGATAAATTGACATATTTTTTGAATAATTGAATGTTCATATATTATTTTAAAATAGTAACTAGATAAAATATCCAGTAAAATTTATATAGTCATGAACAGGAAATTATGTAGAAAAAGTTAGGGGTCAATACCCAAAAGTGTACATAAAAGTACAAAATGACAAAAATGTCTTATGTTATAATATTGAACAAGAGATGAATAGAGTCTGTTTTGGTCATTTGGCCATTGTCAATAGATCAAAGAGGACCAAAGGAGTACTTGACCAGAGTCAAGAAATATTCTGAAAGAAATATAAAATGGCAATAATACCCCTAGGGTTAATATAGTGCAAAATAGTGAACTAATGCCATTTTGATCATTTTCCAAGGGATAGTAATTAAATTTATAACTAGTCCAACAATTGCAATGGTAGGAAAAATCTAGACATTGGATTTAATGACAAAAAACATATTCTATAATGTTACAAAAATTAGAGTTAAAAACAACCTGGTTTTTGTGGAATCTGACCAGGCTGGTACCAAATTGGATTGATTTTTTTACCACCATCTTTTTGCCCTAAATTACAAAAAAATGTCTTAAATGATGTCATAGATGATGTCAAAATTTATCTTAGTAGGAAAGAAAAGATTAAGATGAAATATGATCCATTATATCAAATAATCTTGGCCTTTCATTTTCACTTGACTTTCTCTATAAATACCCCCTTATTTCATCCATAACTCAGCAGCACATAGTCACCTTGAGGAAACTATGGTCAAATTTTTATTTGAGCAAAAAAGAAGCAATTAATCTTGGAGCAAAAGCAAGGTAATTAATTCCTAGTTCTTGAACTTTAACCTTTTATCCAAGCTAATTACCCTAGATAACTAGCTTCTCCTTGTCTTAAAAGGTTGAGAATTCAATTTGCAACAGGCTCCCTAGGTTGCTAAAATATGCAATATTGAGAGGTAAAGGGGTGTTATCTATAGACCATAGGAAATCTATTTAACCTCCAAGTTCACCCAAATTGTTACATCCTAATTTTTCCTATCTGTATAAGATTGATAGAGGAAAGATGTTTGGAAGGGATTGTGACAATAAATAGAAAGAAAAGATAACAAGCATATAAGGTTTACATCAAAAAAAGAGAGAAGTTATAAAGTTATAAAGACACAGGGACTAAATTGCAAATAGTAAAAGTTTATGGACTAAACTATAAATAGTGAAAGTCCAGGGATTGAACTATAAATAGTGAAAAGTTCAAGGACTTAAATGGAGTTTTAAGATTTAAGGTACCAAATTGGAATTTTGAATTTGGTAGAAAGGGACTAAAATACAATTTGGCATTTCAGGGATAAAAGTGTAATTTTGCCAAATTTAAGGGAAAAAACGTAATTATGAGGAAACTGAGAAAAAAATCCCAAAATTGCCCAAAAATGTTTCAGTCTCAAATTTTATCGATAAATAGAGGATAGAATTTGGGTTAGAAATATCTCTCAGAATTATGATTTAAGGTCCAGATAAATTGATATTAATTTATAAAGTCTGGAAATTAGTATAATATCTTATACACCTCAAAATCAGATAAAATTTTAAAGTAAATTATTATAATTATTATAAGGATTTATGAAACTGATAGAACTTAAAAAGAAGTTTTGTATATTTAATTATTAAATTTAAGATGAAAATGAACACCGATAAAAGATTTAAGAGAAACATATAAATTTTTTATTAGGACTTATGGGTTTCAAAAATTATGAGACTTTGTAGAAAATTTATTTTATATTAGAATAAATTTATAAAAATATCAAAACCCTTAAAAGAATTATATAGAATTTATCTAAAAAATTAGGGTGGTTTAAGATACCTGGTAAAGAAAATGCTTTGTGATTTGTGCTAATTAGCAATTGGACTCAATTTAGTCCCAAAGTAACATCATTCTATGAGGCCCGAGGTGCTAAGGAAATTCTTAGAGCTCAAGTTGAATTTTAAGGATAATTTATGAAAAAAAGAAAAGAAAGAACAAAATTGTAAGAAAATTTCATGGAAGTAAGGTGGTATGTGAAGTATCCTTGTGGACTACACATTGTGCAACATGTAAGCTAAATAAAGAAAGAAGATTTTTACCATGTCATACAATATATTAAAATAATATAAGAATTAAATTAATGATGATTAAGTGTAATTAATCATGAAACCAACCAATCAAATTCAAGATTAAGAGTTTGCAATAATTAGGAACTTGAAGGGTATTTTAGTCATAAAGACCTTAAAATTCAACTAGAAATGCCCCCTTTGAAGCATAAAACTGTGATGCACTCTAAAGCCTTGGAGAAGTTCTTGCCAATTGAAAACTCAAGAAATTCCATTGCAAATCAAGGTACCTAGAGATAAAGAAAATAAGGATTAAGATAAGAATCTTCCTAGTTCTTATATATATATTTTGAAAGATTGAAACCTAGGTTCTAATGGTTAGAAAGTGAATTATTGTCCTTGAATCATGGCTGGCCGAATCTAGAAAGAAATGAAGGAAAAAGATAATTAAGTTAGAACTATGAAATATTAACTTAGATAGGCTTGGATTGTTGGTTATTGCTTGAATTAATTGTGTAATCCTTGAAATCCCAATTTATGTAACCTTTCATACTAGGACAGAAATGAAGTAAGAATATTGAATTTCATTGTTCTAATGCTTTCAATGAATTTATATGATAATTTTGTGTAGGATTGTGTAAGATTGGAACCTTGTAAACATTGAAAATTGAGAAAGAAAAAATTTGAAACTTTCTCTATTACTGTTCATGCATATGAATAGTGATAAGAATTTTTATGGTTTTGATGTTTCCAATGGGTTTAAAATGAAAAATTGTTTAGGGTTAAGTAAGATCAAAGTCTTAGAAGCATTGGAATTGAAAAGAGGAATTGTTGAAAAGTTGTATACATGTTTTTGTCCATACCTAAAGGAAACATTGAAATTTTGAAAATCTGAATCCATATTTAGATTCCTTGGATAAAAGTATGTGGGATATAGTCAATGCACAAATTAATTCAAAGGACAAGGCAATTAACCACAAATAAAGAAAGTTATGAGTTTATTGGTTTTGGAAGAATAAAGCTAGGTTGTTGAGTTAGAAATGAAATGGATTAGGATGGATTGTAATAAGTGCATTATTCTACCATGATTAGGCTTTGACAATTGTGAAAGAGGAGATGAAAATGCCAAGGGAGAAAAGGTTAAAGGACAAGTATTCTAAGGTAGTAAACTTACCCAACTTGTATGCTTTGCTTGCTTACATATTTAATATAATAGTTGTTTACTTTGATTATGTGAAACATGTATGATTGAATTATGCTCTATTTCTTTTTTTGCTATGGTCATATATTATAATTTAAGGATCATGGAAGCATGTAAAGATGTAATTATGCAAACATGGTTATTAAGCACACACATATTAACATCAAGTATTGAGTGCGTACATTAGTTGATTTCTGTTTATTACAGAGATTTCCCCAGAAATCTCACTCCATCCATTAACAAACATAACAGCAAGACCATCTTATGGAAGCAAGGAAGCAGAATGAAGAAGTTATGATGCATAGATACTTTGTTGCATTTGAGATTTTTTTATGAAAGTATGTATTATGTATTAAGTACAATATTTCAGTTCTGGTGACATTTTGTTGAGATTTAGGAAAAATAGTTAACCTTTGAATAAATGTTCAAGAATTTAGGTGATGATAATAGACATGTTGAACTTCGTTTTGGTACCAAGAACACCTTATTTTGATATTTGTACAATGAGAATAAAATTTTCAAAGTTAGCGAACCAAGTCTAGAAACTGTGAAATTGACAAAATGAATAGTAATTTACCATGTAAATACTGTATTAATTGGCCCAGGTTTTGATCAGATTCATATTTTTTCTTTAAAGATGCTTATATTATCTTCCTATAGAAACTTGGACCACTTTATTTCAATTTTTTATAATGAATTATGAATATTTGAAGTTGAGTCACCTATTTAGAATTTTACCAAATGAATAGTAACTCGTGTTCATAAATTCTAGATTGTGTAATTTGACTTCAATGACCGTATAACTGTTAAGTGGTTCTAGATGCTACTATTTGGTCCATAAGACGTAAGAAGTTAAGGTGTTACACAAATTACAAGGCTCATGTGTCAACTTTTCAAAGCTTCCTGCAACTTTTTCCTACCAAAACTAATTTTAAATTAAATAAATTTTTAAGTCAAAATCCTCACTATCCTTTTATCATATCAATTCCCTAGTTATAACTATAGCGAGATAATTATTCTTTACTAAAAATTGGTAAAATAGTATTTTAATGTACTTGGGCTCTCAAGATCTATTGGAGCATGTTTTTGAGCCTATTGGATGCCATTTTGGGCCTCTAACCAAGCCCAACTCTTCTGATAGCCCAATTCTAGGATCTTCCTGTAAAGCCTCTACTAGGTGCCCTAATTTATCTTAAATACCATTATAATATCCACAGGGTTTCTTTAGGGATTTGGTCAATTCCATAAACTCTTATAATTAATAAAGTAATTTCCTATAAAAGTTCATCCAAATCTAAGGTCTAAAATGTCTGGTAAAAATTCTAAATAGTTTTTTGGAGCTTAAAAAATTAATATCAATTTTTTGTGACTTTAAATCAAAATTATGTGTTGCATTAAATTGACCAGAATAATTTTCTCTATTCTTGGTGAAATATGAAACTCAGATGCTTCTGGGCAGTTTTTGACAACTTTCAGCTCAATTTCCCTAAAATTACGTTTTTCCCTGAAAATTTTTCCACTTTTCAATTAAGTCCCTTTCTCTTTAAAACTACCCTTGATACTTTTGGACTTTTCAGTTAAATCTGTCTCCTCTATACCTTTACTATTTCTTTCATTTTTCTAACTTAAACCTCCTCTAACCATTATCTTTTCTTTCGGTTAACATCACAATCCCTTCCTGATCTCTTTTCTCTCCCCTTTAATAAATTTTGTCCTTGAAATTTAACTCGTACCTTAATCAACTAACTAAGATATGTTTCTTTCATATCTTCTTTTGTTTCCCTTGTTGCCTCATTCTCTGATAAACTCTTCCAAACCACCTTGGCTAGAGGTATCGGCTTACTTCGTAGTAGCTTGACCCTATTGTCAGTAATCCTTGCTAGTCCCTCCATATAAGGCCACTTGTCCAATCACACAATATCACCATATTTGGGTCTAGGACATACTTTTTAATTGGGAAACTTGAAACATGTCATGAATTTGACTAAGGTTTAGGGCTACCGCTATTCTATCTCAAAGTTTAGCGGCTTTCCTTTATTAGTGTAACTCCTTATTTATTCTAAGCTGCTAACAATCTTATCTTTATCAACTCGTTCTGAGTTGAAGTTTGGTCTTCAATATCTGAACCAAGCATCATTTTCTTACTTTGCTTAGTTTAGTACATAGGGGCCTACACTTTAATCTATATAATGTTTTGAAGCATGTTCACAAGGGTTTAGATGGTCCTTCATGTCCATCCATCCATTTAGGGATGATTTGTTGTGCTAAATCTAGGGGTAGTGTTAATTGCTTTCATGTAAAGCTCTCTAGAGACTCGATATAAATCTGGGGTCTCTGTTAAACACTATGCTACTTGGGACACTATCACTTCTAACAATTTCTTTGTTTTTTTGTACAACTTTGCCAGTTTTTCAGGAGGATTCTTGACATTCACTATCAAAAAGTGAGCTAACCTTGTCACTCAATCCACAATGACCCATATCGCACCATGCCTATCTAGTCATACTCTTATACCTTTCTAACTTCCTCTTGAAAGAAAAGTTGTAATATGAGTCTTTATTCTTAGATCCTCTCTTTTGATCTAGTACAAGGGATTACAATCCCTTGCTCTTTCCTTTACTGTTATTTATGGAAATTTATGGTTAATACCATACTTCCAAGTGGGTCACCCATCATTAGGTTACTCTTACCTGAGCATGCTTAACCAAAGAGTGTTGATGAGTTAGAGCCTAATTACGATTTGTAGGTTCGTAAGTGATAACCATCATTTTAATTATCAAACAAGTAACTAAGTTAACCAAGAGTAAAGTGGAGCTAACCTAGGTCAATTCACAAGGAGACTAAATGGATGGTAAAGTTCCTAACTAATCCAATGAGCCATAAATTAACAAATTAATTAGATGAATTGTGAGATTATATATTGAATAATTTTTTAATTTAAATCCGATGATACTGTTTATGAATTTAGGTTTTTAAGATGATAAAATGAATCAATGACAAGTGTGTTCCCTTAGAAATTACCTTACTTTCATTATCAATAAAGTGCCTATTTGGAAAGGCACCAAACCATAGCTTTATAAGGGCTTTTGGCCCAAACCTTAATTTAAAATTTTTTTAAAATAAACAACTATATTTGTCCAAAAGTGCTTTTTGACCAAACTATGGTTTAAAACTATATTTTTGGATAAACTACTAGGAGTAGCTTTTAGAACAGTAAAAGAGCTTATGGAATACTCAATTACTATTTTACCCTTATTTCCCCCTCCCTTCCTCTCTTATCTCCCCTCTTCTATATCTAACTTCCAGCTCACTGTCATGTTTGCCTTCCAGTTTGTCATTGCTTGTCTAGCTCATTGTCTCCTTCTAGCTCACCATCTCCTGTGCTTATCATCAACGTGCTAGATGCTTATGTTCTATCGCTATTTCTATTTCACCATTGACGTGCTTGTCGCTTCTATTTTATCA
This sequence comes from Leucaena leucocephala, assembly GCA_037074615.1. Taxonomy (NCBI): domain Eukaryota; kingdom Viridiplantae; phylum Streptophyta; class Magnoliopsida; order Fabales; family Fabaceae; genus Leucaena; species Leucaena leucocephala. Next base: position 12,903,916 of record CM073528.1, on the reverse strand, counting down.
TCAACGGTTATATGCTATGGGAGAATGGAGGTGGATGGGGCACGCTCTATTCTCTTTAATTATCGAAAGTGATGCTCGTGAGATGCAGAGGTAAGTAAACAATATAGGAGAGAAGAAGAGAAAAAAATAATTTTTTTAATAAAATTGTACCCTTTATGGTAATTTACCAATAACAAAAGTCCTACTAATAACTATCCAAACACTCATTTATGCATAACCACTTCATAAGCTGTCATATTCTAATTTTTCCCTATCTGTATAGTACTGATAGTGGAAAGAGGTTTAGAAAGGATTATGATGAAGATCAGAAGAAAAGATGAAGGTTAGATGAGTCTTGAGGGAAGAGAATGACTAAAACGTAAAGTAGAAAAGGTTAAAGGTAAAAAGTAAAAGTAGAAACAAAAGTTGGGCCCTTAAGTGTAATTTTCAAAAGTTAAGGGACTTAAATGCAAATAGCCAAAAGTTCAGGGGCTTAAGTGCAATTATTCAAAAGTTTAGGGACCTAAATGTAATTATGAGAAAGTTGAGCCGAAACAGGCCAAAAAATCCCAGAATCAGATCATACCCAAATTTTACTAGTTGATAGACGAAATTATTTTGGTCAGTTTAACGTAACACAAAATTTTGATTTGAGGTCCCGATTAATTGATATAAATTTTTAAAATTAGAAGAATTATTACAGTATTTTTTAGACATCAGAATCAGATAGAACTTTACTGGAAATTCCCATATTTAATGTAAGAATTTATAAAAATGACAGAGTCAGAAAATGAATCCTGTAGAATTCTTACGGGTTTTTACAGTGAAATAAAATACCCAATAAATAGGATCAGGAGAGTTGTCTTGGGAATTATGCCATAAAGGAAATAAGTCCATACAAACGCCCAAATGGCACCATCATGAGCCCAATAAGGTAGTGAGACAGTTATGTGGGCCAGAGTCTAGAGCAGTTCGGGAAAAGTGCAAAATTATGAAAATGCCCCTGGATGGCTATATTGTACCAGTGATGGATGAAGGACATTTTGGTCATTCTAGATAGCCCAAAAATGTGTCATATAGTATAAATATGATTAGTTAGAGCCATTATATGCTCTGAGGTAGTACAAAGAGGGGTAAAATGACGATTATGCCCTTAGGGTTAATATAGAGCAAGATAGTGAACTAAGGGCATTTTAGTCATTTTTCAAGGGATGTGTAATTAAGTTATGGCCTAGTACAAGAATTTTAATGGTAGGGAGAATCCGAATACTAGATTTAAGGTTAGAAAGTATATTATAAAATTTTAGAAAAATTAGATGTAAAAAACAGTCCGGTTTTTGGGGAATCGGACTGAGCCGGTACCAGATTAGACTAGAATTTTTCCAGTAGCTTCCCCCATTATAATTTTGCTGCATAACCCCTTTGAGGTGTCCCTTGTGATTTCATGGATGATGTCACAATTACTCTTTTTGAAAAAGTTAAATTCAAGATTAAATGTGGGCCTTTAGATCAAATAGTAACTAAATCAATCTTGGCCATTGATTTTCCATGGATTTTGACTATAAATACCCCCCTCATTTCTGCATGAAAACTGTGGCTTTGTGATACCTTGGGGAAACTCTTGCAAAATGGAAACTCAAGACAAGACAAAGAAGATTCAAAGTACCAAAGTTCAAGCAAGCTAGAAATTTAAGGTAAGCAATCTTTCCTAGCTTATTTTCCTTTGATTTGAGAGCTTGAACTTAGGGTTTTAATGGGAGAAAAGTTGAGTTTTATCTAAGGTGTTGTGCTGCCCAAAAACCTTAGATGAAAAGGAAAAGAAGAAATTAAAGTTATAAACATATGATTGAAGCTTAAATAAGCTAGTTAAGTGATTGGTTATTGAATCAATTTGATATTCTTGACTTTGCCATAATGGAACCTGTTCGTTTTGCACTGTTCATGAGGGAAGGAAATTGAATTTCAATGATTTAATACTTCCATTGAATTTATATGATGATTTTGTGTAGGATTGGAAAGGTTTTGAACCTTGGAAGCATTGAAATTCCAAGATTGCAGTTTTTGAAATTCTTCACAGTACTGTTCACTCGCATGAACAGTGATTGGAATTTCATGATTTTGATGATTTCAATGGTTTTAAAATGAAAAGTTGTGTGGGATAAAGTAGAGAAACAAGTATAGGAAGCATTAGAATCAAAATGATAATTTTTGAAGGAAGTGGGTGCAGTTTCGGTTCTGTACAGCATGTTATGAAGGAGCTGGAATTTCATGATTCTAAATTCATAAATGGATTCAAAAGATGAAATTGTGTAGGGTAAAGTCAAGACATCAATTGATTCAAAGGCCAAGTCCATTAGTTAAGATTAAGGAATGTTAATGAGCTTAATGTTTAAAAGGAAGATATGTTAGTTAATGTGAGTTTAATGCTCAAGAAAGTTAGATTGTGATGGATGAATGGTTATGTGATGTTAGGAATTGGTTGGTATTCTCTAAAATTGGCAGCCACACGTTCAATAAAAGTGGGAAGAAAGAAGCAAGAGGAAGTGAAAGAGAGTCAAGTATATGAGGTAGTAAACTTATCCTAAACTTGTATGCATTAAATGTTATGCCTGATGTGCTATGGCTTTGTTGAATTGTGTTGCATATGTGCTTATGTATAAAGTTCTGTTTCTATAATTACTTTGGCCAATTGTATTTCATATGTTACATGGAAGCATGCACATTACACAATGTTAACACTTTCACAAGCAAGCACAAGTATCTACATTAATGCATGCATTGTTTAGTAATATTTGCTACTGAGATTTTCCTAGAAATCTCATCCCTTTTCATGTAATCCCAATCCCATAGGCTTGTGAATAATGAAAGAGGATGATGAAGCATGAAGAAAAGCTAGGGATTGGATAGTATATGTATTATGTGAGAAATTGTTAAGTGTAATGTTGCTATATGACCAATGTAAGTAGTGGTGGTCATGATGTAATGAAAAATAGTAAATGATGGAATAAATATATGGAATTTTACAAAATTTAGTTGACATGCCAATATTCGTTTTGACACCAAGAATGCCTTAATTCGATGTCTGTACAAAGAGAAATGAATTTCCAAAGTAAGGGACCAAAATCTGTTTCCAGAGTTTTTGACCAAATGAACAGTAAACTTTAATGAATAAACTGTATTAATTGGCTAATAATTTAGTCTGAAAATTATTTTTTCCTTAAATTTCAAGATGTTATCTTCACGTAGCTTTTTGAAGCACTTCATTTTTATTTTTCTAGAATTAATTATGATTTTTTGAAGTTCATTGTGTAATCTGGAATACTATATGAACAGTAACCCGAGAAAGAATAAAATTCCAGATTTGGCTAATGGATTTCCAAGGTCTTGTAAGTGGTTTTAAATGCTACTGAATGGTCCCTAAAATGTATAAAAGTAAGGATGTTACATAAGCCATTCTCCAAAAGCCCGTTTGTAAAAGTTGTCCAAAAGCCTTTTTTTTCCACAAGCCCTTTTCCAAAAGCCCTTTTGTAAAAGTTGTCTAAAAGCCATTTTTTTCCACAAGCCGTTTTCCAAAAGTCTATCCAAACAGACCCAAAGTATGATGAGTTAATTAGTTGAATTAGAATGTGTTAGACAACTAATAGGGGTTGGTCCGAGTGGTAAGCGGCTCGGTATAGCTTAAGCGAGGTCTCGAGTTTGAGGCTTGGTGTGTGGAGAAAATCCCCATTGGGAGACTCACCCACTATAGCCAGGTTCGTGATGTGGGTTAGATCTAGATGTAGTCGGGGCAAAGCTCCAGTGAACTGGGTGGGCAATAAAAAAAAGAATGTGTTAGATAACAACTTGCCAGCTAAATCTCAATCAAAGTTGCAAATAGTAGACATTGAGTAGAGAAATATGAATCATTCAACTCAAGAGAAAGAAGAAGATATATTAAACAGATATAACTATACTTTGTTATATAATTGCTCCAAATAACCACAACTATGTCTAACTAGTTCAAGGATGAAGATCAATCAAAGCTTAATTATGTATAAATAGGAAATTCAACTGGGTTCCCTAATCCTTTATCATCTACTAACTATAATTGAATCAATAATATCAAAATTAATTACATCAACTCGATACAATTAAATATGAATTAAAGATATTATGAACTCCCTATTTCAGATCAAGGATTATAGTTAAGCATCATCTTTAAGAGAACACAATAACTCTAGCCTTCCATTACTGTCAAGACTTTAACAGCAATAGTAAAACCAGTAGCAGTTATGAAGATCAATCAAAGCCATGTCCAACTAGTTCAAGGATGAAGATCAATCAAAGCTCAATTATGTAGAAAGAGGAAATTGAATAAGTTCTGAAAACTAGTTCAACTAGTTCACAACTATGTCCAACTAGTTTAAGGATTAATATCAATCAAATCTCAATTATGTAGAAATAGGAAATTGAATAACTTCGGAAAACTAGTTCAACTAGTTCACAACTATGTCTAACTAGTTCAAGGATTAATATCAATCAAAGCTCAATTATGTAGAAATAGGAAATTGAATAACTTCTGAAAACTAGTTCACAACTATGTCCAACTAGTTCAAGGATTAATATCAATCAAAGCTCAATTATGTAGAAGTAGGAAATCTAACTTAGTTCCCTAAACCTTTATTATCTACTAACTCTAATTGAATCAGTAATATCAGAATTAACTACACCAACTCGATACAATTAAATCTGAATTAAAGACACTATGAACTCCCTATTTTAGATCAAGGATTTTGGTTTAGCATCATCTCCAAGAGAGCATAACAACTCTAGCCTTCTATTACTGTTAAGACTTCAATAGAAGCATCAAAACTAGTAGTAGTCATGGTAAATACAGAAAAGGAAGATAAAGATGGAAGTAGAATGTTCATATACTTTTCCTTCCTAGAACATAACTGCAGATGAAGAGAGAGAATAGAGATGGAGAGAGACTGGAGATGGATGGCGTAAAGTTCTGTAATTGAGTCTGTGTAGGAGCTATAATGTCTGTTGTATAGCTTGTGTTCAGTGCCTCCTGAAGTCTACAGATGACGTGAATATTTAAGAGAAGTGTGGCATGAAGGATGTGGTTTAAATGGAGTAAGTGAATGAATCAGTTCTGAAGTGTGTGTGTGTCATGCGTTAATGAATATCCTCTCTTATGCCAGCATATGAGTCCAACAATTTGTTAGCCCACTTGTTATCTCCTTCCAGTTGTTAGCATGTTCATGAATGGACCTCTAGCCTCAGCATGTGCAAAAGTCTCCTAATACACTCTCTCCATGTGATTTCTGTTAGCTTCTAGTTGCATATGTTAGCCATGTGCCTAATCTGTTATCCACTCTGTTCAATCCAACTATCCTTTCTTGCCATTATAGTATGATTAATCTTATCCAATTTAGTTACAACAGGAAATTGACTTAGTGATTAATGAACATTTTTCTGAAATAGGAAATTAACATATACAAATTATTTATCTAATGAGATAATATTCCAATATATTCAAAGTTATGTTAATTAATTCCAACTATTCCAATTTTATATTTTTAATTAATTGCTCAACATATTGATAAATGGGGAAAATTAATAATAAAACTCTCTTTAAACACACTAAAATCACTACAAATAAGAGTTTATTAGTATGCCACTGCATATCCTTACTTATAAGATCTTATCCTGCTATTACCATACTTTATATCTTTCTTTCTTAGTCTCTAGCGGGTCTATTTGACACTAGCCTTATCTTGGCCCTATCTTGGCCGCATTTTAGGGATCTATCTGCTAATACTCAATATGGGGTCCTTTTCTATTTCACATGAATTCTCATTACATACTTAACAAGTCTGGATCTTTCATAAACTTACTAACTTTGATTATCTTTTATTGGTCAGGGGAAAATTAAGTTTAGAATAATAGTTAATAAGGCTACCTAGGGAACATCATGTGTAACATCCTAAATTTTCTCTATGTATAAGACTGATAAAAGAAAGAGGTTAAGAAGAGATTGTGATAATGATTAGAAGAAAAGATAATTCTTAGATAAGTTTAAGTCAAAGAAAGAGAAAAGGTATAAAATTATGGAGCCAAAGGGACTAAATTGTAAATAGTATAAGTTCAGGGACTAAACTATAAATAGTGAATGTCCAGGGACTAAATTGCAAATCGTGAAAAGTTTAAAGGACTTAAACGGAGTTTTGAAATTACAGGGACTAAATTGAAATTTTAAATTTAGTAGAACGGGACTAAAGTGTAATTTTGCCAAATTTATGGCCAAAAGTATAATTATGGAAAATTGAGACAGAAAAAACCCAAAATTACCCAGAAATATTTATGTCCCAAATTTTACTAGTAAATAGAGTATAGAATTCAGGCCAAGCATGTCTCTCAGAATTCTGATTTAAGGTCCCAATAAATTGATATTAATTTTTTAAGTCTGAAAATTAATATAATATCTTCTGGACCTCAGAATCAGATAAAATTTTACAGTAAATTCTTATAATTAATATAAGAATTTATAAAACTAATTGAAGTAAAAAAAAAGACTCATGTAGAATTTAAGATGAAAAATGACACTAATAAAGGATTTAAGGAAAACATTTAGAATTTTTATCAGGACTTAGGGGTCTTAGAAAATTATGAGACTTTGCAAAAAAATTATTTTATAGTATAACTAATTTCTAAAAATTTCAAAATCCTTAAAATAATTATATAGAAATTATCTTAAAAATTAGGGTGATTTAACTATATCGGTATAGGACATTAAAGGGATGTGCATTGGGATTTGTGCCAATTAATAATTGGACCCAAGAAAGGCCTAAATGGCATCGTAAAAAGGTCTGAAGTGATAAGAAATTGTGTAAAAGCCCAATAGAATTTTATACTATTTTATATAAAAAAAGGAAACTTTAAAGAAATTGGAAGAGTATGTAAGGTGGATTATGCGGTGTCTTGTGGGGCCCACACTAATGCTACATGTCATATCCCAATTTTTAGGCCTAGAAGCCTAATATGTAGCCTAAAAAATGTATGCTGCCAGGCCCTATTGAGCAGAAGTCCTAAAAGTATACAAATGATGTTTAGGGACTAAATTGCAAGTAAGTGAAAGTTAAGGAAGTAAATCGTAAATAGTGAAGGTCCCTATGGCCATAATGGTCATTTTGAAAAAGAAAGGGATGTTTTTTAGGAATTGAGCCACCGGAGTGCTTGAACTTGATCAGAGGCCAAGATAGCATCCTAGATGTTCAAAAACGTAGCCCAAGAAGGATGTGGGCCTAAGAGGCATTAAAATATTATTTTAGTATTTTTTTCAATAAAGTAAAGTGACCCGGTCAAAGATAGAATTGGGAAAAGTGATATGGAATCATGAGGTGGTATAAAAGGGACCCACAAGGCGTCACATGGTATGATTCTAGGAAAAGAAGAAAAGCTAAAGGACAAATGGCAAGATTCTAGGAAGAGGAGAAAAAGCAAAAGGACATGTGGCACAATCTCAGCCATTCATTCCAGGAAAAAGACTCTAGAATTCTTTGAAAATACTGAGTCAGCTGGTGAGGTATCCCAAGGGCCCCACCATTGTGCCACCTAGCATGCTGATGTCATATTGGTGAGTTATTGAGGATGATGATGTCATCGTGATGATGTAGGCAAAGCTTCTTGAGGAAGCTAAGCAATATGAGCCATTTATTACGATTCAATCTGGACCATCCATTCCACTTCCACTCAACTATAAATAGACCCTTTCCCCCTCACTTCATTCCCACAGCCATGAGCAAGAAACAAGAGAAAGAAGAGAGAAAAAGAGAAAGGAAGAGAAAGAAAGGAAGGAGTTATGGTGGAGCTTAGGGATTTAGCTAGCTTAGGAATAAGGTTCTGACCTATAAAAAGAAGAAACCTTAGAGCAAAGGTTAAGGACTAGAGGAAAGGATACACATCAGGTAGTAAATTTACCTACTTGTATGCTTATATTGCTTGGATGTTTTATGTGATGTTTTCTTTCTTTGATGATGTGAAGCATGTATGATTAAGTAATGCTCTGTTTCTTTTTATGCTATGGCCATATGTGATAATTAAGGCACATGGAAGCATGTAAGTTATTATTATGCAAGCATGATCATTAAGTGCACACATAGTAACATCAAGCATATAGTTGTATACATGGTATGGTTTCCGTTTGCTATTGAGATTTCCCCAGAAATCTCACCCCTTCCATATCAATCCAATTACAGCATGTCTTCTCAAGATTGAGGAGATAAAGATGCATGAAGAGATGTTAATTATTTAGCATGATTGATATGTGATCCATGTATGTATAATTGCCAAAAATTGTCACTGTGAACAGTAACTCTTGATGAGGCAATGACACTTGAGCTGTAATTATAAATAGTAAATGATTGAATAAATGTATGATATTTTACCAGTAAATAGTAGACATGCCAAGCTTCAATTTGATATATAGGACATCTTATTTGGACGTCTACACATAAAGATATGATTTTTCAAAATTGGGACCAGAAATGCTGAATCAGGGGAAAAACGCTGGATGAACAGTGAACTTCGGATGTTTACTGATGTTGACTGAGTCAAGGTGTGGTCAACGAGTTATTTTTCCCTAAAAGATCATTAAGTTAGTTTCGAGTAGCAATTTGAACCACTTCATTTCAATTTTTTTATAATTAGTTATGATATTTCGAAATCAGGTCACTTCTCTGGAATTTACACAGTGAACAGTACTCAGGAGAGTAAAATTTTAGATTGTGTAATTTGACTTCAATGATCTTAAAAGTGGTTCCAGAAGCTCCAATTTGGTCCCTAAGAAGTAAAAAAATGAGGATGTTACACCACTTGGAACCAAGAGCGAGGGGAGGAGTTTATCTCATGTGCTAAATTATATTAAAATAATATAAGAATTAAGTTAATGATGATTAGGGAATTAAGCAACTAATCAAGTTCAAGATGAAGGATATGTAATAATTAGAAAAAGTTGGGATAATCTTCTCCCAAGATGCCAGAGTTTTGGCAATAAATACCCCTCCTTATTGTGCAAAATCTTGCCCCCTTGGAAGCTAAAGGGAAACTCTTGCCATTTGAAAACTCAACCTAATCTAAGGTAATTCAAGAGAAAATTCAAGGGGCTTTGATCCAAAGAAGTTAAGGCATAAAGGTAAGCAATCTTTCTAACTTATATATTTATGTTTTGGAAGATTGAAACCTAGTTTTTAAGGGTTAGAAAATGAATTTATCCATTGGAAACTGAAACATCCTACTTTTACCACCTCATAGTATGTATTTGGAAGCATATTTGATTAGCGGAAGCATTACATTAGCCTAAAAATTAAAATTTTAAAATTTACTTCTCTTGTATTGTTCATTTGCTGATTTCCAGATTTATAGTCTAACTTTAAAAATTCATAACTAATTGTAGAAGAATTGTATGAAGGTGATCCAATTTCTAATTAAAGCTCTTTCATAGCTCTTTAAGGGAAAAATATAAATATGGACATTTAATTTTCTAATTGATACAGTTAAATCATTACTTTTTTACTGTTCATATGGCAAATTCTAGAAATTCCAGATTCTGTCTCTGAACTTTAAAAATTCATTTCTCTTGATATACATATCCAAATTAGGAATGTTACCTATGCATTTAAAGCTCTAGATGTGTACTACATGTTTATAAAAGTTTGTGAAATAATCCTTTCATTTGCTAGGTCAAACAGAAGTCCCAACAAAACTACTTAAGGACATACGTTTTTACCATTTCATCTTCTTTCTTAAATGTTCCTAAACTAATCTAGCATTCCTAAACCATCAAATAAGCTTCTCATATATTCATATACATCATGTACATATTTTATAATTATTTCATATATTTTTATCACATAAACAGACACCTTATATGGCATTTACATACATGGAAAATTTATACCATATGCTAGGACCTCAATTACTTCACTTTATTTCTTCCATTCTTTAGCTCTTCTCCATACATACATTTTCCTTCATGCTTGATCTAAATTGGTTGGTTGTGGGAAGGTGAGATTCTAGGAAAACTCAGTAGCAAACATTACCACTTAAATATGCAAGATGGATGCTAATGCATGATATATAATTTTATTAAACTTTCTTTAATTAGTGACATGCCATCATTCTATATACTTTGCATAAAAATGCATGGCTATGGAAACCATGTTATTCATAACACATTCAACATCATTTATCATGTCACAACATCATTCAAACATTATATACATGTCAACACATAAGCATACTACATCAAGCACATAAAGAGGTAAGTCCACTACCTTCTACTTAAGCTTTTCTCTTGTTCTTTTGCACTTGCTCCTTAAGCTTTCCAACCATAAAGTCTTTTGGTCAATCACTTCCCAATATCTTATTGGATATTTCAAGGTCTGAAACATATTCATATTCATCACATAATTCATTAGAACCATGAACTCCAACAATGTTCAAGACTATCCTTGATAAACTCTTTACTAATATAACTTTCTCTAGTCTTCACTAATTGACTTGGCCTTTGAACCAATTGATGTCTTGACTTTACCCTACACAATTTTATCTTTTGAATCTATTTATGAGCTTAGAATCATGAAATTCTAGATCCTATACACTTTTCTATATAGAATTGCATAACACCCTTTTTTCTTTCAAAAATTCTCATTTTAAATCTAATGCTTCCCATACTTGTTTCTCCACTTTATCCCACACAAATTTTCTTTCTAAAACCATTGGAAGCATCAAAATTATAAAATTCTAATCACTGTTCATACAAGTGAATAGTAATAGAGAAGAATTCTAAGAACTACAACTTTTAATTCCAATGCTTCCATGGTTCAAAACCTATCCAATCCTACGCAAAATCATCATATAAATTCAATGGAAGCATTAGATAATTGAAATTCCATCTCCTTCTATCATGCACAGTACAGACCAAAATGTCACAACCTTGGCAAAGTCAAGAATATCAACTTGATTCAACAACCAATCACCTAACTAGCTTGTTTAAGCTTCAATCATATAACTCTAACTTTGATTTCTTCTTTCTCCTTTCATATAAGGTTTTGGATAGCATATACACCTTAGAGAAAAATCAACTTTCTTCCATAAAAACCCTAAGTTCAAGCTCCCAAATTAAAGAAAAATAAGTTAGGATAGATCATTTACCTTAATCTCTAGCTAGCTTGAACTTTAGTACTTTGAATCTTCTTTGTCTTGGCTTGAGTCTTCATTTGAGCAGCACCTCCCTAAGGGTTCCAAGAGCCACGGTTTTGTAGTGAAAAATGGGGTATTTATAGAAAAAATCCATGAAAAATGAATGGCCAAGATCACTTTGTGCACTATTTGATCCAATGGCTCATATTTGATCTTAAATTAGCTTGCCCTATAAGCCAATAAGATGACATCATCCATGATATCATCAAAGGATACCTCAAAGCACATGTGACAAAATTACAAAGGGAAGAAGCATCTAAAAAAATTCCAGTCCAATTTGGTACCGATTCAGTCCGATTTCCTAAAAATTAGACTATTTTCTGAATCTAATTTTTCTAAGATCCCATAATATGCTTTATGACCTTAAATCCAGTATCCAGATTCTTCTATCATTGACACTCTTGTATTGGGTCTAAATTTAATTACAGATCCCTTAGCAGATTACCAAAATGCCCCTTGGTTCTTTATTTACTTTAATACCTCAAGGGCATTATCATCTTTTCCCACATCATCATAGTATTCCCTGACCTTGATCAACTATTCTGGGAACTCTCCTTCACTGTCTAACCTTAGACAACACAGTGGCATACTTAATGGTATTTTTGTAATTTTATATTTTTCTGAGTCTTTATTAGCCCTAGCCCACATACTTATCTGAAAATATTACTGGGCCAATAAGATGCCATTTTAGACCATCTATATGATCCACTAACTTCATGGGCTAAATTCCCAAGAAATTCCTCTGAAACATATTTTTGTGTGTTTTAATCCACTATAAATTCTATAATAAATTCTATAGAACTACTTTTTGAGCTCTGTCAGTTTCATAAATTCTTATATTAATTATAAGAATTTTGTGCCAAATTTCAACTAATTTTGAGGTCTATAGGATACTGTATTAATTTTCCTTTATTCATAAATTATTATAAATTTTTTGGGACCTCAAATTAAAATTCTGCGTTACGTCAAATTGATCAAAATAGTTTTCTCTATTTACTAGGAATACTTGGGACTAATATGATTTTAGGTATTTTTAGGCCTTTTCTGGCTTAACTTTCAATAATTACCATTTTACTCTTGAACTTTTGAAAATTACACTTTAGGCCCTCAACTTTTCATAATTACACTTAATGGCCCAAAGTTTATTTCTACTTTCATTTTTGTGCCATAGAACTTTTAGACTTTTTTAATTTAATCCCTCATATTTATACCTTTGTCTAATCATTATTTTTTCTTTCTATTCATCATCACAATTCTTTCCAAACCTCTTTCCACTATCAGTATTATACAGATAGGGAAAAAATAGGATATCAAAGAAACCATGATGGCCAAAAAGCAATAATAAAGAAGAAAGAAGAAATTGAAGCTAGAACTATGTAATTAGCACTTAGATAAGTTAGATTGGATGATTGGTTATGGAATTAATTTGTAATTTTAACTTTTCCTATCATGAGGAACATTCTTCTACCTAGTGTACATGACCAAGAAGAAAGAATTTTAATGATCTAATGCTTCCATTGAATTCAAATGATTATTTTGTGTAGGATGGAATAAGATTGGATTGGATTTGGAAAATAGAATTTAAAAACCCTCTATCTTACTATTCATACACATGAACAGTGATGTGAATTTCATGTCAAATGGATTTAAAATGAAAAATTGTGTAGGATTAAGTAGAGAAACAAGTATTGGAAGCATTGGAATCAAAATAAAAAATTTGGAAATTCTTGAGGGTGCTGTTCGATTCTATCTAGAATTAGTATAGGAGCTACAATTTTATAATTCTAAGATCATAAATGGATTTTAAAGGTGAAATTATGTAGGGTAAAGTTAAGATACAAATTAAGTCAAAGGACAAGACAATTAACCACAAATTAAGAGAGTTAGGGGTTAATTGATTTTGTGAAGTTCAATGTCCTTATGCTAGTTGAATTGAATCATGATGAATAGAAGAATATGTGATGTTTAGGATTTGTTTTGTGGACTCAATAAGGCAGCCACTTAGCAAGGAAAAAAGACAAAGAAAATAGTAAAAGAAAGTAAAGCAATAAGGTAGTAAACTATCATAAACTTCTATGTGTTAGATGTTATGCTTAGTTGTGATATGACTTTATTGAATTGTGTTACATATGTGTATATGATTAAAGCTCTATTTATATGATTATTTTGGCCATTTTTATTTCATATGTTACATGGAAGTATACACATTACATAATGTTGATACAATCACAAGCAAGCACAAACATTTACATTAAAGCATACAATGTTTAGTTCCATCTATTACTGAGATTTTCCCATAAATCTCACCCCCTCCATATCACAACCATTCCAACAGGGTGTTTATGTGAATAAGAAGAGGATGATTCATGGAGATGAGTTAAGAATTAGTTGCATGATTTATATGTATATGTATGTAAGTTAGTTACTAGAATTTATCTTTATAAACAATAACTTTTGATGAGGCAGTGACCTTTTATGATATAATTAAAAATATTTAATGATCTAATAAATGTATTAAATTTTACTAGCAATTATTTAACATGTAAAACTTTGTTTTGACACAAAGAATGCTTTATTTCGATGTCTATACGAAGAGCAAAGTTTTCAAATTTAGGGACTAGGAACATTTTTTAGGATTTTTGACCAAATGAATAATGATCTTTGACACGAATACTGTATTGATTGGTTGATCATTTAGTTTGATACGTATTTTTTCTTCGAAGTTTAGTATGTTAGCTTCGTGTAGCCTTTTGAACCACTTTACTTCTATTTTTCTAGAATTAATTATGATTTTTCTAAATTTGTTGCGAAATCTAGAAATGCCAAATGAATAATACTCATGAAGCTGAAAATTATAGATTTAGTAATTGAACTTCAATGGATGTTTAAGTAGTTTTAAATGCTATTGAATGATCTTTAAGATGTACGAAAGTAAGGTGTTACATCAAGGGTCCTTTCTTCGTATGATTTAACAAAATTGAGAGGTCTCCTTATTTGTTCTTGGTCATCGTCTTCACAAAGAGATATTGTACCCTTACTCGTATGGCTCCATAACCTTCCTCCAGATAGGTCTACTGTAACCCTCAGAATCTACTATGATCTACCATAAATCTCTTTAGGATCTACTACGACCCTAGAACATTACATCACTTTATGAGCTATATCAGGATCTAATTGTGATTCTCTAAAATCCACTGTGATTATGTTGTACTGTATCCAGATATTTCAAAAACTTTAAACCAAAGGATTGATCTGTCTCTACTTAGTTGATAAATTATTAATAATTCCCTAAGATTGTTCACCAAAGTCAATATTGATGGATTGAATAAGTTTTGATGATGTCAAAAGAGATTACAAGAATTAAGTTGATTTACGATGCGAAAAGTGTTTTGAAGAAATGAAAATGTGTTTTTAGTGGAATAAAGTTTAAAAGAAAAGAAGGAGTTAATCAATTAGTTATTACATTATTAATAATTAATCAATTAGTTAATTAATTAATATCAATTAATCGATTACATGTTAAATTAATGCAAAGGGAGCATTCTATTTAACAAAAAAAAACAATAAATTGATTAAATAATTGATTAATGAGTAACCATTAATTGATTAATGTCGAGAGCTAGCCTTCCATAAGTACGTTAACAAGCCAATTAATTGATTAGTTATTCGACTAATGTATTGAAAACATATATTCTCTTAAAAAAAGATATTGTTATTAATCGATTAACTAATCAATTAATTTATATTCATCTGTTAAATGTTTGATTAAATAATGAAGTTTCAATTTTGTGAAATTTAAATATAAATCAATTAATTGATTAGTTAATCATTAATTTTCATTAACAAATTAAATGTTCTATTAATTTGTGTTGAAATCTTGTCTATTCCAAATCTTTGAGACATTAATCAATTAAGCATTCGATTAATTTCATAAACTTTAGAAGCTTATAATATATATATATATATATATATTAAGCTACAAATTGATTTCCTATATCAATAATTGATGCAAGTGATAACTTGTCTATGTTTCTCATTATTCTTCATGTTAATTATTTTGAGAAACTTATCTTAATAAAGTTACATTATATAAGATTGAAAAATCCATCTAGTATGATGCTCTATGTTTTGTTTCATATGTTAATTCAACTTAATCGATTAGGTAGTCGATTAATATAGCATAATCCCTAAAAACAAGCATAATCCTTAATTGATCTTAAAATGTTTATAACTGAATTGATTCATAAACACTTGATCATTGATGGAGCTATCAAATATGATTGAACATGCATTATTATACTATCATCATTATTGTAATTAATTCCAATTTAAGTTTAAATTCATTTCATCAATTCTTCACTTCACATGTATATATTTTAATGATTAAATTTTGAAGTGTTTATAGGATTACTAATAGAAGTTCAGACTAAGTTGAGTTCAAATCTAGAGATGAGAATATACAGAGATAAAAGCCAACATACGTTCAACAACAAAAAGGCAAAAAGCCTCAACGGCTAGCTCAACGGTCATATTTCCAATGGGAAGAAAACTCAATGGAAATAATGCTCAATGGTCATACACATCAACTATAAATAGAACAACATTCAAAGTTAAGAGGTTGGTGACTACTGATGATAAAAGATAATAATGACTGATGCAATGAATATCATTATCCAAAAAAGCATTCAATTCTCCATTCATTTTTGTATTATTTCATTAAGAGAGAGAAATACCATGAGCTATAATGTTTATCATTCACTCTATCTAAGAGCTAGATTCACCCTTCATTTCTTCATCTGTCTAACATCAAAACCTTGGAATCAAGGGATTCAAGGTTAAGATTTGCTCGTATCTATTTGAGGGGAGTGTTTCCATCGGAAGTATGCTGTAACCTCAAGTTTGAGGTAGTTTTTAATTAGCTGTGAAAATTAAGCTTGTAAAGGCTACCAAGAGCCTATTGTAATCTTGGTATACAGGGGATTTAAAATCTCAGTAGAAAGCAGAGGACTTGACATAGGTCAAGGAAATTTGAACCAAGATAAATTCTCTTGCAAATTCTTCTTCCTTAACTCTTTGATTTCCACTAACTTATTTTCAATTAGAGCTTTTCAAATTATATAGTTTTACTCATCAAATTTTCAAAGAGTTTCAAAAGTTCTTAAAAGTCATCATTCACCTAATTCTCCACCTCTTGGGTGATCCAGCTTATCTACCTAAATGTAATATTTAGTATTAGCGAATGTCACTTGTTTAAAGAATCTAACGATCTCAAGTGAAAAGATAAGGGTTGGATTAGTCGGTGAAATACTTTTTGAAGGTTTTGATTTTATAATTCCTCCTATTTTAGAAAATTCTGAGTTTTTGTATTAGAAAGGTTGGGTGACTATTTTTTTTAAACTCTTGATTTTGATATGGAGAGAGCTCTTTCAAATGCATTTGATTTTAAACCGAGAAAGGATTAGAATGATTGTGAAAAGAATTTATTTTTGCTAAATCTTAGGGCAATGAAAATTTTGTACAATGCTTTATCTGAAAAAGATTATTTGCAAACTATGCATTGCTCTAATGTCAAGGACATTTTTAACACTATTGATTTTATTTATTCCTCTAACAATCATATTGACAGTTTTGATAGTTCATCAGAATTAGAAAATAATTTACCTATTGACGATGAACAAATGGAAGCATAGAGCTTTAAAGGAGAAATCCAACCTAACATCTATAAATCTATCAATTCAAAACAAGACAAACAAGAGAATTGAAACATTATTACTTTCGTATATTTTAGGGACTATTCAGTAGTATTTAGAACCACTTACAAGACCTTGGAAATCTATTAACTAAATCTAGAATTTTACTCTTCTCGAGTTACTGTTCATGTGGTATTCTAGATTAGGTGATGAACTTTAAAAAATTATAATTAATTATAGAAAAATTGAAATAAAGTGGTTCAAAAAGCTACGTGAAGATAGCATCTTTAAATTTAGGGTAAAAATAATTTCTAGACTAAATGCATGGTTAATTAATACAGTTTAATCCTCAAATATTACTATTCATTTAGTCAAAATTTCTAAAAACAGATTCTGATCCATTACTTTGGAAAATTTGTTCTCTTTGAATAAATATCAAAATAAGGCGTTCTTGGTATCAAAACAAAGCTTGAGATGTTAAAAAGATATATGTAAAATTTCATACATTGATCTCATCATTTACTATTTCTTATTACATCATGACCATCACTACTTGTATTGATCATATAGTAACATTACATATAACAATTTCTCACATAACATATATACTATCCAATCTAGCTCTTGTTCATGCTTCATCATCCTCTTTCATCATTCATAAACTTGCTAGGGTTGGGATTACATGGAGGGGGTGAGATTTTTGGGGAAATCTCAGTAGAAAATGGTACTAAACAATACATGCATTAACGTAAATACTTGTATTTGCTTGTGAAAGTGTTAACATTGTGTAATGTGCATACTTCCATGTAACATATGAAATACAATTAGCTAAAGTAATCATAGAAATAGAGCTTCAATCATAAACACATAAGCAACACAATTCAACCAAGCCATAGCACAACCAAACATAACATTCAATACATACAAGTTTAGGATAAGTTTACTACCTCACTTGCTTGATTTCTTTCACTTTAACTTTGCCTCTTTCTTCTTACTTCTCTTGGATGTGTGGCTGCCTCTTTAGAATCCACAATCAAATCCTAACATCACATAATCATTCATCCATTACAATCTAACTTTCTCGTGAATATTGAGCTCATTTAACTACATTAACTTTCCTTAATCTTAGCTAATGTACTTGGTCTTTGAACCAATTGATATCTTGACTTTACCTTACACAATTCCACCTTTTGAATCCATTTATGAGTTTAGAATCATGAAATTTCAGCTCCTATGCACTATTATAGATAGATTTGAAAAACATGGCATAATTCTTCTAAAAATTCTCATATTGATTCAAATACTACCCATACTTGTTTCTCTACTTTATCCCACACAACTTTTCATTTTAAAACCATTGGAAACATAAAAATCATGAAATTCCAATCACTGTTCATGTGAGTGAATAGTAAGAGAAAAAACTTCAAAAACTACAACTTGGAATTCCAATACTTCTAAGGTTTAAAACCTATTCAATCTAACACAAAATCATCATATGAATTCAATGGAAGCATTAGATCATTGAAATTACATCTTCTTATATCATGAACAGTATAGACTGAAATGGTTCAACCATGGCAAAGTCAAGAATATCAACTTGATTCAACAACCAATCACTTAACTAGCTTGTTTAAGCTTCAATGACATATCTCTAACTTTAATTTCTTCTTTCTCCTTTCATCTAAGGTTTTGGACAGCATATACACATTAGAGAAAACTCAACTTCCTTCCATGAAAACCCTTAGTTCAAGCTCCCAAATCAAAGGAAAATAAGCTAGGATAGATTGCTTGAACTTTGGTACTTTGAATCTTCTTTGTCTTGGCTTGAGTTTTCATTTTGCAAGAGGTTTCCCAAGGGTTCTCATGCCACAGTTTTGAAGCTAAAATGTGGGGATATTTATAGCCAAATTCCATGGAAAATCAATAGCCAAGATCACTTTGTGCACTATTTGATCTAATGGCTGACATTTAATCTTGGATTTAACTTTTCTAGCAAGCTAACTATGACATCATCCATAAAATCATCAAGGGACACTTTATAGGACATGTGGCAAAATTTCCAAGGGAAAAAGCTTCTGGAAAAATTTTAGCCTAATCTGGTACCGACTCAGTCCGATTTCTCAAAAACCATACTATTTTATAATTCTACTTTTTCTAAGATTCCATAATATGCTTTCTAACCTTAAATATAGTATCCGGATCGTTCCTACCATTGATATTCTTGGACTGGGCCTAAACTTAATTACAGATCGCTTGGTAAATTACCAAAACGTCCCTTAGTTCTTCTTTATTTATATTAACATCTTAAGGGTATTATCGTCTTTTCACACCTTATCAGAGTATTCCCTGACCTTGGTCAACTATTTTGGGAATTCTCCTTGACAATCTAACCTTAGTCAAATGACCAAAATTCCCTCCATCTAACGCTGACTCAATAACACAACATAGTGGCATACTCAGTGGTAATTTTGTAATTTTATATTTTTCCCGATCTTTATTATCCCTAGCCCATGTACTTATCTAAAAATATTACTGGGCCTATAAGATGCCATTTTGGGCCCTCTACATGGTCCACTAACTTCATGGGCTAAACTCTCGAGAAATTCTCCTGAAATATATTTATCAAGTATTTTAATCTACTATAAATTCTATAATACATTCTACAAAATTTCTTTTTGAGCTTTGTTAGTTTCATAAATTCTTATATTAATTATAGGAATTTACTGCCAAATTTCATCTGATTCTAAGGTCCATAGGATACTATATTAATTTCCTTTTTTTAGAGATTAGTATAAATTTTTTGGGACCTCATATTAAAATTCTGTGTTACATCAAACTGATAAAAAGAATTTTCTCTATTTACTGAAAAAATTTGGGGCTATTATGATTCTGGGTATTTTTGGTCCTTTTCTAGCTCAACTTTTGATAATTACTAGTTTGCTCTTGAACTTTTAAAAATTACACTTTGCACCATATAACTTTTAAACTTTTCATTTTAGTTTCTCATCTTTATACCTTTGTCTAACCATTATTTTTCCTTTCTATTTATCATCACAATCCTTTCCAAATCTCTTTCCACTATCAGTATTATACAGATAGGAAAAGAGTAGGATGTGACAAGAATTAAGAAGAGCTCACTACATATGAATTTAAGAAATTATCATTCGAAGCTCAAAATATGTAACATCTAATTCTTGTTATTACATTTAAGCACAACTAAAAATGTTATTTATCAATAATTTAGCAATATTATCTAATTAAATTATTATAGTTTAGTATTTTTATTATTTTTAATAAAATAGGATAACATTATCTTATTTAATATTTTATGATTTGATTGTTATTATCAGTTAGAAATTTATTAGAATTTGGATTCAAATTTATATATGAATTTGAATTTTAAAAATATGATTTAAATTTTAAATTACAATATTTGATAGGATTTTTTATAAAGATAATAATAATGATAAAAAATAATAAGATTAAAATTTTAGAACTTATAAATTATATATCAATTTTCTTCCCTACGAATGAGGTCATGTTCTCTTTTCTTTTCCCAATTGTATCCACAAGCCACATCTTTCTCTCCTCTCAATCTATACATATATTGTCAAAATCCAATTCTAGCTCTTATTCACATTCATGCTTCAAGTGGGGAGCTGTAAAAGCATATGCTGCTTTAAAACATTTTAAGATGCGATGGTGGCACATGAGGCTAAGGCGGGGAGTATCACATAGTAATATAAGTTGAAACACATTAACTATATATAATATGATGACGTGGTAATTGTTCCTATATTTAGGCAAGAAGTAACCACTTTCTACTCATTATATATACTAATGTGATGTTTGTGAGTGATTTGATTATAAATAAATCTATTCATATTGATATGATTGTATAGAGAAAACTTCTTTGATTGTTTTTTTTTAAATAGTCTTGTGGGACTTAAAGTTTAATTTAGAAAGTTTGAGTTGAGATTATAAACTTGTTATATCTTGATATTGGAATTTGAATAAAGTTATTATCTTGAGAAAAACCCTTTTGTGATATTTATTAAGCTATTGAGATTTTAATTAATATGATTATTTTGAGATTTTTTCATTGGGGATGGGTCATGATAGAGTTATATTTCTATCATATGGTATAGTTATCCCACCAGTTTACTAAGGGGCTATGACAACCCCACCTATTTACCAAGAGGGATTGAACCATGATCCAGTCATTTGCTTTGTGAATTTTGGCCTATCCATATCATTTGATCGGTTAACTTTTTGAGTGGTCAGTTATCACTAGCCCATATATTCAGTCTGTAGGAATAAGGCAGTTCGATTGATTTAATGGGAGAAATTTGGGTGGGTTATCCATTTGTTTTTATTATGATAATATATTATTTTCTATATATTGTATTTTATAATTGGTCCCACTTGACACCTCATATGCACATGTTAGTACTCATGATGAGTAGAATTACTGGCTACTAAGACGTTTATTTCACTCTTTATAAATATTTTTCAGTTGATGGTCTCAAAATCCCAAGAAAAACTTTAGAGGCTTGATTAAAGCTATATTAATTGTATAGCCTTCTCATTTGAAGCTATGTGTAGAATACTTGTATATTCCCATAGTAGGTTTCATTATGCATGCTCTAATATTACATTAATTATTTGAATTTTAAGAAAAATCTTTTTTATAACCATGGTAGAGTTTCTTTTAGATTTTAGTAAAACTTTTTTCTACCATAGTTAGCTCTTTTGAAATAAACCAAATTCATGTATAATATTATTTTAATTATATTAGGTACAAATAGATCTAAATAATAAATAATAGTTATACTTTAGGAGGATTTTACAAAATACCTCAGTGTTAAAGAATTTCAATTCTTCTGGTTAATTTATGAAAAATGATTTCAAAATTTTTTACGATATGATTTTTCAACCAATTATGATTCTATCTTAAAAAACAAATATATTTTAAATTTCAATGATATTACTACAACACATAGTAGGGAGGAACAAATTTTGCATAATGATTATAAACTTCCTCTACTCGACCATCACAGTACTTCCAAGTATGCTTATAAGGTGTATAATCCAATTACCTACAATTGTGATAAACAAGGTCATATTTCTCACACATGTCATCTGAAAATAATTTCAAATGTGAAAAATAAATTTGTTTGGGTTCCTAAATAACAATCAAGGATACAAAGTTAAATGGGTACCAAAGTGTCCTCTCAGTATGTCAAATGTGTAGAATAATCTTCAGAAAATTGGACACATTACTTTGAGAACTAGGCCTTCGAGAGTTCCTTGTGCATCAATAAAAGCTACATAATATGAGAGAGCTCAACGAGTTACCATTTGATATGTCAAAAGTAATTCAGAAGAAGCAATGGAGAAAAGCCCAAGGAGTACGTTCTACCTCAAGCATAGACTATCACATAGTACCATTCAACTATCTTGAGGAGAACAGAAGAAGAAGAAGGATCTCTCAAGTCTCAAAGTTCAAAATAGTTGAGAGACCATTGCAAGCATGTGACAGAAGCAATCAAAAGATATAATGGGTATGTAAAGACAATCCTTCTTCCACATGAGAAAAAGGTACAATGGTAACTTCGTGAACTATATCATGTTTAACATATCTTTGAAATTTACATCTGTATGTTTAAAAATTGAACGTTGCAATTATTTTCAAATTGTCTTTTATATACTCCTGATGAAACTTAATCAAGAATTTTCTTAAAAAGAGAAAGGGAGGAGGAAAAAGCCATGTTCAAAAGCAAATCTTTGTGCATAACTACTTTTGAAAATGGAAAAATATTTTTCATGGACAAAGACATAATTATTTCACTATGCTCAGTTTTCTCAACTTGACTATATTTTCCTAAGCCTTTGAAATTATGTTGTTTCCTACAACTAACCACTGATAGATCCGAGCAAAGTTGGATACCCTAGAAGACAAAGATTTATATTGTAGGAAAACTTTACCTCAGAGAGATGGCTACATAGAGACAAATTCACATTCTGAGGAACTAAGGAGCCCACAGAAATAAAGCATACACTAGAACAAGAGTAATAAATGTGAAATATATTAAATAAATTCATATTTGAGTAATAAATACTTGTTCTTGGATAAATTCCATTAGCAATAATTCATTAAAGTTTTTTTCAAAATTTTTTTCAGATTGCTAAATGGATTATATTCTATATATATTATTCAAATGCATAAATTGATTTATAGTCTTCCATATTCATATTTTAAGACAAAGTTTTTTTAAAAAATTGTGCATCAAATATTTTAGATTTACTAGATGCATGAAACATGATTTGAAAATTTGTTTTTGAAATATATGGGAATCTATATTGGAAAATAATACATTTGAAAGGAAATTTCAAATTTCCAAACATGGTAATCAATTTGTGTTTAATATTTTTCTTCAATAACTTGATTCTTAATATGTTTAAGAAATCAATTCTTCAGAGAATTATTTTTGGAAAATAACATTGGAGATGCATATTTGATTTAAATACATCATTATTTTAACAGAAAATGAGAGCTTTGTTTATATGTTTATGTTTTACAAGCTCAATATCTTTTACTCATCTATCTAGCTTTATTCACTGAAAGTCTATATGTTTTGATGATGAGTTATTATGGCATGTTTTCATGACTATTTTCAAGTTAATACTAACTATTCTCCAAGAAAGAAAGAGATTTGATTTATAATAGGATAATAAGGTGATATCTCAAAGAAGAGTTAGCTGAGGAAATGAGCCCTATCAATACAAGATGCTTAAGAGAGGAGGGAAAATAAGTCAATACATCAAGCTGGAAAACCTAACTAAGCTTTCTTCAACTCTCTCTCTTTATACTGAAAATATATTTGAGGCATTTTGATGTTAATTTATTGATTCATGATATGATATATGTATTTTCAATATTTAAGCAAAAGTTTATGCTTCAATGTGCTTGTCCTTTTGTGAATTTTTTTAAAAAAATTAAGAAAATGTAAGATTTTTAATTCTCTAATGATTTCATTTCTATAAGTTAATTGATTAATGATAGGATTAAATGATATTTGAAAAGCTATTAAAATATATTTTGTTTTGAAAATAATCGATTAAAGATTCAATCAATGTCAATTAATCGAACAATCAATCGATTAATCATAGTTGAAAAGATATTCAAAGGTGTTTTATGTTGAAATTAATCGATTAATAAAAATTAATTGAACATCTAATTGATTAAGTATGGTTAAAATAGGTGTTGAATGATCTTTTGTTCACAATTAATCGATTAATGATTTGATTAATTGGAATTAATCAAACACTTAATCAATTAATTGATTACTTAATTGATTAATATGTATTAATCTATTAATATAAGAATTTATCAGTTATCAGTCACAACTCTTTACTATTCAACTTGAACCCTAACCAATTATTTTCCAAATTATCTCATCTTCAATCTCCAAATTTCCACAAATTTCCTTAGGGGAAGTTTGCGCACCCTTTTCCTTCAAAACCCACCCAAAATCTCATCCAAATTCCTCTATTTCATTGTTTAATCTATCAAAAACCAAAGAGAATAGGGAGAACCAAAACAACCAACTCAGACAAATATGAGCAATAACCTTCTAAATCCATATTAAACACTCCTCATGCTTCTCGATCAAAGGAGGAGAAGAAGAAATTTCAACTAAAGGTGGCCAAAGATGGGTCAGATGTATAGAAGGGAAAGGGGAAGGCTCCAGCGAGCAAGACTCTGGTAAAAGGAAAGAGCCAAGTCCCATAGCCCTCTCTATAATCCAAGAGGTAGCAAGAAGACGTACACCAACTCTGATATGGAGTTCACATATATGTTCAAGAGGACTGTAGAGACTACTACTGAGTCTTTTAGGAAGAGACAAAGGATATCAAGGAAGACTGCTATATCATTTCCCTTAGGCCCTCAATTATCTAGCTTGGTATTTCTTCAAGGTAACATTAACTTGGATGTAGATATGGTTTTGTTTAACTCTGAGTTTAGGGAAAAAATGTGTTGTCTAGCAATATCTGTGGATATATATGCCCTTAAGATTAATTATAGGGTTAACTTGGATCTGATTGAGCCCCTATACCATTATGAGAGATGACTAAGTTTTAATGAGCTATATAGCTTAGAGGTAGTTAGGATATTTTACTATAACATGGAGATATTTGACTTTTTAGATGAAGAGGAAAATATTGTAGATAACTATTTAACTACCAGGGTCAGGGCAAAGAGATCAAGTTAGATTTTAATGTGATCAACCATTTGATTGGGGCCCCTCCTTCTATAGATATGAAGCTATTAGATAAGGTTAAGGCTTATTAGATCCTATTGAAAACCAACAAGCCATTATTGGGATCCTTGACCTTCACCCTAAGTCAGATGTGAGATCATTATCGCAGTATCCATTACATTTACTCTCGGTGTATGTATGCAAATCCTCGACCTTCAACTACATGAACTAATAGGACTACATCACTTTAGTAAGGATCATCAGTGGAGAAAAACTCAACCTTAGAGATTTTATATACAACCAGATGAGGGATTTTTGTTTGAAGAGGACAAGGACTACACCGATGCCCTACCCCAACTTGTCTCCTTCATCCTCAAACACTTCAACATTCATCATCTAGATGGGAAGAAGAAGGAAGAGATTAATGCTTTTAGGATGACACAACTGAACAAGATAAAGATCAAGCTGATATATGAAGCCAAGAAGGGGAAGCTTCTGAGGGTTCATCAAGCCAAGCAACCTTCAACCAATACCTCTCTTCCTCAAGATAAAGGTTATTCCTCTGTAGGACCACAAGTATCGACAGCTCTATCCTTTTTGGGAGTATCTATTCAGAGGTACCTTTAGACAGAGTTTACAAAGTTAGAGAGTAAACTCACCGCTTCCAGGAAGGAAGGAGATTTGCTTCATGAGAGGCGAAGCTATGGAATTGAGTGTTTACTTGAAGCTTATATCCAGGATTTCCAAGCATTCAAGGAAAAGGATAGAGAGCGGCATGAGGCGTTATCCATAAGATAATATTTTATTAATGAAGAAGTGTCTAATGTCAACAACATCATATTGTCATGCCTCAATAACATCATACCTTCTTTCACGGAAGTAGAGCTCAAAGATCCTTCACTGCCTCAACCGAACCAGCCTGCTTATGCACCTTCCACCCCTATCTCTCAAAGCCCTCACCCTCACCTACTCCCATATATACCTTAGATGTGCCCTTACCACCTATTGACTCAACATCAGATCTGCCCTTATCCCAGTTTCCCTTAGTCATTCTTTCCTCCTTAGCTCTAATCTTTTTGGATGATGTCAAAAAGGGGGAGAGAAGTTAAGAGGCAAAGGAATCCTCTATGGAATCTGTTGACTAATGATTGACTTTTTTATTTCTATTTTTGTTTAATCCATTGTAAAACATTTTGATTTTTTAAAGGAATGATATTCATGTTATTATTCATTGATTGATTATTGACTTATTACATTTTGTTTTGACTAAGTGATTCATGGACTTTATATATATATTTTTTAAAAATCCCTTAACTTAACTTCACTTTCACTTAAGTTTTCCTATCATCAAAAAGGGGGAGAATGATAGATTGGATATGTTTAGATGATGTCAAAAGAGAATAAAATAATTAAGTTGATTTATGATGTGAAAAATGTTTTTGAAGAAATAAAAAATAAAGTTTAAAAGAAAAGGAGTTAAACGATTAGTTATTCGATTATTGCTAATTAATCAATTAGCTAATCGATTAATATCAATTAATCAATTATATGTTAAATTAATGCAAAGGCAACATTCTTCTTTACAAAGAAAAACCAATTAATCGATTAAGGAGTGACCATTAATCGATTAGTTTCAAAAGATGGCCTTTTAGAAGTAAGTTAATGAGTCAATTAATCAATTAATGTATTAAAAATTGATTTTCTCTTGAATAAAGATATTGCTATTAATCGATTGTTTAATTGATTCATTTATATTAATTTGTTAACTGTTCGATTAATCAGTGAAGTTTCAAATTTGTGAAATTCATATATAAACTAATTAATAAATTAGTTAATCAATTAATTTTCATTAACATATTAAATGTTTGATTAATTTATGTGAAATCTTGTCTATTTAAAATCTTCAAGACAGATTAATCGATTAAGCATTTGATTAACTTCAGAAGCTTCATATAATTGATTCAAGTGATAACTTCTCTATGTTTCTCATTATTCCTCATGTTAATTCTTTTGATAAACTTATCTTTATAAAGTTACATTATATAATATTGAAAAATGCATCCAGTATAATGCTCTATTTTTTGTTTCAAATGTTAATTTTAATTAATCAATTAGGTAATCTATTGATATAGCATAATCCTTGTAAAGAAACATAATTCTTAATTGATCTTAAAGTTTTTATAACTGAATTGATTCACAAACACTTGATCATTGATGGAGCTATCAAATATGATTGAACACACATTATTTTACCATCATCATTGTTATTATTAATTCC
Organism: Leucaena leucocephala; assembly: GCA_037074615.1. NCBI lineage: Eukaryota > Viridiplantae > Streptophyta > Magnoliopsida > Fabales > Fabaceae > Leucaena > Leucaena leucocephala. The sequence goes on along the minus strand of CM073528.1, from coordinate 12,876,458 downwards.
AATTGAAGCTGAAATTCATTTCATTAATTCTTCACTTCACGTGTTTATATTTTAACGATTAAATCTTGAAGTCCTTACAGGATTACTAATAGAAGTTTAGACTAAGTTGAGTTCAAAGCTAGATATGAGAATAGATTGAGATAAAAGCCAATGGACGTTTAACGACAAAAAGACCAAAAGCCTTAACACCTACAATGACTAGCTCAACGGTTATATTTCCAATGGATAGAAAACTCAACACAACATAACCTCAACATAAATAATATTTAACAGTCATAAACATCAATTATAAATAAAAGAGTATTCAAAGTTAAGAGGTTGGTGACTACAGATGATAAAAGAGAACAATGACTAATGCAATGAATATCATTATCCAGAAAAGCATTCAATTATGTGTTTATTATGTATTATTTCATTAAGTGAGAGAAATACCATGAGTCACAATGTTTATCATCTACTCTATCTGAGAGCTAGATTCACCCTTTATTTCTTTATCTGTTTGAGAGAAAAACCTTGGAATTAAGGGATTCAAGGTTGAGATTTGCTCGTATATGTTTAAGGAGTGTTTCCATAGGAAGCGTGGTGTAACCTCAAGTTTGAGGTGGTTCTCAATTAGCTATGAAAACTGAGATTATAAAGGCTACCAAGAGCCTGTTGTAATATTGGCGTATAATATATTAAAAATCTTAGTAGGAAGCTGATGATTGGAGGTATGTTAATGAAAGACCTAACTAGGTTAAATTCTCTTGCAAATTCTTCTCCTTAACTCTTTGATTTTCAGTAACTTATTTTCAAACAGAGCTTTTCAAATTGTACAGTTTTACTCATCAAGTTTTCAAAGAGTTTTAAAAGTTCTTAAAAGTTGTCGTTCACCAATTCACCCCATCTTTAGTGATCCAGCTTATCTACCTAAATCTAACAAATATTATCTACATAGATTCTACTCATCTCATTTATTTCTTAGGATTTACTCATATCATTTTCCTCTTTCTTAGGCTTTTTTTTCCTCTTTTTATCACATCCATGACAACCAAGCATCTCATAATTCATTCAACTATTTTACTACTATCACCATCCCTCATGGACTTGGATGGTTTGGGATAGGGCTTATGAAATTCCTTAATATATGAGTACCCCTTACCACCTAATTCCATGACCACCATATCATTAAGAGCTATTTGTTTCCTAACTCAATCATAGCTCTGCCATGCACAGTACTATAGGGAGCAATATGGGTTATACCATCCATGTTACTGCTAGAAACTATACATCTTATCTCGTGATTATGGCTCTAACATGGCTGCATTGTCCACCTCTTAGATACAACTCTATCTTAAGAAGGGTATCTTTCATCACTTAGAAGTTGCCCTCTCTCAGAGTTTGCATTATCAATCCTACAACTATAGCTCAAATACATGGTGTCATGCACTAACATTCAATCTCCCATAGAATATTGTGTACTCATTCTGTGGCATACTCATAGCACATCATCCGTACCTCTCATCCCTGTTAAAGGGAGCCTCTCCTCCTGACCATGTTACGCAACTTAAGGGCATGTCCTAAGTACTATAATCATATGCATATATGTATATCAATAATACCTATCTAACCCCATTTATAATTATGAACGAGTATCCAACCTTACTAGGAACACTCTCATCTCTTTATTATAGTTTCCAGCATAACTCTCTATTATCGCCTTATCTTAGGCTCTTAAGCCTTACTCTTTCTTAAACAGGGAAGTCTTTCAATCTATCGGTACCTTTCCCTTAACCTTTATTAATCTTACTATATGTAGACTTTTATCAATGATAGTCTACTGAGCCATACTAGGGTTCTACTAATATTTGGGAGTCTCTATATCTTTTCATCATGACTAAACTACTGACTAGTCACTGCTAAAGAAATGAACTATGTATCCCTAGCAGTAATGTCTCTAGCATCTTTCTACTTGAGGTTCAGTGATAACATTCAATTTAACCTCATAACATAGGGCCTCATTACTATGGGAAATGACTTGTAATCAAGGATATATTATGGTAGGACAACCAATTTAGGCCAATAATCCTCTCAATATACCAGCTGGGTATATCAGGTTCAGAGTAACATTACAGTGCTAGACAATACAATTTTAAACATATATGGGGTCTAATTACCCTAAAGCCAATGGTAGTAGAAACATACATATTATTTAACAGAGTACTGACAGGAAGACCTAATTGTCCTACACAGTCAATCATCACATAGGAATAACTAGAGCCAAAGTCAAATATCACAAATTCATCTCAGGTGACTTCCTTACCTCATCTCCAGTCAGGGTAGACTCTTTTCCCTGAGTTTGGGGTCTCTTACTAGGTATTCTGCAAAACTTCTTGGCAAAATATCCCAACTTGTCATACCTATAGCATACTCTTAAACCTACCTCACAAAACATGTCACCATGGTCTCTACCACAGAGTTCATATTCCATTGGCATTGGTTGTAAGCTTATGGTCACATCCTAATTTTTTCCTATCTGTATAACATTAATAGAGAAAAGATGTTAGGAAATGATCTTGACAATGATCAGAACAAAAGATAATGTTTAGATCATGTTTAAGTTACGGAAAGGAAGGAAGATGTAAAGTTATAAAGAAAAATGGATGTAAACATCATTTGAATAAAAGTTAAATAGAAAATTTAAGAAAAAAGTAGAAAAAGACCTAAATGGAGTTTAGATGTTTAGGTACTATACTGGAATTTCAAAAAGAGTAGTAAGGGACTAAAATATAATTTGAAAATTTTAGGGACTAAAGTGTATTTTGCCAAATTCAAGGGTAACATTGTAATTACTAGGAAATTGAGCTAGAAATGGCAAAAACATACCCAGAAGTATTTCAGTCCTAAATTTAAACAGTAAATAGGGAACAATATTTAGGTTATACATATTTTTCATAATTTCAATTTTAGGTCCCAAAATATTGATATTAATTTATGAATTTAGGAAATTATTATAGCACCTTCTGGATTTTAGAATTGGATAAAATTTTATATTAAATACAAGAATTTCTGAGGTTTTAAGATATATATGGAAATTTTATCAGATCTTAAAGGTCTCAAAAATTTATGAAAACTTGTAAGAAATTCATTTAATAGTAGAATAAAGTTTTAAAAATGTCATGACACTTAAAAGAATTTTATATAATTTATCACAAAATTTAAGGTGAAATTGGGCACCCGATAAAATATTTTGGTGAAGTTTCTTGGGATTTGAGCTATCAAAGAAGTTGATCTTGATCAAAAACCAAAGATAATGTTCCAAGAGGCCCAAAAATGTTCTTCAATAATTATTTGGGCTTAGGTATAGTTAAAATAATATTTTAATAATTTTTTATAAAGTATAATTACTCGGTTGAAGTTATAACTGGGATATTGATCAAGAAAGCTCTGGAGTTATTTAGAGGCCATGAGGTGGCATAATGAGGTGTTCTCACAGGACCCATCAAGTTGCCACATGACCCATAAGTTGGAGAAGAAGAAAGATCAAGGAAAAGTTTGACACATGGCACAATCCCAGCCGTTCATTGTAAGATAATACTCTAGAATTCTCTGAAAGAGGTGAGTCATCTGGTAAGGTGTCCTAAAGGGCCCCATAATGGTGCCACATGTCAAGGAGATAATGAGAGAGATTTAACCACATGATATTAAAAATAAAATAATATAAAGAAAGAGATAAAGCAATGCTAAGTTATAAAGTAGCCAATTAATAGCTAAATGAAGAGGCTATGATAATTTAATCAAATAACCCAGGTCAAGGCTCAAAGAAGGTTACAAGAATAGTTGACCAGTTCTAAGAATACTCTGGTGAAGTATGAAAAGAAAATGATGCCCCTAGAGTTACTAAAGTAAACAAATAGTTAAGGGCATTTTGATAATTGTCTAAGGGATCAAAATCATGAAATTCCATCACTGTTCATGCGAGTGAATAGTAACTGTGAAGAATTTTAAAAACTACAATCTTGGAATTTCAATGCTTCCAAGGTTTAAAACCTTTCCAATCCTACACAAAATCATCATATAAATTCAATGGAAGCATTAAATCATTGAAGTTTCATTTCCTTCCCTCATGAACAGTGCAGACCGAACAGATTCATCCATGGCAAAGTCAAGAATATCAACTTAATTCAATAACCAACCACTTAACTTTCTTGTTTAAGCTTCAATCATATGTCTCTAACTTTAATTTCTTCCTTCCCCTTCCATTTAAGGTATTTGGACAGCACCACCCCTTAGAGAAAACTCAACTTTTCCCCATGAAAATCCTATGTTCAAGCTCCCAAATTAAAGGAAAATAAGCTAAGAGAGGTTGCTTACCTTTAATCTCTAGCTTGCTTGAACTTTAGTACCTTGAATCTTCTTTATCTTGGCTTTATTTTTCATTTTGCAACAGTTTTCCCAAGGTATCACAAGGCCACAGTTTTGATGCAGAAATGAGGGGGTATTTATAGAAAAATCTTGGTGGAAATCAATGACCAAGATTAGTTTGTATACTATTTGATCTAATGGCCCACATTTAATCTAGGATTTTACTTTTTCAAAAAGAAGATTTATGACATAATCCATGACATCACAAGGGACAACTCAAGGGTATACCTCATGGGGTTATGTGGCGCAATTCCAATGGGGGAAGAATTTTGTGGAAAAATTCCAGTCCAATCTGGTACCGGCTCAGTCCAATTCCCGAACAACCAAACTGTTTTATAAATCTAATTTTTTGAGATTCCATAATATGCTTTCTAACCTTAAATCTAGTATCCGGATTCTTCCTACTATTGACATACTTGTACTGGGTCAATACTTAATTACAAATCCCTAAGAAAATGACTGAAATGCCCTTAGTTCACTGTCTTGCACTATATTAACCCTAAGGGTATAATCGTCATTTTACCCCTCTTTGCACTACCTCAAAGCATATACTGGCTCTGAATAATTATATTTATACTACATGAAACATCTTTGGCCTATCCAGAATGACCAAAATACCCTACATCCATCACTGGTACAACAGGGGCATCTAGGGGCATTTTCTTAATTTTGTATTTTTCCTAGACTGCTCTAAACTCTGGGCCACTTAACTGTCTCACTACCTTATTAGGCCTATGATGGCATCATTTGGGCCTTAATATGAGCTCATTGCCTATATTGCTTTTATGGTCCAATTCACAAGACAACTCTCCCGATCCTATTTATCGGACATTTTATTTCACTGTAAAATCCCGTAAGAATTCTACAGGATTCCATTTCTAACTCTATTAATTTTATAAATTTTTATATTAAATATGGGAATTTATAATAATGTCTCATCTTATTTTGAGATCTGAAAAATATAGTAATAATTCCTTCTGACTTCAAGAATTTATATCAACTAATCTGAACCTCAAATCAAAATTCTGTGTTACGTTAAACTGATCGAATTTTTTTTTTCTATCTACTGGTAAAATTTGAGCCTGATATGATTTTGGGCATTTTTGGCCTATTTTGGCTAAAATTTTCTATATTTACATTTAGATCCCTTAACTTTTGAATAATTGTACTTAGGCCCCTGAACTTTTGGCTATTTGCATTTTGGTCCCTCCTTCTATTTCTACTTTCACCTTTTGTCTTCAACCTTTTCTAATTTTCATTTTAGTCCTTCTCTTTCTTCAAGGCTCATCTAACCTTTATCATTTCTTCTGATCTTCGTCATCATCCTTTCTAAACCTCTTTCCACTATTAGTATTATACAAATAGGAAAAATTTAGGATATGACACTGGCTATGTTTTATTGAGACTTATGAAAAATATTTAACCTTTGAATAAATGTATGAAACTTTATAGTATGATAATAGACATTTTAAAATTCATTTTGGTACCAAGAAAGCCTTATTCCGATATTTGTACAAAGAGAACAAATTTTTCAAAGTTAGAGAACCAAATCTGAAAACTGTAAAACTGACCAAATAAACAGTAATTTTTCATGCCAAATAAACATTAATTTGTCTAGAATTTGGTCCGATTTATATTTTTCCTTTAAAGAGACTTATGTTACTTTCATATAGCAACTTGAACCACTTTATTTCGATTGTTTTAGAATTAGTTATAAATTTTTGAAGTTGAATTACTTGTCTGGAGTTTTGCCAAATGAACAGTAGCTCGTGGACAAAAACTCTAGATTGTGTAATTTGACTTCATTGATCATATAAGTGGTTCCAGATGCTACAATTTGGTCCCTAAGATGTAAGAAAGTAAGGTGTTACATATACCCTCTTGGATATGCTGCTTGCTAAACTGTACATGAGAGGGGAAAATAAAATTGAAGTTAGAAACATGAAATTAGGACTTTGATAAGCTTTGTTTAAGGCTTGTACTTTGAATTAATTGTGAAACCTTTAATTTCCAACATTGAGGCACCTATTTGGTCAAGACGGAAATAGCACGAAGGGAGCTATTTTTTATGATTTTGATTTTCCATTGAGTCTAAGGCAAAATTGTATAGGATTAATCCAAGGGATAAGAGTTGGAAGCATTAAAATAAAAAGAGGAATTTTTTAAAAACCCCTTGCCCATTTCAGTTCTGTTCTATCAAGACCTTAAGGAAGAAGTTATAATTTGTTAATTATAACTTCACATTTAGATTCCTTAGGTAAAATTGTGTGGGATAGGGTTAACGCACAATTTAATTAAAATGGCAAGATAATTAACCAAAATTAAAGTAAGATAGGAGCTTATCCGCTTAGGAAATTGAAACTAAGTTAGTGAAGTCAAGTTTGAACCTAATTAGAATGGAATTGTAATGAGTGTATTATTATGTTATGTTTAGAACTTAATTGGAATGGATAAGGAATCACAAAGCAAGAAGGAAAGAGTAAGGAAAAGTGGTAAAATGTAGTTAACTTATACTTAAACTTTATGCTTAATGCTTAAGTGTTGTTGATATGTTGTTGGCTTGACTAGATTGTGTGAAGCATGTATGATTGAAGAAGCTCTATTTCTTTTTATGTTATGGCCATATGTTATAAGTAAGAAGCATGGCAGCATATCATTATGCAAGCATGATCATAGTAAACAAGCATGTTTAACACTGAGCATATAGTTGCATACATGTTCGTGGTACTATTTGTTACTGAGATTTCCCCCAAAATCCCACCCATTTCCCATGTCACCACCTTCACAGCAAGTTCATTCCATGGTGGTGAAGATGAAGACACGTGAAGAGGAATTAGAGATAGAGATAATGTTTAATATGTGATTCTTGTTATAACTTGTAATGTATATGAATTCATAGTTTCCATATTTTAGTAGTAATATGTATTTGCCTAGGAAAAATAGTAAATGATCAAATTAATGTATAAATTTTTTTGGAATAAAAGTAGACATAACCTTTAATTTGACATAGCTAATGTTACATTTGGATGTCTATACATGGAGAAATAAATTTCCAAAGTTAGGGGGCCGAATTTGGAAACAGGAAAAAGTGACCAAATAAACAATAATTTTGGATGTTGATAGGCATTGACTCTATGAGATCATGGTAAACAAGTTATTTTCCATGAATGGAGGATATACTTTAATGCAATCTATTAGATCGATCATATGCATCATGGTGTAATGCAATATATGGCTTACCGTAACCTTGTGCCAATAATCCTCATTGAGGTTGATACCCTCGTCCTCATCATTATTGTAGACCATAGATGATACTCCTAGAAAGTTTAGGTACATAGAATGATCATGATTTATTCCCCTATCGATACCTTGAGCTAACTCTTGTAGCTTAGCTTCCACAGCCTCCTTAACCTTTGATTGGTTGACTCCTGTCTTGTCATAAAAAACTACTTTCTTGAAATTTGTCCCACTCAATATAGCCACATCATGCTAAGAAACACGATGCCTAAGAGGTTGGCTAACTAAGATCAGAAACATCTAATTAATGACAAGGAATGAAACCATAAGGGCTAAGATCCTAATGATATAACAGGGAAACTACTAGATACCAAGGTTATTTGTAGACCAGTCTAACAAAGATGTATCCTTGAAGGCTAACTCATAAAGCTGTAACGCTTGGGGTATAGTGTATCAAACTCATCTATATGTACTATATGAGAGAGTTTAGAACTACATTGAGGGTGATATCCTAATTCAGGAACTCATCCACATAGACCTCCTTATTTTCCTTGTCTAAATCTTCCTCTAAATCAACGAACCAACCATCCTCACATCTTACTATAGGGAAGGAATCCCTTGGTTTACTAACAATTCAAATGTTTACCTATGGATTACCATCTCCTATACTTACAATAACTACTTGAACAAGTCACTATAACTTATATAGGGAGGGATAATCCTACCCAAATCAGAGCATTTCTTATGCCAAAATCTTTGTTCTTATACAAAAAATGTAACACTTCACTCTTAAATAACTCATGGACCAAATGGTAGCATCTGAAATCACTTATACGATCATTGAATTAAGATAGTACAATCTATAATGTTTCCTCTCAAGGGGGTACTGTTCATTGTGTAAATTCTAGACATGTGACCTAACTTCAAAAAACCATAACTAATTCTAAAAAAATTCAATTATAGTGGCTCAAGTTGGTATGAAAATCTAACATATGTATCTTTAAGGAAAAAATATAATTATGACAAAATTCTTAGGCAGTTAATACAATTTGAGCATTAAAAATAACTATTCATTTGGTGAGTTTCCCTAAATCCATATTTGGCCCCTTAATTTTGAAAATTTATTTCTCCTTGTACAAAAATCCAAATAAAGTGTTGTATATATAGATTTGAAGCTTAATATGTTTAATATTAAATATAAAATATCTTATATTTATTCTATCATTTGCTATTTTTCTAGGTAGCCTAAAATTTACTCCCAAAATATAACATCGTATCTCTTTACATTACAATGTTTATAATAAAGTCATATATCAAATGCATTATTCAACCCCTAATCCTCTTCATGTGATGTCATCTCTTCCATCATGGGAAGGCCTATTGTGATTGGGTTGACATGGAAAGAGGTGAGATTTTGGAAAAAATATTAGTAGTAAGGAATACCACACAACGTATGCAATATGATGCTTAGTGTTATACATGCTTGCTTACTATGATCATGCTAGCATGATGACATGTTGCATGCTTCCATGTTTCATACCTCATATATATGGCCATAGCATAATTAGAAACAAAGTTTTCATCATCCATACATGCTTTACATAATCAAGTAGAGAAACTGGATCCACAAAACATAATCAATCAAGCATATAAGTATAGGTAAGTTCACTACCTTATGATAGCTTTTCCTTAACCTTTTATTTACACCTTTGCCTCTTGCTTTGCAATCCTCTTTACCACAAAAATCAAAGTCTAGCATAGCATAATAATTTTAGTCTAATAATTTTCATGTGTTCTAATAATATTACATGTCAGAGGAACACTGTCCAAAAGATTACTGATAAAAATCCCTTTATCAGATCAATTCCCTAGTTATAACTGTAAATGGATAACTATTCTTCATTAAAAATTGATAAAATATTATTTTAATGTACTTGGGCTCTCAAGAATTACTGGAGCACATTTTTTTGACCCTACTGGGATGTTATTTTGGGCCTCTAACAAGCCTAACTCCTCTGAAGGCCCAATTATCAAGGAACTTCCTGTAAATTTCATTATATGTATTTACATTCCCAAATTCACATATTACATGTTCATATAACAATCAACATCATCATTTTCTCCTCTTGTGCTTGAAGGTCTTGTTGTTTTGGAATGGAAATAGGGGTGAGATTTTTTGAAAAATCTCAGTAGCAAACGGATATCATACAATATATATAACTACATGCTTGATGTTAATATGTGTGCACTTAATGATCATTCTTGCATAATGATAACTTTACATGCTTGCATGTTTCCATAATTATAACTTATGGCCATAGCATAAAAAAATAGAGCATTACTAAATCATACCTGCTTCACATAATTAAAGTAAGCATTCAGCACATAAAACATTCAAGTAGGTAAGTTCACTATCTCTATTCCTTATTTTTCCTTATTCTTTTCCTTCTATTATTGTCCTTGCCTTGTGGTCCTCTTTACCACATTTATCAAGGCCTTATAAAGCATAATAGCATACTCATTACAATCCATTTCTAAGGCCAATATAATCTACTCACTAATCCTTTAACCCATTAAGCCTCAATCTTTCTCTAACTTTTATTAATTGGTTTGTCCTTTGAATTAATTGATGTCTTAACTTTACTCTACACAATTTTTCCTTTTAAATCCATTTATAAACTCAAAATTACAAAATTCTAACTCCTTTACACCCTCCTTGACAAAACTGAAAGACCACATATTGTTCTCAAATTTTCAGATTTTAATTCTAATGCTTCCAATACTTATTTCTCTACTTTACCCCACACAATTTTTTATTTTAAATCTAAAACATCAAAACCATGAAATTCTCATTATTGTACATGTGTATGAACAGTAATAGAGAGGGTTTTCAAGATTTTTCTTTTCAATTCTAATGTTTCTAAGGTTCTAATCTTATTCAATCCTACACAAAATCATCATCTAAATTCAATGAAAGCATTATATCATTGAAATTCCACTTCCTTGGTGTAGAACATCCTTAGGCCAAATGGTCTTCATTAATAGCAAAGTCAAGAGCACAACTTAATTCAATAACCAATCACTAAATCTAGCTTATCTAAGTATTAACTACATAATTCTAACTTCATTTTCTTCTTCCTTCAATGATATACAGTTTTGGACATAAACATTATCAAGAGAATATATCACTTTTCTTCCATTAAAATCTAGGTTTTATCCTTCCAAAACATACCTAAATAAACAAGGAAGGATTACATACCTTAAGCTCTAGCTACCTTGGATCAAAGCTCCTTGAAAATCCTCCTTGAATGCATTGGAAAGGTTGAGTTTTTATTTTGCAAGAGGTTCCCCTTGGTTCCTCAAGAGCATCACGGTTTTGTACATATTGGGGGGTATTTATAGCAAAATTTCAAGGATCTTGGGACCATTTTACCCCTCATTCAACTAATTATTACAATGACTTAAATTCTCCTCTCATTGGTTAATTCTTTGATTAATTATCCTTTAATCATACTTAACTTAATTCTTATATTATTTTATTATAATCCATCATGTGCCAAAATTCTTCTCTTTGCATTTGGCTTCCATATGGCATTTTCCACATGGTGTGGGTCCTACTTGGGACACCTCACAAGACACTCAACCTTATCTTGATTTTTCTTGGATTTTCTTTCTTTTTAAAAATTCATAAATTATCTTAAAATCCAACTTATGCTCCAATACACTAACTTGGGCTTCTTGGATCTTCATGTGATTCCATTTGGGCATATTCTTGAGTCCACTTTCTAATTGGCACAAATTCCAAGGCACTTCCCATTATTTCCTATACCAATATTCTTAAATCACCCTAATTTTTTAGATAAATTCTATATAATTAATTTTATGGTTCTAAGATTTTTAAAAATTTATTATAATATAAAATTAATTTTTTACAAAGTCTCATAATTTTTTGAGACCTATAAGCCTTGATAAAAATTCTATATGTTTTCTTTAAATCCTTTATCGGTATTTAATTTTACCTTAAATTCTATAATGAATTCTACAGGACTCTTTTTTTACTTCTTTCAATTTCATAAATTTTTATATTAATTATAAAATTTTCTATAAAATTTTATCTGATTCTAAGGTCCAGAAGATAATTTCTTAAAGACTTCAAAAATTAATATTAATTTATCGGAACCTTAAATCAGAATTCTGATAGACATGACTGACCTAAATTATCTCCTCTATTTACTTATAAAAATTGGGACTAAAATATTTTTAGGTAGTTTTTGGCCATTTCTTGCTCAATTTCCATATAATTACACTGTTGCCTCTTGAAGGTTTAAAGCTTTTTCACTTAAGTCCCTTTACATTTTCTACCTTACTTAATACTTTTTATCTTTGCAATTTAGCCCCTTTATTTATATTTCATTTTTCTTCCTTTCCATAATTTAAACCTTATCTAATAAGTATATTTTCTTCTGATTATCGTCACAGTTTGTCCTAAACTTCTTTTATCTACTAGTCTTGTATAGATAAGGAAAAATTATAATGTGACATAACCTCATATACTGTGTAAAAAATGTTAATGCTACTCTTCTAACATTAAAATATGGGATAGGACAAATAACGTCTTTCTAACCTTAAAGTATGTTAGAAGCATTAAATGCAACTACCAACTACCAACAGCTACAATCAATGTGTCTAACGGATTTTTGAGGAGGTCAACTATAAATAGAAGATAAATTGAATGTTGGAGTCAAGAAGCTCAACTACCGCAATCATAATGCATTCATTCAAGCTTTTACTCTTACATTCTAATATATTATGTTTCACATTCTATGAACAAATGAATTTTCTTATAAGAGAGATTATGAGATATTTGTACTTTAGTGTTTAACACACACACTCTAGTGAAGAGAGATCTATAAATCTTTATTCATTCACTAAGATACTCGAGAGTGGGTCTCTGAGTGGATTATCACCTTATGGGTTGTAAGGGGGAGTGAGAGAGAAACTCACTTGTTAATGTATTGAGGCGCTAAGAGGCAAGATAATATTGGAAGAATAGTAAAATACTTAGAGGGAACATGAGGACTGGATGTAGGCCAAATGGTTGGGTCAAATTAGTATAAATATGTTGTATAATTTTCTCCCTCCAACTTCTTTCGGTGAAATTCTTCTTTAATTGTCTATTTAATTTCACTAAAGTTTTTAAATTTTTAAATATCACCAAATTTATCCCCTATTGGATATAACTGGCAAAACTAATATAAACAGAGCAAAAAATAAAAAAAGGGTATAATGTTCATATATAGGAGCTACCATGTTCTACATATACACCAATGCAACAGATCTTCCTCGAATTTATTTATGTTATACATACAAGCATAAGAAGTAATATATACAAAAGGCTTTGATTCAAGTGATTACTATTAAAACGAGCAAAGACAAAAAATAAGAGAATTTTTCATTAATATATATATATATATATATATATATATCTTACTAGGAAACAATGGACCACAATTCCACTTGAACTTAGGATTTTTTTCTCCTCTTGATATGAAAATTTGGATGCTAGCTTCTATAATTATAACTGAGTTTTAATAAGAGAATAGTGGTGACTATGAGAGAGGAGAATAAGAAATAGATATTAATTTTAAATATATTAGATCATATTTAGATAAAATAGATATAAATTTTAGATATAATATACAAATATATAATTTAAAATAAATAATATAAATATTTTTATGATAAAATAGATATAGATTTTAGATTTAGATATATTATATCGTATTTATAGATGTTATATATATATATGATTTATTTTATATATTTTATCTCTAAATCTAATCCTATCTAATTATGAGCATAAAAAGTATTATTTTAATAAAATCTACTTTTATAATTTTATTTTGTAAGAGATATTATAAAATAAAGGAAACAAATGAGAGTAAAGGAAGAAAGGTGTAGGAATCTCAAGAATGATGGGGTATTTAATTATAATTTTTATCAAAGTCTAAGAATATAAGGAGATAAGTGAAGGAAGCATGAGAGGACTTGGGGTCATTAATTGTAATATAAAAATTATATTAAACAGGTTAGGTCTACAGGCTTGTTAGCCAGGTTTCGAGAAAAAAAAATTGGCATATTTAAACAATAGGCCCTTAAATAGGCCTGAAACTTGGGGTTCTTATTAAATAGATTAGGCCTTACCAGATTCTAACTAGTCTATGCCATAGGCATCTAATAAAAACCTAACCTATTTTTACCCCTAGTTAAGAGCCTTGCCTATGGAAGGCGTAGGGCTAGAGTATAGTTTTGTTTAGCTCTTTGTTTTTCTTGGTATAAAAAAATATACTACTACATAGTTCCCTAATTTTGAATAAAGTTATTTAAATTTTAAGATTTTTTTTCTGTTATTTAATTTTATTTTTATTTGTTAATATTTTTAATATACTAGGACAAGAATTTAAGTGATTTAATTAACATATAAATTTTATAAATTTTCAATTGATTAATTCTTTTAACAAATATATACTATTTTTTGAATAAGACAAATTAAACCCCCATAGTAGAGGGATCCACACACCAACACACACACACACACCTTTGTCACTTAAAGATATAGAACCCATGAATTCCTCTGTATAAGAGGAGGTATAAGGTGCTATTGAGCTATAATACTCTTAGCATAATCTTAATTAAATGACTTTATAATTGTGAAGTTTTAATTTCTACATTTATAAAATTTACATAATTTATAATATATGATGAATAAAAATATATTTTTGAAACATAATTTAATTCTTTTAAAAGAAACCTAAAAAATAAGTTTCAATAAATTTTGATTAAAAATTAAAATTATAAATTTTATAATCACTGAAAATAATACATTTTTATAAAATATTGGAAGGTTTGAAAATATATGTATTAAAATTATTTCTATTTATATAAAAAAATATTTTTAACAAATATAAAAATTTATTCTTATGTTAAAATGAGTATTTGGGTAAAAAATAAAAGTTAAATAGTCAAAGTTAATGGTCAACTAATAGTTGAGTGGATGGAAATCGAATCTCAAATATATATATATATATATATATATATATATATATATATATATGGGAGGTTTGTATAACATATATTTTAATTTTAAAAGAGGACTCTATACGTTTTCAAAATGGAGAAGGTTTCTAACTTTCTATAATTTGGGTAAAACAGATTTGTAATTAATGTATTTTACTCTAATATTAATAATAGGGATATAATTGAGACGCAACCAAAAAAGTGTAATGATACCTGCATCAGTAACTTTAATAAATTATTTTAGAGGAATCCTGTGGACCTAACATTTTGTTAATTCCCCCTTGGCAGTATGTTTCTGTTGTAATATATTTTGTTATGGTAAGTATAGATTAGGAGGCCATTATCAGTAGGGAAAACTATTTTTTGTTTTTTGTTTTAAATTCATGAGTGCTTTAACTAGTGCAACTGTGCAAGCATGTATATAAAATGTTGACAATATATGATGGCTACTCCATTAATTAAGTAGTATATTGTGACCTTGTGGAAACAGAAAAAATATTGTGACCTCATTTCCAACATTTTGTTCGTCCAAATCAACATTTTACACTTAAATTTTTAATTAGATTTTACACGCTTTTGGTTAATAACTAGCTTTTACACGAAATATATTTTGTAAGTTCCATTCTATAAAAAGTGCGAAAAGCTATGAAATTTAAAAGCACCCTTACAAAAATTTTTAGTCAAACTGTGAAATTTTCAATGTATGAAGTGTGTTGTTGTACAAGATGAACCTATGCAAAAAGTAACAGTAGTTCTTAAAAACTAAATTTTTTAAAGAGGTTAAAAATAATATTTCACAACAGTTTTAGATATAGTGTAGATTCTGTCAATGTAATAAGTGCAAGATTTAATGGCGATTTATAGGTAACAATCGTTGTGGAAAGTCCTTCCTTAAGTACTTTTAACGGTTTCTTATGTATGGGTAATTTTCCACAGCGGTTGGAACCTTAACCACATTAGAAAGTCTTCCTTTTACAATGGTTTTCTATTTAACCATCATAGAAAGTTAAGTTTTTTATATTTTTTGTTATTTCCATATTCTACCACCCTATATCGAGCCAAATAAAAATAAACAAAATTCCAGTAAATAAAACTATACAGGAAGCAATTTATAAAATCAAATTGCTAAACCAAAATTTCTAGTGAACAATTCAACTAAAACTTTCAATAATAAGATAAGCCAATCATCACTCATTGTTCATCAAGGCAATAGTTCAACTAGACTCAACTAAAAAAACCTAAGCAATACCAAAATTTTGACAATAGTTTATCAGGCCTGTGCTGAAGTATTGTATTTGCCAAATTATTCCTCATTGAGTCGATAGGGTCATCTTCATATCTTGCTTTACTATGGAAAGATTGCAAATTAGAAGAAACAAAATAATAAGACAAGTAGTAAACAAATAAAAAATATGAAGAATCACACAATATTAATCGGTGTCACTTCTGTTTACATTGTGTGTACTTTCTGAGTGAACCATGCCTCAATGATATCTTGAATATAGCGGATCATATAATATCCGAATTCAACACCTCCAAGTGCCACATACCATATTTTTAAGGCTAGAGGAGTTGTATAAATATTATTGACACAACATATGAAGTAAAGTCAAAGTTAGGACATAAATATAATTTCTTGAAAGTTTCGGGCCAATAGGGGCAATTTTAGAAAAATATATGAAAATTTCAAACAAAATCATAGAAAATGAAAAATGAGATATTAAGTCCCATTTAAGGTAATAGATTATGAAAATGCCCTAGACTAATATTTAAGAAATTTTTAGATATTTTAGAAAATATATGAAAATTCCTTTCTCGCTTCTTTTATGCACTTCTTCATAAAGTTCATCTCTTCTTCAGTTCCTAATATTTCCAGTCTTTATGATATAAGGCCAATATCATTCTTTTATATTCTTTTCTGAAGCCATGCTTTCCTCAACCTTAAATATATACCCTTATTTTAGTACTTTCCATCTAACTTTCTCTCTGTTTTCTTTTCTTCTCGTCTTCTACCTGAACCTTTCAATGGCTTTTTCCTTATGCACACCTCATTCTTTGCCATTCAAGAGAAATTGAGATGATTTTGATGACAAGCATCACGTCCCTCACTATTCAATTCCTTCTCATCTTCACCTAGTTCTCACTCTACTTGAGCGCCTGGAAGATTCATCAGGCGCTTCAATGGCCTGAAGGACTCAATGGAAGAACTGACTCTAACACTTGAGAGGATGGAAGACCGTTTTAAAACCTTCTTCTCTAAAGTTAGCCGCCATTGTCAAAATGACAGTTTCTATAATGCTGTTGATTCCAACTCTGATTATCAAAACTTTGACTCTAAGTGAAGGCCTCACCTTTCTCTTGCCCATTATTTGCTATCTTTTTTATGTAATGACAAAAAGGAGGAGAATATATTATACATAGTTTGATAGATTTTTTTTTTTTGAGATTTTAAACTTTAGATGTAAAGATCACCCTTTATTTTGATGCAAAGTTAGTAAATTTTAATGAATGAAGTTTAACAAGTTTCTTGTTTTGACATGGTGTTCCTTTTATTTTTCTAAAAATAAAAGAAAAAAATACAAAAAAATAAAACTATAAGATTCAAACCAGGCATACCAACGTCAGGTGTAAATTATCATCCTTTATATACCTTATGCAAAATTTCATCCGGTGTATATTTGCTTATAAAATACATTTTAATTAAAAAAATAACCGGTGTCATTTTTATAAATAAGTTAAAATCTTTCTAAACATGATGTGAATTTTGTCCGGTTTTGAAAAAAAAAATCTACATCGGATGTCTATCTCAGCCCATGTTGAAAACTTTATAAACCTAATGTAAATTATGTACAATTTAGAAAAAAGTTCTTTATACACTGAATGTCCATTTCATATGGTGTAAATTTGCTTCTAAAATACACTTTAATTAAAACTCCCTTCGCGGGTTTCTCATCTCTCATTTTCACTGGTTCATGTACGTGTTCTTAGCCATTATGTCAGTGAATTTTATTTTGAACTCCTTCTCTTGAGAATTGAAAATTTATGCCCTGGTAGCTTTTACTGTTATTTGTGTGGATTCATTACTATCATTTACTTGTTTGAATTGGTGAGTTCTTCCACTTATACATGATAAATTTTCTACCAGAATTACCTTCAAGCTAAGTTTTCTTGTTTTCTAGCTTTTTAGTTTTCCACAAATATGGATAATAGTTGGATAAATGCTAAACGAATAAGTATTGAGTATTCTGATGGGGTGAAAGAGTTTTTGGATTTTGCTATATGAAATGTTAATGATGACAATGGAAGGATTTATTGTCCTTATGTAAGATGTTTAAATGAGTAGAAACTAAGTCCTGTAGATATATACACTTATTTAATTTATGAGGGGTTTGATAAGAGTTACACGATATGGGTATGACATGGTGAAGATGTGGAAAGGTCGAGTGCATTTGAACAAGTGGAACAAATATTTGATGATGATATGGATACTAATTATCGGGGTAGAGGATATGATTTGTGATATTGGAGAATATGCTTTTATGCGGTCACATGCATATGGTAATATGTATAATGATACAGAAAAATCTCTATACTTAAGGGGCAAAAAATACCACCTGTTGAATATGGTTGAGATTGGTAACTATGAAAACACGGTATGGGTGGAGTGATATTGATTTTTCAGAATTGCTTGAGTTGTTGCAAGACATGTTTCAAGAAGAAAATGTACTACCGAAAGACTACTATGATGCAAAGAAAATAATATGTCTATTAGGCATGCAATATAAAAAGATTTATACATGCCCAAATGATTGCATATTGTATAACAAAGAGTTTAAAGATGAGGAAAAGTGTCCAATATGTAAGACACTAAGGTATAGAGCAAACAACCCTCTTACAAAGGTGTTATGTTATCTTCTAATTATATCAAAGTTGAAGCGTCTTTTTGCTAATGAAGATGATGCAAAAAAATTGTTATGGCATGTAACTGAATGGATTTCTGATAGAAAGATTCATCATCTGGCTAATTCTTTACAATGGAAAAAGATTAATGACTTATTTCTTAAGTTTAGCAATGAACCATAAAACCTAAGGCTCCAACTTAGTATAAATGACATGAAACCTAAGTCTATATTGATCTCAGGATTGAAGCAATGGGGAAATGACATAGGCATTTATCTAAGGCCCTTGAAAGAAGATTTGAAGAAGCTATGGGAAGGTGTAGATTGTTTTTTATGCGAATAAGAAGGATGTTTTTAATATGCGGGTTATGATATTTTGTACAATTAATGACTTTCCTGCATGCATAAACTTGTCAGTGTATAATGTTAAGAGCCATAAAGCATGTCCGATTTATGAGAAAGGGACTTGCTACTATCAACTCCGTCATGGAGGAAAGACAATCTACCTAGGTTATAGGAGATTTCTTAGACAAAGCCATCCATACCGTCAATTAAAGAAAAAAAATTTGGCAACCAAGAATTTGAAAATTTTCTAGAGTCATTGACTAAAGAGTAAGTTTATCAAAGGTAAAAGACATCAATGTTACTTTTGGTAAGATTACCAAGAAAAGTAAGAAAAATATATGAAAAACAAATATGTCTTCTTTGAGCTTCTATACTGGCATAATCTTCATGTAAGGCACTGTATTGATGTCATGCATGTGGGAAAAAAATATGTGTGATAACATTGTTGAAACACTTCTCAGCATATAGGATAGTTCCAAGTACAGTTTAAAGGCAATATTAGATTTGCAAGAAATAGGAATACGTGAGGATTTACATCCAACGCCAGATGGTGAGGGGAGTTATTGTGTTGAAGAATGTAATATTTTGTCTAAAGATGAGAAAATAAGTATTTGAGTGTTTGCAAGGAGTTAAAGTTCCCTCTGCGTACTCATTAAATCACAAGAAGATTTTGTGAATGAAAGATTTGAAATTAGTTGGCTAAAAATCTCATGTTTGTCATGTCTTGATGCAACAATTACTCCTAGTGGCTATTCGAGGCATCATTCAAGATAATCTGAGACACATTGTAACCCGACTTTGCTTCTTCAATGTTATATGTGGCAAAGTCTATGATAATGAAAATTTGGGTGAATTAGAGCACAAGGGTTATATGTTATTTTATTCTAACTTAAAAAAAATGTTTCTTCCTACTTTTTTTAAACATTATGGTACACCTTATTGTTCATCAAGTGCGAGAGATAAAACTGTGTGGCCCTATATACTTACGATGGATGTGTCCAATTGAAAGATACATTAAAATCCTAAAAGGGTATATGAAGAATCCAAATCAGCTCAAAGCATCCATGGTCAAAAATATGTTTTTGAAGAAGCTATGGATTTTTGTCAATACTACATGTCTAAAGTAAGACTTACTGGTCTCCCTAAACCCCATGCTAAAGAGGGGGTCAATGCTGAATGACATTGAAGAGTGTTGATCATAATGAATTACAACAAATACACTTACACATCTTGAATAACATTAATGAAGTTTAAGAGTATATAGCTATTGATAAAGAGCTTGTTAGGAAAGAAAATAATAGAATGACAGAGAAAAAATTGATTAGAGAACCCAACAAATCTTTTACCCATTAGTTCAAATAGAATATTGAAAATGAGGATTATATTTTTTATACAGTTGTATTATCCTAAATTTGATGTGATGAGTTGGAATTCATTTGATATCAAAGGGTATTCCTTTTATATGAAGTCCCTAGATTATAAAAGTAGCATGCCAAATAGTGGTGTTATGTTAATGCCTAAAGTTATTCACTTATCTAGTTCAAAAGGCAATAATGCTAAATTAGTAGTTGTCCCTTATTATGGCGTTGTTAAAGAGATTTGGGAGGTGGACTAATACAAATTTATAGTTTCTATGTTCAAATGTAAGTGGGCTAATGTAAATAATGGTGTTCTAGTTGATCAGTTAGGATTTATAACTGTTAATTTGAATAGTATAGTTTTGGGGATGAGCCTTTCATTATGGCAGACCAAGCAAAACAAGTGTTATTTATCACTGATATGGCAAATAAAAGATATTCGTGGCTCTTTAAGGAAAAAGGGTTCTTTATGATGATTCGATTGTGATACCCCTTCTTTTTCAGTAGGTACACTAAAATTAAATAAAGATGAAGTAGATTATGATTGATCTGTATATTAGTGTTTTATCATTTTGATGTACTGACAAAATGGAGGGCAATATATATGGGTTGAATGAATGTAAGTTTCTTGTTCTTGTTGTATAAGTTTCTTTGAATCTAACTCTAACTTGTTGCTTTAAGTTTTATTAAATTGTTACATATATATGTTGTAGCTTTAGGGGTTGGGGTAATGAAATAGTGTGTGGGGGAAAAAATAAAACTATAAGATTTACACTGGACGTATCAATGTCAAGTGTAGATTATCACCCTTTATGAATTACATTTTAATACAAAAACTGACTCATGGCATTTTTGTAAAGAAGTTTAAAATTTTCTAAACCAGTTGTAAATAAGGTCCGATTTATAACTATCATATCTACATCGGATGTCCATGTCATCTAGTGTAGGTTGTCATATGAAATACTCTTTAATTTCAAAAAATGATTGGTGGTACTTTTGAAAATAAGTTAAAAACTTTCTAAACTAGTTGTGGTATAGGTCTGGTTTAGAACTATGATTTCTACACCGAATGCCCATTTTATCTAGTGTATATTGGTTTCTGAAAATACATTTCTAAAGCCCACTTTGTGCTTCGGTCTTCCTCATCTCTCATTTTCTACTGGTTCTTTTACTTCTCTCATACATAAAAATCCCTGATTCTCTTCCCTGATCTCTTGTGAGCGGTTGTTTTCGTCAATCTTCCTTCTCACTTCTCTCATTACTTAGCTCGCTATGCTTTATGGTGTTCGTGGGGCTTTACTATGCTCATTCGTTCTTTTCTGTTCTCATGTTTGTTGTGTTTGGCCATGCTTAGTTGTGCTTTGTCATACTCGTATTCTTTGTTTTCATTTTTGTATAGTGTTCTCGGTACTTCTATTCTCATGTATGAGCTTTGCTGTGTACGTGTTCGTTTAATCTAGGTTTTTTAGTTTTCATATGATAAATCATGCACTTATTTTTTATTCCATGGATAAATATTCAAGGAACAAGTGTTGAGTATTCTAAAAGGGCTGAAGAAAAAAGAGTTAAGTCTGTTTACTATATTTGATTTTGTTACTACCTACATAGGAATATAGGGGATAATGTTAATTAAAATGAGGCTAGTCATGCTCAAGGCCACTCTACATAAAGGAGAGGTAGAAGTGCGACGTAATTGAAAGATGTTACGGAAGACAGGAAGGAAGAGAAAATGCTACTGATTGAGTTTGACAAACATTGGTACCCAATTGGTGAACAGAGAACCAAGTATGTAAGTTATGTCAGCCACCTAACATACAACAAGCCTAACATCACCATAGAGACTTGATATATTGTTGATGATCATGTGAAAGAATCAAATTTGAGTTACTATTTGGGTATATAAACTAACTATTTTATATTGTATAGACACTAACTACTACAATACTTCCAAATGGTGATGTTTGGCTTGAGAATGGATTGAGAGAATTTGCAGAGTATCATTCTTTCTTGAAGGGAAGATTGTTGGTCTTTCGGTATGATGATTCCACTTCTCATCGTTTAAACGTTCTCATAATGAACCACATGACTTTAAAAGAAATATGGAACTTGTAGAGACACAAGATGTAGATTTGTATCCCACTAGCAAAAACTGCAAAGGTACATATATTCTTCTCTGTTTATTACATTTTGCAGTAAAATATCAGTTATAAAGGCTAAATTTGTAGTATTTAGAAGAACGGAGCTATACATATATATATCATCCTAAACCTCCCAATTATTAATACTGATAAAAGTTTGAACATTGAAGTGCTTTGGAAATCCATATGATCTGACAACCCTTAAGACCATCCAATGCTATAACCCTTTTGCATTCTTACCAATCTTGTTCCATCTTCCCCACAGAATCTCTAAGAAATATGGAACACACAACACAGCGAGACAAAATCGTTGTTCGATGATCTAGTTTTTGTGTGTATAGATACATGGCTGGACCATGAAGTGTAGTGATCCATAGGCTAATCTCTTTTATTAATTTCTTTTACTTATCCGTTCATTCCTTAATATAAGATCCAATTCATTTTTCTTAGATAGATTAATCATGACTAAATTCAACTTTCAAGATAAATTCATATTATATACTCTTTAATTTATCTAAATCAGTTAACTAACTTTTATATTAGTTATAATTAACTGATTTTTTTAGTTTCCTTAATCTATCTTAAAAAATCAACTAGATCTTATATTAAAGAATAGAGAGGTAGGATATATTTTAACATAACACAGCAGGTAGCCAATGAGGCCGGTTTAATTCTAAGGTCCGTTCTTCTTTAAGGGGAAAAATAATTAACATAATTAGTGTGTGGTAAGTAGAGTGTGACAAACACTGAAAAAGAGAGCTTTGTGTGTTGGGCTCGAGGGAGGGCGAAAAGAAGGAAAGAATCAATTTTTTTATGGTGAGAAGAGAGAGCCGAGTGGTTGGCTATCAATTGAAGGTCATGATTGAATTATTTCTGCAACAACACTTCAAGTTGATTACTTTTTATTATAAAACCACTGCAATTACTATTTGTAGCAGTTTCTTGAACTTCTATAAAATTGACTGATACAAACGATGTCGTACATTCTACAGTTAGAGCTGCTCAGTTGGTTGTCCCTCTAACTACTAGAAATATGTGATACGTGTCTCATCTTGTTGATTAACGTGACATTTTCTTGTGGTTTACTAGCTGATAGGTACAAATTTTTATCAAAATTTGTAACGATTTGCCAAACCAATACAATGTATGATCACTTATTACTTTCTCTAGCTGTTGGCAACATGAACCGCTATAAATTTAGCGCCAACTTGGCACATAATTTTCTAATAGTTTCATTGAATAAACCTCTACAAAAAGACCACTACAAATGTGGCACCAAGCTTGCACCAAATTTGTAACGTCACCTACCCTAAACTGCTACAAATGTGCGATGTAAACTATGGCTCAATCAAAGAGTTGTAAATTTGTAGCAGTTTATTTTGAAATTAT
Organism: Leucaena leucocephala; assembly: GCA_037074615.1. Taxonomy (NCBI): domain Eukaryota; kingdom Viridiplantae; phylum Streptophyta; class Magnoliopsida; order Fabales; family Fabaceae; genus Leucaena; species Leucaena leucocephala. The sequence goes on along the minus strand of CM073528.1, from coordinate 12,852,611 downwards.
TATAAAATGTATATATTTTTCCGTTCTTTTAACTACTACAAAGGAACAGTTACAAAATCATGTTTTTTTGTAGTGATAGTGGCATTCTCAGATTGTGCATCGTGATGCATGTTTTTGAAACAAGTAATTACATTACTTTAATTTATAATATTGTGTGTGGCTATACAACTTCAAGAATTTACATGTTTGTGATACAAGAACGAGGGTCTCATTACTAGAAAAAGGCTTTTAACGGTAGTTAAAAATTGTATTTTACAGCGGTTTTAGGAGCGCCGTGAATTCTACCACTATTGTAAGTCTACCTTTTAATAACAGTTTTATAATTGCCATTAAAAATAACCTTTCACGGTGTTTTTTTTGTGGCAATTTTATGCAAAAGCCGCTGTGAAAGGTGAAACAATTACTGATGGTTTCTAAAAAAATTTCTTTCTTTCCATGGCAGTTCTAGATAAAAATGTCATGGAAAGCTTGGATTGCTTGTATTTTTGTTTAGCTTTTCTCAACCTACACCCACTATTAGCCACCTTAGACATACTCATCAAAAGCATCAGATCAGATATAGAGAACAGAAGTTAAAGATCTAGTGAAGAAATTGAAGATTCATAACATTCTTCCATTGAAGCTCTTCAACTCCTTCCAACAAGGTCCATTGCCACCACCCATTGTTAGCTACTATAGTCAGCCTCACTAAAAGTATTAGACCGAATTTAGAGAAAAAGTTACAGATCTAGTGACAAAGTTGAAGATCTAGAAAACTTTTACAATTAAAGCTTTTCAAGCTCCTTCTGACAAGATGGTAAAGAGATTCAAATAAGTGCAAGGTTTAAGGAGTGAAGAGAAAGATGCCAATTGGAAAAGAAAACTTATGAGTATTTAATACAAAATAATAGCCCATATGATGTATTATAGTTTATAAACAACAAACAATAAAAAAAGTAAGAAAAATGAGCAAATAAAGAAGTTAAATGGTGACTTAAAGCTTCATCCAAGTTTATGGTGGTGATGGGTAGAGAAATGAGACCAAAACAGCTGCAAAAAGTAAAACTAAAACTAAAATTGGGCTCAGGGTTTTTGAATTTTGGAGGGACTTTTTACGGCAGTTTTTTCCTCCTAAAGACTTTTAACGGCGATTTTTATAAAACTCCCGTTAAAAATGGTTATCATGGCATTTTTTCAAAAGCTCATAATAACTTTTACTCCAAAAAATTTGAGTGGAATACTTTTAATAGCTGCTTTTCTCAAAACTATCGTTAAAAGTATCTTTCACTATGGTTTTTATCAAAACTACCGTAAAAGTGTTTTAAAATTGAACTTATATATAAAAATACCAGTTTTTTTCACATCGGTTTTATTTATAACTACTGCAAAGTAGTACCATGAAAAATATTTTTTTCTCATAGTGTCTCAAGCTGGGGTTTATGGTATTCTCATAGTGTAAAAACAAAACAAAATTACACTTTATAATAAAGAGGGAGGGTTATTTGAATCCAAAACACAAAGATGAGCAGCAACCACAATTTGCCTAGACAACGGTTCACTTTTGAAACATATTTAAAACAAATAATTAAAATACTCACTCCTTTATTAATATAAAACCCGATTGATTAATTTATAAAAATTAAAAAAAAATTAAATAAATAACTTAATTATAATATATTTAATTATCATTAGCTTGTATATCAATTTATAAGAAAGATAAATTAATTTTAAAAAAATAATAAATATAAATAATTTAAAATAATTTATTTAATTTATATAAATTAGTCAACAATATTTTATATTAAAGAATGGAGGTAGTATTACTTAGAGTAAAATAATTATTTTATTCTAATTTCAAGACCATCACAATTCCTTTTTCTTTTCTGTTTTTTTAATTTACGTGATCAATTAATTAGTTATTATTGATTTTAAGAAATCTCAAATGTTTCGAATGCTGGAGTGAATTTCACTATTAGGATTTAGGTTTGTGTTTGGGAGTATTTAAAAAATGATTAAAAAAATAAGTGAGGCGGAAATATGAAAAAATTATTGAAAGTTAGCATGTGGGTTTCGAAACAGGGAGCTCGTGATTTTAAAAGTTTAATTTGTCCTCTGAACTAAAAACTAGAACAACGTGATTAAATTAATATTAAACATATTATATAAAATGATTTGCATAAATAATATATAGAAAACATATGGGCCAACGAGGAACCTGAAAGTGTCCGTCTTCCACCCGCATAAGCCCGTCTATTTAATGTGTTTTTTTTCTTTTGGCAAGCTCAAACAGACAAAATTTTTACAAATAACTAGCGAACATAGCGGGTCGTTTGCTGTCCCCTACATACAACTAAGAAATTTTATGACTATGGGAGTGATGAAATGAAGCCAAACTACCCCAACCTTGACACATCAATTAAGCATTTACAATAATAACTTTTTACTTTTATTTTGTTCATAGATATATTTTATTCCATCATTTTATTTTTTTAAATAACTTTTTTATTTTTTTTATTTTGGATATTTTACATGTAATTTAGTCAATATCCATATCAATTATAATTAATAGATTATGAGTATAAGAAAAAATTTATAGAGCCTTGATTAAAAATAAGATAAAGCAAGAATTGGCAAATTAATTTTGTCAAAATTTTAACTTCAACCACTACTGTAAAAAATAATTTTTAAATTGATTGAAAATGATATTCTACAGTGGACAACGATATGGTGTAAAAATATACCGCGTAGAAAGTGTGCACTTTTTAAACCGGGCGGTTCACCGGTGTAGAATGAGTACAATTTAAACCGGTTCCTTTTGAAATCAGGAGTAGAATTTACTAATATCTCTATGGGTTATGTGATCTAGAGCTATTGATTAATATTTTTACACCGATTGTGTTTACATTGTTTCTAAACCTGCTTATATTCTTTATCCGATTTAAATATATTTTTAAAGAATGACCCCTTCAATATTTTATTAACCACATCCCCTAAAGCTTCATGAATAAACTACACAAATATACGGACTCAAAAGATACAGCAACAGAGATAGAGTTCAAGATGACAGATACAGATCTTCAATTGCTCATTATATTATTCATTTAATAAAATTCAATAAACAATGCAACAATTTGAACATAAAAATAAAAAAAATGTATTCAGTTAATGAAAAATTCTATTGAAAATGAATGAATTGAATAAAAAACTTAGCCCAACTATGGAGCTGGTCCTCAATATCTTGTTCAGAAAATATGTCCAGTTGATCAAACATCTGAAAAATTAAAATAAAAGAAATTAAGGCATTACTAATATATATTAAATTGACAAGAAATATGAAGTCATTAAAAACACAATTTATCTCCTCAACGCATCCACATGGAACGTTTCATCATATGCCAATTAGATCACACGTTGCGTGGCACTCAAATTGGGAGGTGTGGGAAGTTCGCTCGGGGATAACGCGACGTGATCTAAAACAAGATACTTTGGCCATAATATGAAAGTCTCCTTTGCTTGATCCACTGTCTTCACCTCATTAGTGGAAATTGGGACAAGAGTATCTTTAATTATCATGTCTTTAACTGCCACCCTTAACTGATCATCCTGAATTTGGATATGGTTTGCAATTGCCTCTAAGCTATAGATGGAACCATGTGCCACTAACCTTTTGCGAGGATCCTCCACATATAGATCACAAGGTTCAGCATCAATTGACACTGGCCAAGCCATGCAATAGCTCCCTTTAGTGCTAGGACGTACTGTATTTGATATCATTTGGGGGCAACTTGGCTCCTGTTGCCTTGATGTCATCATGGACAATATTTCTTCCTTAATCTTTGCCAACCCTTCTTGTAATCGTGCCTCAATTGAAGCTTCTGCCTGTACCCTAGCCTTTGCCCAAACCTCTGCCTTAGCCTTTGCCCTAATATTAGATAATAATGATTACAGCTTTACCCTTAGCACATATAGGGAATATTCTAGAGATACTCTAAAGTAATCTCCTATACTGATACTTCCTCCAACTCCCCTGACATGGCCCCAATGTGTAACATCCTTACTTTTATACATCTTAGGGATCATTCAGTAGCATTTAGAGCCATTTACAAGACCTTGAAAGTCTATTAGCCAAATCTGAAATTTTACTCTTTCTCGGGTTACTGTTCTTATGGTATTCTAGATTATGCAATAAACTTCAAAAAATCATAATTAATTCTAGAAAACTTGAAATGAAGTGGTTCAAAAAGCTACATGAATATAACATCTTTAAATTTAATGTAAAAATAATTTCCAGACCAAATGATTAGCCAATTGATACAGTTTATTCATTGAATTTTACTGTTCATTTGGTCAAAAACTCTGGAAATAGATTCTGGTCCCTTACTTTGGAAATTCATTTCTCTTCATATACAAATCCAAATGAAACATTCTACCTATACACTTAAATCTATAGATGTTTAATACATGCTCATAAAATTTTGTGAAATAATTCCTTCATTTACTAGGTCAAACTGAAGTCACAACAAAACTTCTTCAGGACCTACGTTGTACCCTTTCATATTCCTTTCTTTCACTTTCAATAATTATTCTAGCATACATAAATCATCTCTTTTGCCTTTCATGAATTCATATACATCATGGGGTTATACAATAATTGTTTCATACAATCTCATCACATAAATAGATACTTTACATGGCTTTGACATACATGGAAAGTGCATAGCATATGCTAATATCTTAAATACTTCACTTTTCTTCTTCCATGCTTTAGCTCTTCTTCATGCATACCTTTTCCATCATGCTTGACCTAAATTGGTTGGTTATGGGAGAGTGAGATTCTAGGGAATCTCAGTAGCAAACATTACCACTTAAATATGCAAGATGGATGCTAATACATGATATGTAAGTTCATTAAACTTTCTTTGATTAGTGACATGCTATCATGCTATATACTTTTGCATAAAGTGCATGGCCATGGAAAACATATGATTCACAATATATTCAAAATCATTTATCATGTCACAACATCATTCAAACATCATGTACATGTTAACACATAAGCATACCACATCAAGCACATAAAGAGGTAAGTTCACTATCTTGCATTTAAGCTTTCCTCTTGATCTTTTGCACTTGCTCCCTAGCTTCCCAACCATGAAGTCTTTATGTCAATCACTTCACAACATGTTCTTGGATGTTTCATGGTCCTAAACACATTCATATTCATCACATAACTCATTAGGACTCATGAACTCCAACCATGTTAAAGACTAACTTTGTTACAGTCTTTATTGTCATAACTTTCTCTAATCTTCACTAATCCACTTGGCTCTTGAACCAATTGATGTTTTGACTTTACCATACACAATTTCATATTTTGAATCCATTTATGAGCTTAGAATAATGAAATTTCAGCTCCTTCATGGCCTGCTGTACAGAACTGAACATAAGCATACAATTCTTTTAAAAATTCTCATTTTGATTCTAATGCTTCCCATATTTGTTTCTCCACTTTACCTCACACTACTTTTCATTTTAAAACCATTGGAACAATCAAAATCATGAAATTCCAATCATTGTTCATGCGAGTGAACAGTAACTGTAAGGAATCTCAAAGACTATAGTCTTGAGATTTTAATGTTTCCAAGTTCAAAACCTTTCCAATCCTACACAAAATCATCATATAAACTCAATGAAAGAATTAAATCATTGAAATTTCATTTCATTCCCTCATGAACAGTGCAGACCGAACAGGGCACACCATGGCAAAGTTAAGAATATCAATTTGATTTAACAACCAACCACTTAACTAGCTTGTTTAAGCTTCAATCATATGTTTCTAACTTTAATTTCTTCTTTTCCCTTTCATCTAAGGTTTTTGGGCAGCACCACCCCTTAGAGAAAACTCAACTTTTTTCCCATGAAAACCCTAAGTTCAAGCTCCCAAATCAAAGGAAAATAAGCTAGGAGAGATTTCTTACCTTTAATCTTTAGCTTGCTTGAACTTTGGAACCTTGAATCTTCTTTGTCTTGGCTTGAGTTTTCATTTTGCAATAGTTTCCCCAAGGTTCCATGAAGCCACGGTTTTGATACAGAAATGAGGGGGTATTTATAACCAAAATCCAAGAAAAATCAATAGCCAAGATTGATTTGGTTACTATTTGATCTAAAGGCTCACATTTAATCTTGGATTTTACTTTTTCATAAAAGAATAATTATGACATCATGTGTGACAGCTCATGGGATACCTCATGGGGGTATGTGGCGTGCTCATAGTTTAAGGAAGCTTCTAGAAAAATTCTAGTCTAATCCGGTACCGATCGGAGCAGTTTCACAACAACCGGACTATTTTCTGTTCCTAATTTTTTTATAATATTCCAGGATATGTATTCTGTCCTGGAAATCAATATCTAGGATTCTCATATCATTGAAATTGATATAATAAATATTTATCTACCATCCATCCCTTGAGAAATGACCAAAATACCCTTGGTGTCCTTTCTTGTACTATATTAACCCTAAGGGCATAATTGTCATTTCACACCTCTTTATACTGCCTCAGGGTGTATCTGGGCTCTAAATAATCCTATTTATAATATATGACACATTTTTTGCCTATCTAGAATGACCAAAATGCCCTCCATCTATCACTGGTACAGTATGGGCATCTAAGGGCATTTTCGTAATTTTGTATTTTTCCTAAACTGCTCTAGACTCTGGCACACATAACTGTCTCACTACTCTATTGGGCTCATGATGGTGCCATTTGAGGGCCTTAATATGGGTTTCTTACCTTTATTACCTTTATGGCCTAATTCACAAGACAACTCTTCTGATCCTATTTATCGAGTATTTTATTTCACCGTAAAATCCTGTAAGGCTTCTACAAGATTCCTTTTTTGACTCTGGAAGTTTTATAAATTCTTACATTAAATATGGGAATTTTTAGTAATATCTCATATGATTCTGATGTCTGAAAAATACTATAATAATTCTTTTGACTTCAGGATTTTATATCAATTAATCGGGACCTCAAATCAAAATCTCGTGTTGCGTTAAACTGATCAGAAAATTTTTGTCTATCTACTGGTAAAATTTAAGTCTAATATGATTCCGGGCATTTTTGGCCTGTTTTGGCTCAATTTTTCTATAATTACATTTAGGTCCCTAAACTTTTGAATAATTGCACTTTAGCCCTTGAACTTTTAGCTATTTGCATTTTAGCCCCTTAATTTTTGAAAATTACACTTAAGGGCCTAACTTTTATTTCTACCTACACTTTTTGCCTTCAACCTTTTCTAATTTTCATTTTAGTCATTCTCTTTCTTCAGGACTCATTTAACCTTTATCATTTCTTCTAATCTTTGTCATAATCCTTTCCAAATCTCTTTCCACTATCAGTACTATACGGATAGGGAAAAATTAGGATATAACACCATGCTATTACGTGCTCGTAGCAAGAGTCAAGATGTCATTCCTACTATCGGTCTTGAATGAGCTATGGTCTTCTTGTTGTTTAAGATAAGCCTATAACATATAAAGAGGAAACATAAGAAATAATATAATTAGTATACTAAAACAAAATAATAGAAGTAATACTTACAATTTTGTTTACAATCATGTGAGCTTGATCGCTTGTAAATGATCTGCTCCTTGTTTGGTGAGTGTACAACTATTTATCTTCATGACGTATTGGAGATAGGTGAGCAAGAGTAACATAGGATCATACTCAATATTTTCTTCTACCCTCTTCCTCTTAGCCCCCAACAAGTCTCTTTTAACTTTCGTATAACCCCCTCGAGACATTGTGTGGGGCAATCATTCTTAAGAGTGTGTTCAATGGCTTTTGCTTTTTTTCCTACAAGACTTGAAGTAGTTAAAATCAATACATACAAAAGGAAAAAATATGGAAATGCATGTAGCCTCATCAACTCACCATAGCTGCTAGCGTAATCCAAACCCTAACAAATTCTTCCTAAGTAGCTTCTTCAATGAATTGATACTTGCTGTATAGAGAAGGATGAGGCTAACCATCTTTGTCTTAACCATGCATATACTGACGAGCTAATTCTGTCTTGAATACCCTATAACACTCAGTGCAATAAGACAAAGTCTTCTTATTTAAGACTTCATTGTTGGGAACATTGTAAGTGAGATATAATGATTGCCATTGAAAGCAGAGTTATCAACAAACAGTTATTTTTTTGGTATTTCTCTGCATACAATATACAATAATCAGTTCCTATACCTAAATGGAGTCCCAAATTTGATTCTTCACGTGATTATTAACATCATCCCAAGTCTCTATGGCTATGTTAGTCTTGTTGCGTGCTAGGAGGCTAACATAACTCATGTACTTAGTCTTGTGTTCACCAATTAGATTACAACATGTGTCAAACTCAACAGTAGTAATTTCCCTTCCTTCTTGTCTTTCATAATGTCTTTCAATCGCTCACATTTCTGCCCTTCCTTGCTTAGAGTCGCTTAAAGCATCGCTAGCCTCATACTAATTACCACTAACCCCCATATTCCTATATACGCAATAACAAAATCAAACATAGTAAATAGACTTAACCCTTTTGCCTTACATTAGAATACATAAAACTTGTTCCTTTAGCATTTATCCATGGAAAGAAATGCAAGCATTTATGGTGGGAAAACTACAAAACCTAGATTAAATAAACACGAGAAAATAAGTGTCAAGAACACATACATGGCAAAGCACAACAAGAGCGAGGTCAGAGAAGAATAACTGAGCATAGTGAAACCTAACAAAAACCACAGAGCACGACGAGCGGGGTAATGATAGAAGTAAGAAATAAGACTGAAGAAAATCTAAGAAATGAGAAATGAGAGACGCACTAAGGGGTGGGCTTTGAAAATGTTTTGTGAGGAAGACTTTTTATACCAGTTTACATATTTCTAAACTTGATTAACGCAATAACCATTTTAAAAGATGTCTACTTATTTTAAAAAGATGCCATGACTAATATATTGAAGAAGACTTTCTACACCAGACAAAATATAAATCCAGTGTAGTAAATCATATTATAAACCTGACTAATACAATAAACAGTTTAAAAAGATGTCTACTATATTTCAAAAATGCCACGTCTAATATTTTGAATTTCAGAAGTTTGTCTACACCGGATAAAATATACAACCGGTTTAAATATTGGAGTTATTTTTTCCCACTACCTTCTTATTACCCCATCACTTGAAGTTACAACATGTATATGCAATCAAAACAATAAACTTGTGCTATTATTACATCAAAACAATATATCTAATCAAAACAATAAATATAATTGCATTAATGCCTCAAAAACATAAAACACTAACATACAAATCAATCAGAATCCACTTCTTCATTTAATTTTGGTAAACCTACTGAAAAAGAAGGGGTCTTATAAATTAAATTATCATCATCCACAACCCTTTTTCCTTGGAGAGCAATATACCATATTTTATTTTCCAGATCAGTGATATATAACACTTGCTTTGCTTAGTCTGCCATGATGAAAGGTTCATTCTCAAAACTTGTACTATTAAATCAACCATTATAAATCCTAACTGATCTACTATAACACCACTATTTACATTAGCCCACTTACATTTGAACATGGGAACTATGATTTGGTGTAGTATAGCTCCCAAATCTCTTCAATAATGCCATAATAAAGGATGACTGCTAATTTAGGATTATTGTCTTTTGAAGTAGAGAAGTGCATAGCTTCAGTAACTCATATAAAACCACTATTCTGCATGCTACTTTTATCATCTAGGGACCTCTTATCACATTAAATTCCAATATATCACATTAAATTCAGGATCATATGACAATTATCTAACTAAATCAGATACACGATCATCATTTTCAACCTTCTATTTGAACTAATGTGCAAAATATTTGTTGTGCTCTCTAATAAGCTTTTGCCCTTTCATTCTATTATTTTGTTTATGGACAAGCTCTTTTTGAACAGCTATATAGTCTTAAACTTCATCAATATTATTCAAGATGTGTAAGTGTATTTGCTGTAATTGATTATGATCAACACTCTTCATTGGCATTCCACATTGACCCTCTATTTGGCATGGGGTTTAGAGAGACCGATAAGTCTTACTTTAGACAGATAGTGTTGACAAAAATCTATAGCTTCTTTATAAACATATTTTTGAACAATAGATGCCTCAGAATGATTTGGATTCTTCATATACCCTTTAAGGATTTTCATATATCTTTCAAATGGATACATCCATTGTAAGTATACAGGGCCACAAAGTTTTATCTCTCATACTATATAAGCGATAAGGAGTCCCATTATGTCAAAAAAGCCAGGAAGAAACAATTTTTCAAGATGGCACAAAATAACATTACCCTCATGCTCCAATTCATCTAATTTTTCAACCTCAAAGACTTTGCCATATATAGCATTAAAGAAGAAGCAAAGTCAGATTACAGTGTGTCTCAAATCATCTTGAAGGATTCCTTGAAAGTTACTAGGAGTAATTGTTGCATCAAGATATGACAATCATGAAACTTTTGGCCTACCAATTTCAAATCTTTCATCAACACAATCTTCTTAAGATTAGATGAGTACCTAGAGGGAACTTTGATTCCTTGCAAACATTTACAAATACCTCTTCTCTCATCCGTGGACAAAATATTAATCTCTTCAACACAGTAACTCCCCTCACCATCTGGCCTTAGATGTAAATCCTCACATATTCCCATGTCTTACAAATCTAATCTTGCCTTTAAAGCGTCTTTGGAACTTCCATGCATATTGAGAAGTGTTCCAACAATGCTGTCACACATTTTTCTCCAAATGCATGACATCAATACAGTAATTTACATGAACATGTTGCCAATACGGAAGTTTAAAGAAGACAAATATTTTTTTCCATATATTTTTCTTACTTCTCTTAGTAGTCTTATCGAAAGTAACGTTAATGTCTTTCACATTTTCATAAACTTGTTCTCCAGTCAATGGCTCTAGAGCAATTTCAAATTCTTGCCTGCCAAAAATATTTTTCTTCAGTCGACGGTATGGGTGGCCTTATCTTCAAAATCTCCTATTACCTAGGTATACTGTCTTTCCTCCATAATGAAGTTGATAGTAGCAAGTCCCTTATTCACAAATTGGACATAATTTATGGCCCTTAACACTATACCCTGACAAATTTTCCTATACAGAAAAGTCATTAATTATACAAAAGATTATGGCCCGCATATTGAAAACCTCCTTCCTTCTTAATCACATAAAAAACATCCACACCTTCCCATGGCTTCGTCAAATCTTCGATCAAGGGTATTAGGTAAATGTTATTTCCCAGTTGTTTCAGTTTTGAGATCAACATAGACAATATTACATACTTGCATCTCATACACAACAAGGGAGATAGGATGTAAATCACCAACAGGACGAACCATGAACTATGTATACTACAAGGCTACCATAAGGGTTCATGCTATATGTACTAAGTCCAAGCCTTTAGTTTCATGGTTCATTGCCAAACTCGAGAAATAAATCATCAATCTTCTTCCATTACAAAGAATCAGCCGAATGACGAAGTTTTCTATCATAAATCCTTTCAGTCACATGCCATAACATTTTTTTGCATAATCTTCATTAGTAAAAAGCTGCTTAAACCTTGGTATAATTGGAAGATACCATAACACCTTTACAGGAGACTTGTTTGATCTATACCTTAGTTTCTTACATATTGGACATTTCTCCTCATATTCAAAATCTTTCCTATACAATATGCAATCATTTGGGCATGCATGAATCTTTCTATATTGCATGCCTAAAGGATATATTATTTTCTTAACATCATAATAGCGTTTGGATAACACATTTTCTTTTGAAAACATGCCTTGCAACAACTCAAGCAATTGTGAAAAACCTCTATTACTCCACTTATGCCGTACTTTTACACTTACCAATCTCAACACGCATTCAACATCTTGTATTTTTTGCACCCTGGGTAGAGAGATTTTTCTGCATCATTGTATATATTACCACATGCATATGATCACATAAAAGCATCTTCTCCAACATCACAAATCATGTTCTCTACCCGATCATCAGTATCGATGTCATCATCAAAGGTATGTTCTAACCTGTTAAGATGCACTCAACCTTTTCACATTTTCACCATGAAATACCCATACTGTGTAATTTTTGCAAAACCCCTCACAAATTAGATGAGTGTACTGTTGGAAAATGTGCCCTAGGGGCCAATCATTGTCTTATAAACATTATTGATTTATGAGTTTATCAATTGTGTTATCATATTATTTGCATGTTTACTGTGATGACCATCCTTGGATAATTCATGATCTTATCCTAAATGTCCCTAGTCGGTCATCTGTGTGGGAGCAGAGATGAAATAAGACCAGTATGACTTTGAAGATGTATAGAGATATAAATCAAAGTCATAGGCACATGTAAGAGTACAAGGTATTGGATCGACCCGCTATGAGAGAGTTACATGGGTTACGTCATAAGCTTCTCTCATATACAAACTATGTCACTATGCCCTTTGACCTGAGATCATCATGGATTCCTACATGACAAACGCTCAGCTTTGACCTAGTCAAAAGTCACTTTTGACCGAGTGATCATAAAGACTATGTTCGGGCTTAGTGGTTTTTCATGCGGAGGAATGTGAGTGGTCAAGATGGAATTTGTCCCTCACATTCGTAGAGAGATATTACTGGGCTCCTCGATGAGTGAGTCTGAGAAATGTATGGCCATACTGTAATGGAAAGGTAGTTCCATTTCTATAGTCAGACTACTCAGGGATCGAGAAAGTAACGATCAGGAATAGGATGATGACATTATCCATGCCTCATCCATGACTAAAATATCGCGTGACAGAAGGGACATGATATGGTTGTATAAAAGGTTACATCGTTTATCGATCCTCATATGATTTGGGTAGTCATTATGTCTTGCTAGAGACCGCTTGCCACTTGTGGGTCAGTATAGCAAATGGCCCACTGCTAACTTCATATGGGCCTACAAGGTCGCACACAAAATAACCCAACACGAGCTATGATGTCCAGATTCATTGAATCTAAGACGTGTCTAGATTCAATGAATGATCCAGGGTTGATTTATATATTTATTTATATTTATATTCGTATATATATATTCTATATAAGGGATATATAGGATTTAATTTATAAGGATAAATTAAATCTCTATCACGTTTGAATTTGAAATTCAAATTGATAGGATATCTCATATAAGAGATATTTACAAGATTTAATTTATAAGGATAAATTAAATCTCTATCACGTTTGAATTTGAAATTCAAATTGATAGGATATCTCAAATTTGATTTATGAGAATAAATCAAATATAGTCCAATCTTATCTTTATTTAAATTAAATAAATAGGTGAATTAAATCTGTGGGACGGATTTAATATAAATATTATTTATTTAATTAGTTTCTTATCAAATTATACAATATGTGATATTGTATTAATTTCAAAATTAATATAGATTAATTCCAAGATCTAATTCGGTTGAGGAAAACGCAGAGCATCCTATATATCTGATTTTAGGAGCTACGTTTTTGACACACAACGCACAACACAAAAGGCCGAACAGAATTTGCAAAAGGTTTACAGATAAGAAACTTCTGAAGTAGAGACGGAGAGGACGAACTCTTGAGAAAGCCTTGGAGGGACAGGAGATGCTAGCACGTCATTCGTGGTTGGAACGCTGTTCGTGTGGATACCAGTAGAGGAAGCTGACCTGAGGCGTCGACTTCTCGCGATCAGAAAGAGAGCACGAGCCGCGGAGAGAAGCTGTGGACGTTTTCTTGCGATCGGAAAGAGATCACCAGCCGCGGAGAGAAGCTGTGGAAGTCGATGAGAAACACTAAGGGTAATGCTTCTTCCCACTTGACTTAAACACATACGGTAGATCCTGGCAAGGAATGGAAAAATTTTTAAATTAATTTTCGCTGCATGTCTTCCAATTCCTTACATGTACATATCTGCAAGACTTTGTTTTCTCTCATTCAAACAACTTACACAAGGACAATAAAACCTTCTATTGTCATCATCACAATTTTGTTTAGCAAAATCCAAAAACTCCTTCACCCCATCAACATACTCAACACTTGTTTGTTTAGCATTTATCCAACTACAATCCATATTTGTGGAAGACTAGAAAACTAAAAAAATAGAAAACAAGAAAACCTAGCTTGCAGCTAATTATGGGAGAGAATATATCATGCACAAGTAGAAGAACTCACCAAATGAAACAAATAAATGACAGCAATGAATCTAGAAAATAATAGCTAAAGCTACTGCTAGTAGTGCATAAATCTTCAGTTCTTAAGACAAAGAGTTCAAAACAAAACTTATAGGTTGTGAAGAGTCAAGAAGACTTAAACATGTGAACCAGTGAAAAATGACAGATGGGAGGCACGAAGGGGGTTTCGATTAAATTAAAATGTATTTCATAAGCAAATCTACATCGGATAAAATGCAACACAGATGTAGAAATAACTTTTTCTAAACCGGACATTATATTCTAAACCAGTCACTTTTACACAGGTGTAAAGTATTATAAACTATACAAATCTACATAGAATGAAATGGAAGACCGGTGTAGAAATAACTTTTTTCTACGCTTCACATACACATGTACAGTTTCAATCATCTGTTGCATTTTTTTTTTGTTTTTCAAAAATAAAAGATCATCATGTCATCAGAACAATAAACTTCATTTATTCAACTTTACTAATAACTTTACATCAAAAGTATGGAATTTCCAAAACAATATCTATCAGATAAAAGTTGTAGGCTTTCACTCCTCATCAGACTCGGAGGTATGGGATTAATTAGAGTTGGTAGGATTACTAGGATTATACAAGCTATCATTCTGTTGATGGTGGTGAACTTCTGAGCTGAAAGGTTTGAAATTGTCTTTTACTCTGGTAACTTTCTGAGTAAGTTCTTTCACTGAGTCCTCCAAGCCATTGAAGCACATGATGAGTTTCTTAAGACACTCTATTAGAGTGACAACTAAGAGAGGAGGAGAAGGAACTACAAGGTGAGGGTTGAGATGTTTGTCTTCAAATTTATCTCATTTCTTTTGTGCAGTGGAGAACGAAGTTACGTGAAGAAGAAGCCATTAGAGGGTTCAGATAGAAGAAAATAAAATAAAATAGAGAGATAAAGTACTAATCATAGGAATGGTATATATATGGTTGATGAATAAGAATAGTTTCATAAAAGAATATCGAAGAATGCAATTGGCCTTCTATCATAATGAGTACAAACATTGAGAACCAAACAAGTGAAATGAACAGTCTGAGAAGGTACAGAGAAAAAAGCGGGAGAGTATAGACAGAAAACTGAAAAGTCAGCATGGAAAGTATATTTAACACATGTCATATATATTTTACACAGGTTGCATGTAAATCCGATATAAATATTTCATCTTATTGATAAAAATGTCACCTATTATTTTTTCTAAAGTGTCTCCACAAGGTCTGAAGAACTTACAGAAAAGAAGCGGGAAAATATAGACAAGAAATGATGAGTCAGAATATAATGCAGCTAATATACACCTATTGATATTAGTATCCGGTGCAATAATTATATTTTACACTGGTTATGGGTATATCCGCTGTAAATATTTTATCTTATTTATTCAAATGTCATCGCTCATTTTTTTAAACCTTCTCCTCAAGGACCGATTTAAAACTAGAGCTTTAAAAAACATATTTTGCAGCAGTGAACTTTATATTTCACATTTTATGTTACAATAGTCAAATCTTACACCTAGAAATTAATTAATTAAATTTTTGACAAAGAAAAGGATTCCATAAATAAGCAAATGTATAAATAGAGTGAGACACGATAAGACTATCTTAATGACAAAGACAATTTGATCGACTTGACATAATTCATTTGTTTGTTATGAAGTTAAGCTTTCTAAGGACTTAGCCAATGTGCGGATCTAGTTAGTTTTCATTTTCATGAAGCTGGTAAAATTCAGAAATTAAAGTACAAAAATAATAAATGGCGAAACTCATGAATACGTTTGAACCAGCCATTGCTAGATAAACATGCGCCTATTTTGAAATTCTTACTAAGTTTAGATACAAAACCTATATGTAGATTGTTTAAAAATGGTAACTACACAACAACAAAAAAGTAAATAAAAAAACTATATATATATGCTTGGCTACTGCAAATTGAAAAGCAAGGGGAAGAACTTTCTTCCGCTTCATAAAAAGAATTCACATAAAGTGGGAGAGAGTACTAAATTACTAGCAAAAAAGGGTTGATTCTTTTTGCGAGGAGATCGGTAAAACATGATCATGGGCTGTGGAAAGATGTTCATGTTTCTGATATGCTTCCTGGCAGCCACAATGTCAGTTGTAAACGGTGAAGATCCTTACGTGTTCTACACATGGAACGTTACATATGGGAATCTATCTCCTCTTGGAGTTCCACAACAAGTGATTCTCATCAATGGCCAATTCCCTGGGCCTCAAATTAACTGCTCATCCAACAACAACATCGTTGTGAACGTCTTCAACAAGCTTGATGAACCTTTGCTTTTCACATGGGGTGGAGTTCAACACAGGAAGAATTCATGGATGGATGGCACTTTGGGAGCCCAATGCCCTATCCTTCCAGGAACCAACTTCACGTATAAATTCCAAATCAAAGATCAAATCGGAACTTTCTTCTATTATCCCACCACATCCTTGCATAGAGCTATTGGTGGTTATGGTATGATTCGAGTGTTTAGTCGTTTATTGATCCCAGTTCCTTACCCCGATCCTGAGGATGAGTACAATGTTCTCATTGGGGATTGGTACGCTAAGAGGCATTCCACACTTCTGAAGATGTTGGATAGTGGTAAATCTATTGGAAGACCTGCTGGTGTGATCATAAATGGCAAAAATGCAAAGGGTGATGGAAGCGACGAGCCATTGTTCACAATGAAGCCTGGTAAGACATACAAGTACAGAATTTGCAATGCTGGGAGTAAGAACTCTCTCAATTTCAGGATCCAAGGCCATATCATGAAGCTCGTTGAGACTGAAGGATCTCACGTTGTTCAGAACATTTATAACTCTCTAGACGTTCATGTCGGCCAATGCTTCACCGTTCTCGTCACCGCAGATCAAGAGCCTAAGGATTACTACCTTGTCGCTTCCACTCGCTTTACCAAAGTTGTTCTTACTGGTAAAGGCATCATTCGCTACGAAAATGGCCACGCCCCCGCCTCACAGGAGATCCCCGAGGCACCAGTCGGAATCGCTTGGTCGATTAATCAATTCCGCTCTTTCCGTTGGAACCTTACTGCTAGTGCCGCCAGGCCTAATCCACAAGGTTCTTACAAATACGGCCAAATCGAAATCGCTCGTACTATCAAATTGGTTGGATCAAACAGCAAGGTACAAGGCAAAAACCGATATGCCCTTAATGGAGTTTCACATGTCGACCCTGCAACTCCTATGAAGTTGGCCGAATACTTCGGAGTTGCGGACAAAGTTTTCAAGTATAACACCATCTCTGATGAACCACCAGCTGATTTAGAGAAAATCACTATTCAACCCAATGTCTTAAATATGACATACCGCACCTTCGTTGAGATCATCATTGAGAACCACGAAAAGAGCATACAATCATATAACTTGGATGGATTTTCCTTCTTCGCCGTCGCGTTAGTATATATATATATATTCCATTATTTCATTTTGCATATACATATATATATATATATATGCAAATATATATTGTTCATAGAAATTGACTGAGTTACTCGTTTGCATAATGATGCATGCAGCAATGAACCAGGAAGATGGTCCCCAGAGAAGAGGAAGAATTATAACCTTCTGGATGCTGTGAGCAGGCACACCATTCAAGTGTTCCCTAATTCTTGGGCAGCCATAATGTTGACATTCGATAACTGTGGAATGTGGAATCTGAGGTCGGAGTTAGCTGAGAATCGCTACTTGGGCCAACAACTGTACATTAGTATTTTGTCCCCTGAACGTTCTCTCAGAGATGAATACAACATGTGGAACACAACTTTGCTTTGTGGCATAGTCAAGGACATGCCCATGCCTCCACCATACAACTCCTAATTACAACGTTCCTCATCATTTTCTCTTTCTCTTGTACCATCTAATTTACTTTATTGTTTTGAGAGTGAAAGCAGGGGCAATGTTGTAATATTTTAATAATCAACCCGGAATTTATATTCGTTTATTGATTATTTATTAATAAAATTAGACCCTTTTCCATACGCGTCATTGCATTTTTGCCAAGTTACTATTCTTTTAGTGGATGTTCAACAACAAATTTTGTCCCAAAAAGAGCAAATCAAGAAAGTATATGATAGGAAAATAAAAGACAATTGTAGAAATAAAATGTTAAATAATAGATGAATTATTAAGTAATATTTATAAATTATAAATATCATATTTTTGTATGTATTATATAGTATCTATATGGAAGTAAATATGTTTGGGTTGGGGACGCCTATGCATATATATATATATTGGAATTGTGTGTACATGTATATAAAGCATGTATGTGTAATATATACTGCAGAGGGAGTTAAGGTATATGTAAATCCTAATGGCAACTAATAACAGTGAATAGCTAACCAAATTTGTCTTAATCAATTTAATGTTGACTTCTGTAAAACATTGATAATTGGCTTCTTCTTCTGTGCTCTCTTCTTCCTGCCCATTCGAACTCGCGTCTTGTTGTTTAGCGCAACGCACAAATACTGCAAGCCACAAGTCTTGAAGGCACTTCTGTAAAACATTATAGGGGCTTAAAACAACTAGACGTATGCATATCTTTTTGTTTTTTTTTAATAGAAGCTGAATTCAATGACTCAAGAGAGAAAAGTCTACAACTATCCTAGCCTTCTTTCATCACCCTCCATCTTCCTGAAAGCAAGATGAGAGTTGACCAAAGATATAAAAATTCCCTATAATCCTAAGACATAATTTAGCAAGCTGATCAGCAGTTGATATGCCATTTCTTAGAGTATGGCTAACAATGATCTACCAAGCCCTGCAAAGAATTAATATGGCTTCCTCAACAATGTCACTAAATGGGTGATTTGAATCACACCCCCGAGTGACTAAGTTTACAGACTCAACACAATCGGACAGGAGATAAATTTTCCTAAATCCTCTAGACCAACATAAATACAATCCCTGAACGATTTCGATGAAGTTCAGCAATAGCATGAGGAACTCCAGTGAGTTTGCAATTGAAGCTGAAAACCCATTGTCCCTGATTACTTGTAATCACGCCACCACATCCACTATTGCGATTTTGAAGAACTGAACCATCTACGTCCATTTTGATAACTGGCCAAATAAAAAGTTACACCTGGACATCCATATATCCCACAAGTATATCCGAAGAAAACTAGCCACTGGAGTCTCTGAGTCTGAGGCATTGCCGCTTGATGTTGAAAATTCAAGCGAACCCAATCTGTACCCTATAAGGAAAGGAACCTGTTCCACAAGGAAGGTGGAACCATGGATTTCATCGTTCTTTAGCATTTATGCAATCCCTCACGAGATGCATTGAGTTTTCAATCTGATCACAACCGAAAGGACACCCCGCTAAAATTTGTAGTCCTCTATGCACTCTAAGCTGCTCTGTGTGCAATCTGTCACGTGAAGAATGATTTGATCTTCTCTGGGACCTGCCATCTCAACAGGAGCTTCCAAACGTTCTCTTCCTTCCGCTATGTACCTGCAAGTAAAAATTGATATGCATTTTTAACAGAAAACCTTCTTCACTGGATTGTTTCTAAGTGTTTGTCCCCTCCTCTCTCCTCATAGGGTGGATGTGCACAAAAGATACGATAACAAAATGAGGTTGGAACGAGAAGCTAAGTTTCCTTCTAACCCAATCAGCCGGTAATCCACATAGTAAGCAATGCAGTCGCCCTTATTGATCATCCCTTCCAATCCAGGAATCAAGTCAATCAGTGGCCTATTCATCTCGGACTAGTTTCCAAATCCGAAAGAAGTCAACCCATTGCGAATTTTCCTGCCTAATCCTGCTTTGAAATTCTTCCAAACATTGCATATCCCTCTCCAGGTAAGGGAAGACTTCTGCTTCTTGTGTACTTCAAGCATATCCTTGTTTCCACATGCATATAACCCATAGTACTTTAACCCACAAAGCTTCTATGTTGCACACGAGATTCCAGCACAATTTCATAATGAAAGCTTCATTTTACAATCTCAAGTTTTTTATCCCAGATATTTTACCCAAATCACCTGTTAGTAACCCTCCCATCAAATTGTTCAAGTCTAAATCTCTCGAGAAGTGGACATTTTTGAAGAAGCACACCCTAGTTTTATTCCTGTTCATTTTCTGACCCAAGGCATCTCAGAACCAATCCAAACAAGCCATCATTTGCTCAACTTGCCCCCTCAAAACTTCCCTAAACAAAATAAGATCACCTGGAAAGAATAAGTGAGTAAGTTGTGGACCCCCAACCACTATTTAGTTTTATGGGTTTCCACAAACCATCTTCAACAGAATCAAGGATTATGTGATTCAATCTCTCCATACATAAGGTTAAAATATACGGAGAAATTAGTAACCTTGGCTAATTCCTCTCGACGGTTTGAATTCTTCAATTGCTTCACCATTCCAAATAACCTTGAAGGAGGAGTTTGTAATACAAGCCATGATTAAGTTACACATTCATGTAGGAATGGCCATCGCCAGTAAGGTATCTTGTATAAAGCCCCATTCTAGTCTATCATATACTTTCTCCAAATCAACTCTGACTGCTAACCTCCCTTCATACTTTTTTTTTTCATCTTCATTGATGATTCTCAATCGCCTACTAATGATCTTAGTCACCACCTTATAACTCACATTACAAAGAGAAAAAGGTCTGAAATCCGTCATGGTTTCTGGCTTGTCCATCTTCAGTATGAACACAAGATTGGCAATATTAAATGATACAATTTTACGAGGGTCCGTGAAAATATCTTTGATCATGCTACAAATAAATTGCCTAATGCAACTCCAAAACTCTTGGTAAATTAAAGCTTGAATACCATCCGGTACAGGTGCCTTAAATCCCCCACGTCAAAAGTCGCTTCCCCAATTTCACAATCATTCACATCAGAAGCTAACATATTATAGTCTTCCAAATTGAGGACTGTGAAGCCATTCGTCGTATGGATTCTTTTGGTTTTCTGTAAGTCATTGCTAAACAAATACGGATAGTAAGAAAGAGCCACGTCCTTGAGTTTTAGTTGTTCAAAAACCCAATTACCATCAGAATTTTTAAGCCCCTCAAAACAGTTCTTTCTCCTTATCATTGTAGAAGTATGGAAAACATTGTTTTTTTTTTATCTCCCCATTTGAGCCAATTACATCTAGACTTTTGGTACCACAAAAATTCATCTTGAGAAAGCACTTTATTATATTCCTTCCACAGTTCAACTTTAGTTGTCATGAGATGTTGGTTATCTCTCTTGTTTCGAGCCTTCTCAATTCCTTCAATTCTTCTCAGAAGAGCTTTTTTCTTAGCTGGGATATTACCTACTCTGTTTTTATTCCCCTCCTTAGCCTCATTTGTAAACATATTGATTTTTTCTTCCCAACTTCCATTCTGCCAACACCTTTACAACATCTATGAGCCCCTTCCAGCTAGCATGGCACCGGAAAGGAGGCATGATCTGCTTATGAAAATTTTCAGGACTGCTTTTTAACAGAAGCGGGCGATGAACAGAGCCAAACTTACTCAAATGAACTTTCGAAAGGGGGAACAAGTTTAACAATCGGCATTAGTAAAAGCCCAGTCAATTTTCTCCATAAGAAGACCTCTTTCCCAAGTAAATTTTGTCACCAACAGTATCAACTTAAATTAATTGAGTTTATTGAATGCACTCAGCAAAATGTCTAATCGAAGAAATATTCAAACCTGACCCACCTCTTTTATCTTCATATTTAAGATAGGCATTAAAGTCGCCCCTAACCAACCAAGGTCCATTGACATTGTTAGTCAAGTTAACCAGATCAGCCCAAAGTTGCTTTCTCAGATTAATGCAAGGTTCGGCATAAATGCAAAAGCGTCAGAAACAGTGCTGAAAATTCTTAGGATGAAAATTCTAAAACAAAATAATTGTTAGGTAAATCAATATTTTCAAAGTTCCTTGTTTTCAATAGCCACTGGATAGGATCTCTCATCATTTGAATGCTTGTCTTTCATACCAATAGGGTGATGATTAGAGAGTCTTTCCATGGTCTACATAGTTCCTTCAGTCTAGAGTTTGGCATATTGAGACTTGGTAGTGAGTTGATCATATTCTTTTGTTCATCAGTAAGCTCTGGAGCTAACTCCAACTTCTCCTGTATCCACTCTACCATATGAGTATCCAAAATCTTGCACAAACTTTTTCTCTTCATTCCCCATCAATTTGTACTTGTAAGAAATTGGAGTGTTCTTAACTTTATTCAATTTCCCGACATTATAATGCGCTTTGCTAGGGCTATTATCTTCTTCCATTTTCACCTTAGGGGAAGTCTTCTACTCACCTTTCATAGTCTCAACACTGCCCTGTTATTCCCTATGGGTATCCTCACCCACTTCTATTCATTTTTCTTAATATTCTTCCCAATCAGATTGTCTTCTTCCTTGGAATGTCCTTGGTCCTCCTCCAACAAAGTTCCAATCTTGATAGTAACACTCTCGTGCACACCCACTCTCTCTCTCTAGGTTTCTCTCTCGTCTTTCTTTTTTTCTAACATGTGCATATCAAATATACAAATATGATACAACATAATAAATTTTGTATTTGTGCATTTTTAAGAAGGACTTTTTTGGATGATTTTAAGGTAAAATAAAATAAAATATCTCATGATCATTTGATGTTATTGTTGGGTTATACCTAATCCACCATTAGTGGATGAAGCCCAAACTACTACAAAAAAATTGTTTTAGCAGCGGCTAGTTTCTAGTGGTTCATAAGAATGACTATAAGCTCATGTAATTTCTAGCAGTTATGGGACAAAATGCTATAAATTCCAACCCATTTTGACCATATTTCTAACGGTGCAACACCGACAACTAGAATCACCACTAGAGAATGTAGAAGGTCGACATAATTTGTAGCAGTTTTGCCAACAGTTAGAAAGTTCATGGACATTTCTAATCATTATGGGACATTTTCTAGCTATTTTAACACGTGGCACATTCAATGATTAGCATTTCTAGTAGTTCAACGAACAATCACTAGAAATGTCACAAGAAATTTCTAGCAATTATCCCCCTAAACTGCTATAAATGTCAATAGTTATCGAAGGATCAAGACACGTAGCGGGAGGCAGTTCATCTAAGGTTGCATTTTCTAGCAGTTTTAGGCAGAACCGCTAGAAATTGTAACCCTATATATAAATAGTTTTGCTATCATTTTCACACTTTTGGTAAGTTGCGAGGTAGGAATTTAAATGTAACTGTGAATTTTTCTAAAATTATTTTTTATTTTATTTATTGTATTTTTAAATTATTATTTGATATTATTTTATTCATTTATTTATTGTATTAGGATGAGTTGACCACCTAGGAAGGACCCTATTGATCAAGACACACCTACCAATGATCCTTTCTCTACAACGGTACTTCTAACGGTAGTACTAGTCATCATGGGCTAGATATTAGCATCAACGACTAAGATCTCAACGACGAGGATATCTTAGACTTCATGGTAAATGTTATAGCTCCTCATCATGATCAACAAGCCTAGGAGCAAGAGGAGTATTAGGGGTATGAGCAGCCTTAGGAGGGAAAGGATGATTAGCCGGCCCAGAATGAGTCGCGTCGTGTTCCAAAAATTTATGTGGAGTTCGAAGGTAATTATTTTATTTAAACAAAAATTTATTTATATTTAATTCATATGTAATTAAATTTTAAATTACATGTTGTAGACTCCTAGGGCCATAAGTCCAACAAGAGGCTCAATGCTAAAGGGCTCTCCATGATCACTAGTTGACGTGTGCTGTTGCCACTGAGTGATTTGGGCTAACGGACTAGGGTGGGGGTCAGTTGTATAACAAGTACATGTGCCTAGCCAGAATTAGTGGACCCTGTGGGCGATTCACGTGAAGGACTAGAAGAAGGTTGAAACGTGGGATCAGGATGCATCCTGGGAGATAATTAAGGTAAAAAATATTTTTCATTTAAAGTAATTAATTATTTGATTAACTAAATATATAAATTAATTAATTATTTGATTAAATAATTAATTAATCTATATTAATATAGATTTTTAGATAGATTTAATATAGATATTATATATAGATTTGATACAATGAATCTACTAATCTATATATAGATTTAATATGTATATATATTATATATAATCTATATCAAATGTACATAATCTATATAATAAATAAAATTATATCGTTCATTTAATTACTGGCAAATTCATAGTGGGAGAGGAGTTGAAGACAGATAAAATCAAGAGGATAGGGGAAGCGTAGAAGAACTAGAGGAGGATTTGTGGTGAGAGAAGGCAACATAATGGGGCCCTTACAGGACATTTTGACAAATGTACCCAATGGAGTCTTGAAGCAAGATTGGGCCTACTATGTCTTCTAAAGGATCTTACCTGAGCATAAGGTACATATGATATTAATATTATTGATTAATTATATATTTTTTTAATTTTCATTAATATTACTATATTTTCTTTCGGGCCCTCTCCTGGAGGAATGTGGGCAGCGTCAGGCAGCAGATAGTGTGGCATAATGCAGAGTCTAGGAGATTTGTTGTCATCTACAATTAAATAGTAAGTACATTAAAATTATAATCTATACATTGTGTTTGTGTATATAAATTGTAAATAATTAATATTTCCATTTAATCTACAGATGGAAAAGCTCTGACAGGAGCATAGGGTCACACCTACGGAGGGAGAGATATAGCCTTACCTCTATATGCCATAGGATATGACTCCTCTAATAGCTGAGGTTGCAGAGATAAAGTTATGTAATTAATTATATTGATTAATTAAATTAAGATAGTTAAGTTTAAATATTTAATAATAGGGATATGTTAATTTTGATATGCCATATGGTTTAGTGGATACTGAGTTATAAGAGTAACAAGGGTTCGCCTTGGATCCCACTGTGTCACTATTGATAGGCTACGGCCACCTGCAGCATCCCGAGTGAGTTAGCAGGCTCAACCTTAGGCCAACATCGACTAGGTTGGCTCGCTCGAGTGGTAGTAGGCCTTCACAGATGCTAAGGATCTCTCAGCCTATAGCAGCTCCCACTAGAGTAGCACGTGAATGAAGCATGACAAAGCCCCTGAGTTAAACCTTAATCCACGAGATGAGATCATTTAGGGATTGAGGGAGGATTTTGGATGAGTAATGGGGGAAGAGGTATGACGAGAAGTTTTCCAGGAGGTTGATAAAACTTGATATAAATTTCTGAAGAAAGAAAATTTAGTACAAATTCTGCAATAAATTCTGAAGAAAATTTAGAATCAAATGAAATTTTGTAATAAATTCTTATAATTAATATGAGAATTTATACAACTGATAGAACTCAAAAAGGAATTATATAGAATTTATTATAGAATTTATAGTGGATTAAAACACCAGATAAATATGTTTCAGGGGAATTTCTTGGGAGTTGAGCCCATGAAGGTAGTGAACCTTGTAGAATGCCCAAAATGGTTCCTTATAGGCCCAATAATATTGTTAGATAAGTGTTTGAACCAGGGTTAATAAGAAACTGGAAAAATATAAAATTATGAAAATGCCACTTTGTATGTCACTGTGTTGTACCATTGCGTAATAGATAGAAGAAGGGTATTTTGGTCATTTGAATAAGGTTAGACAGTGAATGAGAGTTCCCAAAATAGTTGACCAAGGTCAGGGAAAACTTTGATGATGTGTGAAAAGATGATAATGCCACTGGTATGCCATTGTTCTTAGAATTCTTCTCTATTACTGTTCACTCGTATGAACAGTGATTAGAATTTCATGATTTTGATATTTCCAATGGTTTTAAAATGAAATGTTGTCTGGGAGAAAGTAGAGAAATAAGTATTGGAAGCTTGGAATCAAAATAAGTATTTTTTTAAGGAAAAAGGGGAGTTATACAAATCTGTCTAGAACAGTGCATGGTGGCTAGAATTTCATGATTCTAAGCTCATAAATGGATTCAAAAGATTAAATTGTATAGGCTAAAATTAAGACATCAATTGATTCAAAGAACAAGTCAATTAGTAAAGATTAAGAAAAACTAATGTAGTTAAGTAAGAAGGAAAGGCAAAGATAAAGAAAAGGAGGTAAAGCATGTGAGGTAGTAAGCTTATCCTAAACTTGTATGTATTGAATGTTATACTTGGTTGTGCTATGGCTTTGTTAAATTGTGTTGCATGTGTGTTTATGAATGAATCTCTATTTCAATGATTACTTTGGCCAATTATATTTTATATGTTATATGGAAGTATACACATTACACAATGTTAACACTTTCACAAGCAAGCACAAGTATTTACATTAATACATGTATTATTTAATACCGTTTGCTACTTAAATTTCCTCAGAAATATCATCATGTACATAATGAGAAATATGTATTGAAAAGTGTAATACGAAGTGGCTTTGAATGTTATGCTACAGATGAAATAGCAAATAAGAGCTTTCATCCTTTCATGAAATGCTAGGCATTATGTTATGTTTGTAAGATATGGTAAAGCTCCAAATGTGATATAGAGTTGTGCAAGCTCTGAGTGTTAGAGCTGTGCATATTAAGGAAAGGAATACTGGAGCTCTGCTGTTAGAGCTTTGCATTCATGAGCAAGTAATTAGTCTTGCAACATGTTGGCCAGACATTATGTATGTTAGAGTATGTGCTCCTACTTAGCGATAAAGTAAAGAAAGAATAATTGCACAAGTTATCTCTCTATACTGTGATGAATTGTTAAAAATGATATGAGCAACTAGTAGAGTAATAGAATTTCTAAAAAAAAGAAATATGATGATATGAAAATGAGAGATGAAGTATTGTGGATGTTCAGAAAATTCTGTTAAATACTCAGATAAGTAATAAGATATATGCGCTAAAAAGTATGATGAGTAGTTGAAGGAAAACTCCACAATATAGTAGAATTTGAAAGAGTTTGATATGAAAGAAATGAATACTACTCACAAGTCTAGTATAATGAGTTGTTCATAAATGAATAAGATATATAGCAAGTAAGCAAGTAACAGAACAAAGTAGAGTTCAACTCTAATTAAGTTGATCCAGAAAAGCAGAGTGATGATAGCAAAGATATGAGGATCCGTGGATATTGAAAGCACTCCGCAAGATGTCAAGATAGAAGATAAGAGATAGATACCCTAATCCTTAATCGTGAAGCAAAAAAGGATATAAAGAGGATATATATATGATAGTTGACTAAGGTACTAAATAAATTTTGAGGACAAAATTTATTTTAAGGAGATAGAAATGTTACATCCTAATTTTTCCCTATTTGTATAAGACTGATAGAGGAAAGATATTTGGAAAGGATTATGATAATAAATAGATAAGAAAATATAATGATTAAATAAAGGTTTAGGCCTAGAAGCACAATATGTAGCCTCACGTCCTGTTGAACAGAAGTCCTAAAAGTATACAAATGATGTTCAGGGACTAAACTGTAAATAATGAAAGTACATGGATTAAATTGTAAATAGCAAAAGTCCTTGGACGCATAATCGAAGAAAGAGAGGGACTAAACTAAAAAGTCTAAAAGTTCCATGGTGAAAAATGAAAGTAGACATAAACTTTGGGCCATTAAGTGCAATTATGAAAAGTTGAGGCCTAAAGTGTAATTTTCAAAAGTTCAAGAACAAAATGGTAATTATGAGAATGTTGAGCCAAAAAAGGCCCAAAATTGCCCGAAATTAGTTCAATCCCATTTTTTCTAGTAAATAGAGAAAATTATTCTAGTCAGTTTAACGCAATACACAATTTTGATTTGAGGTCCTAAAAACTTGATATGAATTTCTAAAGAAAAAAATTAATACAATATCCTATAAACCTTATAATCAAATAAAATTTGGTAGTAAATTCTTATAATTAATATGAGAATTTATGAAACTAAGAGAACTCAAAAAGGAGTTATGTAGAATATATTATGGAATTTATAGTGGATTAAAACACCCAATAAATACGTTTTAGGGAAATTTCTCGGGAGTT
Organism: Leucaena leucocephala; assembly: GCA_037074615.1. Classification (NCBI taxonomy): domain Eukaryota; kingdom Viridiplantae; phylum Streptophyta; class Magnoliopsida; order Fabales; family Fabaceae; genus Leucaena; species Leucaena leucocephala. The sequence continues at coordinate 12,824,373 of CM073528.1, read as the reverse complement.
GAGCCCATAAATATAGTGGACTATGTAGAAGGGCCAAAATGGTGCCTTATAGGGCCAATAATATTTTTAGATAGTGTGTGGGTCAGGGCTAATAAATACCCCAAAAAAAGTAAAATTACGAAAATACCATTAGGTTTGCCATTGTGTTGTACTATTGCGTAAGATATAAAAGAAGGGTATTTTGGTCATTTGATTAAGGTTAGATGGTTAAGGAGAGTTTCCATAATAGTTAACCAAGGTCAGGGAATACTCTGATAATATGTGGAAAGACGATAATGCCCTTGAGATAATAAAGTAAATAAAGAAAAACCAATGGGCGTTTTTATAATTTGCTAAGGGATCTATAATTAAATTTAGACCTAATTCACGAATTTCAATGGTAGGAAGAATGCAGATACTAGATTTAAGGTCAAAAAGCATATTATGGAATCTCAAAAAAATTAGATTTAGAAAATAGTCTGGTTTTTGGGAAATCGGACTGAGCTGGTACTGGATTGGAATAAAATTTTTCCAGATACTTACTCCCTTTGCAATTTTGTCACATGTGCTATGAGGTGTCCCTTGATGATGTCATGGATGATGTCATCTTTTAGCTTTTAGGGCAAGCGAAGATCAAGAGCAAATATAAGCTATTAGATCAAATAATGCACAAAGTGATCTTAGCCATCCATTTTTATGCTTTCAAGTCTATAAATACCTCCTTTTCTCTTCACCTTGCATCAAGTTAGAGGACCATTGGGGAGGTTCTTCCGAAATAGAACAGCAAGCCAAGACAAAAAAGAATATAAGTACCAAAGTTCAAGTTAGCTAGAGATTAAGGAAAGTAATCTATCATACCTTATTTTCCTCTAATTTGTGAGCTTAAAATTAGGGTTTCTATGGAAGAAATTTGACCTTTACTTAGGGTGTATATACTTTCCAAAACCCTAGATGAAAGGAGAAAGAAGAAATTAAAGTTAGAGCTATGTGATTGATGCCTAAACAAGCTAGTTAGATGATTGGTTGTTGAATCAAGTTGATATTCTTGACTTTGCCAAGAATGAGGCATTTTCGTATGCATTGTTAATGATAGAAGGAGTGTAATTTCAATGATCTAATGCTTCCATTGAATTTATAGGATGATTTTATGTATGATTGGATAGGTTTTGAACCTTAAAAGCATTGGAATTGAAAGTTATAATTCTTGAAATTCTTCTTTATTATTGTTCACTAAATAGTGATTAGAATTTCATTATTTTGAAGCTTCTTATAATTTTAAAATGAAAATTTGTGTGGGATAAAGTAGAGAAACAACTATTGGAAGCATTAGAATCAAAATGAAATTTTTTGAAGGAAAAAGGGGAGTTATGCAAATCTATACAGAATAGCACATAGTGACTGGAATTTCATGATTCTAAGATCATAAATGGATTCAAAAGATGAAATTGTGTAGGCTAAAGTCAATACATCAATTGATTCAAAGATCAAGTCAATTAGTAAAGATTAAGGAAAATTAATGTAGTTAAGTAAGCTCAATATTTAAGAAAGTTAGATTATAATGAATGGATAGTAATGCTATGTTAGGAATTGATTGTGGACTTAAAAAGGTAGGCACACATCAAGGAGAAGTAAGAAGGAAAAAACAAAGATAAAGAAAAGGAGGTCAAGCATGTGAGGTAGCAAACTTATCCTAAACTTGTATGTATTAAATGTTATGCTTAGTTGGCTATGGCTTTGTTGAATTATTTGCATGTGTGTTTATAAATAAAGCTCTATTTTTATAATTACTTTAGCCAATAGTATTTTATATGTTACATGGAAGTATACACATTATACAATATTAACACTTTCACAAGCAAGCACAAGTATTTACATTAATACATATATTATTTAATACCGTTTGCTACTTAAATTTCCTCAGAAATATCATCCCATCCATGTAATCACAATCCTAATAGGTTTATGAATGATGAAAGAAGTTGAGGAAGAATGAAGAGAAGCTAGGGATTTGATAGTATAAATGTTATGTGAAGAATTGTTTGTGTATAATGATGTTATATGACAAGTTAGAGCAACAATATTTATGTGTAATGAAAAAGAGTAAATGATGGAATAAATGGATAAAATTTTACAGATACTTAGTTAACTTATCAAGTTTTTTTGACACCAAGTACGCCTTATTTCTATGCATGTACAAAGAGAAAGAATTTTCTAAATTTATGTACTTGAATATGTTTTAAGAATTTTTGACCAAATGAGTAGTATTTTGTTTTTATGATTAAACTATATTGATTGACTAAGCATTTGGTAGGGAATTGTTTTTCCTTAAATTTCAAGATGTTAGCTTTACATAGGTTTTTGAACCACTTCATTTCAATTTTTATAAAATTAATTATTATTTTTTGAAATTCATCGTTGAATATGGAATACTATATGAGCAATAATTCTAGAAGAGTAAAAATTCTAGATTTAGCTAATGGACTTCAAAGGTCATGTAAGTGGTTCTAAATGCTACTAAATAATCTCTAAGATGTACAAAAGTAAGGATGTTCCAATTTGAAATTCAAATTTCCCTCTACGTGAAAATTTGTAACAGTTGAAACTGCTAGAAATGTTCAGGCCAGGGAAAACTTTAATTTACAAAATGGGTAAACTGTCACATCCTAATTTTTCTCTATCTGTATGGAACAGACAATGGAACCTATAAGGGACAGATAGAGGAAAGAGTTTTGGAAGAAATTGTGACGATAATCAAAAGAAATGATAAAGGTTAGATTTGTTTTAAGCAAAAGAAGAAAAGAAAAGTATGAAGTTATAATGTCAAGGGACATAAACTTCATTTTGATGAAAGTTTAATATAAAGTATTCAATGGACTTAAATGGAGTTTTGTGAATTTAGAAATTAAATTAGAATTTCCAAATGTTTAGAAAGGGACTAAAAAGGATTTTGACAAATTTAGGAACTAAAGTGTAATTTTTCAAATTCAAGGGATAAAAACATAATTATGAGAAAGTTGAGCTAAAAAGGCCTAAAATTTCCTAGAAATGCTACAGTCCCAAATTTTACCACAAATAGAGAATGATAATCGGGTCAGGCATATGTTTCAGAATTTTGATTTGAAGCCCCAGGTAATTGATATTAATTTTTAAAGTCATGAGATTATTACATGACCTTCTGAACTTTCTAATCAGATAAAGTTTTGTAGAAAATTTATATAATTAATATAAAAATTTATAAAACTGACAAAACTTAAAAAGGAGTTATGTAAAACTTATAATAGAATTTACAGTAAAATAATACGCCAGATAAATACTTTTGGGTGGGTTTTCTTGGAAATTATGCCATAAAGGCATTGGATTCATTTAAAGGCCCAAGTTAGTGTCACATAGGCCTAACAATATGCCCTAACAGCTATATGGACCAGTGTCCATAAAAACCTTAAAAAGTGTAAAATTACAAAAATGCCCCTAGGTTGTAATATTGAACAAGAGATTAATTGATGACATGTTGGTCATTTAGGCATGGTAAAAATATCAAGGGAGATAAAGGAATTGATCAAAGTCAGAATATGCCTTGATGGAGTTTAAAGAGGTGTGAAATAACAATTATGAACTTAAAGTTAATATAGTACAAAATAGTAAACTAAGGGCATTTTAGTCATTTTTCTAAGGGATGGTAAGCAAATAAATACCCATTACAACAATTTCAATTGTAGAAAAAAATTTTGATATTGGATTTAAGGTCAAAAAATTTCAAAAAAATAGTTATTAAATAGTCTAGTTTTTGTAAAATTTGACTGGGCCGGTACCAAATTGGACTAAAATTTAATTAATTAGGTTTTTGCCCTAAATTGTGCCAAATGGGGCTTTAAATAATTTCATGGATGATGTCATATTAAAACTGGGTGGGCAAGTCAAGATTAAGAAGCAATCTTGGCCCTTGATTCAAATAGTGCAAGAATAGATCTAAGCCCTTGATTCACCTATAAAATTCTCTATATATACCCCCCCAATCTTCATCACGTACAGCATTAAGAATCCATGGGGAGGTGCTGCCAAAATTGCTCTAGACTCAAGGAAAGAAAGAGAAGCAAGTAATCAAAGACGCTAGGAATCAAGAGCATAAGGTAAGTACTTTAATCAAGCTTTTAATTTTGAGTGCTAGAAAGAATTATCTTGAGTTAAATAGCTAGAAAACAATGAAATTTCTCCTCTTCCATGGCTGACCAAAACCTGTACATAATTGGGGAAGGGGAAATTGAGGTTAGAACGAGATAAATAAAGAGGATTAAGCATAGTATTAGCTTGAAAATTCAAATATGCACGCAATTATGGTTTTATACTCGTAGCTATTACTGTATATATCACTATTCATATATGGGAATTATATGATTTTGATGCTTTCAATAGATTTAAAATAAAATATTGTGTGGAGTAAAGTAGAGGAAAAAGTATTTGAAGCATTGGAATCAAAATGAGAATTTTTAAAAAATAAGGAGGGTTGGTTCAGTTATGTACAGAAGTTAATGAAGGAGTTTGATTTTCATAAATATAAGCTTATATTTGGATTTCTTGGACAAAGTTATGTACGATTGATCTAAGGAAATAATTATTACAAAGCTAAATCACTAACTCCAAGAATTAAGTTAAGAGTTAGGGGTTTTAAGGAACTTGATGTATAATATTTATGTAATAGCTCTAATGAGTTGTATACACAATGTAATTGTGATTAGGGCTATGATATGTCAAAGAAAATGAGTTAAAGAGCAAGAAACAGTGTTTGGTTGAATACAAAGGGAGCAAAGAGAAAAGGATAAAGTTTTAAAGTAATAGACTTACCTCTTTGTGTGCTTGATATCTTATGCTTATGTGTTGACATGTATATGATTATTAAGTGATATTATGACATGATAAATGATGTTGAATATTTTATGAATAACATGTTTCTCATGTCCATGCATTTTTATATAAAGTATATAGCATGATGGCATGTCACTAATTAAAGAAATTTAATGAAATTACATATCATACATTAGTATACATATTGCATATTTAAGTGGTAATGTTTGCTACTGAGATTTCCTAGAATCTTACCCTCCCATAACCAACCAATATAGGTCAATTATGATAAGAGACATATGCATGAAGGAGAGCTACAATATGGAAGAAATAAAGTGAAGTAATTGATGTCCTAACATATGCTATGAATTTTCATGTATGTAAAGTGCCTATTTATGTTATGAAAATGTATGAAATAATTATGGCATATTTACATGATGTATATGAATATATGGGAAGCCTATTTGATGGTTTATGTATGCTAGATTAATTTCTAAAAATTTAATAAATAAGATGAAATGGCCAAAACATAGTTCCTAGAGCAGTCTTACTTTGGCTCTAATTTGGCCTAGCAAATAAAGTAATTAATTCATAAAATTTTATGAACATGTAGTACGCATCCAGAAATTTAAATTTATAGCTAATGTACCTCATTTGGATGTGTATATCATGAGAAATGAATTTCTAAATTTATAAGATAGAATATGGAATTTTCAGAATTTGTCATATGAACAATAAAAAGTAATGATTTAATGTATTGATTGGCAAGGTAAATTTCCATATTTATATTTTCCCCTTAAATAGATATGAAATATGTTCATGTAGAAATTTGGATCACATCCATAAGATTTTTGTAGAATTAGTTATGAATTTTTACAATTAGACTATCAATTTGGAATTTACCAAATGAACAATACGCAATAACTAAATTTAAAATTTTTAATTTTTGGGCTAAATTAATGCTTTCGCTAGTTAAATATACTTTCAAACACGTACTCTGACGGGTTAAAAGTAGAATGTTTTACAAATGTTTCTAGCGGTTACTAACAGCTAGAAATTTTCAGCATGGGCAAGATTTTCTAGCGGTCTATAATCGCCATAATGGTAACCGCTAGAAAATTTTGTCCGTTTTGTAGCCATTAGATCCCTTCTTTAAAAGTTAAATAACTTCATCTTAAGTTTATTTTAACTTGTGTTTGAGCTTTCCTTCTAAAGTGTTAATGAAATATGAGCTTTTCCTCTGAATTGTTATGGAGATTTGAGCAATATTAGTGATAGATAGGTCGTGGATCAACTTGCATTGGTTAACTCTGCAAAATTTGACTAAACTAAACATTTTCCTAGATTTTTCTTTTGCTAATGCCTTCATAAACTATAAGATACTATGCCATATCGTAAATGAACTGAAGAGCAAGTAATAAAATATAAATTCTTAATTTTCAAATTAGTTACTTATAATCCTATCAACAACTGTAGCAATATCTAGAGTGATATATTGTCCATTCTTCACCCTCACAACCTTATTTTTTACTGGCGAGATGGATGTTGGATGCTGATGGATGAAGAAGGGTCTGAGGCAGTAGGGTATGATACAGTTGCTATTTTTGCAATATCCAACTACTCTTGCATCATCTTCCTCTTAAGGACATATAACCCCTCGAGACATATAGTGTTGATACATATTCATTTTGTCTATTTCTTGATTTCTCTTACAAATAGCCTATGAAAATGAAATAAAGTTAGATGAGTTGTTTAAAATGTACATTCATTACTAACTAAGTTAGTTAAAATAAAAGTTAATTAAAACTTTGTAAGTTGTCTCTTCCTCCCGTTGACGAAACAATATCCAAGCTTCACCACCAATATTGGGGTATGCGCCCTTCAGATACTCCCCCATCTTAGTTCCTCAGAGGTAGTCTTTCACAAAATTTGACTTAAAGTCCTTCCACCGTTTATCACATTACTTTAAGATGCAATGCTTCATGCTTGAAGTAGCGGGAATGTCAAAATTTTGTTGCATGGAAATACAAAAAATATCTAAGATAAAGTGCAATAAGGGACAAAAATCATGAATAACGAAAAGTAGATAGGTGGAACATAACATTAAAAATGTACCAAAATGTTCTCCCAAATTATATCCTTATCTTTCTGGTCGACTGCTACCTGTTGGGGTAAGCAATGCTAATCTTAGCACGTAGTATGTTCCTAACATAGTTGTTTAATGATGGCTCATTTTAACTAGTTGCCTTTATGTCATCATCAAACTCAACTGGTAATCTTGTGGTAATTGATCCCTCATATGTCTAAGAGACCTATTTCATAAGTGTCGAGCCTCTTCCTCTTTTCTTCCCAAATTGACTAGAACTTGAACCTGTTGAACCTGAACATTCTATGCTCTATTCAAAAAATAATAAATAAAGTTAAGAATATGATACAATAAACCAGCCATAACAGTGAACAAATCTCCCAAATTATAACTTCATTGAGCCACTTCTTTAGAAATTAAAAATCTCAAAATAGCACACTATACTCTACTCTTTAAATCTCAATGGCCTAATAACATACACAAATATATATTCGTCTTTGTTATATCCGTAAATCAACTATCAAACCATCATTTTAACTTATCAAACCATCCTATAGACAACAGTTCATTCAATATTTTTAGCAATAAAACACCTAAAACTAATTCAATTTGTTAGCAACAAAGTACCCAACAGTTCATAACATACACAACAATTCATTTGGTTTTTTAGCAATAAAATATCTCATTCAGTTTTTCAGTAACAAAACACCCAACAGTTGATACCATACATAAACATGTATACGAACAAAACTAATTCAGTTTTTCAGCAACAAAACACCCAAAACTCTATAACCTATTTAAGTGAATCACTTACCTACATACGCATAGTGTGACATTTACATATTTTATTAACTCATTTAGTTTATTTTAGCCTTAATCCCATTAAATAACCAGACCACAAAATAATAAAGTTAAATGGTGACTTACAGCTTTGAAGACGAGAATGATGATGGAGGGAGTGAACATCGATGGAGATAGTGAATAACAATGACAACGAAGATGGAGTCACTAAAATCAGTTGGAAAAAGTAAATCTTGTGGTGGGATAAAGAACGAGACTACAAGCAGCTATGTAAAATTTAAATCTAAAGCTCATCATGGCTTTTTATGGCAGTTTTTGTTAAAAACCACCGTTAAATACTTTTAACAGTCGTTGTTAATAAAATTGTCGTAAAAAGTCTAACATTTACTGTACTAAATATGAAGACTTTATACAATGATTTTATTAACAACTGCTATTACAAGTATATTTAAAGGTGGGTTTTAATAAAAACTATTGTAAAAAGCATTGATCATGTACTATATATTTGAAGATAACATATATATTATTTTGAATCCAATAAATTAGACAATAAGCCAATATGCCAATGGTATTTAGTAATTTGTTGCATTATCAATTTATTGGATAAATTAGACTTCTTAATTAATATTTTTATCATAAGATGTGCACTTTCAATTTCCTTTGAGGTATCTATTGTTGAATGCGCAACTAATTGAACAAGGTAAAATTGATTTATTAATTTTTTGAGTTTTGAGCACCCTAGATGGAATCATTTTCAACTATACCAAAATTTAGGCTAATATCACACTCGGTACAATATAATAATAGGTTTATTCTTAAGATAACTCAGTACAATAGATTAGAACAATAATAACTAACTTTAAAAAATATTATATTTTGACTATTCCTTACAAAAATATTGTAATAGACTATTCTTTATATTCTATATAAATCCCATCCCATCTGCTAGTCAAGAGCCAAAAAGTATATAAAAAAGGGGATGGATGAAAGGTATGAAGCCTTTCAATTAGATGCTGAAGTAGAGTCATATAGGTTTTGGGACTCATCTGGGTTATCTGAAGGGTAGTAGAAGCATTGATGGTACGTAATCAGAACAAAGACGATTTAAGCTTTTTTATAGGTTATCTACCTACAGGGAGATCTCTTTAACTGAGTTCTCCAAAGTGTCCATTTTTTTATCAATTCTTTTAGACATTGGATGAGGTATAGAAACGGTGAAGTAGTTATCAAGCTGGGAAAGAATGCTTATCCTCAAAATCATCATGCGATCTTTTTTGTGTACGGGAAAGAAAAGAGCCTGAAGAGGACGCCATTTGAGAAAGCAAAATAGAGAGTAAGACAAGGATGATACAAGAGGAAACAAATTGAGGAAATGGGAATGGAATAAAAAGTACAATGGAAGGGTATTTAAGATTGAGGAAAAGACAATTTGTAAGAGGTATATGTTAGCGTTCCCTCATGATAGGTACAGACGTTGGGAACCAAAGAGGCAAGAAGTTATCTTTCTTTCTAAAGATAGGGAATGAAGGCGGGAAGGTAGATTGCTCGACTTATAATGTCGACTGTTCTAAAAAAATGTCGTTATAGTTCTCGATGTCACTTTTACTCGCAATTGTATGAAAAATTGCTTACAAAGTTTCTAAAATATGGACTTATTTATTAATATGCCACTGCCTTTTTATGAAATTTTAACTTTTGACCGCCGTTAAGTACATCCGTACTAAGCATTTTTTCTAGTAATGCACTCTCCAGTGTTAACATCTCTCTAACTCTCAGGTAGGTTTCTCTTTCCTCCCACTTCCTCCTCTCATTTAGTCGCTACTTTTTCTCTTGTGCACTAGCAAATATCTCACTTATTTGCTATCAATCTTGTGATTCATAGAAAGAAACACATAAATCCCCTTTATAATTAGATCTTTAACCGTCACGCCATTCTCTGTAATGTTCAGCTCTGATCTCCTCCTTTCTCTCCCCTCCCTTAGCCTTTACATTCAATCACACTACCGTGGGTGATTGGCAAAACCAAGACAAGGTTAGTTCATTCTCCTTCTCCTTCACCAATTCACTACCTCTCTCTTTCACTATCTAGGCTAACATTTGCTATGATTTCCTTTTCATGGATGTATTGTTCTCATTTGTGGTTATGGTGTTTGGTGCCATGGAAGGGAGTTTTTCTTTTTTCTTTTTAAAACTATGATAAAGGAATGTTGTTTCCTACTTTATAAATATATATATTTAAAGTATATCAAGATCTCATGGACTTTTATTCTGGTTAATATTAGGATCTCAAGGATTTTTTCTCAGATTAATATCAGGATCTCATGTATTTTTGTTTTGATTTGATAGTTTTATTTTCTAGGCATCCTAATCCCCATCCCACTTAGGACTGGGACACTATTGGGATAGGACACTGGACAAAAATGTTGTCCTGTGACATTTTTAGGATGTGACATTGACAAACCCATATTTTTATATATTTATTCATATTATTTTAGTGGGGTTTTGTCAATATTTTAGACCTTAATTATATTATTTGTGCATCAATTGAATTAGTGTACCTTACATTAAATTATTGCATAATTGGGTATCATTGTCATATTTTTATAATTTCTCCTAAATAATTATTTTTGAAATAAAAGGTATTACATTATTAAAATTTTATATTTCAGGAGTTTAAGAGAAATCAGAATTCACAAATGATAAAAAATGACCATAAAACTAAAAACTGCACTATAAGACCCAATAGTTTAAACTTTGCGATTTGGTCATTAGGTTACTTTAAATTTGCCTCCAGCAATTCACGTGAGGGGACATATAGAATCAGTAGAGGTGGCAACTGCGAGAACAAAAGGACGCAGAAAAGAAAGAGAGGGCGCCACAAGAATCATACTCCATCAACGCACCTCCATTCATACCCATGACACCCACTCCATTCATTCATCTACCATCCTTCATATCTACTCAACCTCTATCTGTATCACCCATCTTTCATCACAGTAACCACCGGTAGCAACAAATATCACAGAACAACCATGGTGCAGTGACGTACAACAACATTATCCATGGTTGAGCTCTTGAAATTAGTGGTGGCGTCGATCTCTGTAACTATGCGTAGCTAGAGCATCTAAATTCTCTAATTCAATGACAAAGGCGTGAGTTTGGGATCTAAAAGGGAAGTTTAAGTTACTGTAATTTTCTACCAATAATTATATTATGACTCCTAGGTTTTAAAATTAATTTTATAATTATTGAAAATGTTTATAAGGATTTATTTCTATTTATTGATGATTATTGTGACTGAATTTTTTATTGACATTTGACATTGTTCTTTAATTAACTTTAATTTCACTTACTTTGATCTGGGTCAGACATTGTATTAAAATTATTATGAATATTTTATGATTTTTCAAGGTGGCTTGAATTATTAAATCGTTGTATCTCTTTGGCTTAAATTCTATTTTTATCAATTATTGAGTTATAATTAAGTACTAGTTTTTAATATCTTTGTCCTATTTTATTATTCTCATGGCAGTTAATAAATTAAGATTTTAGAAAATATTTTATGACAATTCAAGGTGGCTCAGCTGTTGGATTAAAAGCTAAATTATAATTATTAATTCATTATTTATAACTCTCAAATCTATTGAAGCTATAATTGCCTTCATTAATGAATTAGAGGCTTGTTTTTATTATTATTATTAATCACCTTCAAATTTATTATATTCACTTATTATCATTCATTATTCCTTTCTTTAAATTAAAAATACCAAAAATATTTTATTTAAAGTTATTCTTAAACCATCACATTTGGTTGTTAGTTAATCAAAACAAATCTCATTTTCTAACTTAGGTTGCATTACATTTAGTTACTTAGAAATTTAATTTTAATTTTTGGCTCCTCAAAGAGAATGACCCGGGGTTACACTATACGCAATCCTTGGTTAAAAATTTTGAAGTAACCCCAAAAGCGACATCAGACATAAGGTTGCTTCAAGTGGCGCCATTGCCGGGGAGCCAAGAAATGGGTCCCCTAGAAACTAAGTGTCATGTAATATTGGTTGGGATTTATTTATTTGTTGAGCCTTTCTTAGTTAGTTTGCATACTTTTTGCATTTGCATTTTTTGAAAAAAATAATAAACATTTAGGTTAATTTTGTTTTTGGTTTTGTTTGTTCTTCCTTTTTCTTTTACTTTTGTTTAATTCATTTTTTTATTTTCTTTTATTTGGGTTTTCTTTTATTCTGATTTTTTAATTTGACAACTACCTCTAATAAACACCTATTTGTTAATGATTCTAAATTAGAAAAAAAACTATGAATGATTTTAATGATAATAATGAATATAATGGGTTTAATGGGAACAATATATATGATGAGAATAACTTATGGTATAATGGTGAGGATAATAGAAGCATGTGGGAGATTTATAATTGCAATATTAATTATGATCCTCATGTCTCTTTATAAAGATGATATGAACTTTGAAATTAAATAAGCATTAAATTCTTCCTTACCTAAATTATATGGCTTTGCAGGTGATGATCCCTACTCTAACACCTATAATCCAGGTTAGAGAGATCACCACAACTTTAGATGGGCTGGGGATCTAGGCAACACTCAAGAAAATTCTTCAATCAAGTGGTGTCTAATCAAGGTGTCATATCCTAATTTTTAAGCCTACAAGCCTAATATGTAGCCTGCAAAAGGTATGCTATAAAGGCCTGTTGAGTAGAAGTCCCAGAAGTATACAAATGATGTGTAGGGACTAAACTACAAATAAGTGAAAGTTTAGGGACTAAATTATAAATAGTAAAAGTCCCTGGGGCATTTTGGTAATTTGCTAAGGGTGTTTCTTGGGAATCAAGTAACTAGAGTGCTTGAGCTTGATCAGAGGCCAAGATAGCATCCTAGATGTTCAAAAATGTAGCCCAAGAGGGATGTGGCCCCAAGAGGCATTAAAATATTATTTTAGTACTTTTTTAATAAAATAAAGTGACACGGTCAAAGATAAAACTGGGGAAACTGATATGGAATTATGAGGTGGCATAAAAGGACCCACAAGGCGCCACATGGCATGATTCTAGGAAAAGAAGAAAAGTTAAGGACACATGTCATGAGTTTAGAAAAAGGAGAAAAAGCAAAAGGACACGTCGCACAATCTCAGCCGTTCATTCCAGGAAAAGACTCTGGAATTCTCCGGAAGTGCTGAGTCAGCTGATGAGGTGTCCCAAGGGCCCCACTATTGTGCCACCTAGCATGTGAGGTATCCCATAGATTATGTCACTTTGATGAGTCATCTAGGATGATCATGTCATCGTGATGATGCAGGCAAATCTTATTGAGGATGATGATTTCATCATGATGATGCAGGCAAATCTTCTTGAGGAAGCTAAGAAATCTAAGCCATTCATCACGATTCAATCTGGACCATCTATTCCACCTCCACTCAACTATAAATAGACCCTTTCCCTTTCACTTAATTCCCACAGCCAAGAGCAAGAAACAAGAGAAAGAAGAGAGAAAATGAGCAAGAGATAAAGAAAGAAAGAAAGGAGGAGTTTTGGTGGAGCTAGGAGCAGTCCAAGGAGCTTAGGAATTTGGCTAGCTTAGGAATAAGGTCCTGACCTATGAAAAGAAGGAACCTTAGAGCAAAGGTTAAGGACTAGAGGAAAGGCTCCACGTTAGGTAGTAAACTTACCTACTTATATGCTTATACTGCTTGGATGTTTTATGTGATGTGTACTTACTTTGATGATGTGAAGCATGTATGATTAAGAAATGCTCTTTTTCTTTTTATGCTATGGCCATATGTTATAATTAAGGGACATGGAAGCATGTAAGTTATCATTATGCAAGCATGATCATTAAGTGCACACATAGTAACATCAAGTATATAATTACATACATTGTATGGTTTCCGTTTGCTACTGAAATTTCCCTAAAAATCTCACCCCTTCCATATCAATCCAATTATAGTATGTCTTCTCAAGATGGAGGAGATAAAGATGCATGAAGAGAAATTAATTATTTAGCATGATTGATATGTGATTCATGTATGTATCATTGCTAGAAATTGTCATTGTGACAGTCACTCATGATAAGGTAGTGACATTTAAGCTATAATTATAAATAGTAAATGATTGAATAAATGTATAAAAAATTTTCCAGTAAATAGTAGACATGCAAAGCTTCGATTTTATATATAGAACGTCTCATTTGGATGTCTACATATAAAGATATGATTTTTTAAAGTTGGGACCAGAAATGCTGGAATCAGGGAAAAATGCCAGATGAACAGTAAACTTCGGAGGTTGACTGAGTCAAGACGTGGTCAACGAGTTATTTTTACCTGAAAGAGCATTAAGTTAGCTTTATGTATCAATTTGAACCACTTCATTTTAAGTTTTCTAGAATTAGTTATTATTTTTTGAAGTCAGGTCACTCCTATGGAATTTTCACAGTAAACAGTACTCGTGAGAGTAAAATTCTAGATTGTGTAATTTGACTTCAATGACCTTAAAAGTTATTCCAGATGTTACTATTTGGTCCCCTTGACGTAAGAAAAGTAGGATGTTATATTTTGGTATTAGAGCATAAGGTTCTGGTACAAAATCGAGAGGTTTCTAGTACAGAGCAAAGGGTTATAGCTCAAAGCATAATATTCTGGCACAGAACAGAAAGTTCTGGATCAGTGATGCTCTGCTTCAGTTAAACTAACCCCTTAAACAAGATAGAGAGCTGAACTAAAGAGGTTCCCTCCCTAGTAGAAGATATGGGGATGGTGTTCATTACTTAGAGAATGCTTTACACAAGAGATAGTGACATCCAGATAAATGGAACAATACCACATACCTTATAGCTTTATGGGGTAATCTTCAAGGAAGTAGTTAGTCTTAGTCAGCTGTTACCACTGAGGTCTTGTGCTTCTTAGCATGATGTGGCTGGACTAAGCAGGATAACATCTGGGGAATAGTTTCCTCTATTGATAGAGATAGAAGCTGACCAGTCTCAGGTCAAGGGAAGCTGCAATAGTAGCTTGAGCCAAACATTACATTAACAATGATAATGAGGGTACCAATCTGGTTGAAGTTAATCAACTAGAAGATTGATATAAAGCATAATCAAGCTAGATAGTACAAAGTACTAAGATATAAAAGATTAGTTTGAGACAATGTTCAGAAGTAGATCCTTTATAAGAGTATATCTACATTACAAAAGAAGCAAAAGCTAGAATAAGACTTGCCTAGGAATGATCCTAGCATGAGATGAGATGATTAATAGATAGAAAGCTAATGTTCCTAAGACAAAGGGACTACATCACAAATAGACAGTAACCTAGCGCTCTACCCTAGAGAAAAAGAAGTTTATAATATCTAGAGAGAGAAAGGTAGCCACAGTTTCAAAGATAAAGTGACTCCCATATTCCCTGTGTAAGAAAGGGTAATGAAGGGTTAAGTCTATACCCTAGTAAGAGGGTAATGTGGTAGCCTAAGTTAAATAAGTAGTTATATCATATTCCTAAATGAATGTTTAGGATCTAGCAGATAATGTGATAGAGGAAAGAATGTTCTAAAGTTTACTTAGTTAATTGTTCAATTGCAGTGTACGTATGATGAATGCTTAAGTAAATTTATGTGGTGATGATGATATGGCATATGTTGCCATAAGTTATGATGAATAGTTGCATCTCCTTGCAGTTGTCATATGATAACACGCATGTTAGAGTATGCTATTAATACTCCCCTCATGCAGTACATACATGGTCGAGTTATGATGAGATAAGAAAGTTATGTTGCTCCCATACTATATGACATGCAATAAGAATGTACCCAAGATGGTAGATTGTCTCAGTAAGTGAGATAGTTGTTACAATATGATTGGGGTTACTCTGGTATTTCTATAGACTTATGAATATAGTACTCAGGACTATTTCTTATGTTAGGATTACAACAAGTACCAAGAAGGTGGTAGTGTTATAACTTTTTCAAAAGAAATGGTATACAGAAAGAGCAAAAGATAACAGTAAAGAGATTATTTTCATATTACTCTTCAGATAAGAGTTAAATCTGAAACAGATGGCTCTCAGATAGAGCTAGATTCATATGAGTTCAGATCACTTTTCATATAAGAATTAGATCTGATACAGATTACTCACAGTTAGAGCATAGTTCAAATGGCTCGTAGTTAGAGTACAGATTGAAATGGGAAGTTATGATGAGGCCATAGCAACATAATGCAATGGCAGGTGGTTAAACCATAATTGGTAAGCCACAACAGAGTAAGAAAGATGAGAAGGAACTCCTGAGTAAGAGGAAAAATAAGTAAAGTCTTAGTAAATAATATGGGCTACTAAATATATTTTTAAAATTTATTGATTGAGTTATCAACAAGTGGAGATAGTTAACCTTATAACTTAATCTATTGGTTTGAGATCTTTTAGAGATGATGATATAGTACAACAGAATCACAGAGGATTATGGAGGGTCACAGTTAGATCCTAGCATGGCTCAAGGGTCACAGTTATATCCTAATAGCTTCAGAGTCATGGTTAGATTCTGAAGAGTCTTAAGGTTGATCGCAGTTAGATCCCGAGGTCATAGTTATACCTAGCCTAAGGAAAGTAATGAGCCATGAAGAAATGAGAATAGTACAGTATCTCTCTGGAAAGATGAGTACCAAAGACAAAGTTAAGGTAAGGAGCTTCACGAGTTGATTAACTCCTCTAGAAAACTTATTTATAATGATTTTCCTCAAATAGCCTATATTATATACAGACTGAACTTAGTTTTCCTTAAAATGAAGATGGAGTCCAAGTTCAAGTCTGAGTGCTGATATTCAAAAAGTTTTGTAGAAGTATGCTTGAGTAACAAAGAAGAGAACCCCATATGTTTGGAGAATGAAAAAGTATGAGTAGATAGATCCTTTAGATAAGGATAAAAAAAATTAAAAGGCTAGTAAGACCCAGAAAAGAGGTCTAAGATATATTAAAGATAAAACACAGTTCTATGAGAAATAATATGCTAAGGCTTAAAGCTATAAGAAAAGTAGCCTAGCCCTGACCTAGTATAACGGTTAGCTGAAATATGCTCAGATAAGAGTAGCCCAATGATGGGTGACCCCTGAGAATTAATGAGAAAAGGTGTAAATACTACAAAGGTTTGGCATAGACACACAAAGTTATGTAAGATAGTAATAAAAGTTAAGAAGACCTAGAAAAGTCAAGAAAATATTGAAGAAAGGGACATTCTCCTCAAAGAAACTCATCATCAAAGTATGAATAGATATTTAACCCTGAAATTTTGAGGACGAAATTTATTTTAAGAGGAGGGAAAATGTCATATCCCAATTTTTAGACCTAGAAGCCTAATATGTAGCCTGTAAAAGTTATGCTACTAGGGCCTATTGAGCAGAAGTCCCATAAGTATACAAATGATGTTTAGGGATTAAACAACAAATAAGCGAAAGTTTAGGGACTAAATTGTAAATAGTAAAAGTCATGGAGGCATTTTGGTAATTTTCTAAGGGTGTTTCTTGGGAATCAAGCCACCAGAGTGCTTGAGCTTGATCAAAGGCCAAGATAGCATCCCAAATGTTCAAAAACGTAGCCCAAGAGGGATGTGGGCCCAAGAGGCATTAAAATATTATTTCAGTACTTTTTTAATAAAGTAAAGTGACCCGGTCAAAGATAGAACTGGGGAAAGTGATCTGGAATTATGAGGTGGTATAAAAAGGACCCACAAGGCACCACATGGCATGATTCTAGGAAGAGAAGAAAAGTTAAGGACACAAGTCATGAGTTTAGAAAAAAGGAGAAAAAGCAAAAGGACATGTCGCACAATCTCAGCCATTCATTCCAGGAAAAGACTCTGGAATTCTCTGGAAGTGCTAAGGTATCCCTAGGGCCCCACCATTGCGCCACCTAGCATGTGAGGTGTCCCATGGATTATGTCACTTTGATGAGTCATCTAGGATGATCATGTCATCGTGATGATACAGGCAAATCTTCTTGAGGAAGCTAAGCAATCTGAGCCATTCATCGCGATTCAATCTGGACCATCCATTCCACCTCCACTCAACTATAAATAGACCCTTTCCCCCTCACTTCATTCCCACATCCAAGAGCAAGAAACAAGAGAAAGAATAGAGAAAGAAAGAAACGAAGAGAAAGAAAGGAGGAGTTCTGGTGGAGCTAGGAGCAGCCCAAGGAGCTTAGGAATTTGGCTAGCTTAGGAATAAGGTCCTGACCTATGAAAAGAAGGAACCTTAGAGCAAAGGTTAAGGACTAGAGGAAAGGCTCCACGTTAGGTAGTAAACTTACCTACTTATATGCTTATACTGCTTGGATGTTTTATGTGATGTGTACTTACTTTGATGATGTGAAGCATGTATGATTAAGAAATGCTCTTTTTCTTTTTATGCTATGGCCATATGTTATAATTAAGGGACATGGAAGCATGTAAGTTATCATTATGCAAGCATGATCATTAAGTGCACACATAGTAACATCAAAAATATGGTTGCATACATTGTATGGTTTTGCATTTGCTACTAAAATTTCACCAGAAATCTCACCCCTTCCATATCAATCCAATTACAACAACTCTTCTCAAGATGGAGGATATAAGGATGCATGAAGAGACATTAATTATTTAGCATGACTGATATGTGATTCATGTATGTATCATTGCTGGAAATTGTCACTATGAACAGTCACTTGTGATAAGGCAGTGACATTTGACCTATAATTATAAATAGTAAATCATTGAATAAATGTATTATATTTTTCCAGTAAATAGTAGACATGTCAAGCTTCGAGTTGATATATAGAACGTCTCATTTGGATGTCTACACTTAAAGATATGTTTTTCAAAGTTGGGACTAGAAATGCTGAAATTAGGGAAAAACGCTGGATGAACGGTAAACTTCAGAAGTTGACTGACTCAAGGCATGGTCAACGAGTTATTTTTCACTGAAAGAGAATTAAGTTAGATTTATGTAGCAATTTGAACCACTTCATTTTTTGTTTTCTATAATTCGTTATGATTTTTTGAAGTCATATAACTCCTATGGAATTTTCACAGTGAACAGTACTCGCGAGAGTAAAATTCCAGATTGTGTAATTTGACTTTAATGACCTTAAAAGTGGTTCCAGATGCTACTGTTTGGTCCCTATGACTTAAGAAAAATAGGATGTTACACAAGGGGCGTCATCTTCTTCTTCTGGAGCTAATGAACTTTCTATGATCTTGAAAGGCATTACCGAACTTGATTCAAAATTTGACTATCAGAATTCATAAACTGAGATTAAGTTACATGCTATAGAGAATAAAATAGACTCATGTCTACAAAATGTGTTCTCTAAATTAAGCAAATAGAGACTAAGCATAAGAACTTGAACACTTTTGTTACTCAAATCTCCATCAACTTGAGTGATAATAAGCAAATAGTACTGGTTCTATACCCTCTAACACAATGATAAATCCTTAATATATGAATGTGATCACACTAAGAAGTGGTAAGGAAATTGGAGCTAAGAAAATTCAATTAGAAGAGAATGAAGAGGTTGAAGAACCAGTTGATAAGGAAATAGAAGTTGAGTCTCCTTTGGCCTACACTGCTCAAGAAATTTCCCAAGTTGAGAAAGAAGCCTCTATTCAGTCTAAAAGCCTATAAGAAAAGAAGCTCTTGGAGAAATCTCATAAACAACCAGTGGTACAAAATGATGAAGAGGCTAGAATGATCACAAAGATACAAGTAGAGAAAGTATCACCTTCTAACTCCACAGGTGATGAGGAGATTGATGTGCATGAACCTGACAGGTATGACATGCTTGTGAAGCATGGTGATGCTTTTACTTATCTATCTTCCTCCCATCCTTCTCATTTATGTGCATGGGAGGGTGGCATATCATGTGTCATTGTTTAAAGATAGATAGCTGGCTTTCTACTACTCATGATTTTGATGCATAATCTTATTTCAATTATGATATTACTACTGATTCTGCACTTGATAAGTTTGAGGAAGGTATTTTTGTTGTATTGCCAAAATCCAAGGAATTACATGATGAAGTAAAGGCTACCACAATAATCAAGGAAGTCACTCTAGCACCACAAAATGCCATAACAAAGAAAAGGAGGCATAACACAAATCCTAAACCATCGTAAATTATGTCTACAATTCAAGAGGATGAAAAAAAGGGTGCTGATAAGGATGAAATATTATCATGTGATTTGACAACTGATAAAGACTTGATCACTGATGATTACATTCTAATTCCTCATGTTGAAGTCAAAACTCTTACTGAAGGGAGTCTTATTGATTTTATTGGATGTAAGAAATACTTGTGTTCTTATATATCTTATAGAGTTCTGACATCTAGTATCTTGATTACTAACCTTTCACATTTGAAGACTTTTCACAGTTTTAAATATTTTGATTCTTGTCCAATACTTAGAGTTGGAAAAGATGTTGCTTGCATTTTATCAAATCTCTTGCAGGTGCCTTACTTAAGAACATTGTATGGTGATCATTATATCCCCTATCTTAGGGCTCCTCCAATTGATCAAGAACCACCACCATCAAGGAAGAATAATGTAGGAAAAGTAGCCGCAATGAAGAGATGCATATTTCTCATCCGAGATGAGAACTTCTCTTACAAGAGTTTGAAGAGATTTTGTCATCAAGGTTGTACGTTTCCTTCCTTGCCTCCTCACCCTTTGATTTATTGAGCTTTATTGTTTGAGATAAGTATGGGGGAGGGACCATCATAATAGTTTTAGATTTATTACTTTATGTCTTTTAACCATTTCTTAGAATAAGTTGCATTTTAAGGATTTCTTAGTTTTAGTTTTTTTTTCTTTTTTTATGTTTGAATATATCTCCCCTTTTAGCTTATGATGCTTTAACCTTTTTCCCTTCTTCCTTTGATATATGCTTTAGTGATGGGTTGAAGATAACACATGGTTTAAGTGTAGGGGAGGGATTACTTTTGCTAATTTATTTTGCCACTGTTTGAATCTCTATAATATGAAAAATTCAAAAAAATTTGAACCTTTTGAGCCTAAATTGATTGGATTTTTCATTGATGTTGGGGAGTTTTTTTTTTACTGTGATCCCCACCTTCTAACTTGACTTTTGCAATCTTTAGGCTTTATTTTTTTCAAATCATTATTGCTTTATGCATGTGAACATTGTCATGTTTACGTGAGAATATAATTTTGACTTAAGTAGTTTTTTTATTCTTAATTAGTTAGCATAGTGGAGTGTCTTTGATGTAGTGTTATTAACCTTGTTTTGTAGCTTGATCTTAGGGAGAAAATATCTTAGAGAAAGCCTTGTTGGAAGGATTATTGAGCCTTAATTTTCTTTCTTATCTTGTGTTATTTCCAAATAGTTTTGGTTAACCTCTAAAACTTGTCTAGATTCTTTTTCAAAGCTGCATTATTACTTGGATTTATGAGCATGATAAGGGCATTCAATTCTAAATCCTTTTACCCAAACACAAGCTATCTCGATTGACATTTGTTTACCCCTTTGAGCCCATCACTTTCATTTCATTCCATTGATTTTGATCAAGTGCTTTGTATGAGTTATATTATATTCTTCATGATTAAATGTGCACTGTTGATGTTGCTAACTTTATCGTTTTTGGGTTAGGATTCCCAATATAAAAAGAAAATAAAAAAGAGGGGAGAAAAGAAATATAAAAGACAACAAAGAGAAGAAAATGTGTAGAAAAAGCTAAGAAAGAAGTTAACAAACTAAGAAAGAGAGAAAAAGAAAAAAAAATTGCCAACAAGTAATAAAGTTTGGAATAAGGCTTCCCTTGGTGGTTAAAGATTGAAGATTAGTATTCATTTAATGGTAACACTTTAGCTTACTTTGAGCTTTTCTTAATACTCATGCATATACTTGTTCTATATTTCATTCCATCTATTCATTAGCCTTTTACCAACATTACAACCCAATTAAGTCCCCTTGATCATGAATCTATGGTATATTAGTAGTGGAGATAGTAGAATCTTTACAAGCCTATAGTAGGTACTAATCTAGGTGGATTGAGTGAAAATTCCCTATACTTGAGAGTTGAGTGAGACACTTGTACCTATGAGAGTTCTATTATGTTTCCTTTCCTCTATCTTGCTATATCTCCGGTGTTACTTTCCTTGTATCGAAGTACTGTTGATTAATTAGGGATAGAGGTTGCTTGAGTTAATTGCATATTCTTGCCTTATCAGTTTTATGTTTACTGGCATTGAGTTTAACTGTTGGATTCCCTTGAGTGATATTTTTGCCCAAGAGTGCAAAAGGCTAAGTGTGTGGGAGTTGACAAACCCATATTTCTATATATTTATTCATATTATTTTATTGGGTTTTTGTCAATATTTTAGTCCTTAATTATATTATTTGTGCATCAATTGAATTAGTGTGTACCTTACATTAAATTATTGCATAATAGGGCATCATTGTCATATTTTTATAATTTCTCCCAAACAATTATTTTTTAAATAAAAGGTATTATATTATTTTGATTTTATATTACAAGAATTTAAGAGAAATTAGAATTCACAAAAGACAGCAAAGGACCACATAACTAGAAACTACACTATAAGACCCAATGGGCCAAACCTTGCGATTTGGTCCATTAGGTTACTTTTAAATTTACCTCCAGGAATTCACGTGAGGGGACTCATAGAATCAGTAGAGGTAGCAACTACAAGAACAAAAGGATACAGAAAGAAAGAGAGGATGCCGCGATAATCATACACCATCAATGTACCTCCATTCATACCCACGACACCCACTTCATTCACTTATCAACCATCCTCCACATCCACTCAACCTCCATCTGCATCACCCCTCTTTCATCGCAGCAACTAGTGGTAACAATAGACATCACATAACAACCACAGTGCAGTGACATCAACAGTATTATCCATGGCTGATCTCTTGAAATTGGTGGTGGCGTCGATCTTTGTGACTATGCATGGCTAAAGCGTCCTAATTCTCTAATTCAATTGTAAAGGCATGAGTTTAGGATCTCAAAGGGGAGTTTAAGTTACTCTAATTATCTACCAATAATTATATTATGACTCCTAGGTCTTAGGATTAATTTTATAATTATTGGGAATGTTTATAATGATTTATTTGTATTTATTGAGGATTATTGTGACTGAATTTTTGCTTGGCATTTGACATTGTTCTTTAATTAACTTTAATTTGATTTACTTTGATATGGATGAGACATTGTATTAAGATTAATGTGAATATTTTGTGATTTTTCAAGGGGGATTGAATTATTAGATCATTGTGTCTCTTGTTGCATTAAATTCTATTTTTATGAATTATTAAGTTATAATTAAGCATTAGTTTTGACTCCTCAAAGAGAACGACCCAAAGTTGTACTATACGCAATCCTTGGTTAAAATTTTTTAAGTAACCCCAAGGTGGCATCAGACATAAGGTTGTTTTAGACATAGGACAAGATTGTCCCAATCCTCGCCTCCTTATATGACTAGCCATAGATGGTTAACCAACATGATATTATCATGTTGTATTTGAGTTAATGAGCTAGACATTTGAAGTTGACTTTATTTGGAAAGAAACAACAAATATCTAATTAGCATATTTTAAATATAAATTGATCTCAAGTATACCTATGAATTTTCTCATGATAGACTCACTAAATATGAAGGATCATGTTATACTAGATAATTGAAGAATCTGGAAGATTTAATTTGAAGACTAGCAAGAAGATTTGAAGATTTACTTATGAGAAAATTTAGCAATATTTTTTATTTTCATTTGTTGTTAATTTTTTAGATTTTATCAATTTGCATTTAATTTTAAGGTTTCTAAACTATTTCACATTTAATTTCTAAGGTCATAGATGGGTCTATAAATAACCCTAAACACATCTCATTTATTCATCTTTGATTATGAATTGAAATATATTGATATTTGTATATTTTATACCTCTTGATATCTTCTATATTTCCCCTCAATTCCTTTGGTTTCTCCCTCCCTTCTTGCTATTCTCCCTCCTCTCTAGTCACCATATCAGGATCAATATAACAACTATGAAACATGTTTGAAATATGCCACATAAACAACGTATTCTTCCTCAAAATGACCCATCTTTATTTTTTTTATAGGTATATGCATTTATCCTCCTAATGGAAGCAATCTTGTTCAAGGTATCATTGAACACTAAATGTGGATATATCTCCTAGCAGAGATTTGAACCTTAGTTTGCCATGCTGAGAGAGACTGATCCCTCCTACTAGTACTACAAATAAAATTGACTTTCAATGGTGACATGTCACCACCTAAACGTCACTAAAACGTTTTAGTGATGGCAATGATAGTGGCCTCCAAAAGTGACTTTCAGCTATGATAAAATGTCACCGTTTAAACTACCTTCCTGTGGCAAAATTTTGTCACTACCAAAAATGACTTTAGCAATGACTTTTAGTTGCCACCAAAAAAAACCCTTCAATGGTGAGCAAAATGTCGCCACCAAAAGTATGTTTCAATGCTAACAAAATGTCATCACAAAAAATGTCACTAGAAAATGGTATAGCTGACAGGCCACCATCCCATTATCGATTGACTACTGCCACCTCACCCTCTCCTTGTTGCCACCTCATCACCATGTGTCACCACCAAATATTTTGAACTCAATTGTGCTTCAAACATGGTTCAAATAGGGACCTATATGTTATGCATCCAACTTCTTGACCATTATTGAGGTAGAATGAATCTACTAAATATTGTTGTAAATTTAAATATATATTATGAAACCATAGAAAAACACACATGATTTAATTATACATCACTACAAAAAAATTGGTTTTGGCAGCAGTTAGTTTCTAACTGTTAATTGTGAACCGCTAGAAACCAAGATCTTTTTAATGGTTATATGACTAACCGCTATAAATTTCAACCTTTTTCACTAAGTTTCTAGTAGTTCAACACCAACCGCTAGAGAATGCAAAAGGTCACTATAATTTCTAACGATTTAAGAAACCGCTAGAAAGTTTGTGAGCGTTTTTAGCAAATTTGAAACATTTCTAGCGGTCCTGACACTTGGCAGGGGCAATTATAGACATTTCTAGTAGTTCTTGGGACAACGGCTATAAATTTTTGAGATTTCTAGAGGTTGTGCCTAGAACCCTAGAAATGTCTTGGATTACCGACGGGTCAAGACAAGTGGCAGGTGGCAGTTCATTTAGGGTTTGTATTTTCTAGCGGTTTTGGGGAAAATCGCTAGAAAATGTAAACCTATATATATATACATTGATACCACCATTGTCATAGTTTTAGCGAGTTGTGAAGTATAGCTATGTCAAATTCTTTGTACAATTCAAATCTAGATCCAGATCTACAAAGTACTCTACATTTCAAGGTAAGAATAGAAATTTAGCTCTCAATTATTTCTGAAACTACTTTTTATTTTGTTTATTTATTGTATTTCTAAAATTCTTATTATTAGATACTATTTATTATTTGATAATATCAGGATGAGTCATCGACCCAAGAAGGAGATAGTTGATCTTGACACACGAAGTGAGGATCTTGCTTCTAGGGCCAATACATCTAAGGGTGTGCACCTAGGGTCTCAATGCACATGTCCATTAGGAGGCTCAATATTAAAGAGCTCTTAATGATTACCAATTGACGTGTGGTGGTGCCGTTGAACAATTTGGCCCAACTGACTATGGGAGGTGCTAGCTATATAGCAAATATGTGTTCCTAGTCAGTAAGAAGTAAACCCTGCTACCCATTTATGCAAAGAACTGCAAGAAGACCGAAGATCAGGATAAGGATGCAGCTTGTGAAATGATTAAGGTAAGATATATTTATATTTAAAGTAATTAATTATTTGATTAAATATATATAATCAATACAATAAATATTAAATCTATATAATCTATATTAATATAAATTATATATAGATTTAATACATTGAATCTATTTAATCTATATATAGATTTAATATAGATTATATATAATCTATATTAACGTAAATAATCTATATAATGAATAAAATTTTATCATTTATTTAATTATAGGGCAAATTTATAGTGGGATAGAAGGTGAATGGGATATCCTCAAGAGAATAGGGACAACATGGAAGAACCAAAAGGGTGATCTATGGCACGATAAGAATGCAGAATAGATAAGGCCCTTATAGGAGATTCTGGCAGATATACCCGATGGAGTCCCAAAGCAAGATTGGTCCAATTTTGTCTACTTGAGGGCCGCGCCAACTACATCACCTCGACTAAGTAGCGGGCTTAGCCTTAGACCCACATCGAGTAGGCTACCCTACCCAGGTAGTGTTTGGACTTCGTACACTGTGGGGGCCTCTCAGTTAGTAGCGGTATCCCATCAGACAAATGTAAGATGGAAGCAGGATAGATCCCCTAACATGAAGGCATAGGGGAAGAGATCAAGCAAGAAGTAGGGGATGAGATCAAGGATATGAAGATATACCAATTCAGAGTAGTCTTGTGGCCATGCAAGAGTTAGTGAAGGTATTGGCTCTATACATCCACATCATGTAGATCCTTGGCATAGACATGTCACTAATGCCCTACCCCAAGCTCCCCCTACTACCCCCTCCTGTCCTAATAGCCCCTAGGCCCAATAGCCAGGCCAACCCCAGCCTAATCAAAATGATGCTGATTCTAGCCCATACCCCTGATCCCTATCATATGTTAATATTTCTAACAATTTTAACCACAATAAGTTAAAATAGAAATATTATTTATTATTTGGCAATTTGTTTAATTGGAATTACAATTTTACACTGTCTCTAAATTTTTTGCTTGTGTTAGTTTAGGTGATAATATTGTTTAATATTATTTGTAACTCTTTACAAATGCTCAAAGGAACGTTTAAAAATTTTGAAAATATTTTTCCCTCTAAGATTGACTTTTCTAGCTGTTATTAACCTCTATAAACCTCTTCACAAATTTTGAAGTTTGAAATTCAAATTTCCCTCCAGCTTAAACATTTCTAGCAGTTACTAACTGCAAGAAATATTTGACCGTTAGGTTATGAAATTTGAATTTCAAATTCAAAATGTAATGAGCAAAAGTTTCTAGCGAAAAACCACTATAAATATGTAATTGTTATTCATCATTTTCTAGCGATTTTGTAACTACTAAAAACTTTTGACCATTATTTAGCAGTTAGATCCTTTCTTTAAAAGCTGAACAACTTCATCTTAAATTCATTTTAACTTTTATTTGAGCATTCCCTCTTAAGTGTTAATGAGATATGAGCAATAGTAGTGATAGATAGGTCATAGATCAACTTGCATCAGTTGACTATTTCGCTGAACTAAACAATTTATTGGATTTTACTTTTGCCAATGACTCTATAAACAGTAAGATTCAGTATCCATGTCCTAAATGTAGTTTCAAAACATGGCATTCAATAGATGTTCTTAGAGAGTATTTGATATTTAAACCCTTCCTGTGAGAGTACATATTTTGGCAACTACATGGGGA
The DNA here is from genome assembly GCA_037074615.1 of Leucaena leucocephala. Classification (NCBI taxonomy): domain Eukaryota; kingdom Viridiplantae; phylum Streptophyta; class Magnoliopsida; order Fabales; family Fabaceae; genus Leucaena; species Leucaena leucocephala. The sequence continues at coordinate 12,797,149 of CM073528.1, read as the reverse complement.
ACAAACAAAAATATGATTAGTGAGTCAATTCCCCATAGTTTCATAAATGGGAGTATGAGCGAAAGAATTTGATGTCATGAATGATACTTTGCATTATGCTTTCTTCATTCATGAAAGTGAGGAGTAGGATGAAGTATAGGGGCCTCATCCAAAGTTTGTTAGAAACGAAACTGCCCGAGAGTTTTTTGATTTCATGAAGGAAGCTGATAAACTTCTTTATTTTGGGTGCACAAAGTATTCTAAGCTGTCATTCTTGGTAAGTTGTATCATGTCAAATGCCTGTACGGGATGACTGAAAAGGCAATGTCCATGCTGTTAAAGTTATTAGGAGATGTTTTCCCTTAAGTTGAATTCCCTCCATCTTTTTATGAAGTAAAGAAGATTATTAACAAATTTGACTTGAACTACAAGAAGATATATGCATGCCCAAATAACTGTATGATGTATAAAGTAGAGGATGCAAATAGGAAGATTTGTAAGCAATGTAAGACATCTTAGTACAAGTTAGTACGAAAAGGGAAAAGTTGCAATGTGTTACTTATTTCGTCTCTAAACACAACTAGAAATTGTCCCAGCAATTAAAATGTTACAAAATGTACAAAACCGCTAGAAATCCCTTCCTATACCTCTACAAATATCACCTCCTCCCTTTCCTCTCCATCTCTTCCCTTAAAATTATATCCTCTATTGTTCTCTTTCTTTTTTCTTTACATGGTAAGATGTTATTTATTTTGTAGATCTTCATTTATTTTATTTATCTTCATTTATAGGTGACTAACGTACTTATATTTTCTTCTTTCAGATGTTATTTCTCTATCTCAACCAATTCAATCATTTCATCAATTTAAGAATTGAAGTTCAACACTACAAAGTATCTCATCTCCAATTTTGTATTTCCAACTCAATTACCTTATCAAATTAAATTAAATTCATATGATACAATCATAATTTAATTATTATTCATCATAATACATTTTAATATATAACATGTAATACATTGCTAATTACAAATATCAACATAATCATCTTATATATTCTTTTTAATTGTTTCTTAATTAATAATTTTATATTTTATAATAATGAAAAATTTTGATTTTTACTTTTTTCACATGGAATGAACTTTCTAACAGTTTTGTAAATGATAGAAAATAATAAACCCAAAATATATTTACCAAAATTCAAATTTGGACCCTAAAAGCAAAAAAAAATTGTAGCTAAATTAAAATTTTGATGACATAATTTTAGCGGTTCTTAACCACAAGAAATCCTAGCTTCATCTTTTCTGCCAATGAAGATGACCACCATGAAATTTCTAGCAGTTCTTAAAACTGCTAGAAAATATTTTCTAGCAGTTTTCAACAGCAACTAATGTCATACTTTTGGCCTTCTCTTGTCACCTTTTTTTTCTAGCATTTTACTGATCCTAAAAAAAAGTTCTAGTGTTTCAACCATAATGTGTAGTAGTTCTTTATAATCACTATAAATTATTTTCTAGCACATATTTCTAGTAGGTTATCTAACAGCTAGAAATTGTTATTCTAGCTGTTATACCCACTAGAAAGACCAAAAAATAATCGCTGTAAAATATCTATTTTTTGCGTATATGTCATATATTTAATATTATTACATACTACTACCTTTATTAAATATTTCTATTTAATATTTTTATCTAATTAAAATATTTATTTTTTTTATAGAAATATCCTTAATGTAATATTATTTATATTATTTATGTTATTCTATGTTTTTATTTATTGAAGTTATGATATTATTTATTTTAAAATTTATATTCATAATTTTAAGATATATAAAATTAATATATTAAAATGGATAATAAAAAATTTAATTATAAACTTTATCATAATTATATATTTTTAAATAGTTTCAAAAATTTATTTTTATTTTAAATACCAATAATTCTTAAGAAAAATTATTGATTAGTTTTTATATTATATTCTATTTTTAAATATTTTTTAGACCATATAATTATTTATATTTCATGTTAGTATCATGGCAAAAATCATATAGCAAGGCATAAATATATTTAATATATCATTTTCAAACAAAAATTAAGATTAATATTTCATCTACATATTGATATGAAATTAGAGCATTTGCATGCTTTACTATATATAATATGTTGAAATGAAATATAAAATTAAATGCATAATAATTATTAAAAAAGTTATTGTGAAGTTTTTACTTTGTTTCATTTGTTTTGATTAAGTTATTAATCTTGTTTGCTTTGCTTTGATGTGAATCATTGCACCCAGTTGGATTGTCCTAGAGTGTCAAGTACTTTAAATATGCATTTAAAGTTTTTAAAAATAATTTAAATTACATGTCAAATGTAAAGTATTATTTAAATATTTTATAATTTTTAAATTATTTTATTTCAAGTTTTTGAAAAATAACTTAAAATTATTTGTCAAGTGCTAAATATTATTTTTTAAGTGATATGGTATATAACAATAAATATAAAAATTAATTTTTTTATACAGGGGCTTGATAAGCAAAACATGAAATATTATGATCCTTAATCTAAACATTTAATAGTTAGAGAGGTTATATGTAACTGACTTAAAGTTTAGCCATTAAATAATGGGCTAGATTAGGTATCAAGTTGAGTTTAACCCTTATTAGATATGGATAATATCTAAACGTCTTCATAACCTAGCTAGTTTCAATCTTTTTAACCTTAAAAGTTTTTTGGTTATTATTTACCTGTTATAATATTACTTATTCACTCATAAATAATATATATAAATTATTTAAGTGAGGTATTTTATTTGATTTTTTAAATCTCTGTAAATATTTTATTAATGTGAAAACTTAATTTTAAAACTGAGATTTTCTCATAAATCAGTACATACCGTAGATCACAATTGACTCTCTATGTCATAAAAAAAAAAAGTATGTTACATGAACTATAGTGAATAAAGGATTAATTTCTATATAATAAATTAAAAATTAGTTATCAGTTAGTAAATTGCTGTTTTGGTAAAAAGGAGGGCTATACGCCCAATTATACTAATCAGTTAGTAAATTTGAAATTGATGTTTATATCAAACTTACAATACATGCTACTTTATTTTATATCCTCATCCAACATTTAATTTTCATTTACGCTGCTAATCTAATTATCACTCTGTTATAATTGGTAAAAACAAACATGGAATAACAGAATGATATGATTAAATTGACAAAGACAGAGAATCATTTCCAAAAGGGTTTGTTTTTATTAATCAATAACCGAGTATTAATTCAACCTCGGTTATAAAAATATTACAACATTGCTCTGCTTTCGTTCTCAAAATAAATTCAATCAGATGGAACAATTAGAGAAACAGTAATAAATGATGAGGAACGTTGTAATTAGGAGTTATATGGTGGAGGCATGGGCATATCCTTGACTATGCCACAAAGCAAAGTTGTGTTCCACATGTTGTATTCATCTCTGAGAGAACGTTCAGGGGACAAAATACTAATGTACAGTTGTTGGCCCAAGTAGCGATTCTCAGCTAACTCCGACCTCAGATTCCACATTCCACAGTTATCGAATGTCAACATTATGGCTGCCCAAGAATTAGGGAACACTTGAATGGTGTGCCTGCTCACAGCATCCAGAAGGTTATAATTCTTCCTCTTCTCTGGGGACCATCTTCCTGGTTCATTCCTGCATGCATCACGATACAAACGAATAACTCAGTCAATTTCTATGAACAATATATATATATATATGAGTGTGTGTGTGTGTGTGCAAAATGAAATAATGGAATATATATACTAACGCGACGGCGAAGAAGGAAAATCCATCCAAGTTATATGATCGTATGCTCTTTTCGTGGTTTTCGATGATGATCTCAACGAAGGTGCGGTATGTCATATTTAAGACATTTGGTTGAATAGTGAGTTTCTCTAAATCAGCTGGGGGTTCATCAGAAATGGTGTTATACTTGAAAACCTTTTTCGAAACTCCGAAGTATTCGGCTAACTTCATAGGAGTTGCAGGGTCGACATGTGAAACTCCATTAAGGGCATATCGGTTTTTGCCTTGTACCTTGCTGTTTGATCCTACCAATTTGATAGTGCGAGCGATTTCGATTTGGCCGTATTTGTAAGAACCTTGTGGATTGGGCCTAGCAGCACTAGCAGTAAGGTTCCAACGGAAAGAACGGAATTGGTTAATCGACCAAGCGATTCCGACCGGTGCCTCGGGCATATCCTGTGAGGCGGGTGCGTGGCCATTCTCGTAGCGAATGATGCCTTTACCGGTAAGAACAACTTTGGTAAAGCGAGTGGAAGCGACAAGGTAGTAATCCTTAGGCTCTTGATCTGCGGTGACGAGAACGGTGAAGCATTGGCCAACATGAACGTCGAGAGAGTTATAAATGTTCTGAACAACGTGAGATCCTTCAGTCTCAACGAGCTTCATGACATGGCCTTGGATCCTGAAATTGAGAGTGTCCTTACTCCCAGCATTGCAAATTCTGTACTTGTATGTCTTACCAGGCTTCACTGTGAACAACGGCTCGTCGCTTTCATCACCCTTTGCATTTTTGCCATTGATGATCACACCAGCAGGCCTTCCAATAGATTTACCACTATCCAACATCTTCAGAAGTGTGGAATGCTTCTTAGCGTACCAATCACCAATGAGAACATTGTACTCATCCTCAGGATCTGGGTAAGGAACTGGGATCAATAAACGACTAAACACGCGAATCATACCATAACCACCAATAGCTCTATGCAAGGATGTGCTGGGATAATATAAGAAAGTTCCGATTTGATCTTTTATTTGGAATTTATACGTGAAGTTGGTTCCTGGAAGGATAGGGCATTGGGCTCCCAGAGTACCATCCATCCATGAATTCTTCCTGTGTTGAACTCCACTCCATGTGAAAAGCAAAGGCTCATCAATCTTGTTGAAGACATTCACAACGATGTTGTTGTTGGATGAGCAGTTAATTTGAGGCCCAGGGAATTGGCCATTGATGAGAATCACTTGTTGTGGAAATCCAAGAGGAGATAGATTCCCATATGTAACGTTCCATGTGTAGAACACGTAAGGATCTTCCCCGTTTACAACTGACGTTGTCGCCGTCAGGAAGCATATCAGAAACATAAACATCTTTCCACGGCCCATCCTCTTCTTTTTCTTGAGATCAACTCCTGAAATGTTATCCACCCTTTTTATTTATTTATTTATTTACTTACTTACTTATTGATGATTCACTTTCTTCCACTTTTTCCCACAAGTGGAAGAAAGTGCCTCCTCTGGTTTGAATTCGTAGGGGCCTAGCGTATATATAGGGTTTTCTATTAGCAAGGAAGCTTTTAGTACGTACCATATTTAGGTTTATTGCTAAACTTAGTAAGCTGTTTCAAAACTTATCTTGGTAGCGGCACTAATTTGAGGCTCTAAAAACTAAGTAATTTTAGCCATGATTTTTAGGAGCTTATTACTAAACTTGATTACATTTCGTTGAAGTTATTTTCAGCATAGTTCTGCAATTATAAAGAAAAACTATCAGAATTGCATTTAATCACCAAATTCTAGTTTGAATTAGTTCTTTTTAACCTCACATTTGCGTAATGTCCTCTTATTCCTGTGTTTCTGTGTTTATATATTTGTGTGAACTTTTAATTTGTTCCGCACTAGGGATGGATCAGGTGTTGAATCATGGTGCCAAGAGTTTTAAATATTAATATTTTATGTGTATATATAATATTATATTAGAAAGCTTTAAATTAGGGGACTGACAAAAAGCTTGACCATACACATCACTTGATACTTATTCAAACAACGTTAACTAGGAGAAACAACGACCACTCCTCGTGTTGCTTTTAGATTCGTCCCTTTTATCCATCTTTTTCCACACACAACACGTGTATAGGAAAACTATCAGAATTGCCATTGATCACTAAATTACAATTTGAACTAGGGCCTTCTCCCCATGACGCACTACAACACAAAATAGACTTTTAATAGCAACTTTTAACACTGAATAAATAGTTGCCGTTGGCAATTAAATAGAACTTTAAGCAGCAATGTTATAAAGTCATCGCTAAAAATACTGTTTTTAGTGGCGACTTATAATATTGTCACTAAATATTAGATTTTCAGTAGCGATTAAAAATATCATCAATAAAGAGTTTTAGCATCTACTTTTTAATGCTATTGTTGAAAGTTATTTTTTAGTTTTTATTTTATTTTTATTTGAAAATTTATTATTTAACATATTGATCCAATAAATATTTTATATAAAATTTTGTCATAAATATCATATAAATTTAAATATGATGAGATATGAAGGTTATCTAAATTAATATATTTTTATCAATTGAAGCATTTTATAATTATTTTTATCTAAAATACTATATAATTAGAAATTTCATAACTTCATCTTATTAGAAGGTGTGTTTATTCTTTTTTCTCATTTGAAATATATTTATATATTTTTAATACTTTAATTAGATAAAATAGTAAATATTATTATTAAATAAATAATTTTTAATGTAATATATTTATTTTTATTATAATATTATTTTAAATTTATTTTCATACTGATATATTATTTGTTTCAGAGTATATCTAAAACTTCATACTCCCTTGACTATATTGAATCCATTTGACATTTTATTTCTAACAAAATTAAAAACATGGAATATTAGGGAACATTTTCCTTCATTCATAATATCTTCAAATAGAGTTAGCAATACGGGCTAACCGATGGGTTGTGGGTTGGCCTACTATGGGTTGCAGTCTTGGTGTGTTAGATTGGAAAAACTCACATCAAGGCGGGCTACCATTTTGCCAACCGATGGGTTGTTATTTTTTAAAATGTTTTGTCGAACACTATAATATATATATATTTTTTAAAATAATTGTAAATATTTCAAATTTCAACACAATGGACTATTTCTAATCACTACTAGAAAAAAGACTTATAACGGTGGCTACAAGTCGCATTTTATGGCGATTTTGGGAGTACCGTAGATTCTACCGTTGTTGTAAGTATACTTTTTAATAACAATTATAAAGTAATATTTCACGGTGATTTTCAAAAAGCTACCTTTAATTGCTTGAATTGTTTTTCTTGCTTTCCTTGGCCTACTGAAATAACCTTATGTCCGATATCACCTTAGAGTTACTTCAAAAAGTTAACCAAGGATTGCGTCTAGTGTAACCTCGGGTTGTTCTCTTTGAGGAGCCAAAAATTAAAATTAAATTCTTAAGTAACTAAATGCAATGCAACCTAAGTTAGAAAATGGGATTTATTTTGATTAACTAACAACTAAATACAATAATTTTAAAATAAATTTAAATAAAATTTTTTTGGTATTTTTAATTTAAAGAAATGAATAATGAATGATAATAAGTTAATAAAATAAATTCAAATGTGATTAATAATAATAAAAGCAATCATCAAATTTAATAACTCAAGCAAGCATAGCTTCAACATATATGGAAATTATAAATAATTAATTAAGAATTATAATTTAGCTTTTAATCCAATAACCGAGTTATCTTGAATTGTCACAAAAATATTTTCTAAAATCCTAATTTATTAACTGCCACTAGAATAATAAAATAGGACTAAAGATATTAAAAATGAATGCTCAATTATAACTCAATAATTCATACAAATAGAATTTAAGCCAACAAGAGATAACGATCAAATAATTCAAGCCACCTTGAAAATCATAAAATATTCACAATAATCTCAATACAATATCTGACCTAAATGAAAGTATTAAAGTTAATTAAAGAACAATGTCAAATGCCAAGCAAAAGTTCAGTCACAATAATCCTAAATAAATACAAATAAATCATTATAAATATTTCTAAGAATTATAAAATTAATCCTAAGACCTAAGAGTCATAATGTAATTATTAGGTAGAGAATTAGAGTAACTTATACTCCCCTTTGAGATCCCAAGCTCAAGCCTTTGTCATTGAATTAGAGAATTAGAATGCCCTAGCCATAGACAACCATGGAAACCGATGCCACCATCATTATTTTACGGCCAACCATGGTTAACGACGAAGAGGAGACTGTGCAGTCGCTCTATCCACATATGTTCTGCCGTCTACGTAGTCATTGAGCTTATGTTATGTTCTAGTCTGTGTTGTTGCTCTGTGCTACTATTATGGTTACTTGCTGTGATGATGGAGGGATGAGAAAGGTGGAGGTGTTTGATGGAAGGTAGGTGAAATGTGTGGAATGAATGGTTGAGTTGTGCAACTACTTGTGTTCTCTACTCCCTGGGCAACCCTTTTCTTTTTCCTCTCAATTATGTGGCTCATCCTTTTCCTTGCGTCTCACTGTTCGTCCCTCCTGAATTGCTGAAAGAGGAAACTTAAAAAGTAACCTAATGGGCCAAATCGCAAGGTTTAGCCCTTTGGGTCTCATAGTGCAATATCTAGTTTTATTGTCCTTTATTGTCATTTGTGAATTCTGATTTCTCCTAAATTCATGAAATATAAAATCATAATAATACAATACCTTTTATTCCAAAAATAATTGTTTGGGAGAAATCATAAAAATATGACAATTATACCCTTATTAAGCACTAATTCAATGTAAGGTATATTAATCCAAATAGTATACATATAATATAATTAATGACTAAGATAATGACAAATACCCACTAAAATGATATGAATAAATATATAAAAATATAGGTTTGTCAACTCTCCCACACTTAGCCTTTTGCACTCATGGGCAAAATATCATTCAAGGGAATCCAATAGTTAAACTCAATGCAAGTGCAAGTAAACATAAAACTGACAAGACAAGAATATGTAATCAACCCAAGCAACCTCTATCCCTAATCAATCAATAGTCATACAATGCTTTGGTGTAAGGAAAGTAACACAAGAGACATAGCAAGATAGAGGAAGGGAAACATAATAGAACTTTCATGGTATAAGCGTCTTACTCAACTCTCAAATATAGAAAATTTTCACTCAATCCACCTATATTAGTACCTACCATAGGCATGAAAGATTCTACTATCTCCACTACTAACATACCATATATTCATGATCAAGGGGACTTTATTGGGTTGTAATGTTAGTGAAAGGTTAAAAATGGATGGAATGAAATATAGAACAAGTTTAATGCATGAGTATTAAGAACAATTCAAAGTAAGCTAACGTGTTACTATCAAATGAATACTAATGTGCTAATAGAATCAATTCTCAATATTCAACCATCAATTCTTAATCTAGATGGCTTGTGTTTGGGTAAAAGGGTTTAGAAATGAATGCCCCTATCATACTCATAAATTTAGGTAATAATGAAGCTTTGAAAAAGAATCTAGACAAGTTCTAGAGGTTAACTAAAACTAGGTGGAAATCACACAAGATAAGAAAGAAAAGTAAGGCTTAATAATTCTTCCAACAAGGCTTTCTCTAAGATGTTTTCTCCCTATGATCAAGCTATAAAATAAGGTTAATAACATTGCACCAAAGACACTCCACTATACTAATCAATTAAGAATAAAAATTACTCAAATCAAAATGCATTCTTACTTAGACATGTCAATGTTCACATGCATAAAATAATAAGGATTTAAAAATAAAGCCCAATGATTACAGAAGTCAAGTGGAATGTGGGAATCACACTAACAATTCGCTCATACAACAGTGAAAAACCCAATCAATTTAGGCTCAAAAGGTTCAATTTTTTTTAATTTTTCAGATTATGGCGATTCAAACAGTGGCAAAATAAATCAGCAAAAGCAATCCCTCCCCCACACTTAAACCATGCATTATCCTCAACACATCACTAAAGCATATATCAAAGGGAGAAGGGAAAAAGTTTAAAGAGTTATGAGCTAAAAGGGGGATATATACAAAGAAAGAAAGAAAATTAAAACTATGAAATCCTTAAAATGCAACATATTCTAAGAAATTGTTCAAAGACATAAAGCAATAAATCTAAAACTACTGTTATGATCCCTACCCCACACTTACTCCTAACTATCTTAGCAAATAGATATCACTAGCAATACAAGAGAAAGTAAAGTATAAAGATAGAAAAGAACAACCGTGTAATTAGGGGGTCTCTGATTCTCATGGTAGTGCTTAAGTATATGATCATTGGCTTGTAAAATATGACTCGTTACTTCATCCATCAGTTCTACCATACCAAAAGAATGCACTTTGGTAACTCTAAAAGGGCCCTCCTACTTGGTGACAAACTTCCTAGGTATCAACTTCAACTGGCCTTGAACTTTAAAGCCTTGTTACCTTTATGGAATTGTTTCCTCATAATCTGTTTGTCATGAATCATTTTCACCTTATCTTTATAGATTCTAGCATTATCATAAGACTCAAGTCTCATCGCTTTGAGCTCTTGGAGTTACATTATCTGGTTTTCAAGTGAGGATTCAAGGTCTATATCACACGCCTTAATCGCCCAATAAGATTTGTACTTAATCACCATAGGTAGATGGCAAGACTTACTATAGAGAAACTAGAAAGGATACATGCCTATAGGGGTTTTGTAGGCAGTCCTGTAAGCCTATAGTGCCTCATCAAGCCTTTCACTCCAATCTTTATGAGATAGTTTCATAATCTCTTCTAGTATCCCTTTGACTTTCCAATTAGAGACTTCAACCAATCTATTTGTTTAAGGGTGGTAAGGAGTTGCCAGCTTGTGATTAACTCCATATTTAGTAAATAGAGACTTTATAATCCTATTGCAGAAATGTGTTCCTTGGTCACTGACAATTGCTCTTGGAATGCCACACTTACAAAAGATATGAGAATGTAAGAACTTGGCAATAGTAGAAGCATCATCTTTCCTAGTTGGCACTGCCCCTACCCACCTAGACATAGTCTATTACAAATAATATATACGAAAACCCAAATAACAGAGGAAAAGGACCCATGAAATCCATGCCCCAGACACAAAAAAATCATAAAAAATCATAGGTCTTAAAAGCATTTCATACTTTCTACCTAAACTCCCAAACCTCTAGCATTTATTACAAGACTTATAGAAAACATAAGCATCTTTGAATAAAGTAGGCTAGTAAAATCCACATTCTAAATCCTTCCTAGCAGTCCTATTAGCACTAATATGTCCACCATCAGATAAAGAATGTGCAAAGTTAAGGATAGAGTAGATCTTATTATTAGGAACATATCGTATGATGATTTGATCAATGCATTGCTTTCAAAGAATTAGAGTATCCCAGATATAATATCTTGCCTCCCTCTTCAGCTTATCAACCTAAAACTTAGACATACAAGGAGGTATAAGATTAGTGACAAGATAATTAACAATATTAGAGTACCAAGGCTCCTGAATAGCTAAGGCAAAAAGTGCAAAATCAGGAAAAGAATCAATAGTAAGATCAGAGGAGTCAACTCCCTCAGTTCCTTCAGGTAACTGACTAAGGTGGTTAGCCACATGATTCTCTACTCTGGCTTTATCTTTGATTTTAATATTGAACTCCTATAGCAACAAAGCCCATCTTAGTAGTCTTGGTTTAGACTGGTGCTTCTTGAACAAGTAACACACCGCTACATGATCTATAAAAATAACCACTCGAGAGTTTATCAGATACTGTCTAAACTTATTTAAAGCAAAGATTATAGCAAATAGTTCTTTCTCGGTGGTAGTATAATTCACTTAAGCAGAGTCAAGTGTCTTAGAGGTATAGGCTATCACTCTAGATTACTTATCCTCCCTCTGACCAAGCATAGCGCCTACTGTAAAGTTAGAAGCATCACAAAACAATTCAAAAGGCAAATACCAATTAAGTGTAGTGAGAATAGGGGTGAAACAAGTAAGGATTTCAAAGAGTCAAAGGCATGTCTACATTTATCATCAAAATGAAAATTAACATCTTTTTTCAACAGTGTTGAAAGGGGTAAAGCCATTTTACTAAAATCTTTTACAACGCGTCGATAAAACCCAGCATGCCCCAATAAATACCTCAAATCTTTAAGACAAGTAGGATAAAGAAGAGAAGAAATGATTTCAATCTTGGCTCTATCAACCTCAATCCCCTTTTAAGAGATGCGCTGACCTAGCAATGCTACTATCTTCCATGAAAAGACATTTTTTATAATTCAAAACTAACTTTTTCTACATATATCTATCAAGAACATGTTCAAGACTACAATATATCTCTATCAAGAATATGCTGAAAACTAAGCAAACAATCATCAAAGCCATCACCGTAAACGGTGAAGTCATCCATGAAAACCTCCATATTATGCTCCAATAAATCACTAAAGATCTCCATCATACACCTTTGAAAGGTGCCAGGAGCATTATACAACCCAAATGGCATCCTTTGATACGCGTAGGTGCCAAAAGGACATGTAAAAGTAGTCTTGTCTTGATCTGCTGGTGCAATCGGTACCTAGAAATAACCTAAAATGCCATCCAAGAAATAATAGTGAGATTTACCATATATTCTTTTTAACATTTAATCAATAAAAAGTAATGGAAAATAATCCTTCCTAGTTGCTTCATTCAACTTCCTATAGTCTATACATATTCTCCAAGCATTATGAATTCTTGTTGGAATAAGTTCATTACTCTCATTTTTTACTACTGTGATACTGCTATTCTTTGTTACTACATGTATCGGGCTCACCCACTCACTTCTGGATTGCATATATGATCCCAACACTCAATAATTTAGATAAGAGGATTTGACCTCCTTGGTGGCTGCTTAACTTGCTTTAACCTTTCAGCTAAAAGGATCTTGTGTGTGCAAACCAAGGGATCAATCCTTGGTATGTCCCCTAAAGATTAACCTATAGCTCTTTTATACCTTTTTAACACTGAAACTAATCTCTCTTATTCATAACTACTTAGAGAACTTGAAATAATAACAGGCAATTTACAATCATCAGCAAGAAAAATATATTTTAAGTTAGAGATAAAGAGTTTCAATTCTAAATCTGGGGTTGCACAATAAAAGGAATCATCTTTGTTATATCTAGTGCATTCAGTGCGAGTGATATGTCCATGTGGCTTGGGGAAGGAGATATAAGCTCGATATGATGTATATTTCCTTTATTTCCCAACTCAGTGCCATTATCAGATAACCTAGGAATAGGAGAGTTAGGGTCAGTATGATCAACAGAAAAAGAAAGTAAATTAGAAGTGAGAGTGGGATTATAAAGGACTAAGGCAGTAGCATAATCACTACTATCCTCTTCTAATGTTCCAACGCCACTTAATAGGGAAGCTATATTCGTAGCTCATGAATCAACCTCTTTATCATCAATTCCTACAAAATCAAGAAATATAAATTTCTCAAGGCTATCAAGAGCAGAATCAACAGTAATATCAGAGTCAAAGCAATATGATTAATCAAAATCATGAGTAAAAGAAAGCCAACTATCTATCTCTAAACAATAGACACATGATACGTCACCCTCATATGCACATAAATGAGAAAGATGGGAGGAAGATAGACAAGTAAAAGCATCACCATACTTCACAACCATGTCACACCAGTAAGGTTCATACATATCAGTCTCATGTAAGTGGTCTACATCATGACATTCAATAGAACTAATACCCAAATAAGAGTAATCTTCATAACCATTATTCATAGCTTCTAAAAGATTAAATTACACTTCTTGATCCCCCAATCCCTATAGTGATAAGACCCTTTTTCATGTTAATTATAGTCTCAATATTTAGAAGGAATGGTCTACCTAGAATCAAAGTACTTTTAGTGGGTAGGTCATTAGTCATATCAAGGACATAAAATTTAGCTGGAAAAGTAAGACCTTTGACTTGCATGAGAATATTCTCAAGAATGTATTTAGGGTATCTCACTATCCCATCAGCTAGGCCAAGTATTACATTAGTATATTTCAAAGCTTTAATACCTAAGGTCTTATAAACAGAGGTTGGCATGACATTAATTGTTGTACCTAAGTCAAGTAGGGCGTAGGAAACTATAGTTCTACATATGGTATAAGGAATAGTATAGGAGCCCAAGTCTTTATATTTAATAGGCAACTGTAGCTTAAATAAGGCGCTAACACTCAACCCCAATTGAATTCTCTTACTATGCCTATATTTTCTCTTGTTTGTACATAGGTCTTTCAAGAATTTAGCATACTTAGGCATCTTTTTAATCAATTCAATCAATGGCACATTAACCTCAAGTTTGCTAAACATTTCAAACTACTCCTCATTATCTTTCTTTTCAACAAACTTTTTACTAACCAAATAAGAATTTGGAAAAGGTAAGTCATGAATATTTACCTCATCACCCTTAGAGTCAGAAGGTGATTCTTTCTCCATTAGTCCCTTAATGATATAGTTATTGCATCTTCTTCATTTTGCACCATTGGTTATTTCAGACATTTCTCCAAGAGCTTCTTTTCTTATAAGCCTTCAGATTGGACAGAAACTTCTTTCTCAGCTTAGGAAGTTTCTTAAGTAGTTTTGGCAGGAGGAGACTCAACTGCTATTTCCTCATCAACATGCTCTTCATCCTCTTCATGTTCTTTGATTTGTACATTCTTCGCCCCAATTTTCTTATTACTTCTCAGTGTGATTGCATTCAAAGATTTAGGATTTATCACTATGTTAAAGGGTATATAACCACTACTCTTTGCTTGTTGTTCACTCAAGTTATTAGAGAATTGAGTAACAAAAGTGTTCAAATTCTCATGCTTAATCTCCATTTGCTCAAATTTATATAACATATTTTGTAGACATGAGTCCATCTTATTCTCTATAGGAGGTAACTTAGCCTCAGTTTATGACTTCTAATTGTCAAACTTTGAATTAAGTTGAGTAACACCTTTTGTCATATCCTAATTTTTCCTATTTGTATAATACTGATAGTAGAGAGAGGTTTAGAAGGGATTCTGATGATGATCAGAAGACATAATAAAGGTTAAATGAGTCTTGAAGGAAGAAAGGGACCTAAACAAAAATTAGAAAAGGTTAAAGGCAAAAAGTTAAAGTAGAAACAAGATTTGGGCCAAAAGTGGTAATTTCTAAAAGTTTAGAGACCTAAATATAATTAAGCAAAAAAGTCAGGAACCTAAATATAATATGGAAAAGTTCAGCCATAAAAGGCTTCAAACTGCCTGAAAGTATTCCAGTCCCGCTTTTCATCAGTAAATAGAGAAAGTTATGCTGGTTAATCTAGCATAATACAGAAATTTTATCAGGGTCCTAGATAGTGGATATTTATTTGATAGGCTGAAAGTTATATAAAATTTTATCAGATAGACCTCAGGTATAAGTGAAAAAGTTATAGGAAGGTGTGTCCCATGACATTGGATGTCATGAATCTGACATAACCCCGGAAGAAGTTCTGTATGAAAAGTTATCCCCGTATTAGTGAATTTTGACGAGAGTTTGAGAACACCTGTGATCCAATTATGGAACTTAGCAGTAAGTAAGTCTAGATAGAATGAGCTCAAATGACCTCCTATATAGGCCTATGATGATGCCAAGTAGAGCCCAAAACCCATGATACCAGTTCATTAGTAGAAGGGGCCAGTGTCCAGGGAAAGAGCGAAATTATGAAAATGCCCCTAGATGACTATATTGTACCAGTGATGGATGGAAGGCATTTTGGTCATTTGGTACAGGCTAAAATCATGGGATATAGTATAAATATAATTATTTAGAGCCAGTATAAGCCTTGAGGCAGTATAAAGAGGGATAAAATGACAATTATACCCTTAAGGTTAATATAATGCAAGACAGTGAACTAAGGGTATTTCTGTCATTTTCCAAGGGATCTGTAATTAAATACTAACCCAGTACAAGTATGTCAATGGTAGGAAGAATCTGGATACTAGATTTAAGGTCAGAAAGCATATTATAGAATTTTAGAAAAATTAGATTTATAAAATAGTCAGATTTTTAGAGGATCGGACTGAGCCGGTACCGGATTGGACTGGAATTTTTTCAGAAGTTTCTCCCTCTAGAAATGGCACCACTTAACCCCCATGAGTTTCTCCTTGTGATGTCATGGATGATGTCATAATTCTTCTTTTTGAAAAAGTTAAATCCAAGATTAAATGTGAACCTTTAGATCAAATAGTGCACAAAGTAATCTTGGCTATTGATTTTCCATGAAATTTTCTATAAATACCCCCTCAAATCTGGTTCAAAACTTTGAGCTCATGAAACTTGGGGAAACTCTTGCAAAATGGAAACTCAAGCCAAGACAAAGAAGATTCAAGGTACTAAAGTTCAAGCAAGCTAGAGATTAAAGGTAAGCAATCTCTCCTAGCATATTTTCCTTTAAATTGGGAGCTTGAACTTAGGGTTTTCATGGAATAAAGTTGAGTTATATTTAAGGTGTTTTGCTTCCCAAAAACCTTAGATGAAAGGGAACAGAAGAAATTAAAGTTAGAGACATATAATTGAAACTTAAACAAGCTAGTTAAGTGATTGGTTGTTCAATCAAGTTGATATTCTTGACTTTGCCATGGGTGAACCTGTTTAGTATGCACTGTTCATGAGGGAAGGAAATGGAATTTCAATGATTTAATGCTTCCATTGAATTTATATGATGATTTTGTGTAGGCTTGGAAAGGTTTTGAACCTTGGAAACATTGAAATTCCAAGATTGTAGTTTTTGAAATTCTTCTCTATTACTGTTCACTCACATAAATAGTGATTGTAATTTCATAATTTTGATGCTTCCAATGGTTTTAAAATGAAAAATTGTGTGGGATAAAGTAGAGAAACAAGTATGGGAAGCATTAGAATCAAAATGAGAATTTTTGGAACAATTGTGTGCATATTTTGATTCTGTACAGCAGGCCATGAAGGAACTGGAATTTCATGATTCTCAGCTCATAAATGGATTCAAACAAGGAAATTTTGTAGGTTAAAGTCAAGACATCAATTGATTCAAAGGCCAAGTCTATTAGTTAAGATTAAGGAAAGTTAAGTGAGCTTAATGTTCAAGAGGAAGTTGTGTTAGTTAAAGTGAGTTTAATGCTCAAGGAAATTAGATGATGATGGATGAATGGTTATGTGATGTTAGGGATTTATGGATATTCTCCAAAAGAGGCAGCCACATGTCCAAAAGAAGTGAGAAGAAAGAAGAAAGATAAAGTGGAAGAGAGTCAAGTATATAAGGTAGTAAACTTATCCTAAACTTATATGCATTGAATGTTATGCTTAATTGTGGTATGACTTTGTTGAATTGTGTTGCATATGTACTTATGTATGAAGCTCTATTTCTATGATTACTTTGGCCAATTTTATTTTATATGTTACATGGAAGCATGCACATTACATAATGTTAACACTTTCACAAGCAAGCACAAGTATTTACATTAATGCATGCATTGTTTAGTACCATTTGCTACTGAGCTTTACCCAGAAATCTCATCCCTTTCCATGTAATCCCAATCCCACAGGTTTATGAATAATGAAAGAGGATGATGAAGCATGAAGAAAAGCTAGGGATTGGATAGTATACGTATTATGTGAGAAATTGTTAAGTGTAATGTTGTTGTATGACCAATGTAAGTAGTGGTGGTCATGATGTAATAAAAAATAATAAATGATGAAATAAATGTATGAAATTTTACAGACATTTAGTTAACATGCCAAGTTTTTTTTTTGACATAAAGAATGCCTTATTTGGATGTCTGTACAAAGAAAACAAAATTTTCAAAGTAAGGGACCAGAATCTGTTTTCAGAATTTTTTACCAAATAAACAGTAATCTTTGATGAATAAATTGTATTAATTGGCTAAGTATTTGGTTTGGAAATTATTTTTCCCTTACATTTCAAGATGTTATATTCATGTATCTGTTTGAACCACTTCATTTTAATTTTTCTAGAATTAATTATGATTTTTTGAAGTTTATTGCGTAATCTAGAATACCATATGAACAGTAACCCAAGAAAGAGTAAAATTCCAGATGTGGCTAATGGACTTCCAAGGTCTTGTAAGTGATTCCAAATGCTACTGAATGGTCCCTAAGACGTATAAAAGTAAGGATATTTCACCTTTCACAATCATACCAAGTTCTTTACCTCCAGAAAAGGAAGAAGATGCCCCTTGATTAGGCATAACTTGATTTGAGAAATTTTCTTGAGGGTTGCCTTGCTTCCCACCCCATCTAAAGTTAGGATGATCTTTCCAACCTAGACTATAAGTGTTAGAGTAGGGATCCCTCTTTTGATATTGGCCATTCCTATTTTGGTATAGGGCATAAACCTCTTCATATCGAGAAAAATATTAGAGGCATGCATCATTGACCCATAATACTCACAACCGGCAATTATAGCTTGAGAGTGACCCATTGAATTAACCTACTTGGCATTCACATTATTCTCCAAAATACTGAGTCTTTTCTCTATTCGGTTCCCCAAAGTAGCAATTTCAGCAAGAATATATTGGGAAGAAACCAAAGAGGTATTATACACTTTTCTTGTGTCTCCAAATTGAGGGTCATTGGTAGCCATCTTTTGAAGTAGGTCCTATGTATCGTTGGGACTCAATTCTCTAGGAGAACCATTTGCAACAGCATGAATTAAGGGATATGATGTGGAAGTAGCCCTTCATAGAAAGAATTAACCAGATCATTCTTTGAAATATTATGGTGTGGACACTGAGCTATAAGTGTGATGAACCTGGTCCAATACTCATACATGGATTCCTTATCTCATTGTACCATACTAGTTATCTCCTTTTTTATCCTTGAAGTTTTAAAGGCAAGGAAATATTCATCTAAGAATGCTCCTTTCAACTGATCCCAAGTCAATGTTGTAAAATATTGAGGTAGTGTGTAAAGCCACTCCTTAGCCTTACCTTCTAAAGTAAAGTGAAATGCTCTCCTCAATACATCTTGAAGATTAGCGTGGGTGTTTTCATGGAAGAGCACACCATATGTATGGTTTTCAAATGCTTGTGTGGATCATAACCTGTAAAGCCATGGAATTTAGGTAAGGAAGAAATTAATGCTCCTTTAATTTCAAAGTTCACATCATCAGTATAAAAGCCATAAGGATCATAATTAATATTAAAATTATTAATCTCCCTCATGCTTCTATTATCCTCACCATTATTCTCTAAGTTATTCTCACCATGTCCATTATTTCCATTAAACCTATTATAACCATTATTACCATTAGCACCATCCATGGTTTCTTGTTCTAATTCAAAATCACTAATAGACACATGTTCACTATAGGTAGCTCTCTCACTAGACTCTTGTTCACTAGATGAAAAACTTGACTCTTGTGAAATATGCCTCTCCTCAACAATAGCTGACTATACCCTCTATTATCCTCTTTCTTCTAATTTTTTTCATAAACCTTTCAATTTCAAGATTTAAGGGAATCAAAGGTAAAGCCCTATCACTCCTAGGCATAAATAGTAGCAGTCAGCTAAAAAACATGAAATAAAAGAAAAACCAAATAAAAAAATAAAAAAACCAAAGAAAATGAACCTTTTAAAAAAATAGATAATGCAAACGAAAATGCCAATGCAAATGTTATGCAAATTAACTAAGATTGGCTCAACAAATAAATAAATCTAAATTAATGTTGCTTGACACATAGTTACTAGGGAACCAATTTCTTGACTCCCCAGCAACAGTGCCACTTGAAACAACCTTACGTCCGATGTCGCCTTAGGGTTACTTCAAAAATTTAACTAAGGATTGCGCATAGTGCAACCTTGGGTTGTTCTCTTTGAGGAGCCAAGAATTAAAATTAAATTCTTAAGTAACTAAATGCAATGCAACCTAAGTTAGAAAATGAGATTTATTTTGATTAACTAACAACTAAATGCAAGGATTTAAAACTAAATTTAAATAAAATATTTTTGGTATTTTTAATTTAAAAAAAATAATGAATGATAATAAGTGAATATATTAAATTCGAATGTGATTAATAATAATAAGAGTAATCCTCTAATTCAATAATGTAGACAATCATAACTTCAACAGATATGTAAATTATAAACAATTAATTAAGAATTATAATTTAGCTTTTAATCTAACAACTGAGCTACGTCGAATTGTCATAAAATATTTTTCAAAGTCCTAATTTATTAACTGCCACCAGGATAATAAAATAAGACTAAAGATATTAAAAACTAATGCTTAATTATAACTCAATAATTCATAAAAATAGAATTTAAGCCAACAAGAGACACATCGATCCAATAATTCAAACTACTTTAAAAAATGACAAAATATTGATAATAATCTCAATACAATATCTAACCCGATCAAAGTAAATGAAATTAAAGTTAATTAAAGAACAATTTTAAATGTCAAGCAAAAATTCAATCATAATAATCCTCAATAAATACAAATAAATCATTTTAAAGAATTAGAGTAACTTATACTCCCCTTTGAGATCACAAGCTTATGCCTTTGTCATTCAATTAGAGAATTAGGACTCCCTAGCTACGAACAACCATGGAAACTGATCCCACCATTATTATTTCATGCCCAACCATGGTTAACGATGAAGAGGAGACTATGCAGTCACTCTGTTCACGTCTGTTCTACTGTCTATGTAGTCTTTAAGCTGCTATTTTGTTCTAGTATGTGTTGTCTCTCTGTGGTACTGTTATGGTCGCTTGTTGTGATGATAGATGAAACATCCTTACTTTCGTACGTCTTATGGACCATTCAGTAGCATTTAGAACCACTTATAAGACCTTGGAAGTCTATTAACTAAATTGGAATTTTACTCTTCTTGAGTTACTGTTCATATGGTATTTCTAGATTAGGTGACGAACTTTGAAAAATCATAATTAATTCTGGAAAAATCGAAATAAAGTGGTTTAAAAAGATACGTGAAGATAACATCTTGAAATTTAAGGAAAAACTAATCTCCAGACCAAATACTTAGTCAATTAATACAGTTTAATCATCAAAGATTACTGTTCATTTGGTCAAATTTGTGGGATTAGGATTATATGGAGGGATGAGATTTCTAGGGAAATCTCAATAGCAAATGGTACTAAATAAGGCATGAATTAATGTAAATACTTGTGCTTTCTTGTGAATGTGTTAACATTGTGTAATATATATGCTTCCATGTAACATATGAAGTACAATTGGCCAAAGTAATCATAGAAACAGAGCTTCAATCATATACACAAGCAACACAATTTAGCATAGGCATAGCACAACCAAGCATAACATTTAATACATACCAAGTTTAGGGTAAGTTTACTACCTCATATACTTGACTTTCATTCACTTTATCATGCCTCTTTCTTCTCACTTCTCTTTGATGTGTGCCTACCTCCTTGGAGTCCACCATCAAATCCTAACATCACATAATCATCCATCCATTACAATCTAACTTCCTTAGACATTAAACTTACTTTAACTAACATAACTTCCTTTGATCTTTACTAATTGACTTGGCCTTTGAACCAATTAATGTCTTGACTTTACCCTACATAATTCCACCTTTTGAATCTATTTATGAGTTTAGAATCATGAAATTCCAGCTCCTATGTAATGTTCTGGACAGATTTGAAAAACATGCATAATTCTTCCAAAAAATCTCATATCGATTCCAATGCTTCCCATACTTGTTTCTTTACTTTATCCCATACAACTTTTCATTTTAAAACTGTTAGAAATATCAAAATCATGAAATTCTAATCACTATTCATATGAGTTAACAGTAATAGATAATAACTTCAAAAACTACAACTTTGAATTACAATGCTTCCAATGTTCAAAACCTATCCAATCCTACACAAAATCATCATATGAATTCAATGAAAGCATTATATCATTGAAATTCCATCTCTTTTTATCATGAATAGTGCAGACTGAAATGGTTCAACCATGGCAAAGTGAAGAATATCAACTTGATTCAACAACCAATCGCCTAACTAGCTTGTTTAAGCTTCAATCACATATCTCTAACTTTAATTTCTTCTTTCTCCTTTTATCTAAGGTTTTGTAAAGCACATACACCTTAGATAAAACTCAACTTTATTCCATGAAAACCCTAAGTTCAAGCTCACAAATCAAAGAAAAATAAGCTAGGATAGATTGCTTACCTTTAATCTCTAGCTTACTTGAACTTTAGACCTTGGATTCTTCTTTGTTTTTGCTTGAGTTTTCATTTTTCAAGAGGTTCTACAAGGTTTCTCCTTCACAGTTTTGAGAAGAAAATAGTGGGGGTACTTATAGAAAATCTCATGGAAAATCAATTGCCAATATCACTTTGTGCACTATTTGATCTAATAGCTCATAATTATTCTTACATAAACTTGCCCACCAAGCCAATTTGAGATAATATCACATGGAAAAAAATCATCTCTTCCCCTTGTATTATAAGCCATGTGTGAGGTCTTGTGGGTTCCACTATGTGCAAACCCTAATTCTCACTTTATTCCTTTTTTCTTTTCTTTTTCAAAAATTCATAAATTATTCATTATTGGACTTGGGATCTAATACAACTTTTGGGATTTATTGAGCTACCCTAGGACAAAATATTGGGCTTCCCTAGGCCTTCCTTAAGTCCAATAGCTAATTGGCATAAATCCCAAGGCACTTTCCTTATATCGATATCCTTAAATTATCCTAGTTTTAAAATAAATGTTAGACACATCTTTTAATAGTTCTAATATTTTTTTTAAATTCATTATAATATAAAATAAATCCCCTGCAAAATATTATAATTTTTTGAGACTCATAGGTCCTAATAAAAATTCTCTATATTTCCTCAAGACCCTTTATCGGTACCGATTTCACTTTAATTTCTCAAAGGGCATTATCGTCTTTTCACACATCATCAAAGTATTCCCTAACTGTTGTAAAATATTTTGATAACTCTCCTTGACTGTCTAACCTTAGTCAAATGATCAAAATACCCTTCATTTATCTCTGGCTCATTGACACAACCTAATGGCATACTTAGTGGGTATTTTCATAATTTTACATTTTTATAGGTCTTTATTAGCCCTGGCCCATGTAATTATCTAAATATTTTATTGATCTTATAAGGTACCATTTTGGGCCTTCTACATGGTCTACTGCCTTCATGGGCTTAACTCCCGAGAAATTTCCCCAAACGTATTTATCGGGTGTTTTTTATAATTGTAAATTCTATAATAAATTCTACATAACTTCTTTTTGAGCTCTATCAATTTCATAAATTCTCATATTAATTATAAGAATTTACTGCCAAATTTCATCTGATTCTAAGGTCAAGAGGATACTTTATTAAATTCCCTTTCTTCAGAAATTAATATAAATATTTCGGGACCTCAAATCAAAATTATGTGTTGCGTTAAACTGATTAGAATAATTTTCTCTATTTATTAGGAGCATTTGGGACTAATATGATTCTAGGCATTTTTTACTCAACTTTCAATAATTACCATTTTGCCCTTGAACTTTTAAAAATTACACTTTAGGCCTTCAACTTTTCATAATTATATTTAATGGCCCAAAGCTTTTGTGTACTTTTATTTTCCACCATGTAACCTTTAAACTTTTCATTTTAGTCCCTCTCTTTCTTCAAGACTCGTCTAACCTTTCTCATTCCTTCTTATCATCGTCACAATCCTTTCCAAACTTCTTTCCTCTATCAGTATTATACAGATAGGGAAAAAATAGGATATAACATTGCTACCCCCTTAAAATAAATTTTGTCCTCAAAATTTACTTAGCACTTTAGTCAACAATATTGGATAGATATCCTTTTATGCTTTATGATTAAGGATTGAGGTATTTATCTCTTATCTTCTATCTTAACATCTTAGCGGAGTACTTTCCATATCCGCAGATCTTCATATCTTTGCTGTGATTATTTTTCATTTCTAAATCAACTCAATCAAAGTTGAACTCTACTTCATTATATTACTTGCTTACTTGCTATACATCTATTTGAATATAGACTTCTCACCATACTAGACTTGTGAGTAGTGTCCATTTCTTTCATATCAAATTCTCTCGAATACTACTATATTCTGGAGTTTTTGTCAACTACTCATCATACTTCTTTTTCTTCTTATCATCTTTAATAATTCATCATAATACAGAGAAAGGACTTGTGTCATTATTCTTTCTTTCTTTACTTTACTGCTAGATAAGAGCACATAGGAGCACATACTCTAACATGTATAATGCCTGGCCAACATGTTGCAAGATTACATATCTACCCATAAATGCAAAGCTCTAACATCAGAGCTCAAGCATTCCTTTTCCTTAATACGCACAGCTCTAACACTCGAGCTTGCACAGCTCTATCACGTGGAGCTTGCAATTCTCTAACATTTAGAGCTTTAGCTTATTTTACAAACATCACATAATGCCTGGCATTTCATGCAATGAGTGAAAGCTTTCACTTGCTATTTCATCTATAACCTAACATTCAAACATCTTCTCCCTTTTAAAAAGGGAGCCTCTCTATCTGTTTACAAAGCTAGCTATAAATCTATTTCATATTGTACTTCTCAATACATATTTCTCATAGTGTATCTCATTACATACTTTTCATGCCGTATCATGGCAAATCTGACCAAATCTAGCTATATCATGGTCTATCTTGCCTTATCATGATGTATTTTGAGATACCATAAGTCTAACTTTCTTTTTAACTTATAACTTTACAAGCTTTTAAGAAAACTCTTTTAAATATTTCCTTTCAAATCCATTTTATTTGGACTTGACATAAGGGTTCTAGTCTCTTAATGTTCATAACCCTTTCTAACTTTTCATAACTCTTTCTATCATTTTACATTACTCTATGCATATATACCAAACCTCTGTGGCATTTACACCTTTTTTGTATCACTTCCCAAGGGTCACCCATCATTGAACTACTCTTACCTGAGCACGCTTAACTGAAAAGTACCTATAAGAATATGAAACACTAGTACTAACAGGCTCCAACTCTGGTACTTTACTATCTTAGACCCTTCTTATATCTTATGAGATATTCTTTTTCTCTTCCATATGCATATTTTCTATAGACTCATAAATATATGTTACTCAGGACTAAAAACTTTAACTTTGATTACTTAGTTCCTATTGCGTGTAAGAAGATTATGAGTTCAGTCCCTAATAGTAATAAGGCTATCTGAAATTAACATCATGGATACTCTCTCTATTATGAGTTAACTAACTTGTGAGGCTTCCTTACCTTAACGTTGTCCTTGGTAATCGTCTTTCCAAAGAAATATTGTACTTATGGCTCAATCATTTTCTTAGGCTAGGTTAACTGCGACCCTCGGGATCTACTATAATCAACCATAAGCCTCTTCAGGATCTAACTGCGACCCTAGAATTCTATTCTCTGTAAGCCATGCTAGGATCTAACTACAATCCTTTGGAATCTACTGCGATTCCGTTGTATTGTATTCTCATCTCTGGAAGACCTAAACCAACGGACTAAGTTATAAGGTTAGCCACTTCCACTTAGTTGTTAACTCAACAGATAATTCCCCAAAAATGATCACGAAAGCCAATATTATCTATTAGGACTTTACTCATTTCCTCTATCACTCAAGAATTTCTCATATCATTCCCATCTTTCATAACTTTACTATGTCTATTACTGTAGAGAGCTACATAGGCTTTACTATGCACATATCCATCATAATCTGTTCATCTCATTTAGTAGATATTACTATACATGAGCTACACTGTCCATTCTCTTGGCTCTATCTCAAGAGCAATCTAACTCTATTGCAAGAGCAATCTAGCTCTATTGTGAGAACGTTAACTTCTATTGCATAGACGCTGCTCCCTCTTAGAGCTACATCATCTTTCATAACTATGTCTCATTTCATTTGATGTTCATGGTACATCATTCATATATCTTATCCCTACTTAAGGGATATGTCCTAGGGAAGAGCAATTAGCCCAGAGCCTGTGGGCTCGCCCGTAACCCGGTACTATTTGAGCCCATTTAAGCCCGCCCAAAATAGACCCGTAACGGGTGGGCTTAAACGGGCTCAAACAGTAAATTATATGGGCGGGCTACGGGCTGACCATTGGGCAGCCCGCAGCCCGCCCATATATTTTTTATTAATTATTATATTATATTTATTTAAATTTATTTTTATTATATACTAATATACTTTTTTAAATTTATTTTGTAGAGGTATGGGTAATTATATCTATAACCATCACAAGTAAATATAATATAGATTATGTATAATCATAATCCAATTGAATAATTAAGATTATAAATGATTATATTATATAATCATTGTAGACTATGTAGTTATAAATTTGTAGCTATTATTATGATATTTTATTTTTTAATTTTAGGATGAACAATCATATCATGTGTGTAATATTGTTATTTTATTTTCATTGTTATTAAAACTTTAAATGGGTTTAAATAAAAAAAAATATTTTTATTTTTTATAAATGGGTTGCCCATGCCCATTAGAACCCAAACGGATTCAGCCCAGCCCATTTAATACGG
Organism: Leucaena leucocephala; assembly: GCA_037074615.1. NCBI lineage: Eukaryota > Viridiplantae > Streptophyta > Magnoliopsida > Fabales > Fabaceae > Leucaena > Leucaena leucocephala. The sequence goes on along the minus strand of CM073528.1, from coordinate 12,770,728 downwards.
GCTTAAACTGGCTGAGGCATGGGCATGGGCTAGCCTGTGCCCATAAAAAAATAAATGGGCGGGGCACGGGCTGACTATCGGGCTAGCCCAACCCGCCCATTACTCAGCCCTAATATGTCCTGAGTACTGTAATGATTTGTCTATAAATTCACTACTAACCTTCATCTCTAATCAGATCATTGCTTTATCATTATCAAATTGAATTATCTAATTGCATGTCGTATGGCATGGGAGCAATACATTTTTTTTCAAAACTTTCTCACCCTGCATGTAATGCAAAAGGAGAGTGTTCATTCATCATAGTATACTCTAACATACATAATATACAAGGAGATGCAATCATTTAAGCATTCTTTAACATGCATGTCATCATTTAACAACTACAAGGAGATGCAATTGTTCATAACTTATGGCAACATAAGCCATATCACATAATTTGCTCAACTATCCCTCATACGCATATTGCAATTAAACAATTAACTAAGTAAACTTTAAAGCATTCTTTCCTCTATCATATTATCTGTCAGACTATCTATCATATTATCTAGTTAGGATCTGACAATTTATTCAAGAATCTGAAGTAACTATTTATCTAACTTAGGCTGCCATATTACCCTCTTATTTGGGTATAGACTCAACCCTTCATTACTCTTTCTTACATAGGGAATAGGGGAGTCAATTTATCTTTGAAACTGTAGCTACCTTTCTTTCTCTTGATATCATAAACTTCTTTTCTTATTTCGTATACATCTACCAATCTATTGAACTTCTACAACTGCCTGAGAAAAACTCTTTCTTTATAAAACAGAATTCAATCTGTGAACTAACTTCTCAGTCATTCAACTTTCACTGTTCATGTGGATGAACTTGGCTAAGTATTCATCAAAAGGTTTCTCTTTCCCTGCTTTAACCCTTAACCTAATGCTCATCTCTATCTAACTGAAAGGAATGCTTCTTATAAACTCTTCGAGAAAAACTTCTCAAGTGAGCAGATAAATCTCCATCTTTATGGAGTAACTTCTATATCTCTCTACTATCTCTTAACTCTTTCTATATGTATATCAGTCTTAGTCTGCTCTTGACCAGACTGTGGTTCCTTTCTGGTCTTTCCTGGATCCTAACTAACTTAAGTCACATGGATCTCATTCATCATCTAGCACTATTACTTCTATTCTCTAGGGTGCTCTACCCTATGTATGCTAGGTTACTGTTTCCTCATGATAGGATCCCTCTATTTTTGGAATATTAACTTTCTATCTATTAGCCATCACATATTTAACTTTAAGCCATGTGTTAGGCTCCTTCTTAGGTAAGTCTCAATCTAACTTTTAATTCTTTTGTTTAGGAAGGACTACTGAACAAACTCTTTCATAAGGTAAGTCTACTCCTGATGGTCACACAGAGGACCTACTTCTAAAACTTTTCTTAAACTAATCTTGATCTTCTGTATCTTAGTTCCTCATACTGTTTGGCTAGCCTGCACCATGTGTTAAACCTCTAACTGATAAACTTCAGTGAGGCTGGCATCTTTATTCTTATCATTAGGTCACTGTGCATCCTAGTCGTGACCTGAGTACTGGCTAGTCGTGACTTATACTATCTATAAACTTTAGACGTGACCACCTCAACTTACTCGTCATGACTTAATAGCTATGTGTTCTTTAGTAATGACCATAAGTCTTCTTCTGTCGTGACATGACAACTCTGGAACTTCTAGTCTTTACTCTAGCAATGGCCAACTCTTATTCTTTCCTTTAATAAGCTTGAGTCAATTGAAACTCATTCATATCTATCATCATAATCACATTAAATAGGGAACATATTTATATAAATGTTCAACCATATATCATTTTATTATATCATATAAAAACTCATATTTCATGCCCTCATAGTATTTATACATGCAGTACATACATGTTAACTATATATTCGGGGTACATCATAACTATTATACATCTGAGTAATTACTTTACTTTACAATGTTTACATATTTACATTAACCCTCATCTCTTTTTATATTCTTTTCTAGGGAATCGTAAACTGTAAATATTTCTGCATATAAAAGTGCCACCCCTGTATATCAGTTGGTGGATCATTCGGCAAAAACTCACTTAGCTTTATGTGCCATATAGGGGTATATGGCAATATCTGGCTTACGACCATCTCATGCCAATCTTTTAGAGTGTAAAATTGATTCAGGTTAATTCTATCTATTGTATATCTGTTTATCACCCCTGCTACAATATTGAGGAACTGCAGATAAACTCCTGCTCTTGATCTCTACTTCTGTCCATCCCTTGACCTAAACTGAGTAATTCAATCTCGAATGCTTTTTTGAGACTGATATAGTCAACATTATATGTCTTTAGCAAACAAGGCTAGGGTTGACTAGGATTAGGAACATCACACTGATCTTTCTTTATAAAATCACATATTCCTAGACTTTAAAAATAGGAAGGGACTGTCGTAGGGTCAAAAATTCTAAAAACATATTCTGGTCTCTTACTTTGGAAAATTCATTCTCTTGGTACAGATATCAAAATAAGGTGTTCTTGGTGTCAAAATGAAGATTGACATGTTAATTAAATGTATGTAAAATTTCATATATTTATCTCATCATTTACTATTTTTCATTACATCATGAGCATGGTGGCTCAAACATGTCATATAACATCATTACTTGCAACAATTATACATTCATCATATAACATTTACACTATCTAATCCCTAAATTCTACCCATGGTTCTTCATCATCTTTCATCATTAATAAACCTGTGAGATTGGGATTACATGGAGGGGTGATATTTCTGGGAAAATCTCAATAGCAAACGGTACTAAACAATACATACATTAATGTAAATACTTGTGCTTGCTTGTGAAGGTGTTAACATTGTGTAATGTGCATGCTTCCATGTAATATATAAAATACAATTGGCCAAAGTAATCATAGAAACAAAGCTTCAATCATATACACAAGCAACACAATTCAACATAGCCATAGCACAACCAAGCATAACATTCAATACATACAAGTTTAGGGTAAGTTTACTACCTCATATACTTGACTTTCTTTCACTTTATCTTGCCTCTTTCTTCTCACTTCTCTTTGATGTGTGGCTACCTCCTTGGAGTCCACCATCAAATTCTAACATCACATAATCATCCATCTATTACAATCTAACTTCCTTGGACATTAAACTTACTTTAACTAACATAACTTCCTTTGATCTTTACTAATTGACTTGGCCTTTGAACCAATTGATGTCTTGACTTTACCCTACATAATTCCACCTTTTGAATCCAATTATGAGTTTAAAATCATGAAATTCTAGCTCCTATGTAGTATTCTGGATAGATCTGAAAAATATGCATAATTCTTCCAAAAATTCTCATATTGATTCCAATGCTTTCCATACTTGTTTCTCTACTTTATCTCACAAAACTTTTCATTTTAAAACCGTTAGAAACATCAAAATCATGAAATTCTAATAACTTTTCATATGAGTGAACAATAACAAAGAAGAACTTCAAAAACTACAACTTGGAATTACAATGCTTCCAAGGTTCAAAACCAATCCAATCCTACACAAAATCATCATATGAATTCAATGGAAGCATTAGATCATTAAAATTCCATCTCCTTCTATCATGAACAGTGAATATAGAAATGGTTCAACCATGGCAAAGTCAAGAATATCAACTTGATTCAACAACCAATCACCTAACTAGCTTGTTTAAGCTTCAACCACATATCTCTAACTTTAATTTCTTCTTTCTCCTTTCATCTAAGGTTTTGTACAGCACATACACCTTATAGAAAACTCAACTTTGTTCTATAAAAAACCTAAGTTCAAGCTCCCAAATCAAAGGAAAATAAGCTAAGATAGATTGCTTACCTTTAATCTCTAGCTTACTTGAACTTTGGACCTTGGATTCTTCTTTGTTTTGGCTTGAGTTTTCATTTTGCAAGAGGTTGCCCAAAATGAATGGCCAAGATCACTTTGTGCACTATTTGATCTAATAGCTCATAATTTCTCTTACATCAAACTTGCTCACCAAACCAATTTGAGATAAGATCACATGACAAAAATCATCTCTTCCCCTTATCTTATAAGCCATGTGTGAGGTATTGTGGGTCCCATCATGTGCAAACCCTAATTCTCACTTTATTCCTTTTTCTTTTCTTTTTCAAAAAATCATAAATTGTTCATTATTGGACTTGGGCTCCAAGACAACATTTGAAACTTATTGGGCTGCCCTAGGCCTTCCTTGGGTCCAATAGCTAATTGGCAAAATCCCAAGGCATTTTCCTTATACCGATATCCTAGTTTTGAAATAAATGCTAGACACCTCTTTTAATGGTTCTAACATTTTTAGAAATTCATTCTAATATAAAATAAATCCCCTGCAAAGTGTCATAATTTTCTAGAGACCCAAAGGTCCTGATAAAAATTCTCTATATTTTCTCAAGAACCTTTATCAGTGCCCGATTTCACTTTAATTTCTCAAATGGCATTATCGTCTTTTCACATATCATTAGAGTATTCCTTGAATATGGTCAACTATTTTGGGAACTCTCCTTGACTTTCTAACCTTTTTCAAATGACCAAAATACCCTTCATTTATCTCTAGTTCATTGACACAACCCAGTGGCGTACTCAGTGGCATTTTCATAATTTTATATTTTTTCTGATCTTTATTATCCCTGGCCTACGTACTTATCTAAAAATATTATTGGGCATATAAGACACCATTTTGGGACTTCTACATTGTCCACTGCCTTCATGGGCTCAACTCCCAAGAAATTCTCCCGAAACGTATTTATCGAGTGTTTTAATCCACTATAAATTCCATAATAAATTATACATACCTCCTTTTTTAGCTCTTTCAGTTTTATAAATTCTCATATTAATTTTAAGAATTTACCGCCAAATTTTATCTGATTCTGAGGTTTAGAGGATACTGTATTAATTTCCCTTTCTTCAAAAATTAATATAAATTTTTCGAGACCTCAAATCAAAATTTTGTGCTGCGCCAAATTGATTAGAATAATTTTCTCTATTTACTAAAAAAATTTGGGACTAATATGATTATGGGCGTTTTTACCTCAACTTTCAATAATTACCATTTTACCTTTGAACTTTTGAAAATTATACTTTAGGCCCTCAACTTTTCATAATTACACTTAATGCCCTAAAACTTTTGTCTACTTTCATTTTCTATCATGGAACCTTTAAACTTTTCATTTTAGTCCCTCTCTTTTTTCAAGACTCGTTTAACCTTTCTCATTCCTTCTTATCATCGTCACAATCCTTTCTAAACCTCTTTCCTCTATCAGTATTATACAGATAGAAAAAAAATAGGATATGATAATACAGGGATGAGGAAGGTGGATGTGTTTGATGGAACATAGGTGAAATGTGCAGAATGAATGGTTGAGTGATGCATCTTATTGTGTTCTCTACTCCCTGAGCAACCATTTTCTTTTTCCTCTCAATTCCACGGCTCATCCTTTTCCTTGCATCTCACTATCTGTCCCTCCTGAATTGCTGAAATAGGCAACTTAAAATGTAACCTAATGGGCCAAATCGTAAGGTTTGACCCATTGGGTCTCATAGTACAATTTCTGATTTTATGGCCATTTGTTGTCATTTGTGAATTCTGATTTCTCCTAAATTTCTGAAATATAAAATCATAATAATGTAATACCTTTATTCAAAAAATAATTATTTAGGAGAAATCATAAAAATATGACAATTATACCCCTATTAAGCACTAATTCAATATAAGGTATATTGATCCAAATAGTGCACATATAATATAATTAATGACCAAGACAAACATCTACTAAAATGATATGAATAAATATATAAAAATATGGGTTTGTCACCTAAACCCACCATCAGCCACATCAGTCACACTCATCCAAAGAACTAGACCATATCTAGAAAAAGGAAGTAAAATATATGGTGAAGAAACTAAAAATCAATAAGATTTTTCAATTAAAACTCTTCAAACTCCTTCCAACAAGGTCAATTTGTCGATACCTATTATTGACTACCATGGTCAGCCTCACTAAAAAGTTGAAGATCTAGCAAAAAAGTTGAAGATGTAAAGAAAAAGTTACACATTAAAGATCTAGAAAGCTTTTGCTATTAAAGTTATTCAAGTTCATGATGTATTACAATTTATAAATAACAAATAAAGAAAGACCATGGTCAGCTTTTATTATATGATGTATTACAGTTTATAAACAACAAACAACCAAGAAAGCAAGAAAAATGAGCAAATGAAAAAGTTAAACGGTGATTTACGACTTTCATGATGGAGATGATGGATAATGACATTAATAACTGAGATGGACACTGAAACTAAAGGAAAACGCCACAAAATGGCCTTTCTTAAAGTCTGTGGTGATGGGAAAGAGAAAGAAGACCACATTTGGTTGTGAAAAGTGAAATTGAAACTGAAATATGGCCAAGGGTTTTTAAAATTTTATGAAGACTTTTTACAACATTTTTTAAAAAACCACGGTTAAAAGTCATTAGATGGAACTTTTAACCGCGATTTTTATAAAAAGCGCCGTTAAAAATTTTTAAAACTGAACTTATTTATGGGAATGCTACTACCTTTTTTTTACGTTAGTTTTTCTTATAACTGTTGTGAAGTAGTGCCATGATAAATAATTTTTTTAGTAATAAATAACTCACCATTAATAATAAAAAAATCACCACAATTTTTACATTATTGGGAAATTAGACAGAGAACGGGACTTTGGGGTATTGTAATTGGTCACCCAATATTCAAAAGGAAGCAAAAGGGATAAAAAAAATAGTAAATGTTAATAACGATAAAACAAAATGCTTTAGCAATATGCTTAAACACCAATAGCATCTCGCCAAACCATAAGGTCAAATCCTGCCTATAAAGCAAGTCATTGGTACTTGATTGATTTCCATTATCAATTGTGTTCAAGTCTTTAACATGTTGCAATAATAATAATAATCAGCTGGTCAACTCACAGGTTAAGCATGCTATCCTATGGCGAGTACGGATTGGCGGGTTTAGCATGTAGCTTCAACCCATATTACCAACTCTATTAAAACCATATATGTCTCTTCCTCATCTTTGCGACTCTGCCTCCAAGTCCTTCTTCTTCCACTAAGCTTCATCGAGCTGGTCTTGAACGGTTGAAGCTGAAGCTGGCCACTTCTCTTTTCTTTCTCACTTGTCTTTTTTGAGCTTGTCATTGTCATGGGTCCTCCACATCCTAATTGTCACCATTTTCTCGCCATTGGCCTTTTATAGTAATTTATAGAAATCCTCCTCATAATGTTTGAGAAATCTATAAATCCTGATTAGCATCTCTTGTAATTTACATATTCGTGACAACATTTTCATTTACATCTTCATTTCCTTGACTTCTCGCCAATGCTATATTATTCATACATATCTTATTTTAAAAAAGATATAGAAATTTTCTAACATGAAAACCATCAAAATATTTTAAATTATCAATAAGATCTCTTCTACAATTGAATTTTTAATATATTTATTTTTTTTATTTTTGTAACTATAAATTATATGTTAACTCATTTATTTTTATTAGTATTATATTAGTTATATTAATATTTTAATATTTTAAAATAGAATATTATAAAAAATATATTAATATATAAATTAATATTATATTTTATATTTTAATATATATTGAAAGAACATCAATATATATTTGATATATCTATACGTTAATATGTTTAAATATTAAAAATATTATATATTTTTATATTACATATATTGATATTCACGTATATATTATAAATAATATATATGTATGTGTGTTGTTTAATAATATATATTAAATTTCTCACATAAAGGACATATATTCAACATAGCTCATTGGTAAGCGGCTTGGTGCAGAGGGGAGGACGTTTAGGGCTGGAAAGGGGTGATGTGGCGAGGCAATAGGTAGCTAAGCAGCTGATATGGCAGGACGGTGTTGACCTGAAGAGACAATATGTGTCCACGGAAGCTACCTAACTAGCAATAACAAGTGTAGCCACCTTTGTTTTTAGTGGCAACGTTTTTTTTTTTTTTTGGGCTTTTGGCAGCGGCACATTTTGTTACTGCTATTGAGTATCGGCGACAATCACAAACACGGCGACTTTAAGACTTTTAGCGGCAACTGCTAAAGTTTTTTTTTTTTTTGTAGTGATGGCACGTTATGGTGTTTATTATTTAATGTTATATTCAAAATATAAATTATCAAAATATATTATCTAAAGCGATGAAATTTTTTACCCCTCGATGTAGTGGAAAAGAATTAATAATTAATTATACAATAAATAAAATTTTCTTTCATGTTTTGTTGTAATAAAATTCAAAGGCAGGAGAAAAATTGTGCAGAATTCATGAGCAATCGATAAAAACTCCACGCACAAAAGATAGAAAAAAAAAACGATTTCAAATGTAAGACATTTAATCCTATAAAGTGTCTTGTTATTTCTTAAGATGACTTTTGGGTTCTATGAAAAATTGAATAGCTAATTGATTAAAAGAGTAATCAATGTTGAATTAAATGGGCGATTAGTTCCCAAGATGTTTTTTTTCCTTGAAGGCCTTTGGATCTCAAGAATAAATGTAAAAATAAACTGTTGGTTCAAATATAAGTAATGAAATATATGTTTGAATAAAACATACCAATAACGGAATCCGTTAAAAAAAACAACTGTTACTATGACATTTCTAGGTATATAATATACTAGTTCTTCTTAACCTCACCCTTGTAACAACGAAAACACGTTAATTACTTCTAAATCTCTGCTTTGCCTTGATGTAATTTTGATTTTCCCCAATGTTTGCTTAAGGTGCTCTTACTCCTTTAATTTTTTTTTTCTTTTTATTAATATATTGATTTATAAGAGTAGCATCTGCGAAAGACATGAAAGCGACTTAAAAATTTATGAATTTTAAATATAACTAACATGAAACTATAGTAGAAAATTAATTGTGTTTCTGTGTTTATATATTGGTGTGAACTTTTAATTTGTTGAGCACCAGGAATGGATCAAGTATTATTGAATCAAAGGGGCAAGAAGAGTTTCAAAAATTAATAAGGGGAAAACTTGTATACTTAGCTTTATGTCCTTAATGTACAGTGTCCAATAGTGATTTTCTATGTGAGTACGTGTTCTGTTAGAAATTGTGTTTACAAATTTTGAGATCTTTCTAAAAAAATTTATATAAAACCAAATATGAGTTTGAACAAATCCAAGTTCAAGAGTTTATTTATGAAGTTTAAATGGATTTAATCGATGAATATTATTTGTCTTAAACCCTAAGCTGTTGAGTTTAGGATTTGAGTTCTTATAAATTGGTTTCCTCTTGAAAAATTTAAATAATTGTTACGAGTAGTCTCAAAATGTGTATTGGAACAAGAATATGTGATTGGATTTGGGACTTTTGATGGTTTTTTATTTTTGTACAAATTTTGGGGTATTTTTTTGTTTAAGCAATTTGGAGCTTGTTTATTGAAACTTTTTATCTTTGATTCTATATGGATGATAATTGATTAGTTGTTTCATAGAAATTGGATTTGATTTCAAGTATTTTAAGCTTAATTTAAATACTCTCATAGTTACCACTACAAAAAAATTAAGTTTTAGCGACGACTTTTCAACGGCAACAAAAAATATCGCCGCTAAAAATGAAGTTTCAGCAGCGACTCTATTTGTTGCCACTGAAAGTTAGATATTCAGCAGTGACACCTTTGTCTACTTTTCTATCACCGCAAAAGGTAATAGTATCTGCAGCGACATAATTGTGTCATAGCAGAAAGTATATAGTTTATGCGGTGATAATTTTTTGTTGCCACAGAAAGGGTGATTCAGCGGCAATTTTTGTATCCTTTTGTTGCCGCTAAAAGTCTGCATTCATTTTCCCCCAACTCAAAGGAGTATGAAGTAACTATCTAATATATAAAATTAAATTATTTAATAATGTGATTTTTAAATAATAAATAAAGAAATTTCAAATGTTATTGTAATAAGAAAATATTATACAGATAATAATGTGATATCTGCGAAAGAAAGAGATGAAGCAGTGATATGTGCATGAGAGAGATATTATAAATGTGTGTCAATAAGCGTGAGAGTTAGTATCAGTGTGTTAGAGATAATATGGGGGAGGAGATAGAGAGAGGGAGATGTGTGTATGAGAGAGATCGAGAGAAATAATAGACGTAAAATACATACATACATTCTTAGTTACTGTTGCATATGCCCTCTATTGCTGCATTTCATATAACATTGTTGAAGAGTGTTTTTCTAAAATTAAAAAAGTGAAATTTTAGAGAAAGAATAATCATTAAAAATATTTTAGAGTTAAGAAAAATGAAGGACAAAATCATAAAATGAGTATTGTGAGGGCTTAGAAAATTATAAAAGAATTTATTTCCCCAAAAGAGACCCAAATGATTGAATAATTACTTTTTAGGAATTAAATACCTACATTTTTAGAAAATTTAAGAAAAATAGTTAGAAGTTCTCATTTGCCCAAAAAGTTTTATAAAAATTCTTTAATAAGTCTATAGTTTATGCGGCGACAATAAAGTGTGATTTAGCAGTGACTTTTTCATCTTTTAATGGCTACAAATTTCGCCGCTAAAAGTTTTCAAACAATTTTTCCCAATATTCTAAAAATTGAAGAAGTTATTAAGTTGAAGGAGCTATTAGGGGGAAAATATCATTATTTTATTAAGTGGATTATTTTCTAAAAATTATTTAATAAAAGTAAGACTTTTAGCAGTGACTGAAAGTACTTTTTCTTGTCGCCGTTAATGGTCAATTTATTTCACCAGCCCACCTAAAAAGAATCACGCGCTTGGGTAATGATCCTAAAGGAAAAAAAGTGAGAAAAGGAGTAGGTGAGACACAGCAGCAGAGGTGGCATGAGGAGGAGAGGGAGAGTGAGTGGTGTGAGAGCAAAATTGCAAGTTGGAGAAGAGATCACGACTTTATCACTATTACAGCTGGGGATCACCATTTTCTTCATCTAAAAGAACAGACCAAGCTTGTGACGGGGTATATCGGGAGAGAGACCGAGGATAAGAGGAGAAGCTTCTCGATCTCGCCTGAACTTCTACCCTAGCTACAATTTCCATCACTAACCCTTCTTCATTTAGATCTCGGTAGCTAGAAGTTTTTCTCCTTTCCTTTCTGTTCTGGATCCGGCTGGGTGAGTTGTCTTACTCTGATTTCTCTGTTATGTTGGAGTCTAATTCTGAATCCCATTAGCGCAAAGCAAGCCTCAGCGCACATTAGTGTCGCATGATCTTGTGGCCCTTAGTAAAAACCGGATAAGGATGTGTTATTTATGGGATGTGTTGGGTGTGTTGAAGTTTTGAGAGATAATTACGAGTTGCAGAGAGAAATACATTATGAGTGGTTTTTGTGTTATGACGACAATGCAAGAGATGGCGGCACCGCACATTGACACGGAGGCGATATCTGTGGTGGTGTCAACATTCTTGGCATTACTTGGGCCTTCGGTGGCATGATCTTCATTCTTGTTTACTGTACCACTAGAATCTCAGGTAGGTCTTGAAGAGTATATGGCTTATTCTCAACTTACTTTTTCTTCTTAAGTTTAGTACTTTTGGTTTCTCTTCATACTTGGCCTTTGTTTTCTTAACTTCACCTATACTTTTAAGTTTTTGAGCCCCAAAAATAGAGATTCCTCTATTTCTGAATCATAAGAAAACTCCCACTAAGCTTAGTTCTATAATTAATTACCATTTTTGTAACTTGTGAGTTTATTCAAGTTCTGAAATACGTGGTTCAATGACTATAGGAGGTCACATTAACCCAGTAGTGACATTTGGGCTATTCTTGGCTCGCAAGGTGTCATTGATTAGAGCCATCTTTTACAGGTGGCTCAGTGCTTGGGTGTTATCTGCAAAGTTGGGTTAGTGAAGGCCTTCCAAAAGATAGAGCTACTAGAAAAGTTGTGCTAAAACTTTGGTTAAAGGGAAGAAGGAATGTATGATAAGTTGGAACAAAAGATATGATACTGTTTTTTGTTGCCAATGGAGGTAGCAAGTAGCATGTGGCGTAGACTCCAGAGTGCAATATTCTACGGAGGTTGTGAATTAAACAAATGATGCTTGTAAATAGCTTTTGACCTTTAACAATTTTTGTAGGATATCTCAGTATCGAATTTGCTAGGCTTCATCTAAACTTCCATCTCCACCATTTGAGGTTGCTTGAGTTGGTTACTTTTACCTTTCTTATTAACTACCTTGTTGAGCATAATCTCTTATTATTGGTGGCTACATAATCCATCTTCTTATTGGTGGCTGCATAATCCATATTTACTCTGCTGATCATGAATGCAATGAAGTGAGATGTAAAATGTGAAACTAAAAAGGAATGGCATTATTGGTATATTGTATAGTGTTGATTGTTATTTTATATGTTAAAAATATTATGTGAGATAGGAATCATGATCTAATTCTTCTATTGAACATGATGTTCTGTTGCATCTGGGAAATCATGGAGTTGGAGAGATGTTTTGTCATACCAGAATCAATTGTCAATTTTACCATAATTAATCTCTTGAGAATACAGATAATTGCAAGTATAATTGTAATTGCAATGAGTCTTGTTCTTCATGTGGAGTTTGAAATAAAGAACTACACATAGTTTGACATAGGGAACTACTCATACTTCTCTCTAGTAGCTTCCTCTAGTTGTTAATTTTTCTTTGCTCTCTAGTTGGTAGACTAGTGCATACAAGTATGAAAAGGAATCATATATACTTATACTGTTGTAGACTGTAATAATTGATAATAAACCATAATTCATTTTTTTAACAATGAGATTAAATTGCATAATTTAGTTTAGTGTATATGATATCTCCCTATTTGCCAATTAATTTATTTTTACTGCAACAACCAAATTTCTTTAGTTCATTATCGAACATAGTCTACCGTATACCTGGCGATTGCTATATATTCCGGTTAAGTATTGATCTTTTTCCCATAGCATCAAATGCAATGTATATTCTTTTCCCTGGGTTTTATGAATATTTTTGCTTTTGGTGGTACTCCTCAAAATGTTTTAGGTAGCTGTGTGATTTGAAAACTTATAGTATAGGATGTAAATTTGCTGAATAACTCGTCTTGTTTGGCCTGTCTTGTGAAGATTTCTCATTGGAGTTAAAGGGAAGAAGGAATGTATAGAGGCAAAGTGTGCAGCAGAGCGTGCATAGATGGAAAAAGAGTGTACAACAGAGGGGGCAACCACATGCGCCTATTTCTTCTATTCCTAGTATTAGTCATTCTATATAATGTTTATGTATAAACTAAACAATTTTATTTTAATTTTAAATATATTTAAGTAATTAAAGTAATTTGATTTTTATACGATGATCGAAATTATTTATCAATATTATTATATTCTAGTTTATTTAGTTATTTATCATTTATTATTTTTGTTATTAAATTATATTTTTTCATATAAGAAAAATAACAGAAAAGAATTTAAAAAATAATAGCAACTTTTAGCGGCGACATTTTGTTACCGCAGAATCCCCTTTAGGTGGCAACTATCTTGTCACCGCAGATTCCCCCTTAGGTGGCAACTATCTTGTCACCGCAAATTTCCCTTTAGGTGGCGACTTTATCTGTCGCCGCAGATTCAGTTTTAGGCGGCGACTTTATCTGTCGCCGCTAATTGTTGACATTCAGCGGTGACTTTGAATTATTGCCGTCAATGTGTATAGGCGACAGTCTGATAGGCGGCGACAAAATATCGCGCTAAAAGTCTTCAGCGGTGACTTTTGTATCTTTGTCGCCGCTGAAAGTCAATTTTTTTGTAGTGTACGTTGAGGCTTAAACTTGATTTTGGATTCTTTAATTGTTCTAGTCTTGTGGTCATCATTGTTGTTTGACACTTGGAATGTTAAATTAGGCCTTGTGGCATTGTGAACTTGGAGCTGGAGAAGTAGTTCTACTTATTGGTCTTGTTAGAATGGACCAAGGAGTTATTTATTTATATTTAGCTTGTACGTAGGATGTGGCAAGTGTAGAATTTAATTGATGATTGTTGAATTCATTGTGTGTTTGCCCTGTAAGGTTCTCTAAAACTTGTTTGAGACTCATGTTGATGACTTGTTTAAGTTTTGATGATCAAACTTTGACTATATGTTCAATTTGATGTTTGATAGTGATGCTTGACAGAATTGTTTGATATTTTATTTAGTTGTATGTGTTGATTGGATTGTTTTTTATTAGTATTAGAAGAATAGACACTAACGACCTAGAGTTATAAGTAGAATTGAACCCATAATTTCTCATGTACACGTGAGCTTACATGTTATTAGGCTACAAGATCATCTACTATTGATTAGATAATTAATATAATCTGTTTGTATCTACTTTGATAATGTGTCCGTTTAAATTTGGAAATCTTTGGCCAAAGCTACGTAGCTGATAACATAAATTGTCCTTGTATAACTTTTAAATTTTCTATTTCAAAAAAAGGATCATATTTAAATCAAATTCTGTACATATATTATGTGTGTGTTTGGAAGAGCCTAAACCTATGTTTGGGCAAAACTTATGTTTTGCGAAATTTTAAAACAAACAGTTATATTTATTCAAATGGGCTTTTAGACTAAACTATAATTTAAAACTAAAGTTTCAGATAAGCTGATCAAAGTAGTTTATGGAACAGTAAAAGAACTTATGAATTAACTAATTACTATATTACTCATACTTTTTCTTATACCATCTCTCCTATTTTCTATTTTTTCTTACACTCTCTCTCCTCTCTCCTCTTATATTTTATCTCTCTTCATTTAATATTGATATTATTTTTCATAATTTATCAATAATAAAATTACTTTTGGAAATAACTATCCAAACACTCATTTATTCAAAATCACTTTTTTTTTCATAACCTCTTCTCTAAAAGTCATTTTCTAAAAGCTGCCAAAAAGCTATTTTTTTCCATAAGCCCATTTCTAAAATCTTATCTAAAAGGGCCCTATGTCAAATTCTCCAATCACACTTTATCATGTATAATATTTTTCATGTGTGTTTAAGTTAAATGAAACTATTAAAAAAGTAAGACACATGACAAAATGATATTAGAAAACTTGACGAAATGGACGTAAATAACTTGATGTAAATTTTCTCCATAAAACAACTTTTAAAATGTGTGATTAATAAAGTAGGATATTACGCTAAGGATCTTGTAAAACCTTGGCAACTTATTCCTTTCTCTTGTTTATTTGCTTCATGTGTATTAAGCTTAATGATCTAGCTTGCAAAACATATTTTAATTATTCTGTTCATTTACAAAACATATATTAAGTTCACTTCCACAATATGTTTTTAAATTCATTTATGGGTTTTGTTAAAGTCCTAAAGGTTTATTTTCACTTTGACTGCATTTTGAAATTAAGATTAAAGTTAAGCTATAGCATACATTTCACAAGTGCGACAAAAATAAAATCATAAATTAAGGGATTGTTTGGTATGAGGGATTTGGATGGGAGGGGAGGGGAGGGGAGTGGGGTGAAAATTTTTATGAATTTGATATTTGAAACAATTAGAGAGGTGGGATTATAAAATTTTAATAAAGAGAAGATGCAACATAAAAAGGTCAAAAAAAAATTAAAAATATACTTTTTGTTCACTCGCAAAATATATAAAACGTATTTTGTTCACTTGTAACACACACATACACATATATAACCTATGGCCTAGGAGTAGATCTATCAACAAAGCGTAGAGCTTGTTAAATATCATATCCAAAAGGATCCAAATCTTCTCTTTTTTGTTGCAATAACAATTAATGCAATTTATCAACGTAGAGTTAGTCTACATATACAAAGTCTTACTATATCTTTGTAGATCTTGAGTTAAATTATTAGAAGAAATATTTATGTTGAAAAATGTAGCTAAAGACCTTAAAACTGGATAGCTATAATAAGATCTAATAGATAATATAAAAAAAGAATTAATGCAATTTAATTTGTAGAATTTGTAACACTTCAATAATGTTTATTTACATAGATACAACTAGAGTGTTTTATATTTTTTTTCTTTTAGGCTCCACTTTTTCCTAATAGAAAATCCAATCCATTTAAACTTATCTAACTTATAAAAATTATATTTCCTATATAAATATAAAACATGTAGGAGCTTTTCTGTATATTGCTTTAATAGTTTATTATTAGTTTTCTCTATTTTCTATATAAATTGCAAAAGGCTTGTTAAATATCATATCCAAAATTGGGATTCTAATATACCCTTTTTTTTCAATGTAACAATGAATTCTATTCAATTTGTAGATTTTGCAACTCAGCTTTAAAAGTTAGTGTTCCAATTTTCTTATATAAACCTCTGGCCCAAAAAAAATATAAACAATTGATCCATTTACATATTCTTATCAGGATTGATAACATGGAGAAATCTTCTTTTAAATTAGCATTACTTATGGCTATTTTGATAATTGCATCAAGTAAGCTTTTTATACGTTTCTTTTTTTTTTCCCTATATATTTGGCTTTATATATATATATATATATATATCATCTCTTTCCCCGAACATAAATTTTTTTTCTCGTGTCTACTTTATGGGTGAGTGTGAGAGAGATATTTTATGTGGGTAATATTGATATTGATATTATTTGAGATATGTGTGCATGAGATTGGATTCGGTGCTTTTCTTTAAAATGAGCATGGGGAAAAATAATTTTTTAATAGTCAAAATTTTCCTAAATTTTTTTAACTCGAACATAATTTTCTAATAGATCACTCTGCGTATATGTACATGCTCGTGTTTGTGTATTGTGTGATGATAAAACTAAAAGCGATCTTTTCACCAGCAAAGCTTGGCAAAATTGATATGACTAATTATCTTAAATATAATATCCTTAGTTCAAATTAGATTCTATATATAGAAAATACTTTGTTAGAAGAAGTAAAACACATTTTGGTAATCTCTGATGTTTAGAAAAATTAATCCGTAGCTATCAACTAAGAGATACATTTGATTCCACGAAAAAAAGTACCCTTTTTATTCCTATGAGAAAAAGTTTTTGGGTAGACATGATATTATTTATAAGATACATTTAACAAATGTAATATATTTTTCACATATATTACATTTAACAAATTTTAACTAATTTTTTAATATATGTAATTTAGTTATTTGTGTCATGCGCGGAGACCGGAGTAATAAAAACTCCCTTTAGTCCTTATTATAAAAAATAATCTCTCTTATAGAGGTGGTACTAAATATAAGGAGCAAATCTTTTTTTTAGTTTAAAATTTTAAACCGATCTCTCATAGGGTTGTTATAAATAGAAGTACTTAAAAAATGTTAACTAATTTTTTAATTTATATAATTTGGTTATTTGTATCTTGTGTGTGATTGGAGTAATAAATGCACTATCTGATCCCACAATCTCTTTTATAGGATGATCTTAAATATAAGGAATCAATTATTTTTGTCTAAAATTTTAAATTAGTATTTTCATTTTTACCCCTATTAAATATATATCACTTTAACTTATTATCTCCTTACACATTTATTGTTTTTAACTAAATTTAAAATATATTTGAACCGTGTAATTTTGGTAGTTTTTTTTTTATAAAAAAGGATTGGAGTGAGCATATTATTCTAAATATATAATATATTTAATTAATTTAATTAGATTAAGGAAGTTAGTTATTATATAATATTTTTCCTAAAGTTTTTTAATCATCTTTCTTAATTCTTTCCCTCATTATCTTATTTAATTATTATTGAGAAAGTATTAATAGTGGTAATTTGAAAAAGAGTTAGTAAATTTAGAAAATATATTTTATATTTATAATTAAGATCAATTCACTAATTAAGGCTTATATTTAGAACCGGAGGAATACTATTCTTTATTTCCCCCCTCTTATTTTGATGGTCATTTAATGTCTTGTAAATATATATATATATATATATATATATATATATATGCAGATATGTGTGAGGAATGCGAAGGAAGGGGTCCTATAAAAAGCTGTGTTGGTTGCCCATGCCCTCCTTGCAATAAGCGTGGATGTCCATGTCTAGCATCATTACTATCAACAAACAATACCAGCAAACACAACTTTCTAAGTCCAAGTAATGCATAGAAAAATTTGCTGAAAGAATTCTTGTGAGAATATTACAATTATTATATCCTATTAAGAATATCTATATATGTATGCCGTTATAAATGGTTGTTAAATAAAAAACTATGACCCATTTGGTTCTACCTAGCAGGTGTGCAATGGTAATCTTACTCTTCTATTTCTTAATATAAAATTTATTTAAAAATTAATTTCTTTTTTAAATATAAAATATATTTTTTATATTTATTAATTTTTTTAAATTATCTCAATTAATATTCCTCAATAATAATTAATTAAGAGGGGAGTGAGTTAAAGAAGATAAATAGAGTGTTTTAAAAAAATAATATATAATTAATTAAATATATGTTATATATTAAGAATATGAAAAGTACTATATATGACATGTTTGGTTGATAGAGCCTGTTTGAATAGATTTTAAAAAAAATTAAAAAAAAATTATATAAAAAATAGTTTTTAATAAATAAATATTTATATAATTATTATCACTTATGATTAATAAATTATTAAAAATAATGAGATTCAAAAAAATTCTATTCTCCCCTTATCCCATCCCATCAAGTCTGCAACTCTCATTTTCTCCCAACGTTAGCTTCTCCCAGTGATCCCATTGTCCCCATACTGCAACACTACACTTCGTCATCGTCAAATGCCTCCCCCTCCTCCATAGCCATTCGTCGTATCTAGTCGGGACCGGTGAACGCCGTCAGAGGAAGCCGCCACGCGTAGTCTACGAAATTGAGACAAGCTGACTTACCACGAAGTACGAGAGCAGCAAAATTGTGTGCTCTGGCGACTTTCTCAGGAGGCAAATGAGTTCCAAGCCTGATCCTTAATTTGTTGTGTTTAGGAACACGCACCTTGCCAACCCACTTGTCGTTGTCCCGGCGACTAACTCCTTGGTACATGACGACAAAGAAAGAAGGAGACGACGGGTTTATAGAGAGGGGATAGAGAAAAAAAATATAAATAAAATAATAATTAAGTAATTTATAATTTTTTTTATTATTTTAAAACTTATTTTTAAAAATTTATTTAAAATTATAGTTTTAAATTTCTATAAATTATTTTAGATAAATATAATTATTTATTTTAAAAAATTTTAAACTAAAATTTTATTTCCATCTAAATAATCACATAGTAAAGGATATTACCTCGTAATAAGAATTATACATTTTTTTTGGTAATATCAATTACTTTTTATAAGGCAATATCTATTTATAGACACCTATGAATGATCATTGCAGGGCTGCAATCACTTATAAAATGTCTATTTTATCCTCAATAACTAAGTGAAAAGACATCATTTGCCCCTCAACATCTATCCTTCGTCCCTCTTCAAACCTTTTCCTTCGTCTCCCTCCCTCCTTACCATCGTTGCTCTCTCTCCTCCTTGCCGAATAGCTTTGTTTCATCTTCTTCCGGCGGTTGTTCATGTGTATGGTATGACGAATCAAACCTAGACGACATTAAATCTTGTACTTGAACACTCTTCCGAGAAATCTCTCGTAGAAAGCTCAGAAATATCTCTCGCTCCCTCTTGTCTACTCTTCACTGGCCAAACAAAGAGGTTGAATAACTTTTCTCAAGAACAAAGTTTGAGAAACAATTCCATTTGGAATTGATGGTATGCAAGCGGATCTTTGACACTTATATTCTAAGTTCATGACTTTAGGAGGTTTAACAGACATTAATCTATGAGTTTTGGTCCGGTTTGCTCACTTGTTCTATTACTTTTAGACTCTAATGTAATTGTCTCTACCATTAAAAGAAACGTTTGAGGCTGGAATTATTTTTATGGGTAAAATATCTTTTTGTTATATATTAATTTAAATACTTCCTCTAGTTCAAAAAATAAGTTGCAAAACTATGGGAGGGGTATGCCTTTTTTTATTAGGTGCAGTTTGAGTTTGTATAATTATTTAATACATTTTTTTCAATTTCACTGCACACTCTCTCATAACCTTTTACACATATCTCATTTATTGTCTATCTCACTACCATTCATTAATAAAGACGGATAAATTCATATTTTATCATATTATTTTCTATATATTTCATAGACTTTAACATGTTTAATAGACATTATTATAGTAATTGTATATATTTTATGCTTTAATTAATTATATGAATTAAATTATTAAAAATGTTATTTTCTTGATTTTTGTTAATTTTATTATTTATCTTGATTAAATTGATTTGTATGAAGGTATTTTGTTTTTATATATTTTAAAAAATTAGAAAAAATAAATAAATAATGTCTATAACCTGTATCAACTATTACAAAATTATATTATATTATATTATATCTATTAGGAAGGGTAATTGAGGATTTCTAAATTGAAGGGGGAAATTATAATATCTAATTAGATAAAATTAAAATACCTATATTAATATAATATTATATTAATTCATTCATTTAATAAAATATAATATTATATTAGTATTATATAATATTATATCAATCCAATATCATTTAAATTAATTTAGAGATAATTTCTCAATATCTAGCATTTGAATTTAATCAAAAGATAATAGATAAATATGTTATCTTTTCCTATTTTTTTATTAATTATTTTATCTCATTTATCTTATTACTTTTTATTTGAATTATTTATAGAATATTTGAGTTAAAAAAGATTATCTTTAGATATATTAAAAAAGATGATAACGTGTAAAGGTATTCAAGATAAATGAATATTATCATTATCTTTTAGAGAGTCAATCGGTGAAGAGACCACATCAACAACAAATACGTCAAGGCCACATCATAAGGCTATATAAAGGACCCCAAAGCTTATCTATTCAACATACCATCTCACTCATAATCATTCCATCTATTGTCTCCTCCATTGTTTTCTTACTTTTATTATTCATCATAGTGTCATCTAGCCACATGAGTGGCTAGTTCTCCTCTTTCTTGAGGATGGAGGTTTGTAGGCGTGAAATCTATGTTCTTATTGTTTAGGAGTTGTAATATTTTTTACTAAGATTTTGATCTTTTATTTTCAAGTTTTAAACTTTCATGAGTTTCTAGGATTTTAAAGACTTGCTTATGAACCTATTTATTTCTTTTTGAATAAATTTGTGATCAAACTATAGTGATTCTTGTATCAATTAGGATTTTTATTCTTCATTCATATATTTATTCTTCTTATGTATGTTCTTATCACTTGTTCTTAAAGTTCTTTTTGAATTGTGTGGTTGAACATATTTTTGAAAGGATTTTGTTTGAAACCTTAAAAGGAATTTTCATTGAAAGATTCTTAATTTTCTTAGAGGATAGATCATAACTAGCATTAGGATTGCAAGATAAATGATTCTTGAATAATTATTTATAAATTAAATTCATTATATAGAGTTCTAGAAATAATTAGACTTAAGAAGTTTCTTATGGTTTTGCCTTTTGACTTAGCTATTATTTTCTTTTATATTCCGATATATTATTTGTGACCAATGGTAACCGAAGTCATCCATCTTTAGAAAGCCTTATCATACTGATAATCCTTTCTAATCACTATCTACTTTGTTTACTTTTTGATATCATCTCTATAATTGAACTAAAATTTCTTCTCTACTCTTATCTCCTCTTTAATCACTTTAATTCAACCAAGATTTAAGTCACACATTGACTCCACTTGAGATTGACCTAAGGTTAGCTTCTATACACATAGGGTTAAAATTAGTAATTAATTTGAGCGCTAACAACAAGCGACATCAAATTTTAGAGCCGTTGCTAGGGAGTCAATTCCCTTGACTCTTAGGTTAATTAAGTGTGTTTCTTGTTTTTTTTTGCCTTTATTTTTTTAGTGTGTAGTTGATAAGATACAAATTATATATAGTTTTTTTTTTGCATTTTCAAGGGTTTTGTTACACTTTTATCCTTATTTTAGGCATGCAATTGTACTTTTGTGATAATATTTGATTTTACATGGCAATCTGCTTATTTAAGGGTAAAATGGTTAATTATTTCTTCCAAATTATAAATTCCTTGATCGTTAATTTGCATGACTTTACAAGGAGTTTGGTTATGTTTCACAAGTATTTGGAAGAGATTTAAAGACCTAAAGTGGAGCGAAGAAAAAATCACAAGATAAAGAGGACAAAAAAGGAGAGAGCTAGCTCACATAATTTTTCATTCTAAATCCATTGAAAGTATTAGAATCATCACAACTACCTAGGCATAAAATTTTAGCAAGGCCATGGCATCCTTTTAGCTACCAAAACATGAAATGCAACCAAATATAAGCTAGAACCACTTGAATCCTATTTATTCTAACTTGTTTCATCAATTTATAATATCAAACTCTTCCTTTCACTCGCCCATACATATTCATCCAGAAGCATATAGGGAGGAATAAAATAATTTTTAACTACTTAATCTAACAATTAATCGTCTCAACTACAAGTTTAAAAATTTAAGAAGATATATTACCTAGAATCCTTGCTCAAATACTCCTTGAATTTGCCTTATCTTGCCTCGAGTTTCCAATTTGCAAGAACTTTTCCTTGGTATTCAAAGAGGTGTCGAGTTGTTGTTGCAAGGGGTTTATATAGACAAAAATATAAAATTACATTAATGGTCAATATTATATCTTACAAATCAATGGTCAAGATTTCACCACCGAACCCTTGCTTACATCATCTTTACTTTTGCTTGCATCATCCACATGACATCATCATGCCATGTGGGGTCATGTTGGAGAAGCAGAAAGCTTCTAAAAAATCTAGTCTAATAATATATCAGCTCAGTTTGATTTTCTAAAAATTATACTATTTTCATAATCTAAGTGTCCAGATTTTTCCTTCCATAGATATTCTTATACTAGAAGGATCTTTATTAACTTACTCTTGAAAATTACCAAAAGGCCATTCATTAACTTTATAATATTTAGGGACATTTTTGTCTTTTCACATCTCTCTAGGATATTTCACATAATTACCCATGTTTAATTTCTTGTCTAGGGTCATATTATTAGTTATATATCTAATCTAATATTCCCTATGAATTTCTATTACTTTAGAAATTTATATTAATTAATTGGGGCCTCAAATTAAAATTTTGTTGATAATCAAATAGCTCATAAAATTTCCCTCTATCTTCTCCTAAACTTTAGAAACTTTTTCAAAAATGACGATTGTGCCCCCATCTTTTTCGAGAATGACATTCACATCCCTTAATTTTTTTTATAATTACACTTATATTCCCAAGACACTTGGCATTACTTTTACTTTAAGCCTTGAAATTTTTATACTTTTCACTTAGGTCCTAAAGGACTTTCTTAATGGCCTTGTGGAGATTAAAAAATTCTTGTATACTCCATAATCATTTTTTAATTATAGAGTAATTCCATAAATTTTCTTAAGCCATCACTCATCCTCTAACTATCTCTCTCTAAATTTCCTATAAAATATCTCTTACTAGCATTCTAAACTTGTAATATTTCTTTAGCTCACACATTAGACTTTTGGGGATATACATTTTTAGTCTTTAGTCCCATTTTTTCGTATATTTTTTAGTCCTCCTCATAGCTCAAATAATTATATTCACATAAATACCTCAAACAAAGCCATTATGCTAAAAATTCCATTAAAGTCACTTTAGGGGTATTTTTATCATTTATACTCATAAAAAAGCCCCTATATCTCATTTCCCATTTTCTAAAATTTTTCCATAATTACTCCTATTTCCCAAAACTTTATGAAATTGCACTTTAGCCCCTTTAACATTTTTACTTTAAGCCCTAAATGATTTTCTTTCATTACAGCTTAGTCCTTCCTTTCTCTTTTCTCTTTTTGTGCCCAAGAGACTCTTTTAAAGTCTCTAAATTTATTTGCGTACTTGCCCCTAGAAACTTTTATTATTTACACTTTAGTCTCTAAAAACCTTTTGCATATTTCTGGAGATTATGCTAAAATGGGCCTGATAGCTTTCCTATTTTAAGCTATTTTTTGAGCTTCTGAACTTAAAAATTAGAATGTTATAATATTGCATTCTCATTACATTGCACTCCGCTACATAAGTGTAATGAGATTGAACTAAAGGGGCCCTATACCAATACTAGTTAGTAATGCCGCCGAGTTTCTCTTCTGCTGCGTTTCTACTATAGTTTGTAACAATTTTAAATTTAATTTTAATAGTACAATTGACTTGTACTTTTAAAAAATATCAAATATGAGTCATCAAATTCAATTCAACGTTACAGAATGGTCTCTTTAGTGGAGAAATGCTTGAATGCTTCAGGTGAAAAAAATGGAGCTTGTGTACGAACGAGAAAACAGTTAAAATCAAATTAGAAGAATGGATGGAAACTCGTACTAGACCATGTATAATCCAAAAATTGTAATTTACAATTTTCAACTTGCAATATTGTTTGTCAATCCCTTTTTTACTTTTTATTCGGTTATATATTTAGAGATAATATGAAGGTGTAAGATATGGTTACATACAAAATTTTGTTATTCCATTTAGTCATTAATATAAAAGCTAAATAATTAATTTGAGTATATTAAAGAATTAATTTTATTATTTATTTATAACAACTATAGTTTAGTTTTCCTAAAATACTATTTTTATCATAATTACCCTTGGATAGAAATACTTTAATGTGTATAATCAATAATGATACTTTAGGAAAAAGATTATAAATTTGGGGACAAAGAAGATTGATGTCCTATATTTAAGACTAAATTTAACCCTCAATTAACTTTTATATTAAGGATTAGAGAGAATATTTAGTTTAAAAGATAGCTTGTTAGATTAGAGAGCCTCTTCCAGAACGACGTCCCTGATATTTTCACTCCATAACACTTCACCTACCTTCTTGCAAGTTCCCTTCGAGGGCCAACATCCTTAACAACTCCACTACACAACACTTAAGAGCTTGTTTGATATGAGGCATTTAAAGGGGAGGAAAAAAAATTTGAGTTGAATTTTAAAAAAATTAAAAATGTGAAGTTATAAAATTTTAACAAAGAGAAAATGTATGATAAAAGGATAAGAAAAATTAATTAAAAACTCTTAATTCCACTTGAAGTTTTCAACATCCAACTTAAAATAATTTTCCTTCCCCTCCCCTCTAATTCCCTCATATCAAAACCCTTTATTCATCTAGCTTCTTGCTGGTCAAAGAACTCTCAGTGGTTAGTCTCTCTACCCCTTTTAATATTGTAAGCACGAATTTAAAAAGAGAAAACTCAATTCTAAAAGACTAGCTTGTTCCATGAAAAAATTCTTTATTCATATAAATCACACTTCCCTTATACCGACACAATATAAATCCAAAGACATTCATCACAATCACAATCACAAGAAAAAGAATAAAATAGTATTCATATTCACCAAAAGTCCTTACAAGAGCAAGAGCCCTCTTCATCAAAATGATGGAAACGTGTTCTGTCTCTCACAATGATTTTCCTCTGATATACTTTTGCAATAAACTTAATGGCCAAATGACAATCCTCACACACTCTTAGGTTCTTAAAAATTCGAATGGCTGTTCCAGGAGCCGTTGCAAGAATCCCAAAAGCAATTGCTAACTTCTCACTATGAGTGGCCAAAGCATTATGTTTCTCATGTTTCTCAAGGTATTGTGTGCTTGATGCTGTTAAAGGCTCATACCCAGAACATCGAAGTTTCTGTAGAATTTCGTCCAACATTTCATAAATCTGAAAGGATTTTG